>CM065803.1:203656666-204940000 GCA_033398695.1 Orobanche coerulescens
CGTTGATCTTTTGTTGTGTTGAGAGGATTTTCGAAAGTGATTTTAAACGTATTGTTTTTATTTGCAAATAATTCGAGTACACGAGTTAAAAATCTTTCACACCATAAGATTTTTTTATATTTCAAAGTACAATACGATTTTTATTTTCAAAATAAATAGTGAAAGATGAAAAATCTTACTCGATTTAAACTTCAAACTCGGATATAGAAAAATTTTCTGTACTGAACCAATTATCGCACGCTAATCTTGTCTCATTCCAAAAAAAATGATGATTGTTGATTGATGGAAATGTTCAGTGCATGTATGAACGGTTTGATGGTATTGCGTGGTTAGCTTGTTCGTTATGAACAGTAATGATGATGCGTAGTGGCATGGTTATTTTGATAATGCTTTTTGCAAGGAAAATTGATATTCTGAAATATTGTTTTGCAAATGATTTCAAAATGAGACGATCAAAGTCTTTTGTTTACAAGTTTTGGTAAAACGGCCCGAGGTACAAAAAGTACTTTCAAAGTTTTATCTCGAATAAACATACAAATTTAAAGATTTTCAAATGATATCATTACAATGGATACCTCGAGGGGGTTTGAGAACAGTGTTATAAATGGTTAATTATATTGGTGTATAGTTATTACGACCATGTTTGAACCAGTATGGGTCATAAGACTTTTGTTTATGTGCGAGTATCCCAATTGTAAATTTTGCATTCGTTCAATTATCCAGAGTGGCACTCTTATCGTGTTGCTATTAGATACCTTATGTCGATATGTTGTGCTATCATATTGAGTGAGTACCCGCTTAGTATGCCGAGGGGCAGAGTACGCAGTCGTGACCGCGGTACAGATGGTCATGGAGATCAGATGCGGGACCAAGAGAATATTGCGGGGAAGGTTGCTATTCTAGCACTCCGCTCTTGTTGTTTAGGTACCTGGGACGAAACCTCTTTTAAAGGTGATATGGTATAATACCCATATTTTTTTTCGCTTCCGTATTGTTCGACTCTATCGACTCGTTTGTGTTCGTAGATACTTCTAACCTTATGCTGTTTTTCACCTTTGTCATTCGAGAAAGTCTCGATATTGTTCCAGACTGATCTGTTTATCGTTGTGACCTTTTCAAGTTCGGTTCGATTTCGTGTAAACCTTGTGTGAGATTAATTCCTCGTGGTTCCTACAAGTTCTTTAATGCCTTGAGTTAGGGTGTGGACTTCGGATTTGTTGTTCGATTGTTGTTGTTGTTTTTGTTCGATCATAGTTGTTCGATTGTGGCCGATTTGATCGTTGGCGTTCAATCATTGTTGTTCGACCATTGTTGCTCGATCGTTATTATCCGATTGTTATCATTTGATTTTGTATCGTGATTTTTGGAGCGTTCGTATCACTTCGTAATCTCCTTAAGTTTAGGAAATTGTCATCGTATTCGGTCTTCCAAACCCTTGGGCTGTGGAATTTCGTATTTGTTCAACGATTAACTCGCGTTTTGATTGATGTATTGTTCGGTTTGGTCAACCATATTGATTTTGTTCGTTGTGTTTTGTTATCGTTCTGGTGTAGCAATATGAATAGTAGCAGCTACGTGCTGCATGTGATTCGTTGCAAGTCGTCGGCAACGGATAGCGTGTGTCATCTGAGTTTGTTTTGCGTTGTTCGTTCTATGTTTTAAGTTTCGGGGACGAAACTTCTTTTAAGGGGGTAGAATGTAATACCCGAGATCTTCGTTCCGGTTTTGTTGAATTTTCTTCGGTCGAACAGTGTGCTATCATTCACTTCTTTGGAATCATGTGCTTCCACGTCGAGTTTCGTAGCCTGCTCATTATCATTTTGGATCATATTCGGTGCGTTTATGTGATCGAGACGTCATGGAGTCTCTAGCCGGGCAGTCGGAGGGATGCTGGACCGAGTTACGGCCGTAAGGCCTGGCCTATTACGGCCGTAAGACAACCACGCCCTGGCCTGGAAGGACTCGGTTATGGCCGTAACGGTCATCATGTTACGACCGTAAGGCTTCGTTACGGCCGTAAGGCATTGGCCGGTTATGGCCGTAATGCGTCGGTAGATTTCGGGCAGAGGCCCTGGGAGTTCAGTTACGGCCGTAAGGCCATGCCGAGTATGGCCGTAAGTGGTGTTCGTTACGTATGCAAGGCGCCGTCCGTTACGTACGTAATGGGAGTTGACCGAGTTACGGCCGTAAGGCACTTCCGGTTATGGCCGTAACACTGTCGGCCATATATAGGCATGGGTTTCGGCCAGACCTCATTTGTGCGCGTTTCTCTCACTTGGTGGAGGCTGCGGACGGGAGTACTATAGGAGGAGTCCTTGGACGGTTCTAATCATTTCCAAGGCAATTTGGAAGATCCTTTTCGATTATATCATCATTGAATCATTGTTCTTCGTCGATGATTTTAAAAGAGGGTTCCTACCGATGCGACATGGAATAAAACTCACCTCGAAGATGTGTCCTCATAGTGAGGAACAACGAAAGGAAATGAGTAATATGCCATATGTTTCGGCTGTGGGTAGCCTTGTGTATGCCTTGTTGTGTACGAGACCCGACAATACGCATGCTGGGAGTGTGATAAGTAGGTTTCAGGCAAACCCAGGTAGGGAACATTGGACCGCTGTAAAGAACGTTCTCAAGTACTTTAGAAGGACTAGAGATCTGGTTCTTATTTATGGTGGTGGAGAACTGAATATGATGGGATTCACTGATTCAGACTTCCAAGGACAGAAGGACGATTCTGTGTCTACTTCTGGCTACATTTTACTCTTAATGGAGGATCAGTGTCTTGGCATAGTGCCAAGCTTAGCGCGACTGCTGATTCCACCTGTTAGGTTGAGTATCGAACGGCCTCGGAGGCCTCCAAATGAAGGGTTTTGGATTAAGAAGTTATTGGGTGAACTTCAAGTGACACATTATGTTGCGCTGCCTGTTTTCGTTTTTTATACGATAATAATGGAGCGGTAGCACAGGCCTATGAGCTGAGGTCTCACAATGGTACAAAACACATTGAGAGAAAGTATCATCTCGTGAGAGAATTTGTTGGCAAAGGATACATTGTGCTGCATAGAGTAAACTCAGTAGACAACAGTGACCAAGCCACTTTCTCAGATGAGCTTAGAGCGTCATCTAGAGAACATGGGTATTAGATACCGTAGTGTGTGGCATTGAGTGCAAGTGGGATATTGTTAGGAGTATTCTCTCGAATGCCACTAACAGGATGTTAGAGTGAGGGCATCGTACTTGTTATTATGTAAAACATTATTAGAAGGCAATTGTATGTTTCTTTATTTAATGGTAGTCACTTGCATTCCTGACACGTAAATATATATATATATATAGAAACTAGTCCATGTATTTGAGAGCAAAACATTCCACTCCTTATTGGATAAGGGGATCGGCACTCGAAAGGTTTATGGCTCTGATACTTAACCGTTCGCAAGTCGATGAAACTTGATTGGGCGTTAAGTTTATGTGAATACTTGTATGACGTGTTCTTTGACTTGAAGAGTGCATGTCGATCACTAATGGTTAGTGGGAGCACACATTATAGGTATGCTAATGAGATTAGTATACTCGAACCGACTCACTCTCGATTCGTCACACGTATTTCACTCCGGGATAGTCAATGACAGAATCGTAAGGTTGTGAAAGGTAATCGTGAACCGTCGACTTGAGCATTTAGTAGGGATGTGCTTGTGACGTTAAGATTTTCATTAGAGTAGTTCGTCCCAAAAAACCGGAAGGTGGGGGTCAACCTCGACGTGCATCTTGACGGGCAAGTAGCAGGTCCTACTGAATACCATGATAGGATTCTTTGTCCTGTAAGTGAACAGGCATATGTCCTCTGTGGTTATTGGAAAGTGAGATCATAAGTCTTTGGCCAAAGCATTGGAGCTAGTTGTATTGGATACACGAGAGCTCAATGATCTCAGTTTGCATTAACTCATGCATAACGTCAAGTACAGATAGGGTTTGACTGACCGTGACCCTATAACTTGATCAGGATATTTGAAAGAAGGGTTTATACGTATACTGGTATTCCCGACAGAAAGGTTTTTGAATGATCCCAATTATTCGTTCTAAGTTAGGTTACAATGTAGGACGCGGGACTGGCTAGGAGGTGCTGTCACGCTTTGGTTCCTCCCATTGCTAATTGAGATGGACCTACCGAGTCGCGCGTTAAGATAGACGACGGAATAAATCGAGCTTAATATATTTTGATAATATTAGATATTGGATATCTAATTTATTGGACATTGGATGTCTAATTCATTATGGGACATTGGATGTCTAATTAATTTATTGGATAAATTAACTTCGGCCTAATGAATTAAATAAATTACTGGGTGATTGATTTAATTCATAGATATAATTATTTCTTGGAGAAATTAATTATATTTTTGTATTTGATATATTTAATTAATTAGATTAATTTAATTGATATAAATACATCGATATGGAATAGAGTTTATCTGTTTGGACTCGCGGAAGTCCGAAACGACCGAATTCTCCCGTAAACTTCTAGAGGCCGCCCCACCCCACCTTTGGTCTTGAGTTGGACTTGTCTCCCACCTAAATTGGTGGAAGACCAAGACAATTGAGAGATCTTGATATCTCTCTTGATAAGGGTTGGTGATATTATTCTTTTGGAAAGAATAATAAAATAAAAAAAAGACATGACGACCAAAATAATACTTGTGGTTGGTTGAAAGACTCAACTCTTGTTTTTTGCAATATGGAATTCACGGCCAACTCACGAGAGAGAGAGAGAGAGAGAGAGAGAGAGAGAGATAGAGAGAGAGAGAAAATAGTTTTCTCAAGTCTTCATCATCTTCATCTTCTTCATATTTCTTATTCATTTTTCTTAGAGAAAAATTTAGAGATAATTGAGAGATAAATTTGACAAATATACTTGGAGTGTATTCATCAAATAATATAGCTTCACCATCCTATTCTAGCCGTATCCTCGAAGGATAATAGGATGGTAGTTATTTCGGTCGACTTCCGACGCGTGGCAAGTAGAGGCACGGCATTTCGGTGCTCGGGATTTCAAAAGCTTGACGAATAGGATTCATGAGGAGATCACCTAAAGCTTGGGGAATCGCATTTGTGAAAAACACCATTTAATCAACGGACTTCGAGGGTATGATTTCGAATCTTCCTTTGTTTCGTTTTATATTCGTATATACGTAGCTTAATCTATCCTTTTAAGGATTCAGATCGAATTTATTTTTGAATATTGCTTCCACTGCGCCTTCATTTTAGGCACCGAATCCCAGCACATAAGACGGTTAATTCATGAGAATAATTAGGTACATTATTACACAGCTATTCAGAGGCTTCCGTAAACAGGGTGGACATGTGCACGGACACATTTCTAGGTTGGGTGTACAATAGTGTTCGTTATTGAGGCTTATTGTCGTTCGCTCATACACTATGTGTGATTGGGTATGTCCGGCTGTTGCGATTGGTTGTTCATACACTCAAGAGTTATGTTCGACGGTCAGGTTTGTTTCATTGAGATATATTGTATATGATTTGTATAACATCTTGAGACTTATTATCATGTGTATCTGACCTTGTGGTTTTAGGCGAAATACTTGTTGTTTATATTTTAGGTCAAGGGAATGCCAAAGCACATGAAGAGCATTGTGACGGCGGTGGGTTTGAAGGATACTAGTTTGGGGCATGAGTCTTCCTGTTGCGGTTATGTTAAACCGTGTACCTTATTTCTACTATATTATATATACTTCTCTATATTTTGTATTATCTGTGGTATTCTCCATCTTCATATGGATTACTCTTGTATTTTGGCTCCTATGTATTGTGGCAATTATAGTAGAATGTTGTATAAACTCCTCGTCAGAGTGTTTGTTAATGTAATTTGGTTCCTTACTACAATTATATTACTGTTTATTAATGTATTTGTATGCCTGGTGGGTCCTAGTGTGGGGTCCAAAATACTATAATAGTCACCTTTTTAGGGACGTTGCATCAATAACCTGAGAGGTATGGCTATCTGCATCAAGAGGATTTGGTTCTCCATGAAATGACAGAAAGTAGCCAAGAGAATGATCCCTCTACATGTGACCAAGGGACGGTAGATGTGGACTCCAAGAATGTAATATCCGCATTTTTTTTCCGGTATTTTTCATTTTAGTGTATTTTTTCGTTTCTATTGGCTCGCTTGTAACCGAATTGATATTTTAAGAATATTTAATACGGGGCTTTTGTCTTTCGAACTTATTTCGGACTTGTTTTACTCAATTCAGCGTTTAAGGTCATTTTCGTCGCTGTTTGGTTCGATTCTCGTTATCGTTGTTCGGAATTGTCATTTTGGGGTTACTGTAAATCCAGCTTATGTCAATTTGGATGTTGTGAGCTTTGTTTGATGGTTCGATCCTGTATCGTGTATTTCAGATAGTTGTGTTGTGCATGGGAAGTTTCGCGTACGTTAAGTCTATAAATTAGCGCACACTATGGTGAAAATTAGAGCATGCTAGATATGTTGGCAGCACTTGTTAATCTGGTACTCCAGTAAGGGCAGAATGTTTTTGAGGTTCTGGACTCCGGACAGAATTGAACAGGTAGCCCATGCTACACCGGACTATAGCGCGCACTACGTAGCTTGTTAGCGTACGTTATATACTTGGTAGCACACGCTATTTTGGCCGGACAGTTGAGGCAGAATGTTTCTGGACTCTGGAGATGAACATGTAGCGCACACTATAGACCGATAGAATGCGCTAACGAGGACTAATAGCGCATGTTATTTATCGAGTAGTGCATGCTAACGGTCAGAATCGAAGGTTCTGGAATAGGGTTGGCTGGTTAGCGCACGCTAACCATAATCCCTTAGCGCACGCTAAGACGCGTTTATATATAAGGGCCATAGCAAGTCAACTTTGTCATTTTCTCACTTTATCCTCCTTCCCCGCGGCTTGTGCGATCTAGAGGCGATTTTGAGGCAATTTCTTCTTCCAATCATCTCAGCTATCATCTTCCTTGAATTCTTGGTGTAGATTAACAACATCTATTTGTGTTCTTCATCTGCGATCCAAGATAACCTATTAGAACCCTATTTTTTGGGGAATTTGGGGGTTTTCAATTTAATGTCCGATTCGTTCCGTGTTGTTGATTAATCCATGATATTTGTGATTAATCTTAGTGGTACTCATGTTTTTCCTACGAGTTCATGGTAAATTTCGTGGTATTTGTGAAATCAAGAAGGTTCGGCTGCGACCCGACCTCGTTGTTGTTTTTGTACGAATTTACATGAATCGTAGTTAGGTTTTTCGGGTGTATTCCGTTTTCATACTGGTGTAGAATTGGTTATGATTGTATTTTTCAAATCATTAGGTTCGGAGTTGTCGGTTCCTAGCGAGCGTGGTTGATTTTCCATTCTTTTCATCGTCAATTTCTCAAGGCAAGTATTCTTGTGAAACCCTTATGCTTAACATGGAATGGTAATGTATATGTGTGTGATTTGATCACTCCGGGAGGGTCTGACCGGGCCTCGAAGGAATCTGTGATTTCGCTCCTGATTCACGATCTTGTTTGGATAGCCAGTCCGGGAGGGTCCATAGAGGCCTCGGATGGGACCAGTGGTTTTGCCCCGCTCCTAGGCGAATCATGTGCGTGATATTTATCTATGGCCAGTCCGGGAGGATCCTTAGAAGCCTCGGATGGGACTAGTGGTTTCGCCCTGGTCCTAGGCAAATTTTCAACTGTGATTACTGACCGTTTGTTTTCCATGAAAATACATGTCTTGATTTTCGAAACAATTTGATGCATGTACTATGAGATGTGTAAGCAAATGATTTGCCTTGATTACTTGTACTGACGTAATTGCTAACCCCTTTGGGGAAATTCGTGTTATGAATTTTAGGTTGCGTTCAGCCGGTCGAGCGGGCAATGGAGCAGTACGAGGATACTGGCCAGGGTTGTTGACGTGTGCAAATGAGTTCTTTATTTTAGTTTTCCATTTTAAACGTTTGTTTTCAAAACTTGTAAACTGATAGTTAGTACTCGCGAGTACTTAGGCGTTTTGATTTGGAAGATGGATTATATACTAAATTTTATTTGTGATTTTCGGTGATGTCTGGTTTACCGGTTGTACCGGGCGTTTTATTTAATTTTCATATTGGTGATGTGTTTTCTCGCTAACCGTGATGGTTAGACGAGCGGTATTAATTATTTAGCCTGGTGGGTCCCACGTAGGGTCCACAGCGTTGTAATATACTCTGAATATCTTGGAAGTGGTACAGAAAATGGTATTAGAGCACTAGGTTTATGGATACCTAGGCTTGTTGGTTAATTGGGTCTAGTTGTGTCTTATTTTGCACATCGTCCTCACGCTGCCATCATCTCGGTACTTCCAGTGTTCATAAGTTTTCCATACTCGATTCTTTTGTTTTCTCGGATCATATGTCCGTTTCTTGAACTGTGATTGTTTTTATCCTGTACTCATCATAGAGTTTATTTTGCTACCTTTTATCTCCAGTATGGATGCTGGGAGAGGTCGAGGTAGAGGTCGTGGCCGTGGTCGTGGACGTGGCTGGGGACGTGGGGCAGCCAGTGAGGCAACCATGTCACACACTTCTGGAGCCGGCAGTAATGATGGTCGTCAGGACCATACTGCTACTCAAGATGACACATCCGCTAATGGCGTCAACATTGGTGTTGCAGCTGTGATGCAACAAATGGTGAACCAAATGGACGCGATAGCCCAGGCGATTCGAAACCCGGCTCTGGATCGTACTGCTCAGGTCAGAGTGGATCGTTGGCTTCAGGATGTCACCAAGATGCATCCTTCTCAGTTTTCTGGGGCTTCAGACCCGATTGGTTGGGAGATGTGGATCAAAGAGATGTCCAAGGTCTATGTTGCCACTAACTGCCCTGAGGATCGCAAGGTCCCAATCGCCCAGTATTTTCTTACTGGGGACGCGGCTGATTGGTGGGAGGCTTTTGTAACACCCCCAAACCACTCGGGAATATTACAGCGCCGCAGACCCTCTCCGTGAGGATCTACCAGGCTAGATACAGAAAACACAATAATATAACACATGCCGACATGGCTAAATGACGAACCATTAGACCGATTTGGTCTTTTACCTCAACATACACATCAAACATACTTTACTCTTTCTCACAAATCATACCCATACAGGTGTTAGAATACATCAATATTTCCATAAAACGGAAAATACCACAACGGAAAGACAAAAAAACTAGACTTCACTAAATACTCAACATTGGTCTTCATGTGATTAGTATCGTCGTCTTCCATCATATTTCATAACGATCCTGTGAATTGCTCCCCACCAAACTAAGTACCTGGACACAATACAAACATCCACCCCCCGAATACTCGGGGGTTAGCAAAACTCCACTGTTTTGCTAGTGCAAGTATGAAACACAAATACAAGGTATATGCAACATAATCCGAGAACATAATAATCGCGAATAAACTTCCCGAGATAAATCACTTGATCAAAAAAGTTTGAATCGCGAAAGGTAGATGTACATCTTACAAGACATTTTACGATGTCGAGAGTTTTAAAACATTTGAGATTTAAGAATTCTCAAGTCTTTCGAAAATACTTAGGGACACGGCCCAAAGATCATTTTTCCAAAATATAATTCCGATAACAAAATCACGGGGTCCACGACCCAAATCACGAAACACAGGATCCACGACTCAATCATCCATATTACATACTCGGAAGAGTGACCCGACGGAAACTACACAGTGTCAAACGTTACCATAACAATAGTCTCACAGAACGACATCAGAGAGCACAACTCTGCAACTTGACCATATGGTCTAACTCGACACACCACAAAGCTACAATGCATAGAGAAAATCACAGGACTGATGTACCCATAACAAAATATCGCAACCAAGAGACGAATCACACACAACACATTTTCTAGTGCCATTCCAACCAAGTACAATACCATTTGAACTGCCATTCTAATTAGATGAAGTATGCGCCAAAATCAAAGTTCTCCAACAAAACATTTCAAAGTTAACCGTTGATACGAGACTCATGGCCACCGTACCCCGCAGAGGCCCCGTCGGACCATCCCTGGGTGGTTAACCCTAGTTCGCAATACGCACACACACGGAAATACAAATCCCCAAAGGCCCCGTCAGACCATTCCTGGGTGAACGTACACATACACATCCACAACATCCACGGGAAGCCATAATTCAAATACTAGAATATGCAAACAAATGTAAAGTACTTGCTAGAATGGCCACTTTACTCGACATATACCCACAACTAATATCACACAACATCACATATTCACCGAACGAGTCACTTATCAATACACAATCCTCGAATAGTGGAAAAAGGGTCTACTATAATCACGTAATACAATCACAACACCTTCCAACATACAACACTAATACACATGTACAAAAAACACATTTATTCACAAGCAGACGAGTTATCTTCGAAGGAAAACCTTTATCAAGAATATACCGATTCTTTTAAAAGATCATTAAAAACATTCAATTTGCAATTAGGTTCTTATACCAAATAATACGTCTACGAAACACGAAATGTATGGGCAAGATACTTGCCTCGATACTACGAGCAACGGAACGACGAATGGACACGATCGAGTAGACCTCGAGCTTCCAAGAATAACCAAGAACTCGACAACTCCACAAAAACTACGAAAATAATATCACCACGTATCAGTAACGCTAAACGGAATCTGAATCAACACGAAAAACACCATGAATCCGAGGGTTCCTTCAAGACAATCACGAATCAAGTACCGGGTGATAAAAATCGATAAATGGGTTACAAAATCCGAAGATCATGGCCAAGACAATAAGAATTCCGTAAACAATTCATCATCCATGGATTAAATCTAAGAATCACGAAGAAACCCCCAAAAATCGTACAACTTGGGTTCTAAGGAAGAAAATACCTCGTCTTAAATCGCTTTAAGATCTTATCTATATAGAGGTACTGGGAAAGACCTATCATTCTCTTTGCTCTATCCCAGTAGAGTTGAATCCCAAGAATATAGGTTTCTTCTCCCAAGTCGTTCATGGAGAACCTATTCGAAAGCCAAAATTTTACCGAACTGAGCATTCCCACATCGTTTCCTATTAGTAGAATGTCATCTACATGTAGTACTAAGAATGCAATCTTGCTCCCACTAACCTTCTTGTATACACAAGGTTCTTCTTTATTTTGTACGAAGTCAAACTCTTTGACTGACTCGTCAAAATGAAGGTCCCAACTACGTGAAGCTTGTTATAGTCCATTTCATGGAGTTTACATCCACCATTACTAGGTCATAGGTCGTGGGGTCGTTATCTTGACTATCACTTGGAACTTCATAGAGACCTAGCTCCTCCAGGTGCATAAAGCCATACCTCTTAGGTAAATGAGACACCCTACTAGACCTACGAGGTGGTTGTACTTGTGTTTCAGAAGGTTCAGTTCCAATTTCTTGTACAGGTGTCTCCTGAGGAGTTTCATTGTTTTCTTCCAAAGAAATACTTCTACCTGCTCCGCCTTCCTGAATGAACTCATCTTCCAGGAAGTGTGCTTGTAAAGCAATAATGATCTTTCGATCTTTGGGCATGCAGAATAGATAACCCATCATCCTAGATGGGAATCCAATGAAACGTCCATTTATGGACCTTGCTTCTAATTTCTCCGCCGTAGTCTTCTTGACATAGGCGGGACATTCCCAAGTCCTAATGTGATTAAGACTTGGTTTCCTGCTCTCCCACACCTCATGTGGAGTGTTAGGAACGGACGTGGAAGGACATCTGTTCAAGATATAAGCAGCAGTCAGGAGCACATACCCCCACAGGTAAATTGATAAGTCAGTGTAGCTAAGCATAGAACGGACCATGTTCAACTAGGTTCGGTTCCTTCTTTTCGACACACCATTTAACTGAGGGGGTTCCTAGAGGTGTAAGTTGTGACACTATTCCGTGTTTCTTTAGGAACTCGTCAAACTTAGTGCTCATATACTCGCCATCTCGGTCCGACCGAAGTGTTTTGATATGATTACCACTTTATTTTTTGACTAGGGCCTTAAATTCCTGGAATTTCTCAAAGGCCTCGAATTTATGTTTCATTAAGTATACATAACCATACCTAGTATGATCATCCGTGAACGTAATGAAATACTGATATCCATCACGTGCTGCTTCCAAAGCACCACACACGTCGGTATGGACTAATCTAAGTTTGTCAGCGGCTCTTTCAAAAGTCCCTATGAAGGAAGGGGACTTAGTATTTTTCCTTTAAGGCAAGATTCACAAGTTGGAAAAGGAACTGATCCCAATGGACCCATAAGTCCATCTTTTTCCATTTTAAAAACCTTGGTCTGACCAACATGACCAAATCTAAGATGCCATTTCAAAATTTTATTAGTATCATCCCTATCATGCTTCATAGTCATAGTATTCACAACGTCTTTGTTGTTTAGGTTTAGATGATACGATCTATTTAACAATGTAGCAGTGCCCACTAGTTTATTTCGGAAATAAATATTGCAGGAACCATTACCATTGAAAAATGAAAAGCCTTTCTGATCCATGACCGGAATAGATACAATATTTTTATGCCCCTTGGGCAACACTTGTACATCATCTAAAGTTAAAACAAAGCCGGATTCCAAATCCAAAAGAAGTGATCCTATATCGGTTGATGCGACATTATGCCCGCTTCTGACAGTAATCATCACTTCCCCAGCTCCAAGCTTTCTACTTTTTTCCAGATCCTGATTCATGGTGCAAATATGAGAACTAGCACCCGAATTCAGTATCCCATAAGTAGAAAATATGGTAGCAGAATAATTTTAGTTTCCAAAACTAAAAGTTCCATACCTGAAGCTCCATGAAGGATCAGACAGTCTCTTTCCCAGTGGCTCAGCTCACCGCATTTGAGACATGTGTCTGTATTTACCTTCTTGTTCTTAGGAACCATCGGGGCCTTTCCCTTACCCTTAAGGTCCTTGCTTTATGAGCCTATCTGCTTCTTGATCTTTTTCATCTTATTCTTAGACCTCTGAGGTGCGGAAGAAATCATAAGGGCAGACTCCTTCACCCGCGGAGTCTTCATCTGAGACTAAGCGGTTACCAGTTTGTTCATCAACCCTGTTAAATTACAACCAATCTCATTGCAGTTAAAATTCATTACAAATGGTGAGAAGGAATCAGGAAGAGATTGCAGGATAAGGTCGGTTTGTAGAGAATCATGCATCCTAAAATCAAGAGCATCCAATCTCTCGATCATAGAGATCATTTTGAGGACATGGTCCCCAGCTTTCTCACCTTCCTTCATTCTGGCACCGAAAAGCTCTTTAGATATCTCATATCCAGCAGTTCGATTGTGCTGACCATAAAGCTCGGTTAAGTGAGATAAAATATGCCTAGCAGAAGTCATTTTCTGATGAGCTCTCTAAAGCTCATTAGACATAGAGGCTATCATACAGGCACGGACTTTAATGTCATCCTTAACCCACTTTTCATGGTTTTCAACTTCTTCCTGATTGGCTCTGGTCCGCGCCAGAGCCGCCAGAATGTCCGCCTCCAAGACGTATCCCAGCACCTCCATACTGAGGACTATCATCAGGTTGTGGAGCCAGTCCAAAAAATTAGGCCCAATTAAGGTGTTCTTATCGAGTTGTATAGCGAGTGGGGTCATAGTCATTTTGGAGAGTATTATGTCTGCATAAAGACACTAGATTTATTAGGGACTCGCTCAATTATGTTCTAAGTTTAGAATTAAGGACTTTTATATTCTTTTAACTCAGCTCCCACTATTTTTATCGGAATAACACACTCCCATTTGAAATCCGGAAGTGTTTGTTCGCTTTAATTCATAGTGGTGATCGAGTTCTTTATAAATTTTAATAGAGAGTAACTGAACAGGTTTCTAGTCTATTAATCTTCATAAAGTGGTGTCCAACACCAACCCATCTAATGGATGATTCGGTCTTCTTTTTCCCCTTGTTCACTCCCCTCAACCTATATGGTTTCTATAGTTCGTGAACAAGTTAAGTTTACACCATCGACGCTGATCAGTTTCATAATTGAATCTTATCCGGCAACCGAACAGGTTTCTAGGGATAAAAATTGCTCCAACTGAAGGCATCCAATGCACTCTCGGTAATTTATCGACCCTCCCCGAACGACTTCCCCTATAACTCGGAAGCATAGCACATCCGGTTTAGATTTCAATTTTTCGAAAGCTCGATGGAGGGAAGCAAAACCTTGAAACCTTTCAAACTTTATAATTTGTCGTGGGAGAATTTTCGCGATTAATGTTACACTTTGCAAATTAATTCATTTAAGCGCATTTGTAGCATTCGTACCATATGAATAAAAAATTCACAACCTAGTTGCTACCAACATGTAGTTTATGGACCGTTCCTCGAACAAAAACATCGTAATCTAATTACAAGTCTTCGGTCTTAAATCTTCGTCTTCTCGAACGGATATTCTCCGGTCTTCGTCATTACATATAAATTTTGCATCTGAAAAATTGCATCCTAGATACAAATATTTCTAGTAAAATAAATAGGCTCAAAACGGCCTTTACAACCCAATCGAATAAAACAGAACGATTCAAAACTAGGTCCATGAACCACATCCCCATTCAAAAGCATTCATCCAATAAATACTAAATAAATGGATTGCATATAAATATATTGATTCAACCAATATATGAAATCAACTATAGAAAAGAATTGATCCAATCAATTCTCACAATCGGTAATATGAAATCGTTCAAAGTAATTCGGTCAATCACAAGTATTCCAATTAGTCAATATTCCCTTATAAAATGAAATACCATATATCATTTTAATCATGTTAAATCTAATTTAAATTTGGGAGATTAATTTCAGGAATACACGAAGAAAACGAGCCCGAAACATGTCCGGAAGGGGGCTGGACCGCGGTCCGAACAGCCTGGACTGCGCGTAGCCCTCCTGGCCTTGTTTCGGTGACGTCTAACGTCATCCGAGGCTAGATTTCCGACCGGATATCCAATATCTATATTTTTCGACTTTCATATCTTCAATATAAATCATATTTCCTATTAAAAAAGAATTATATTTAGATATAGATTTACGAAAAATACAACTACGATAAACAATCGAACATATACCCCGATAATAACAACAAATGATTTCAAATCATTAACCATTCAATCAAGCATTCCAAATACTAAATATCGTATATACGACTGCAAGACCTACGCTCTGATACCACTATTGAGATTCAGTGCCTAAAACAAAGGCGCAGCAGAAGCAATATTCGAAAATAAATTCGATCTGAATCCCTTAAGAGGATCGATCAAGCTACGTATATATGAATATAAAACGAAACAAAGGAAGATTCTAAATCATACCCTCGAAGTTCGTTGATTAAATGGTGTTCTTCACAAATGCGATTCCCCAAGCTTTAAGTGATATTCCTCATAAATACGATTCGTCAAGCTTTTGAAATCCCGAGCACCGAAACATCATACCTATACTTGCCACGCGCCGGAAGTCGACCGAAATAACTACCATCCTATTATCCTGCGAGGATACGACTAGAATAGGATGGTGAAGCTCTATTATTTGATGAATATACTCTAAGTATATTTATCAAATTTATCTCTAAATTTTTCTCCAAAAAAAATGAATAAGAAAGATGAAGAAGATGAAGATGATGAAGACTTGAGAAAACTATTCTCTCTCTCTCTCTCTCTCTCTCTCTCTCTCTCTCTTTTGTGAGTTGGCCGTGAATTCCATCTTGCAAAAAACAAGAGTTGAGTCTTTCAACCAACCACAAGTATTATTTTGGTCTTCATGTCTTTTTTTATTTTATTATTCTTTCCAAAAGAATAATATCACCAACCCTTATCAACAGAGATATCAAGATCTCTCAATTGTCTTGGTCTTCCACCAATTTAAATGGGAGACAAGTCCAACTCAAGACCAAAGGTGGGGTGGGGCGGCCTCTAGAAGTTCACGGGAGAATTCGGTTTGTTTCGGACTCCCGCGAGTCCAAACAGATAAACTCTATCCCATATTGATGTATTTATATCAATTAAATGAATCTAATTAATTAATTATATCAAATACAATAAAATATATTTAATTTCTCCAAGATATATCTATGAATTAAATCAATCATCCAGTAATTTATTTAATTCATTAGGCTGAAATTAATTTATCCAATAGATTAATTTAAACATCCAATGTCTCATAATGAATTAGATATCCAATGTCCAATAGATTAGATATCCAATATCTAATATTATCAAAGAGAGATTAAGCTCGATTTATTCCGTCGTCTATCCTAATGTGCGACTCGGTAGGTCCATCTCAGTTAGTAATGGGAGGATAGTTGAGAGCTTGTGCTTTGGATTGGAAGGATGATTAGGAGTCGCACTTGCCATTGATCGAGTTCACGTACAACAATAGTTGGCACGCCTCGATCAAAATGGCACCATTTGAGGCATTGTATGGCAGGAGGTGCAGATCACCGTTGTGTTGGGATGATGCATCCGAGATAATTGGCACCGAGCCCGATCTGGTAGTTGAGATGAGGGAGAAGATTGCTCTGATTCGCGATAGGATGTTGACGGCCCAGAGTCGACAGAAATCTTATGCCGATACGCGTCGTCGGCCGTTGGAGTTTGAGGTGGGAGACCATGTGTTGCTTAAGGTGTCGCCGATATGGGGAGTTTACCGCTTCGGCCGGAAGGGTAAACTTAGTCCAATATATATTGGACCGTTCGAGATTTTGGAGAGAATAAGAGAGCTTACATATCGGTTAGGATTGCCGCCGTCCTTGAGTCATGTGCATAGCGTCTTTCATGTTTCTCAGCTTAGGAAGTACGTACCGGACCCGAGTCGTATTATTGATTTTGGAGAGATCGAGTTGGGACCCGACATTACCATCACGGAGAGGCCGATCCAGATCTTAGAGCGTCGGGTGAAGCAACTCAGGCACAAAACCATTCGTTTGGTTAAAGTGCAATGGTTGAGGCATGGATCCGAAGCCACGTGGGAGACGGAAGAGAGTATGAAGTCGAGATACCACGAGTTATTTGTGTTGTAAGTTTCGGGACGAAACTTATTTTTAGGGGGAGAATGTAATATCCGTACTTTCTATTTTTGGTAATTTCTATTTTTGGTGTATGTTCGTTTCGAACAACTCGCTTGTCACTGTTTTGGGATTCTAAATCTAGTTTGTTCTTTGAGCTTTTCCATTTGGACGAGTTTCGGATATGTTTTTACGTAATTTCATTTATAGTCATGTTTTGCCGCTTGTACGTTCGATTCTCGTAAAACTCGTTCGATTTCATTATTTCTATGTTTCCATGAGTTCGTATGGTGGAGTTGCTCATGTCATGGGTTTCGGATTGTTAATCTGACGTCGTATCGTGAAATTCGGACGTTTGGGTCATTTTTGTAATTCTTATTAATTTGGGTGCCGTTGTTAATACTCATCCTATACCGACCTTCGAACGAACGGAGACTTGTGATAGTTTTTGTGCCTATCTCTTCTGTTAAATCCTCGTATATCGGTGGTTTCGTTTCTCGTGTTTCATTCCGGTTGTTGGCATTTCGGATCAGGCAGGCCTGCTGCCAGACATGCATTACGACTGTAGGTTGATGTGCATTACAGCCGTAAGTCTTCATACATTACGGCCGCAATACCCATTGTGTAGCGGCAGTAACGGATGTGTGAAAACCGATCAGTGAGGCCGTGAACACCATTACGGCCATAATGGTGTTGATGTTACGGCCGTAATGTTGCCCAGTATAATAAACTGGGCAGCGGGTTTTCTTCTCATTTTTTTCACTTCCTTCACTTCCTTCGCGACGGGAGCGATTTCCTGGCCTAGGGTTCGTCCGATTTTCATCCAACCTTAGTTGAGAAGCGATTTTGGGGCATCATATCATCACTCTAGCATCAAATATTCCGTTGTTCATTGTCTAATCGAGGTATATTTCGTTAGAACCCTAGCTTCTGGGGATTTTGGGGTTTTGTTTTGATTTTCACCCTTCTAGTCCGATTGGCCCTTACGATTGTTAGATTTTGATAGTATAATCTCTATCCTTTACTTCTCTTGCGGTTTTGCGGATTGAATTCGATATTTTTCTCCGTTGATAGAGGGGAACCGATTATGACCTTGTATTGTCCGGCGAATTGTTCCATTGGGTAGAACTAGGATGGATTCCTACGTTTTCACAATATTGAGACTAGTTATCTATCGTTATTATGTTAGGATCGGATTCGTGAAGATTATCCGGGCCGAAACCTTTCCTTTCACCATTTTTCTTCACGTCGTGTTATCCGAGGCAAGTATATGTATTACATTTCATTGTGTGTGTACGGTTTTGATGCGAATGATGTAAATTGTGTTTTTGAATGAATGTGATTGTTGCTCTTCCACCCGGGGATGGCATATGTGGCCTCTAGGGGCCGATACTAATGGGTACGGCCATGGAAGTGGACTTGGGTGCGTATGTTGATGTTCTTCCACCCGGGGATGGTTCGATGGGACCTCGGGGGCCGATACTAATGGGTACGGCCGTGGAAGTGGTTTCTCACCCGGGGACGGTCCGACGGGGCCTCTGTGGGTCGATACTAATGGGTACGGCCGCGGGTTACCAAGCGTGGATAATTGTGATGGAAAACTTGATAATATACTGTTTTGGTGTAAATGTGATATTCCGGAATATTGACTTCAACTGTTTTTCTCAAATGGATTGCTTGTGTCGAATCGTGTATGTATATAATGTAGTGTAATTGTGTACTTGCACTAACTATTCGAATGTTAACCCCTTAAATGGGAGAAATGCGTCTTATGCATTTCAGGTACTGGTCGAGTCGAGGAGCTGGCACGGGATATGCATGCAAAGGATGGACCAGCATGATGATGAGGCTCGAGTCGTGTTTTATGTTTTCTTATTACATTTATCTTGATGTTGGAGTTAGACTGAGTGTTTTATAAATTGGTTAAGTCCCATGCGTGGGCAATGGATTCATGTGGAGTTACACTCTTCGATACTTGATTAAAATGTCTTGGTCGAGGCCACGACCCTATTTTACTATGATGATTGTGTCTTTTGGGATTTCATATTCGGATTGTGTGTTATGTGTTAGCCTGGTAGACCTCATGGAGGTTCTACGGCGTGTAATGTCCCATTTGTGATTTGAGGTGTTACAATAATTTCCTTTAGTTTTGGGTAATTGTTCCCGTATGTGATCTTATCAACCTTTGAGCTTATCGGAATTTCGTACCTCTTCAGCGTTAGACTCATGTTTTGGTTGTTGTATAGATCGGTTTTATCAAACGTAGTAATTCATGTTCGTTGCTTTTCATAAATATTCTTGCGTATTGAATCGGACCGCAGTAGCTCTGTACTGCATGGAGCTCTTGTGCGCTGTCAATAACAGATAACATGTATTATCTAGGGTCGCCTGCTTGATTGTTTCTTGTTTTAAGTTTTGGGACGAAATTTATTTTTAGTGGGGTAGTATGTAATACCCGAGATTTTCATTTCCGGTAATTTTGAATTATTGGTTGGTTGTGCCGGTTATTTTGTTCCGTTGATGATTATTTGAGATTTTTCCCTATGTTGGGTACAATATGATGTATCGTTGTTGTTACGAGTTGTTCGATATAGGTGTAGTACACGCTACTAGGTGACATAGCGCGCGGTACTGTGCAAAGTTAGCGCACGCAACCTTGTGGGTAGCGCATACTAACTGGTACTTCGGGACAGTCTAGAAGTTACTGGACGGGGATTGGAGGTCTCGATAGCACTCGCTAATGCTTGTAGTTAGCGTACGCTATCGTCAGTCTAGCGCACGCTACCTGGATGGTGCAGAACTGCCCAGAAGCCACTGGAGTGGATTCGTGACTCGTTAGCGCATGCTATGGAGACCGTCTAGCGCGCGCTATCAGTGTTGTGACCAGAATGTGCTGGAAGCGTTGGCCCGTTAGCGCACGCTACAGAGGCCAGGCTAGCGCACGCTAATAGCTATCCAATATAAATACTGGACAGCAGCCCCTTTTCCCTTCATTTTTCATTTCATCTGTTTCTATCGGTCAGGACGAGTCTCCTAGGGCGCTCTGAGGCGGTCTTAATCATCAGCTTCTCCTTGGTAAGTCTTTTTCGTGTTACAGCGATTGCATTCATGCTGTCACACTGATTTCTTGATTAGTGCTGTTTTATCTCCCAATTTGAATTTTGCTAAAGTACAAAATTTACTTGAGATTTATTATAATATTCTTAAAAATTTGGGTTTTCCTAATATTGTGGATAGTGTTGAGAGTCAAATTTTGTTTGAAGATATTCTTCATGTTGAACAAGTAAAAATTAATTTAAAAAATAGTTGTGAAACTCTTTTTGCTCAATATTTAGCTAAACATGGAGATAGAATTCAAACTTAAAAAAACAAGAACTAGGACTACCAATACATTTAACATAGCATTAGACAGAACTCCCACTAACCCATTTCAACAACAACTTATAATATAGCAAGAAATAAGGGGGTAGTAACGTCGGTCAAAGAAATGACCTTAGTTGATATTATGCAACTAGTTTTGTGCCTGAGGATAACAATACAAGTACACTTGATCTGTTAGATTGGTGGAAGAGAAGAGGAACCGAATTTCCTATACTTTCCATTATGGCACAAGAAATTCTTGCAGTGCCCGCATCCACAGTCTCGTTGAGAGCGCTTTCAGTGAAGGAGGCTATATGTTGGACGAGCGGGGATCCCGAATGACGCCAAAAAATCTCGAGGCTCAAATGATGCTTAAAGACACAACAAAACCAAGTTACGAGATCAAGAAAATAAGTGGGATGACCTATTAGCGGACCAAGACGCCAATCAAGAAGGCACTACTGAAGTCTAGTCAAATGAGTCAAACCGACGATCAAGATGACGACGACATCGACTTCGACTAAAGGTAAGTAAAGTAAGTCAGGTAACTAAAATGAACTACGTAGGGCTTTGATTCCTCACGAGGATACGTAGGTAATCTAATTTTAAGTGAAAACTTAAAATTAAATACAAGCCCATTTTTTTAATTTTTTAAGTAAAAGAACTACGTAGAGCTTTGATTCCTCACGAGAATACATAGGCAACTTAATTTTAAGTGAAAACTTAAAATTAAATACAAGCTCATTTTTTTCAATTTTCCTTTGTTCATTAGTTATTTTTTCGTGTATAAAATGATAATAAATAAAATTTTATAAATACTTTTTCAAAAAAGAAAAAAATACGGGTCGGGCCCGAACCCATGGCCGACCCGTGAACCCGTCAATCCGTACATTTCATATGTACGGATGAGGTCCGGGTCCTGGCCGGCCGACTTGTGGACCCAACGGGTCGGACCCGGACCCGTGGCGGGACACCTCTACCTACCCTTGATAAAACTAGATTGGGTTGGTGCACTAAGGGGCATGATATCCTTGAGTCTCATGATAACACGTTTTTGTAACAAGTTTATACGAAAAACTGCACAATTTAGGACGAAAATTGGCAATACTAACCAGATTCGGGATTTTACGGAATGAGGGATAAGTAGGGTTGTAAACGAATCGAATCGAAGCGAATATCGTTGTAATCGAATCGAATCAATAAAATTATTTACGAATTCGAATACGAATACGAATCGTGTTCGAATATTAATTTGATTTGAATTTGAATACTTGAACAATTTCACGAATTCGAACTGAATACTCGAATCTATAGATAAAGGAGATGAAGAATGACTCGTCGAGATTAAAGTTATTGCAATATATATATATATATATATATATGATAAACAATGTCACCTTAATGTGAAGTCGACTTCAATATGAGGAGCTAAAACTCAATAAATTTGACATGTATTTAAAGATTTAAGAGTATAATTCCTAATTGTATTAATAAAATATACTATATACAAAATATATTTTTAGTTATATTATATATTTAGATATTTAATCGAATTTTTACGAATATCGAATCGAATATCGTAAATACTTATAAGTATTTGATTATTAATTGAATCAGAAAAACTATTTGTATTTTAATTCGAATCACAAAATTTCGAATTCGAATCACCAAATTTCGAATCGAATCACGAATCGGATCAAAATGATTTGATTTGTTTACAACCCTAGGGATAAGAAGAGAGCGAACAGTGATCAAATTGGCCATCCAAAATACAAAAAGTAGACGGCCCAACCATAAATGGGCTTGGAGACCATCTCGCCCAGGCGCCTTGTTAGGGTTTGGGCCAATACTAAGGGGTTGTTTGGTTGTTACTGAATGATTTAGTGCAGAATGGTTGAGAGACCAGAATGGTTGAGAGGCTCTATATGGTTGAGTGCAGAATGAAATTTGGTTGTTTGGTAACTGTTCTGAATGGTAACTCTGAATGGTCAGAAATTACCATTTTACCCGTCTGTATAAAAGTAGCGATTAAAAATCCCATTTTTCCTCTCCTTGCGTACCAAAACCTCTCCTTTTTATAAATAAAAACCCTAATTTTTATAAATAATTATGTTTAATATTTTTAGATTTAATTCATTTAAAATAATAATTATTATTATGTATAATATTTTTAAATTTAATTTATTTAAAATAATAATAATAATAATTATTATTATTATGTATAATATTTTTAAATTTAATTCATTTGAAATAATAATAATAATAATTATGCATAATATTTTTTAATTTAATTAATTTAAATAATAATAATAATTATGTATAATATTTTTTAATTTAATTCATTTAGAAAATTATAATAATAATTATGTCTAATATTTTTTTATTTAAATTTATTTAAAAAAATAATAATAATAATCTCCCCTATATACTAATGCAGAATACGCTGAGCCTAAGTGGCATCTTCTCATGCTTGGTGCCACGTCTTTTCTTTGGTCTTGGTGCTTATGTGTCGAACATGCTTGGTGACACATAATCAATTACTAGCCTAATCATCATTGCATTAATTACATTATAATTATACCTTAAATAACTCCTACCTACCTTATTAATTTTTACGAATTAAGGAATATGAATTATGAATAAATAAGAATTGATTATATTTACAAAAATATTTCATATTTTCATTAATTAAAAATATAAATCCCAAACAAAGAGAAATTTAATATAGTAGTGTGCACTATATATTAAAAACGTAAACCTAAATCTCGCGAAAATATTATATATTCCACTAATTAATTAGTTTATATTAGTTAGTCACATTAATTAGGTATATTAATACAAAAAATATCAACTGAAATGAAAGATTCTTGGGAGTACTGCAAAAAGAAGTGTTGAATACATATAATTAAAAATGTACTTGAAGTCCTAATCAATTAAATAAATCGAAATAATCTTATTAAAAATATTATTGAAAATGTAGAAACAATGGTTTTAATTATTATTTCTAAATAAATCAAAGAAACTATGGAATAAATCAGTTAGTCTATTTTAGTTTTAAATCTTATTTAATTAATATAAAATAACAAAATAAATGAAAAAACTTATATTTAATAAATTATATAATTACTAATTTTAAGAATTTTTAAATAGATATTTCAAAATATATAAGAAATTAAATTTAATAATATACTAATTCCTAGATCTTTGTACAAAGAGAATTTCAGAAAAAAAAATTGATCGTTTTAAGTGATTTTTATTTTTTTTGTTTTAAATTTATTTACTTTTAAAATCAAATATATTTTTGAAAGCTTTGGATTTTCTTTTGTATTTTAAATTATATCCAAATAATTTATGTAATTTTTTTTAAACATAAGGATTAAATTATATCTTTTTTGGCCATATACAGAAATCGTTAAATACTTAACGATTTAGATCATTTTGGCAAAAAAAGGACAAAAAAAAACGTGGAATTAAAATTTCATTTAACACAATCAGATATGAATTGAGGTTTTTTCTAATACGAATTTCCGAAATTACTAAAAGTGTCCAACTATTTATGTGTTCTCTTGAATGTAAAATGTGCCAACTTTAGATTAAGTTAAATGTTTGAAAATAATGTCATATGAAAATGATATAAAATTTCAAGTGAACCAAATGTCATTTAGTTTTTTCGTATGACAAGTTTCACAAATTACTAAAATACTCTAATTATTTTTCTCTTCTTTTGAATGTAAAATTTCTTGAATTTAGTACTCTTAATTATGAAGTTCAATACCTGAAAAGTACCCTATAACTTTTTCAGGCTCATCTTATAATACAAACAAAATTGGGCATTTTTTTATTTTTAAAAAATGGGGAAAATTTTAATTAGGCTATGATGTGGATGTAGTTTTCTTAGTTAGCCCCGCAATTAGTATATTTACAATAAGTCATACAAGTAATTCACTTATATATAAACTACGATGATGCTTCTTTTTTGTTTTTTTGGCAAATTGGGAAGTACTTAATTTTAAGTTATAAGTCATAATCTCCTTACTTTGTAATTCCAAAATCTAATTTAAATTGAATATACATATAGTTTCACTTCAACCAAACGAGATTTTTTGTAATACAAGTTTCACAAATTAATAAAAGTACTTCAACTATTTTTCTATTTTTTAATGTAAAATGGATAGACTTTAATACTCTTAAATATAAAGCTAAATGTTTGAAAAAATATCATATAAGCATAAATATCATTGAAGTACTTCAATCAAATCAATTGAGTTTTTTATTTTCTAATTTTTTAAAATTTTAAGTTCGGTTTTAATTCGGACAAAATTATGATGTATATTTTTTAACTTATCTAACCTATTCTTATATTATAATTATTAAATTTCTTAGTAATTTTAAGGTTAGGACTTGGATGTAGTTTTCTAAATTAACAGGTATATTTATAATAAGTCATACAGTAATTAATATATATACTACTATTATGTTTTTTTTATTGCAATTTGAAAAGTGCTTAATTTTAAGCTATAAGTCAAAATCTCTTATGCATTTCCAAAAGCTTTTTTTATTTTAAATATTACTAGAATTATCTTTGCCATAATTATTTAGTATAATTGTACATATGAAGTTGTACCAAAGGACAATGCATATATTGGTTATTCAAGTATAAGCCCTTCTTCACTTGAGCATCATTGCAAACTCATAATTATGAGATTAATTGTGAGATTAATTGTTGGACAAACAATGTCATCTCATCATCTACAAGAAATTAAGGACTTATCCGAACGAATCCTCAAAATTGTAAATGGTGAGCTGGGTGAAAAAGTCAATAGAGAAACATTGGTTGATATTCTTGATATTTACTAATCCGGAATGCCGAAGATCATATTCCAGCCATTGTTGAAAGCACTACCATTTACTTAAAAGTAACTTTCCATAAAGTAATTTTTCGAAGAAAGAGCAACCATGACGCCAACAAACGACGTTGTGGAGATAGTAAACGATTACGTGATGTCTATAATTTCAAAAGACAAACAGATATATCGTAGTTTTGATAGTATATGCAAAATTTTTGCCCTCTAAAAGTCAAAATCAGGTATATCGAATGAATTTTTTTGGACAGTATCAAGTGTTCTCGAATTCCAAATCACATCTTAAAATCGTAAGTTAGAGTTTCAATTATGCTAATTCAAAATATGGATCAATCATCAGAATTATGCAATGTCACATCATTAATAATTATCCAAACTCGTAACCATATTTATTGAACAAAAAAATTCGGGGAATAATTCTGAGAGTAGAGTATTTATTCCACAATTGATATTAAGCCCCTTAGATATCAGATTACCATTTGAATTTCAAATACGTAAGTTTCCACTTATTATGACCTTTGTCATGACTATATGTAAGAGTCAAGGTCAAAGACTTTCTCATATCGGTATGTATCTTCCAAAATTCGTATTCGGTCATGGTTAGTTTTATGTAGCCATATCAAGAGTGAAGATCAAAAAAGAGTAGAAATCTTTTCTTGCAATGAGAATGATTAAACATAACAAATAGTGTAGTTTATAAATAAGTATTTATGATGAACGATTTACATATTATATATTTACATAAAAGTTCTTTTTTGTGTTTCCGTGTAATTACACGGGTGTTATACTAGTTATAAATAATAATTCTTAATTTAAGAGGAGGGATAAATCTAGAAATTGTTTGCCTCTTAATAGTTGAGAGAGGGTATGAATATTTAATGGTTAAGAGGTTATCGTAACCATTAAGAGTTCATATTTTTCTTTGCCAAACTTCTTAACATTTCGAAAAATAGACTCTTAATGTAACCCAAACAAAGCCAACGTGTAGGTTTCATTCTCTTTCTTCTCTTTCGTCGCGTCTCTCTGATATATATATCTATATCTATATATATATACACTCATATTCGGCGTATCAAGTTCGGTTTTCGTGGGATCTTGTTTGGTCTGATTTTTTTATTTATTTATTTTTTTTAATACCGAGGTTCTAAGCTTACACCTAACTAGTCCTCGGGATAACAGCCTCGATCCCACAGTACTGCTACCAGTTAAATCGCGAGATGTGTATCTGGCTCCCAGGTTCTTAAATATCCTCAACTACCGCGCACAAGGAGTCGTCTCCCAAGTGATTGCTCCATGCTGGACCCCCCAAATCCAACCGCAGGTTCCCACCGAGATCTGACCTCCCACACTGCCGCTTGAAGCCCTCAATATTTCGAAAATAGACTCTTCATGTAACCCAAACAAAGCTAACGTGTAGGTTTCATTCTCTTTCTTCTCCTTCGTCGCGTCTCTCTGATATATATATATATCTATATATATATATACACTCATATTCGGCGTATATATATATCAAGTTCGGTTTTCGTGGGATCTTGTTTAGTCTGATTTTATTTTATTTTATTTTATTTTTTAATACCGAGGTTCTAAGCTTACACCTAACTAGTCTTCGGGATAACAGCCTCGACCCCACAGTACTGCTACCAGTTAAATCGCGAGATGTGTATCTGGCTCTCAGGTTCTTAAATATCCTCAACTACCGCGCTTGAGAGTAAATGCAAGTGATTCTTCAATCTGGGCCAAATCCAACCGCAGTGCTCCCACCGAGATCGGCGACTCCCACACCGCCGCCTCAATATTTCGAAAATAGACTCTTCATGTAACCCAAACAAAGCTAACGTGTAGGTTTCATTCTCTTTCTTCTCCTTCGTCGCGTCTCTCTGATATATATATATATATATATATATATATATATATATATATATATATATATATATATATATATATATATATCTATATATATATACACTCATATTCGGCGTATATATATATCAAGTTCGGTTTTGTGGGATCTTGTTTAGTCTGATTTTATTTTATTTTATTTTATTTTTTAATACCGGTGCTCTGTTTACACCTAACTAAAGTCTGGGATAACAGCCTCGAATTTACAAAGATCGCTACTGGCTTAAATCGCGAGATGTATCCCGCCTCGGGTTCTTAAATATCCTCAACTACCGCGCACGCGAGTCGTCTCTGCTGATTCTATTTGGGCTGACCCCCAAATCCAACTGCAGGTTCCCACCGAGATCCGGCCTCTCACACCACCGAAAGATTAGGCCCTAACCCATAGTGAAAGACTAAGGAATCATTGGGATTGAGAAATTCAAATACAAACGTACTAGGAATTGAACCCTTTAGTCTTCTCTTAGTAAGGTTAGTTGTATTTTGCGATTATTTGTTGGTTTTTACCTGTTTTGGGCTCGACTTGTTCGGTTGATTATGAATTAGGTTTTCGTGGAATTTTGTGGTTTTCAATTAATGATCGTGGTAGGATTGAGGGTTAATCATCTGGTTAGGATCTATTTTCTCTTCTGCAGCTTGAATCTTTTGGTTTGTTTTCTTTGTCGATAAATACTAGCTACCTTTTTAGCAGCTTTTTGATTATTAGGGTATCGATCCGAGTTAATATGTTTTAGCAGCTCAGAAACACGGTTTTGTTATGGTTATGTTTATTCTAGTGACTGTTACCTGTAGGTTAATCTCGGTTATTGATGTTATGTGAAATGTGCTCCATGATAGAGGAGTTGAACCAGTCATATCCTTCAAAAATTGCTTCTTTACCTTTTTTTGCTCACGTTTACTAGGAAACCAACGAATCATCCAAGGAAAGCAGCCAACTTTTTATGGAAAACTCAGAATACAGGTATAGTTTTCTTTGTCAACTGGACAAGGCATGTACATAAACTTCCTACACGATTATTTGGTTAAATATATGAATGCTGGTAACTTTCTTCTCAAATATATAATAACGGAAACATTAATTTAAGCTGTTTAAGGTAATTTATTAATTTTTACGTTGTCGCGGAGTAAATGTTGGGATGGGTTTCAACATTGTCATTTCTTCACCATCTATATATGATTGGATTCCTGGTTATAGAATGTTTTGATGGCTTAATTAAAATTATCCCTTCATTCAGGGAATTCGGTATCGGATCAGATTTAGAAGTAGAAGAAGATGAATCCGATATGGGATCTGATGCAGAAGTAGAAGAAAAAGCCGATATGGTATCGATTCAGAAGTAGAAGAAGAAGAATCAGATTCGCACTGGAAACATGAGTTGGCCGTTGCTAGCCCTTTTTTTGAGGCCATCTTCGAATAAAATACAAAGGGCATCAAGGATTTCCTAAGTGTAGAAGGTAATATTGGATTCAGTTTTCTTCTTTTCCTCTTGCAATTGATAATGATTACACAAGGAGAAATTATTGCTTCTGGATCCTGCTGCTTGGAAACTCATAACTGTTAGCTAGTTTATCAATAATGTGCAACGATGGTATCATACAGTAGATTCTCCTGCTGCTGTTGTTTCATTTAATTACATGTATGCTTATAGACGCTACTTACTACTGTACACCATTTTGAAGGTTAAGCAATGGAAACATCTTTATTTTCTCAATCTATTTCTTCTAATCCTCCTCCAACCTATCCCCCTTTTCTCAAATGAAATAAACATAAAAATGAAGACTTAATTTGCATAATAAGAAGATTACTGGAAATGCCGACCATCCTTGGGTTATGACACGCTGCTCTGACTGATGATGACTAATTGATGATTATTTGTCTCTAGTGGCATGGTGGCATAGATCACACTGCAACAAAGTTGCTTTCTTCTTTCGGGTAATAATTAATCTACCAGTTACTTGCTTGATTGATATTTGGATTACCTGCAGGTATTAAAATCGATATCAACTGTGGCTCCTTTGATGGGGACCCTTTCAATATTATCGATGCTCTTTATTGGGCATGTTATTATGGCCATGTCCAGTCCGTCAAGGTTAAATTAGTGATCATCTCTCATGCATCTCTATACCATACCACAAATTAAGAGATTTTGTTAAAGAAATAGACATGTACTTATTATTGTGTAGGCTTTGTTAGAATGGAGCTGATCCGGAGAAGAAACCAATTCATATTACTGCTGATGGTCCAGTTATACATGCTGCCTGTTTTGGAGGTGAGTTTCTTTTCATCTATCAACTAGTCAGTTGTCTAGTTCATAGTTATTACTAGGTATGTATATATATATATATATATATGTATATGTCAAAATGTAAGTGTATATATATATATATACTTACATTTTGACATTTTGGGCATGCTGGTGAAGTTATATTTCGAATCCATTACATTTTTGGAAATACTATCTACCCTCATTACATTTCATCTAATCAAGTCCTGGTTATATAAGTTGTTAGTGTCGAAACCTAAATTAACACTCTGATCAAACATTCATCCATGTTTAGTATCAAGATTGATGCATGTGGAACTCCGATCTGTATTTATAATTTGGTTATACGTACCTTGACATACACATACAGATATGTTCATGTATTTTAAAATTGCAAGCTTATGGTTCATATCGATAGTAAACTTTGTAAACAATTGTATTTGTGCGTGTCACTCACTATAATGCAAAGCTTTCTTGGCCCCCCTATAGCTAGCTAGCATGGATGATCTCCTCAAAAGTACTAGTAGGGCTGTCAAATGGATAATACGGAGCCGGATATGTCCATATCTGTATCCGGATCCGGCATTTAGTAAAGGTATCTGAATCCGTATTCGGATTCGAAAATATCCGGACGGACCGGATACGGATAATATCCGGCGGATGCTATCCTGATACGGATATTATCCGTATCCGCCACTTTTTTATAATCTTCAAAAGTTTAATGCAGGAGGAGGAATTTGAACCCTGGTGGAGCTCCTTCTCCTTACCAAATTCCTAATGCCAATACCACTTGGGCTAGTTGACCTGATTGTTGTGTTAGAAAGGGAAATAACTAATAAGTAAAGATAAGTTATACCACATGCTTATATTTTAATATTGAGAAATACAGAATGAAGACATGTGACAAAGTATTATGGGGAGTAGCATGCTTATATTTTGTAATTATATATTAAAACTATATATATATATATATATATATATTACATAATTAATTTCGGATACGGATATTTTCGGATACGGATGCGCCTATATCCATATCCGTATCCGGAATCTTCGGATACGTATAATATTTGTATCCGCTTTTTTTCGGATACAGATAATATCCGCTTTTTCTGGATAAGAATACAGATATTTCGGACGGATATCAGATTTTTCGGATTGTTTTGACAGCCCTAAGTACTAGTATTGTGCAGGCCTGGATGTACTTAAAACTATTATGAACTGGGTGATGTGGAAGCATAGCGATGATCCTAGTCTGTTTAGGTTGGACTCTTTTTTGAATGCTATAGATAAAGATTCTCAGGCCACGGTGAGATAACAATCCAGTCATGATTCTTTCATTTCTCCTTCCTGTGTTTGATTAATTGTTTTAGCTTGTCTGCCAAATTAAGTTTGACCGACCAAACCTTTGTGCGCGCATATCTATGCAGGCTCTTCATGTGGCTGCAAGCCTTGAAGATCTTAAGGTTGTAGAGTATTTGCTTCAACATGGGGCTAATCCATGTATTACAGACATGTTGAAAAATGTAAGCAACCAAGTTTGAAACTCCGGACCCTTTTATTTGCTCAGTTTTTCAGCAACACCCTAAATCAACCCACATAAATACTTGTTACCAAGAGTTCATTTTTGGCAGTATCCATATGAGCATGCTCGCGCTGGAACTCTTTTCTACATTTTGAAGAAAGAATATGAGATACAGGTTGATATGCGCTACCATGAGCAACTGATTAAAATGAGGAAAAAGATAATGAGGAGACGGAGACAGAAGATTAGAGAAAAAGGGATGAGAAAAATGTCGGAAGCTTCTGCACCTGCTGCAGGAAGTCCGAACCCCCCTACTAGCCAAGTTTGAAGAAATATCTCGTCTTAGGAAGGAAAACATGGCAGCTGATCTTTTGGCCATGGAATCAAGTAGTTTACGCTTCGGGAAATCATTGATAAACCCCTCCCCTAGTAGTCTACCTTCCAGTTTATTTTATATTTGCGAAACTTGCCCTGTTTGGCTTTGTGTTGTAATTCAGCAAGACTAGTGCAGCGTACCTGTTTGGCCGGTTTCTTATATGCGATGAAAGAACCTAGTAAATGAAATAATGGTCTACCTGCAGGATGAGTTTGCGGCACAAATATTTTATTTGTTTATACTTTAAATTAGCCTACTCCAGAAAACTTTAAAAATATGTTTTACTCTCCAATTAAACATGGTTTAGGGTTTAGGGCTTGGTGATTATTATAAAACCAATATTTTAAAGCTTCTAGTGAAGCCATATTAGATTCTTTGTTGTCCTATTAGAGTTCTATGGATGGCTATTGATATTATTGTAATGGCTGGATTTAATGTCTTGAATTGGTTAGTTTCTTTGGCTTCGTTGATATGGATATATTACTCCGTTAATTTGGTTTGACACCGTCATTATAAGTTGTGTTATGCTGTTATTCGAGGTGAGTTGAGTCGAGTATTGACGAGTTCGACTCGAGCTTGAACAACACTCGGAGTGAAAATTCAGGTTTGAGCTCGAGCCATGTTTTTATAAGTCAAGCTCTTGATAACATAGAATGTATGGATGTGTCATGTGTCACGAGCCTTACCGGGAGTCATCGAGCTAAGCTATCAACTTGTTGGTAAAGTGAGCTTAAAAGGAGGCTCGAGCTTGGCTGGAACAACATATTGAACGAATCGAGCCTTCGGTAAGGCTTGACTCGCATAACTGTACTAAATTGCGCTATGTTTTTATGGAGTGTTTTACTTTTAATCAACACTATCAACGGGATTCTAGTCACTCAATGTGACATTCGAACTTAAATTACTACTTAAATTTAATTATTGTGAATTTAGAATAATATTAATAATTTATATTGATATGCCTATTGTTGCTACCCAAAATATTATCCGGAGATGATATTGCTGGAATGGTCGAGTAACAAACAAATGCGAGAGCACGTCCGTAGGAAAAGTAAATAACACAAGATTTGCCGGGGTTGTTAGTCCCGGGCTTGAATGCTCTCGCGAGATATTATTAATACAAATACTTGGGAGTATAAATATTAATGTTAGAGTACAATTATAATGAGTGTAAAGACCCTAGTTATCTTAGCTATTGAGCGTGAAGATTGCCGGAAGAACCAGATATGATGCTCCGTGAGTTCTTGTAACAATGATGGAGTGCTGTGACGACTGTGAGAAATCGACGGTCTCTCACAGTGTGTATTAGCTGAATGTCTGAGCTCCAGGACTTGTGAATCTCTTCAAACCTGAACTGTAGGGAGTTCTTGCCTCTACCGACCGTCTTTTGGTGAAGAGGTGCTGAGAGAGAAATCCTAAATGAGTTCAAGAGAGAAAGCCCGAGAGGAGAGAGTTGTGAACTTTTGTGAACGTATTTTCCAACCTTTCTCCAGTTGCTGGAGGCTCTTTATTTATAGGACTGGGAGTCGCTGGGCGATCGCCTCTGCTGTATTATAATAAGAGGGCGATCGTCTTTAGCACATGGGTTGGTCTCCTTAAAGTCCGCAGAAGTTGCTGGCTGCCAGAAGTGCGAACCAATGAGAGGCCAACACGCATCTGTGTCGCCGTCTTGGGAGGCCCTACTTAGGACCTTTCAGCGGGTCTGTCGGTAGGTGAGGCCGTCCTTGTCACTGACAGCTGCCTATGGGCTGGAGTCAACGATCCATGTTCTGCGGCGCCTTTCGCGGATCTGCACATGGGTGCTTGCTTCGTGATCCGGTCTTCGCAGACTTTGACGGACGAAGGCCTTGTTCGTGGCACAGGACGGTCGTCCTAGGTCGGGCGCCAGAGTCGATCGCTAGGTGCCAAAAGGCGATCGGCTTGGGAGTCGATCGCTAGATACTCGGAGGTGGACTGTTACCTTCGTTTTAACAAGTTGACCGTCGCTCATCTGGTCGTGAACTCGGTCGCTCGGCCCTTATACCGATCGCCGTCGAGGCGTATAAATCGCCACACAACAATTGCCCCCCAGCTCGCTCCGATGTTGGAGACGTGGGGTGAGGTGGTTCTACTGGCGATCGCTTAACTTTGACGAGTGACTCAGCATTTTACGAAACGGGCGATCGTATTTGAGTGGATTGGTTTTGAATTTGGACGACCTGGTCGATCGCTGAAATGAGCGGGAAATGACAGCGGTCGTGGAAAAGTCTCCGGGGCACGTGTCGGGTTCCTGTTGGGGGAGACCGACGGTTAGTTAAGACTCCTCGTCTGGTGTGTCCTTAAAACGACGCGTATGCGGGTTTCAAGGGAGGCATTGATTGCGACTCTAACCGACGGCTGCACTTCAGCCCCCGAGATTCTCCTTATTTGCATGGAAGCCCCCACCTTCTCCTATAAAAAGGGGCTGGGTTAAAGTGTTAAGAACCTTATGCGATTTCATCGGAGAAGAAGCCGAAAATTTTTCTGAAGCTTTGCCTGCCGATCGTCGATCGACTCCATCCCTCGGTAAGAAACAATCCTCTTTCTCCTCTTCCCTTTTTGAGAATGTCTGGGGTACCTTCATCATCTGGAATGGGCACCACCTCCGCCGCCGGGACTTCGAACGTCTGGGAAGGATCCTCCGCGGAATTCCATATGGAGACGGCTGTCGAGGCTATCCGCACCGGTATTAATCCCGCGGAAGTCTAGGAACTGTTTAACGAGGCCAATGCTGTCAGGGAGGCGGCGGTCGAGCAAAAACGTTTGCTGATGGAGAAGGATTTGGTGGTGAGGGCGTATTGGGAGCAACATAGCGCCTTTGGCCAAGCCTATTTGGCCTTCGCAGAGATCATGGAGAGGTTGGCTGGTCCGTGTCCCAAGTTCGACTATCGGGAGTACTCGATCGCCCACCCCTATCAGTCCGCGAAGCGGTCGCTGTTCCGGGCCGCGCTGCGCTCTCAGTGGTCCCTCGGCCAGATCAGGAGCTCGGCGACCAGGAAGGACCTGGCCGTCTGGAGGGTGAGGTACCATATCCCTTCAGATGTGGATCTTTTCGCGCCGGCCGAGAACGAGCAAGCTAACCAATCCCCGAAGGGTATGGTCGCCGTGAATGAAGCGATAATGGAGGCCGGGCTGCGGTTCCCTCTGTCGTTTGCCGTCTCCCATTTGATGGCCGCTTGGAACGTGGCGCCGCTTCAGCTAACGCCGAACGCCTGGCTCCAGATCGTTTGTGCCCTCACCTTGTTCGGCGGTCACCGACTGTACCGCCTTCCCTCGCCATCAGAGATGAACTACTAATTCAAGCTGACGGTTCAGAAGGGGTCTGTCGGCGACTATCATATCCAAGGCCGTTCCGGTCGGGTGATCCTTGGGGTTCCGAACAAGGTGCGGGGCGATCCGGCGAAATGGTTCTGGGTCGGCGGTGTATGGAAGGCATCCGCGAGCGACAATCCCACGGGTGAGCTGGATATTCCCACTAGCTTTCGGGAAAGGAATCCGGGTAAGGGTTCTGACTCTCCCTTTGTTCGGATATGTTCTGAACTGATCTAATTTGGTCTTCCTTTTGCAGGTTTCCATATTCCGGCGGCTAACGAGCTACCTTTCGATTTTCTAGTCGTCTGGGAACGAATACGTAGTCTTCCGGAGGACGATTTAGACGCTCGCCGGATTAACAAAGAGAGTCGTTGGCTGTCTGCTCGGTTATTCCGCTTTCCGCGACACCTTTCGGTCCCAGGTATGAATTTCTACGATCTCCTTTTGCTTGGCGATCGTCATGTTTGAAGAATGTGTCTGACCGTTGTTTGATCGTTTCTTATTGCAGAGGTCTGTTTCCCTCGCTTACTGGAGCCTCCGCCAGTGATTGCCATGTAGAACCCCGGAGTTTTGAGTCGCCTGCGTCAGAATAAGTCGAGTAGAGTTCCTCCGGTGGCGCTACCTCTTATTCCGGAGGTGAGGCCTCATGTAGAGCCGATCGCAGCGGAGGAGGAGGTTCGGGAGGAGAGAGGCCGGGAGAAGTAAGACCAAATGATAGCTGTTGCCAAGAGTTGGAGATAGCCAAGTGCTAGATGTTTTGCTTCTGTAATGTATACTGAAATCGCGATAAGGCAGCCCGTAATACAAGTGCTGGGAGCCTTGTATATATAGGGGCAGCCGGGTCGTGTCCTCTAGTGGGCGATCGCCTTCCGGCCATTATAATAATCTGCCGATCGTCTGCCGGCCAATATTATAATGGGGCGATCCCCTGGGCTGTCGGGCTAAAGTCCAAGATAGTGGCTGGCAGTCCGTATAAAGTCCAATGCAGTGGCTGGCGCCAGCTGGGCGGTCCAATGAGGAGCCAGCACGCGTCCGGAGTCAGTCAACATGCGGCCCTACTGACAGCTTTCGGCGGAATCAATGGTCACATGCGGCCCTACTGACAGCTTTTGGCGGCTTGTCGGCTGGTGGAGAGATTCTGCCAGGCTGTGGTCAATGGCCCGAGATTCGCGGATCTTGTCTCGGCCCTTGCACGTGGTGCCAGTCTTGAGGCTCGGCCTTTGCCGACTGGATGGCCATCGGCGCTGATCGACATGAGGCGGCCGTCTCTAGCTGGTCATCAGAGGTCGCCATCGACCAATTGTCGAGGGTCGGCATCGGTCGGTCACCAAGGGTCGGTCGGCAGGTGCCGAGGGAGGATCGCCCGCTTGTCGGTCGCCAGGAGTCGGTCGCCGAGTGCCGAGAGGCGATCGTATCTGAGGTCGATCGCTCGGCACCGGGACTTGTCCTGGGACCTTCGGTTGGCCGATTTAGCTTGTCCGCTGGGCTAAGGCTTAGGTCGCCTGGTCGAGGACAGGACCCGGCTGCCCCTATATATACAAGGCTCCCAGCACTTGTATTGCGGGCTGCCTTATCGCGATTTCAGTATACATTACAGAAGCAAAACATCTAGCACTTGGCTATCTCCAACTCTTGGCAACAGCTATCATTTGGTCTTACTTCTCCCAGCCTCTCTCCTCGAGCAGACTATCGGTAGGGACGAAGAACACCGAGCTTCGCTCAAGAGCCGGATTAACAGAGTCTTTTTACACTCATTGTATTTAGATTTCTCTCATTAATACTTGTATCCACGAATATTTGTATTAATATCATCTCGCGAGAGCATTCAAGCCCGGGCCTAACAAACCCGGCAAATCTTGTATTATTTATCTTCTCTCGGAAGTGCTCCCGCAATTGTTGTTTGTTGTCCGTCTTCCAGCAGTATTAATCTTCGGATAAATATTTTGGGCAACAACAATTGGCGCTAGAGGAAGGGGATCCAACCCTCGAATTTTTATACCTACCGTCCCGAAGAACACTCACTGTTCTCGGGCGGATACTGAAGTGACACTCACCGCACTTCAAAGAAATCCTTCGAAATCATGTCTTAGCCTCCGCGTCGAAAGCCGCTTACGGCCGGCGGACCCTGTTCCGTCCCGGTCAGCCGCGGCCCGATGGTGGAAGGCGGCCTTGTGATCGAGGCGCTCGATCCGTCCGGGGCGGCGGCCGAGCCTCTCGCTCGATCGATTCGAACCAATGAACAGATCGAAAGGCCATAGCCGCCCTTCGGGGCGACGGAGTGCTCTCAACGCGCCTCCGCTGTCACCCCTCGGCCTCCCGCCGGAAGTCAGCAAGCTCAAGGCGTTGCGGCGGCGATCGCTGTGAGGCTCTCGCCGCAAGAGGAGGCGCTCGGCGGCCAGGCACCTCTGTCTTCGATCGCACAGGCGGCGACCCGACTGCGGCCAAGGCGATCCGGCCCGGCTACGAGGCAGCGGAGTTTGAGTCCGTCACTAGGAGCTCGGCCTACCCGGCTCCCAGAAGGCAATCCAGCCGCCTGGCTCCCGCTCGCCAAATTGCCGAGGTCGGCAACAGCGGAGTCCGGAGATCGGTACACGATCGCCTCGGCTCCCGCCCCCAAAGCCGATCGACAAGCGACCGAGCCACGGCGATAGCTGCGATGCAACGTCAGATCGACGACATGAAGGCGCTCTTGCAATCCGGGGCAGGTGCCATGAAGACGATCGCCGCGCCAAGCGAGCCGCTCACGATTGACATCGAGCTCGCCCCGGTGCAGCACAAGATCGCTCCTCCTCAGACACCCGTGTACCAGGGGCGATCGGACCCCCAAACACACCTGCACAAGTTCAACATCTACATGACCGGGTGTGGGGCATCTGACGCGACCAGGTGCCGAATGTTCCCTCTGACACTCGATGACCTCGCCCACCGGTGGTACACCACTTTGCCACCTCGGTCCATTGGCTCCTTTAACGAGCTGGCGCACGTCTTCACGGAGCACTTCGCCACCAGAGTCGTCCGACCTGAAGGTCGCCTTCGCATGATGCAAATCAAGCAGGGAAAAGAAGAGTCCGACTCGGACTACATCGACCGGGTAGACGTGATCATCCTCAACGGCGAGCCCGTAAGCGATGAGACCGCCCTCTACGCGGTCCTAGGAGGTTTTCAGGGCTTCTCGCCTATGTTCAGGCATCTCACGAAGACCCAACCGACGACCTACGCAGCCTTCCGGGCTAGAGCCGCAGATTTCCTGTCCAGGCAAAGGTTTCTTCTTAGCCTAGGAGTAGAGCGATCGGCGCCCGCGCGACCTCAGTCTACCCGGCCCGATCGCTACTATCGGCCAGAGCCGGAGGACTCGCTCACCGCCTCTGATCCACCATTTTAAATGAGGACTAACTCCCGCCCGATCGCCGATATCGACCTACGAATAAAGCGATCGGTGCCCGAGCAGCGATCGCGATCTTCGGCCCGATCGCGATCATCACGCTACATCATCGGCAACGGTGGACATGATCGCCATCTGATCCCAAAGATATAACATGACGGACTAAGGCATAAGATCGCCTCCACCGCACATCATAAAGCCATGGTCTGGCAGTCGATGGAACCATTGCCCGGCCATGCAAGGTCCCTTTCGGCCGAGATCGCCTGCCCTTCATTTAAATACGAGGCCGGCGTAGTCTGAGGGATCTCCAACATTAATCAGTGGACCCATGCCACAACCCCGTCTCAACGTACACCGTCGAGGTCGGCCATCTCCATGGCTGGCCGAGGTGGAAGCAGAGCCAACAAGCCGCGGGCGTGGAGTTGATTCATCCGACGCTGCCCCGCGCAAGGACTCCTCTAGACCGAGACCGCACGCCCTTCGTTTAAATACGAGGCGAGGCGCAGCCTAACAGAGGACCCTCATAATAAAGTGAGTCACGAGACACTCAATGTCTTCGCGCATCAAGACACGGTCATGGAGCCGGTCCATCGATCTCCGCGACTGTGCACGATTCCTCAAAACAAGCGAAACCACCAAGTTTCCGAGGGGGATCGGCCAATGTTGTTTTTGCAGGTACAAGACCGAAAGATAGCTAGCCAATCGACCATGATAGCCCAAGTCCGAATCCTAAGTCAGCTCAGATCGCCCGTCCTCATCCATACACGATCGCCAGCAAGAACCACCTCGCCCCATGTCTTCAACATAGGAGCAAGCTGGGGGGCAATTGTTGTGTCAAGAATTAACACCTTCCGACCGGCGATCGCCTCGGAGGTCGGGCGACCGAGTCACTGCCGAGCGACCGAGCCACTGCCGAGCAGCCTAGGCAGAACTGCCGACCTCGACCAGGCGACCTAAGCCTTAGCCCAGTGGACAAGCTAAATCGGTCAACCGAAGGTCCCAGGACAAGTCCCGGTGCCGAGCGATCGACCTCAGATACGATCGCCTCTCGGCACTCGGCGACCGACTCCTGGCGACCGACAAGCGGGCGATCCTCCCTCGGCACCTGCCGACCGACCCTTGGTGACCGACCGATGCCGACCCTCGACAACTGGTCGATGGCGACCTCTGATGACCAGCTAGAGACGGCCGCCTCATGTCGATCAGCGCCGATGGCCATCCAGTCGGCAAAGGCCGAGCCTCAAGACTGGCACCACGTGCAAGGGCCGAGAAAAGATCCGCGAATCTCGGGCCATTGACCACAGCCTGGCAGAATCTCTCCACCAGCCGACAAGCCGCCAAAAGCTGTCAGTAGGGCCGCATATGACCATTGATTCCGCCGAAAGATGTCAGTAGGGCCGCATGTTGGCCCGACTCGGACGCGTCGGCTCCTCATCGACCGCCAGTGGCGCCCGGCCACTGCATTGGACTTTATACGGACTGCCAACCACTATCTTGGACTTTAGCCCGACAGCCCAGGGGATCGCCCCATTATAATATTGGCCGGCAGACGATCGGCAGATTATTATAATGGCCGGAAGGCGATCGCCCGCTAGAGGACAGGACCCGGCTGCCCCTATATATACAAGGCTCCCAGCACTTGTATTGCGGGCTGCCTTATCGCGATTTCAGTATACATTACAGAAGCAAAACATCTAGCACTTGGCTATCTCCAACTCTTGGCAACAGCTATCATTCGGTCTTACTTCTCCCGGCCTCTCTCCTCGAGCAGACTATCGGCAGGGACGAAGAACACCGAGCTTCGCTCAAGAGCCGGATTAACAGAGTCTTTTTACACTCATTGTATTTAGATTTCTCTCATTAATACTTGTATCCACGAATATTTGTATTAATATCATCTCGCGAGAGCATTCAAGCCCGGGCCTAACAAACCCGGCAAATCTTGTATTATTTATCTTCTCTCGGAAGTGCCCGAAAGTTCCAATCAAATCCGACGGTACGCTCAAATCTTTCGAAGAATACGACGATGCCGATTGGAAAAATGACCATCTAAATTGTAAGGCTACTCAACTCTTATTTTGTGCCTTAAATCCGGAAGAGGTCAATCGAATCTCATCGTGTGAGAGTGCGAAAGAAATATGGAAAATTCTGGAAATCACAGACGAAGGGACGACTCAAGTCAAGGAGACGAAAATCAATATGCTTCTCCATGACTACGAGTTATCCATGATGAAAGGTGACGAATCCATCACCAATATGCTCGACCGATTCTCGGTCATCACAAATGGACTTGCGTCATTCGGAAAGCCATTATCTAGTAGTGAAAAAGTTAAGAAAATTTTACGATCACTACCTAGCGAATGGGACGGCACCGTGACCGCGATTTTGGAATCCAAAGATCTCAACACGGTCGATTTTAGCGCCCTCGTTGGTTCGCTAATCAATTATGAGATCGTGTTAAAATCACGAAGTATCAAGCCAAAACCGAAAGAAAAATCGTTAGCCATGAAGGCTAAGATGTCGAAAAATAAAGAAGAAATCCCGGTGGAAGAAAGCGACGAAGAAGCGGCATATTATGCCAAGAATATAAATAAATTCCAAACCTTATTAAACCGGAGCAAGAAGGATATCTCGAGCGAAACGAAGAAGTTCGACAACTCTTGTCGACAATGTGGAAAACCAGGCCACTTCGCTAAGCATTGCCGTGCCAAACCCAAGAAGGAGGTCCTCGTGGCTACTTGGAGCGATGAAGACGAAGATGATGAATTCATCAATCAAAATAATCTCGCTCTCATGGCCTGGAGTTCGTTCGACGACAGCGACGTCGAAAGCCAAGTACATCCTCTCGTGACGAGTTATTTGATGCATTTGAGTTATTACATACGGATTTCCAAAATGCTTTATCCGAGATCAAATCCCTTAAGTCTAAAATTAAATCTTTGGAAATTGAAAATTCCAAAATTATCGAGAAGGGAAAATTTGTCGAAATCGATCATTCGAAATGCATTGAAAATGAGAATATTTTGAAGAATGATCTTTTAAAAGTTCAAGATGAACTAAAATCTTTGACAAGAAAATTCCCGTGCGGCAACGATAAATTTGAACAAATGTTATGTGTTCAAAAATATACTTTAAATAAAGAGGGGTTAGGATTCAAACCACGTTCGAAAAACGAATCCGTTAATTTTAAAATACCCCATTGTGAAAAGTGTTTAAAAATCGGGCATCACATTTCAAATTTCAAAAGCCCTCGCCGGATGATAAAAATTAAGAAAATTTGGGTTCCTAAAGGAACACATATTTCAAATATTGTTTATGTCTCGAAACAAAAACCAACTATAGGTTGGATCCCCAAAAATTGATTTTTGTATTTTACTCAGGGGGAGTATATTTTTTTAAGGGGAGATATTATTCTCAGGGGGAGTTTTTACCCTTTATGCAAATATTCATAAATTGTATCATGCATATTTTATATTTTGGTATTATTTATTTCAATTTTTTTTACTTTTTGATGAAAACAAAAAGGGGGAGAGAAAGGAGGAAAATGGGATTTACCCTGAAAGGGGGAGAAACGAAGGAATTGAAAAATGAAGAGGAGAAGTAAAAAAAAATGACAGAAAAAGAAAAATGAGGAGACGTCGAAAAGATGATGAAAATTTGAAAAATCGAAAAGAAAAAGAAAAGGAAAGAAGGAGAAAGAAGAAGTCGAAAAAAGAAATTGGAGAAGAAACTAACGAAACGAACAAAGTCGAAAACTTTGGTCTGTACACATATACATATATTTATATTTTTTTGCAGAAAAATCCCATTGACGAAGTGTTGTTTTGTAATCATCAAAAAAGGGGAGATTGTTGGAACATTTTGTTCCATACATAAATTAAAAGTGTTTTGATGATTAATGTTGATAAGCAAAACAAAACAACGAAGAGACGAAGCCAAAGAAAATGAAGTGCAAAAAGCTGGAAAAACACAAAGCTAACGTACGTAATATGTGATCATTAACGTACGTAATGTAAGCAGCTTAACGTACGTAATGAATGAGAGATAACATACGTAATGTAGTTCAAACCAAGTGAACGTTGGAGAAATCAAAGTCAGCAAAGCATACAACGGATATATGACGCCGCAAAGGACGTAGTGATAACGCATTTAACGGCGAAATGATAACGTACGTAATCAAAATGACGAAACTCCCTGGACTGTTTTGTGAAGATGCTAACGTACGTAACCAGGCAGGGTTAACGTACGTAAACGATGCTTACGTACGTATTGGGAAGTATATAGCGTACGTAATGAAGGTCCTGGCAGCTAACGGCTAGTTTGATCATGAAGCCTATAAATACCATGTATATGGTATTGATTGAGCACAACAACTTCAAGCATACTACACATTCATCTGAGATTGATAATCATTGTATTGTTGTTGTAATATTGAGCTTACATTGAGTGATTGAGTGTTATACACAAAATCATACACGAGTGGTAAAAGAAAAGATACGATTGAATTCGGTGTTATTAGGATCAAGGATCCGGCATTGTTAGAATCGCAATCGCTATCTTAGTGAGGCTTATCTAGTGCCAATAGAAAGCTAGAGAGGTTGATTCCTTGTCCTAAGAAAAGGAAAACGGTTTAACTTAGACCGACGCAAAGACAAGTACGAACGGTTTATCACGGACCGATAGAAGACGTGATTGTAAACGGTTATACCTCGACCGATAAAAGAGAGGCGTAGAGGTTGCTATCTTTATCCTATTGAAAAAGATAAAGAGAGGACGTAGACTCGTTCATAGCCGAACCTCTATAAATCCTTGCGTCATTTATTTTCCGCAAATTTATTTACGCTTCCGCAAACGGCGCAAATATCCGAACTGCACTAACAAAGACGCGGCCGCCGAAGGAGGCCGATCACCGGCAGATCTGCCGCTCGGCTGACCACCGAGCTGGCGTCGTCTAGGGGAGAGACGGCTGCTAAGGAGTCCGAGTTTCAGGGTGCGCAACAGGCGGTTCCGGAGTTGAAAGGGAAGCTGGAGGCGTGGAGTTCGTCAGCGAGTTTGCCTATTATATGGCGTTCGCTGACTCGCTCCGCGACGCTAAGAAAAGAGGGCTGGAGGTCGCCCCTCTGGCTGAAAACTTCAAGACATACGCGCTGGAGCATCCTCTTTATCCTGCCTTCTCCGTGCCGATCTTGGACCTCTCGGAAATCGGCGTAGACCTGAGCTGGTACCCGACTCCCGAAAATCTTGTTCATTCAAATGCCTCGGAGGACGGGGAGGCAGCTTCGGAAGCCGGCGAGGGATCGTGGGCCGATCCAGTGGTCGATGGTGAAGGCCAGGCAGGGGCAGCCTGAGGTTCTATGTCCTTCTAGTTTTAGCTTTTTGCCTTGTAATTATTGTAGCTTTCCTTGTACTTTAGCCTTCGGGCGACTATGTTTGTACTTTTGCACTCCAAGTAATGAAATGAAAGTTTGTTTCTTTGATGTATTGCTTGAATGATAGTTTTCTGAGTCTTTGCATGACTTTATACAAATGTGAGGAAAGATTGTTGCGTGTATAGCTCCAAGTGAATTGATAAACTCATATTGACAACTTTTACAACAAAGTCGATCGCTGCACATACATCTGAAAAATGCCGATATCCGTATGTAATTGAATAGGGACCATCGTCGTATATATAGCTCCGTCCTTCCCCCTTATTTTTGTTTACTTAGTGAAAGTAAGGGGACGAAAATAAATCATTGAGTGAGCGGTTTTCAATTTTGCAGATTCCTCGAGGAAGGCCGTCCATCTCGGTCTAGAGGAAACGTGCATGATCGCGGAGTTCGATGGAACCGACCTCCACGACCATGTCTTGTGCGCGAGCGACATTCCGTCTGATGGCTAAGTTCTCGCGACTCACTTAATTGTGAAGGTCCTCCGTAGGCTGCGCCCACCTCGTATTTAAACGAAGGGCGTGCGGTCTTGGTCTGGAGGAGTCCTTGCGCGGGGCGTCGTCGGATTAATCGACTCCATGACCGCGGCTTGTAAGTGTTAGGAATATGCCCTCAAATGCCACTCAGAGGATGAGAGAGTGAGAGCAATTGTATTGTAATTATGAATATTATATTTAATAAGGCAGTTATTATTTCTATATTATTGTATATCACTGGCATTGTGATTTAGTATATAGAATAATAGTCCTTGCATTTGAGAGCGAACATTCTACTCCATATGGAGATAAGGAGATAGGCACTAGAAGTGTTTAGAGCTCGAATGCTTAACTAGTTCGCAAGTTGATAAAACTTAACTAGGCAGTAAGTTTAGACAAGACTTGTATAACATGTACTTTGACATGTAGAGTACATGTTTTCACTAACAGTTAGTGGGAGCACACGTTATAGGTATGCTAATGGGATTAGTATACTCGAACACGACTCACCTCGATTCGGTCACATGGATATCACTCAGGGATTGTCAACGACTGGATCGAAAGGTTGTGATAGGTATACGTGGACCTTTGACTTGAGGTTTCAGTAGGAGATGTGCTTGTGACATTAAGTTAGTCATTAGTGTAGTTCGATCCAATCGCCGGTTGGTGTGGTCAACCTCGAAATGCAACTTAGTGGGCAAGTAGCAGTCTCTACTGAATACCAAGATAGGATTCTTTCTCCTGTTAGTGATCAAGTAAATGTCCTATGCGGTTAATGGCAAATGAAATCATAAGTGTTTGGCCAAAGTAGTTAGAGCTAGTTGTATTTGATACACGAGAGCTCGATGATCTCGATTTGTATTAACAAATGCATAGAGTCAAGATACAGTAGGGTTTGACTTTACCGTGACCCTAATACTTGACCGGGATATATGATTGAAGGGTTTATACGTATACGGTATTCAAGACATAATGGTTTTGGAATGATCCTATCATTTGTTCTTAGTTAGGTTACGGTGTGGGCCACGAGACTGGCTAAGTGGTGCTAACACTAATTGGATCCTCCCAATGCTAACTAAGACGAACCTACAGAGTCGCGGCACAGGAATTGACGACGAATTATATTTAGCTTATTCTCTCATGGTTAATATTGGACATTAGATGTCTAATTCAATTTATTGGATAAATTAAATCGGTCTCGTGAATTAAATAAATTACTGGGTAATTAATTTATTCATATAATTTCTTAGAGAATTTATTTTTAATATAATTAATTAATTGGATTAATTAATTGTATTAATATTGAGACGTACCAAGGTTTATCTATCGGATTAGATACACGAGGGTCCGTTTCACGGACCAAAATGGACCAACACCTAAAATCTTATCATAGCCGCCCCACCCACTTCATCATGGTGATGAATTATCTATTTTGTCTTTAGAAGACATTTTATATTATGTGGGGTTTTAATTAATTTATTTAATGAATTAATTATATCTTAATGATCGAGATGATGAGTGTGTTATGCTTTGTATTTATATTACATAGTTTCCACCTCCATTCCTCACACTTTGATTCAGCCGTGAGTTGAGTGAGAAAGGAGAGAAATTGTTTCTAAATTTATACACTTATTTTCTAAGTGTATTTTGAGAGAAAACAATCTTTTTATAAAATACTTAGAGTATTTATAAAAATATATATAAGCTAATTCTATCAATTTCTAGCCGTATACTTAGAGTATAAATTGATAGAAATATTTTCCGGTCATCTTCCGACGCGTGATACGTAGAGGCACGGTATTTTCGGTGCTTGGGAATTTCCAAAAACTTGTTCGATTGGATTCGTGTTCGTGCTCGGCATAAAGAAGAAATTATCAAATGCTACGAGGGTATAAATTCTATGATTCTTATCTTCGTCATTTTTATTTGTATTCGTTTATACGATACTTGATCGATCCGTTTTTGGAATTTGGTTTTTATCCGGCTTGACCGGTTTATTTTCCACTGCGTTACTCATTTTTTATCACCGAAACCCAATAGTGGTATCGGAGCGAGGTCTATGCGATCGTATATTCGATATTTGCATTTGGAATGCTTGTTTATTTTTTATGATTTAGAATCATAATTGTATTAATTGTTGATGTTTAATTGTTCATCTAAAATTTTTTTTCATGATTTTATGTTACAATATAAATATATTTTTCTTTTGAAAAACTGATTTAATTGTGTAATATAAAAAATATTATTTTTGGATTCGGGACGAAAAAAATGATCCGGAAAATTGGTTTGACTCAGAAATGGGTCACGGATCATTGGCCGGGCTGGGTCAATGAACTGGCTGGTCATTGGCTGGTCAACAGCCGCGGGCTTGGCCCGAACCTTGTGTTTTCCGGCTCCTTTTTTATATTTCGTTCGGTAAATTAATTTCCCGCAAATTAAATTGGATTTAATTTGACTAAAATATAATTATGGTAATTTTATTTTAAGGGAATTAATTTAATGAAATATTTATTTTGTCCGGAACAAATTAAAATTAACGTTTAAGTGAATTAATTAGATTAATTCTAATTGTTGGATTAATTTTTGTTGGTTAGATCAATTTTAGATTAATCATTATTGCCATTTATTTTAATATAATTGTTGCATTAATTTTTGAATGGGGATGTAGTTCATGGACCTAGTTTTGAATCGTTTGTTTTGTTCGATTGGGTTGTAAAGGCCGTTTTGAGCTTGTTTATTTTACTAGAAATTTGTATAGGATGCAATTTTTCATATGTAAAATTTATATATAATGACGAAGACCGGAGGAAGATCCGCTCGAGAAGACGAAGATTCAAGACCAAAGACATGCAATTAGATTACGATGTTTTTGTTCTAGGAACGGTCCATGAACTGCATGTTGTTAGTTTTAGATTGTGTATGTTTTCATATTGTATGACAAACAAACAAACCGCTAAACCGCGCTTATAAACGGATTAATGTGCAAAGTGTAACATATAATCGCGTTAATACTCCCACTTACAAACACTAAGATATAAAGGTTACGAGGTTTCCTACCCTCCGTCAAACTCATGGAAAATTGAAATCTAAACCGGAATATTATTCTTCCGAGTATGTCGGGGTAAGATTTTTGGGGAAAGTTGATAAATTCCTAGAGTGCATTAGATGCCTTTGGTTGTGACAAATCAAACCCTATAAACCGTATGGGTTGCCGAGTAAGATTCAATTGTCAGACTAATAGGAGTTGACGGTTTAAACTTAGATAGTTCAGCGAGCCATAGAAACCGAATGGGTTGAGGGCAAGTGAACTAGGGGTAAAAGAAGACTGAATCATCCATTAGATGGGTTGGTGTTAGACACCACTTTATAAAGAATAATAGAATAGAAACCGTATGGGTTGCCCTCTATTAAACTTTGTAAAGAAACCGATCACCACTATGAAGTCACCCAAGACTTTCGGATTTAATATGGGAGTATGTAAATGCCGATAAAATTGTGGGAGCCGAGTTATGAATAAAGAAAGTCCTTAAACCCTTTACTCGGATCATAATTAAACAATCACTAACGAATCTTAAATTATTCTCTGCAGTTAACAAAACTCTCAATATGACAATGAACCCACTCGCTATACTACTTGAAAAGAACATCCTGACTGGTCCGAACTATGTGGACTGGCTTCGGAACTTGAGGATTGTCCTAACTATGGAAATGCTGGGATACGTCTTGGAGGCGGACATCCCAGTGGCTCCTACAAGAACCCGAGCCAATCAGGAAGATGTTGATGCCCATGAGAAATGGGTAAAAGACGACATAAGAGTGCGAGGGTACATGTTAGGCTCAATGACTAATGAGCTTCAACGTGCCCATGAAAAGATGACGTTTTCACGAGCCATCTTAGCGCACCTGGCTGAGCTCTATGGAGAGCATAGCCGAACTGCTAGATATGAGATATCGAAGCAATTATTCGGCGCCAGGATGAAGGAAGGAGAGAGGGTTGGGGACCATGTCCTCAAGATGATCTCGATGATTGAGAGATTGGAAGCTCTTGATTTTCAGATTCATGCATCTCTCCAAACTGACCTTATCCTCGCATACTTCGACTCCTTTTCCCAATTTGTCATGAACTTCAACCGCAATGAGATTGCATGTAACTTAGCCGGCGAATGAACAACCGACGACCGCCTGCCTCGGATGAAGACAAAGGGAAAGGAAGCTGCACTTGTGATTTCTTCTGGGACTTGGAAGTCCAAGAATAAGAAGAAAAAGAACAAAAAGCAGTTAGGTCCAATATCCAAGATCGACAAGGGAAAGGGCAAGGCCCCAATGGTTCAAAAGAGCAAGGGCCCCAAGAAAACGGATGTATGCCTCAATTGCGGTGAGCTAGGCGACTAGAAGAGGTACTGTCTAAAGCTTGACCGTAATGCGCCTTCAGGTACGAAACTACTGGTTTTAGAAACAAATTGTTCTGTAACTGTATATTCTACTTCTTGGATACTTGATTCCGGTGCGAGTTCTCACATTTGTATAATGAATCAGGATCTGGAACGAAGTAGGAAGCTAGATTCAGGGGAGGTGATGGTTACCGTCGGAAGTGGGCATAGTGTCGAGGCTTCTGATATCGGATCCCTTATGTTGGATTTAGAATCTGGTTTTATTCTTACTTTAGAAGATGTACTTGTTTTGCCCAAGGGGCACAAGAATATTGTATCAATTCCGGTCACGGACCGAAAAGGATTTCACTTCTTTATTGGAGATGGGTCCCGTCGTATTTATTTCAGAAATAAATTAGTTGGTACTGCTACATTATTAAATGGTTTATACAATTTAAATCTAAAGAATAAAACAACTGTGAACACTATAACTAGGAAGCGTGGTAGGGATGAAACGAACGAAGCACTTAAGTGGCATATTAGACTTGGTCATATTGGTCAGACCAAGGTTCATAAAATGGAGAAAGATGGGCTTACAGGTCCATTGGGATGAGATCCCTATCCAACTTGTGAATCTTGCCTTCAAGGCAAAATGACTAAGTTACCCTTCGTAGGGACTTTTGAAAGAGCTGCTGAAAAACTTGGATTGATCCATACCGACGTCTGTGGCCCTTTTGAAGTGGCACGGGATGGCTTTCAGTATTTCATTACATTCACTGATGACCATAACAGGTATGGATTCGTGTACTTAATGAAACATAAGTCTGAAGCTTTTGATAAATTCAAGAAATTTAAAGCCCTAGTTGAAAATCAAACAGGTAACCGTGTTAAGACTCTTCGATCAGACCAAGGTGGTGAGTACATGAGTACCGAATTTGATGAGTTCTTAAAAGAACTAGGAATAGTGTCACAATTCACTCCTCCAGCTACTCCACAATTAAATGGTGTATCAGAAAGAAGGAACCGAACCTTGTTGGACATGGTTCGCTCCATGCTTAACTATACTGATCTACCGATTTATCTGTGAGGTTACGCGCTCCTTACTGTTGTGCATATCTTGAACAGATGTTCTTCCAAATCCGTTCCTAAGACTCCACATGAGATGTGGAGAGATAGGAAACCAAGTCTTAATCACATTAGGATTTGGGGATGCCCTGCTTATGTCAAGAAGACTAAAGTAGAGAAATTGGAAGCTAGGTCTGTAAAAGGTCGTTTCATAGGATATCCAGGGGATTCCATGGGATATCTATTCTACATACACGAAGATCATAGGATCATCGTTGCTATACAAGCACACTTCCTGGAAGATCAGTTTATTTAGGAAAGAGGGGCATATAGAAATATTTCTTTAGAAGAAATAAAAGAAACACTAAATGAGACACCTATGCAAGATATTTGAACCAAACCTTCTGAAATACAAACACAACCTCGCAAGTCTAGTAGAATTTCTCAATTACCTGAGAGGTATGGCTATCTGCATCAAGAAGAACTGGGTGTCCATGAGATGACAGAAAGTAGTCAAGAGAATGATCCTTGTACATACGACCAAGCGATGGTAGATGTTGACTCCTCCAAGTGGCAAGAAGCTATGGAAGCTGAGATAGACTCAATGCATGCTAATCAGGTCTGGATTTTGGTAGATCCTCCTAAAGGCATAGTGCCTATTGAAACAAATGGATCTATAAAAGAAAGACTGATGGAGATGGCAAGGTTGATACCTATAAGGCCAGGCTTGTGGCAAAGGGTTATTCCCAAAGAGAAGGAATCGATTACTTCGAGACCTTCTCGCATGTATCTATGATTAAGTCTATTCGCATGATGCTTGCCATAACAGCCCACTTAGATTATGAAATATGGCAAATGGATGTGAAAATGGCATTCCTAAATGGACTCCTCGAGGAGGAGATTTACATGGAACAGCCTAAGAGATTCATATCTCAAACCAATATTCATAAAGTATGCAAACTTCAGCGTGCCATTTATGGACTGAAGCAAGTATCGCAGAGTTGGAATCTTCGTTTTAACGAGACAGTCAAAGAGTTTGATTTTGTCCAAAACGAAGAGGAACCCTGTATTTACAAGAAAACCAGTGGGAGCAAAATTGCATTCTTAATACTATATGTAGATGACATTCTACTTATAGGAAACGACGTAGGAATGCTCAGTTATGTGAAAGCTTGGCTTTCTAAAGAGTTCTCAATGAAAGACTTGGGAGAAGCTACCTATATTCTGGGTATTCGTCTCTACCGAGATAGAGCGAAAAGAATGATTAGGTCTTTCCCAAGCCCTCTACATAGAAAAGATCCTAAAGCGATTTAGGATGGAAGATTCTAAAATAGGGTTTATACCTATGCAACATGGTGCAAAACTTTCCTTAGAGATGTGTCCTCAAAGTAAGGAAGGGAGAAAGGAAATGAGCAAAGTACCTTATGCTTCGGCAGTAGGTAGCCTTATGTATGCAATGATTTGCACTAGACCGGACATTGCCTATGCTGTGAGCGTAGTAAGTCGGTTTCAGTCAAATCCAGGGCAGGCAGGGGCGCAACTACATAGGGGCGGGAGGGGGCGCCCGACCCCCCGAATTTTTTTTTTGCGATGTAGGGGGTATATAGTTTTCGTGTAGAAAAAATTTGGTATATTCGGTTTCGACCCCCCAAAATTTCGGTATTACCCAAAAAATAGCGTTAGGAAAAAAAATTTTAGATCCCGACCCCCCACTGAAAATTTTCTAGCTTCGCCACTGAGGGCAGGAACATTGGACTGCTGTAAAGAACATTCTTAAATACCTAAGTAGGACTAAAGACTTGATTCTTACATACGACGATGGAGAACTAAAAGTGATGGGTTATACAGACTCAGATTTTTCGGGGGACATGGATGCTCAGATGTCCACATCAAGGTATATGTTTACTCTGAATGGTGGGGCAGTTTCTTGGAGAAGTGCCAAGCAAAGTTCGACTGCTCTCTCTACATGTCAAGCTGAATATCAGGCAACACGAGGTCGCTAAAGAAGCTTTTGGATAAAGAAGTTCACCGAGGAACTTCAAGTGGTTCCTAACGCAGAAGCCCGTGACAATCGCTTTTGTGACAACGACGGCCGCTGCACAAAGCTAAAGAGTCTAGGGCTCACCACAACACCAAACATATTGCGAGAAAATATCATTTTGTTAGAGAAATGGTTCGAGATGGGAATGTTATACTGCAGAGAGTAGACACAGCAAATAACGTTGCTGATCCGCTTACCAAGCCACTATCTCAGAAGGTCTTAGAGAGACATCTGGAGAGTATGGGTATTAGATACCATAGTTTGTGGCATTGAGTACAAGTGGGAGATTGTTAGGAATATGCCCTCAAATGCCACTCAGAGGATGAGAGAGTGAGAGCAATTGTATTGTAATTATGAATATTATATTTAATAAGACAGTTATTATTTCTATATTATTGTATATCACTGGCATTGTGATTTATTATATAGAATAATAGTCCTTGCATTTGAGAGCGAACATTCTACTCCATATGGAGATAAGGAGATAGGCACTAGAAGTGTTTAGAGCTCGAATGCTTAACTAGTTCGCAAGTCGATGAAACTTAACTGGGCAGTAAGTTTAGACAAGACTTGTATAACATGTACTTTGACATGTAGAGTACATGTTTTCACTAACAGTTAGTGGGAGCACACGTTATAGGTATGCTAATGGGATTAGTATACTCGAACACGACTCACCTCGATTCGGTCACATGGATATCACTCAGGGATTGTCAATGACTGGATCGAAAGGTTGTGATAGGTATACATTGACCTTTGACTTGAGGTTTCAGTAGGAGATGTTCTTGTGACATTAAGTTAGTCATTAGAGTAGTTCGATCCAATCGTCGGTTGGTGTGGTCAACCTCGAAATGCAACTTAGTGGGCAAGTAGCAGTCTCTACTGAATACCAAGATAGAATTCTTTCTCTTGTTAGTGAGCAGGTAAATGTCCTATGCGGGTAATGACAAATGAAATCATAAGTCTTTGGCCAAAGCAGTTAGAGCTAGTTGTATTTGATACACGAGAGCTCGATGATCTCGATTTGTATTAACAAATGCACAGAGTCAAGATACAATAGTGTTTGACTTTACCGTGACCCTAATACTTGACCGGGACATATGATTGAAGGGTTTATACATATACGGTATTCACGACATAATGGTTTTGGAATGATCCTATCATTTGTTCTTAGTTAGGTTACGGTGTGGGCCACGAGACTGGCTAAGTGGTGCTAACACTCATTGGATCCTCCCAATGCTAACTAAGACGAACCTACGGAGTCGCGGCACAGGAATTGACGATGGATTATATTTAGCTTATTCTCTCATGGTTAATATTGGACATTGGATGTCTAATTCAATTTATTGGATAAATTAAATCGGTCTCGTGAATTAAATAAATTACTGGGTAATTAATTTATTCATATAATTTCTTAGAGAATTTGTTTTTAATATAATTAATTAATTGAATTAATTAATTGTATTAATATTGAGACGTACTAAGGTTTATCTATCAGATTAGATAGACGAGGGTCCGTTTCACGGACCAAAACGGACCAACGCCTAAAATCTCATCATAGCCGCCCCACTCACTTCATCATGGTGATGAATTATCTATTTTGTCTTTAGAAGACATTTTATATTATGTGGGGTTTTAATTAATTTATTTAATGAATTAATTATATCTTAATGATTGAGATGATGAGTGTGTTATGTTTTGTATTTATATTACATAGTTTCCACCTCCATTCCTCGCACTTTGATTCAGCCGTGAGTTGAGTGAGAAAGGAGAGAAATTGTTTCTAAATTTATACACTTATTTTCTAAGTGTATTTTGAGAGAAAATATTTTTTATAAAATACTTAGAGTATTTATAAAAATATATATATAAGCTAATTCTATCAATTTCTAGCCATATAATTAGAGTATAAATCGATAGAAATATTTTCCGGTCATCTTCCGACACGTGATACGTAGAGGCACGGTATTTTCGGTGCTCAGGAATTTCCAAAAACTTGTTCGATTGGATTCGTGTTCGTGCTCGGCATAATGAAGAAATTATCAAAGGCTACGAGGGTATGAATTCTATGATTCTTATCTTCGTCATTTTTATTTATATTCGTTTATACGATGCTTGATCGATCCATTTTTGGGATTTGGTTTTTATCCGGTTTGCCGGTTTATTTTCCGCTGTTACTCATTTTTTATCACCGAAACCCAACAGTTAGCACTTTTCTACCTCGGATCGGCATGTAAGATGACGATCCTCGATGGTATATGTTGTGACGGGGGGAGGGACGCGTCGCATTGTCCGGATCCACCATTTTAAGTGATGGACCTTTGAGGGCGGGCGAACGTATCCACAGATCTGTTTTGGAGGGTCCTTAGGCTACGCCCGCCTCGTATTTAAATGAAGGGCGAGCGATCGTGGCCCAAAGGGACCTTGCACAGGCACATAGAAAGGTTCCATCGTCCTCCACAGCCATGTCGACACTCTTCTACCTCGGACCATCATGTAAGATGACGATCCTCGACGGTATACATTGTGTAAGGGGAGGAGATCGCCTGCCTAGGTTCTTTATGTTGATGACGAACTTTAGAGGGCGAGCGAGTAATCCTCTGATTTGTTTTTGGAGGATCCTTCGGCTACGCCCGCCTCGTATTTAAACGAAGGGCGAGCGATCGAAGCCCAAAGGAACCTTGCATGGACGGATCATCAGTTTCATCGATTTTCACGACCATGGCGGCACTTTTCTACCTCGGACCGTCATGTTAGATGGCGATCCGCGACAGTATACGTTGTGCTATGGGAGGCGATCGCTGCCTAGGTCCATCATGTCAAATGACGAACTTTAGAGGGCGAGCGAGTCATCCTCTTTTTTGAAGCGTTTGCTCAGGCAGTAGCCTTTGGTTTGATGAGGCGGGAATCGGGGAGAGACTTCCGAAGTTCCCTCCTCTTGATTGAAGCATGTAGATCCGGTCGCCGAGGTTGATCGAGGGGTCGACTCGTATGAGCTTTCCGTCCTGTTCGTGTTCAACTCTGGCGACCGCATCGGGAGATCGATGGGGCTCCGGCTAAGCCAATAAGCTGTCCAGCTTGCCCTCCTCGAACAATTTCCAGAGTTGTCTGAGGAGGTCGCGACATTGGTTGGTGTTGTGACCGGGACTCTTGTGGTAAGCACAATATTGATTGTGGTCCAGATGACTGTTGTCCCTTATTGCCTTTGGCTTGTTTAGCGGTTCGCGCCCCTTGATGGCGTAAAAAATGTGGGCCGGAGTTCGGCTGAAGTTGTGGAGGAGATGGGCTTCCACATACTCGAAGGCCTTGAGATCGCCGGGTGGCTTGGCGACCGCCTTTTTGGTTTTGACGACGCCGTCTTTCGGACAGGAGGCAGTGTTCCCTCGCCTAGGCGGAGGATGAGCAACCTCTGTCTGGCCAGAAAGTTGGCAGCCTTAGCGCGGAAGATCGCGCAGGTCGGGGGGATGTCCTTGGTGAGATGTCTAAATATGGGTGAATGACCGTAGAATCCCCCTAGGACTGAGTAGAGAGCGAGCTCGTCGTTGTTGGCTAGCCGGTGAGGACTATTTCATCCACCTGGTCGATGTAGTTTGCGTCGGATTCGTCTTCCCCCTGCCTGATTTTCATCATGCGGTGGGGGCCTTCTGGTCTGGCGACCTTGGCGGCGAAGTATGACGTGAAGTCATTCGCCCGTTTCTCAAAGGAGATGATCGATCGCAGTGGTAGTGAGACGTACCACCTATGGGCCAGCTCGCCCAATGTTAATGGGAATATTCGGCACTTGGTCGCATCTGATGCCCCACACCCGGTCATGTAAATCCGAAACTTGCTTAGGTGAGTCTCGGGGTCCGATCTCCCTTCATACAAAGGTGTTTTGGGAGGAGCGATTCTTGGTTGCACGGGGGCAAGATCGATGTGGACCGCGAGTGGCTCAGTCAGTCCGATGATCTTTCTACCAGCGCTTGCCCCAATATCCAAGAGCGCTTTCATCTCGTCGAGGTGACGCTGCATAGTGTCCATCGCCGCGGCCTGGCTGCTCGCGGCTAGGTGCTCGAAGCGGGAGCCTAGGCGATCAAGTACTGACCCCCTGGCTCCGCTGTCGATGATTTCCTTGCCGCGTGGCTCGATTCTCTGGCGTATGGGGGCCAGACGGCTGACCTGTAATTAGTTCGGAGTTGGGTAGGCCGAACTCCTGGTGACGGACTCGGATTCCTTCGTCTCGTGGTTGGGGCCAGAATGCCCCGGTCTCCGTGTCGGATCGCTTTCTAAGTGGCTGAAGACGGAGCCGTCCCGCCTTGCGAGAGCCTTTTCTCGCGAATCGGGGCTTTCTGACGATCGCTCGACCAGTAACCCCTTGAACTTCCGTTTGCCCGCATGGCGGATGGCCGAGGGAGTTATAGCGGGCGCTGCGCATGCTCTCCGTCGCTCCCTTAGGATGGCCATAGCCTTCTCGATCTGTTCCGCGATTTGGAACTGGTCGAGCGAAAGGATGGGGCCGTCCGTCGAGTGCGGGATCGAGAGTCTCGCATTGCCGCGGCTATCCTCTGCCGTAGGTCGGGGCTCGGATCGAGCCGGAATAAGGCGTCCGGTGGATCGGAGAGTGGATCTCTTCGATGTGGTGGGAGACGTCATGAATTTGAAGGTTTTTCTCTGAAGAACAGCGAGTGTTTCTTCAGGTATATGCTCCAGAGAACAGTGAGTGTTCTTCGAAACGGTCGGAATAAAAATGAAGGTAGATAAGCCGCCCCCTTCTTCTAGCGCCAATTGTTGCTACCCAAAATATTATCCGGAGATGATATTACTGGAATGGTCGAGTAACAAACAAATGCGAGAGCACGTCTGTGGGGAAAGTAAATAACACAATATTTGCCGGGGTTGTTAGTCCCGGGCTTGAATGCTCTCACGAGATATTATTAATACAAATACTTGGGAGTACAAATATTAATATTAGAGTACAATTACAATGAGTGTAAAGACCCTAGTTATCTTAGCTATTGAGCGTGAAGATTGCCGGAAGAACCAGATATGATGCTCCGCGAGTTCTTGTAATAATGATGGAGTGCTGTGACGACTGTGAGAAATCAACGGTCTCTCACAGTGTGTATTAGCTGAATGTCTCAGCTCCAGAACTTGTGAATCTCTTCAAACCTGAACTGTAGAGAGTTCTTGCCTCTGCCGACCATGTTTTGGTGAAGAGGTGCTGAGAGAGAAATCCTAAATGGGTTCAAGAGAGAAAGCCCGAGAGGAGAGAGTTGTGAACTTTTGTGAACGTATTTTCCAACCTTTCTCCAGTTGCTGGAGGCTCTTTATTTATAGGACTGGGAGTCGCTGGGCGATCACCTCTGCTGTATTATAATAAGAGGGCAATCGTCTTTAGCACGTGGGTTGGTCTCCTTAAAGTCCACAGAAGTTGCTGGCTGCCAGAAGTGCGAACCAATGAGAGGCCAACACGCATCTGTGTCGCCGTCTTGGGAGGCCCTACTTAGGACCTTTCGACGGGTCTGTCGGTAGGTGAGGCCGTCCTTGTCACTGACAGCTGCCTATGGGCTGGAGTCAACGATCCATGTTCTACGGCGCCTTTCGCGGATCTGCACATAGGTGCTTGCTTCGTGATCCGGTCTTCGCAGACTTTGACGGACGAAGGCCTTATTCGTGGCACAGGACGGTCGTCCTAGGTCGGGCGCCAGAGTCGATCGCTAGGTGCCAAAAGGCGATCCCCTTGGGAGTCGATCGCTAGATACTCGGAGGTGGACTGTTACCTTCATTTTAACAAGTTCGCCGTCACTCATCTGGTCGTGAAATCGGTCACTCGGCCCTTATACCGATCGCCGTCGAGGCGTATAAATCGCCACACAACACCTATCTTATTGATATTACGTTTTGGTATGTCCCGAATTTAAACTATTATTAGTTTTACAACCAAAAGTATTAAATCTAATCTTAGACTGCTTGTGTCATTTTTCTCGTCGTGGAGCAATGGATTTAAGTGGCAGTAGTGGAAAAGCATTATAGGTCGAGTGAAGACATTGTTGAGAGTTCCCAACGACCTATAGGTCGCGACAGCGCAAAGAGGGCAGCTAAAGCTACAACTTCAGGTAACTCACATATAGCTGATATAAGTGAAGAATTTGTAAATTATAATAATACTTATCCCTAACTTTTTGAGTTGGAGGATAAGAAATTGGAGTTCATGCGTGCGAAGATGGAAGCTAAGGTTGAGGCTGCTAGGGAGGCTGTTGCGGCCCAAGCTGAGGTTGCTAGGGAGGTTGCGAAGGCGCAAGAGAAACTTGCTGATGCTTAGTTGCAAGCGGCCAAAATGACTCAGATGGGATACATGATTACTTTGTATCAGAACTATGATAACTTGAGGCCTGAAATGTTAGCCATGTTTGAGGCATTCAGGAAGGAGTTGTTGCCGTGATGATGTAGACCAATTTCCATATTATTTTTCTAATTGTTACTTATTAGTTCAAGTGTGGATAGTTTGTATTGGAATATATCACACGTTTGCATTGTAATATATCTCCGGTTGTAATTTAAAGAATCCAACTGCCGACTGTCACCATCACTTCTCCATCTACAAAATTTCTACTTCATTCCAGATCCTGATTCATTGTACATATATGAGAACTCGCACCAGAATCAAGTATCCAAGAATTAGAATAAACAGTCGCAGAATAATTTATTTCCAAAATTAGCAGTTCCGTGCCTGAAAGCACATTGCAGTCAAGTTTTGAACAGTGTCTCCTCCAGTGGCTTAGCTCACCGCAGTTGAGTCATACATCTTTCTTCTTCGCTTCCTTACTCTTAGAAATATTGGGGCTTTATCCTTATCTTTATGCATCCCACCTTTGAGCTTGAACTGCTTCCTGCATTTTTTCTTATTGTTCTTGGACCTCTAAGGCCCAGTTAAATGACAAGCGCAGCCTCCTTCGGCTTAGTTGTAACATCCCCAAAATCAATCAGGGATATTACAGCATCGTGGGCCCCACATCGGAACCCACAAGGCTAAAAATCATTTTCGCAAACGTTTCAGAAAGCCAAAGAGGCAAAGACGACAATATTTTAAATACTCAAATATTTTTCAAAACACAATTTCCAATCACCGTCGTAAAATACCATTTGAAAGCACAAGGCAAATATATCAAAAGCCATTTTGAAATACACATGCAGCATATAGATACAAGACAGAAATACATTTGCAGTGGAATCTTAACAACCAGAAAAGAATACCCGAATCCCAAATAACCATGCCATAGCCAGTATCACCGGGAAGCTCATTCCTTCACGACCTCTACTAGCTCGATCTCCGAGTACCTAAAAGATAAAGTCCACGACGGGGATCAGCCATAATACTCAACAATGATAACGATCACATCAACATAAATAATTACATATCAATGTAATTACAGAGTAGAATATTTCCAATATAATCTTACCGTAGTAACCTCACCAACTCGTGGCAACTCATATCAAATCAACCCTTACCTCAATTCACACCTCGCGTTCTCAAGTGACGAATGAATTCGAAAATAACCATTTGCACTGTATTTAAACGATACCAAGATTCTCAAACATAAATATATCTCCAACATGGAATAATCTGTCCATGTCCAATTCTATTCGCTGGATCGCACAATCGAATCCCAATTCTCATAAAACTGATAACACATGATACATCTGGAGATCAAATACCCGAAATAATGACAAGTCCCGGATAGCGATACAAAGTATGATTGCGCACACAATAAAAAATAATAACAACCAATGCATCAAAACAAGAATATCATTGACATGATAACTCCACACAAGATCAACAAAGGACCAACCACGAACGAGAATGACATCGATGTGGTAAACTCCAACAAGGTCGATAAAGAATCAACAACGATCGAGACTACCAACGATAAGGCAACTCCAAACGGAATCAATAAGGATCAATAACGAACGAAATTACCAACGATAGGGTGAACTCCAGACGAGATCGATGAAGGATCAATAACAAACGAGATTACCAACGATAGGGTGAACTCCAAACGAGATCATTAAGAATCAATGACAATGAGGATACCAACGATATAGTGAACTTTAACGAGATCAATAAGATTCAATAATGAATGAGAATACCAACGATATAGTGAGTTCCAACGAGATCAATAAGAATCAATAACGAACGAGGATACCAACAATATAGTGAACTCCAACGAGATCAATAAGAATCAATAACGAACGAGGATACCAACAATACGGTGAACTCCAAACGAGATTAATAAAGGATCAACAGGGACAGATATACGAGCGAATAAAATCGTCAAAACATACAGATCACATATATGGGATCTCAAAGACAAACCCGACTATCGAACATATTCAATTATACATGGAGTAGTAACAACCAATCAACATGACTCAAGATGGATGTCACGATACTCCCGATCCGGAAATGTGTCCGTGCACAAGCCAACCACGGGTATTGATCAAATACACGTCTGGTCTCGTGCCTAATCAGTCTCACAAAGTACGTCTCGTGTGCACGGTTTAATATGAGGTCGAAACCAACACATGCTACACGTGCCCGCCCTGAAAATCCTACACATGATTGATCAGAACGTATCTGAATCCAGATATGCCACGATACAACATGACAACGAAGCTTGAATAAACGCATATCCAACAAGGATCAGAAAACTCCAAGTGAGCAACGATAACTCGATCATTAAAGACCGACACGTCCATAATGTAATATTCCCGTCAGGCAACGGTTCACAGTATGCTCAACAATGCATGTAATATTAGCACATAAACCCCAAGGCCGCAACCAAGGGTCACAGAAGCATCTCACAGGAATACCCCGGAACGTAGGTGCCATATAGGTCTTATCCCTCAACACATTTCCATACGGGTACCATACAAGTTTTATCCCCAATAGATCGGCCCATCAAATTACAGTTCAAAGAAAAAGCACATCACAATATACCAATCAATGATGCACATTTATTACATGAAACGTCAACACACACATATGCAACAATGCAACATGAGAATTATCATAATCCAGCAATACTAAATTACCTAAAAACCGGAGACGCTAACCCTTCCTCGACCAACGTCCCCGAACGAATACACAGTTATTCGAATAGTCCAAAAACGAAGTACAGTCCATCACTATTACCAAACCACCATCTCGAGTTCAATGTCGGCATAATAAATTATCCTTGATATCCACCATTTCATACAATAGACCAAGGTAATTCACATTTCCATTTCCACTGGACATCTTTAAAATCATATACATTATAATTTATCCCAATCCAAGCATAATATACATACCATCCTCCCAACAATTCATATACATAATATTATTGTTATACGAATCATAAATGAAATGAAATCAAAACCATTTACTAAACATTATGAACTGAGCAAGCATAACTTGCCTTGATACCGATCCCGCCGTCATCATCTATAAGCTCCTCAGCCCCAACAAAGGAGATCCATGCATTCTCCAATCTCAACCGCAGCACAACGATTAATCATCAATGATCACTTAACGCAACCTAATGCAATAATCAATTAACGATACGTTCGATAACAATCGACAACCGATATAATCAACCAATCAACCTCAACGGTTCAATGACATCTCGATCATACGAAACCAAACCATTATAACTCAAACAATACGAATAAAATCTGCAATTTGATAATCAATCAATTTTATCATTCTCGATTCCGGCTTCAACCTTAATTACGGTTTTAACAAGGTTTCTTCTTGTTCATATTCGTAATTTCATAGAAAATCAATTATCATTTATTATCATGAATAATCATATACCAAAATTAACCGTGATCCTTCCAATTTCCATAAAATCACGACATGTATAATTCAAGAGTTCTTCAAGAATATGAATTAATCCATAATCATGTTTGTAGCCAACAAAACGATATAATCCGATGTGTTCTAACATATAAACCATCATCTAATTCATAATCCAAGGCATATATCATTTTGTTCCTCAATATACAATTCATACAACCTCAAGAATCACAACAACAACACTATAACTGTAATACCCGGTTGTAATTCAGTCATTATCATTCAGTATTTATCATTCAGTAATTGTCACTCAGTATTTTCACTCATTAATGATCATTTGTCACTCATATTCAATCATTGCATTCATCGTTCAGAGTAATTGTATCGTGTATCAATCGTCATTCATCATCAATCTAGTTGGAGAATCGTGCGGTGTTTACCATCGTTGTCATTTTATAGTGTGCTATGTGTGAGGAGTAGCGCACGCTACGTACTCTTTTTAGCGTGTGCTAATTAAGTATGGGTAGCACACGCTATCTCTCAACACTAGCGCACGCTAGTATGTTTCAAGCAGGCAGTCCAGAAGGCACTGGACTGCAGTTGGGTTATAAGTAGCGCACGCTACAAATGGTAAGTAGCGCGCGCTAGTAGGCTGGAGTAGCGCACACTATGCAGTCGGTATAGCGCGCGCTAAGGTCGAATCAGGTTGAGTCCAGTGGCTACTGGACTGCATTGGATTAATTCATAGCGCACGTTATGAGTGGTTTTTAGCGTATGCAAACGATGTTGTAGCGCACGCTAAATATTGTTTATGGCGCACGCTACCACGATCAGATCAGAGGACAGAAGGTTCTGGACTCCAGTACTGGGCATCAGATAATTCGTTAGCGCATGCTAACATTTTGGGGTTTGCGCACGCTAAGTGTTCAGCCCTAGCGCATGCTACAAGAAGGCACGTAGCGCGCGCTACCGTTTTGGGACAGTGAGTACTGGACTAACCAAAACACCCGTTAGTGCACGCTAAGAGCTGGGGCTAGCGCGCGCTAAACTGGAATTTCTATAAATTGGACAGTGTAGCCCAGATTTCGGCATTTGTCATTTCTTCTCATTCTCTCATCGGTTCCGGGCGATTTGGAGCGATTTGGAGAGTGTTCTTCGAGGTGTAATCATCAATCATCATCTTCAAGTCTTTGAGTTGGATTAATCATCACTTCATCATCTCCAAAAAACCAAATCAAAGGTATTAATCTCTTGGATCTAGAATTTCGGATTTTTGGGGTTTTCCTTCCGATTTCTTCGTGTAAGCTTGGATTGTTGTTAGAATATGTTAGATATGGATTATCTACCTTGGATAAATATATTCCTACAGATTTAATGGCTATTTTGGGGATTTATTTCAAGAACCCTTGGGGTTGACTTCGGTTAATTTGGGGATTTCCGATTGATGTTGTTGTAATCTTGAATTGTGGATTCCTATTGGATTATTGATGCCATTGATATTGTTTTTCTGCTTTGAATCAATCATTTGAAGTTGGTTTCGATAATTTGGGTTTGGTTGTAACCAACGGGAAGGATATTTTCAACGTATTCGTTAGAGTGCATCTACGAGTTTGGATATTGTTGTATCGACGTTTGAGTTGGTTATAATCGTGTTTGATGCGTGTATTGATCGAATTATTGGTAATTGTGTTATTCAAGGTTGTTCGAATGACCGACATTTCATTTAGGACATTGTTCGTGGACGGACATTCTTCATCGATGTTGTGTAAGTTAATTCTTACTCAGTTAAAAGGATATTCATTCCTTTCGTTGTTGTTCATTCATAATCATAATTCATTCATAAAGTACTAACCGTATTGAAACTTGTAATTGTCGCTTTATTACTTCATTCACGAGGAACGACAGTTCCAATCATTTCATTGAGCTGTCATTCATTTCATCATCATTTCATCTTGGTGAGTCATTATTTATTTTCGATGTCACTTTTGTTATATCGTGGCATTCCAGGTCATACTAGCGTGCCGGTTGGTATGTGTAGGATTTTCATGTCGGGCACATTTAAGTCGTGTGTTGGTTGTTAGCCTCACATTGGACTGTGCACACGAGTCGATTGCTTCGTGAGATTGATTAGGTACAAGACCACACGTGTATTTGATCGATCCTCGTTGGTGGCTTGTACACGGACATATTTCCATTCCGGACGTAGTGTGGCGCCATTCCTTTGAGCCGTACTGTTAGTTGATTCATATAGCATGTTTGATTGCGTATGTTATCAACAGGATTGTGTGTATTCAACTCTTGAGGATTGTTGTTCTGTGTAACTGACCCCGTTGGGGATATTGTTTTTCAGATCATGGCAAGGCAAAAGCACGGGGAGAGCACGTTAACGGCGAGGAGTCCCAATGACACTAGTAGGGAGCCCCAGTCTTTTCAGTCATATGTGCTTCCTTCACTTTATTCCGCTGCAGACATTCCGTTTGAATACTCATTTTACTCAGTATTGTATATTTTATCCCCATAAAAAATTTACATGTATTCTGTATTATCTTGGGTGTGTTGCATGAAACTCCTCATCGGAGTAATTAATGTTGTAATGTGGTTCGGTACTACATTTACCCTGTGTAATTCATTCATTTTCATTCACCTGGTGGGTCCTATTCGGGGGTCCACGACACTGTAATATCCGCCTAGTTTGGGGTGTTACAGAGTTGGTATCGGAGCGTGGTTTTGAATACTACCTTCCGAGTCATGTCTCATTTGAAATCATCGTTCATCAGACTAGTATCATTGGACTTTCGCGTCACGTGTGACCTGTGCAAGAGCCGAGCCCCTCAGACCAAAGAACAGTAAGATTTTCTCATCTATCATTTTCATTTGTGATCAAGTCGATCATGTGAATTCATTAATCACTCAGTTCATTTAACTGTTCAGTTGTTGATCTTGAGGATCATGTCATTAATCTTGTTAACTTGTTCAAGATATTCATTTCAAGAATTTCATCAGATAATCACGTCATTTCAGTTGATCATTCATGTAATCATTGTGTTTGAGCGCGTATGCTCATTTTCATCATCTCATAACGTAATCATAATGTGATATTCATGCGAGATATATAATTATCATATGACTTTCCACTTCAGTATGGAAAGAGCTAGCAGAGGACGTGGGGGAAGAGGCCGTGGTGCAGGCCGAAACCCGAGAGCTCGTGTGAATACACGTGCGAATGATAGGAATAATGTTAACTCATCGAGCAGTGATGCTGCCACTCATTCACCTGGACGTGATCATTCACTATCGGGGAGTCGTACCCGGGACACAGCTCAGTCAGAAGGTGTTCGGGTTGACCCACTCGCTTTATGCAGGGCATGATGGCCCAAATGACTCAGATGGCTCAACTAATGGAGACAATGCATAACTCAACTACTCAAAATCAACAGGCTCCTCCGCCGCCACCTCAGAGGCAAGAGAGGGGTGTAAGCAGTATCATTGGCGATATCTCTCGCCAGCGACCACCTACCTTCGAGGGCTCATCTGAGCCGGCGGATATTGTTCACTGGCTTGAGCATTTCGAGAAGTTATTTGCTATGGTGGATTGCCCGAAAGGGCATAAAGTTTCAGTTGCGGCCTACTATCTTGGTAAGAGCGCTCATTCATGGTGGTTATCGTTGTAGCCCACCGACGGATCATGTACTTGGGATCAGTTCAAAACTATCATAATGGAGAGGTATTATCCAGCCCCACTCAGGGAGGCTAAGTTGTCGGAATTACTCACTCCCGACCTCTCAGCGGACGATGATGTTCTTGCCATCGCCGAAAAATTTCAGGAACTTCTTCCGTTCGCCTCATCTATCATTCACTCTGAGGCGGACAAGATCAAGTATTTCAGCAAGAGACTGAAACCTCGTATGCGACTACAGTTGCTTAATCATAATTGTACCACTCTGGCTAAATTCATCGAGAAAGCTCTTACTTACGAGCTTACTGCTAAGGAAATTGCTAAGCAACAACCTTCATCTGCTGGCAAGAAGTCTAAGAACCGTAATCAGTCTGACGGCAGTCAGGCCACTTTCAAGAAACCACGTGCGGGATCTACTTTTTCTGAGCGACCTCCTATGGCGTCTAGACCCGCGGAATCTGAGCCACGAGCGGCCAGTTCGGCCATCACCTGTTTCAACTGCGAAGAACAGGGTTATTTCAGCACCAAGTGTCCGAAACAGACTATCACGTGCCACAACTGTGGGATTGCTGGGCATAGGGCCCGTTTTTTCCGAAGGGACTCTAAACCTACTCCGGCATCATCTCAGGCCCCAGGACATTCAGCGGTGCAGAATCAGGCCACTCAGTCAGCATCGTTCAAGGCGACAGGAGCTAATAAAGGCGGAGCCAAGAGCTATCAGACGGAAGCGTCCGGTTCGGGGGCCGACAAGCCCTGAATTTATGAGATGAAGAAGACCGACGATCCAGAGGCCCGGATGATCTCAGGTACACTCGATATTCTATCTCAACCTTTATGTACCCTTTTTGATACTGGTGCATCGCATTCATTCATTTACGAGTCATGTTTGAGTAGACTATGTGTGGGTAGTGCTACTAGTTGTGAGCCTTATGTCATTGGTCTACCTGACGGTAGAAGAATTATCGGAAATCGCGAGATTAAGAATTGTCCGATTCAGCTTCATGGCCGTGTATGGCTAGCAGACCTAATCGTGGTAGATTTACTGAGAGACGACGTCATTCTGGGTATTGACTGGATGGATCGTCACGATGCCATCATTAGTGTCCGTAAGCGTATGGTCACTATCATTTCAGACGATGGGGTTGAATGTGTTTTTCAAGGAGGTAATCCCGGCTGTTCTGGTAAAGTCATTAACTTGATGAAAGCAGTGAAATTACTCCGTCAGGGGTGTGTTGGTTATTGGTGCTATATGACCAAAACCGAGAAATCATCAGTAATGTTGACGGATATTCCGGTAGTGAGGGAATATGCCGATGTTTTTCCAGACGAGTTACCTGGTTTGCCTCCACAGAGAGATGTGGAATTCACGATTGAGTTGGAGCCCGGTACGTTCCGATATCGAAGGCACCGTACCGGATGGCCCCGACCGAAATGCAGGAATTAAAGAACCAACTTGAGGAGTTGTTCGAGAAGGGTTATATTCAACCGAGTGCGTCCCCATGGGGAACACCAGTGTTATTTGTCAAGAAGAAGGATGGTTCGTTCCGCTTGTGTATTGATTACCGGGAATTGAACCGGGTGACGATCAAGAATAAATATCCTCTACCCCATATCAATGATATTTTGGATCAACTTCAGGGAGCTTCAGTATTTTCCAAGATCGACTTAAGATCTGGATATCATCAGTTGCGAATTCGAGAGTCGGATATCGCAAGGACGGCGTTCCGAACATGCTATGGTCATTATGAGTTTGTGGTTATGCCGTTTGGGTTGACTAATGCACCTGTGGTATTCATGGAGTTAATGAATCGGGTTTTCATAGACTATCTGGATCAGTTCGTGGTTGTCTTCATTGATGACATTTTGATTTATTATCGTGACCGGGAGGAACACGAGTTTCACCTTCATCAAGTGCTCGACGTGTTGAGACGAGAGCAACTTTTTGGAAAGTTTTCCAAATGTGAGTTCTGGATATCCGAAGTGACGTTTCTCGGACATGTAATTTCATCAGACGGAGTTCGTGTCGACCCTCAAAAGACGGAGGCTATTCGAGATTGGCTACCTCCGAAGAATGTTAAGGAAATCCGAAGTTTCCTCGGATTAGCGGGTTATTATCGATGATTTGTGGAGGGATTTTCTAAAATCGCTCAACCCATGACGAACCTTTTACGGAAGGATAAGAAATATACGTGGTCCGACGAGTGTCAAAAGAGTTTTGAGGAACTCAAGAGCCGGTTAACTTCAGCACCTGTCCTTTCTTTACCGCAAGGGATGGAGGGATTTGTGGTTTATAGTGATGCATCTGGACAGGGTCTCGGATGTGTACTCATGCAGAATGGGAAGGTTATTGCTTATGCTTCATGGAAATTGAGACCTTACGAGGTTAATTATCCGACCCACGACCTGGAGTTAGCAGCCATGGTTTTTGCATTGAAGATTTGGCGTCATTATCTTTATGGCGTTACCTGTCAGATATTCACCGATCATAAGAGTTTAAAGTATATATTCACTCAGAAAGAGTTAAATATGCGACAGAGACGGTGGTTGGAACTAATCAAAGATTATGATATCGAGATCCTTTACCACCCGGGCAAGGCGAACGTTGTCGCCGACGCCTTGAGTCGTAAGTCCGTTCAGGAGCAGATGCTTGCTCGATTAACAGTTCAGAATGAACTTCAGCAGGAATTTCTGAGACCCGAGATCGAGGTCTGGTTACAGCAAGTACAAGGGAAACTCTGTACGTTGGAGATTTCATCGCCACTTGAGGAGGCGATCAGGGAAAATCAGGGTTCAGACCCATTTTTATTACGCATTCGAGAGGATGTGACTCAGGGGAAATCCCCCGGGTTTGTGGTCTACGAGGATGGACTTTTGCGTTTTAATAATCGGTTGTGCGTACCGGCGAATGACAAGATGAAAAACTCGATTTTGAGAGAAGCTCATGCTACCCCTTATTCCGTTCACCCGGGGTCTATCCAGATGTATAAAGACTTGAAACAAAATTACTGGTGGAGTAATATGAAGCGAGAAGTCGCGGAATTTGTTTCGAGATGCTTAACCTGTCAGCAAGTCAAGATAGAACATCAGCGACCAGCGGGTATGCTGAAACCTCTCCCTATTCCAGAATGGAAGTGGGAGGATATATCAATGGACTTCATCACGAGTTTGCCAACGAGTCATCGTGGCATGAACACAATCTGGGTAATTGTGGATCGCTTAACTAAATCAGCTCATTTCCTTGAGATTAAGGATACGTGGGGTCCCGAGAGACTTGCCCAGTTATTTATCAAAGAGATAGTGAGATTGCACGGTACTCCTAAAAGTATAGTTTCCGATCGTGACGGACGATTCGTGTCTCATTTTTGGAAATCAGTTCATCGTGCTATGGGAACTCAAATTTAATCTCAAGATCTGACTTTTCATCCTCAGTCCGACGGACAATCAGAGAGGACTATTCAGACTTTTGAGAACATGTTGAGGGCATGTGTCCTCGATTGGAAAGATGATTGGGAAGCCCAACTACCGTTGATCTAGTTCACGTACAATAATAGTTGGCATTCTTCGATTAAGATGGCACCTTACGAGGCCTTGTACGGTCGTCGTTGTCGATCTCCTTTGTGTTGGGATGACTTATCAGAATCAATCGGCACCGAGCCCGATATGCTTATGGACGCCCGTGAGAAGGCAGCTTTGATCAGGAGTCGTTTGTTGACCGCTCAGAGTCGAAAGAAATCATATGCAGATAATCGTCGTCGACCATTAGAGTTCGAGACGGGTGACCATGTTTTGGTCAAGGTATCCCCAAGTCGTGGTATCTTCCGTTTTGGGAAGAGGGGAAAGTTGTGTCCGAGATTCATTGGATAGTTTGAGATTTTGGATCGAGTAGGCGAGCTAGCTTATCGATTGGCCTTACCTCTGGCGTTGAGCCGAATTCATAATGTGTTTCACGTCTCTCAGTTGCGGAAGTATGTTGCCGACCCGAGTCACATACTTCAGTTCGACTAAATCGAGATCGCCGATGATCATTCATATGAGGAGCGTCCTATACGAGTTTTAGAGCGGCGAATCAAACAGTTGAGGAATAAGATGATTCATTTGGTTAAAATTCAGTGGTCTAGACACGGAGTCGAAGAGGCTACTTGGGAAACCGAGGATAGTATGCGGGAGAGTTATCCCGAGTTGTTTGACCCTTAGTTTCGGGGACGAAACTCGTTTAAGGGGGGGTGTATGTAATACCCGGTTGTAATTCAGTCATTATCATTCAGTATTTATCATTCAGTAATTGTCACTCAGTATTTTTCACTCATTAATGATCATTTGTCACTCATATTCAATCATTGTATTCATCGTTCAGAGTAATTGTATCGTGTATCAATCATCATTCATCATCAATCTAGTTGGAGAATCGTGCGGTGTTTACCATCGTTGTAATTTTATAGTGTGCTGTGTGTGAGGAGTAGCGCACACTACGTACTCTCTTTAGCGTGCGCTAATTGAGTACGGGTAGCGCACGCTATCTCTCAACACTAGCGCACGCTAGTATGTTTCAGCGTGCACCCGTAAGGCACCGGATCGCATTGTTAGGTAGCGTACGCTACAAATGGTAAGTAGCGCGCGCTAGTAGGCTGGAGTAGCGCACGCTATGCAGTCGGTATAGCGCGCGCTAAGGTCGGATCAGGTTGAGTCCAGTGGCTACTGGACTGCATTGGATTAATTCATAGCGCACGCTATGAGTGGTTTTTAGCGTATGCAAACGATGTTGTAGCGCACGCTAAATATTGTTTGTGGCGCACGCTACCGCGATCACATCAGAGGACAGAAGGTTCTGGACTCCAGTACTGGGCATCAGATAATTCGTTAGCGCACGCTAACATTTTGGGGTTTGTGCACGCTAAGTGTTCAGCCGTAGCACATGCTACAAGAAGGCACGTAGCGCGCGCTACCGTTTTCGGACAGTGAGTACTGGACTAACCAAAACACCCGTTAGCGCACGCTAAGAGCTGGGGCTAGCGCGCGCTAAACTGGAATTTCTATAAATTGGACAGTGTAGCCCAGATTTCGGCATTTGTCATTTCGTCTCATTCTCTCATCGGTTCCGGGCGATTTGGAGCGATTTGGAGAGTGTTCTTCGAGGTATAATCATCAATCATCATCTTCAAGTCTTTGAGTTGGATTAATCATAACTTCATCATCTCCAAAAAACCAAATCAAAGGTATTAATCTCTTGGATCTAGAATTTCGGATTTTTGGGGTTTTCCTTCCGATTTCTTCGTGTAAGCTTGGATTGTTGTTGGAATATGTTAGATATAGATTATCTACCTTGGATAAATATATTCCTACGGATTTAATGGCTATTTTGGGGATTTATTTCAAGAACCCTTGGGGTTGACTTCGGTTAATTTGGGGATTTCCGATTGATGTTGTTGTAATCTTGAATTGTGGATTCCTATTGGATTATTGATGCCATTGATATTGTTTTGCTGCTTTGAATCAATCATTTGAAGTGGTTTCGATAATTTGGGTTTGGTTGTAACCAACGGGAAGGATATTTTCAACGTATTCGTTAGAGTGCATCTACGAGTTTGGATATTGTTGTATCGACGTTTGAGTTGGTTATAATCGTGTTTGATGCGTGTATTGATCGAATTATTGGTAATTGTGTTATTCAAGGTTGTTCGAGTGACCGACATTTCATTTAGGACATTGTTCGTGGATGGACATTCTTCATCGGTGTTGTGTAAGTTAATTCTTACTCAGTTAAAAGGATATTCATTCCTTTCGTTGTTGTTCACTCATAATCATAATTCATTCATAAAGTACTAACCATATTGAAACTTGTAATTGTCACTTCATTACTTCATTCACGAGGAACGACAGTTCCAATCATTTCATTGAGCTGTCATTCATTTCATCATCATTTCATCTTGGTGAGTCATTATTTATTTTCGATGTCACTTTTGTTATATCGTGGCATTCCGGGTCATACTGGCGTGCCGGTTGGTATGTGTAGGATTTTCATGTCGGACACATTTAAGTCGTGTGTTGGTTGTTGGCCTCACATTGGACTGTGCACATGAGTCGATTACTTCGTGAGACTGATTAGGTACAAGACCACACGTGTATTCGATCGATACTCATTGGTGGCTTGTGCACGGACACATTTCCATCCCGGACGTAGTGTGACGCCATTCATTTGAGCCGTACTGTTAGTTGATTCATATAGCATGTTTGATTGCGTATGTTATCAACAGAATTATGTGTATTCAACTCTTGAGGATTGTTGTTCTGTGTACTGACCCCGTTGGGGGATATTGTTTTTCAGGTCATGGCAAGGCAAAAGCACGGGGAGAGCACGTTAACGGCGAGGAGTCCCAATGATACTAGTAGGGGGCCCCAGTCTTTTTAGTCATTTATGCTTCCTTCACTTTATTCCGCTGCAGACATTCCGTTTGAATACTCATTTTACTCAGTATTGTATATTTTTTCCCCATATAAAATATACATGTATTCTGTATTATCTTGGGTGTGTTGTATGAAACTCCTCATCGGAGTAATTAATGTTGTAATGTGGTTCGGTACTACATTTACCCTGTGTAATTCATTCATTTTCATTCGCCTGGTGGGTCCTAGTCGGGGGTCCACGGCACTGTAATATCCGCCTAGTTTGGGGTGTTACAGTAACCATCATTATATGAAGAAGAACGTCAACAATAATATCAAAATCGGAATCAAAGAGAGGAGTTATCCAACATACCTCTTGAAGAAGGGTCAAAAAAATCAAACACTTCCAAAAACATCAAGAACTCCAAGTTTCAAGCTTCTAATCAACTCATCAAGGTCTTAACCAATGTATAAGGGTCGGAAATAGGATTAGGAGTGAAGGGGAATAAAGTTTGGGAGGAAAAGATATATTTCCTCTCGTGAGGAAATGAAAGACTGGCCTTTGTTATATAACCGCCCAGCACATTATGTAAGTTAACACCCATCATTAACGTACGTAAGATCCCCTAACGTACGCTATATGTCCTATATAGCGTATGTTATCTGCATCCAGAGCTCACTGCCTCATTTCGCACCTTGTATTACGTACATAATACCAACGCCATAGTGTACGTAACACACAGTTGACTTGCTACAGTAACAAACTCGCTTAACGTACGCAATGGCATACCATTAACGTACGTAAGGCTCGAGGTTGAGTCGCCTGTCCACATCCGCGCCGAAAGATGCCGACACTGGGCCCATCTACCGACCACAGCTCGGACCTGTTCAATTCCCTTCATGACGTACATTATGTGCCCTACCTAACGTACATTACGATCACCCAGTTACGTACGTAAGCTCCTCTGCTTAGCGTACGCTACACTTGCACCTTTACGTACGTAAGCTCATGTGCTTAACATACGTAATGGCTTTTATACTTAGCCATTTTTGCTCCTCTCCGTCGTATCAATATACCGAACCGGTACACGCGACATACTGAATACATATACTCATTCCGATAACATTCTCATACGATATATCTGATGTACGATACTCTCAAATGCAATCGTCAATCAAGTACGACAATTATACAAATACTCATACAGATATCCGACATCGAAAGACATATCAAGCATGTAATATCCTAGAATTAAAATAACCTCGATAGATATACTGGCATGACTGTCACAATTCCCAAAATTATTCATCCATACTGCATCGGTCCCACTCTGTACAGTACAACTCAGATAAAACAACGCGAAAAATTCATAGCGAAATTCTAGGATATTACATAAGTCTTCATCTGAGACTGTTTCGTACTCAGTTTGTTCATCATCCCAGCTATATATCGAGCAATCTTATTGTAGTTAAATTTCATAAAATCTGAGAGGAGTCAGGAAGTGATTGTAGGACAAGGTCAGACTGCATCCTAAAATCAAGAGCCTCAAATCTCTCGATCATAAATATCATTTCGAGGGTGTGGCCTCGATTAAGTGTCCTTTAAGATTGAGTCGCATTCTTCATTATACCCATTGATATTGCCTGGTAACCAAAAAATGACCGTCGCATAATTAGGGTCGCGGTTACAAAGGAGATAAAATGCGAAAAATGAAACAATGAAGACTAAACAAAAATATAATACGAGAAAATAATGAAATAAACAACTATGACACGGGTTGCCTCCCGAGAAGCGCTAAGTTTATAGTCTTCAGCCTGACTGTCCTTTCGCTTTTCTTATCTAGTATCCAAAGTGAATGACGAGACCTTTTCATGCCACTTGATTGCTTTTTCTTTGAAAACTACACCATCATGTTTAGTTTTGGAATCAATTATAAAAACAAAAATCTCTATGTAGTCCTCTTTATCATTTCTAGGTAAAAAGAACATGTAATTCAATGCATTGAGCCACTGAAAGTTGAATGAACCTTGTTTTATATTGCAGAACTCAAAATCCTTACAGTCTTCAAGTACTAGTTCATTTTCCTGAACAACTGGCTCTAGAAAATGGATTGGAGATGTTGGGTGTGTATCTTCTTCATATATTTCATCTTTCGTAGCATCATGATCTTTTGGAAAATAATCTCTACTCAGTTCCTCCTTCTCTTTTTCAATAAACAAACTATTCACATTTTGAGGTTGGTGTGATAAATCTTCCATTCGACAGTCCACATTATATGGGTGATTTCTATTGCAAAACCAACAAATTGGTACATTATAAATATAGTTTGTCATTTCTTCAAAACATCAAAAATTGAAGAATATCCAAATTACGACTAGAAACACAAATATTGATATTAATAAAATAATCAATCCCCAGCAACGACGACAAAAAAATTATTACGTATTTTTATGGACGCAAGTGCACGTTGTCGTACCCATGTAATAAAGAGTGAGAAAAAATATCGTTCCCTCGAGGATTGACGTATTAATCACCAATTTAATAGTATTTCTAATTTTATTTGAACGTTCGACTTTGGAGTTTATTAAGAAATATCTAAAGCGACTTAATTAAATAAGAAAACAAGTAAAATGTGCTAATAAGCAGAATAATAGGGATAATGAAAATATTCAATTTTTAGAAGGTTCTGCGATTATGATTTTTACCATGATTAATTCCGTCTATTTATAATTTATGTTTATATAATAACTGCCTAATTGGTTGAAACAAAAATCCCGAATAATTCTATATTTTATCTTCCGATATTAATAGAAGATATTACAAATGAATCAATCTTCTATATTCCTATGTAAATTATCTTAATTTGTAGTTATGAAAATAATTGATTCTTTTGGGGAAAATTTACACAACTTAAAAGAGTATATTCCTATCTCAATTATAAGTGTGATTTTAATCAAATAGTTCGCTAATCAAATATCATTTTTTAAATCAATAAAATTAGAAATAACCGTTCACCTAGGCCAAATACTTGAAAGTATTAAGAATAATGAAGAAAACTCAAACTTAAAGTCAAATATTAAATAAACCCAATTAAAATTAGATATTCATAATTTAGGCAATCACAATTCTGAGAATAATAAAATCTAGCCACACATGCTAGATAATAATAGAATAATATAAACTAAAAATATTGAAATGATAAAACCCGATATCTAATGAAGAAGTGTAGTATCTGTCTATTCCAGCCTTGAGTCTGGAAATAGCACTCATGTTCAGGATTGGCACAGCCCTCAGTCTCCAATTCTCTCCCTGTCTTCTCTCTGTTTCTCTCTCTCTCTCTCTCTCTCTCTCTCTCTCTCTCTCTCTCTCTCTCTCTCTCTCTCTCTCTCTCTCTCTCTCTCTCTCTCTCTCTCTCTCTCTCTCTCTCTCTCTCTCTCTGTATTATTTCCTTCGTGGTGTAGTGTGTTTTGCAGTGGGTTTCTCCCCCGTTTATAGGGAGTTTTCTACTTCAGTACGTCATTACGTTTGTCATGCCCAAACATTTTCTTCTTCCTGTAGATTCGTCTTCATCACTTTTCTTCAATCATCTGTCAATCATTTGTTAATTTTAGATCGTGTGTCGCAGCATACTGAAGAAGGTTTTATTGTGTGCCGCGACACATATCAACTTATTTTGTGCTTGCGCCGCGGCCTGTGCCGCAGCGCCCGCTGCAAACCTCCTGTGCCGCGGGGTGTGCCGCGGCCCACTTGTGTAGTATTGTACATATTCCTTATTTTGATCATAACTTACTCGTTCGTACTCCAAGTGACTCACTGTTTGAATCATGGGAAAGATAATTTAATAATCTACAGAAACAATTTCATAATTTTCTTTGGAGTTCAAGAGATGGTGGAGACCGTCCAAAATTGATTCTTATTCACCTTGTGAGGCGGAACACACCATTTTAAGTACTTTTCACATGTTTTACATTGTTTAGGCACCATAAATCCCCTTCTTATCAAAACCATATAAATTTATTGCAATTGATAGTTTAACTGGACAAATTTTATTAGTATTGAAGCTAAAATGATGATCTATAATGCACAAAATATGGCCTATCATGAGCCTAAGGGCAATATCATTGGAGGTAGTAACATGAGTAAAGGGTGGGCGAATGTGATTAATGTTGTTGATTATTTAATCAAATATTCATAAGCGCACGATTCTTTCGATGTAGAAATGCGGTGGAAGGCCGATTCCACAGGGAGGACTATGATGATGAAGTAAAAATATTTCTATCGCATTAAACAAAATTATATTAAACTCTAACCTAGTCCCAAATAATTTGATAGTTGGAATGATTGAAATAATTGCAATAAATAAAAATAATTTTTAATTAAATTTTAGATAAATAGATTTTTAAATAATATGCTAGGGTTTAGAATCCACCAATGTCTATTTATTATTTATTTAATATATTAATTCCAAGAAATTCAGGGAATAAATTCTGAAATCAATCTCACTATTTCCCTATAGATTCAACAATAAGTACAAAATTATAATTCAAATATAGATTTTCCTTTGCTTGAAAAGTGTAATTTCTAAGCATTATATGTATCCAATTTAATGAAAAACAAATAATCAAAGAAATCAACTAATACAGTAAAACCTCTCAAAAAGAATACTCTATTAAGGAATAAACTCTATTTAGGAATAAAAATTTATGGTCCCAACTTGGGACTAGTTATAATTTGGAATAAACTCCATATTGTCATAATTCATATATTTTCAAATCCCAACATAAGGAAATACACCTCCATTTAGGAATAAATCATAATAACACACACACACACACACACACACACATATATATATATATATATATATATATAGTTTTTACAATAGATTTAAGTTGATCTAAAATACTTGTTCAAGGTTGATTGTGACAAAGATTTAATCTTTTGTGTTGTAACCATATCCTTCAACTTGCATGTGCCAATTAGCTCGTCCAAATGACCACCTTCTTGTTGAACCCAAAACATTTCCAACTTGTCGAGTAAGCTTAAAGCTTCTTCACATGAAATTTTTTGTACTTCTATGCTATCATCTTCCGAATTATTTTCCTCATTTTCTTGCCTAATTCCTTCAATGATTTCTTCATCGGTTAAAGCATAAATAATTTTCTTGCTTAATTCCAAAGTTTACAACATAATACATACATGTATCTACTAATTATAATATTTATATGTATACATGCACTTTAAAATTTTAAAAAAAAATCTTCTTAAAACTCTATTTAGGAATAACCTCCATTTAGAAATATTTTTTTGTGTTCCCAAGGATATGACTTTAGAGAGGTTTTACTGTATCAATAATCACAAAGTAATGAGGAATTTATAACTATAAAAAATACGTGATATAACTGATGAAATAACATTTCCCTATTGAAGCGAAAATCATAATCATTAAAAATATTTAGTTGGAATTATTATATAAATATTAATAATAATATAGACATGGTTTCATCATAACCACAGTAAAAGAAAATTACTCACTCATAACAACACAAATAAATAAATATTTCATAATATTATTACTCAAATATAATTTTATTACATAATATTTTTGTTTCTCTCTCTTACAATAACATCTCTCTATTTTCTCTCCTCCCACACCCTACACCTTCATCTTCTATTTATAATACTTCAAAATTAATAAAATAATAATTTTTAAAATTTTTAAATCCCACTACTCAATCATGCACGACGGCCAAGGGGATGCTGATGTCATGGATGACGTCAGCAGAGAGTTGAATTTCCGATCCAATCCGGTGTTGACACGTGGCGCAATATGGTCCGTCTATTTAATTATTCTTCGAACGGTCATAACTTCTTCATACGAACTCGGATTCAGATGAATTTTTTTTAAAATGATCATCTCGACGAGACGAATAAAATGAGACCAGTCGTGACTATATTTGATTTTCGAAAAAAATATCGTCCTTGAACCAATTGATTTGTCTTGTACCAATTGGCTAACCTGCATATATAATTTAATTCTAATTAATTATCCGAAATGACACAAAATTATAGAAAATTCTAAAATAATAAAATAATATAAATATATGGTAAAAATGATAAATTATCACACAAACACACAATTATATACATAAAATACTAATAAAAATATTACTCAAAATATACCAAACAAATTCCCCCACACTTATCTTTTGAACATCCCCAGGCAAATCTTATACCCGAGTTATAATAATCATATGCTGAAAAAATCATGACAAAACCACTATCAAGAGAGAACAAGTGATCATGACCTAAGTGAGATCAGAGAAAAATAGGATGCTGCACCAAATTCTAACAACTTCATTGAAAATCGAATGCAAAAAGATTCAATACCCTCACTTGGCATTTTCCACAAGTCTTGTGATTACTTGCATACTTAGCCACCAAACATGCTAAGGTTTGTTGAGGGTTTTTGTTGTCGTTTTACGAAAATGAGCGATATGCCGTGGCTGTTAATCCCTGTTGGCCACTAAGTATACAGAATACATGTTGGAAAGAGTTAGTACTGCAAGCTGTACGCTTTTCAAATGTGAGTGCGTAGCGGAAGTTCGTTCAAGTGAGTTGCTGTAAATACAAGAACTAGGTTTGTCTCCTGTTAGCTTGGTGTGTGCAGGGTTTTTGGTGTATAATTAAGTAAATCACAGTTTATGAAAACAGTAAGGCAGAAGGTTATAACACGATATTTAAAGTGGTTCGAGGTAAACCCCTCTACGTTCACTGGTCCTCCACACAGGAGTAAAACGTTTATTATAATCACTACGTACACAACTACGTGACTATAACTAAACCTCCCACAGTATTGTTCACACAGTTTGATACGAGGGCTGAAGCTATTCGCCATTCACACTGTAACATCCCCAAAATCATATAGGGATATTACACGCCGTAGATCTTTCCCACGAGGATCTACCAGCTAATCATCACAAAATGACCAAGTATGTGCCCGACCGGGGCATACAATACAATGACACGGACCGGTGAGGTCGTACAACTGACGTAAACATAAAACACAACTCTATACAATGAATACCCACGCAAGGGTAAAGATACAAAATAATGGAAAGCGGAATAAGACTCATGCGGTGACTCAACCCGACTCGACTCCCATGTAATATCCGCAATTTTTGATTTTCGGTAAATTTCTTTTTTCAGCCGGAGTCCGTTTTGACGAATCGTTCATGACCGTTTCGTCATTTCGAGAATGATTAATTCTGCACTTTTTGTCATCCGAGTTCGTTTCGGTATCGTTTTGTCGAGTTCCGAGCTTTTTAGCGACTTTTCCGCACTTGAGTTCGATTCTTGCGAATCTCGTCCGAAACTGTTGTTTCGAGTTTCTCGTAAGTTCATTTAATGTTATTATTCATGTTGCGAGCTTCGGTTTGGTGTTTCGATCGCGTATCGTGATTTTCGGACGTTTTGGGCCATTTTCGTAATTTCCCAAAGTTTTGGGTAATTACTTCCGTTGTTGAATTCCGAGCCTTCGGGTGGTCGGAATTGTGTGTTCTCTTAGCTATTAGATTCGTCTTTGCGAGTACGTCGTAACCGTATCATCGATTCGTATTCAGGTTCGGGTTTCGGAGTCGTTCGGGCCGTCGGAGTTGGCCCCGGCCGAGTCATGGCCGGGCAACTGGGCCCAGCCGGCAGCCGGCCGAGTCACGGCCGGTAGTGCTCGCGGCTTCCGCCGAGTCACGGCCGGGTGCAGCTTCGCCGGCGGCGTCAGGCCGGCGCAGACAGCCGGGCAGTGGCCGCAAAGACACTCTGTGGCATTTTTCGCCAAACTGACCGACGGGTGCCGCGGCACACTCGGCCGAGCCGCTGCACACCGCCGACCACCGGGAGCCATTTTTGGGCTGTGCCGCTGCACACTCCCGCTGGGCAGCACACCGTGCACTTATTTATGGCCCTGCAGACGTTTTCTTCAGCCATTTTCAATCGGTTTTCTCCTCTTCCGCGGCTGGGGGTGTATTGATCATAGAGAGATGTTGTTGGACAATAAATCCATGAAGTCTTGGAGTTCATATCATCAATAATCAATCCTATAACATCCTCCGATCTACCGAATCAGGTCAGATTTCCTAGAAATCTAGTTTTGAGGAATTTGGGTATTTTGGTTGTTTTCGTCCGATTAATCCGATTTAACTTAGGATTATGATGGATTGATGAATATTTAGATGTATTATATCATTTCCTTTATTATTCCATGGTTGGATCGTATCGATTCGTTGTTTGGGTCGAGTTCTTGACCGACGCCTTGAAGGTGTCCGGTAAAATGTCTTAGAGGGGTTTTCGGGCGTTCTACGATTATCCTTCCTCGTATGATCGATGATTTATTGATTATATTGTTGTTAGGGTCGAGTTTCTTGTGAAGAAACCGTGTTGAACCCTTCCGTTCGTTGTCGTCTTCCTTTTCGTTAGCATCGGGCGTTCCGAAGCTTCCCGGTTGAGCCGTATCCGTTCGTGGTTCCGTGCTCATGGTATCGAGGCAAGTACCTTGCCCATACTATTCTTGTTTTGTGAATATGATAATTGATGATCGTCTTTATATATTTGTTTGATTGTTTAAAACGAGTTTTCAAAAGATTTGGTTAGCCTTGTTAAAGGCCCTCTTTCAAAATCGTGTGTTTTGTGATTGGTGTGTTTCTCGAACGAGTATGTGAATCTTATGGACATGTTTGGTGTTGATGATGCACTTGGTATTTGCGTGTGGACGTATATTGTTTCATTTCGGTGCATTGTGGTTGACGTGTTGTTTTACTAAGTGTTTGATGCCTCTGGGTGAATTGTTTGGATATCCTCGGTGTGATATGTTACTCGTGCTTGAGTTTGATTCGCTAGCCAGCTCGGGAGGGTCCTTCGAGGCCTCGAGTGGGATTAGTGGCTTCGTCCCGGTCCTAGGTGACGTGTGGTGCTTGATTATTTCGCTAGCCAGCTCGGGAGGGTCCGACGGGATCACGGAGTGGGATTTGTGGCTTCGACCCGGTCCTAGGCGATGTGAGTACTGTGTTTTGTGAATGTGTTTGCTCACCTCAGGAGGGTTCGACGGGACCACGGAGGGAATTCCAATGGCTTCGACCTTGGTTCACGAGTGAAACTTCACCGCTACGTGTATATATTTTGTGATTGTTTTTCGCTCACCTCGGGAGGGTCCGATGGGATCACGGAGGGAGTCCAATGGTATAGCCCTAGATTCACGAGTGCGGTTGCTTATGTTTTGTGAATGTGTTTGCTCACCTCGGGAGGGTTCGACGGGGCCACGGAGGGAATTCCATTGGCTTCGACCTGGATTCACGAGTGAAACTTCACGGGTGCGTGTGTATTTTATGTCCGTCGAGGACGCATGACGTGGGCTTTTAACCTTGGGAATTATGGTTGGTTTTATTTGCGAAAACAAAACCTTTGGGCTGTGACCCTGTTGATTTTTGGAAAGCGAAGGATTCGGTAATCCTAAATTGTTTCTTATTAAAACTCTCGATGGCAATTCTCCCTTGCTTTGCGACCTTTCGGTTTTTAGAATGTTTTACCAAACTCTTGCCTCGGGAAGTACTTTTCGTGACGTTTGGATTTTTGAGGATTCTTGATTATTATTGTTCTTGGAACTTTGAGGATTCCTGGTTATTGTTATTCGTGGAATGTGAATTGTATGGCTCGTATTTTTTGCACTTGTACTTGCACTAGCAAAACAGTGGAGTTTTGCTAACCCCCGAGTATTCGGGGGGTGGATGTCTATTTTTGCATTCAGGTTTTGGAGCATAGCACAGGGTCGGCATGAAATGAAAGATGAACTATACTAATCACACGAGGATCCGTTGATGTCGGATTGGTCTAGTTGTATTTTTTTTTCCGCTGTAGTATCTTTTCCCCGTTGTACGGGAGTTTATTGTATTTTGACCCCTGCGTGGGTATGTGTTTGGAATTGAGTTGTAAGTATTTATTGAAAGACCAAGTCGGTCTACTGAGTCATTTTAGCCTTAAAGGCGATGTTTAGATGTTTGATTTAGTTATCAGCCTGGTAGATCCTCGAGGAGAGGGTCTACGGCGTGTAATATCCCTGAGTGGATTGGGGGTGTTACATAAATGGTATCGGAGATTTAGGTTGTGGAAACCTAGGTTGTCGGGTCAGTGGTGTCTGTTGAGTTTTGTCTTGTCGGATTTTGTCTGACTACGTCGTGTCGCGACGCTTCATCTGAGTTTGTTGGTCGTGATTAGTATCGTGGGCGATCATCATCTTCGTGCGACCTGTGAATGTAAGTCTCCCTTGTTTGTGTTGTGCCTCGTCTGACACGAGCTATTTTTATGATTATTTATTAAGTGACGGAATCCTCTTATGGATTTTGATTTCGTGATATGTGGTTATTTGACTCTCATATTTCGTTCATATGAGGAGTAGTGTTGATGGATTGTGCATGTTGAACTGTATTTCTTTTATCCGCTGCGTGAGTTCTTTTGTAATGACTTTCGGTATTTTACCGACCGCGTTTTATTTCGAAAATCGATTCCCTTAACCGAGTTTTTGGCATTGTGGCCTTGGTCGTTTTGGCGAAATTCTTATGACGGTATTTAGTATTTTGAAAATGGTTTTATCCTGGTGGGTTCCGGCGCGGGACCCACGGCGCTATAATGTTCCGTAATTACTCGAAATTTTTGGGCACTCTAGTCCATTGAATTATTTTCGAAAACCTTGAGTATCTTAGAAAATAAATTTCGAGACGTACGTTTAAAATGAATTATTTTCTCGTGGTACATCCAAGGTGCCACAATATGTTTCAAAATTCTACCTCGAGGACCCAAAATGTTTCGAGATATTTTCAATGTTTTATAAACACTTTTACTTAGACCCGAGGGTCGAATATTCTGAAATTTTTTCACTAAGAGAAGGTGTCCTCATTTTTGTTCAAACGCAAGATGATTTTCAAAGTCTCGATAATGGTGTTTGTACTACTTTTTGTAAAGTGATACTCAAGATCAACTGGTGTTTCCAAACCGTTTTCAAAAGGTGGTTTTCGTTTTTAAACACCCATCATTTCGTGCTTGTGGTCGGAGAAGGTGTGTACGATGTTGGTATTGTTGTTAGGGTGTTAGCCCTCCGAATTATGATTGAATTGGTGGTGTGAACGTTGAGTCGTGCGCCACGCATATGTTTTGTTAGCCCGTTGTGGGAGGTGTGATGATGATCTTTGATGTTGTCATTTCGTGGTGGCTTGCGTGTTATCGCACCTATGTGAGCTGTTAAAGCTTGGATTTTTGTGCGTTTATGCACATTGGTGATTGTTTCATGATGTTTGTATTACGTCTTTGGTTATCGTTCGGGCCATTGAGGTCGCCAAACGATACCGTCGTTGTTGTAGTGTTTGTGTGTGTATTACTTTACGATGGTAATCGTTGTATATGATATGTGTTATGATTCCTTGTCGTGCTGAGTTGGCATCTCCAGTATGTTGTTTTGCGGTGTTATGTCCCATTGTATCTAGCGTTTGTATTTTCGGTATGCCGAGCCGAGGCATTTCAACCGTGATGTGCCGGAGGAATGTACGTGCAATTGTCCTTCTTGTCAGTAACGCTTCTCAAGTGTGGACCCGAGAGACACAGGATCCAGTTTTGCGAGTTGGGTTCCGAGTCTTTCGGGGCGCGAACTTCGATGCAGATATGAGGATCGGCTCTGAGAGGCCCATGGGAGATGTTTCTGTCGTTTGCTTTTTGTGTTGTCACCTTACTCCCGTTGTTGTGGTTTACGGGAATGACATTTCTTTTATAAGAGGTCGAATGTAATGCCCGTATCATTTTTGACTTCCGCATTTTTTTTTCTCTCTCTGAAGTCTATCGACTCGCTCGTGTTCGTTGATACTTTCTGAACTTGTTCTGTATTTCGGTTTCATCGTCCGAACGAACAGTGATCTTGTTGTGGGTTGATCTGGTTATCGCTGTGATTTTTTTTTTGAGTTCGGTTCGATTCTTGTGAACCTTGTTCGGAAGTGACATCATCTGGATCAATTAGTTCCTTTATTCGAAGTGGATCGGATTTGGAACTCCTGTGTTTTCGACTCTATCGACTCGTTTATGTTCGTTGACATTTTCTGAACTTTCCCTATCCCTTGCTTTTGTTGATCGAACGAGGGTGGTGTTGTTTCGGAATAACTCGTTTGTCGTTGTGACTTTTCAATCGCTATTCTCTTTCCGGTGGATCTTATGGGAATGCATGTCTTGTAGCTCTCACCAGATCATCCTGGGAGTTGTTGTTTGAATTTTATTATCCTTCGTGTTTCGAACATGATTGTTCGCTTTTTGTTGTCTCGACCGTTGTGGTTCGATCGTTTGATTGTTCGGTTACTGTTGATCTCGTTTCGTGATTGTTGAGCGTTCAGACTCCTTCCTAATTTCTTTATATTCGGGAAATTTGTCTCGTTTTCGATCTTCCAACCCTTGGGCGGTGGAATTCCGTATTTCTTCAGCGATTGGCTCGCGTTTTGATTGATGTACCGTTGGGGTGGTCGATCATATTGATTTTCGTTCGTTGTGTTTTGTGATTGTTCGGATAATTGACTTGACTATATTATCCGTTTGATGACGCTTGTCATTTGTTGGTTTTATTATATTCCTAACGGCGACGTTGTGTTGGTCGTCGTGGAGCGTGTTTTCACGCCGTATGTGTAATACCCGGTTGTAATTCATTCATTTTCATTCAGTAATTATCAGTCTGTAAATGTCACTCAGTGTATTTTCACTCAATTATAATCATTCATCAATCATGTTCATTCACCGTGTTCACCGTTCGGAAAAACTTCGAGTTGTGTATCGTTATTGTTCATTGTTTCAACTTTCCTCATATGAGTTCGAATTTGTTAGATCACCATTAATTTTTGGTAACTCCAAAAATTCTAAATCTTTTAAATATTATAGAGCATCGAGTTAGCTTTCCAATGGTTCAAACGGTGAGTCAATCGGAGTCCGGACGAGAGAGTTATGGTCGTTTTAGCTCACCCGCTCATTTTTGACTTTTGGCGATCACGCTGACCGAACTCGGTCGTGTCGTCCGACACGGCCCGTGCCGTTTCGTCCCGGAAATGCCGAAGTCTCGCCCACAGGACTTGACCGTGTCAAATGCACGGCCGAGTCGAACTCTTCCGGATAAGCGTAACCGATCGCCAGACGCCCGACCGTGTTCCGTGACACGGCCGAGTCATGCCGAAGTCCGCCGGACGGGTCACTATCGGAAGGCCCTCCGCGCCGCGACCGTGTCAAGCAGGACACGGTCGAGTCCCTGTCGGCCAGTTGCGCGCCGCGACCGTGCCGATCGGCACGGGCCGTGTCCGGCAGGGCAGTCAACCCCTTTAAATTCGTTTTTTTTGCATTTCAGCCCATTCCTTCCATTTTTTTCCACCTTCATACGAGAGAGAGAGGCTTGAGGGAGAAGATTCTCTTCACCTATCACTTGAGTGTGGTTTTTAATCATTTTCATTCGGTTGTGAAGCTTGGATACTCGATTAAACTCGTGTTCTTCGGATCGAAGTGGTTGGATCTTCAAGAGGTAATTCCTTCAACACCTTGGACTTCGATTTTGTGTTGAGATATGATGTTTTGGACGTTATAATCATGTTATATGAAGGGATATGTATATGATTATGAGTTTGTATAAGGATTCATTGGATTATTGAGGGATTATCCAAGAACACTTTGAATATCGAGTTGAAATTGGGGGTTTTCGATTAAGTGTCGTTGTAATCACGTTTTCGGATATTCTTCTTGGATTATTAATCATATTGAAGATGTTTTGTTGGTTTGAAACACTTCTTGGGGGATTTGATATTGGTATATTGAGGTTTGATTGTAAACAATCGGAGTTTGGCCGCAACGTGTTTGATTTAATGCCTCAATGGATTTAGTTTAATCGTATCGACGTTTTGAGTTCGTTATATTCGTGTTTGATTCGTATATTGAACGGGTTGTTGGATATTGTATAATTCAAGGTTGTTCGAGCGATCGATATCTCAATTAGGACGTCGTTCGTGGAAGGATAATTATCACCGGTGTTGAGTAAGTTAATTCTTACTCGGTTAAAAGGATATTCATCCCTTTTGTTGTTGTTCATTCATAATCATAACTCATTCATCATTGTATTAACCGTATCAAAACTTGTTATTGTCAATTAATCACTTCAGTCATAAGGAACGACGGTTCCAATCATTTCATTGAGCTGTCATTTACTTCACTATCATTCCATCTCGGTGAGTCATTATTCATTTTCGATGTCACTTTTGTTATATCGTGGCATTCCGGGTCATACTGGCGTGCCGGTTGGTATGTGTAGGATTTTCATGTCGGGCACATTTATGTCGTGTGTTGGTTGTTGGCCTCACATTGGACTGTGCACACGAGACGATTACTTCGTGAGACTGATTAGGCACAAGACCACGCGTGTATTCGATCGATACTCGTTGGTGGCTTGTGCTCGGACACATTTCCATCCCGGGCGTAGTGTGGCGCCACCCTTTGAGCCGTACTGTTAGTTGATTCATATAGCATGTTTGATTGCGTATGTTTCGACAGGATATTTCATAATTTCAGATAAAATCATGATTGTGTATTTTCAACCCTTAAGGATTGTTGTTCTTTGTAACTGACCCCGTTTGGGGATTTTGTTTTTTAGGTCTTGGCAAGGCAAAAGTACGGGGAGAACACGCTGACGTCAAGGAGTCCCAGTGATACTAGTAGGGGGCCCCGATCTTTCAGTTATTCATGTTATTGTCCTTTATTTTCCGCTGCAGACTTTCATTTGAATACTCCGTTTCATTCAGTGTTGTGTATTTTATCTTCATATAAAATACAATAGTATTCGGTATTGTCCTGGTGTGTTGTAACTAAACTCCTCATCGGAGTAATTATTGTTGTAATGTAGTTCGGTACTACATTTATCTTGCGTAATTCATTCATTTTCATTTGCCTGGTGGGTCCCAGTTGGGGATCTACGACACTGTAATATCCGCCTAGTTTGGGGTGTTACAGAGTTGGTATCGGAGCGTGGTTTTGAATACTACCTTCCGAGTCATGTCTCATTTGAAATCATCGTCATCCGACTAGTATCATTGGACTTTCGCGTCACGTGTGACCTGTGCAAATGCCGAGCCAATCAGACCGGAAGAACTGTAAGATTTCTAACGCCATGGTATAATTTCTGGCAATAGTCATTCATTCAGCATTCATCATTTAACAATCCTCAAACATCATCATTCATTGTGATTAGGACGATCATGTTAACTCATTAATCACTTAATTCATTTCATTACTCAGTTATTGATCAGGACGATCATGTTAATTCATTAATTACTCAATTCATTTCATTACTCAGTTGTCGATCTGGATGATCATATTATTAATCTTGTTAAGTTATTAAAAATAATCATTTCAAGAATTTCATCAGATAATCATGTCACTTCAGTAAATCATTCATATAATCACTAAGTTAAAGCATGTATACTCATTTTCATCATCTCATGACGTAATCATAACGTGATAATCATGCGGGGAAATATAATCATTATGCGACCTTCCTACTTCAGTATGGGGAGAGTCTGGGATGCACGGGGAGAGGCCGCGGTGCGGGCCGAAACCCGGGAAATAATCACTCGCTGTCGGGAAATCGTGCCCAGGACTCGGCTCGATCGGAAGATGTTCGGGTTGATCCACTCACTTTTATGCAGGCCATGATGACCCATGTGCAATTGCTCAATCATCATTACGCCACTCTGGCCGGTTTAATCGAGAGAACTCTCCCGTATGAGCCAGCTGCTAAGGAAATTGCTGAGCAGCAACCTGCATATGTCAACAGGAAATCAACGAAGCGTAATCTATCCGAAGGCGATACCAACCTTCAAGAAGCCTCGTGTGGGCCCTAGCGTTTCTGAGCGACCTTCTACGGCGCATGATCGTGCGGGATCTCAATCCCGAGCGGCCAGCTCGGCCATCACCTGTTTCAACTGTGCAAAACAAGGTCATTTCAGTACTAAATGTCCGAGGCAGACTGTCATATGCCATAACTGTGGAATTGCGGGGCATAGGGCCCGTTTTTGCCGAAGGGACTCCAAGTCGGCTCCGGCGGCATCTCAGGCCCCGAAACAATCACCCTTTCAGAATCAGACTGCTTTGTCAACGTCGTTTAAGACAATGGAAGCAAATAGAGTTGGAGCTCGTATTTATCAGACGGGAGCATCCGGTTCGGGGGCCGGCGAGTCCCAGATTCATATGATGGGGAGGATCGACGATCCGGTGGCCCGAATGATTTCAGGTATACTCGTAATTTTATTTCAACTTGTGTGTACCTTTTGATGCTGGTACACCGCATTCATTCATTTTCGAATCATGCTTGAATAGACTTATTTCGGGATAGTCCTATTGCTTGTGGACCTCATACCATCGGTCTACCTGACGATGGAAGAATTTTCGGAATCATACCGAATTAAGCTTAATGACCGCGATTGGTTGATGGATCTAATCGTGGTGAATTTATCTTAGGACGATGTAATTTTCGGTATTAGTTGGTTTGATCGTCTTGATACTATCCTCAGTGTTTGTTAGCGTTTGGTCGCTATCTTTCCGTCGTTAGTTGTCGAATGTGTGCTTCAGGTAAGTAATCCCCGTTGTTCCAGAAGAAGTATTATTATGACGAAAGCAGAGAAATTCCGCAATCGAACTATCCAATCATTCATTGTATCATTTTCATCGATTGGCCTTTCTAAGGCAATCGAGTTATTCAATCATTCCTTATATCATTTCCATCGATTGGCCTTTCTAAGGCAATCGAGTTATTCAATCATTCATTGTATCATTTTCATCGATTGGCCTTTCAAAGGCAATCGAGTTATTCAAACATTCATTGTATCATCTTCATCGATTGGCCTTTCTAAGGCAATCGAGTTGTTCAATCATTATTGGTATCTCTTTTTATCGACTGACCATTCTAGGGCAATCGAAATGTTCAATCATTCGTGGTATCATTGTCATCGATTGACGATGTATTTCCAGACGAGTTATCTGGTTGCCTTCACATAGAGTAGGGGAATTCAGGAGTGAGTTGGAGCCGGTACGTCCCCTTTATCGAAGGCACCGCATCGGATGGCCCCGACCTGAATGCAGGAGTTGAAGATTCAACTTGAGGAGTAGTTCGAGAAAGGTTATCTCCGACCGATTGCGTCCCCGTGAGGAGCACCAGTGTGATCTGTCAAGGAGAAGGATGGCTCGTCTCGTGTGTGTATTAATTACCAGGAGTTGAACAGGGTGATGATCAAGAGTAGTATCCCTTACCCCGTATTGATGATCTTTTAGATCAAATTCAGGGAGCCTCAGTGTTTTCCAGGATCGACTTAAGATCTGGATATCACCAGTTGCGGATTCGAGAGTCGGATATCGCGAGGACAGCGTTTTGTACACGCTATGGTCATTATGAGTTCGTAGTTATGCCGTTCAGGCTAACTATTGCACCTGCGGTATTCATGGAGTTAATGAATAGGGTTTTCATCGACTTTTTGGATCAGTTTGTTGTTGTCTTCATCGATGACATTTTGATTTATTCTCGTAGCCGAGAGGAACACGAGGTTCATCTTCATCAGGTTCTCGACGTGTTGAGACGAGAGCAACTTTATGGAAAGTTTTCCAAATATGAGTTCTGGAGGTCCGAAGTGACTTTCTCGGACATGTAATTTCATCTGACAGAATTCGTGTCGACCCTCAGAAGTCGGAGACTATCCGAGATTGGCAACCTCCGAAAGATATTAAGTAAATCCGATGTTTCCTCGGATTAGCTGGTTAATTATCCAACCCACGGCCGGAGCTAGCAACCGTGGTTTTCGCGTTGGAAATTTGGCGTCGTTACCTTTATGGCATCACTGCCGATCTTCACCAATCACAAGAGTTGAAGTATATATTTACTCACAAGGAGTTAAATATGCGTGAGGCGGTGGTTGGAACTAATCAAAGATTTTGATATCGAGATCCTTTACCACCGGGCAAGGCGAACGTTGTCGCGACGCCTTGAGTCGTAAGTCCGTTCGGGAGCAGATGCTTGCTCGTTTAACGATTCGAAGGAGCTTCAACAGGAATTCCTTAGACCCGAGATCGAGGTCCGGCTTCAGCGAGTTCAGGGACGACTTTGTATGTTAGAGATTTCATCGTCACTTGAGGAGGTAATCGAGAGAATCGAGTTGGACCCTTCATTGTTGCGCATCCGTGAAGATGTGGCTCAGGGGAAAGCCCCTGGATTCGTGGTCCACGAGGATGGACTTTTGAGGTTTAAGAACCGGTTGTGCGTACCGACGAATGACGAGTTGAAAAACTCTATTTTGAGAGAAGCTCATGCTACCCCTTATTCTGTTCATCCGAGGTCTAGCAAGATGTATAAGGACTTGAAACAAAATTACTGGTGGAGTAATATGAAGCGAGAAGTCGCAGAATTTGTTTCGAGATGCTTAACCTGTCAACAAGTCAAGATGGAACATCGGCGACCGGCGAGTATGCTGATACCGCTCCCTATTCCAAAATGGAAGTGGGAAGACATTTCTATGGAATTCATCACAAATTGCCGACGAGTCGTCGTGGCATGAATACGATCTGAGCGATCGCGGACTGCTTTACTAATTTAGCTCATTTCCTTGAAATCAAGGATATGTGGAGTCCCAAGAGACTGGCCCAGTTGTTCATCAAGGAGATAGTGAGACTTCACGGTACTCCTAAGAGTATCGTTTCCGATCGTGACGGACGATTTGTATCCCATTTTTGGAAATCAGTTCATCGTGCTATGGGAACTCGGCTTAATCTCAGTATTGCCTTTCATCCTCAGTCCGACGGACAATCAGAGAGAACTATTCAGACATTAGAGGACATATTGAGGGCATGCGTCCTCGATTAGTAGACGATTGGGAAGCCCAATTACTGTTATTTGAGTCCACGTACAGTTTAGTTGGCATGCTGCGATGAAGATAGCACCTTACGAGGCACTCACGGTCGCCGTTGTCGATCTCCCTTGTGTTGGGACGACCCATCGAGTCAATCGACCGAGCCCGATATACTTATAGCCACCAGAGAAGGTAGCTTTGATCGAGTCGTCATTGTTGACCGCCGCAGTCGACAGAAATTATATGCAGATAATCGTCGACCACCAGAGTTCGAGATGAGTGACCCCGTTTTGGTCAAGGTATCCCCGAGTCGAGGTATCTTCCGTTTCGGAAAACGGGGGAAATTGAGTCTGAGATTCATTGGATCGTTTGAGATTCTGGATCGAATAGGCGAGTTAGCTTACCGTTTGGCTTTACCTCTGGCGTTGAGCCAAATTCATAATGTATTGCACGTCTCGCAATTGCGGAAGTATGTTGCCGATCCGGGTCACATACTTCAGTTCGACGAAATCGAGATCGCAGATGATCATTGTATGAGGAGCGTCCCATACGAGTGTTCGAGAGGCAAATCAAACAGTTGAGGAATAAGTCGATTCCTTTAGTCAAGATTCAGTGGTCTAGACACGGAGTCTAAGAGGCTACTTGGGAAACCGAGGATAGTATGCGGGAGAGTTATCCCGAGTTGTTTGACCCTTAGTTTCGGGGACGAAACTCTTTTAAGGGGGGGTGTATGTAATACCCGGTTGTAATTCATCATTTTCATTCAGTAATTATCAGTCTGTAATTGTCACTCAATGTATTTTCACTCAATTATAATCATTCATCAATTATGTTCATTCACCGTGTTCACCGTTCGGAAAAACTTCGAGTTGTGTATCGTTATTGTTCATTGTTTCAACTTTCCTCATATGAGTTCGACTTTGTTAGATCACCATTAATTTTTGGTAACTCCAAAAATTCTAAATCTTTGCAATATTATAGAGCATCGAGTTAGCTTTCCAATGGTTCAAACGGTGAGTCAATCGGAGTCCGGACGAGAGAGTTATGGTCGTTTTAGCTCACCCGCTCATTTTTGACTTTTGGCGATCACCGCCGACCGAACCGGTCGTGTCGTCCGACACGGCCCGTGCATTTCGTCCGAAATGCGAAGTCTCGCCACGTGACTCGACCGTGTCGTCGCAGCGGCCGAGTCGAACTCTTCCAGATAAGCTAGAACCGATCGCCAGACGCCCGACCGTGTTCCGTGACACGGCCGAGTCATGCCGAGTCATTGCCGGACGGGTCACTATCGGAAGGCCCTCGCGCCGCGACCGTGTCAAGCAGACACGGTCGAGTCCCTGTCGCCAGGCTGCCGCGCGGCCGTGCCGATCGGCACGGCCGTGTCCGGCAGGCGATCAACCCTTTAAATTCGTTTTTTTGCATTTCACCCATTCCTTCCATTTTTTCCACCTTCATACGAGAGAGAGGCTTGAGGGAGAAGATTCTCTTCACCTATCACTTGAGTGTGGTTTTTAATCATTTTCATTCGGTTGTGAAGCTTGGATACTCGATTAAACTCGTGTTCTTCGGATCGAAGTGGTTGGATCTTCAAGAGGTAATTCCTTCAACACCTTGGACTTCGATTTTGTGTTGAGATATGATGTTTTGGACGTTATAATCATGTTATATGAAGGGATATGTATATGATTATGAGTTTGTATAAGGATTCATTGGATTATTGAGGGATTATCCAAGAACACTTTGAATATCGAGTTGAAATTGGGGGTTTTCGATTAAGTGTCGTTGTAATCACGTTTTAGGATATTCGTCTTGGATTATTAATCATATTGAAGATGTTTTGTTGGTTTGAAACACTTCTTGGGGGATTTGATATTGGTATATTGAGGTTTGATTGTAAACAATCGGAGTTTGGCCGCAACGTGTTTGATTTAATGCCTCAATGGATTTAGTTTAATCGTATCGACGTTTTGAGTTCGTTATATTCGTGTTTGATTCGTATATTGAACGGGTTGTTGGATATTGTATAATTCAAGGTTGTTCGAGCAATCGATATCTCAATTAGGACGTCGTTCGTGGAAGGATAATTATCACCGGTGTTGAGTAAGTTAATTCTTACTCGGTTAAAAGGATATTCATCCCTTTTGTTGTTGTTCATTCATAATCATAACTCATTCATCATTGTATTAACCGTATCAAAACTTGTTATTGTCAATTAATCACTTCAGTCATAAGGAACGACGGTTCCAATCATTTCATTGAGCTGTCATTTACTTCACTATCATTCCATCTCGGTGAGTCATTATTCATTTTCGATGTCACTTTTGTTATATCGTGGCATTCCGGGTCATACTGGCGTGACGGTTGGTATGTGTAGGATTTTCATGTCGGGCACATTTATGTCGTGTGTTGGTTGTTGGCCTCACATTGGACTGTGCACACGAGACGATTACTTCGTGAGACTGATTAGGCACAAGACCACGCGTGTATTCGATCGATACTCGTTGGTGGCTTGTGCTCGGACACATTTCCATCCCGGGCGTAGTGTGGCGCCACCCTTTGAGCCGTACTGTTAGTTGATTCATATAGCATGTTTGATTGCGTATGTTTCGACAGGATATTTCATAATTTGGATATAATCATGATTGTGTATTTTCAACCCTTAAGGATTGTTGTTCTTTGTAATCGACCCGTTTGGGGATTTTGTTTTTCGTGTCTTGGCAAGGCAAAAGTACGGGAGAACACGCTGACGTCAAGGAGTCCCAGTGATACTAGTAGGGGGCCCCGATCTTTCAGTTATTCATGTTATTGTCCTTTATTTTCCGCTGCAGACTTTCATTTGAATACTCCGTTTCATTCAGTGTTGTGTATTTTATCTTCATATAAAATACAATAGTATTCGGTATTGTCCTGGTGTGTTGTAACTAAACTCCTCATCGGAGTAATTATTGTTGTAATGTAGTTCGGTACTACATTTATCTTGTGTAATTCATTCATTTTCATTTGCCTGGTGGGTCCCAGTTGGGGATCTACGGCACTGTAATATCCGCCTAGTTTGGGGTGTTACAGTATGTCTCTTTGCGTTTCTTGCAGCGTTCCGCCGACGGGCGCGAGTTTTCGGTTTTCGCGTATCTCGTTGAGTTTTCCTGGCGGGATATTGCTTCTCCCTACTTGTTTTAAGTTTCGGGACGAAACTTCTTTTAAGGAGGGTAGAATGTAATATCCGCAATTTTTGATTTTCGGTAAATTTCTTTTTTCGGCCGGAGTCCGTTTTGACGACTCGCTCATGACCGTTTCGTCATTTCGAGAATGATTAATTCTGCACTTTTTGTCATCCGAGTTCGTTTCGGTATCGTTTTGTCGAGTTCCGAGCTTTTTAGCGACTTTTCCGCACTTGAGTTCGATTCTTGCGAATCTCGTCCGAAAATGTTGTTTCGAGTTTCTCGTAAGTTCATTTAATGTTGTTATTCATGTTGCGAGCTTCGGTTTGGTGTTTCGATCGCGTATCGTGATTTTCGGACGTTTTGGGCCATTTTCGTAATTTCCCAAAGTTTTGGGTAATTACTTCCGTTGTTGAATTCCGAGCCTTCGGGTGGTCGGAATTGTGTGTTCTCTTAGCTATTAGATTCGTCTTTGCGAGTACGTCGTAACCGTATCATCGATTCGTATTCAGGTTCGGGTTTCGGAGTCGTTCGGGCCGTGAGTTGCCCCGCCGAGTCATGGCCGGCAACACAGGGCTCGGCGCAGATGGCCGAGTCACGGCCGGTAGTGCTCGGCGGCCTTCGCCGAGTCACACGGCCGGCGGTGCTCGGCGATTCGCCGAGCAGTCAGCGGCCGCAGACAGCCGGGCAGGCCGCGCACACTCTGTGGCATTTTTCGGCCAAACCGACCGTCGGGTGCCGCGGCACACTCCGGCCGAGCCGCACACCGCCGACCACCGGGAGCCATTTTTGGGCTCGTGCCGCGGCACACTCCCAGGCCGCGGCAGACACCGTGCGGCTTATTTATGGCCCCGCAGACGTTTTCTTGACCATTTTCAATCGGTTTTCTCCTCTTCCGGTGGGGGTGTATTGATCATAGAGAGATGTTGTTGGACAATAAATCCATGAAGTCTTGGAGTTCATATCATCAATAATCAATCCTATAACATCCTCCGATCTACCGAATCAGGTCAGATTTCCTAGAAATCTAGTTTTGAGGAATTTGGGTATTTTGGTTGTTTTCGTCCGATTAATCCGATTTAACTTAGGATTATGATGGATTGATGAATATTTAGATGTATTATATCATTTCCTTTATTATTCCATGGTTGGATCGTATCGATTCGTTGTTTGGGTCGAGTTCTTGACCGACGCCTTGAAGGTGTCCGGTAAAATGTCTTAGAGGGGTTTTCGGGCGTTCTACGATTATCCTTCCTCGTATGATAGATGATTTATTGATTATATTGTTGTTAGGGTCGAGTTTCTTGTGAAGAAACCGTGTTGAACCCTTCCGTTCGTTGTCGTCTTCCTTTTCGTTAGCATCGGGCGTTCCGAAGCTTCCCGGTTGAGCCGTATCCGTTCGAGGTTCCGTGCTCATGGTATCGAGGCAAGTACCTTGCCCATACTATTCTTGTTTTGTGAATATGATAATTGGTGATCGTCTTTATATATTTGTTTGATTGTTTAAAACGAGTTTTCAAAAGATTTGGTTAGCCTTGTTAAAGGCCCTCTTTCAAAATCGTGTGTGTTTTGTGATTGGTGTGTTTCTCAAACGAGTATGTGAATCTTATGGACATGTTTGGTGTTGATGATGCACTTGGTATTTGCGTGTGGACGTATATTGTTTCATTTCGGTGCATTGTGGTTGACGTGTTGTTTTACTAAGTGTTTGATGCCTCTGGGTGAATTGTTTGGATATCCTCGGTGTGATATGTTACTCGTGCTTGAGTTTGATTCGCTAGCCAGCTCGGGAGGGTCCATCGAGGCCTCGAGTGGGATTCGTGGCTTCGTCCCGGTCCTAGGTGACGTGTGGTGCTTGAGTATTTCGCTAGCCAGCTCGGGAGGGTCCGACGGGATCACGGAGTGGGATTTGTGGCTTCGACCCGGTCCTAGGCGATGTGAGTACTGTGTTTTGTGAATGTGTTAGCTCACCTCGGGAGGGTTCGACGGGACCACGGAGGGAATTCCAACGGCTTCGACCTGGGTTCACGAGTGAAACTTCACCGCTACGTGTATATATTTTGTGATTGTTTTTCGCTCACCCCGGGAGGGTCCGATGGGATCACGGAGGGAGTCCAATGGTATAGCCCTGGATTCACGAGTGCGGTTGCTTATGTTTTGTGAATGTGTTTGCTCACCTCGGGAGGGTTCGACGGGTCCACGGAGGGAATTCCATTGGCTTCGACCTGGATTCACGAGTGAAACTTCACGGGTGCGTGTGTATTTTATGTCCGTCGAGGACGCATGACGTGGGCTTTTAACCTTGTGAATTATGGTTGGTTTTATTTGCGAAAACAAAACCTTTGGGCTGTGACCCTGTTGATTTTTGGAAAGCGAAGGATTCGGTAATCCTAAATTGTTTCCTATTAAAACTCTCGATGGCAATTCTCCCTTGCTTTGCGACTTTTCGGTTTTTAGAATGTTTTACCAAACTCTTGCCTCGGGAAGTACTTTTCGTCACGTTTGGATTTTTGAGGATTCTTGATTATTATTGTTCTTGGAACTTTGAGGATTCCTGGTTATTGTTATTCGTGGAATGTGAATTGTATGGCTCGTATTTTTTGCACTTGTACTTGCACTAGCAAAACAGTGGAGTTTTGCTAACCCCCGAGTATTCGGGGGGTGGATGTATATTTTTGCATTCAGGTTTTGGAGCATAGCACAGGGTCGGCATGAAGGATGATGAAAGATGAACGATACTAATCACACGAGGATCCGTTGATGTCGGATTGGTCTAGTTGTATTTTCTTTTCCGCTGTAGTATCTTTTCCCCGTTGTACGGGAGTTTATTGTATTTTGACCCCTGCGTGGGTATGTGTTTGCAATTGAGTTGTAAGTATTTATTGAAAGACCAAGTCGGTCTACTGAGTCATTTTAGCCTTAAAGGCGATGTTTAGATGTTTGATTTAGTTATCAGCCTGGTATATCCTCGAGGAGAGGGTCTACGTCGTGTAATATCCCTGAGTGGATTGGGGGTGTTACATCCCAACTCTCGATTAGTATCGTAGCCCGTCACTTCGTGTGCCTATCCTGTGACTTCTCCCCAAACCTGCAAGTACCTGGATACAAAACATACATCCACCCCCCGATTACTCGGGGGTTAACAAAATTCCACTATTTTGCTAGCGCAAGTATAATACGATACGAAATGCAACAAGTAAATAACAACTACGAATTTTCTACGGAAATCAACTATCAAAATGTTCCCGAGAAAATTTAGAATTTTGAACTCAAGCAAGAATTATTGAAAAGGAACTCATCATCTCGGGGATTCTTAAAATAGAAATTCTTTTGGACCTCGAGTCCCAATTTACAAAACCTTTTCAAAAACGTTAGGGCCTCAGCCCGATTCTCGTTTCAAAACACACTAATTAAAATTTCATTATGAGTCCTTGACCCAACTTTAAAACGTTATCCAAACAATCACTGTTATACGATCACTGTTCGTACACATCATGTGCCGAACTCCGAAGGCCACGTCGGACCCTAGCCGGACCACATGCATTGTTCGTACACATCATGTACCGAACTCCAGAGGTCTCGTTGAACCCTACCTGGAACATACACGTTGTTCGTACACATCATGTACCGAACTCCATAGGCCTCGTCAGACCCTACCTGGAGCACACGATCACTGTTTGTACACATCATGTACCGAACTCCAGAGGCCTCGTCAGACCCTACCTGGATCACACGCATTGACACGACATAACTCATATCGATCAACTAAGCACATCACCACGAGCAACCCACATTATCATCAATATGTCAATTCATTCAACAACGCACTATAATACATATTCAAGTTAGTAGTCAAATCAACACACAATTATCATAATCATCGCGATCACTCATCCATGATTAATCACGCACGACTCGAACCACACGATTAACACAACCAACACAGTCTCAAGATATTATCCGAATGAGGATATCATCACTACCATCAATCGTTCACAATTATAACATCACACGAAATATATATTCACGAAGACAAGTCAAATCATCATAACCCTAACACGAAGTCTCTATTCACAAGACACAATTCGTATAGCAAGACACTTGCCTCGATAACCGATACCAAACACTCCGACGAACATGGCTCAATCGGGAAATCTTGAACACCTACAATCCTCCGGTAAAAATAACGAAGATACGATTACAACAAGAATCAAGACTAATAACAACAAAAATCACAACAAACTAACGAAGGAAAACTCATTCGAACATTTGATCGAACATCAAATGTTCACTAAGCCCCAAGAACACCGAAATCACCCCTCGGGTTGAAACGAACTGAAGATATGGATATACAATCCATAAAACATGTTTAATAACAACATCTAACACCGATCGATTCATCTAAACTGGATTGAATTCGGAATTAAGAACAAAACTCCTAAAAAGAAAGGTCAACTCTAGAGAATCAAGAAAATACCTAGGATCAATGACGAAGAAAACAAATTGGTGTTGTTAATCTACACCAAGAACTCGAGGAAGATGAAATCTCTAAGATTGAAGATGCCAAATCGCCCAAAAAATCGCCCGAAAGTCGCCCACGGAGAGAAGGAATGAGAAAAGAGATGAAAATAAACTTCTCTCCAAAAATCCACTGGAAAAAGGGCTTGTCTGACTAGCGTGCCGCAACGCGGACTGAGTGTGCTGCGGCCCACGGCTAAAATTTGCGAGCAGGCGCTTAGGAAGTGCCTCGGCATGGCCAGCAGAGGGCCACGGCGCGCGGTACAGCTGCTGCCAGGCTCGAGTCTGCAAGGTGTGTGGCGCGGCGCGCAACCCCTTATGCCGCGGCGCACCCTGTTCGTTCCCAAAAAGTGCCGAAAAATCACGATACGTGATCAAATAACCAAACCGAAGTTCACAACGCGTCTAACAATGTTATACGGAGTTACGGAAAACACGATACTACAGTATCAAACGAGAGTCGCAAGAATCGAACTCAAGCGCGGAAAAATCGCTAAGAAGCACGAAACTCAACAAAACGACACTGAAACGAACTCAGATGTCAAAAAGTGCAGAATTAATTATTCTCAGAATGATGAAGCGGTCACAAGCGAGTCGACAAAATGGACTCCCGCCAAAAAAATGAAAATTACCAGAAATCCAAATTGTGGATATTACATACTACCCTCCTTAAAAGAAGTTTCGTCCCGAAACTTAAAATAAATAGAGAGGAGCAGCATCCCACCAGGCACATATCAATGAGATACACAAGAACCGAAGGACTCACATCCAAAGGTGAAACGCTACAAGCAACACAGAGAAACATACGACGTGAAATCACGCTCGACGACAACCATCGCAATACCACAAACAGAGACATAATAAAACCAACAAGTGACGAGCGTCATCAAACAGATAGTACAATCAAGTCAATTATCCGAACAATCACAAAACAGGAGGTACTTAATAATAGAAAACATGCACATTCAAGAAAACAGAAAATAAACACAAAACGATCCACGAGGACAACCACAAGCAATTCGGACTACGCCGAAATACTCAAAAACCACACTAGGCATCACCATGTCCTTTCGGATCAGAGACGCACACTCGATCCCCAACCTCTCAGCTACCATCTCGCAATGCACGGCTCGATGTCCCAAATGACCGCAATCGAAACAGTTGACCAACGGTGAATGACAATTCTTCGCAGTACGGGATCAACCAACAACAATCGGTCAACCACGATTGAACAACAATGATCGAACAACAACTGTCGAATAATGACTCCGAAGTTCGCACTTCAACTAAAAAAAACTTGTAGAAACTAAAGGACATTAATTTCGGACAAGGTTCACAAGAATCGAACCGAACTCGGAAGAGTCACAACGATAAACAGATTGATCCGAAACAAGGTCACAACCCGTTCGAACGGTGGCAACCGAGATACCAAACAAGTTCAGAAAGTATCAACGAACACGAGCGAGTCGATAGAATTGAGAAAGAGAAAGTGTAGAAGTCAAAAATAATACGGGTATTACATTCTACCCCTCTAAAAATAAGTTTCGTCCCGAAACTTAAAATAAGGTCATCACAGTGATATAAAACAAAACACAATGACACATAATAAAATACCAATTTCATGACCCCGTGGTCCACTATCACGTCTCCGTAGGTTCAACAATCATATGGAAACTTATTCAAAGCAAATTATCAGTCATCAAGCTCCAAACATAAAAACATCACGTAATACATCTCTACACGAGAAACAATCCGCGCAACGAGCACAAAAACACCATCACTGGACATCAGTGGGCCCTGCAGAAGTAGGAATGGAACTCCGGCCCCCTATCATCTTGGCAACAATCTCGCAGTACTAAACTCGATGCCCCTCGCGTCCACAATTATAATAAGTCACTGGCGATTTCTTACAATGCGCACATTCATGGCCCAGCACGTTACAGTTAAAACACCTTGGAGCATTACCTTGGGTCTTTTAGATTCCCCAGCTGGCCGAAAAGGTCCTAAATTCGACTGAAATGAGGGTTGACGTTTAGGAATCTCAATTCCCTCACTTCCCGATGCGTCATCAGAAATCTTCTGTTTCTTCGCTACCGATATAGACTCGATAGACCTTATAGCCATTTCAAATGCTAAGGCTCGATCCTGATAGTCCTTCAACATTGTACACATAAAAGGAACCATACACTGTTGAACCTGAGGTTTCATGCTCGAAATAACAAACTTTATCTGCTTCACTTCGCACTTGATCCCGAACATAATGCAGCTGTCGATTGTAATCGACTATTGCCTGAGATATCAATACATCTTGGGGCGTAGCGGAGAAAAACTCGACAATCCTGCACTCTTTAACAGGCGGTGGACAATACTCTGCCTCCATGGCCATCTTGAATTCAGCCTAAGTAGCTGAACGATAACTAGGCGCTACGACCTCCCACCAGTGTGCAGCTTCTTTGTCAAGCAGGTATTGAGCAATAGGTACTCTTCTTTCATCGGGACAAGCTACAACATCGAATGTCTATCCAACTGGAAGAGCCAGTTCTCCCAACCTAATGAGTCCGAAGAACCTACAAAACAGGGCAGGTGCATTCTCATCACATCTCGTAACTACTTACTAGCTCCATTATTCTCATCTGGAATCCCATCCCGGTGTACGGTCTGATTCATATGCGCCAACTGATCAACCACCGAACGAAGGATGGTGGCGGTGCCAATGTCAACATTACCTCTGGTTGATTGCTGCTGATCACGCGATTGGTCATCTCGACCATCTGTACTGAGTGGATTGGCGCTCAACAACGGGCGAGTCGCCCTTTCATGATCCTGATTACGACCACTACTATGACCACGTCCTCGGCCTCGACCTCTCGGCATACTGAACGGACAACCATTCAGAATAACACAACAAAACAACCATCACAACATCAACATAGGACAACAAATAGCAGCGCGATAAAACATTAACTCCAAGTCATTACACGAATACACGAACTAACACCGAAATAATAAAACATAAGCTCGAAAGTAATTCGCACGGTCACATCAACAGAGATGTACGACTTTTACCAAAACCACACGGTCAAAACCACATACATATCATTGGTTTCAAACACATGTAACATTCTCCGACGAGCATAAAAACCTAACAAACTTATAGCAACGGCTTAGTCTCAACACACAAACACATAACTTTTTAAATTCCAAAAACCAAATTCGCTTTGCAAAACAGAAATTTTAGCAAAATCCTTTCGATCATAACAAAAAATGATGATATTATTTTGCAATGTCCGGAGTATTTTAAAACACATTTTTCAAATACCGTCTGATGGTGCCATTTGAAAATACATGACCAACTTGCCAAAACTGAACCGATTTCAAAATCCATACAAACTGTGGTTTAACCGCACTATCAAAATATTTTCAAAAATCGATTTCCACAAAAATGTTCAAACTAGTAGAGTCCTTTAGAAAAATGTTTTCAAACCTACCCGCAGCGGGCATAATTACAACATTCAAAAAACGATCGAACTTAAAGCCACAACCCAAACGGCAAACAGGATCACCAATTCAATCAAATACATCCCGTGGGCATCAAGTTTAAACATACAACAAAACCATTCATCGGAGTTTCTTACAAACTATACCGTCGATACCTTCTTCGAAACCCATCAAGGTACACAACTTTCACATCATACCACCCCACACGTTGGTTCAGAGGTAAAACATTAACACGTCCAGTTTTATACACATACAGTGTGTCACAAGTATCGATTACAAACTATATCGCACAACACCGTGCAAATAAAATTATACACCATAATTAACTCACTAAGATGATATCATGAATCACAGGTACCTCGCATAAAAGAGGATACTCACATCCACAGGACGCACGGCGATGACGGTCACCCACGATACTAATCTCGTCCGACAACATATCCGACACGTTGTGCCTATGCACAACTCAGCTTGTCACCCGAAAACTCGAATGACGCGACGTCACATTACTCGACAGTTCACGACTCGACTTAACCTGACAGCCTAGGTTTCCGCAACCTAAGCGCTCCGATACCATAAATATAACACCCCCAAAACCATATGGGGATATAGATCATTCCCACGAGGATCTACCAAGCTAATCATCATAAAATGACCAAGTATGTGCCCGACCGGGGCATACAATACAATGACACGGACCGGTGAGGTCGTACAACTGATGTAAACATAAAAACACAACTCTATATAATGAATACCCACGCAAGGGTAAAGATACAAAATAGCGGAAAACGGAATACGACTCTGGCGGTAACTCAACCTGACTCGACTCCCAACTCTCGATTAGTATCGTAGCCGGTCACTTCCTGTGCCTATCCCGTGACTGCTCCCCAAACCTGCAAGCACCTGGATACAAAACAGACATCCACCCCCCGATTACTCGGGTTAGAAAAATTCCACTATTTTGCTAGTGCAAGTATAATACGATACGAAATGCAACAAGTAAATAGCAACTACGAATTTGCTATGGAAATCAACTATCAAAATGTTCCCGAGAAGTTTTAGAATTTTGAATTCAAGAAAGAAAAGGAACTCATCATCTCGTGGATTCTTAAAATAGAAATTATTTTGGACCTCGAGTCCCAATTTACAAAACCTTTTCGAAAACGTTAGGGCCTCAGCCCGATTCTCGTTGCAAAACAAACTAATTAAAAAATCATTATGAGTCCTTGGCCTAACTTTAAAATGTTATCCAAACAATCACTATTATACGATCACTGTTGATATACATCATGTACCGAACTCCGGAGGCCACGTCGGACCCTACCCGGACCACACGCATTGTTCGTACACATTATGTACCGAACTCCAGAGGTCTCGTCGGACCTTACCTCGAACATACACGTTGTTCATACACATCATGTACCGAACTCTAGAGGCCCTGTCAGACCCTACCTAGACCACACGATCACTGTTCGTACACATCATGTACCGAACTCCAGAGGCCTCGTCAGACCCTACCTGGATCACACGTATTGACACGACATAACTATTATTGATCAACTCAGCACATCACCACGAGCAACCCACATTATCATCAATATGTCAGTTCATTCAACAACGCACTATAATACATATTCAAGTAAGTAATCAAATCAACACACAATTATCATAATCATCGCGATCACTCATCCATGATTAATCACGCACGACTCGAACCACACGATTAACACAACCAACACAGTCTCAAGACATTATCCAAATGACGATATTATCACTACCATTAATCGTTCACAATTATAACATCACACGAAATATATATTCACGAAGACAAGTCAAATCATCATAACCCTAACACGAAGTCTCTATTCACAAGACACAATTCGTATAGCAAGATACTTGCCTTGATAACCGATACCGAACACTCAACACGGCTCAATCGGGAAACCTCGAACACCTACAATCCTTCGGCAAAAATAACGAGGATATGATTACAACGAGAATCAAGACCAATAACAATGGAAATCACAACAAACTAACGAAGGAAACTCATTCGAACATTTGATCGGACATCAAATGTTCACTAAGCCTCAAGAACACCGAAATCACCCCTCGGGTAGAAATGAACCGAAGATATGGATATACAATCCATAAAACATGTTTAATAACAACATCTAACACCGATCGATTCATCTAAACTGGATTGGATTCGGAATTAAGAACAAAACTCCCAAAAAGAAAGGTCAAATCTAGAGAATCAAGAAAATACCTCGGATCAATGACGAAGAACACAAATTGGTGTTGTTAATCTACACCAAGAACTCAAGGAGGATGAAATCTCTAAGATTGAAGATGCCAAATCTCTAAGATTGAAGATACCAAGAACTTCTCTCCAAAAATCCGTTGGAAAAAGGGCTGGTCTGACTCGCGTGCCGCGGCGCGGACTGTGTACGCCGCGGCCCGCAATTAAAATTTGCAAGCAGGTTCCCAAGTAGTTCCGCGGCACGGCCAGCAAAGGGCCTCAGCGTGCGGTACAGCCGCTGCCAGGCTCGAGTCTGCAAGGTGTGTGCCGCGGCGCACAACCCCTTGTGCCGCGGCGCACCCTGTTCGTGCCCAAAAAGTGCCGAGAAATCACGATACGTGATCGAATAACCAAACCAAAGTTCACAACACGTCTAATAACGTTAAATGGACTTACGGGAAATACGAAACAATAGTTTCGAACGAGATTCGCAAGGATCGAACACAAGTGCGGAAAAGTCGCTAAGAAGCACGGAACTCAACAAAACGACACCGAAACAAACTCGGATGTAAAAAGTTCAGAATTAATCATTCTCAAAATGACGAAACGGCCACAAGAAAGTCGTCAAAATGGACTCCTGCAAGAAAAAAAAAAGAAAATTACCGGAAATCGAAATTGCGGATATTACACTCACAGATTGGATAAAGCGTTAACTTTACTTGCTTCTTCACACACAGTTCCGAAGCTTCGTCTACAATGCAGATCCTTCACACACAGTTCCGGAAGAGCAAGGTTTTCTTCAGTCCACACAGGGCTGAGTTCTCAACAAATAAGGGTAGAATACTATCTCTGAACAGGAGCCGATCTTTGATATACAAGAGTTGTATGCTGTGCTGTTCTCGTTGAAGACTTGGTATATTTCTTCACTTGATGAATACGCTTGTATGATCAATGAAATAAACTTGCTTTGTAATCTCTCAATAGTCAGAGTTTTCTTGTCATAGTTTTCGCGATTTATAGCTTGTAATTTGTCCGATTCGTATAATTGTTGTTAGCTCGTTTTAAGCAATGTCTTCTTGCCTGGACTATTTATAACTTTAGAATAAATCCGTTATAAGTATGTCCATTGGCTGGTTGGTGAGCAAAGGTCCATTCTGATTTGGTTGATTGACTTTCAAGATGCTAGATCCGGAGTTTACTCCTTATTTGAAGATCCTTGTCGGCTGGTATTTGTAACACCCCCAAATCCCATTGGGTTATTACAGTGCCGTGGACCCCACACCCGGAGATCCACCGGGCGAACATGACTAAAATACATTAAAATTAACCAACAAGGGAGATCACAATCCCTACCATGATATCCAACACAATATTCCGATGAGGAATTTTAACGACAATGATGGGCCTACATGGCCAAAATGAAAATACAACCACACCCACGAGCTTTGCTCGGGTAATACATAATGACAATGACTGACAAACTGGAGAACACTCCAACTGACTGACAAACATGAACAACTCGGACTAGTATCGCTCGAATGCCTCATCGCCATCATCATGCCCCTGTGTCTCAACTCTCTCCTCGCAAGCACCTAAAACATGAAAACATGTTCCGCCCCCACGAGGTCAGTCATCCAGATAATGAACGTCAAATACATGTATAACATGATATGCATCCAAAAGGCAGAATGAAACGGTACAAATATAATAATAATACGAGATGCTCACAAACCAAGGTAAGAACTGAGCATTCGTGAAATACTATGCCCACGGCATACTATCAATACCTATTCAACAGGTTAGAACATAAGTGCCCAATGGCGAATCATAATCATAGAGTACCACAATGAATTACATGATATGAACCAAACCAGAACTGAATTAAATGTGAATCACAATGGATTACATGAAGATGAACCACAATGAATGAATTAAGTATTAGAGTTGAATAGTGAGTATCACAGTATGCCCGAATGAAATGAGTGAGTGCACAAGTAGCCGAGTGTTCGGACCCTCGCATATACACCCGCAACTTGGCCTAATTAGTCTAACGGAGGTACTTTACCGTGTGCACAGTCTAAATGTGTCCGGAGTCCCGCATATACACATGACCATAGTGTGCCCGACTATCATAGTATGCCCGAATGGAATGTGTGAGTGCGCAAGTAGCCGAGTGTCCGGAACCCCGCATATACACCCGCAACTTGGCCTAATTAGTCTCATGGAGGTACTTTACCGTGTGCACAGTCTAAATGTGTCCGGAGTCCCGCATATACACATGACCATAGTGTGCCCGACTATCATAGTATGCCCGAATGGAATGTGTGAGTGCACAAGTAGCCGAGTGTCCGGAACCCCGCATATACACCCGCAACTTTCCCTAATTTGTCTCACGGAGGTACTTTACCGTGTGCACAGTCTAAATGTGTCCGTAGTCCCGCATATATATATGACCATAGTGTGCCCGACTAAAAATTCCACCTATACGCCACCCGACCACGAAACACAATCCCGGAAAGTCACAAAAACAAAAGCGACCGAGATTACCGAATTCACGAGAATGATAGTGTGCTGCCTTGAGTCGGCCAACACGATAATGATGACTCATGGTTGGGCACCGTATTTGGCGGTCCCAATTCAATACCTCGATTACCTTAGAATGGTCAATCGATAACAACGACACAACGGATGGAAACTATCCTCGACAGCCCCAATTCAATACCTCGATTGCCTTAGAATGGCCAACCGATAACAATGATACAACGAATGATTGAGTACCTCGATTGCCTTAGAGCGGCCAATCGATAACAAGGATATAATGAATGATTTAGCACATCGATTGCCTTAGAATGGCCAATCGGTAACAATGATACAATGAATGATTGAGCACCTCGATTGCCTTAGAACGGCGAATCGGTAACAATGATACGATGAATGATTGAGTACCTCGATTGCCTTAGAACGGCCAATCGATAGCAATGATACAATGAATGATTGAACTCCTCGATTACCTTAGAACGGCCAATCGATAACAATGATACAATGAATGATTAAAATCCTCGATTTCCTTTGAACGGCCAACCGATAACAATGATACAATGAATGATTGATCATCTCGATTGCCTTAGAACGGCCAATCGATAACAATGATACAATGAATGCCTCGACACCTTTAATCGGCTACCGACGACGAAGATGAGAACGAATACGACAATGCCTTCAATCGGCCAATACAACATGAATGACAGGACGCCAACATTAATAACAATGATTACAACAATGTCTTAGATCGACATCAATATTAACAACAATCGATGCATCGATACCGCGAACTGGCTATCGACAATAACATTAACAACGAGTACCCCAATGCCTTGAACCGGCCATTAATGAACAATAATAAACATTTGGCATAATTGCCGAAGAGTATCGTATCGAATGATCCCTTAACATCCAATGGCCGTGACCTACTGAATTGTAGGTGTTGGGAAACCAACCGCGAAGGTTCAAGCCCCAAACTTAACCATAATGAGATCACCCAGTGACCGTGACCTGCTGAATTGCAGGTGCTGGGAAACCAACCGCGAAGGTTCAAGCCCCAGACTTACCCATAATGAGATCATAAACATGACCGTGACCTACTGAGTTGTAGGTGTTGGGAAACCAACCGCGAAGGTTCAAGCCTCAAGCTTACCCATAATGAAACCAGCCAATGGCCGTTGACCTACTGAGTTGAAGGTGTTGAGGGAAACAACCGCGAATGTTCAGGCCCCACCAAACTTACCCCATAATGAAACCATCCAATGGCCATTGACCTACTGAGTTGTAGGTCTTGGGGGAAACAACCGCGAAGCTTCAGGCCCCACCAAACTTACCCCATAATGAGCACTAGCCGAGACTAGCCTCCAAACATAATTAATCACAAACGACAATGATCCCAAGATTACCGAATTCATGAGAATGATAGTGTGCTGCCTTGAATCGTCCAACACGACAACAATGACTCACGGATGGGTATCGTCCTCGGTGATCCGAATTCAATACCTCGATTACCTTAGAATGGTCAATCGATAACAACGACACAACGGATGGGAACTATCCTCGATAGCCCCAATTCAATACCTCGATTGCCTTAGAATGGCCAACCAATAACAATGATGCAGCGGATGATTCAATATCTCGATTGCCTTAAAACGGCCAATCGATAACAATGATACAACGAATGATTGAGCACCTCGATTGCCTTAGAACGGCTAATCGATGACAATGATACAATGAATGATTGAGCACTTCGATTGCCTTAGAACGGCTAATCGATGACAATGATACAATGATTGATTGAGCACCTCGATTGCCTTAGAACGGCTAATCGATGACAATGATACAATGAATGATTGAACTCCTCGATTGCCTTAGAACGGCTAATCGATGACAATGAGACAATGAATGATTGAGCACCTCGATTGCCTTAGAACGGCTAATCGATGACAATGATACAATAAATGATTGAGCACCTCGATTGCCTTAGAACGGCCAATCGATAGCAATGATATAATGAATGATTGAACTCCCCGATTGCCTTAGAATGGCCAATCGATAACAATGATACAATGAATGCCTCGACACCTTTAATCGGCTACCGACGACGAAGATGAGAACGAATACGACAATGCCTTCAATCGGCCAATACAACATGAATGACAGGACGCCAACATTAATAACAATGATTACAACAACGTCTAGATCGACATCAATATTAACAACAACAAGCGATACATCGATACCGCGAACAGGTGATCGATAATAACATTAACCACGAATATCTCAATGCCTTACCGGCGATTAATGAATGATAATAAACATTTAGCATAATTGCCGGAGAGTATCGTATCGAACGGTCCCCTAATATCAATGAACTTATGAAGAGACTAAGTCTCGGAATGATACAACACATTCATACACATATATGATAACATTAATCTCATTGACTAGTACAAGTATAAAACTTACCTCAACCGAAGGCGATGAAATCCTTCCACGAGCAACGAACGACGTCCTCCGATAAATGCAAGTACTCGAACAACCTTGAATGAAATACAATTCATTCAATAACACAATATCAATCGAAATCAGCACAACGACCGAAGGAAACTCTTTGAGACATTTAATCGAACAATAAATGTTCAAAGTTTCTCAAGAACCTAAGAATCATCAATCGGGTTAAATGAATCGAAGATATGGATATACAATCTGTAGAACACGATTAATAATATTTACTAACATCAACCGATTCATCAAATTCGGACGAACAACGAAAATCAAGAAGAAATCTCGAAAAATCAAATTCTAGGAGATTTCAAGAAATTACCTCGATCCGACGAAGAACAATGATTTGATGTTGATATAATCAATAAGAATCCTCAAAAACTCTTAGAAATCGAGTGGAATCGACCAAAAACTCCATTTCCCGATTTATCCCGTCGCCAGCCGCACCCGGGTGAAGAAATGGGGTGAAATGAAGGTCTGGCCCGTCCCTGGCCTATATATGGCCGACAGGGTTACGGCCGTAACCGGCAGGGCCTTACGACCGTAACTGGCATTCGTTAAAATCCGCCCAGCACCTTCCGATCGCTTACAGCCGTAACCGACAGGGCCTTACGGCCGTACCCGGCAGGTCCTTACGGCCGTAACCGGGATTCGTCCGAACACTGCCCGGCACCTGTACGGACGTAACTAACAGCCCTTACGGCCGTAACCGGCATTCGTCCAGCCATGCCTGCTGAGCACGTACGTTCGAAACCGGCACCTTACGACCGTAACTCGGCCAGGCCAAGCCCTGCCCAAGAAGTGCGGCCGTGGCCACTCCGACGGACTGGACGACGCCGAAACCCGAACCTAAATATGAATCGAAGATACAGTTATGAAGTACTCGCAAAGACGAATCCAATCGCTATTATAACACACGATTCCGACTACCCGAAGGCTTGAAATTCGACAACGGAAATAATTACCCCAAACTTTGGGAAATTATGAAAATGGCCCAAAACGTCCGAATTTCATGATACACGATCGAAACACCAAGCCAAAGCTCGCAAAATGAATAATAACATTAAATGAACTTACGAGAAACTCGAAACAACAGTTCCAGATGAGATTCGCAAGAATCAAACTCAAGTGCGGAAAAGCCGTTTAAGAACACGGAACTCAACAAAACGATACCGAAACGAACTCGGATGACAAAAAGTGCAGAATTAAATATTCTTGGAATGACGAAATGGTCACAACAGAGTCGCTAAGATGGACTTCCACCAAAAAAAATAAAATTACCGGAAAATCGAAATTGCGGATATTACATACTACCCCCCTTTAAAGAAGTTTCGTCCCGAAACTTAAAACAAGTAGGGAGAAGCAATATCCCGCCAAGAAAAATCAACGAGATACACAAGAACAATAATGATCACAATGAATGATAATGAATCGAAATCCAACAAGGATCAAGAATGACTCACCGGGGTGAAATGATAACGTAATGAGTGATAGCTCAAATGAAATGATTGGAACCATTGTTCCCCGTGAAGTGAATGATTAGTTTGATAATTATAAGTCTCAACGTGATTGATATATGATGAATGGATTATATGAATGAATCAACGACAAATGCAATGAATGATTATACTATTACCGAGCAAGAATTAACTTGTTCAAAACCGGTGATGAATGTCCTTACCTCTGGCTCTCTAAGCCTGATAGGACCCCTTGAATGAAGCACGGGCTGGAGTAACAAAATCCCTCGAGGCCCGTGAACTCTATCGAGATATACTGGCATTAGAACTCCTGCAGTATTTCCGTAGGTGTCCCGGGTTCCCACACAGAAAACAGACAATAGCTGGCACCGTACACCGAGTATTCACGTGTCCTGCTGAATCACAATTAAAGCAGACAACAGTCGAACTCGTCGTCTGAGATGAAGATGCTCTCCCAGCATGAAGACGACTAGAAAACGATCTCTTGGACGTCGGAGTCCGACGTCCCTCTGACAGCTCTTTCCATACTGAGAGAGGAAAGTCACATGATAATTACAGATCCCGTATGAAGATCGCATTATGATTACGTTACGGAATGATGATAATGAGCATACATGCTCTAACATAATGGATGCATTAATAATGCGGTAAATGATCATCGAAATGACGCCGGAATATGATAAGATCGCATGAAAGATCAAGTGAGGTGACATGATTATGTGATGAAATTCCTGAAATGATTATCTTGAACAAGTTAACAAGGTCAAAAATTCGATCCACAAGATCAACAACTGAACCGTGAGATGGACTGGATGATTAATGAATTAACTGAGCAATGAGATTGACTGAGTGATGAATGAATTAACTGAGCGATGAGATTGACTGAGTGATGAATGAATTAACTGAACAATGAGATTGACTGAGTGATGAATGAATTAACTAAACAATGAGATTGACTGAGTGATGAATGAATTAACTGAACAATGAGATTGACTGAGTGATGAATGAATTAACTGAACAATGAGATTGAGTGAGTGATGAATGAATTAACTGAACAGTGAGATTGACTGAGTGATGAATGAATTAACTAAGCAATGAGACTGACTCGATGATGAATGAATTAACTGAGCAGTGAGACTGACTCAATGATGAATGAATTAATATGATCGACAAGATAAAATGATGATTGAGGATTGTTAACTGATGAATGAGTTGATCCTTAGCACTTACACAAGTCACACGTGCTCCAAAACAATTAGTCATGAATCAATCATAACAATAATATCACATATAGATTTCAACAAAGCACGTATAATTAATGACATAATGAATGTATGAACATAAAGAGAATCGAGTCCTTACACAGGTCATACGAAGCTTCGAGGTCTCGCGATTCTAGTCTTCACTGACGACGACTCGATGAATGAATGACTCGTGCAGTCGTACAAATTTCACGACTCACAAAACCCGACTGTCCAGATTGTCATAACCTGACAGTCCCACTACTACCGCATCGGTAGAGCCACATAACTCACATATCAGGGTATCTCACAACCCAAATCTCTGATACCATCTTCTGTAAGACCCCCAAATCCCATTGCGTTATTACAGTGCCGTGGACCCCACACCCAGAGATCCACCAGGCGAACATGACTAAAATACATTAAAATTAACCAACAAGGGAGATCACAGTCCCTACCATGATATCCGACGAGGAATTTTAACGACAATGATGGGCCTACATGGCCAAAATGAAAATACAACCACAACAACGAGCTTTGCTCGGGTAATACATAATGACAATGACTAACAAACTAGAGAACACTCCAACTGACTGACAAACATGAACAACTCGGACTAGTATCGCTCGAATGCCTCGTCGCCATCATCATGCCCCTGTGTCTCAACTCTCTCCTCGCAAGCACCTAAAACATGAAAACATGTTCCGCCCCCACGGGGTCAGTCATCCAGATAATGAACGTCAAATACATGTATAACATGATATGCATCCAAAGGCAGAATGAAACGGTACAATGATAATAATAATACGAGATGCTCACAAACCAAGGTAAGAACCGAGCATTCGTGAAATACTATGCCCATGGAATACTATTAATACCTGTTCAACAGGTTAGAACATAAGTGCCCAATGGCGAATCATAATCATAGAGTACCACAATGAATTACATGATATGAACCAATCCAGAACTGAATTAAATGTGAATCACAATGAATTACATGAAGATGAACCACAATGAATGAATTAAGTATTAGAGTTGAATAGTGAGTATCACAGTATGCCCGAATGAAATGAGTGAGTGCACAAGTAGTCGAGTGTCCGGAGCCCCGCATATACACCCGCAACTTGGCCTAATTAGTCTCACGGAGGTACTTTACCGTCTGCACAGTCAAAATGTGTCCGGAGTCCTGCATATACACATGACCATAGTGTGCCCAACTATCATAGTATGCCCGAATGAAATGTGCGAGTGCACAAGTAGCCGAGTGTCCGGAACCCCGCATATACACCCGCAACTTGGCCTAATTAGTCTCACGGAGGTACTTTACCGTGTGCACAGTCTAAATGTGTCCGGAGTCCCGCATATACACATGACCATAGTATGTCCGACTATCATAGTATGCCCGAATGGAATGTGTGAGTGCAGAAGTAGCCGATTGTCCGGAACCCCGCATATACACCCGCAACTTGGCCTAATTAGTCTCACGGAGGTACTTTACCATGTGCACAGTCTAAATGTGTCCGGAGTCCTGCATATACACATGACCATAGTGTGCCCGACTAAAAATTCAACCCATATGCCACCCGGCCACAAAACACAATCCCGGAAAGTCACAAAAACAAAAGAGACCGAGATTACCGAATTCACGAGAATGATAGTGTGCTGCCTTGATTCAGCCAACACGATAATGATGACTCACGGATGGGCACCGTCCTCGATGGTCCCAATTCAATACCTCGATTACCTTAGAATGGTCAATCGATAATAACGACACAACAGATGGGAACTATCCTCGACAGTCCCAATTCAATACCTCGATTGCCTTAGAATGGCCAACCGATAACAATGATACAACGAATGATTGAGTACCTCGATTGCCTTAGAACGGCCAATCGGTAACAATGATACAATGAATGATTGAGCACCTCGATTGCCTTAGAACGGCCAATCGGTAACAATGATACAATGAATGATTGAGTACCTCGATTGTCTTAGAACGGCCAATCGATAACAATGATAAAATGAATGATTGAACTCCTCGATTGCCTTAGAACGGCCAATCGATAGCAATGATACAATGAATGATTGAACTCCTAGATTGTCTTAGAACGGCCAGTCGATAACAATGATACAATGAATGATTGAACTCCTCGATTGGCTTAGAACGCCAACCAATAACAATGATACAATGAATGATTGAGCACCTCGATTGCCTTAGAACGGCCAATCGATAACAATGATACAATGAATGCCTCGGCACATTTAATCGGCTACCGACGATGAAGATGATAACGAATATGACAATGCCTTCAATCGGCCAATACAACATGAATGACAGGATGCCAATGTTAATAACAATGATTACAAAATGTCTTAGATCGACATCAATATTAACAATAACAATCGATACATCGATACCGCGAACCGGCTATCGACAATAACATTAACAACGAGAACCCCAATGCCTTGAACCGGCCATTAATGAACAATAATAAACATTTGGCATAATTGCCGAAGAGTATCGTATCGAACGATCCCTTAATATCAATGAAATCATGAAGAGACTAAGTCTCGGAATGATACAACACATTCATACACATATATGATAACATTAATCATATTGACTAGTACAAGTATAAAACTTGCCTCAACTGAAGGCGATGAAATCCTTCCACGAGCAACGAACGGCGTCCTCCGATAAATGCAAGTACTCAAACAACCTTGAATGAAATACAATTCATTCAATAACACAATATCAATCGAAATCAACACAACGACCGAACGAAACTCTTTGAGACATTTAATCGAACACTAAATGTTCAAAGTTTCTCAAGAACCTAAGAATCATCAATCGGGTTGAACGAATCGAAGATATGGATATATAATCCATATAACACGATTAATAATGTTTACTAACATCAACAGATTCATCAAATTCGGACGAACAATGTTAATCAAGAAGAAATCTCGAAAAATCAAATTCTAGGAGATTTCAAGAAATTACCTCGATCCGACGAAGAACAATGATTTGATGTTGATATAATCAATAAGAATCCTCAAAAACACTTATAAATCGAGTGGAATCGACCAAAAACTGCATTTCCCGATTTATCCCGTCGCCAGCCGCACCCGGGTGAAGAAATGGGGTGAAATGAAGGTCTGGCCCGTCCCTGGCCTATATATGGCCGACAGGGTTACGGCCGTAACCGGCAGGGCCTTACGGCCGTAACTGAAATTCATCAAAATCCACCCAGCGCCTGCCGATCGCTTACGGCCGTAACCGACAGGGCCTTACGGCCGTAACCGACAGGGCCTTATGGCCGTAACTCGGCACTTACGGCCGTACCCAACAGGTCCTTACGGCCGTAACCGGCATTCGTCCGAACACTACCTGGCACCCGTACGGCCGTAACTGACAGCCCTTACGGCCGTAACCGGCATTGGTCCAGCCATGCCTGCCAAGCACGTACGGCCGAAACCGGCACCTTACGGCCGTAACTCGGCCAGGCCAGGCCCTGCCCAAGAAGTGCGGCCGTGACTCGGCCGTGGCGACTCCGACGGCCCGGACGCCGCAGAAACCCAAACCTGAATATGAATCGAAGATACGGTTACGAAGTACTCGCAAAGACGAATCCAAGCGCTAAGAGAACACATGATTCCGACCACCTAAAGGCTTGAAATTCGACAACGAAAAGAAATTACCCCAAACTTTGGGAAATTACGAAAATGGCCCAAAACGTCCGAAATACACGATACATGATCGAAACACCAAGCCAAAGCTCGCAACATGAATAATAACATTAAATGAACTTACGAGAAACTCGAAACAATAGTTTCAGACGAGATTCGCAAGAATCGAACTCAAGTGCGGAAAAGCCGTTCAAGAACACGGAACTCAACAAAACGATACCGAAACGAACTCGGATGACAAAAAGTGCAGAATTAAATATTCTCGGAATGACGAAACGATCACAACAGAGTTTCTAAGATGGACTTCCGCCAAAAAAATAAAATTACCGGAAAATCGAAATTGCGGATATTATAGTATTTAAATACTTTATCCGGTCAGTATTTAAATACTTCTTTCAAACAGTGTCTTGACTTTAGTGAATAAAGTAGATTCCTTCACAATGGTCTTCAGTTCTGTTGGATAAATGTTTGATTATCCCAACACTTACAATTTGTTTGCTGTATCCAACGAGTTGCATCTTTAATGCTGTAGCTGTAGACTCCAACAGGATTGTATATCCCAACAATTTCCCTCTTTTTGAAATGCCAAAACCTCTTAAAGATAACGTCTTGATCCATAGAGGCTGAATTCTTGGTCTCCTGTCGAATGATCTGGTCTTTAGAACTTAGTCTAAAAAGTGAACTACTCGCAGGCGAGTTCTAAGAAAAGTGATAACATCTAATAAGGAAGTGTATTACAACTTTAAACTTATGATTGGCGCGCAGGCACAATCTTACAGTATAATCTAGTGTTTAATACAACTTAATCTATGAACCGTTCGCAGACAAGTTCTTACAGCTTTTATACTTAACAAGTTTTATACTTGTTTGTTTGCAGCGAATAAATTGATTTCGTAATCAAACTGTAAAACAGAGCGTCGATTACGAGCTGTAATCTTTCAAGATAAAATATGAATTTTATTGATGATGATCAAAAGATTACAATGCTTTGAGAAGAGAGATAAAATACAAAGAATTGCATGCTGTATGATAGACCAAATACAAGGAGATAGGAGCGTCCAAGCTAATTCCTATGATGAGCATGTTTCCAAGGCCTTCTGTAGGGATCGTTATCGGTTCCTCTCCACCAGTTATCCAGTGAATCATTGCCTCAATCTAGATAGATCACTCTTCCTTCAGCCGATTGGTCGAAGGAAAGTATCCAATCATCTTGATGAGTAAGCCGATCTCCTTTCTTGTGCCTAGATTTCATAGAAATTTGCAACAGGAGCAGTCCTCTTTCCAGCATCCTTGCATATTCGTCTGCAGCCTCCGCCAGTGTCTTGCACTTGTTGAAGATGGCAGCCTCCTTGATGAGCTTAACAAAGTATCTCATTAGTTTGTTCTTTCTCCATTTCTTCACTTCATCAGTTGTAGGCTGACGATTGGCAGGCAGACGAATCTCTAGTGGTCTCTGCACATTGTTCTTTCAGGGATAGTTGGGGTTGTGGAACTCTGGGTGAGAACCGGTTACCTTGTATCCATGTTCAGGTGAGTCCAGGCGGCCTATCGCGGCAGCAACACTCTCTTCTAATGCAGCATCAATTTCTCTCTCTCTCTCTCTTTCCATTTTCCAGCACCTTCCAGCCTATCTGGCTTCTTCCCCCCTTTTGGCATCATCAAGGTAAGTGACCTTAGAGTCGATGCATTCATGAGGCTTCATAGCATCATTCTGCTTGGTCTCAATACACGAGATTTTGTTAACCAGGGTACTGAGTACCTGGGACATGTCATTGATCTTAGCATCGTGTCGTGACAGTCTAGTACCAGTCTCCTATAGGGCGGCGACAGTTCTTGCTTCGGAGATGCGAAGCTTTGCTTATTCTTCTTTGAGAATTTGTTCTTGGCACTGTTGGAGTTGTGCAAGAGCTTTTTTCAATGCACTCGGAAGAATGCGCAAAGCTTCTTCAACCTTTGTAATCTCTCTCTTCAGGCCATTCATCTCATTGATGGCAGTCTCTCGCATCTAATTGAGCTCTTTGCCAACATTATACAGGGCATCCACAACATCCAGCATAAATACTATTTGGCAGCCGATTGCTTGCAATTTCTCGATCCTTGCTTCTGTACGCGGAGAGCCAATGCGCGCTGGTTTTTCTTCCTCAGCTCCATTGAGCTGGCGCACAACCACATGGTGATGCGGACGTTATGGTCTATCCTAGGGTAGGAAACCGTCATCGGGTTCCACAGATGTAGGTGATGCAGGGGCATCACGTGCGGGCTTGGTTGTTGGTTGTTCAGCCTGTTCAGACTCGGCGACAGGGGGGACTGAGTCCACTTGTTTCAGTTGTGATTCTATATACATGGGTACATGAGGGACTGATTCTCCTGCTGTCTCTTAGCATCTGCCTGCTCCGGCATAGGGACTGATTCCTCATATGGATGCTGCGGGCTTCTTCTTTTTGTTCGGCGACGACAGGCTAGGGTGTCTATTTAGAAACTATTGGTTGATCAGTGACATGAGGGACTGATTCCTCCTGTTCGCGAGCAGCTTCCTGTTGACGGGAAGAGGACTGATGTCTATCTGAGGTTCCCAGACATTGAAGGTCATGCATTCTGGAATAATCTCCTTCTCTAGCTTCCTCTCGACTCATTCTCAAACCAACATGTAAGACATCGTCATCGTCGTTTGAGTCGTGGTCGGATTTTGGGCTATCAGGAGCAGTGTCACCAGACTTGGATTTTCCTTTCATTCAGGCCTTTTCCTTTGCCAGAAAGTAACTTGTGATCTGCATTTGGCAAAAGTTGTTTTCTCATTGAATGAGGACTTCGACGTTCTAAGAGTCGGTCACCTCAAGAATGAATTTTTCTTTCTCTTTCCAATCCTCCCAATTGTACTGGATGTCATAGGGTGCAACCCTGTAGGACTTCCACTGTACGAGGTGTTCGAATGCCTGTTCAATCTGCACTGAAAGTAAGGTGTTATTAATGAGAGTATCGGGGGAGGGGCTCCTTACAGTATTGGGATCTACTGTAGGGTTGGGATCCACAACAGGTATGAGAGCCTCTTCTAAAGAAGGGTCCCGAACAGGGGTTGGTACCCTGATGGGAGAAGGATCCTTTAAGGGTGTGAAATCCCTTATAGGAGATGTGGCTTTTGGCTTCGAAGGGGCAGCCGACTCGCCAGATCCTTCTATGTTGGCAAGTAGCTGTGTATTCGTCGTTGCCGCCAAAATCTCGGGATCTACTATGTGAATAGTAGCATCTATTTCTTCTGCAGGGGTTGCGCCATGTGGGGTAGATTCAGAGGGTTGTTTTGGAGAACTTATAGTGACCGCTGTAGTCACTACAGTCTTAGATTTAGAAGCCTTTTTCAGCTTATTCTTCTCCACGAACGGTGACCTGCTGTCAGACACGCTCATTTTTCTTTTCTTGGATTTCTCTTCACTCACAGACCTCTGAGTAACATCCCTTGGATCGCAGATACGAGCATGAGTTGCCCAAAAGGTCTGGTTGCAATCAGCCTATCTTTGTTGCATGCAGTGGGCTTACTTCCACCGATGTACTTCCCGGGGCCAATATTTTTCGCACTCCGCGATTGGAGGACATTACACTCGGTCAGAATGTTGTTCAGGATGAGGCCAAATGACTTTTTCTGACTTGCGGGCTTAGAGGCCTCTTCCTGTAACCTCTTCAACACGACTTGGCACCAATTTACTTTCTCACCAGACATGATGGCGACCATCATTCTGAAGCGCAAGTTCGTGCACATCTCAAATGCACCTGTGTGGTTCTCAATGATACGGAAGCAAAAATCGTGCAAGTAGACGAATGGCAGATAAAATCTCTTCTTGTGGCAAGATGGATGGACAGCCTTGTCCAAACCATCACTGGTAAACAATCCCCAATAAACAGTGAGAAGTTCCTGTGACCCAAAGGTCTCAAGTTATTCCATTTTCAGACCATCGGAAGGTAGCTTGAAAAGGTTTTCTAGAAGTTCATGGTTGATACAAATATCAACACCGTGAATGGTAGCAGAAATATCAGCGACGTCTCCTCATCTTTTTAGAGAGAAGAATCTGACAGAAGCCTCGAGATAAAACTCTTCGACAATCCGTTCATCATAGACTTCAACGTGTTGACTTCCAAGGCAGTTGATGCCTTGTTGCTTGATCCTAGAGACAACATGCTCCATGGCATTGACGTCATCAGTTTCCGTTTGAACTCTGTCCATGACAACCATTTTGGTGAAGATTCGCCCGTCGATGATTGTGTCTTTCTTCTTCAGGGATAGAAAAGATGTTTGTGAAGATGCCGTTTTTCTGTAAGGAAAAGAAATTGAAGTAACAAAGTATGCAGTTATTAGCAGAAAAACATGTAGGCTGTATGCTCTTAGACTCGTTTAATATGCAAAAAGCGTAAAGAGTCAAATGGGGAATGATACAGTCCTTTTATAGTGTGCAGGGAAGATTAGGGTTACAAACAGTGAACAGTCAGATTTAAGGGATGGGAACCGTCTTTTAAATGAACAAAGATGATGAATCGAGCGTAAATTGTACATATTATCCATCCGATTTTGATGACAACCGATCTCACTTCTGACAATTCAACTTCCCTCATTACACGAAATGGCAGTTTTGAAATAATTAAAATCGCGGCGTTTGAGAATTTGAAATCTAGATGTATAAAGTTGTTTGAATTTTGAAACAGGGCAAGTGGATGTAAAATTGTTTACAATATGAATAGAATATTAATATAATATTAACTGATGTCCCATATTGTATGTGCTATATCCGCGAAAATACAACTTTCCCCTTAAAAGGTACATACAGGATTCAATTCTTACATCAATATTTGGATTAATACTGTATTCATGGGCCGTACTGTATTCCCCGTTAATTAATGCACACGTAAGCTGTAGGAAGATTTCGTCTTCGTTGTCCTACAATACTGTCTGACTTTCTGAGTGTATAGATAATTAACGGTGGATACTATATTCTTGGGTCTTACAACATTCCCCCTCAATTGATGAGTAAACGCATAAAAACTTATAGGGATTCAGGCTGTAGCATTCTCAATTCTTGTCGAAGCATACAGAATCTAGTTGTGCGGAGAGGCTTTGTAAAGATGTCAGCTAACTGGATATCTGTATGAACTTTCTCGATCCGAACATCTTTATTCTCAACATGATTCCTTATGAAGTGATGCTTCATATCAATATGCTTAGTTCGCGGGTGCAAAACAGGATTGTGTGTTATTGCAATTGCACTCGTGCTATCGCGCATGATCGGTGTTTCCTTTGCAATGATTCCATAATCTGACAGTTGTTGTTGCATCCAGAGAATCTGCATACACCAACTTCCAGCGGCATAGTATTCCGATTCAGCTGTAGAAAGCGAGTTTGCCAATTGCTTCTTACTTAACCATAACACAAGTCTAGGTCCAAGAAAGTAACAAGTACCGCTTGTAATCTTCCTATCTAGCTTGCAGCCTCCGAGATTCGAGTCGCTGTAGCTAATTAAATGGAATTTGCCTTCCTTAGGATACCACAATCCTGCATCGATTCTTCCTTTGACATACTTGAGGATTCATTTGGCTGTTGTGAAGTGTGATTCTTTAGGTGCTACTTGGTACCGAGCACACACTACTACAGCAAACTGGATATCGGGCCTGCTAGCTGTTAGGTACAGGAGTGAGGCAATAATCTTCCTATAAAGTGATTGATCACCGGCTTTCCAGCTTCGTCATCACTAATTTGCACGAAGTGCTCATGGGGGTTGACGATGATTTGGAGTTATTCACCCCAAACTTGTTGAGTAGCTCCTTGCTGTACTTCTCCTGGTTGATGAAAATTCGTGTAGGCAACTGCTTCACCTGCAATCCTAGCAAATAACTAAGTTCCCCCATCATACTCATTTCAAATTTGCTTTGCATGAGATGAGAGAATCTTTGTAATAAAGCAAGGTTAGTGGAACTAAATATAATATCATCTACATATATTTGAACCATCAACAGGTCGTATCCTTCATGTATCTTAAATAGAGTCTTGTCCATATCAACTTTCTCAAATTCATTATTAGTTAGGTACAGGGACAGGGTTTTGTACCATGATCTAGGTGCTTGCTTTAGTCCATACAGAGCTTTCTGTAGTCTGTATACTAGGTCTCCGCCTTCTGTGTTGACAAACCCTGGTGGTTGTTCAACATAGACTTTTTTTGTGAGGTCTCCATTTAGTAATGCACTATTAACGTCCATTTGATATACTATGAAGCTCTTATGGGCGGCAAAAGCTAAGAATATCCTGATGGCTTCTAGTCTGGCTATAGGAAAAATGTCGCATCGTAGTCTATGCCTTCTTCCTGTCTGTAGCCTTGTGCAACTAGGCGGGATTTATTCCTAATAACAAGTCCGTTTTCATCCTTCTTGTTTCTAAATACCCATTTGGTTCTAATTATAGCTTGATGCCCAGGTCTGGGTACTAGATACCATACATTGTTTCTTTCGAAACGATTAAGCTCTTCTTCCATAGAAGTAATCCAATGCGAGTTATTCAGAGCTTCATTGGTAGGAAAAGGTTCGGATTGGGCTAGGAATACAGCTAGGGTGCACATGGCAAGTCTAATAAGTTCAGTTTGAGATTTCCATACAGGAAATGGAGATTTCTCAGATTCGGTTTCTTTGTGTGCACACAGTACAGTTCCTTGTGTACTCTGTATTCTCCGGCGGGTAGATACTCCAGCATCAATGTCTCCTATGATTAACTCCTATGGGTGATTTCTCAACCATCTTGTGTCGGGTTCTAATTCGGCATCTCGTATTGTATCTTGAGATGCTGTAGCTTCAGCTTCAGCTTGTACAGCATCTGCTTCAACTACCTATGTTCTTACAACTGCGGGGTTGATTTTTAAGTCAATGACAGGCTCTATTGGAGTTGGAGGGTCATTAATGGAGAGTGTATGGATATTTTGAGTCACGTCTTCTACTCTTATAGGATCATGGTGTGGTTCGTCAAACACTACATGTACAGATTCCTCGATTGTCAGCTTCATTTTGTTGAAAATCCTGAAAGCTTTGCTAACAGAGGAATATCCTACAAATATCCCTAAAATACACCCTATATATTTTCTTATATATATAGGGTGAAGGTTCTAAGTTGGTCATTCCCCTTGTTCAAAACATAACATCTACATCCAAATATATGGAAATATGAAACTAGTGGGGTTTTGTTGTTCCATACCTCGTATGCTGTTTTGTTGTGATGCTTGTTGATGATACAACGAATTTAAGTATAACACGCTGTATTTGTTGCTTCGCCCCTGAAATGCTGCGGAAACTTGCTTGCGGCAATCATGGTTCTTGTTGATTCTTTGAGTGTTCTGTTCTTTCGCTCGGCAACACCATTTTTTTTGGGGAGTACGGCTGCTGAGTATATCGTGCTGTATTCCATTGTCCAAACAATATTGCTCTATAAAGCAGTTAGTGAATTCAGTACCCCTGTCGGAACGAATGGACAGGATACTCAACCCTTTCTCATTCTGAAGCTTTCTCACGTGCTCGGGTAGCTTTGTTGTGGTTTCCTTCTTCTTGCTCAGGAAGATTGTCCAAGCATACCTGGAATAATCATCAACGATAACCAAGCAATATTTCTTACCTTCCAAACTTATTGTGTCTACATGACCATAGAGATCCATATGTAGCATATCCAGAACTCTGTGAGTGGACAGGTATGATTGGTTTTTTAGGGTGGATTTGACTTGTTTGCCTTTTTGATAGGATCCGCAGACACTGTCTTTTTGAAATGACACATCGGGCAATCCTCTAACATTCCCTGTCTGGCGAGCTTGTTGATCGTCTTGAAGTTGATGTGCGACATCCTCTTGTGCCATAGATAGCTTTGATCTGCAGTGCCTTTGGCAACAAAACAAGGAATATTGGAGCTCGTAGGCTTCCAGTCAGCCATATACATATTACCTGATCTGCTTCCTGTGCGCACAACTTCTTTGGTCAAAATGTTCTTGACTCTACAGTGATCTATATAGAAATTCACCGAGAACTGTTTGTCACGGAACTGGCTAATACGGGTTCTGGATTTGGTTGATGCAGGCAAGGCTTCTGATTCACCAATCAGGGCCTTGAGCTTGTTTTTACAAATACGTCTTCTTTCATCCCTTTCTTGTTGCTCGGCTTCCGGCAACTTTTGCACTTTAGGATGAGGACATTTGTTTGCATAATGTCCAGGCTTCCTACAGCTGTAACATAGGTTAGAATCACCAGATGGAGAAGATTCAGAATTTACCTTGTTAAAGGGCTTGGGCCTGTGGGGAGTCTTTCCAGACTGTTTAATGAATTTCTTGAATTTATGCATGAGAAGAGCCATTTCATCTTGTGACAGGATATCATCATTGTTGTCATCAGTCTTGTGGTCAGACTTGGATGTGCTGGGCAGGCTGTGTCTCTTGTTAGATACAACGGCTAGTGCTGTAGTCTTAGAACGTGACTCTTCAGCCTTCTCTCTCCAATCAATATCATACTCAAATGCTTTGAGGTCAGAGAAGAGGATGAATGTAGAATTGTCATTAAGATTACATGACACACGCATAGCTGTGGTCTTAATGTCCCATCGGGCAGGGAGAGATCTACAAATTTTTAAGTTCTTCTCCTTTTGGATATAAAATCTTGCCCAACGCTTCAAGTTCAACGACTATCCCAGTGAATCTGAGGTCAAGTTCCTCAAGAGTTTCGGTTGGTTTCATTTCGAAAGGTTCAAACTGCAGAGTTAGTTTTAAAATCTTGTTTTCTTTTGAGAGCTCAGTTCCCTCACAAATCATCTTGAGTTTTTCCCAGATTTCCTTGGATCTCTTACATCTATTTACCTTCGAGAATGTGTGTGAATACTATAACACCCCGATATATTTGGAATTATTACAGCGCCGTAAATCCTTTGTATAAGAATTTACAAGGCTAATTTAAGAAATACAGAAAATAATACTAAAGTGTCATTGAGGTTAAAATTCAAAACCAGTACAACAATGAGTTCATTATTACAATAATTCCAAATACCAACAAAATACGCGTACTCGAGTATTGAAAATAACTGGAAAATGAGACAACATCAAATTACATCACTGCGCCACTTCATCGTCATGTCGGTACTGTGGTTGCTTCCCCGCTCCTCGGCTACCTAAACATCAAAAAAAAAGTCCACCCCCGAAGGGGTTAGCAAAACGATGCTAGTACAAGTATCATAATACATAAATCAACAATGCTTCATAAAACATGCAAAACGGACTTTCGTCACCGGAATCCAACGATGCGAATCCTCACGATTCCATCAACACAATACAGGGTAATCCAACGATCCAGCGCCCTCAGTATAGATCCCCATGATGATCTCGTCGGACCAACGCATGGTGGAAAACCCATCCAACGATCCAGCACCCTCAGCATAGATCCCCATGATGATCCCGTCAGACCAACACATGGTGGACATTCGATCCAGCGCCCTCAGCATAGCTCATAATCCCCTTGGATCATTTACAATATAAACAGTGCAATTATGCATACACATATGCAAATAAATACGTTCATCGACGTGAACAATCAAGGAATAAATAATGAATACCATGACAATTCCAAGAAATTAATCTCATGTTCAACAACATGAATAAATCGTATGCATGATCACCATTCCAATATAAACCAATTTCAAAATATGATACTCGCCTCAAAGATGGCAAGAACTAATTACTCCAATGATCTCAACACACCCGAAGGCCACCTCCTTCGATCAAACTTTCGCAATGCTCGACCCTTTAACAAACAGGAAAAAATCACAGCAACTCAAAACAAGTTTAAACGTACGAACATATAACGTCTACTACGGTCGGGTTAACACTCTAAGCTAGCCGGCTCACGGTTCAACTCACCCGACGAATGCTCGGTCGAGCTAGAGTCACTCAAATCACCGTAATTTCGTACTTCGATTTTTGATAATCGATGTCATTACCAGGTTTGGTTATATAACATCTTCAATACGAGTTCAAGGTTAATTCATCTCTATACTTCGTTTTTCTACAAGCTGTCATCTTCGCCAAAGTTTTCCGTTCAAATTAATTGTCACCCATCAACACTCTACGTTCGAATCATCAACAAGAAGATAAACAAACCTAGTAATCATTACGAGTTGTGAATTATGTTGAAGGTCATCACATGCTATCCGAAGATTATATCTTAGTGACCACTCTAAGAATTCCTTTCTTTGATAAAGATCTCATTCTAGGTAATGATAATAACAATACACCGACACACATTTGATTCGGAAAAGACAACCCAACTATACAACAACCTCAGAAATCAGATTCTTAGTTTCAACTCAATAAGGTTCGGTTGTGATCTTCTTACTCAAAGGAGTTCTAATATGATTACTTCAAGTTTACATGGTATGGTGTTCAACCTAATGATTAATCCATAACCTTGATAATTCCAGGAGAAAGTTATAATCCAAATAAGAACACGAATTCTAAGTTCGGGCAGCGACACATACCTTGTATGGAAAGAAAAGACGAAAACTCTTGATGAACTCAATGTTGGACGCTTGAACCCAATTCTCAATGCTCCTCGCCTTCAATGATGTGTTAGGAGGCTGATATGAAGGTTGAAGATGGAGAGGGTAACTCCCAAAGTTGCGAAATTGGAGTGTGGGTTGAAGTGGATGTCTGAAAATGAAAGAAGGTGTTGTCCTATATATATAAAATGGTTATTAGCGCGCGCTACAGCTATATCTTTAGCGTGCCCTAATGGACTAGCAGTCTACTGTCTCGGTCTGATCTCGGCTTAGCGTACGCTAACACCCTTTACGTGCGCTAAGTACGGCAATTAGCATACGCTACCACACTATATAGCGTGCGCTAACGACCATACGAAGCTTTACTGACCTCACTGTACTCAACTTTAGCGTGCGCTATCCTCATACCAGTAGCGTGCGCTAAACAATGTTGACTCGGATTTTCCAAAAGCCGTCCAGATTTATTCCGACATATCCCGACAAAGATCCGCGGTCTGATCTCACCTACCGCCCTGTCTTAATCAAGTTGACTACGCATAGCGCGCGCTAAGGCTCATACATAGCGTGCGCTAGGAAACTCAATTAGCGTACGCTACGCTCGGACGTTAGCATGCACTACAAGTGCAGAAATACAATTATAAACAACAACATTCATGAAATCATACGCTCAACAGTACAAGATCATTAAATACGAAGGATAATACTCAGATTAAATACAACATATACAATGGCACAAGGTTCAAAATGCACATTAAAATATCGGGTATTACATCCTCTCTCCCTAAGAAGAAGTTTCATCCCGAAACTTAAGATGAAAATAACTCCGGATATCTAGTCTTCATACCATCCTCCGTTTCCCAAGTGGCCTCCTCGACTCCATGTCGTGACCATTGCACTTTAACTAAGGATATTGGTTTATTCCTCAATTGTTTGATCCGACTCTCAAGTATTTTGATTGGTTTCTCTTCGAAGGTGCCGTCATTAGCTATCTCGATCTCGCCGAAATCAATGATATGACTGGGATCTGGTATATACTTCCGTAACTGGGATACGTGAAACACATTGTGAACGTGACTCAGCGATGGCGGTAAGGCCAACCTATATGCTAACTCCCCAACTCTTTCAAGGATCTCGAATGGTCCAATATATCTCGGACTCAGCTTCCCTTTCTTCCCAAATCGAAAAATTCCCCGAGTAGGAGAAACCTTCAACAGCACGTGGTCCCTAATGTCGAACTCCAATGGGCGAACGACGCACGTCTGCATAAGACTTCTGTCGACTCTGGGCAGTCAACAGCTTTTCCCGAATTAGAGCTACCTTCTCTTGAGTCTGAACTATCAACTCTGGTTCCGTCCCAATTAAGTCAGAAGAATCATCCCAACACAGGGGCGATCTACATCTTCTCCCGTACAACGCTTCGAACGGTGCCATCTTAATGGAAGCATGCCAAATATTGTTGTAGGTGAATTCAATCAAGGGCAAATGAACCTCCCAGTCGATTGACCAATCTAAGGCACAAGCTCTAAGCATGTATTCTACTGTCTGAATAGTCCTTTCAGACTGACCGTCCGTCTGAGGATGATAATCCGTGCTAAAGTTCAGCTTGGTTCCCGAAGCCCTATGAACTGCCTTCCAAAAGTGCGACACGAAGCGACCATCTCGATCCGAAATAATGGTCTTCGACGTTCCATGCAATCGGACTATCTCTATAATAAACACTCGTGCCAATTTCTCGGGTCCCCAAGTGTCTTTAATACCCAGGAAATGAGCCGACTTGTTTAGTCGATCAACTATCACCCAAATCATGTTCATCCCTGCCCTAGTCCTCGGCATACTGGTGATAAAGTCCATCGATATATCCTCCCACTTCCACTCAGGAATCGGAAGTGGATTCAACATTCCGGCAGGTCGCTGATGTTCAATCTTAACCTGCTGACAGGTTAAACATTTCGAAACCTATTCCGCTACGTCCTTCTTCATATTCCCCCAGCAGAAATTTTGTTTAAGATCCTTATACATCTTACTAGTGCCCGGGTGAATAGAATAGGGCGCGCTGTGAGCTTCCTTCAGAATTTTCTATTTCAAAACCTCATCATCGGGAACGCAAAGTGGACTCTGAAATCTCAGAACTCCATCATTCTGTATCACGAATCCTGGGGCCTTCCCTTTGTTCACTTTGTCACATAATCGAACAATCAGAGAATCATCCAACTGCTTAGATTTGATTTCTTCAACCAACGACGAAGTTAGTTCCATCACACATAGTTTCCCTTGGACTCCCTGTGACCTTACTTCGATTCCTTCACGAATCACTTCTCGTTGAATGCTGGTTTTGGACGTAAGCGCTTCTAACACTCGAAGAGAAATAGGTTTGCGGCTCAGTGTATCAGCTACCACATTTGCTTTTCCTGGAGGATAGAGGATTTCCAAATCGTAATCCTTGATCAAATCCAGCCACCTTCTCTGCCTCATGTTTAATTCTTTCTGACTGAAAATATACTTGAGGCTCTTATGATCTGTAAAAATCTGACAATGAGTGCCGTATAAATAATGTCATCAAATTTTCAAAGCAAAGACCACAACTGCTAACTCCAGATCATGAGTTGGGTAATTAACTTCGTACGGTTTCAACTGTCGATAGGCATAGGCAATCACCCTATCCTTTTGCATCAACACACATCCCAGACCCTGATTTGAAGCGTCGCTGTATACCACGAATCCCTCGGTTCCATCTGGCAACGCTAGTATAGGTGTTGTCGTCAGTCTTCTCTTAAGTTTAGCAAATCTAGCCTGGTATTTCTCATTCCACATGAATTTTTGAGTCTTCTGCAACAGCTGAGTAAGCGGACGAGCAATTTTGGAAAATCCATCTACAAAACGGCGATAATATCCAGCAAGTCCTAAGAAACTTTGGACTTCTTTCACGTTATTAGGAGATTCCCATTCTAAGATTGCTTCGACTTTCTTCGGGTCTACCTGTACTCCGTCAGCTGATATCACATGCCCAAGGAAAACTACTTCCTTAAGCTAGAACTCGCATTTCGAAAGTTTCGCATAAAGTTGTTCATTCCTCAAAGTACTCAAAACGATACACAAGTGCTCTGCATGCTCTTCTGGGTCTTTCAAATAGATCAAGATGTCATCAATGAAAATGACCACGAACTTATCCAAGTATTCTAAGAATATCCGATTCATCAATTGCATAAATACCGCAAGAGCATTGGTAAGTCCGGATGGCATCACCACAAATTCATAATGCCCGTACCAGGATCTGAAAGCAGATTTCGGTATATCCGATTCCTTGATCCGCAATTGATGGTATCCTGATCTCAAGTCGATCTTAGAGAATACCCTTGCCCCCTGCAGTTGGTCAAACAAGTTGTCGATCCGAGGTATTGGATACTTGTTCTTAATCGTCACCTTGTTTAGCTCCCTGTAATCGATACACAATCGAAGGGATCCATCTTTCTTCCGGACAAAGAGAACGGGTGATCCCCAAGGAGAAACGCTAGGTTGGATGTAACCCTTCTGAAATAATTCCTCAAGCTGCTTCTTTAATTCGTACATCTCGGTTGGCGCCATACTGTATGGTGCTCTGGAAATAGGAGCGGCTCCAGGCTCTAATTCGATATTAAACACTACTTCTCTCCGTGGAGGTATCCCAGGTAGTTCGTCAGGGAATACGTCTGAGAATTCGTTCATAACTGGAATAGACGAGATTTCTACTCCTTCTTCTTTCTTCATGGCATAACACCACAATCCGTGACAACCCTGCTTTAGTAATTTCACTGCTTTCATGACTTTGGTCAATTTTCCTGAGCTTCCCGGTCTTCATCCTTTGAATAAATGTTCAGATCCGTCATCAGCAATGATATAAATAATTCTCCTTCGGTAATTCAAAATAGCCCCGTAACGGTTGAGCCAATCGTCTCCGAGAATTAGATAGTCACTATGGATGTCGACCACAATAAGGTCTGATGGCCAATCTCTCCCTTCTATAGACACTGGAAAATCTCGTGTTTCTAGGTTTCCCACAATTCTCTCTCCACTCGGTAACCCCACAACATAAGGCTCACAATCATATAAACACGAGATTTTCAAATGATTAACACAGTTCAATGATATGAAAGAATGTGTAGCTCCTTAATCGAATAAGACACTAACTGGTTGCAAAAGGATCTGAATCGTACTTGATGCAACATCAGTGTTCTGATTGTCTGACCTCCTCATCTCGTAAAGTCGCGGAGGAACGGACCCAGCACTGGACGCCTCTCTTTTCCCGACATTCTGCTGCTGGAATCCACTTTGTTGTGTCTAGTTCACACTTGCCTCTTTCGGAACCGGTGCAGGAGTGCGAGTACCAATAGATCTAGTCACATTTCCACAAAAATTCACACGATGGCCTTCCTGTCCGCACTCGAAACAGGTCACGGAAGGCGTGTAGCAATCGCGCCGGACATGCCCTGATTTACTACAGTTATAACATTTCTTCACTGCGTCTGAAACTGTTGATGCTGTCTGGAACTTCTTTCCACCTCGGGAAGGATGCAGAGGTTTCTTAGATGAATAAAATGAAGATTGGTCCTTGCGGGGCCCACTACTCTTGTTCTCCGTGAAGTTGCCGGACACTTTATGCTTCTTTGCTTCCATCGATTTCTCCACCGCCGCCTCTTTCATGTCGTAGGCTAGCGCTTTGTCCTGATACTGTCGCAAGGTAGTACACTCGAATCCGGACATATACTGCTGAATTTCCGGCTTCATCCGCATATCGAAATGGAAAATCTTTTCTGCCTCGGTTCTGATCAAATGCCGCACGTAGGTCAGCTGGTGATTAAAAGTCTTGATTATATCTATCACAGATGCCTCCGAATTCTGCGGTGATAAAAACTCTCGGACTATGGCCTCTCTAACTGGGCGAGGACAATATTGCGCCTCCATCATTAATTTGAATTCCGTCCAGTCAGCATTATGATCCTCAGGTCGAATGGCCTCCCACCAGTCGAAAGCCTCCCCAGTCAGGAGATACTGGGCAATCTGAACCTTTGGGCCATCGGGACAATTAATCCCTGCAAAGATCTTCTCTAACTCCTTCAGCCAGTGATCCCAAGTAAGTGTCTCAGCAGAACCGTCAAATTTTGGAGGGTGCAATTTGACCACCTCGGTAAGCCATGTCTCTCCCCGATTATCCTCGTTATGCTGCTTTCCCATCACCATCTGCATGCGGTCAAATACCTGAGCAAACTGGTTTATCTGAGCAACCACCTGTTGAAGCACTCCCGGCATGTTAGGATTTGCGTTATCAGTCGCTGATCCCTATTGTCCTCCAGAATGGGAATCGGTTCGACTAGCCGATAATTCTAGGGTAGAGGCTGAATCCTCATGTCTCGCATTACCATGTCCGCGTCCGCGTCCACGACCCCCCCTCAACATACTGTAAACACAAATACTCAATATCCATGGCAAGATTTTCTAAAAGAAAGTTCGTCAATAATCACGAAACCGAAAATAAATAAAATGGTAGTATAAGAGATTAGGAAACTTACAACCACGGTCTACATGACGACGCTGGCTGAGCAGTGATGTTATGACAATCAATAAATCAAACAACGTTAACAGACCCAACTAAAACCCGACTTCCAAGATATCCATGAATCCTGGGCTCTGATACCATAATCTATAACACCCCGATACATTCGGAATAATTACAGCGCCGTAAATCCTTTGTATAAGAATTTACAAGGCTAATTTGAGAAATACAGAAAATAATACTAAAGTGTCATTGAGGTTAAAATTCAAAACCAATACAACAATGAGTTCATTATTACAATCATTCCAAATACCAACAAAATACGCGTACTCGAGTACTGAAAAATAACTGGAAAATGAGACAACATCAAATTTCATCACTGCGCCACTTCATCGTCATGTCGGTACTGTGGTTTCTTCCCCGCTCCTCGGCTACCTGAACATCAAAAAAAATGTCCACCCCCGAAGGGGTTAGCAAAACGATGCTAGTACAAGTATCATAATACATAAATCAACAATGCATCATAAAACATGCAAAACGGACTTCCGTCACCGGAATCCAACGATTCGAATCCTCACGATTCCATCAACACAATACAGGGTAATCCAACGATCCAGCGCCCTCAGTATAGATCCCCATGATGATCCCGTCGGACCAACACATGGTGGACATTCGATCCAGTGCCCTCAGCATAGATCCTCATGATCCCCTTGGATCATTTACAACATAAACAGTGCAATTATGCATACACATATGCAAATCAATACGTTCATCGACGTGACCAATCAAGGAATAAATAACGAATACCATGACAATTCCAAGAAATTAATCTCATGTTCAACAACATGAATAAATCGTATGCATGATCACCATTCCAATATAAACCAATTTCAAAATACGATACTTGCCTCAAAGATGGAAAGAACTAATTACTCCAATTATCTCAACACACTCGAAGGCCACCTCCTTCGATCAAATGTTCGCAATGCTCGGACCTTTAACAAACAGGAAAAAATCACGGCAACTCAAAACAAATTTAAACGTACGAACATCTAACGTCTACTACGGTCGGGATAACACTCTAAGCTAGCCGGCTCACGGTTCAACTCACCCAACGAACGCTCGGTCGAGCTATAGTTACTCAAATCACCGTAATTTCGTACTTCGATTTCTGATTATCGGTGTCATTACCAGGTTTGGTTATATAACACCTTCAATACGAGTTCAAGGTTAATTCATCTCTATACTTCGTTTTTCTACAAGCTGCCATCTTCGCCAAAGTTTTCCGTTCAAATTAATTGTCACCCATCAACACTCTACATTCGAATCATCAACAAGAAGATAAACAAACCCAGTAATCATTACGAGTTGTGAATTACGTTGAAGGTCATCTCATGCTATCCGAATATTATATCTTAGTGACCACTATAAGGATTCCTTTCTTTGCTAAAGATCTCATTGTAGGTAATGATAATAACAATACACCGACACACATTTGATTCGAAAAAGACAACCCAACTATACAACAACCTTAGAAATCAGATTCTTAGTTTCAATTCAATAAGGTTCGTTTGTGATCTTCTTACTCAAAGGAGTTCTAATATGATTACTTCAAGTTTACATGGTATGGTGTTCAACCTAATGATTAATCCATAACCTTGATAATTCCAGGAGAAAGTTATAATCCGAATAAGAACACGAATTCTATGTTCGGGCAGCGACACATACCTTGTATGGAAATAAAAGACGAAAACTCTTGATGAACTCAACGTTGGATGCATGAATACCAATCCTCAAAGATCCTCGCATTCAATGATGTGTTAGGAGGCTGATATGAAGGTTGAAGATGGAGAGGGTAACTCTCAAAGTTGCGAAATTGGAGTGTGGGTTGAAGTGGCTGTTTGAAAATGAAAGAGGTTGTTGTCCTATATATAGAAAATGGTTATTAGCGCGCGCTACGGCTATATATTTATCGTGTGCTAACGGACTAGCAGTCTACTGTCTCGGTCTGGTCCCGACTTAGCATACGCTAACACCCTTTACGTGCACTAAGTACAGCAATTAGCGTACGCTACCACACCATATAGCGTGCGCTAACGACCATATGAAGCTTTACTGACCTCACTGTACTCAACTTTAGCATGCGCTATCCTCATACCAGTAGCGTGCGCTAAACAACATTGACTCGGCTTTTCCAAAAGCCATCCAGATTCATTCCGACATATCCCGACAAAGATCCGCGGTTTGATCTCACCTACTGCCATATCTTAATCAAGTTGACTACGCATAGCGCGCGCTAAGGCTTATACATAGCGTGCGCTAGGAAACTCAATTAGCGTATGCTACGCTCAGAAGTTAGCGTGCGCTACAAGTGCAGAAATACAATTATAAACAACAACATTCATGAAATCATACGCTCAACAGTACAAGATCATGAAATACGAAGGATAATACTCAGATTAAATACAACATATACAATGGCACAAGGTTCAAAATGCACATTAAAATCTCGGGTATTACATCCTCTCTCCCTAAGAAGAAGTTTCGTCCCGAAACTTAAGATGAAAATAACTCCGGATATCTAGTCTTCATACCATCCTTCGTTTCCCAAGTGGTCTCCTCGACTCCGTGTCGTGACCATTGCACTTTAACCAAGGATATTGGTTTATTCCTCAATTGTTTGATCCGACTCTCAAGTATTTTGATTGGTTTCTCTTAGAAGGTGCCGTCATTAGCTATCTCGATCTCGCCGAAATCAATGATATGACTAGGATCTCGTACATACTTCCGTAACTGGGATACGTGAAACACATTGTGAACGTGACTCAGCGATGGCGGTAAGGCCAACCTGTATGCTAACTCCCCAACTCTTTCAAGGATCTCGAATGGTCCAATATATCTCGGACTCAGCTTCCCTTTCTTCCCAAATCAAAAAATTCCCCGAGTAGGAGAAACCTTCAACAGCACGTGGTCCCCAATGTCGAACTCCAACGGGCGACGACGCACGTCTGCATAAGACTTCTGTCGAATCTGGGCAGTCAACAGTGATAAGTGTCAGTTTTATACACTTATCCATGGTTTGTATCGATAAATTTCACCCATAATTGAGCTAGTTTACTCGTTTTTGCTTTTAATTAATTAGTTTTTTTATTTTTATCGGATGATGATGTAAATCTAGTCTTAATCGGATTAAATAACTGATTTACTCAAGAAATAACATGTTTATTAAATATTCTCTTTGTTGAATTTTGTTATATTCATGTTGTAGGGATTTCCGAGATGAATTCGGCAGTCTTTCCGGATTCAAAATCAGAGTTATATATCAAAAGTTATCATCCGAAGAAGATTTGGGGCAAAAACGCAAAGTCTGAAAAATTCTGGGCTGAAAACGAAACTCTCAAAGCAACCAGTGAGCAAATTGATGAAGCCAAGTTACGGCCGTAACTACAGAATGTTACGGCCGTAAGTCATCCAAGTTACGGCCGTAACTCCTTAATGTTACGGCCGTAACTCTTGGCAGATTGTTACGATTTGTCTAATTTTTTATACTTTTTGTGTATTATTGAGGGGATGGCTGGCATTGATCCGATCTATTGTAATAATGCTGGAGTTTTGGAGCTATTATATGACTCTAGGTGTATAAATAGACCCCTTAGATCCTTCATCATTCATCATTCATCTTATAATTTTTCACTTTTTGTAAACTTTTCTTTTTGTGTGAAGAACACACTTGTGTTCTTGAGTGATTTGTGTAAGTGTGGTATAGCATATGTTGTTCAGAGAGTTTATTGCTTCTTTCTCCTTTATCTACTAAGGGAGTGAGGATCAATTCTTTCTCTTGATTCAACTAATAATGACCACCAAAGCTTGTATTATATATATTAAACCCTTCATGGGCTAAGTTAACTTTAGTTGGGATTATAAACAAGGTTAGTCATGTTATTTAAGTTTGTATAAAGATATATTGTGAATTACTTATTATTGTATGTGATTTTCATTGTTTTAACAATCTTTATTTATTTGGCCAATAAATGACGATATTTATGGTCTTCATATGTTTCGAAAGAAAATATGTTTGATTAGATCAAATGATCTTCACTCTAAGTTGTTCTAGGGGATAGAAATATACCTCTAGACCATAGATGATTCTTTGAGTTATTTTCATAAATCCTAATGCTATGTATTGAAGCCAATCAATATAGAAATATAGTGGATTGATTCAATATGTAAGGGGCGTTTTATAGTTCGAAAGACAAATTGTCTTTTTAAGGAAAATCGAATCTACACAACATAATAAGTAAATTCATCTTATGATCTCCTATACATCTTCTATAACTAATGATGAACTAAATTTGTAATCCCAACTATATCATTTTATAATTAATCAATATATTATTATTGCTATCTTTTTATTTCCTTAAAATAATTAGAACTATTATTGCATTTTCTTTGCAATTATTAAACCAAACTTTTTAATTGTGTGTTTCACTCATCTTAGTATCTACAAAATAGACTAATAGTGTATAATTCAAATTATAACCAAACTTCCTCGTGGGATCCATAAACCGGACTCAAAAAGTCCACTTTACTACTTGATACGATATCGTGCACTTGCGATAGTTACACTAACAACGTGTCAAGTTTTTGGCGCCGTTGCCGGGGAAGTATAAGTTATATTTAAAATCTTACATTGTAAATTATTTTTATAGGTACAAATTTCTCGACATTGTAATTTAGTACTCAATTGTGTTTGTCCGGTCAAGTGGCGGATAACGGTACTCCGTGACTATTAAAGTCGGATTTTTCAGTTTCCCACAACAACTGATATTTGTAGATATTTTCTTCAATTATTTTCATTGTCTTTTTATTTATTTATTTTTTATCATGGAAGAAACTTTGTATAAAATCGAAAAAAGATTTTCCTTTCTGAGCAAAAATGCAATTTTAAAAATTTACAAGACAAGGCTTGAAAGGATGAGGTTGCTTATGAATAAAAGCATACCTTTTGACATAAGATTCATAATTGAAGCCAAAGTAAGAATAGAGGGTGAATTCACAGAAACACCGACTAAATTTTTACCAGGGCTTGGAAAAAGTTCATATGCGAAGAAACGACGAGCAAAGATGATAGCCGTTTGTTATAAATGTGCTAGATGGAACTGTAATTTAAAATGTCGATCTTTAGGAAATCCATCTATAAACAGAGAAGATAAAATTCAGTTCATTAAGGATGGTCTGAATAAAGAGAATTTAGATAATATCGAAATTACTCTTGACACGCATCCTAGTGGACTCGTACATTACGGAATTCGATGTTTGTGGAATAAATTCAAACCAAAATATGAACAACGTCTTGGGAATCTGACGTTAAAAGACCCTGTTTGCCAATTTGTAAGAAAAAGAGATGGGAAGCTTCTCCCCGACTCATAGAAGGCGTTTAGGCCGTTTCTGAACGTAAAATCAGAGGAAGATGTAAGCCACAATCACAACTACTGTACATATGCGTAAGTATCTTTTATTTTTGTCGTGTGGTGAGATTTTCTGAATAAAAAAATGTGATACGCGATAAATGCTTTCATTATTCTATTGAGTAGTTGAAGCGCAATCAACGCAATCACAAACTTGTTAAACAATTTTTACCTTCTTTTTCTTCTATAAATAAACATTGTGCTTGTTTCTTTCATTCATCCCTCAAACTTGCACTTTTCTCTGTTTCTCTCTAAATAATTTCTTTTCAAAAATGGAGTCATCATCTTCAACAAAAATTTAGCACACTGCATTTTTGGTGGAGCTAGTTATGGAAAAGAGGCATGCTTTATCAAGCACCCACAACTTGGGTCGTACCTTAGGAGAAAAATGCATTCATGTAGTTTACGGAGGAGGAAGTCTAGGACTAATGGGACGAGCTGCTGCTTCTGCTTATATGGAAGGAGTAAGAGTGTTGGGAATAATTCCAAAACCTCTGGCTGAAAGTAAAATCACCGGGTCAACTATTGGAGATGAGTTTAGATCTGTAAATATGCAAGATCGCATAACTCACATGATAAATAATTCTGGCGCCTTTATCACCCTTCCCGGTGGTTTTGGCACCCTTGAGGAACTTTTTCATGTGGTTACCAGAGCCCAGCTAAATGTTCATCAAAAACCAATAGGTCTGCGTAATGTCAATGGTTTCTTTGATGGTTTACTATCTTTCATCGACTACTCTGCTGAAAAGGGTTTTATTTCCGAGCGTGCTAAACGAATCATAGTCGTTGCAACAACACCAGATGAACTAATCAAAAAACTCAATGAATTTGTTCCTCAACGAGATCCAGCTCTAGCTATCTGGATGGAAGATTTTACTGTGAGAAAATGAAAAGTGGATTCATTCCTCTCCCTTTTATAACCCTGTAGGTCACAAGTCGTCCAGGTACAAGTCTAGAGGGGGGGTGAATAGACTTGTAGAAACTCTTGAACTCTTTTTTCGAAGAGTGAGTTTCTTCAGCTGATAGTCAAACAAATGACTTGGAGTCGTTTGTTCTTGGATGAGTGCAGAAGTCAGCTGATGACGAATATAAATTAATCTAATGAAACACTTTAACAATGTATGCAGCAGTTAGAGTATGATGCAGTAAACAGTAAATAACACAGGCGGTTATAGTGGTCTCAGAGGTGGGGTAATCCTCTACTAATCCACTTTTCTCCAAACCAGTTGGAGATGAATTCACTATAATTCTCAACCAGTGATAAATATTACAGTGATTCACTACACACTACAACAGCCTTCCAACCAGTGGAATTCCGTGCCGTTGTACACAAACTTGATCGCCTTGCACCTCTTGATCCGCGATCCTCGGATGCCTTTACTGCCACTTACTTCAACCAGTGAAGTACCCTTACTCAAGTTTTATAGACAAGAGTGTTTGTCTTCTCCAACTTAAGAGCTTCCTTGAATATGATCTTTTTGGATCTGCTCTTTTTCACGATGCTATTTTATTGCTTGAGATTGCTTTGTTTGCTTTGATCGCTTAGAGTATATGTTCGCACCGGTAGTTGCTCAGTTTCAAATCTCTGGATATATATAGATCACGATCTCTGAGCTTCTTCCTTGTAGCCGTTGCAAATCTGAACAAATCCGTCCGTTGGAGGGAGACTTCATTGTTTAATCTTTTCTGAACGTTGCAAGGCTGGATTCCCATTATTTAATTTCATCTTCCGACCGTTGTGATGACTTCTGCATGTGAGCGCCGAATCTTTTGAATATAAAAGGATTAAAGTCTTCACGGTGGGACAGGATGATTTAAATAAATCATATCTCTTGCGGGAATCACTCCAATTTGTCTCTTCACGTTGCATGTGAGCTTTCCGTAATATTTGACTTTTCAAAGCATGCTGACGTGGACTTGGAGTACTAGGCTGTAGTTGAGTAGACTGATGTGCAGCTTACTTCTCTGCAGGTAGGTTCACTTGGCTGTATACTGTTTGAGACTTGTCTGGTCAGGTGACTTCCCTGAGGTTCCTCGGCTGCAGTCTGGTCAAACTTCTCTGATAAATTTTAGTTGACCAGGGCTACTCTGATTGGAGTCGGCTGTACTTCTCTGATGGACTAGACTGTTCTTTAGTACTTAGCCGATTTTCAGCCTAACTAACTTTGGCCTATAGAAGACACTCATTTGGTTCTTCTTTACATTTTGCCAATTTTATACTTAACGTATTTTGGCCTATGGAAGATACTCATTTGGTTCTTCCTTACACTTTGCCAATTTAAACATTTGATTTTAAATTAATGACATCATCAAAATCTAACAAGTATTCCTAACAAATTCCCCCTATTTTGATGATGGCAAAACTAAGTAAGAAATCAAATGACCAAGTCTGCACTTAAGTGCAAGACAAAACTGAAATCAGTCTAATATTGAGACAACTGGAAAATTGTCATTCAACAGACTGTTCATAAAGTTTTCTGACTTATCATAGAAATTATACAAGAATGTTTAAGTACAGAAAATAAATTACAAGTAGGAAAGTAGCTAAAATCATCTGCCTCTTCCTCTGCCTCTTGAATAGCCGCTTGGTGTGTCCGAATGGTTTGGCTCCGATAGGTCTTACCTTGACTGGAGCAAGGCCATACTTTCTCTTCACAACCAGAGCTGCGAAATCCTGCTCCTGCTGCGATCTGAATTTGTTCTCAAGGCAGACTTGCTTGATTTCCTCCTGTAGTTGTAGCTCATCAAGTTCACCATCCATGCGGATTGGTGCTTCTTCAGGTCTGAATGAAGGGATCATGGGAAAAGCTTTTTGCTCCTTAGCGTGCTTCTTTAGGATAGCCCAAAGCTTGGGATGAACTGCTTCCATCCAGTTTATGAAAATCTCCTGTGGGGAGAGTTTGTCATCTTGAAGTAGTTCCCAGACATAATAGTCTCTGATGAACCTCTTCCTAACTGTTCCCCATATTTCAAAAGCTTCAACTGGGCAGAATTCCTCAACAAACCATAGCTCCAACCCTTCCCATTCAAGAGGAGGTTCAAAGCCGCTTCTGGTCCTTCTTCTTTTTCCTACAGGCTGCACAGCCTGGTCTTCTGGGTCTTCAGCTTCCTTTCTTTTTAGGCTAGAGGGTCCTTCAATCTGGGGGACATCCTGCTTTTTCTTACTTCTGATTTCTCTTCCTTCCCCCTGAATCCTCTCTTCCCCCTTTTTGCCAGCATCAATGAGGGTTGTCAATTGTTGCTCCATGCGGCTCATCCAATCAGACATGCCAAAAGGCATTCTGTTGTTTGTAGGAGGAGGAGGCTGAGGGATCTCTCTCTGCAGCAGGGTGTCAATCTTGGCATTAATGGTTTGAAGGTCAGGAGTGACCTGTGTTGACAGCAGCTCCCCAATGGTGTCTCTGACAATCTGCTTGATCAGCTCAGTCATGGTAGGAGATAACTGAGCTGATGGGGAGTGTTCTCCTGATCCTTCAGCAAGGGAGCCACTCGACTGCAGGCTCCTGTCTGCAGCAGGTAAGTCAGATAGAGTCTTCTCCGGGGTCCCTGACCTGGAGTCCTCTGCCAGCTCTGCATCTAGGCTGGTGTACCGGGGAGGCACAACAATCCTATCTGCAGCTTCGTTGGTAGGCTCTGGCTCCTGCTCTGGCTCCTTTTCTCTTTCTTCCTCTTTCCCTTCTTCTTCTTCAGATTTCTCTTTTTCTTTTTCTCCAGATTTTTCTTTTTCTACTTCTTCAGATTTTTCTTTTTCTTGTCCAGTAACCACACCAGCTCCTCCTTCACCTCCATCATCATGATCATGATCATCATCATCCTTAGCATCATCTTTTTCCTTCTCTCCTTCATCATCATCATCATCCTCCTTATTTTCTTCTTCTTTTTCTTGCTCCACTTCTTCTCCTTCTTCTTCATCTTCTTCATCTTCCACTTCTTCTGTTTTTTCAATTTCCTCTGTCTCCTTTTCAACTGGTATGTTTTCTTCTTGTTCTTCTTCATCCTCTTCAACCAAATTGATAATTTCATTTTCTTCATCAACTTCTTCAATTCTAATCTCCTTCTCTACATCCTCTTCTTCCTCCTCCTTTCCAAAACTACCATAAAAAATACTTAACATTATAGAGTGGATAAAATGGTCCATGTTTGTCTCAAAATGTGACATGAACCAGTTATCCTGGAGGAGTAAAGCCAAATCTGACTCTTTGCAAAAATCAGTCAGAACATCCTCCGTGGCTTGGGGGTATTCCCAACCACTAGTTTCAACAAAAATTTGAAAATTTGTAAAGGACATGGTTTTAAGAGTTTTCCACTCCTTAAAAATATTGACAAAGGAATGTTTTTCTGCTTGTGGCTTGACAAGCTGAAGTTGTTCTATGGAAAGATTAAAAGTGTTATTTTCCAAAAGATTGAATGTGTAATCTGCTTCAGGGATAGATATAACAAGACCTGCTTCCTCTTCTTCGGTCATGTATACTGGAGGAGTAATGACAGGTACAATTCGGGTTTCGGTGTCTGGTGCAGGCAAGTCTGGGTGAGCTGGAGACTGAACTGATGGACTGGCATGATGTTCAGGCTGCTCTCCTTCACTGAACTGCAGCTTCCTTGGCCTCTTTGGAGAGGGTTCAGGTGATGACTGCAGGTTGGAAGGTCCTTCTGGGGCTGGTCCCCTTCTCTTGAAACGGATGGCGATAGGAGTATCATCAGACTCATTCTCGGACTCGACTGCAGTTCCGATCTCAGCTGCAGGTTGGTCCGAGTCTGATAGATCGTACCTTGGGCAATAGCTTGAGTCTGGTAAATCCTTCAATATCTGGGCTGCCCTCCCAGTGACTCCAACCTTTTTCTTATCATGGTCCATATGACCTAACCTCTTGTTTGGGTGGAAAGGGTCAATGTTTCCCTTAGCCACTCCGGTCTGTTCCAAGAACCAACTAAGATGCGTTCCGAACGCCAACTTAGTCTTGAACTTCTTCTCTCCCTCGAGCCATTCGACCTTGTTCACCTCGCGAACAAGTTGCCTAAAAATATAATCGGCCCAATCAACTTCCTCTCGTTGAATTAACGCACCCAACACCATGAATTTTGAGGATGATAGTTGGTCATAGCTTCCTGCCATTCCCATGACTATCTTATTTGTGATATCCAAAGCAACTCGATAGACCCTTTTCAACTCATTTCTCTTCGCTGTAAACTTCAATTTCTCAGGGACATTTTCGAGCTTAATCGTCTTCCACGTTTCGGCGGGTGATTGTTTGAGCGCTTCGACTGCCAAACCGCGATTTTTCATCCCGAATACAGAGCGAATCTTCTCTGTATCTATGGTGACTGGTACTCCACCGACCGTGCTCTGAATCCCGTGCTGAATCAGGTAAGCGTTGTGGTAAAATTCAACCACATCTTCCTTGAACAAGTGTTGAGGGTTGATGTCAAGAAACGGGTAGATTCCGTTCAGCTTCATCGCCCGGATTAAGTCGAGCATATCAAAGTCCTCTAGGTTTGCTTCCAGTAATCCTTCGAAATCGACGACCATGGAGAAGATGACCTGGTCCTTCATCGCCTTCAAGTTTGCTCCGTCAAAAGATGCCATTTCTGCAAAAGATTTTAGGATTTTTTAGTGTGTATTTTGCTCTGTAAGTTCTAGGGTTTCTTGAAAGCGTAAAGAGGAAAGTGAAAAGCTTTCTTCCTTATAAAGAAGATGAAAGGACGTTTGGATTATTTTATTATAAATTTAAACGGTGGTACGCCTTTTCATATTCTTTTGAATTTCAAATTTGAATCGGTGGCCCCATTTAAAAATTGACGGTTGATTCTGATTGGCCACCGTAGAGGTTGATTAAATGGGCGTGTGACGCGTGTATTTAAAATTGCCACTTGGCTCATAAAATGTATTTTTAAATGCTATTTCTTAAGCCAAAATAATATTACAAATATGGCAGATAAAAATTAAAATTAGAGATCAGTTTAGAGAACTTAGCTGGTCTGATTCGTTGACTGTTGACCGCTCTGCTACAGGTGAGTTTGACCTCTCGCCTGGTATTCTGTACAGCTAAGTTGCTTCGACTGGCCTTCGTCTTCTCGCCTGCATCAGCTTAGGCTGATTCTGAGGGTTCGTCCTTCCTTCAACTTGCTTCAGAACTAGATTCCCAATCTAGTAATCCAAGGTCTCTGCTAAGCTCTAGGAATCTTTCTTCTGGCAGGGGTTTTGTGAAGATGTCAGCTATCTGGTAGTCTGTGCTGACTCTTTCAACTCTAACCCTTTTGTTAAGCACGTGGTCTCGAATAAAATGGTGCTTAACGTCAATGTGCTTCGTCCTTGAGTGCAAAACCGGATTGTTGGTTATTGCAATAGCACTATTGTTGTCACACCATATAGGAACTTCGTTGGCAATAATATTGTAGTCCCTTAATTGTTGTCTGATCCATAGGATCTGCACAACAACTACTGACTAGGTATTCGACTCAGTAGTGGAGATAGAGTTAGAAACCCGCTTCTTGCTAAACCAGGATATCATCTGGTTCCTAGGAATTGACACGTTCCACTAGTGCTCTTCCTATTGATTTTGCATCCGGCGAAATCCGCATCCGAGTATCCCGATAGCTCGAAGTTGTCATCTTTGGGATACCAGTCAACATTAATGGTAGACTTTAGGTACTTAATTATTCTCTTGGCCGCATCTAGGTGTGATTGCTTCGGCTTGGTGGAATCTTGCACAAACTCCAATCGCATATGATATGTCCGGCTCCTTGCGCTAGGTACGTAAGAGATCCGATGAGTCCTCTGTAGTGGGTTGAGTCCACCGATATGCCCGCCTCGTCTGCATCCGGTGAGTACTTGTGCTCATTGGAATTCTTGCGGGTTTGGCTGATTCCATTCCATATCTCTTGATAAGATCTCGGGTATACTTTGCCTGGTTGATGAAAATTCCTTTTTCCATCTGCTTAACTTGTAATCCGAGAAAGAAATTAAGCTTTCCCATCATACTCATCTCAAATTCTCCTTGCATGAGGTTGGAGAATTTCTCACATAGTTCTGGATTGGTTGACCCGAATATGATGTCATCCACATAAATCTGAACTATTAATATGTGGCCTTCGTGCTCCACTCTAAATAGGGTCTTGTCCACTTTTCCTTTGCAAAATCCATTTTTCTCAAGAAACACAGACAGTGTTTCATACCATGCTCTCGGTGCTTGCTTGAGTCCATACAGAGCCTTCAACAGCTTATAGACTTTGTCTCCTTTGACAAAACCTGGGGGTTGCTCTACATAGACTTCTTCTTCTAGGACTCCATTCAGAAACGCACTTTTTACATCCATTTGGTAGACTTCAAAATCCTTGAATGCAGCATATGCAAGGAATAGTCTGATGGCTTCTAATCTTGCAACAGGTGCATAAGTTTCATCAAAATCTATTCCCTCACACTGTGCATAACCTTTTGCTACGAGTCTGGCTTTATTCCTAACAACAGCTCCGTCTTCATCACTTTTGTTTTTATACACCCATTTGGTGCCAATAACTTTCTTGTGATTAGGTCTGTCTGTTAGTTCCCAAACTTTGTTTCTCTCCATCTGCTCCAATTCCTCTTGCATGGCATTAATCCATGAATAATCTTCCAAGGCTTGTTCTGTCGTCTTGGGTTCAATTTGCGACATGAAACAAGAGAACATCGCCATTCCTGCTGGTAGAGTTGACTGTCTTGTCTTGACTCCATCAGTCAACTTTCCGATTATTTGCTGAATTGGATGATCCTTGAGCCATTTGGGGATCTCGTCCTCTTCTGGGTTTGTTCCCCCTGTTGGATTGCTCGGTGGTTGTCTACATCTGCTGGATTACAGTGCCATTTGGATCGACTACGCCTTGTCATCTGCGACTTGGTTACGAGCTGAGATGAGTCTTTGTCGACTCGGTGGGTCTTCTTGCAGCAAATGGATCGGATAGGTTTGATGATCTGTCGATCTGCATTGGGTCTTCATCGGTGCCGATTAGGTCATCAGTGATCTGCAGTGAGTCCACCATTCCAGTGTCATGTACAATGACTTCTTCAAGGGTTCTTGACTTGAGCTTGTTCTCAATTTGCTCAAGTTGTTTCTGTACTCAACAGAGATTCATCAAAAACAACATGGGGTGTTTCCTCCACAACTAAGGTTCTTTTGTTGAAAACTCTATATGCCTTGCTTCTTTGGGAATATCCCATAAATAGACCATCATCGCTTTAGCATCAAAGGCATTTAGTTGTGTTTTACCGTTGTTGTGGATGAAACACTTACAACCAAAAACATGAAAGTAAGCAACGGTAGAGTTCTATTATTCCAAACCTCATAGGGAGTTTTGCCATGTCTCCCTACTATCATACTCCTGCTCGGGTGTGGCAGTGTGTTGGCGGCTTGACCCGAGAACCTCTTGGTAGGTCCGCTTCGCAATCATGGACCTTCGCTTCCTTCGTGGTTCATTCCTTCTTTCAAGAACACCATTCTGCTGGGCGTCCCGGTGCAGAGCTCATGCCGGATCCCATTACGATCGCCGAAATCGCTTATCGCCTTGTTGAGAAACTCTCCTCCTCTGTCGATCGATCTTGATTATGGAGAGGGATTTCTCATTCTGGATCCTTCTCGGCACTCGTAACTTGGTCAAGGTTTCACTTTTCTTGAATAGAAAAATGATCCATGTGTACCTTGAATAATCATCTACAATCACAAGAGCATGCTTTCTGCCGCTCAAAGTCCTTGGCTTGATAGGACCAAATAGATCCATGTGGAGTAGATCTAAGATCCTTGTTGTGAGCGTTGTGGGCTGCACTGGCTTGAACGACGCCTTGGTCTGCTTTCCCTTCTGACATGCATCACAGAGTGCTTCCTTCTTGAATGCTTCATTTGGAAGTCCTCTGACCAGCTTCTGAGAGCTAATCTTGTTGATGGCTTTGAAGTTCAGGTGACATAGTCTTTTGTGCCACATCCATCCATTCTCAGCTACAGTCTTGGATAGAAAACAGGAGTTAGGTGTTCCTGTGTTCCAATCAATCATGTATACATCTCTTCTTCGGAAACCTTGTAGCTTTATCTCTCCAGATAAGATGTCTATCACCATACACTTCAAGATGGTGAAGACTACTAGATTCTTCTCGTCGCAGAACTGGCTTATGCTCAGGAGGTTGTATTTGAGACCTTTGACATAATGAACTTTGGATATTACAATGTTTCCTCGGTGCAACTCTCCAAAGCCTTTTGTCTGTCCTCTAGAGCTATCTCCAAAGGTTACATCGGGACCTCTTTCCTTGATATATTTGGTCAGCATCTTCTTGTTCCCGGTCATGTGCCTTGAGCATCCAGAGTCTACAAACCACTCTTCACCTCCAAAATTTGAGCTTGAGGAGATGTGGTTGTAGTCCTTCCACCTTTTCTGCAATTAAACAAGCAGAGATTTAGGTACCCAAATTTGTGTGGGTCCTTTGGGGTTAGTGGGTTTCCTGGAGAATTGATTTCTCCTTGGATTATAGGAATTGTTATTATTATTATAACCCTTAAACGGTGCTCGTGGTCGAGGTCTAAATCTCTGGTTGGATTGTATCGGATATTCCTCAAAATAGTGTGGGCCATTTCTAAATCTAGCCGAGACCATTTATTAAATCTTTGTGGTCTCCACACTTGTTCGTTTTGGTAATTTGGATAACCTTGAGGTTTCCATCCGCCCCTCCCATTATGAAATCTATTTTTAGGGAGTTGTTGGTAATAGTGGGCATGTTGTCCTGGCTTTGCTTTTGCACGGGCCCTTTGCCTAGTCGCTGTCTAGGTGGTATGCAGTGTAACATTTGCCGGCTCAGACGTTTGACTTTCATTGTTACTGTTTTTGAAAATCGGTTTATACATGTGCTCAGATCGAGACCATTGTTTCTCCCTTGATGAAAGTGGTTTTAGAACTAGAGGGAGTGTGGGGATCATATCCAAGGCACGATCTGAATATAGTGGCCTCTTGTTAGTACACAATTCGTCCGAGTTAACGACGCTTTCGGGGAGGTTATTTCCTGCGCTGAGTTTTATTTATACGTGCCGGCTTAGTAAACTCGGCTTTGGCATGAGCAAGTGCGGTGACTTTTCTTTAAGTAAAATATTTAGCCGGTCTATCTCATTTGTATTGGCACTTGCACGGTTTTAAAATCACCGTATTTGTCTCGGTCTTATTTAAATCTAGCCGAGTTTTCAAAATCATTTTTCACCGCCTATTCTCATCTTGCACTTAGTCTTCTCTCATCTGACTTGGTGTGCAGATTTAAGTGTTTCAAAATCTTTGAACAACTGATTTACCGATTCATGTAAATCCATATCTTGCGACATGGCTGAGCTATTATTAGAACCGGTAGGTTTAGAGGTTACCTCTTCATCAGCCAAGTTTGCCATCGTGCAATCATATTCCTCGTCGTCATCAGAAAAGAAGCCGCCGCTTGATTCGACATGCTCCTGGTCTTCTCCGATGAGAGCTTTTCTTCTGTCTTCCTTTCTGGCCACCTCCTTTTTGGTTTCATCCTTCTTGAGCTCGGGACAATCCATTTGGATGTGTCCTATCTTGTGGCAGTTGTAACATTCAACTTTCCAGCTTCCAGCCTTCTGGTTTCTTCTGGGATTCTCCTTGTAGTTTTTCTTATACTTGGAGTAGTTCTTCCTGAAGTTACTGAATCTTTGCATAATGAAAGCCATTTCCTCCTCAAAGTCTAGCGGATTTGGAGGTTTCACATCGGACAGGCTCTTAGCAGGGGACTCGGCTGCAAATGCGATTCCCTTCTCTGCAGGCTCAGTCGAGGATGAACTCGGAAGTTCGAACTCGTAAGCCTTCAGATCAGAGAACAGCTCCTGAATTTTTATCTTATTCAGGTCTTTGGACTCTCTCATAGCTACAGCCTTCATGCTCCATTCGGGATTGAGCGATCTGAGGACCTTGAGTGCCATTTCCCTGTTGCCATATGTTTTGCCCAGGGAGTTGATCTCGTTGATAATTTCGGTGAACCTTGTGTCCACTTGGTCTATAGATTCTCCATTCTTCATTTTAAAGTTGTCAAACTTTTGGATGGCTATTGACAACTTGTTCTCCTTGATCAGCTCCGTTCCTTCGCACATTAGAGCTAATGTGTCCCAAATCTCTTTGGCATTCTTGCAATTTTTAATCTTGACCATTGTGGATTTGTCAAGAGTTTGGTAAAGCACATCTCTGGCCCTGTTGTCAAGATTGGCCAGCTTTCTCTCTTCGGGGGTCAGCTCCGTTCTCTTCTTAGGAATCTTTTCGGGCCTCCCAGCTGCGATCTCCTCGGGTGTGTTGTCCTTCTCGAAAATGAATGGACCATCTTCAATGATGCACCACATGTCGTCATGGATTGAAGATAAGTGTGCCTGGATTCTTATCTTCCAGAGATCATACTCGTCAACAGAAAAGACAGGTAGTCTAGAGTGCATGTGTTCCATTATAACGTGAGAGATAAGATATATCTAGTAGATCTGGTTCGTGAAAAAAAATATGAACCAACCTCTCTGATACCACTTGTAGGTCACAAGTCGTCCAGGTACAAGTCTAGAGGGGGGGTGAATAGACTTGTAGAAACTCTTGAACTCTTTTTTCGAAGAGTGAGTTTCTTCAGCTGATAGTCAAACAAATGACTTGGAGTCGTTTGTTCTTGGATGAGTGCGGAAGTCAGCTGATGACGAATATAAATTAATCTAATGAAACACTTTAACAATGTATGCAGCAGTTAGAGTATGATGCAGTAAACAGTAAATAACACAGGCGGTTATAGTGGTCTCAGAGGTGGGGTAATCCTCTACTAATCCACTTTTCTCCAAACCAGTTGGAGATGAATTCACTATAATTCTCAACCAGTGATAAATATTACAGTGATTCACTACACACTACAACAGCTTCCAACCAGTGGAATTCCGTGCCGTTGTACACAAACTTGACTGCCTTGCACCTCTTGATCCGCGATCCTCGGATGCCTTTACAGTCACTTACTTCAACCAGTGAAGTACCCCTTACTCAAGTTTTATAGACAAGAGTGTTTGTCTTCTCCAACTTAAGAGCTTCCTTGAATATGATCTTTTTGGATCTGCTCTTTTTCACGATGCTATTTTATTGCTTGAGATTGCTTTGTTTGCTTTGATCGCTTAGAGTATATGTTCGCACCGGTAGTTGCTCAGTTTCAAATCTCTGGATATATATAGATCACGATCTCTGAGCTTCTTCCTTGTAGCCGTTGCAAATCTGAACAAATCCGTCCGTTGGAGGGAGACTTCATTGTTTAATCTTTTCTGAGTTGCAAGGCTGGATTCCCATTATTTAATTTCATCTTCCGACCGTTGTGATGACTTCTGCATGTGAGCGCCGAATCTTTTGAATATAAAAGGATTAAAGTCTTCACGGTGGGACAGGATGATTTAAATAAATCATATCTCTTGCGGGAATCACTCCAATTTGTCTCTTCACGTTGCATGTGAGCTTTCCGTAATATTTGACTTTTCAAAGCATGCTGACGTGGACTTGGAGTACTAGGCTGTAGTTGAGTAGACTGATGTGCAGCTTACTTCTCTGCAGGTAGGTTCACTTGGCTGTATACTGTTTGAGACTTGTGCAGTCGTGACTTCCCGAGGTTCCTCGGCTGCGATCTGGTCAAACTTCTCGATAAATTTTAGTTGACCAGGGCTACTCGATTGAGTCGGCTGTACTTCTCTGATGGACTAGACTGTTCTTTAGTACTTAGCCGATTTTCAGCCTAACTAACTTTGGCCTATAGAAGACACTCATTTGGTTCTTCTTTACATTTTGCCAATTTTATACTTAACGTATTTTGACCTATGGAAGATACTCATTTGGTTCTTCCTTACACTTTGCCAATTTAAACATTTGATTTTAAATTAATGACATCATCAAAATCTAACAAGTATTCCTAACAAACCCATGTCGGACCTCTTGTATTTTTACTTTCTGTCGTGTGTAATAATCATGCTAAATGGTGGCAGCTTAAGGAGTTTCTTCTTGATCTCTTGATGCGCATCTATTTGCGATTTATGTATTGTTATTTTATTACTGTAATTTTTTTTGTGTTTTTTTTATAAAAGCTTTGATGGCAGCGTAAGGCGACTCTTCGGACTTTCTTGATGCACATCTTAAAAATTGTGTTATACTTCCGAGTATATTTTATTTTCTTTTGTTATGTGCTTCGTATATTTATTCTCATGTAGATTCTAAAAGGCGTCAGCTCAAGCATCAACTTTCTTAACAGAGAGTATTCTGCTTTTCTGCATTGCTTTTTATTTTATTTTTTTAAAAAACTGAGGACAGTTTTATTTTCAAGTTTGGGGGTGGTATGTTTTGGTGTGTTAGTATTTTGGTGTGTTTTGATTATTTTGGTTATTTGGCCTTAAATTTTTTTTAGTATATATATATATATATATATATATAGTATTTTGATTTTTGAGATTTCTAGATCTGGCCATAACACCAATAAATTAGCTATATACAAGCTTCTAAAATCGTTTTAACCGCTAAAAAAAATTGTATATTCCAAAATTTTTGTGCCTTAATCTCTCTTTCCAAACCTTGTAGTTATCATATAAAATCGACTCATTCGTTACCTTGAGAAAAGAAGAATCAGTCGGTTGATGAAAAATAGAACTGAAATTTACTTAATTTGTGGAGTTTTTGATTTTTCATGCTTAAACTAAGAAATGATTTTCTGCAAAAATTCTATTCCCTAAAAAAAAAAAGGAGTCATTGGTGAAAAGAGCTACACGTTAGCAAATAACGGTGTGAAAGCTATCACCTAAAAAAAATGACGAAAAGGAGAAGTGTTGAGCAGCAACAACTGCCTAATTTTGGGGGTCTTAAATTTTGCGAAAAATAAAGGACTAACCATTGTTGGTGCGTAGCTGCCATCTCACAGAAAAATTGGTGAAAAGAGCTACACGTTAGCAAATAACGGTGTGAAAGCTATCACCTTTTAAAAAAAATGAGATAGAAATAGTGTTGGTGAAAAGAGCTACACGTTAGCAAATAACGGTGTGAAAGTTATCACTAAAAGGGATGTAGTTTTATGAGCAGATTTGAATTAATTAGCGGCTGAATTTCAATACACTCAATTTCGTGAAAAATCACAATATTTGATGACGCCAATAAAATTCTTCTTCATATTGAGTCGAAAAATAAACGAGTGATCGAGAGCAGTCATTAAAGGGAGTTGTGTGTATCACGAGTGGGAAAGAAATAATCAACATTTTGGGGGGAAACCTTGCATTTTGGAATTACAAAATAAAACCGTGTTTTAACTTCAAAATCATTAGTAGATTTATTTTGAATCTTGATTCATTTCTATCTACTGTATAAAGCTGGTTGTTGTGTATTAATGGCATTTTGATCTCCTTTTCCCTTTATACATAATTATTTTTAATTTATGTGTGTATTAATTTTCTTATTTTTGTCTTATTTTTATTTTTATTTTTGGAGCTTGAATAATATAGAGTCTTGCTCGGGACTAGCAAAAATTCAAGTTTGGGGGTGTAATAAGTGTCAGTTTTATACACTTATCCATGGTTTGTATCGATAAATTTCACCCATAATTGAGCTAGTTTACTCGTTTTTTGCTTTTAATTAATTAGTTTTTTTATTTTTATCGGATGATGATGTAAATCTAGTCTTAATCGGATTAAATAACTGATTTACTCAAGAAATAACATGTTTATTAAATATTCTATTTGTCGAATTTTGATATATTCATGTTGTAGGGCTTTCCGAGATGAATTCGGCAGTCTTTCCGGATTCAAAATCAGAGTTATATATCAAAAGTTATCATCCGAAGAAGATTTGGGGCAAAAACGCAAAGTCTGAAAAATTCTGGGCTGAAAACGTAACTCTCAAAGCAACCAGTGAGCAAATTGACGAAGCCAAGTTACGGCCGTAACTAGAAAATGTTACGGCCGTAAGTCATCCAAGTTACGGCCGTAACTCCTTAATGTTACGGCCGTAACTCTTGACAGATTGTTATGATTTGTCTAATTTTTTATACTTTTTGTGTATTATTGAGGGGATGGCTGGCATTGATCCGATCTATTGTAATAATGCTGGAGTTTTGGAGCTATTATATGACTTTAGGTGTATAAATAGACCCCTTAGATCCTTCATCATTCATCATTCATCTTATAATTTTTCACTTTTTGTAAACTTTTCTTTTTGTTGTGAAGAACACACTTGTGTTCTTGAGTGATTTGTGTAAGTGGTATAGCATATGTTGTTCAGAGAGTTTATTGCTTCTTTCTCCTTTATCTACTAAGGGAGTGAGGATCAATTCTTCTCTTGATTCAACTAATAATGACCACCAAAGCTTGTATTATGTATATTAAACCCTTCATGGGCTATGTTACATTTAGTTGGGATTATAAACAAGGTTAGTCATGTTATTTAAGTTTGTATAAAGATCTATTGTGAATTACTTATTATTCTGTGTGATTTTCATTGTTTTAACAATCTTTATTTATTTGGCCAATAAATGACGATATTTATGGTCTTCATATGTTTCGAAAGAAAATATGTTTGATTAGATCAAATGATCTTCACTCTAAGTTGTTCTAGGGGATAGAAATATACCTCTAGACCTTAGATGATTCTTTGAGTTATTTTCATAAATCCTAATGCTATGTATTGAAGCCAATCAACATAAAAATATAGTGGATTGATTCAATATGTAAGGGGCGTTATATAGTTCGAAAGAGAAACTGTCTTTTTAAGGAAAATCGAATCTACACAACATAATAAGTAAATTCATCTTATGATCTCCTATACATCTTCTATAACTAATGATGAACTAAGTTTGTAATCCCAACTATTTCATTTTATAATTAATCAGTCTATTATTATTGCTATCTTTTTATTTCCTTAAAATAATTAGAACTATTATTGCATTTTCTTTGCAATTATTAAACCAAACTTTTTAATTGTGTGTTTCACTCATCTTAGTATCTATAAAAATAGACTAATAGTGTATAATTCAAATTATAACCAAACTTCCTCGTGGGATCGATAAACCGGACTCAAAAAGTCCACTTTACTACTTGATACGATATCGTGCACTTGCGATAGTTACACTAAGAACGTGTCAAACAGCCTTTCCCGAATTAGAGCTACCTTCTCTTGAGTCTGAACTATCAACTCTGTTTCCGTCCCAATCAAGTCAGAAGAATCATCCCAACATAGGGGCGATCTACATCTTCTCCCGTATAACGCTTCGAACGGTGCCATCTTAATGGAAGCATGCTAACTATTGTTGTAGGTGAATTCAATCAAGGGCAAATGAACCTCCCAGTCGGTTGACCAATCTAAGGCACAAGCTCTAAGCATGTCTTCTACTGTCTGAATAGTCCTTTCGGACTGATCGTCCGTCTGAGGATGATAAGCCGTGCTAAAGTTCAGCTCGGTTCCCAAAGCCCTGTGAACTGCCTTCCAAAAGTGCGACACGAAGCGACCATCTCGATCCGAAATAATGGTCTTCGGCGTTCCATGCAATTGGACTATCTTTGTAATAAACACTCATGCCAATTTCTCGGGTCCCCAAGTGTCTTTAAAACCCAGGAAATGAGCCGACTTGGTTAGTCGATCAACTATCACCCAAATCATGTTCATCCCTGCCCTAGTCCTTGGCATACTGGTGATAAAGTCCATCGATATATCCTCCCACTTCCACTCAGAAAATGGAAGTGGCTTCAACATTCCGGTAGGTCGCTGATGTTCAACTTAACCTGCTGACAGGTTAAACATTTCGAAACCTATTCCGCTACGTCCTTCTTCATATTCCCCCACCAGAAATTTTGTTTAAGATCCTTATACATCTTACTGGTGCCCGGGTGAATAGAATAGAGCGCACTGAACCATGTCGAAGAGTTTATCAAAATGCTCAAGCCAATGAACAATATCAACTGGTTCCGACGAACCCTCAAAAATAGGTGGCCTATGACGAGAGATATCGCCAATAATCTGGTTCACTCTTCCAGTCTGCCCAAGAAACGGCACCTAGGAACCTTTCTGCGGTGAACTAAGAACCATCGAGGTCTGCATGGTCTCCATCAGACGCGCCATCTGAGTCATCTGGGCCATCATGCCCTGCATAAATATGAATGGGTCAACTCGAACACCTCCCGATTGAGCTGCATCCCGGTAATCATTGTCAGATCTTTACCGATCATAAGAGCCTCAAGTATATTTTCAGTCAGAAGGAATTAAAGATGAGGCAGAGAAGGTGGCTGGAATTGATCAAGGATTACGATTTGGAAATCCTCTATCATCCAGGCAAAGCAAACATGGTAGCTGATGCACTGAGCCGCAAACCTGTTTCTCTTCGAGTGTTGGAAGCACTTACGTCCCAAACCAGCATTCAACGAGAACTGATTCGTGAAGGAATTGAAGTATGGTCACAGGGAGTCCAAGGGCAACTGTGTGTGATGGAACTAACTTCGTCGTTGGTTGAAGAAATCAAATCTAAGCAGTTGGATGATTCTCTGATTCTTCGATTATGTGACGAAGTGAACAAAGGGAAGGCCCCAGGATTCGTGATACAGGATGATGGAGTTCTGATATTTCAGAGTCGACTTTGCGTTCCCGATGATGATGTTTTGAGACAGACAATTCTAAAGGAAGCTCACATCAATTCTCGTTGAATACTGGACTGGGACGTGAGCGTTTCCAACATTGAAATAGAAACAGGTTTGCGGATCAGTGCATCAACTACCACATTCGCTTTGCCTGTATGATAAAGGATTTCCAGGTCGTAATCTTTGATCAATTCCAGCCATCTCCTCTATCTCATATTTAATTCCTTCTGACTGAAAATATACTTGAGACTCTTGTGATCTGTGAAGATCTGACAGTGAGTGCCGTACAAATAATGTCGCCAAATATTCAGGGCAAAGACAACGGTTGTTAACTCTAAATCATGAGTCGGGTAGGTAATCTCATACGGTTTCAACTGTCGGGAGGCATAGGCAATCACCCTATCCTTCTGCATCAACACGCAACCCAGACCCTGATTTGAAGCATTACTGTAAACCATGAACCCATCAGTTCCATCTGTTAGTGCTAATATTGGCGCCGTTCTCAGTCTTCTCTTAAGTTCATCAAAACTAGCCTCACATTTCTCGTCCCACACGAATTTCTGAGCCTTCTGCAACAACTGAGTAACCGGACAAGCAATTTTGGAAAATCCTTCCACAAAACGACGATAATATCCAGCAAGTCCTAAGAAGCTTCGGACTTCCTTCACGTTCTTAGGAGATTCCCACTCCAAGATTGCCTCAACTTTCTTCGGGTCTACCTGTACTCCATCGGTTAATATCACGTGCCTAAGGAACATTACTTCTTTCATCCAGTACTCGCATTTGGAAATTTTTCATAAAGCTGTTCATTCCTCAAAGTAGTCAAAACAATACGCAAATGTTCTGCATGCTCTTTTGGATCCTTCGAATAGATCAAGATGTCGTCAATGAAAACAACCACGAATTTATCCAAGTATTCTAAGAATACCCGATTCATCAATTGCATAAACACCACAGGAGTATTAGTAAGTCCGGCATCACCACAAACTCATAGTGCCCGTACCGGGATCTGAAAGCAGATTTTGGTATATCATATTCCTTAATTCTTAACTTATGGTATCCTGATCTCAAGTCGATTTTCGAGAATACCGTCGCCCCTTGCAATTGATCAAATAAATCGTCGATCTAGGGCAATGGGTATTTATTCTTGATCGTCATCTTGTTTAGCTCTCTGTAATCAATACACAATCTGAGGGATCCATCTTTCTTTCAAACAAAAAAATGGGTGCACCCCAAGGAGAAACACTAGGTTGATTGTAACCCTTCTGCAACAATTCCTCAAGTTGTTTCTTTAACTCATACATCTCGGTTGGCGCCATGCAGTATGGTGCTCTGGAAATATGTAATACCCGATTGTAAATTCATTCATTTTCATTCAGTAATTGTCACTCAGTAATTTTTTTCACTCATTAATAATCATTCATCATTCATGTTCATTCATTCATATTCACCGTTCGTAGTAACTTTGAGTCATATATCGATATTGTTCATTGTTTCAACCTTGCGGAGAATCGAGATGAGAATATTATCTTGATTGTTGTAATTGTTTCATTAGTCTATGTTGACATTGGAGTTCATCCCATTTCAAATTTACTCCTTGTTCGAATCGTGCTGGTGTTGGGCGAACCCTTGTAATCATGACTCGGAACTACCGTTTTGGGGTTTCCGCACTTCCATTTTGTGATATTGTTCCCAAGTTTTGAGTTCTATGACTTTTATTCTTTTCCCAGGTCGTTTTTCGTCATCTTTGGGCCCGAATGATGTGCGCCGCGGCACAAGGGAGTGTGCGCCGCGGCACGCACATTGCACTTTTGGTGGTGGTGCAGGCTGTACCGTGGGCCGCGGCCCCTGCTGGATGAGCCGCGGCACGAAGCCGATGTACTGGGTAGTTTTTGGCCGTGGGTCGCGGCACACTCAGCCCGTGCCGCGGCACACAGTACAAATTTTCCTATTTCTGCGGATTTTGAGAGATGAATGCTCCTTTCATCATTCTCCTTCCTCCTCCTCTCCTTGGGCGATCTTGTGGGCGATTTTTGGGCGTTTTTGCATCATCTTTATCGGAGGATTTCATCTTCTTCAAGTTGTGGTGTGGATTAACAACATATTTATGGATTCTTCATCCTAATCCAAGGTAATTCCTTCAACCCTAGGTTCGATTTTTGAGTTGGAGCATGATGTTTTGGATGATATAATCATGATTTGTGATGGATATACGTATGATTATGAGTTTTTATGAGTTATCATCGGATTGTTGGAAGTTTTACTCAAGAACACTTTGAAGGTTGACTTGGAATTGGGATTTTCGATTAAATGTTATCGTAAGCTCGATTTGAGTATTCTTATTGGATTATCGATTGTGTTGATAGTGTTTTGTTGGATTGAATCATTTATTAGAGGTTGGTTTTCGATACAATTGGGATTAGTTGTTAAGGATGGGAGATTGTTTTCAAGGTGTTTGTCGAAATGCCTCAATGAGTTTGGATTTTTTGTATCAACCTCTTGAATTGGTTATGATCCCTATTGATACGCATATTAAGCGAATTGTTGGTAATTGTGTTATTCAAGGTTGTTCGAGTGATCGATATCTCCATTAAGGATGTTTGTTCAAGAGAGGATATTTCATCACCGGTATTGTGTAAGTTAATTCTCACTCGGTTAAAAGGATACTCATTCCTTTCGTTGTTGTTCATTCATATTCATAATTCATTCGTGGTATATTAATCATGTTGAGACTTGTAAGTATCCAATTAATCATTTAATTCACGAGGAATGACGGTTCCAATCGTTTCAATGAGCTACCATTGATTTCATTATTATTTCATCTCGGTGAGTCATTCTTGACCCTTGTCGGATTGTTATTCATTAATGTTCATCGGTCACTTTCGTTCTTGTGATCTTCTGGGTTCATATTGTGTGGCCGGGTAGAGATGTGTGGAATTTTTAGTCGGGCACATGATAGTCATGTGATCGGGTTCACCGACACAATGGACTGTGCACACGGTAACGTACCTCCATGAGACTAATTAGGTACAAGGGCGGGTGTGTCCGGACACTCGTCTTGTGTACTTGCACATTACATTACGGGCGTACTATGATGCCCCTCTTCAGCTTGATTTCATAACCAAGATATGTAATTATGGTGATTGCTCTATTGAGGATTGTTGTTCTGTGTAACTGACCCCGTTGCGGGATGTTGTTTTCAGGTCATGGCAAGGCAAAAGCACGGGAAGAGAACGTTGACGGCGAGGAGTCCCAGTGATACTAGTAGGGGGGGCCAGTCTCTTCATTTCATTCATGTTTCCTTGTTATGTATTTTCCGCTGCACTTTGTTTTGGATTGTCATTTGTTCAGTGTTGTATATTTTATCTTCATATAAAATATACATGTATTCAGTGTTCCCTGGGTGTGTTGTATTTGAAACTCCTCATCAGAGTAATTGATGATGTAATGTGGTTCGGTACTACATTTGTATTGTGTAATTCATTAACTTTCATTTGCCTGGTGGGTCCCAGTCGGGGGTCCGTGGCTAGAGGTGTTCAAAACCGGATATCCGAACTTTCGGATATCCGAAATTTCGGATATCCGAAAATTCGGATAGTAGATTTTGATATCCGATATCCGTATCCGAAATTTCGGATACGGATATCGGATATCCGAATATCCGGAAAAAATATGAATTGTGTTCGGATATCCATATATTCGAAAAAAATATTCGGATTTGGATATCGGATATCTGAATATCCGAAAACAACTTCGGATATGGATATCGGATATCCGAATATCCGAATACCTTATATTATTTAAAATATAAAAAAATAAAAATGTTAAGATTTTTCGGATATTTCAGATATCCGAATATCCGATTTTTATGAAAAGTACTATCCGATATCCGAATCCGAAGTTCCGGATATCCGAACATCGGATATCCTAATTTTCGGATATCCGGAACTTCGGTTTTTCGGATATTTCGGATCGGATATCGAATATCGGATATTTTTGAACACCCTTATCCACGGCACTGTAATATCCGCCTAGTTTATGGTGTTACAGAGTTGGTATCAGAGCGTGGTTTTGAATACTACCTTCCGAGTTATGTCTCATTTGAAATCATCGTTCACCAGACTAGTATCATTGGACTTTCGCGTCACGTGTGACCTGTGCAAGCGCCAAGCCCCTCAGACCGAAAGAACAGTAAGATTTCTGACGCCATGGTATAATTTCTGGCAATAAAGAATCACGCATTCATCATTCATCAGTCAACAATCCTCAAACATCATTTTCATTTTGATCATGCCGATCATGTTAATTCATTTATCATTCAGTCAATCTCATTATTCAGCTGTTGATCTTGTGGATCGTATTATCAATCTTGTTAACTTATTCAAGATAATCATTTCAAGAATTTCATCAGCTACATGTCATCTCAGATGATCCTTCATGTAATCATTGTATTAGAGCATGTATGATCATTATTATCATTTCATAATGTAATCATAATGCGGTACTCATACGAGATATATAATCATCATGTGACTTCTTACCTCAGTATGGAGAGAGCTGTCAGAGGACGCAGGGGGAGAGGCCGTGGTGCGGGCCGAAACCCGGAAGCTCGTGTATATAGACGTGCAAACGCGAGGATTACCGTTAATTCATCAAGCGGGGATGCTGCCATTCATTCATCGGGAAATAATCACTCATTGTCAGAAAGTCGTAACCGAGGTACATCTTAATCAGAAGGTGTTCGGGTTGATCCACTCACTTTTATGTAGGGTATGATGGCCCAAATGCAATTGCTTAATCATCATTGCGCCACTCTGGCCGATTTAATCGAGAAAGCTCTTACTTGTGAGCTTACTGCTAAGGAAATTGCTAAGCAACAACCTTCATCTGCTAGCAAGAAATCAACGAAGCGTAATCAGTCCGAAGGCGGTCAGTCAACCCTCAAGAAGCCTCGTGTGGGCTCTACTTTTTTTGAGCAACCTCCTATAGCGCATAAACCCGCAGAATCTCAGTCCCAAGTGGCCAGTTCGGCCATCACCTATTTCAACTGTGGAACGCAGGGTCATCTCAGCACTAGGTGTTGGAGGCAGACTATCGAGTGTTATAACTGTGGAATTGCCGGGCATAAGGCCCGTTTCTGCCGAAAATATCCCAGGCCGACTCCGGCGGCATCTCAGGCCCCGAAGCAATCAGCGGTTCAGAATTAGGCCACTCAGTCCGCATCGTTTAAAATGACGGGAGCAACTAAAGGCGGAGCTCATGCTTATCAGACAGGAGCATCCGGTTCGGGGGCCGGCAAGCCCAGAACGAGATGAAGAGAGCCGACGATCTGGAGGCCCGAATGATCTCAGGTATACTCGAAATTTTATCTCAACCCGTGTGTACTCTTTTGATACTGGTGCATAATATTCATTCATTTTCGAGTCATACTTGAGTAGACTTCATCTGGATAGTGCTACTAGTTGTGAACCATATATCATTGGACTACCTGACGGTAGAAGAATTATCGGATATCGTGAGATTAAGAATTGTCCGATTCAGCTTCATGGTCGTGTTTGGTTAGCAGACCTGATCGTGGTAGATTTACCTAGAGATGATGTCATTTTGGGTATTGATTGGATGGATCGTCATGATGCCATACTTAGTGTCCGTAAGCGTATGGTCACTATCATTTCAGATGATGGAGTCGAGTGTGTATTTCAGGGGAGTAATCCCAGCTGTTTCGGAAGAGTTATCAATATGATGAAAGCAGTGAAATTACTCAATCAGGGTTGTGTTGGTTATTGGTGCTATATGACCAAGACCGAGAAATCATCAGTGTCATTGGCGGATATCCCGGTAGTGAGACAATACGCCGATGTATTTCCAGACGAGTTACCTAGTTTGCCTCCACAGAGAGATGTTGAATTCACGATTGAATTGGAGTCCCGTACATCTCCAATATCGAAAGCACCATATCGTATGGCCCCGACCTAAAAGCAGGAATTGAAGAATCAATTGGAGGATTTGACCGAGAAGAGTTATATCCGACCGAGTGCGCCCCCGTGGAGAGCACCAGTGTTATTTGTCTAGAAGAAGGATGGTTCGTTTCGTTGGTGCATTGATTATCGAGAGCTGAACAGGTTGACAATCAAGGATAATATCCCCTACCCCGCATTGATGATCTTTTGGATCAACTTCAGGGTGCTTCAGTATTTTACAAGATCGATTTGAGACCTGGGTATCATCAGTTATGAAATCGAGAGTCAGATATCACTAGAATGGCGTTTCGAACACGCTATGGGCATTATTAGTTTGTGGTGATGTCGTTTGGGTTAACTAATGCACCTGTTGTAGTCATGGAGTTGATGAACTGAGTTTTCATAGACTATTTAGACCGGTTCGTGGTTGTTTTCCTAGACGACATTTTGATTTATTCTCGTGATCGAGAGGAGCACGAATTTCAACTTCATCAGGTTCTCGACGTGTTGAGACGAGAGCAGCTTTATGAAAAATTTTCCAAATGTGAGATTCTGGACGTCCGAGGTGACGTTTCTCGGGCTTGTAATTTCATCAGATGGAGTACGTGCTGACCCTCAGAAGACGGAGGTTATACCAGATTGGCAACCTCCATAGAATGTTAAGGAAATGCGAAGCTTTCTTGGAGTAGCTGGCTATTATCGGCGATTTGTGAAAGGATTTTCTAAAATTGCTCAACCTATGACGAACCTTTTGCGAAAGGATAAGAAATACACGTGGTCTGACGCGTGTCAGTGGAGTTTTGAGGAACTCAAAAGTCGTTTAATTTCAGCGCCTGTCCTTTCTTTACCACAAGGGACGGAAGGATTCGTGGTTTATAGTGACGCGTCCGGACAAGGTCTCGGATGTGTATTAATGCAGAATGGGAAAGGTATTGCCTATGCTTCGCGGCAACTGAGACCTTATGAGTTCAACTGTCCGACCCATGAGCTGGAGCTAGTGGCCGTGGTTTTCGCGTTGAAGATTTGGTGTCATTATCTTTATGGCGTCACCTGTCAGATTTTCGCTGATCATAAGAGTTTGAAGTATATATTTACTCAGAAGGAGTTAAATATGCGTCAGAGACGGTGGTTAGAACTGATTAAAGATTTTGATATCGAGATTCAATATCACCCGGGTAAGGCGAATGTTGTCGCCGATGCCTTGAGCCGTAACTCTGTTCAGGAGCAAATGCTTGCTTGTTTAACCATTCAGAAAGAGCTTCAACAGGAATTCCTAAGGCATGAGATCGAGGTTTGGTTACAACGTGTACAAGGGCAACTTTGTATGCTGGAGATTTCATCGCCACTTGAGGAGGCGATCAGACTGAAACAGGGCTCATACCCATTTTTGTTACGCATTCGAGATGATGTGGATCAGGGGAAAGCCCCTGGAATTGTGTTCCACGAGGATGTCCTTTTGTGATTTAAGAACTGGTTATGTGTTCCGGCGGATGACGAGTTGAAAAACTCAATTTTGAGAGAGGCCCATCATACCCCTTATTCAATTTATCCGGGGTCTAGCAAGATGTACAAGGACTTGAAACAAAATTACTGGTTGAGTAATATGAAGCAAGAAGTTGCAGAATTTGTTTCGAGATGTCTGACCTGTCAGCAAGTCAAGATAGAACATCAGCGACCGGCGGGTATGCTGAAACCACTTCCTATTCCAGAATGGAAATGGGAGGATATTCCATGGACTTCATCACGAGCTTGCCGGTGAGTCGTCGTGGCATGAATATAATTTGGATAATTGTGGACCGCTTAACTAAGTCAGCTCATTTCCTTGAGATTAAGGATACGTCGGGTCCTGAGAGACTTGCCCAGTTGTTCATCAAAGAGATGGTGAGATTGCACGGTACTCTTAAGAGTATCGTTTCTGATTGTGACGGGCGATTCGTGTCACATTTTTGGAAATCAGTTCATCGTGCCATTGGGAACTCAGCTTAATCTCAGCACAGCTTTTAACCCTCAGTCCTACGGACAGGCAGAGAGAAAGATTCAGACATTAGAGGACATGTTGAGGGCATGCGTCCTTGATTGGAAAGATGATTGGGAATCCCAACTACCGTTGATCGAGTTCACGTACAATAATAGTTGGCATGCTTTGATTCAGATGGCACCCTACGAATCCTTATACGGTCGTCGTTGTCGATCTCCCCTACACTGGGATGACTTATCAGAATCAATTGACACCGAGCCCGATATGCTTATAGCTGCCCGCGATAAGGTAGATTTGATCAGGAGTCGTTTATTGACCGCTCAGAGACGATAAATCATATGTAGATAATCGTCGTCGACCATTAGAGTTCGAGACAGGTGACCACGTCTTGGTCAAGGTGTCCCCAAGTCGAGGTATTTTCCGTTTCGGGAAATGGGGGAAGTTGATTCGAGATTCATTAGACCATTTGAGATTTTGGATCGAGTAGGCAGTCTGGTTTATCGATTGGCCTTGCCTCCGGTGTTGAGCCGAATTCATAATGTGTTTCACGTCTCTCAGTTGCGGAAGTATATTGCCGACCCTAGTCACATACTTCAATTCGATGAAATCGAGATCGCGAATGATCATACGTATGAGGAGCATCCCGTACGGATCTTAGAACGGTGAATCAAACAATTGAGGAACAAGACGATTCCTTTGGTTAATTCAGTGGTCAAGACACGGAGTCGAAGAGGCTACTTGAGAAATCGAGGATAGTATGCGGGAAAGTTATCCCGATTTGCTTCACCCATAGTTTCGAGGATGAAACTATTTTTAAGGGGGGAGTATGTAATACCCGATTGTAAATTCATTCATTTTCATTCAGTAATTGTCGCTTAGTAATTTTTTTCACTCATTAATAATCATTCATCATTCATGTCATTCATTCGTATTCAACGTTCGGAGTAACTTTGAGTCGTATATCTATATTGTTCATTGTTTCAACCTTGCGGAGAATCGAGATGAGAATATTATCTTGATTGTTGTAATTGTTTCGTTAGTCGATGTTGACATTGGAGTTCATCCCATTTCAAATTTACTCCTTCTTCGAATCGTGCTAGTGTTGGGCGAACCCTTATAATCATGACTCGGAACCACCATTTTGGGGTTTTAGCACTTCCATTTTGTGTTATTGTTCCCAAGTTTTGAGTTCTATGACTTTTATTCTCTTCTCGGGTTGTTTTTCGTCATTTTCGGGCCCGAATGATGTGCGTCGCGGCACAAGGGAGTGTGCGCCGCGGCACATACATTGCACTTTTGGTGTTGGTGCAGGCTGTACCGTGGGCCGCGGCCCTGCTGGCTGAGCCGCGGCATTAAGCCGATGTACTAGGCAGTTTTTGGCCGTGGGCCGTAGCACACTCAGCCCGTGCCGCGGCACACAGTACAAATTTTCCTATTTCTGCGGATTTTGAGAGATGAATGCTCATTTCATCATTCTCCTTCCTCCTTCTCTCTTTGGGCGATCTTGTGGGTGATTTTTGGGCGTTTTGCATCATATTTATCGGAGGATTTCATCTTCTTCAAGTTGTGGTGTGGATTAACAACATATTTGTGGATTCTTCATTCTAATCCAAGGTAATTCCTTCAACCCTAGGTTCGATTTTTGAGTTGGAGCATGATGTTTTGGATGATATAATCATGATTTGTGATGGATATACGTATGATTATGAGTTTTTATGAGTTATCATCGGATTGTTGGAAGTTTAACTCAAGAACACTTTGAAGGTTGACATGGAATTGGGATTTTCGATTAAATGTTATCGTAAGCTCGGTTTGAGTATTCTTATTGGATTATCGATTGTGTTGATGGTTTTTTGTTGGATTGAATCATTCATTAGAGGTTGGTTTTCGATGCAATTGGGATTAGTTGTTAAGGATGGGAGATTGTTTTCAAGGTGTTTGTCGAAATGCCTCAATGAGTTTGGATTTGTTGTATCGACCTCTTGAATTGGTTATGATCGCTATTGATACGTATATTAAGCGAATTGTTGGTAATTATGTTATTCAAGGTTGTTCGAGCGACCGATATCTCTATTAAGGATGTTTGTTCAAGAGAGGATATTTCATCATCAGTATTGTGTAAGTTAATTCTTACTCGGTTAAAAGGATACTCATTCCTTTGGTTGTTGTTCATTCATATTCATAATTCATTCATGGTATATTAATCGTGTTGAGATTTGTAAGTATCAAATTAATCTTTCAATTCACGAGAAACGACGGTTCCAATCATTTCAATGAGCTACCATCATTTCATTATTATTTCATCTCGGTGAGTCATTCTTGACCCTTGTCGGATTATTATTCATTAATGTTCATTGGTCACTTTCATTCTTGTGATCTTCTGGGTTCATATTACGTGGTCGGGTGGAGATGTGTGGAATTTTTAATCGGGCACATGATAGTCATGTGATCTGGTTCACCGACACAATGGACTGTGCACACGGTAATGTACCTCCGTGAGACTAATTAGGTACAAGAGTGGGTGTGTCCGGACACTCGTCTTGTGCACTTGCACATTCCATTACGGGCGTACTATGATGCCCCTCTTCAGCTTGATTTCATAACTAAGATATGTAATTATGGTGATTGCTCAACTCTTGAGGATTATTATTCTGTGTAACTGACCCCGTTGGGGGATGTTGTTTTCAGGTCATGGCAAGGCAAAAGCATGGGAAGAGAACATTGACGGCGAGGAGTCCCAATGATACTAGTAGGGGCCCAGTCTCTTCATTTCATTCATGTTTCCTTGTTATGTATTTTCCGCTGCACTTTCTTTTGGATTGTCATTTGTTCAGTGTTGTATATTTTATCTACATATAAAATATACATGTATTCAGTGTTCCTTGGGTGTGTTGTATTTGAAACTCCTCATCAGAGTAATTGATAATATAATGTGGTTCGGTACTACATTTGTATTGTGTAATTCATTAACTTTCATTTGCCTGGTGGGTCCCAGTCGGGGGTCCACGGCACTATAATATCCGCCTAGTTTAGGGGGTTTCAGGTGCGGCTCCTGGTTCCAATTCGATATCAAACTCTACAGCTCTACATGGAGGTAATTCAGGTAGTTCGTCAGGGAATACATCTGAGAATTCGTTCACCACTGGGATAGATGAGAGCTCTACTCCTTCTTCCTTCTTCATGGCATAACACCAAAACCCGGTGCAACCATGTTTCAACAATTTAATCGATTTCATGGCTTTGATCACTTTCCCTGAGCTTCCTGATCTCTATCCTTCGAATAAATGTTCAGATCCGTCATCAGAATCGAGATAACTCTCTTCCGATAACTCAAAATAGCTCCATAACGATTGAGCCAATCGTCCTCGAGAATTAAATCGTCACCATGGATGTCGATCACGATAAGATTTGATGGACAATTTCTCCCTCCTATCGACATAGGAAAATTTCTAGCTTTTAGATTTCCCATAATTCTCTCTCCACTTGGCAGACTCACAACATAAGGTTCACAATCATGGAAACACGAGTTTTTCAAACGATTAACACGGTTCAATGATATGAAAGAATGCCTAGCTCCTGAATCGAATAAGACACTAATTGGTTGCAAAAGAATCTGAATCATACCTGATGCAACAACAGTGTTCTGATCATCTGACCTCTTCATCTCATAAAGGCACAGAGGAACGGACCCAGCACTGGATGCTTCTCTCTTTTCGAAATTGTGCTATTGAAGACCACTCTGCTGAGTCAGGTTCACACTCGTCTCTTTAAAAACTTGTGCTGAAGTGCGAGCTCCAAACGATCTAGTCACATTTCCACAAAAAGTCGCTCGATGCCCCTCTTGTCCACATTCAAAATAGGTCACAGGAGGAGCGGAGCAATCACGCCGAATATGCCCTGCTCATCCACAGTTATAACACTTCTTCGCTGTATCTGAAACCGTCGATGCTGTTCAGAACTTCTTTCTACCTCGAGAAGGATACGGAGGCCTTTTGGACGAATGGAATGAGGACTGGCCCTTGCAGGGCCCGCTACCCTTGTTCTCAGTGAAGTTGCCACACTTTCTGCTTCTTTGATTCTGCAAATTTCTCCACTGCTGCCTCTTTCATCTCATAAGCTAGGGCTTTATCCTGATACTGTCGGAGAGTAGTACATTCGAATCCTGACATATGTTGTTGGATCTCCGGCTTCATCCACATGTCGAAGTGAAAAATCTTCTCTGCCTCGGTTCCGACCAAATGTCGCACAAAGGTCAGCTGGTGATTAAAAGTTTTAATCATATCTGCCACAGATGCCTCCAGATCTTGTGGTGAGAAAAACTCTCAGACTCTAGCCTCTCTAACTGGATGAGGACAATACTGTGCTTCCATCATTACTTTAAATTCTGCCCAGTCAGCATTACGATCCTCAGGTCGAATGGCTTTCCACCAGTCGAAAGCTTCCCCAGTCAGAAAATATTGAGCGTTCAGAACTTTTCGGCCATCGGGACAATTAATCCCCGCAAATATCTTGTCCAATTCTTTCAGCCAGTGGTCCCATGTAGGCATCTCTGAAGAACCGTCAAACTTCGGTGGGTGTAGTTTGACCACTTCTGAAAGCCACTTGTCTCCCCAATTGTCCTCGTTACGCTGTTGACCCATCGTCGCTTGTATGCGGTCAACCACCTAAGCAAATTAGGTCATCTGAGTGACCACTTGTTGAAGCACTCCCATCACGTTAGGATTTGCATCTTCCCCTAAAGTTCGTGCTCGGTCATTGTTTACTGATTCCTGTTGTCCGTCAAAATGGGAATCAACTTGATTAGCCGACAAATCCTGGGTAGACGATGAATCTTCCTGTCTCGCATTACAACGTCCGCGTCCACGACCTCCTCTCAACATACTGTAAACACAAATACTCAATACCCAGAGCAAAATATTCTAAAATTCGTCAATATCCACAAAATGCGAAATAATTAAAATGGTAGTATATGAGATTAGGAAACTTACAACCACGGTCCACATGACGACGCAGGCTGTACAGTGATGTTATACGCGTCCGATAAATCAAACGACATAAACATACCCAACTAAACCCAACTGCCCAGATATCCATGAATCTTAGCTCCGATACCATATTATGTAACACCCCGAGATATTCAGAATAATTACAGCACCGTAAACGCTTTATGTAAAAGTTTACAAGGCTAAATTAAAAGAATAACTGAACAAATACGAAAATACCACCAATAGTTGAGTAAATTAATAACTGGTTAAAACATCTCAACACAATTCAATTATTACAAATTTCTCAAATCCTCAAAAGACACACGTACTCGAGTACTAAATACCAAACCAGAATATCAAAACAATACAACAGACAACATCACTGTGCCCCTTCATCATCATGTCGGTACTGTGGTTTCTTCCCCGCTTCTCGGCTACCTGAACATCAAACAAATATCCACCCCCACAGGGGTTAGCAAAACGATGCTAGTATAAGTATCATAATAAATATACAAGAACAGATATGCAACAACGATGCATAACAAAATACAGAACACGGACTTACGCTACCGGAATCCAACGATGCCAATCCACATGATTCCATGAACACAACATGGGATAATCCAATGATCCAGCGCCCTCATCATAGATCCAAGATGATCTCGTCGGACCAACACGAGGTGGAAAAACCCATCCAATGATCCAGCTCCCTCAGCATAGATCCCAAGATGATCCCGTCGGACCAACATGAGGTGGACAATTGATCCAGTGCCCTCAGCATAGATCACACGATCCCTTTCGGATCTATACAACACACACGATACAACCATACATACATATGCAAAACAATATGTTCATCAATATGAAGACATGAATCAAAAACATGAACGACATTATAACAATTCATCTAGGGTAATCTCACATTCATCAATATGAATGGTAATATGCATGATCAAAATCATAAACGTTAAACCAAAAGTCATGTTACGATACTTGCCTCAAAAATGGCGACAAGGATAGATACTACGAATAACCTTCAACCCGGTCGAAGAACTCTCACTTGATCAATTCACCAAATATCCGAACGTTCATTGAACAATAGCACCAATATAACGTTCTAAACATCATACGAGCATCAAGAGGCGTAATCTACCCGATAATAAAAATGTATGAATCTGCCCCAACCCATACCAGTTGAATCATCACTATGCTACTAATTCGAACAATAATCCCATAATCTTCCAAGCAAGATTAAACACATCATTCGGTCGGATTCTTCAACTATATCACATGGTAGTTCATCTAACATGGATCCTAACCATAACTTTCATTAATCCAACACAACAAGATTTCGAAAATATCTTGAAGAACACCATAAAAACTCGTTTATTAGGTTCAACATGATTAACATCTTATTCTTCAAGGAATAACTCTAAATTCAAATCCATTAAGTTCCCCTATACGCGTTGTTTATTCAAGTTGTAGGTAAGAAACTCAATAACCTCAGTAATAAACTCAACAATTTCCATAGCATGATCATGTTTGACAACAAGAACACATAATCCAAATCGATAAATCGCCACATACCTTACACGAAAGGAAAAGATGAAATCACTTGATGAACTCCACGCCAAACGCTAGAACATCAATCCTCAAGGCTCCTTGCCTTCAATGATTATGTTTAGAGGTTGATATGAAGGTTTAATATGGGGAGGGTAACTCTCTAAGTCTCGGAAATTGAGTGTGGGGTGAAGTGGAAACTGAAAAATGAAATGAGGTCCTGTCCTATTATAGAAAATGATTATTAGCGCGCGCTGCTGCTCCTTTTTGGCGTGCGATAATGGGCTCCCAGACCATTGTATCTAACTATCCTCGGTCTTACGTATGCTAAATAGCCTTTACGTGGGCTAAAAGCAACAGTTAGCGTACGCTAACACCCATCATAGCGTGCGCTATCGGCTTTACGAAAGCTCACTCACCTCACTGTACTATATTTAGCGCGCGCTAGCATCTCTCACGTAGCGTGCGCTAAAACCCATTGACTCGCCTTTTCCAAAAGCCGTCCAGGTTCATCCCGACAAAATATTATCCAAGATCTGCGATCCGAACTCACCTACCGCCTGTCTCAGTCATGCTGACCACGTATAACGCGCGTTAAGACTCATCTATAGCGTGCGCTAGCTTACATATTTAGCGCACGCGACACTTAAACATTAACGTGTGCTAAATGTACATAAGTACATGCATGAAACCACAACTACGAAATCATACACTCGTCGATATAGGATCATAAAATAGGGATGATTATACTCAGATCAAAATACAACATATGCAATATCACAAGGTTCAAATACAGATAAAATACACATCAGATATTCGGGTATTACACTTTATCTCATTTACATCCAAACTCATATATTAATACCCAAAACGATGAGACTAAGGTTGAGGCACCCAGATCCGTTTAGAAGTTATTGACTGTTAGGATAAATATTCCTATTTTGATAATAGTCAAACGTACAGCAAAGAAGTCTTAAGAAGTCAGAATTTCGCTAAGTATGGAAGTTGTTAGGAATCTCCGTATAGCCCGTCCATACAACAAGAGATCTTCTATAGAGTCTAATCTGACAGAGCTTGCATCGTACAACAGAAGTTAAAAGTACGTTGGATACAACATTCTTACTGTAAGTGTTTTACTTAGGAAAAGTAAAACACAAATCCAACAGGACTGAAGAAAAATAGCTTCAAACCCTTGTGGATAAACATTGTTTAATCATAAACTATTCACGGTTAAAGCAGCATTTATTACTGATAGGACAACATTTAATGTGGCCGGAGGGAGACAAGTCTGGACATGCTGAAGAGCATTTAATGCGAAGTCAAAAAGAATGTCTGAAGCATTAAATACGAGCTATCTTTAATTTAAACATTCAATAGCCACCAATCAGAGACGTCAACATCTCACCAACCAGCAACGACTACATTTACAATGGATCTATTTCCAAGGTTATAAATAGCCCCAAACAAGATGACATTAAAAAAACCAAGAATATTTATTCTCGCGCATACATCTGACAGATAGCTCTGACAATCTAGCTATAAAAGAGCAGTACATTCTTGTGCATACAGCAATACTCAAGCAAAGAAATATACTAAGTCCTCAATGCAAATAGCGCAGCATATAGCGAACGCTCATAAAAGATATAACTGTTGGAATCATTGTACCACCTTTACCGTTGAGATCAACCTAGCCCTATGTGGACTAAGTTCCTTGCGTATTCCAACATGTGTAGAAAGAATATCATTGGAGATGAAGCTTCAATATGTATGAGAAGAAGTGAGTCGAAAGAGCTTGAAGCCAATCTGTGTGAATGGTCAAAGCTATAGTCCCTGTATCAATATGTGTGAATGATACAGAGACAGTTTTAGTTAAAGTCACGTAGCTGTGTACGTATACACTAGTAGAAACAACCCCTTCCTTGACCCTTTTTTTATGACCAACAGTCGAAGATGACTCGCAAATAGCTTAGTCACATAATCAGAGTCATAACGCGTAAAATTTCCATTCGCGATGACGCGAGTTTACATGTGTCAAAAAGTGGCAGTCATAATCAGAGTCATCACGTTTTTTTCAAAAACCGTATTCTAATACCCACGCCCTGCTTTGCTATTCATTATTCAACACCCCAATCCCACCCTCACCCTCTCATTCCCACAAAGAGAAGATTCATCGCACAATGACAATGAAGATTCAAAAGCTTCCTTATGATTAATGATTCAAGATCACCAATAAGGTTAGGGTTCTTATCCCACTCATCCATCGATCGTTCATCGTTGTGCTTCTATACTGGAATCGATAGTTCGATACACCCAACTCTTCAAGTTACGTTTTTATTTTCCACCGCTCCTGTAGTGGAATCGACACCGTTCATCGTTGTGCTTCTCGAACCCTAAAACCTCTTTTCTATGGATTCCTTCTTCTCAAAATTCAGAAGGTCTCGAACCCTAAAACATCTTTTCTACCATCAAATGCAGGAGAAAAACAACAAACCAGATGAAGAAGGGCAGAAAATATCAAGGTAATAGCATGTTTGCAAATTTTTCTTACATTTTGATTACCCTTTTTCGTAACAGCGTTTATACATCTGATCCTGATCCGGCTTTGAGGTATTCTGAAAACCAATTTTAGGAATTGTGTCAAGCTATGTACCCTGTATTGGTTTTGATGATTGGGTTTTTGAAACCTATATGAGTATGGTTCTGTTTTGAAGGCTTGGTTTATTTTTGGGGGTTTTGGTTGAAAACACAAACTCTCAACTTGAGAATTACATTAGCATTTAGCATTTAGCATTTATTATTTTTATTAATACAAAGTCTTGCATTGATTTAAGCCTCACCTATTTTGCTTAAATTTGGTGCTAGGAGCCAAACGTTGGAAAAGACAGAGAATTGTGCATCTGCATCAACCTCTATCTCAATAAACAAATAGGTATTATGTTATTTGTTAATAGTTTTCTAAAAAGCATGTTGCAAAATCAATGTATACATTTCACATCTTCAGTCCTTTGTCTTACTTTGTTTTTAGTAAAGCAAACTTGTTGCTCAAATTGCCAACAAGAGCCAACAAGAAGCAGTGTTTCCCCGAGGTACCATTCATCTTTTTCACTCTTGAATGTCAATTAATTGACTAGATCCTAAAATTGATCATAAGTACATCAACCATATCCCATGACCACCTGAGCGACCTTAATTATTATTACGGTGTTTACACAGGACACAATGTTGTCTATTAAAGTTCTTAATGATGGTGTCACGATTGCTTAAGCCATAGAGCTTTCGGATGCAATTGAAAATTAAGGAGTGATACTTGCCTGCTCTACTCAACTAATAAATTGTCTGACCAAATACTCCATCTATTTATAGGTTGCAACTAAGATGATCGATTTAGCTGGCAATGGTACTACCACAACAATTGTTCTTGCAAGAGAGATGGTGAAATCTGGATTATATGTTGTAGCATTTGGAGCGAATCATGTTTCTTTAAAGAAATGAATGGAGAGGATGTAAAAGGAATTGATCAATTTAAGTTTTAGAGAAGAAAACGAGCACGGGTGAAAGGGATGAGATAAAAGGTAAAGTCTTTCGCTTGTTATATATTTTGTATTTTTGGTAAGAGGATGGTACCTCGTAATATAGCCCTTGTTACAATTATTACGCATCTCGCTAGCGATCGATTCAAATTTTATATAGTTGTTAAATCGATTATATATTATTCTTCACTCAAAGTGTTCTATATTTCCAAATCAGTTAATGTGATTCAACTCACCAAGCAAGGACATCGATTCTAAGACTCCGATTCAACATCTTCAAGGAATGACGCAAACCGGTGAATTTGGGTTTGATCTCTCCAAGGTATACAATATTTATATGGTTCTTGTATTTTGGTTGGGTTTTTTTAGTTCGTGTTTCATTTGAGATATATAGGTTTCTTCTATTAATGACGAGTGCACCTCATTGCATCTGGTATCTTTGTGTGCCTCAACATGGGTTCTTAATAGGTTGAATGAGGCTATACTTAAAAGAAGATGTTCATTTTTGGAATATCCTAAAATATGTAAAACATCTAGATAATGTCCAAACTAACCTCATTCTATATCAATATTCAATATTATTTTAAATACTGCGGCCCTGTTTGCCATTATTCTCCATCTTTCAGTTTTGTAGTCTTGGGGTGATTTGAATCCTCTTCTCCCGATGATTCTTACCCCTATTTTACTGATTGATTGAAGATTAAATAATTATGTATACGTCATCTCTTATTTATAATGGGTAGAGAACCTCATGAACCTCAAATCCAAATACAATGGAACTTTATGATTTGCATCTCATATCGCTTAACGGAAACACCAAGCCGTCATGGTCATTGAGCAACAAGTGGGGGTCTTGCAAGGCCATTCGTGTATTTCGATCATACTTTCTTCAATTCGATCTTGGAACCCTACCTTGGGAAGTCTCAGAAACAAGGCCGTGATCACAGCCCGGCTTATTTTAATGATGCCCAGTGCAAGCTACGAAAGACGAGAATAGCAGGCCTTGATGTTCAAAGAATTATCAATGAACCTACTGCACTGCACTTTCTTATGGTTTGAACAACAAAGAAGGTCTTGTTCTTTTTTGAATCTCGATTTGTGATTTGTGAATTGGCAATGGTTTTAGAGTTTAGATGCCGTTTCTCGGTTGTCCTGTTATTGGCTAGTTAACTTGTCTAATTATGCTTGTTTCTTGTTTCGTAACTTGTAAGTGAAGGTTGTTTCCGCTTGGTAATTGAATCTCAGTTTGTGTAGGTTATTGCCTAGTTAATTGATCATCTTGTTTTACTTGTAAGTGTAGGTTATTTGTTTTGTTAATATGAATTGGCAGCTGGTCTTACTTGTAAGTGTAGGTTATTTGTTTTGTTAATATGAATTGGCAGCTGGTCTTACTTGTAAGTGTAGGTCTTATTTGGTAAATTGTTCTGTAACTGAGTTTATTATAGTCTTGAAAGATATATTTGGTAAATTGTTCTGAAACTAAGATTTAGTACATAAGATTTCTCGTGGGAATTATTTATTTTAAAAAAAAAAGTTCGTTGAGTATTTACGGATTTAATATACTAAACCCTAGAGAGATTCATCCTGCTGGCTATGATTTCTGCATCACCCATATATCTTGTACTCTATTTTACAGGGAAACAACTTCAATTTTACAAATCTTGGCTTATGGAACCGTCTGGGTCTTGTCATTCTTGCAATTACTGAGATCTTTTGATATTCGTTTTGTTTTTGTTTTGATTTATGGGGAGAAAGATTCATTTCCTGAAGATGACAATAGGTGCACGTGACACCATCGTCCAAAATCAAGAGGGCCCCAAAGATGTACACCAAAGGGCGGTCCAAAAGTCCGGAAGAGAACATTTTAGTTCTTGTAAGGATGAGACCACTGAATTCGAAAGAAGTAGCTGCTTACGACCTCGTCGCGTGGGAGATCACAGATGAGAATACGATTGTTTCAAAGAATTTACATCATGAGCGGCATGGGGGATTGTATACATTTGGTATATGCAGTAACTTATACAAAGATACAACTCGATTCGTCGTAATTGGAAATTAGCATTTATATCTGTATTTACACATCCCATATCCCAGATAAGGTGTTTGATCCAACTTGCTCTACACCCAAAGTATATGAAGAAGGCGCCAGAGATGTTGCTATGTCTGCTCTTAGTGGAATTAACGGTAAAATGATACACACGGTGTATTCTTGATTAAAAAGAAGTAGTTGTAGTAATATGTTCTTTTCATGTGTGCTTGCTGTTTCTATTAGCTTTTTATTTTTTATGTTTTTTGCGGCAACAATTTTTGCATACGGGCAGACTAGTAGTGGAAAAACATTCACCATGAGGGTGTGGCGTAACATGCTATCAGAGACATTTATGAGCGCATCAACTTCGTAAGATATATTGATATTTGAATAAATTTCCGGCAAATGAAACTCGTTTAAAAATTTAGTTTTGTTCTCTGACAGACTCCAGAGAGAATTTTTGCTCAAATTTTCTGCTTTGGAGATTTACAATGAAAATGTTGTGGATCTCCTAAACAGAGAGTCGGGCTCCCTTCGCCTGCTAGATGATCCTGAGGTAACCACATTAATATTTAAAATGTTGAAAATTCGTTTCTAGATTTTTTTTGCGTCTTTAAATGTTTCTTGCTGTTGGCAGAGAGGAACCATTGTGGATAAGTTAATTGAAGAGGTGGTCAAGAACGGTCAACACTTGAGGCATCTAATAAGTATTTGTGAAGGTAATGCTAAGATGAAAATGTTCATTTTTGCATGTTTTATTGAATACATTTATTCCACCAGTTTATTAAATTATAATGCTTTACCAATTCATGTGCTTGTAGCGCAAAGGAGTGGGTGAAACTTCCTTAACGATAAAAGCTCGAGGTCACATCAGATTATTAGGTGGTATGTTTCAATCGTTCTCTAAATACAATTTGATACCCAAAAAAATGAGTGGGGTTGGATTTGTGTTAAATAATCTGAGGCAGAAGTCCGTACATAATCTGCGGGTAGATTACGTCAAATAACAATCGCTTGATTTATTTCCAACTTTATTTCAAATTGTTCACTAACTCGTGTAATTATTTTGTATCCAATTCAGAAGCAGCATTCTTACTTATTAACTCGTGTAATTATTTTGTATCCAATTCACTAACTCGTCTAGATTGTCTTGTAGTTGGTCTTAGTTGTCTTATTTAAATTGTGAATTGTGAATTGTGGCTGTTGGTCTTAGTTGTCTTATTTAAACTGTGAATTGAAGTTGTGACTGTGAATTGAAGTTGTCACTGTGAATTGTGATCAATTGTGGTTTTGTGACCGGGTCTTAGTTGTCTAGCTTAGTTAGTCCGCGGATCCTATTTAAACTGTTTTAACTTGTTGTTTTATTTGACTAGATTGGAGGTGAAAGCAACGACTACACTGATGCCGATTTCGACGACATTCGAGAAGAATGGTGTACTTATGTGGCGAATTTTATTTTTAGGGAGTAAAACTGTTTATAGGAATAGGTACAGTTGGTAGAAATGGGTACAATTGGTAGTAATCGTAAACTAGATAATATTGATCCGATTTTGACATGATCGAGTTTAGTCGAGTCATGTAATGAATTGGTAACGCATGGTTTTGCGATATATATGAAATGCGTTAATTTTGTACAATCGATCAGCATGTTTTGTAATGAATTGGGTACAATTGGTATATAATTGCAGGTTTAGCAGGGGGGTCATAAAAGCCAGAAAAAAAAATAAAAAATTTTGAAGTTATGACACGCAAAAACTGAAATCAGAAAAAGGGGTCATAACTTTTATGACACGCATATATAGTTGTCAGAAAAGGGCGTCATAAAGTGGGTGTCATAAGTGCGTGTCATTGTACAATGACGAACAAATGCGAGTCATAATGAGTTATGACTGGTCCTTCTATGACCAGCATTTGCGCGTCATAAAGGCCCTTTATGACGCCAAATGCGCGTCAAGAAAGACTCTTTTTCTACTAGTGGTAGTGATATTAATGAACTCTTTACTCCTATGTGGAGGACCAGTGGGCGTAGAGGGGTTTACCTCAAACCACTTAATTCTGTGTGTTATTTACTTTCCATCCATACTATTTTCATTTAACTGTGATTTATAAGTATACATTGTGAAAACCCTGTACGCACCAAGCAAACAAGAGAATACCAAGTTGTTGTATTTACAACAACTCACTATTAGATTTCGTCTACGTAATTAACTTCAAAAATCATACAGCTTGTTGTATTTTTACCTTCTAAACTGTTTATTGTATACTCTGTGGCCAACAAGCGGTATCGTAGCGGTTGATTCTAAAAAAACAAATCAGTCGATTTTTAACTGAATCAAATCCACAAATCACTAGCTTCTGAAAACTTTGTCTTATACTTTCATCATTCTATGTATAAGATGGACTCATCTATAATAAACAAGGTTCCTATGTTTTTCATTAATAAGTTTGATGACTCGAGAATCAAGATGGAAGCCTATCTTGCGGTCATGCATGAGGAAATGATTTATGTCAACCAGGAAGGACCTATCAAGATTTTGAAGGTCAATACAGCCCCAAGGATGGAAGAGTAACCTTATGCCCCGATGCTCGAGAAATGGCGCGATCAGTGGACAACTGATGAGCACAAGCGAGCCAACCTGGACAACATCGCCAAGAATACGTTATTTGTCACTCTTGACAAAGGCACATTCTCCAAGGTAAAGAGCTGCCTGGGAGAAACTCAAGCTTATTTGCGAGAGTACTGAGCTCTCGAAAGAAAACAAAATTTCCAAAATTACTCAGCAGTTCGAATCTTTTGAAATGAAATCTTCTGAAATGCTTGAGGAGCTTGACCTCAGATTCACTGGCATTGTCGGTGAACTTGAAACATTAGGTAAAGTGTATACCCAAAATAAGAAAAAATTAAAAATCTTTAGATCACTCCGTGCCCGATGGGATTAAGACTACAACTATGTGTGTATCTTGTAATCTAAACGATATCTTTACTTTTGATATCTTCTCTGACCTCAAAACTTTTGAGTATGATATTGACAGGAGAGAAAAGGCCGAAGAGTCACCTGCCAAGACTACATCATTGGCCACTGTATTTGAAAAGAGACACAGTTCTCCACCCAGCACATCTAAATCAGCACACAAGACTACAGACAGCGTCGACGACATCCTGTCACACGATGAAATGGCCCTGCTCATGCACAAGTTCAAAAAGTTCATCAAACAGTCTGGAAAGACTCCATACAGGCCCAGGCCTTTTCACAAGGTAAGCTCTGGAGTTCCTTCATCTGGTGATTCTAACTTATGCTATAACTGTAGGAAACCAGGACACTATACAAGTAAGTGTCCACATCCGAAAGTGCAGAAGTTTCCAGAAGCTGAGTGACAGGAAAAAGATGAAAGAAGACGTGTATGGAAAAACAAGATCAAGGCCATAATTGGTGAATCAGAAGCCTCACCCGCGTCGAACAAGACCAAGGAGTGCCTTCAGGCAATCACTGACAGTGACTCCTCCGATGATGAGATCTAGGATAAAGCATATATGTGCTTTATGGCTAAAAAATACAGGATGATGAGGACAGCGATGATGAAGTAAGTTCAAATTCAACTATTCCCATAAATACATCGCATACCTTTCAAAATACGATGAATGAATTCAAAAGCATTCAAAAAGCGCATGAGACACTAAAACGAGAAAACATATAGCTCGAAATTTCAAAATTAGAGCTGAAAGATGAAAATGACTTGCTGAAAAATAACTATGAAAACATGTCTCTTGATTGCAAAACAGCAAAGTTACCTTTGAAAAACTCATGGAAACTAATCATCAACTTGCCAAAGATCTAAATGAGGCAAAGTCTCATAATGAGAGCAAGATAAATGATTTTGCTTTACTCGAAGCCAAAATAAACACTCTCGGGAAGCAAGAAGGAGAATTAGAGACCATTCTGAAATCATTTGAGAAAAGTTCTAGACGGTTGGAAGAAATTCTAAGCACTGGGCAGCATGCACATGATAAATGTGGCTTAGGATATGACTCATTATCCCATAAGGAAAAGACTAGTACGGTATTCGTCACGGGAATGGAACCCATTCCTAGACCTGAAGAGACCCCAAGTCCCGCGAAGGTCACAGCTGCCCCTCCTTGTACAACGAAGGCTGCGATTCCGCCTCCAAGTTCATATCACAGACAATAGAAACCTCAGCCTCCTAGACCTGTAAGACGTGATCAACAGTATGCTCCCCGAGCATATCAATAGCGCCAGTAGCCATTCTGAAAGAAGGTTGTATCTAAATATCAAAGGCATGCACCGCAGTACTACCAACAGTATGGTGCGCCTATATTGGATACAGGAGCCCTGTTATCCATCTAGAAAGCTGGTCTCCACGCAGTATCAACAACAGCTCTGGAATCCAACTAGAGACCTAGAAGGTAAGTTGTAAGGTCGAAGAAAATGGTTCAACCTCCAAGATGGCAATCGTACTGGAATAATAACCCTATATTTTATACATAATAATTAAGGTTTCAGCGACTACGTGCCTGCCCCACGTAGACATCGCAAGACTGGACCAAAAGTAACCTACAGCAAACGAATTACTGTCAGACAAATTTGGGTACGTAAAGGCATTAACATACATGGACCTAACAATCAAAGGGGACCTAAATCTACTTAAATTCTTTGCTTACAGGATATCAAAGAAAAAAGACATCTGGTATTTTGACAGTGGATGTTCCCGACATATGACAGGATATATTAGCAAGCTGTTAGGTTATGTAGAAGGTCGTGGTCCAAAAGTGCGCTTCGGTGACAAGTCCAAAGGAAGAAGAAGAGGAAAGGGAACCCTGCTTGTGGAAAAATTCAAAGTCACTGACGTAGCCTATATTGAAGGACTACAGTATAATCTACTTAGTATTAGCCAGTTCTGTGACAAGCAGTTCTCGATCAAATTCTATATAGATCACTGTAGAGTGAAGGACATCAAGACCAAAGAAATTGTCCTCAGACGAAGCAGATCAGGTAATATGTATATTGCTGACTGGAAGCCTACGAGCACCACTATTCCATATTTGTTGCCAAAGGCACTGGCAGGTCAAAGCTGGCTATGGCACAAGAGGATGTCTCATATCAACTTCAAGACGATCAACAAACTCGCCACACAGGGAATGGTTAGAGGTTTGTCCAATGTCTCATTTCATAAAGACAGCGTCTATGGACCCTGTCAGAATGGCAAACAAGTCAAAACCACCCTGAAAAGCAAGTCATACCTGTCCACCCATAGTGTTCTGGATTTGCTACACATGGACCTCTATGGCCTTGTAAACCCTGTAAGTTTGGGAGGTAAGAAATACTATCTCGTTATTGTTGACAATTTTTCTAGGTATATTTGGACAATCTTTCTTAGCAAGAAGAAAGAAACCATGACGAAGTTTCCAGAGCACCTGAAGAAGCTACAAATGAGAAAAGGTTGAGTATCGTATCCATTCGTTCCGCAAGAGGTACTAAATTCACAAATCGCTTTATAGAGCAATACTGTTCGGACAATGGAATACAGCACGAATACTCGGCAGCCCGGACATCTCATTATAATGGCATTGCCGAGCTAAAGAATAGGACGCTCAAAGAAGCAACAAGAACCATGATTGCTGCAAGCAAGTTGCCACGAAGGTTCTGGGGAGAAGCAACAAATACATCATGCTACACACAAAACCATTGTATCATCAACAAGCATCACAACAAAACAGCCTATGAGGTATGGAACAATAAAAATCCATTGGTTGCATACTTTCACATTTTTGGATGTAGGTGTTATGTTTTGAACAACGGAAAGGATCAACTCAATACCTTCGACGAAAAGTCAGATGAAGGGATATTCGTAGGATATTCCTCTGTCAGCAAAGCTTTCCGGATCTTTAACAAAAGGAAGCTGACAATAGAAGAATTTGTCCATGTAGTGTTCGATGAACCCCATCATGATCCTACAGGAGTAGAAGGCATAACCCAGACCATCCAAATTCTTTCTATTGATGACCCTCAAACTCCAATAGAACATGTCGTGGACTTAGAAATCAATCCCGCGGCTGTAAGATCAGAAGCAGTCGAAGTCGATGTTGTACAAACTGAAGCCAAGACAACAGCACCAGAAGATACCGCACGAGATGCCGAACTGGAACCTGATAGGAGATGGTTGATAGATCACCCCCAAGAGTTAATTATAGGTGATATTGATGCTGGTGTATCTACCCGTAGAAGAATACAGAGTACACAAGGAACTGTACTGTGTGCGCAATAAGAAATCGATTCTGAGAAATATCCATTTCCTGTATGGACAAGCTGAACTTAGGAGACTAGCTATATTTTTACCCCAATCTGAACCTGTTTCGACCAATGAAGCTCTGAATAATTCACACTGGATCACTTCTATGGAAAAAGAGCTAAATGATTTCAAAAGAAATAATGTATGGTATCTAGTACCCAGGACAGACTAACAAGCTGTAATTGGAACCAAATGGGTATTTAGAAACAAGAAGGATGAGAATGGACTTGTAATCAGGAACAAATCCATCTAGTCGCACAAGGCTACAGACAGAAAGAAGGCATAGACTATGACGAAACGTTTGCCCCTGTAGCCAGACTAGAAGCCATCAGGATATTCTGAGTATTTGCCGCCCATAAGAACTTTATAGTATATCAAATGGACGTTAAGAGCGCATTTCTGAATGGAGATCTCTCCGAAGAAGTCTATGTTGAACAACCACCAGGGTTTGTCAACACTGAAGGCGGAGACTTAGTACATAACCTACAGAAAGCTCTGTATGGATTTAAGCAAGCACCTAGAGCATGATATGAAACCCTATCCCTGTACCTAATCAACAATGGATTTGATAAAGGTGTTGTGGACAAGACTCTCTTTAAGATACATGAAGGTGATGACCTTTTAATGGTGCAAATATATATAGACGATATTATATTTGATTCTACTAACCTTTATTTATGTCAAAGGTTCTCTCATCTCATGCAAAGTAAATTTGAAATGAGTATGATGTGAGAACTTAGTTATTTTCTAGGATTTCCGGTTAAGCAGTTATCTACATGAATTTTCATCAACCAGGAAAAGTACAGCAAGGAGCTGCTCAACAAATTTGGGATGAACAAGTCCAAATTCTCGTCAACCCCATGAGCACTTCCACGTAAATTAGTGCTGACGAAGCTGGAAAGTAGGTTGATCAATCACTCTACATGAAGCTTATAGGCTCACTCCTGTACCTAATAGGTAGCAGGCCCGACATCCAATTTGTTGTAGGAGTATGTGCTCGGTATCAGGTAGCACCTAAGGAGTCATACTTCACCATGGCCAAACAAATCATTAAGTACGTAAAAGGAACAATCGATGTAGGATTGTGGTATCCTAAGAAATGAGGATTTGATTTGGTAGGCTACAGCAACTCGGATCTCGGAGGGTATAAGTTATATAGGAAGAGTACAAGTGGTACTTGTCACTTTCTTGGACCTAGACTCATGTCACGGTTGAGTAAGAAGCAATTGACCAACTCGATTTCTATAGCCGAGTTGGAATATTATGTCGCTGGAAGTTGCTGTATGCAGATTCTCTGGATGCAACAGCAGTTACAAGATTATGGAATCAGTGCCAGAGAGACGCCAATCATGTACGATAGCACGAATGCAATTGCAATAACGCACAACCCTATATTGTACTCGCGAACTAAGCATATTGATATGAATCATCACTTCATCAGGAATCATGTCGAGAATAAGGATGTTACGATCGAGAAAGTTCATACAGATATTCAGCTGGCCGACATCTTTACAAAACCTCTCAGACAACTAGACTCTGCATGCTTCGCCAAGAACTGGGAATGCTACAGCCTGACTCCCTGTAAGTTTTTAAAATTTACTCATCAATTGAGGGGAATGCTGTAAGACCCATGAATACAGTGTCCACTTTGATTAATTGTAGACTCATAACAAGTCAGATCTTAGTGTAGAAAAAAGAAGAAATAATACCTTCCTACAGCTGACGTGTGCATTAATTAAGGGGGAATACATTACGACCCATGAATACAATATTGATCCAAAAATTGCTATAAGAATTGAATTCTGTATGTACCTTTTAAGGGGAACGCTGTATTTTCGTGGATACATCACTTACACTGTAGGATATCAATCAATATTATAATAATATTCTATTCATAAAGAAACTGTTTTAAGTCCACATACTTTGTTTTAAATTTCAAACGTCTTATCCTTTAATGGTTTTAAAGACACCTGGACTTTATTTCCTCAAATACCGTGATTTTAAATTTCAAACTGCCGTTTCATGCAATAAGGGAAGACGAACTGTCAGAAGTGGGATCGGTCATCATTTCAAAACGGATGGATTAGACATACAAGTTACTCTGAATCCATCTTGTATATTCTTTCAGAAACGGTTCCCATCCCTTAAATCTGACCGTTCACTGTTTAAATTTTAATCTTCCCTGCACCCTATAAAAGGATTGTACTCTGCTCCCTTAGACTTTACACTTTCAACAAATTAAATGAGTCTTAAGTAAACAGTCTACATACTTTCTGTATTTTTCTACATTTTTTTCTGTGTAATTCTCTGTTATTCACACATTTTATTCTGCAAAATGTTGACTTTATAGACATATTCCCCTTCAATAAAGAAGAAGGAAACTATCATCGATGGGCGTATCTTCGCCATATCTGTGCTGATGGAGAGGATCAACCTTGAAAGAGAGGATAATGTAGGCATGGAAGTGGTCGTTTCCAGAATCAAACAGCAAGGGGTGTATCGTCTTGCGAGTCACCATGATGATGCTTACGACGAGCAAATTGTGGAGGAGTTCTATCTGGATGCCTCTTTCAAATACTCATCTCAGTAGAGATGAGGTGATATTTCTGACACTATCGCGAGTATTCAAGGGATTGAAATCTCTTTGAACAAAGATTTGTTGGAGAAAATATACAAGTTGTTGTCTGATGGCTTAAAGATTGAGGAGTTGGAGACCTTCGGGTCAGAAAGCCTTCTGACCGCTTAATGGAAATTATTCACCGGGGACTCCATGGGTACAAATGTCCACCCCTCATGCCATAAAAAGAACTTTACCTTAGCTTATGTCTACCTGCACGATTTCTGCTGCTGGGTTGTTGAGAACCGAACTGGAGCATTTGAAATGTGCACTAACATGCGCTTCAGAATGATGGTGGTCATCACATTTGGAGAGAAAGTGAATTGGTGCCAGATTGTGTTGAAGAGAATTCAGGAAGAGACTGCTAAGCCTGAATCTGCCAAGAAGTCGTTTGGCCTCATCTTAAATTACACTCTCACTCATTGCGGAGTGAAGCTGTCAGCGAATGCCGAGAAGATTTGGCACGGGAAAATTCATTGATGGGATCAAGCCTCCATTTACAACAAATCACCATTTCTCGCGAAGAGGCCCCATCCTCGAAGCATGCCGATTTCAAGTGACCCGAGGGACGTCGCTTTGAGGATTTCGAGTGAGGAGAAGAATAGGAAGAGAAGTGTCCCAACACCAGTTCACCTCAAGCTGTCGAAAAGAAGAAAAAGAAGGCCAAAAATTATTCTAAGGCTGAGCCTACAGTGACTGCAGCGGTCGCTGTAGAGTTTCCTTCTGTTCCTATCGTTGTATCAAACCCCAGGGCGCAACCCCTTTGGAAGAAACAATTGTTCCTAATACAGCAGATCCTGATCTTATGGCGGCTATGACGGATGAACAACTATTTGCCAAATTGGAAGGTCCCGGTGAATCGGCTGCCCCTTTAGAGCCAAAAGCCGTTACTCCTAACAGGGTACCCACCCTTGTACGAAGTCCCTCTCCCCACATGGTACCAACCTTTGTTCGGGCTCCCTCTCCACAACAGGCTCCTATACCTGTGCGGATCCCATCCAGACAGTAGATCCCACTACTGTACGGGGTCCCTTCCCCACTAATATTATCAATGATACTCTCCTCCAGGTCTAAATCGAGGAACCTTACGAACGCTTCAAGATCTGGCAGTCCTACAGGGTCGCCCTGTACGACACCCTATACCACTGGGATGACTGTAAGGATGAGGAATTAACGGCAAGCTCATCTCCGACTACTATACGGTAAAAGAGAAGGCTAGACTGAAGGGGAAGTCACAGTCCGGTGACAAATATCCGTCACCCAATCACCACTCCGACCCTAACTCGGACAGCGATTATGATGCCCTACAGGCAGGTCTACGGATCAGCTGGAAAGAGGCTATGGAAGGATAGATGGCCAAGCTTCAAAGCCAACAGGGCCAGAGGACATCTGACAAACAACAGTCCTCACCCCCACAACAAATAACTCAACAACAGCAACAGGAGGAATCAGTCCCTCCTGTCACCATCACCAAAGAGCAAGCTGCTCCCGTACAGGAAGCCCATCCTGTACAGGAAACTAAAGATGCTACCTGCGCCATCCGCGAAGAGGAATCAATCCCTCTTCCAGATCAGGTGGAAGCTGAGAGTCGGCAGGAGGATTCAGTCCTTACTGTAGTTCCGACTATAGAAACCCAACCAGACAGGAGGAATCAGTCCATTCTGTCTCTGAGACTGACAATGCTGCACATCCTTCTGGAGCCCCTGCTCCCAAAGCCCCTGTATCTACCATATCTATCAGCTCCAAATCAGATTTTGATGATGGTTTTCTACCTGAAGACATACCATAAAGACCCCATCATCATGTGGTTACTCATCATCTTGAAGAACCTGAAGATTCAAAGATTGTGCACCCGGGCTCCACGCGCACCGAAGTCCGCATAGAGCAACTCCACGCCATCGGTCGATAAACAGTGTTTCTGTTGGACGCCGTTAAGGCCCTGTATGATGTTGGTGAAGAACTTGACTGGATGTGCGAGACTGCACAGGACGAACTCCCTAAGCTAAAATCTGCAATTAATGATATGGAAGACGCGTTCCGCCTGATGCCAACAGCATTGTGGCAAGTGCTGAACCAACTCAAATAGCATCAAGAGCGGATTCTTAAGCAAGAACAAGAGAAGCTTAGAGTTTCCGAGGCTAAGACGGTGGACGCCATTGAGTATACTGGCTCTAAACGAACTGATCACGATCACAAGATCGATGATTTAGCTTTAGTTGTTAGAAAGCTGGTTGGCAGCGTCAACGATCTTAAGACACAACAGGCCGAATCTATGAAGCTCCTACAGGAAATTCACGAAAAGGTGTCAGATCTTGATGATGCCAAAAAGGGGGAAGAGTCTAGAGAGGCTGCCCGAAAATGGAGGATGGAAAGAGAGAGAGAGAGAGAGAGGGAGAGAGAGAGAGAGAGAGAGAGAGAGAGGGGCTGCGCTGGAAGAGATTGTTGCGACTGCTATCGGACGACTGGACGGACCCGGGACTAGTCAAGCTACAAGAGGATACAGGATGACTGGCTCTCGACCTGAGTTCCAGGATCCCAAAATCCTATGGAAAAATAATATGCATAAGCCTTCTGAGATTTTGCTGCCAACTGACCGACAGCCTACAGCAGATGATCTCAAGAATTGGAAGAAAAATGAACTGATGAGATACTTTTGTACTCTCATCACGGAATCTGCCATATTCAACAGGTTCAAGACTCTGGAGGATGCCGTTAATGAATTCTCAAGGCTATTAGCAGAAGGAAGGCTCCCCCTTTAGCTGATGATGAAATCCAAGCACTGGAAGGGTGAACGGGTCACCCATCCGGAGGACTGGATCCTTGCCTACGATAAATCCCCTAAAGGAAGAAGTATCTATAGGGATTGAGGAAATTACTCCTTATTCAACTGGTGGAGAGGAACTATAAATAATCCTGACAGGAGGCCTTGGAGGCATTCTTAGTATAGGAACTAGCCTCTATTGATTTTACAATGTATTCCTTTCTACTGAATGCATACCAATGCAGTACTTATCCTTGTAAATTTTTATCTTTCATGACCTATAATTATCCTAATCATCAATAAAATTTGATTTCTTGAAAGATTACACCTCATAATCTACTCTTACTATTTTTACTATATTGATATGAAGCACTAAAGATGTAAGAACTTGTATGCGAATAGTTTATAGATTAAGTTGTATACAAATCTATACTTCACTCTGTAAGATTGTGCCTACGCGCCAATAAGTTAAGTTGTAATACACTTAGTCATGCAGGATTTTTCATTTTAGAACTTTCATGCGAGCAGTTCAGATTTCTAGACTAAGTTATGAAGATCAGAACATTCGAACGGAGGACCCGAAGACAGCCTCTCTGTATCTAGAGGAAGTTTTGGCATTATCAAAAAGGGAGAAATTGTTAGGATAAATATTCCTGTTTTGATAATAGCCAAACGTACAGCAAAGAAGTCTTAAGAAGTCAGAATTTCGCTAAGTATAGAAGATGTTAGGAATTTCCATACATCCCGTCCATACAACAAGAGATCTTCTACAGAGTCCAATCATACAGAGCTTGCATCGTACAGCAGAAGTTAAAGCACGTTGGATACAACAATCTGACTGTAGGTGTTTTACTTAGGAAAAGTAAAACAAAAATCCAACAGCATTGAAGAGAAAGAGCTTTAAACTGTTGTGAGATAAATATTATTTATTCATAAAGTATTCACGATTAAAGCAGCATTTATTGCTGATAGGACAACATTGTGTCCGGATAGAGGCAAGTCTAAACGCGTTGAAGAACATTTAATGCGAAGTCAAAAAGAATGTCTGAAGTATTAAATGCGAGCTGCCTTAATTCAAACATTCAACAGTCGCCAGTTAGAGACGTCAACATCTCACCAACCAGCAACAACTAAATTTAAAACAAATCTATTTCCGAGGTTATAAATAGCCCAACCCAAGCAAGAGGACATTAAAAAATCCAAGATTATTGATTCTCGCGCATACATCTGATAGATAGCTTTGACAATCTAGCTATTAAAGAGCAGTACATTTCGTGAGCATACAACTAGGGCTGTTATTGGTCCAGTTCAGTCCGGGTATTGTCTTCCCAGGTCTGGACCGGTAAGGTATCGAGTATTACCAGTTTTGGTCCTTACCTGTTTCGGGTACCAACTTCAATACTTGTATCCGGACTGATAATGTTTTGGGTGAGTATCGGTCCCGGGTAAATCGGGCGGATTCTCGGGTATTTTGGATCATTAAAAGCCCTAATCACCAAAACCTCATAATCGAAACAAGAATTGAGGGGTTTTTTCAAATGTATGCTAAGGAAATTAAGAGATAAGGTCTCTTAAACTTATTTTTTCTATATGTACCAATACCTTATACAATATTTTGTACAATGTATGTTTATGAAAAATTATCGGGTTTTCTAACGGGTTACCGGTTTTGGTTCTAACTTTGGTACCAGTATCTGGACCGCTAACGTTTCAGGTGAGTATCGGTCCAGGGTTTTGTCGGACGGTTCTCGGACAGTTTTCGAGTATACTTGGACCGCTAACAGCCCTACATACAGCAGTACTCAAGCAAAGAAATATATTAAGTCCTCAATGCAAACAGTACAGCATATAATGAACGCTCATAAAAGATATAGCTGTTGTTTGGAATCATTGTACCACCTTTACCGTTGAGATCAAACTAGCCCTATGTGGACTAAGTTCCTTGCGTATTCCGACCCATGTGGAAAGAATAGCATTGGAGATGAAGCTTAAATCTGTATGAGAAGAAGTGAGTCGAAAGAGCTTGAAGCCAATCTGTGTGAATGGTCAAAGCTACAGTCCCTGTATCAATATGTGTGAATGATACAGAGACAGTTTTAGTTAAAGTCACGTAGTTGTGTACGTAGTGATTTTAATGAACTCTTTACTCCTGTGTGGAGGACCAGTGGACGTAGAGGAGTTTACCTCGAACCACTTAATTTTGTGTGTTATTTACTTTCCATCCTTACTGTTTTCATTTAACTGTGATTTATAAGTATACATTGTGAAAACCCTGTACGCACCAAGCAAATAGGAGAATACCCAGTTGCTGTATTTACAGCAACTCACTATCAGACTTCCGCTATGCAATTAACTTCGAAAATCGTACAGCTTATTGTATTTTTACCTCCTAAGTTGTTTATTGTATAATTTGTGGTCAACATAGACCCATACCAGTCCCATACACAATTAAAAGATGATTTTACTAATTATGTTCATCTCAAATCCATATAGTTATACGTGCTCATTACCCAAACCATTTAAAAAGTTATTACCATAATAGGTTATCCATCTCAACAAACATCGAACATATAAAATAAGTAATATGAACAAATATATAATTTTATTACAGATTTAGAACACCAAATTAATTTTTTTTTCCTACATGGCATTTTTAATTTTTGGATCCTTATTTATCTAAAATCTTTTATCCCACATCGGTTTTGTTTGACACTCTAATGATTGAAGAACTAAATAAATACTCATAATCAACATGTATTTTACCACCTCACATTTTTATCTCGTCAATTATTGAGTTGGTCAAATAAATAGTTTTACTTCTATAACCACTCAGAATCAATGTGTATTTTAACATCTCACAATTATTTTTCACCACTCATTTAGTTTGGACCATTGTTGAGGTTGCCAATTAAATAATTTTATTTTTATTGAAAAGTATATTTGCGAGGTTTTTTATTATTAAGTTGGCCAAATAAATAATTTTATTTTTATTTGAAAATTTAACTTGGCCAATTTTGGGACATTAACAGTTGGCCAAATAACTAGTGTTTGACATTTGGTCGAATACTAGTTCATCAAATAAGTAGTTTTATTTTATTGAAAAAATAATTTGGCTATTGATTTGGCCAATTATTTGTTTGGTAGATTTACTTTTAATTTATAATACATTTTCTATATAATATGTAGTGAAAGAATAAAATATACAAAAGATAATTTATCTATTTAAAATCTTGAGTCCCACATCGATTTTAAGTGAGATTATATCTATTGAAGGACTTAAATAAACACTTAAAATCAATGTGTACATTACCACCCATAATTTTTTCGGACTACCATCAATTTAATTTGGTCAATATATGTAGTAATAATTAATAAGTTAATTTTATTACCTGTAGATAACAAATAAGATTTACGGCCTTAGGATTGTGAGTCAAGCATCTACATTATTTCAAGTTCGTCCAGCATTTTATCAGGTGGAAATTTTATATTTGCCACCTTTAATTGCTCAGGTTGGACTGTCGTTAATAGCTGTAATGTTTCAAGTCCAAGTAGTCGATCAACATTCCAAGTTCCACGTTACATGCAGATCATGTTCTACATGTCATGTTTACAAGTTTCATATTTATAACAGTGATTCCATTCTACACCTCAGATGGATTATATATTATTATGATTTGTGTAGTTCCCACGAGCTAAAGAAAACTCACCCAACCTAATTTGGTCATGTAGGTTAGTTGGATTAGGAAAACGAAATGGCGAGCGATATGAAGCATATGATAATTAGTCAAATGTTATTTGATTTTAATTCGAATATTTTGGGGAGACATTTTCATTTGATATGACATGTTTATTTTATTATTTCCACTGCAATTATGTCGTTTAAATTATATAGTAGTTTGCCTTAACTAATGATTACTTTCTATTATTGTAACGACTTGACTTTTTGGGCCGGGATTAATTATACTCAAGATTTTTCTTAATTTTCTATTCCCTATTGGGAAATTCCTCTTTGATTTTGATAAATGCAACTTATTGCAAACATCCTACAACCCACTTCATACAGCTCAATCTGACAATATTCAATCCAACAGCGTATTGAAGGGAGAAAGTCTACTTCAAAGTATCCAGTTGGCTACAGCAATTTTGCAGTAGGCACCTTACTTAGGGAAAGTAAATTGTAAAACCCAACATGATATATATACTGGGACTTCAAACATCTCTGAGATAAGTTGTTTTATATTCACAAAATATTCACGATTTTGAAGAGCATTTAATGCTGATTGAGAGGGTATTTAATACTGTAACACCCCAAACTAGGCGGATATTACAGCGCCGTGAATCCCCGACTGGGACCCACCAGGCGAATGAAAAGGATGAATTACACAAGATAAATGTAGTACCGAACCACATTATATTACCAAGTACTCCGATGAGGAGTTTAAGTACAACACACCAGGACAATACCGAATACTAGTATATTTTATATGAAGATAAAATATACCACCCTGAATAAATAAACATCTCAAACGGAATTTGCGGTGAAAAATACAAATGACGGAAATGATCAAATGATGAAAATGATGAACCAACGGAATGACTGGGTCCCCTACTAGTATCACTGGACTCGCCGCCAACATGCTCTTCCCGTGCCTTTGCCTTGCCGTGACTGAAAACAAAATCCCTAATGGGCCGCCATACGTAACAACAATCCTCAAGGGTTGAAAATACACAATCATGATATATCCGAAATTATGAATTATTCTCACAAGACATACGCAATCAAACATGCTATATGAATCGACTAATCAAGACGGCTCAAAGGAATGGCGCCACACTACGCCCGGGATGGAAATGTGTCCGTGCACAAGCCACCAACGATCAAACACGCGTGGTCTTGTACCTAATCGGTCTCACGAGCAATCGACTCGTGTGCACACCCAATGTGAGGCCACCAACCAACACACGACTATAACGTGCCCGACATGAAAATCCTACACATACCAACTAAGACGCCAAGATGACCCTAATGCCACAATATGACAAAAGTGACAATGAAAATGAATAATGACTCACCAAGATTTAATGATGGTGAAATGAATGATAGCTCAATGAAATGATCGAACCGCTGCTCCTTATGACCGAGGTGATTAATTGACAATGACAAGTTTTGATACGGTTAATACAATGATGAATGAGTTACGATTATGAATGAACAACAACAAAAGGAATGAACATCCTTTTAACCGAGTAAGAATTAACTTACACAATACCGATGATGAATGTCCGTCCACGAACAACGTCCTAACCAAGATACCGGTCGCTCGAACAACCTTAATTCAATACAATTACCAACAATCCGATCAATAACGAATTAAACACGAACATAACGAACTCAAGACGTCGATACGATTAAACCAAGTTCATAGGGGCATTATATCGAACACTTTGAGGCCAACTTTGATTGTATACAACTAAACCTCAATAATATCAACTTCAAATCCCCAAGAAGTGTTTCAAATCAACTAAACATCTCCAATACGATCAATAATCCGTTATGATTATCCGAAAACGTGATTATAACAACAATTAGTTGAAAATCCCCAATTCCAACTCGATTTCCAAAGTGTTCTTGAATAATCCCTCAATAATCCAATGAATCCTTATACAAACTCATAATCATATACATATCCCTTCATATATCATGATTATAACGTCCAAAACATCCTATTTCAACACAAAATCGAAGTCCAAAGAGTTGAAGGAATTACCTCTTGATGATCCAAGTGCTTCAACCAAGAATACGCGTTAGATTGATTATCCGGGCTTCACGATCGAAAGGAGATGAAGAAAATCAAACACCCAAATGATTTGTGAAGGAAAACCCTCCTCAAGCCTTACCTCTCGGTTGAAGGTGAAGAAAATGCGTAAAATGGTGAAATGATGAAAAAATGAATTTATAGGGGTTGATCGTCGGACACGGCCGTGCCGGCACGGCACGTCGTGTCGCGCACTGGCCGATACCGGCCGACATGATGACTCGACCGTGTCCGGATTGACACGGTCGCGGCCGCGGGCCTTCCGAAGCGACCCGGCCGACTTCGGCATGACTCGGCCGTGTCCCGGGACACGGTGGGCGTGTCGGCGGTCGTTCCAGGCTTATCCGGAAGAGTACGGCACGGGCGTGTCGGACGACAGTCCGAGCTCGGTCGCGTAAACTCGCATTTTCCGGACGAGTACGGCACGGCCGTGTCGGACGACACGGCCGAAGTTCGGTCGGCGATGATCGCCAAAATCGAAACGACCATAACTCTCTCGTCCGGACTCCGATTGACTCACCGTTTGAACCATTGGAAAGCTAACTCGATGCTCTATAATATTGCAAGATTTAGAATTTTTGGAGTTACCAAAAATTAATGGTGATCTAACAAAGTCGAACTCATATGAGGAAAGTTGAAACGATGAACAATAACGATACTCAACTCAAGTTTATACGAACGGTGAACACGGTGAATGAACATGATTGATGAATGATTATAATTGAGTGAAAATACACGAGTGACAATTACAGATCGATAATTCTTGAATGAAAATGAATGAATTACAACCGGGTATTACATACTCCCTTAAAAAGAGTTTCGTCCCGAAACTAAGGGTCAAACAACTCGGGATAACTCTCCCGCATAATCTCCTCGGTTTCCCAAGTGGCCTCTTCGACTCCATGTCCGGACCACGAATCTTGACCAAAGGAATCGACTTATTTCTCAACTGCTTTGATTCGTCGCTCTAAAACTCGTATAGACGTTCCTCATATGAATGATCGTCGGCGATCTCGATTTCGTCGAATCGGAGTATGTGACTCGGTCGGCAACATACTTCCGCAATCGAGAGACATGAAACACATTATGAATTCGGCTCGGCCGGAGGTAAAGCCAATCGATAAGCTAACTCGCCTACTCGATCCAAAATTTCAAACGGTCCAATGAATCTCGGACTAACTTCCCCGTTTTCCGAAACGGAAAATACCTCGACTGGGGATACCTTGACCAAGACGTGGTCACCCGTCTCGAACTCTAGTGGTCGACGACGATTATCTCGCATATGATTTCGCCGACTGAGCCGTCAACATACGACTCTTGATCAAAGCTACCTTCTCCCGCGGCTATAAGCATATCGGGTTCGGTGCCGATTGATTCGACAAGTCATCCCAACACAAGGGAGATCGACAACGACGACCGTACAAGGCCTCGTAAGGTGCCATCTTAATGGAAGCATGCCAACTATTATTATACGTGAACTCGATCAATGGTAGTTGGGCTTCCCAATCGTCCTTCCAATCGAGGACGCATGCCCTCAACCTGTCCTCTAATGTCTCAGATAGTCCTTCTCGATTGTCCGTCTGACCGAGGATGAAAGGCGGTGCGAGATTGAGCTGAGTTCCCATAGCACGGTGAACTGATTTCCAAAATGAGATACAAATCGTCCGTCACGATCGGAAACGATACTCTTAGGAGTACCGTGCGCCTTACTATCTCCTTGATGAATAATCGGGCTCTCTGGGACCCCACGTATCCTTGATCTCAAGGAAATGAGCTGATTTAGTTAAACGGTCCACAATCACCCAGATCGTATTCATGCCACGACGACTGTCGGCAAACTCGTGATGAAATCCATAGAAATGTCTTCCCACTTCCACTGAATAGGGAGAGGTTTCACATACCCACGGCCGATGTTCAATCTTAACTTGTTGATGAGTTAAGCATCTCGAAACGAATTCTGCGACTTCTCGCTTCATATTACTCCACCGAATTCGCTTTCAAGTCCTTGTACATCTTGGCTGGATCCGGATGAACAGAATAAGGGGTAGCATGAGCTTCTCTCAAAATCGAGTTTTTCAACTCGTCATTCACGGCACGCACAACCGATTCTTAAATCTCAAAAGTCCATCCTCGTGGACTACGAATCCGTGGGCTTTCCTCGAGCCACATCCTCTCGGATGCGTAACAATGATGGGTCCGAACCCCGATTCTCTCGGATTGCATCCTCAAGAGATGATGAAATCTCTAACATACAAAGTCGTCCCTCGAACTCGCCGGCTGCACTCGATCTCGGGTCTAAGGAGTTCCCGCCAAGCTCCTTCGAATCGTTAAACGGGCAAGCATCCGCTCCCGAACGGACTTACGACTCAAGGCGTCGGCGACAACGTTCGCCTTGCCCGGTGGTAGAGGATCTCAATATCATAATCTTTGATTAATTCCAACCACTGCCTCTCGACGCATATTTAACTCCTTCCGAGTAAATATATACTTTAAGCTCTTATGATCGGTGAATATTCGATGGTGACGCCATAAAGGTAATGACGCCAAATCTTCAAAGCGAACACCACTACCGCTAGCTCCAGTGTCGTGGGTCGGATAATTAACCTCGTAAGGTCTCAATTGCCGTGAAGCATAGGCAATAACCTTCCCGCTCGCATGAGTACACATCCGAGACCCTGTCCGGACGCATCACTATAAACCACAAATCCCTCCGTCCCCTGCGGCAAGGAAAGTACAGGTGCTGACATTAACCGGCTCTTGAGTTCTTCAAAACTCCGCTGACACGCGTCGGACCACGTGTATTTCTTATCCTTCCGCAAAAGGTTCGTCAATGGTTGAGCAATTTTGGAAAATCCTTCCACAAACCTCCGATAATAACCGGCTAATCCGAGAAAGCTTCGGATTTCCTTAACATTCTTCGGAGGTAACCAATCTCGAATAGCCTCCGTCTTCTGAGGGTCGACACGAACTCCGTCTGATGAGATTACATGTCCGAGAAAAGTCACTTCGGACATCCAGAACTCACATTTGGAAAACTTCCCATAAAGTTGTTCTCGTCTCAACACGTCGAGCACTTGATGAAGGTGAAACTCGTGTTCCTCTCGGTCACGAATAAATCAAAATGTCATCGATGAAGACAACAACAAACCGATCCAAAGTCGATGAAGACCCGATTCATTAACTCCATGAATACCGCAGTGCATTAGTCAATCCGAACGGCATAACCACAAACTCATAATGACCATAACGTGTTCGAACGCCGTCCCAGCGATATCCGACTCTCGAATCCGAATCGATGATATCCAGATCTTAAGTCGATCTTGGAAAATCTCAAGCTCCTGAAGTTGATCCAAAAGGTCATCGATACGGGGTAAGGGATACTTATTCTTGATTGTCACCTTATTCAACTCCCGATAATCGATACACAAGCGAAAGGAACCATCTTTCTTTTGACGAACAGACTGGTGCTCCCCATGGGGACGCACTCGGTCGGATATAACCTTTCTCGAACAATTCCTCAAGTTGACTCTTCAACTCTCGCATTTCGGTCGGGCCATTCGCACGGTGCCTTCGATATCGGGACGTACTGTGCTCCAACTCAATCGTGAATTCCACATCTCTCTGTGGAGGCAAACCGAGTAACTCGTCTGGAAATACATCGGCATATTCCCTCACCACCGGAATATCCGTTAACATTATCGATGACCTCTCGGTTTTGGCCATAAAGCACCAATAACCGACATATCCTCGATTGATTAATCTTACCGCTTTCATCAAATTAATGACTTTGCGAGCAGTAGGGATTACCTCCGAAACACATATTCAACTCCATCGTTCGAAATGATAGTGACCAAACGCTTTCGGACACTAATGATGGCATCATGACGATCCATCCAATCAATACCCAAGATGATGTCGTCCCTCGGTAAATCTACTACAATTAGGTCCGCTGGCCATACACGACCATGAAACTGAATCGGACAATTCTGAATCTCACGGTTACCGATAATGCGTCTACCATTAGGTAGGCCAATGACATATGGCTCACAACTAGTAGCACTACCTGCACGTAGTCTACTCAAACATGACTCGGAAATGAATGAATGAGATGCACCAAGATATCAAAAAGAGTGCACACAGTTGAGATAGAATATCGAGTGTACACGAGATCATCCGGCCTCGTGATCATCGGTCTTCTTCATCTCATAAATTCGGGGCTTGTCGGCCCCCGAACCGATGCTCCTGCCTCGATAGCTCTTGGCTCCGCCTTTAGCTCCCGCTGTCTTGAACGACGCCGAGTGAGTGGCTCGATTACGCACCCCCGAATGACTCCGGGGCTTGAGATGACGTCGGAGTGGGTTTAGAGTCCCTACGGCAAAACGGGCCCTATGCCCGGCAATCCCACGATTGTGGCACGTGATGATCGCCGGCACTTGGTGCCGAAATGACCGTTTCTTCGCTTGAAACAAGTGATGGCCGAACTGCCGCCGCGATCGAGATTCCGCGGGTTTAGACGCCAGGGGAGGTCGCTGTAAAGTAGAGCCCGCCGCGGTTTCTTGAAAGTGGCACGACTACCGTCGACCGACACGGTTTCTTGGACTTCTTGCTAGCGCACGAAGGTTGCCGCTTAGCAATTTCCTTAGCCGTAAGCTCGTAAGTAAGAGCCTTCTCAATGAACTCCAGAGTGGCACAGCTTATGATTAAGCAATCGAAGTCTCATACGGGGTTTCACCTCTTGCTGAAATACTTGATCTTGTCCGCTCCGAGTGAATGATAGATGAGGCGAACGGAAGAAGTTCTGAAATTTTTCGGCGATGGCGAGAACGTCATCATCCGCCGAAAGGTCGGGAGTGAGTAATTCCGACAACTTGGCCTCCCGAGTGGGGCCGGATAGTACCTCTCCATCATGAGAGTCTTGAACCGATCCCAAGTACATGTTCCGTCCTGTGGGTCTCAACGATAACCACCATGAATGAGCGCTCTTACCGAGATAGTAAGCCGCAATCGAAACTTTATGCCCTTCGGGGCAATCCACCATAGCAAACAACTTCTCAAAATGCTCAAGCCGGTGAACAATATCCGCCGGCTCGATGAGCCCTCAAAAGTAGGTGGTCGGCGAGAAATATCGCCGATGATATTGCTTACACCCTCTCTTGCCTCCGAGGCGGCGGCGGAGGAGCCTGCCGATTTTGATTGACGGAGTTATGCATCGTCTCCATCAACCGAGCCATCTGGGTCATTTGGGCCATCATGCCCTGCATAAATGCGAGTGGGTCGACCCGAACACCCTCTCGACCGAGCCGTGTCCCGGTACGACTCCTGACGGTGAATGATCGCGTCCAGGTGAGTGAGTGGCGGCGTCTGCTCGATGAGTTAGCATTATTCCTGGCATTTGCACGGGTATTCGCACGAGTTCTCGGGATTCGGCCCGCTCCACGGCCTCGTCCTCCACGTCCTCTGCCAGCCCTCTCCATACTGAAGTGGAAAGTCATATGATGATTATATATCTCGCATGAGTATCACATTATGATTACATTATGAAATGATGAAAATGAGCATACGCGCTCACATACAGCGATTACATGAATGATTAATCGACGTGACATGATTATCTGACAAAATTACTGAAATGATTATCTTGAACAATTTAACAAGATTGATGATATGATCTTCAAGATCAACAACTGAGTAATGAAATGAATTGAGTGATTAATTAGTTACATTATCGACTTGATCACAATTGAAATTGATGAATGAGGATTGTTAACTGATGAATTATGAATGAATGATTAATGCCAGAAATTATACCATGGCATTAGAAATCTTACAGTTCTTGGTCTGATTGGCTCGGCATTTGCACAGGTCACACGTGACGCGAAAGTCCAATGATACTAGTCCGATGACGATGATTTCAAATGAGACATGACTTGGAGGGTAGTATTCAAAACCACGCTCTGATACCAACTCTGTAACACCCCAAACTAGGCGGATATTACAGCGCCGTGAATCCCCGACTGGGACCCACCAGGCGAATGAAAAGGATGAATTACACAAGATAAATGTAGTACCGAACCACATTATATTACCAAGTACTCCGATGAGGAGTTTAAGTACAACACACCAGGACAATACCGAATACTAGTATATTTTATATGAAGATAAAATATACCACCCTGAATAAATAAACATCTCAAACGGAATTTGCAATGGAAAAATACAAATGACGGAAATGATGAAATGACTGAAAATGATGAACCAACGGAATGACTGGGGTCCCCTACTAGTATCATCGGGACTCGTCGCCGTCAACATGCTCTTCCGTGCCTTTGCCTTGCCGTGACTAAAACAAAATCCCCAATGGGGCCGCCATACGTAACAACAATCCTCAAGGGTTGAAAATACACAATCATGATATATCGAAATTATGAATTATTCTCAAGACATACGCAATCAAACATGCTATATGAATCGACTAATCAAGACGGCTCAAAGGAATGGCGCCACACTACGCCCGGATGGAAATGTGTCCGTGCACAAGCCACCAACGATCAAACACGCGTGGTCTTGTACCTAATCGGTCTCACGAGCAATCGACTCGTGTGCACACCCAATGTGAGGCCACCAACCAACACACGACTATAACGTGCCCGACATGAAAATCCTACACATACCAACCGCACGCCAAGATGACCGGAATGCCACAATATGACAAAAGTGACAATGAAAATGAATAATGACTCACCAAGATTTAATGATGGTGAAATGAATGATAGCTCAATGAAATGATCGAACCGTCGTTCCTTATGACCGAGGTGATTAATTGACAATGACAAGTTTTGATACGGTTAATACAATGATGAATGAGTTACGATTATGAATGAACAACAACAAAAGGAATGAACATCCTTTTAACCGAGTAAGAATTAACTTACACAATACCGATGATGAATGTCCGTCCACGAACAACGTCCTAACCAAGATACCGGCTTCGAACAACCTTAATTCAATACAATTACCAACAATCCGATCAATAACGAATTAAACACGAACATAACGAACTCAAGACGTCGATACGATTAAACCAAGTTCATAGGGGCATTATATCGAACACTTTGAGGCCAACTTTGATTGTATACAACTAAACCTCAATAATATCAACTTCAAATCCCCAAGAAGTGTTTCAAATCAACTAAACATCTCCAATACGATCAATAATCCGTTATGATTATCCGAAAACGTGATTATAACAACAATTAGTTGAAAATCCCCAATTCCAACTCGATTTCCAAAGTGTTCTTGAATAATCCCTCAATAATCCAATGAATCCTTATACAAACTCATAATCATATACATATCCCTTCATATATCATGATTATAACGTCCAAAACATCCTATTTCAACACAAAATCGAAGTCCAAAGAGTTGAAGGAATTACCTCTTGATGATCCAAGTGCTTCAATCCGAAGAATACGCGTTAGATTGATTATCCGGCTTCACGATCGAAAGGAGATGAAGAAAATCAAACACCCAAATGATTTGTGAAGGAAAAACCCTCCTCAAGCCTTACCTCTCGGTTGAAGGTGAAGAAAATGCGAAAATGGGTGAAATGATGAAAAAATGAATTTATAGGGGTGATCGCTGCCGGGACACGGCCCGTGCCGATCGGCACGGCCGTGTCGCGCACCGCCGATACCGCCGACAGTGACTCGACCGTGTCCGGATTGACACGGTCGCAGCCGCGGGCCTTCCGAGCGACCCGCCCGACAAATGACTTCAAGATGACTCGGCCGTGTCACGGGACACGGTCGGCGTGTCGGCGATGCTCCAGCTTATCCGGAAGAGTACGCACGGCCGTGTCGGACGACACGGCCGAGCCTCGGTCGGCGTAAACTTCGCATTTTCCGGACGAGTACGGCACGGGCCGTGTCGGACGACACGGCCGAAGTTCGGTCGGCAGTGATCGCCAAAATCAAACGACCATAACTCTCTCGTCCGGACTCCGATTGACTCACCGTTTGAACCATTGGAAAGCTAACTCGATGCTCTATAATATTGCAAAGATTTAGAATTTTTGGAGTTACCAAAAATTAATGGTGATCTAACAAAGTCGAACTCATATGAGGAAAGTTGAAACGATGAACAATAACGATACTCAACTCGAAGTTTATACGAACGGTGAACACGGTGAATGAACATGATTGATGAATGATTATAATTGAGTGAAAATACACTGAGTGACAATTACAGACTGATAATTACTGAATGAAAATGAATGAATTACAACCGGGTATTACAAATACGACCGAAGACTGTGGCATGCAGAGCATTTAATCAAGGCCAAAAGAATATCTAAAGCATTTAATGCTGATATGATGGATTACTTTAACTCAAACATTCAATAATCCGCGAATCTGAAGCATCCGCATCTCACCAGCGGCCCAACGTCTACACTTATAATGAATCTATTTCGGAAGTTATGAATAGCACAACCAGATGAGTTTGTCAAACACTCGTCCACTTATAATTCTTGAAATATAAAGAGCAAGCTATATTTCTTCAGCCTACATCATATTTCTACAGTGAAGAGATAGATAAAAGTCCTCAAGAAAGTGAATAACACACTACAGCAAGAGTTTCAGAGACTACAGATGTTGTTCGATATTTGTTCTACCTTTTCATACATTGAGAGTTATCCATGTGTGGACTCACAAGTCAAGCTAATTCCGACATGTGTGGGACGAATAAAGCTTAGACGAATCTTGCTTCAATTTGTGTGAGAATAAGTCAAAGTTCAAACAACCTACAACCAATCTATATGGCCCAAGATGAAGTCAAGTGTATCAATCTGTGTGAAATATACACCTTGAGGTACTTAGTTAAATCACTAAAATTCTGTACACCTTTGATTCTAATAAACAAACCTCATGTTTGGAGATCTCGTGGACATAGAGAATGTTGCTTCGAACAACATTAAAATATTGTGTCTTTTACTCGATTATTTATTTCTGCATACTGTTTCTGATTTTATATTTATACCTACTATGAAAACCCTGTAAGCATCAAGTATACAGGAGAATACTCAGTTTCTGTAACTATAACAACTTATTTTTAGACTTATGTAATGCATAAGTTTCTAAAAAGAGTACAGCTTATACGCTTGTAATCTGTTATTTAAGTATACCCTGACAAATAAATGGTATTAGAGCAGTTGATTTTATTAAAAATCAATCGATTTTTAACATGCACCAGATCATAATCACTACCTTCCAAAAACTACATACGTCTGATTTTTAAAATCATCTATTGTCTTTAATCATGGATTCTTCTATGATCAACAAAGTTCAAATATTTTGTATTAGGAGAATCAGAATGGAAGCACATCATGATGTCATGCATGGAAAAAAATACTCTTTGCGATACATGAAGGATCTATCAGCATATTGAAGGTCAATACAACGATAATGATGAAAGGACAACCCTATGGGTGTAACACCCCGATAAGGTGGCCATTACAGTGCCGTGGACCCCACACTGGGATCCACCAGGCGATACCCAAAGTACAGATTAAATACACAATACATGTGATACCGAACCACAAAACATAGTACTTACTCCGATATGGAGTTTACAGCAGTATGGCCTACGGCCTTATTACACACAGGATCCAAAAACATAAGTATAATCCATATGGAGATGAAATATACCTTAAATAATAATACATTTGTTCAAACTTAAAATAAAGCGGAAAGATAACATTACACGGTACGAACATGACAGGACACGAAAGACTTGGGGCCCCCGTACTAGTATCCTTCGAACCCTTCGTCATCACCTTGATCTTCTCGTGCCTTGCCTTTTCCTCGACCTAAAATACAACACAAGTATTTCGCCCAACACAGGGTCAGATATACATGATAAATGATCCTCAAGATATTATACAATTCACGTATATAAGATTTCAAGAATAACGCCCCGACCAACGAACATACCCCTCGGGCGTATGAACGCTCAGTCACAAAACGTCGAACACATCCAAGTATAAAAATGGACTGTGAACGACTAAGATAGTACGACTCAAGAGGGACATCACAGTACGCCCGATCCGAATATGTGTCAGTGCACATGTCCACCCCGTATACGGAATCCAGGATATACGTGGGACAATGTACCTAATTAGCCTCAACGAACTACGTCTCATGTGCACAGCCCTTCACGGAAAATATTCACGCATGACTATATATGTGCCCGGCTAAAAATCCTACACAATATCCAATCGGAACGTAGATATGACTCCGGATATGTCACGATGCAACATGACAACGAATTCAATAATTCACAAATCCGATTAAGGATCGAGGACTCACCGAAATGACAACAAGATCAACAATATCAAGGGTCCAAAAGTAACGAACTTGGGAATACAATCCCACGATGAAAACGGGACATCATTAAGAACAACCTCCAGTCACAAGACACAAGTTTATAAGTGTTTCATATACACGAAATGCATAATCATCATAAGAATCCACACATCATTATAACCAAGCAAGATAACTTGCCTCAATACGGAGGCGAGTGAAGTCCTTCTTTGTCGAACGAACAGCCGGCCCTCGATTCAAAATCGGTTACTCGGAAAATCAACCTTGAATGAAGTATATTTTACTCAATAATACGTTCATATGATCATCTATACCAAACTTCAACGAGACAACATCCTAATTCTCATTTGAGTAGTTCAACTTTAAGATGTTGAGGGTTACTCCAAGAACCTTATTCAATACCATTCTATTCTTACAATTGATTACAAGATGTTTACCAAATGTTTGCTGGATTAAGATGTGTTAAACAATAATCTCCTACTCTTTAAACTTATCAAGAACATCTTAATTGATTAAAAGTAAAATCTGCACTCCAATCAATTACTTATGTTGAGTTAAGTAGTTATAATTCCATATTATGATCATGAAGACTACTTCAAGTTCAACACCTTCCTTATAATATTCTAGTTAACTTGGAGGTTCAAACATTACTCCTCTGGATTCACTTAGCTTAGGTTCAAGAAGGTGATTCCATTCTTCTAATGATCAACAAGGGTTTCTTACAACATTTTATGGTAATTATTCCACTAAGTTATTTACATTATAATGAAACAAAGACTATTAGTATTCCATTGGTGTTATTAGTCGAGGAATAAGAGTTTGGTTTAACTAAACATGATCATCACCATTTAAAACACTAAGAACACATCATTACAAAAACCCTTAATCATCATATTCATCATTAAGTTTGTTGGAAGCCTAACTATAAACATGTTTAGCTTGATTAATTCATCACTAGGTGGAGTATACTTAATCACTATCATTATAAATATGAGATTATAAGGTTAAAACGTATGACATACCTTCAGAATTGAAGAACAATACACCAAAACCACAGGAACACAATTTAAGCTTCAAGAATGACTCCAACTCCCAATCAACTAGCTCCAAAATCCAAATGTAAAGCTCAAACACAAGTTGGAAGAAGGTAATTTTGATCTAGGGATGAAGGGGGATGATGATATTGGTGAAAACTCAGAGTTTTGGTCGTGCAAAATGAAAGACACAAGTTGTCTTTTTATAACAGCACAGTTCGTTACATACGTTATCACAAGAGGATAACGTACGTTAACAGCTTTACGTACGCTACACGGAAAGTGTTACGTACGTAAGCTAAGTCCAGAGGCTACTGGACTGAAATACGAACATCGTTACGTACGTTACCTATCGAAGCATTACGTACGTAATGTAGGTCAACTAGATTGCCTCCAAAAGATCAGATATTCGAATCCTGTCCGGCCCCACACGCCGAAAGTTGAGATCGGATACGATTACACTGGTTACGTACGTAACAAGTACCCATTTACGTACGTAAAGGACTTAAAATAACGTACATTATGCTTGAGGATTAGCGTACGTTAGACTCAGGTTTAGTAGCTCAAAAATGTATTAATCTATGCGACACTGAGAATCCAATTATAGTGCGAGTGATCGTTATTATTATGTCTATTTATGATATATTCCAACATCAATAACAATACACAAATGCAACAAGACCACAACAGTATTTGAATTATCCGAATGATACAACAGTAAATAAGAATTTCCGTCGGATATTACAATGGGGAGATGCTGGAGAAGCCGTGAGATCAGTGGACAATTGATTTCAGAAAGAGAGCGAGCCTAGATAATATCGCCAAAAATGTGATGTTTGTCACTCTTGACAAAGGTAAATTCTCAAAGATAAAAGTTGTAAGACAGTTAAGGTAATCTGGGATAAACTCAAGATGACTTGCAAAGACACTGAGCTTTCCAAAGAAAATAAAATTTAAAAACTGACTCAAGAATTTGAGTCCTTCGAAATGACATCTTCATAAATCCTTGAAGATCTTGACCTCAGATTCATTGGCATTATCGGTGAATGTGAATCTTTGGGCAAAAAGTACTCCCAGAAGGCGAAAAACCTTAAAATGTTTAGATCTATCCCTATCAATGGAACATTAAGACCACGTGTATGTGTATGTCATGTAATCTCAATGATAAATCTACATTTGACCTCTTTTCTGATCTCAAAGCTATTAAATATGATATAGAAAAGAGAGAGAGGCGGAAGAGTCACCCGCCAAGACTACATCACTAGCGATTGTATATGACATGCAGCATAAGCTATGCTCCAAGTACCTCCAGAGCTATAGGAGATGATAATGATGATGATTAGTTATCATAAGATGAGATGGCTCTACTCATGCAGAAATTTTGGTAATTCATTAAAAAATTCGGAAAGGCTACCTATATGGCAATTGAAGTTCATAACAAAATGAGAGAAGGAGTCAGGAAGTGATTACAGAATAAGGTCGGCCTGGAGAAAAGCGGGCTCCGATAACACTATAGAGAATAATTTGAGATTCATTAGTGATTGTTTAATTATGATCCGAGTAAAGAATTTAAGGACTTTATTTATTCAAAACTTGGCTCCCACTATTTTTATCGGCATTATACACTCCCCCGTGGAATCCGAAAGTCATGGTTGACTTCATGGTGGTGATTGATTTCTTTACAAAGGTTAATAGAGGGCAACCCGTAATGTTTCTATTCTATTATTTTCTATAAACTGGTTCTAACACCAACCCATCAAATGGATGATTCGATCTTTTTTACCCCTAGTTCACTTGCCCTAAACCCATATGATTTCGGTGGCTCGCCGAAATATCTAAGTTTAAACCATCAACTTCTATCAGGCTAAAAATTGAATCTCACCCGGCAACCCATACGGCTTCTAGGGTTTAATTTGTCACAATGGAAGGCATCTAACACACTCTAGGAATTTATCAACCTTCCCCAAAAATATTACCCCGACATACTCGGAAGAATAGTATTTGGGTTTAGATTTCAATTTTCCATGAGTTTGACGGAGGGTAAGAAACCTCATAACCTTTATAACTTAGTGTTTGTAAATGGGAGAATTATGCGATTATATGTTACAATTTGCATATTAATCATTTTATAATCGCAGTTTATCTATTTGTTTGTCATATGAAAAGCATCCACATCCAAAATCTACCAACATGTAGTTCATGGATCGTTCCTAAGTACCAAGTCATCATCGACTCGATAAAAAAAATTACAAGTAATCAAATTACATGTCTTGAATATTCGTCTTCATGGCAGCTTGTCCTTGGCTCTTCATCATACCTAATTTATTGTATTTATAAAATTTGCATCCTATACAAATTTACTAAAAAAAATATATTAGCTCAAAACGGCCATTACAACCCGTCGAAGAAAGATTCAAAGAAAAAACTAAGTCTATGAACTATATCACCATTCAAATAATAATGCAACAATCACATTAAAATTAATGGCATATACAATTAATCTAAATATTGACCTAACCAATATAAAATTAATCCATCCATAGGAATTAATTCAATTAATTCACACAATTGTTAATTTTAACTTGTTCCGGACGAAAATAAATATTTTATTAAATTAATTCTCTTAAAAATAAAAATACCACATTTATATTTTAGTCGATTTAAATCCAATTTAACTTGCGAGAAATTAATTTATCGAACATAAAAATAAAAGAGGAAGTCGTAAAAAAAGGTCCCGAGCCCAGCCCGCAGCTCGGCTTCACATACAGTCCTTTGCCGAGAGGACATGTTCCTCTCTGCAACTGCCCGTCGAGTGCAGGCATCATTCAGACAGTCCCTGCCGAGTGTAGGCAGTGTGCTACCGGCTATGACTGGTAGCCATTCGACAGCTCCGAGTTGCCGGTTCTGGCTATTTTTGTGATTCGTCTTTTCGTCCCGAATCCAAAAATAATATTTTTTTTAATTTTTATATTATACATATAAATCAATTTTCAAAAGAAAAAATAGATTTATATTATAACATAAAATCATGGAAAATAAATTTATGACGAACAATTAAACATTAAAAATTAAAACAACTGTTGGAATATTTTATTCCATACATTCATTAATAGTGTTTTGATGATTGAAGTTGCTAAACAAAGCAAAACAACAAAGAGGCGAAGCAAAACAACGAAGCAGACGAAGACGCAAAAAGCTGTCCAAACTACATGCATAACGCATGTAACGAACGTAGCATAGCGTTCGTAAGGGGATGACTATAGCGTACGTAATATGAAAGGCGTTAACATACGTAACCAAGTGTATCAGAATTCAAACAAGATGAACGTTGGAGATGACGTCATGGCATAGGTCAGCGAGCAACGGATATGTTGACAAATGTTAACGTACGTAATGGACAATGGCTAACTTACGTAACACAGAAGACGAAGGCCACTGAACTATTTTATGAAGAAGCTAACAAACGTAACCTGTTGAGGTTAACGTACGTAATATCGCTAGCGTACGTAATATTGGAGTGATAGCGTACGTAATGAAGGCACATGAAGCTAATGGCTAGTTGGAAGAGAAATGGCTATAAATACCACATCCTTGGTATCAAACCATACAACAACTTCAAGCAATCAAGACATTGATCTGATATTCATATATATTATATTGTTGTTGTGATATTGAGCTTATATTGTTAGTTTGAGTGTTTATACATTCAACACATACACGAGAGGAAAAAGAAAAGATACGATTGGATTCGGTGTTATTAGGATCAAGGATCCGGCATTGTTAGAATCGCAATCGCTATCTTAGTGAGGTTTATCTAGTACCGATAGAAAGCTAGAGTGGTTGATTCCTTGTCCAATAGAAAAGGAAAACGGTTTAACTTGGACCGACACAAAGACAAGTACGAGTGGTTTATCACGGACCAATTGAAGACGTGATTATAACGGTAATCCCTCGACCGATAGAAGAGAGGTGCAGAGGTTTATATCTTAAGCCTATAGAAAAAGATAACGATAGAGGACGTAGGCATGTTTGGCCGAACTTCTATAAATCCGTGTGTCGTTTTATTTCCGCACTTTATATTTATGCTTTCGCACAACGGTGCAAATACCGATTTTGCATCAACAACAACGATGATTCTAAATCACAAAATCATTCAATCGACCATTCTAAATGCAAGTATCGAATATACGATCGCATAGACTTATGGCTCTAATACCAGTGTTGGTATTCGGTAGTTAAAATCGAGTTACGCAGTGGAAAAATAAAACTGGTCTAACCGGATAAAAACCGAAACCCTAAGAGAATCAATCAAGCATCGTATATCGAATATAAATTGACGAAGATAAAATTAAAGAATTCATACCCTTGTAGTCATTTGATAATTTATCTTGAAGGAAAAAGCGAGCCTAGCTTTGATAGTTCCCGGACACCAAATCTCTGTTGGTTTTGTAATACCTGAGATTTTTGTTCCGGAATCGTTGAATTTTTGAGGTTTTATCGGATTGTTATTGTCCTCATCGTTGGAATTTTGTGCCATATTTGCGTGCGCCTCGTTGGGACAGGTGTTTGGAGGCATTTCGGATCACTATGTGAGTTTTTGAGTTTTTGTGGTGTAGCGCACGCTAATGCTTGTGGCATAGCGCACGCTACTGCGTGGTGTTTACCGCATGCTACTGAATGTATAGCGCATGCTAACTAGCAGTCCAGAGGCAGTCTAGGAGCTACTGGACTGGGACTGGTCTTTGTCAGCGCACGCTAAGGTCGATAGCTAGCGCACTCTATCGACTGCTTAGCGCACGCCATTTCTTCTTCCTAGCGCACGCTACCGGGTAGGTGCAGGTCTGTCCAGGAGCTACTGGGCTGTATCCGTGGCTCATTAGTGCGCGCTACGTGTGTGTGTCTAGCGCACGCTAACCTTGTTAATTGCGGTAGTTCTGAGAGTTAACCTCGTTAGCGCGCGATAATGCTGTCTAGTTAGCGCACGCTAATAACTGTCCAGTATAAATACTGGACAACAGCGTTTAATCATCATTTCTCACCCTTTCTTCATTTTTGGGGTGGCTGGCGACGGGAGAAGATGGGGAGCGACGTCTTTGGCCTACTCTACTCTTTTCCAAGGTGGTTTGGAAGATCCTTGTCAATTATATCATCATCCAATCCTTGTTCTTCGTCGGATCGAGGTAATTCTTCCGTAGAACCCTAGTTATGTAATTTTGGGGGTTTCTTCGTGATTCTTCGATTTAATCCGTGGTGGATGAATTTATTATGGTATTCTTGTTGTCTTGGCCATGATCTTCGGATTTTGTAACTCATATATCGATTTTTATCACCCGGGACTTGATTTCCAATTTCTTCGAAGGAACCCTCAGATCCTTGTTGTTTTTCCGGTTGATTCGGATTCCGTTTAACGTTATTTATCCGTGGTGATGTTATTTTCGTAGCGATCGTGAGGTTGTCGAATTCTTGGTTGTTTTCGGAAGTTCGAGGGCTATCCGACCGTGTTCGTTCGTTGTTCCGTTGCTCGCGGTACCGAGGCAAGTATCTTGTCCATACGTTTTATGTTTCGTAGGCGTAATTATTGATAAATGATTTTATGCAAAACCAAATATTTAATGAACGTAAAAAGGGATCGGTATGTTCTCGATAAATGTTGTCTTTCAATGATAATTCGTGTACTTCGTGAATATATGTGTTCTCGGAATATATGTGTTGGTTTTGTATGTTGAAAGATGCTATGATCACTTTGAGTGAGTTTAATAGACCGTAATCCTTTGTCGGGGATTATGTAATGTTATGGGTACTTGTTCGGTAAGAACGTAATGTGTGTGATATTAGTTGTTATCCCTTCGTGAGGAGGTTGTGACGCTTGTTGTTGTTTGGTATTTGTATTTGCTTGTGGTTGTGTGACATTAGTTGCGAGTGTACGTCGAGTAAAGTGGCCATTCTAGCGAAGTACCTAGCATTTGTATGCATATTCTAGTATTCGAATTATGGCTTTCCGTGGCGTTGTGGATGATATGTGTATGTTCACCTAGGGACGGTCTGACGGGGCCTCTAGGGATACGTATTGTCGTGTGTGTGCGTATCGCGAACTAGGGTTAACCACCCAGGGATGTCCGACGGGGCTCTGCGGGGTACGGCGGCCGTGAGTCTCGTACCAACGGTTAAATTTGAAATGTTTTGGTGGAGAACTATGATTTTTGGCGCATATTTCGTCTCATTAGAATGGCAGCCCAAATGGTATCGTACTTAGCTGGAATGGCACCAGTAAATGTGTTGTGTGTGATTTGTCCCTTGACTGTGATAATTTGGTAAGGGTACGTGAGTCCTGTGGTTTCTCTGTGTATTGTAGCTCTGTGGTGTGTTGAGTTCGACCGTATGGTCAAGTTGAAAAGTTGTGTTCTCTGTTGTCGCTCTGTGAGACCGTCATCATAGTAATGTTTGACCCGGTGTAGCTTATGTCGGGTTATTCTTGTGAGTATGTGATGTAAATAAGTTGATTCACGGACCCCCGTGCTTGTGGTTGGAATGTTATGATTGGGTCGTTGACCCCGTATTTTGTTATCGGAATCGTATTTTGAAGTAAATGATTTGGGCTGTGTCCCTAAGTGTTCGAAAGGCTTGAGACTTTTTAAACCCCAAATGATTTCAAAAACTCCCGAGATCGTAAAATGTTTTGTAAGATGTAAAATGGTTTTATTCTTATCTTTCGTAATTCAAACTGTTTTGATCAAGTGAATTATCTCGGGAAGTATATTCACGATTTTTATGTTCTTGGAATATGATATGTATGGCTCGTCCTTGTATTTATACTTGCACTAGCAAAACAGTGGAGTTTTGCTAACCCCCGAGTATTCGGGGGTGGATGTCTGTATTGCGTCCAGGTACTTGCAGGTTGTTGGGGAGCGAATCACAGGATTGATACGAAGAATGATGGAAGACGATGATACTAATCACATGAATACCATTCGTTGAGTATTTTGGTAGAGTCTCAGTATTTGGCTATCCGTTGTGTAGTTTTCCCGTTTTATGGGTATATTGATGTATTCCAACCCCTGCGTGGGTATGAGTTTTAAGTCGAGTTGTATATGTTTGATATATGATATTATGGTAAAAGACCAAATCGGTCTAGCAGTTCATTATGTATCCATGTTGGCATGTAATGTGAGGTATTGTTTTTATTTTTAGCCTGGTAGATCCTCACGGGGAGGGTCTGCGGCGTTGTAATATTCCCAAGCGGTTTGGGGGTGTTACAGAATATGGTATCGGAGCTTAGGTTGCGGAAACCTAGGCTGTCGGGTCGAGTTTTGTGTTGTCGGGTCCTTTCTTTTCTTGTCTTGTCAGATTTTGTCTGACTGAGTCGTGTCGCGGCGCGTCATCTGAGGTGTCGGTCGTGTTTAGTATCGAGGTACAGCCTTCATCTTCATGCGAACTGTGGATGTAAGTCTCCCTACTTGTCGCATCTCGTGTTATACGAGCTTGTGTGATTATGTGTTATTAAGTGATGTTTAAATGTGAATTGTGAATACGTAATCCATGCTTGTTGATTTTTGGGTTGTACTGGAATGAAAAGTGATATTGGTGTATAAATATGTATATATATTGTGTGAATCGTTTTACTGGAGTAACGGCTTAGTGTGATCCCGCAAGGAAGGTTTGTCAATGTGATATTTCAAAGTTTAATTATTTTTGGAGAGTCACGTAAAATCTTATTTTAAAACACCCTTTAAGAAGGGAAAGAGTTTGATTTCCGCATGATTACCTCGAGACCGAAAATTTTTGGAGAACTCAAACTACTTATATTTTATTTTCATCTTACGTTGCAAATTTTCAAAATTCGATTTTTAAAACTCCAATGAGGTCTATCAAAAATTTACTTGAGACGTGACTTTCACTTTCAACTTTTCGATTTCATAAAATTCCAGTAAAAGGTATGTGGTAATGATGTTGTTGTCTTTTCGGATATAATGCCCCGAATTGTGATTAAAGTGATGGTGTGAACGCTGAGTCGTTCGGTACGCATTCGTCGAGGTAGTTCTCTTTACCAAGAGGTGGAAATTCGGTTTGGAATGTTAGCTAACTTTTGATAGTTATTTGTGTAATGTTATAAATATGTGAACTGTTGGCGTTTGGATTTATACGTTGTTTTTTGTTCGTAACCTCCGGTCTAGTACTGCTGGAAGGTGATTATGAATGTGTTACCAACCTTGCACAGTTAGCGCACGTCATCTCTTGTCATGGGGCGCGCATTCTAGCTGGGCAAAAGTTTTAGACTACATTTTGCCGTTAGGCCTAACTTTTGCAGTCAACCACCTGTGAGTGGATTTCATGTGTGCAGTAATATTGTTGTGTGTGATAATGTGACTTTCGTTGCGTTAGGTTGTTGCTTGATTAATATGCCGATAGGCAGAGAGTGTGGTCGCAAATGTGGTACAGGTGGCCATGGGGATCAGGAGCGGGATCGAGATGATGTAGCCGGGAACGATATCGGTATGGGTGTTGCAATTATATTGCAACAAGTGGCAGTACGGCTGACTCAGTTGACCCAGGCGGTTCAACACAACACTGAAGCGATTCAGAAGATCGGGGCAAACCTATGGCTCCGAGAGGTCGTTAGTCTGAATCCTCCTCAATTTGTTGGTATGGCGGATGCATTGAGTTGGGATGGTTGGCTCCTTCAGTTGGAAAAGATATTCGAGGCTATTGATTGTTCCGAAGATCGGAAGGTTCCTATTGCTCAGTACCTTCTTAGTGAAGATGCTGCTCATTGGTGGGAAGCGGTCAAACCTCGTAATCGTGTCGTCATGTGGGCGGAGTTCTGAGAACTTCTGAAAGCTGGGTTTTGTCTAGAACCGGCTAGAAAGCGGAAGAAGTTGGATGATGTTATGGTTAGTAGTGGAGTTGGTATTTCTGGATTGCAACATCGTAGTCTTTCTGCTGTGAAACTGCATCACTCGATGCATGAGACTAAGAGTTCCAAGTCGCCTGCTTTGACTCCTGGTAAAGCCAGGAGATGTTTTAACTGTAATGTGGTGGGACATGTTCGTGCACATTGTCCTTCCCCGCCAGTAACGTGTTACAGGTGCGGACTCGAGGGACACCGAGTTCAGTTTTGCGAGATGGTTACCGAGCCTTCCGGGGCACGGACTTGAGCACCGATATCTGGATCGACTCCGAGTAGTCCCGGAGGGGCGTAGTCTATCGGTTGTATGTTGAGTTATTTCCCTTGCTTTGTTGTTTCAAAATTCGGAGATTTATTTCTTTTATTTGAAGTGGATCGGATTTTGAACTCTGTACTTTCGACTATGTCGACTCGTTTATGTTCGTTGACATTTTCTGAACTTGTCCTGTCTTGTGCTTTTGTTGATCGAACGAGTTGTGATATTTTTTCAGAATAACCCGTTTGTCGTTGTGACCTTCTAATTGCTATTCCATTTCCTGTGGATCTTATATGAATGCACATCTTGTTGTCTTCACCGGATCGTATATTGTCTCGAGTCGAGATGTGAACTTTTGGGGTTATTGTTTGAGTATTATTGTTCATCGTGATTCGAACATGATGGATCGACTTTTGTTGTCTCGATCGTTGAAATTCAATCGTTTGATTGATCGGTTTTGTTGATCTCGTTTCGTGATTGTTGAGCGTTTGGACTCCTTCGTAATTTCCTTAAGTTCGGGAAATTAGTTTTGTGTTCAATCTTCCAACCCTTGGGCTGTGGAATTTCGTATTTGTTCAGCGAATAGCTCGTGTTTTGATTGATGTACTGTTGAGTTGTTCAACCGTATTGATTTTCGGTCGTTGTATTTTTTTTATTATCGGCAACGGATGTCGCGTGTTATCTGAGTTTGTTTTGCATCGTTCGTTCGATGTTTCAAGTTTCGAGGATGAAACTTCTTTTAAGAGGGATAGAATGTAATACCCGAGATTTTTGTTCCGGAATCGTTGAATTTTTGGGGTTTTATCGGATTGTTATTGTCCTCATCGTTGGAATTTTGTGCCATATTTGCGTGTGCCTCGTTGGGACAGGTGTTTGGAGGCGTTTCGGATCACTATGTGAGTTTTTGAGTTTTTGTGGTGTAGCGCACGCTAATGCTTGTGGCATAGCGCATGCTACTGCGTGGTGGTTAGGGCACGCTACTGAATGTGTAGCGCACACAAACTAGCGATCAGAGCGATCCAGAGCTACCGGATCGGCTGGCTGTCAGCGCACGCTAAGGTCGATAGCTAGCGCACGCTATCGACTGCTTAGCGCACGCCATTTCTTCTTCCTAGCACACGCTACCGGGTAGGTGCAGGTCTGTCCAGGAGCTACTGGGCTGTATCCGTGGCTCGTTAGCACGCGCTACGTGTGTGTGTGTGTCTAGCGCACGCTAACCTTGTTAATTGCGGTAGTTCTGAGAGTTAACCTCGTTAGCGCGTGCTAATGCTGTCTAGTTAGCGCACGCTAATAACTGTCCAGTATAAATACTGGACAACAGCGTTTAATCATCATTTCTCACCCTTTCTTCGTTTTTGGGGCGGCTGGTGATGGGAGAAGATGGGGAGCGACGTCTTTGGCCTACTCTACTCTTTTCCAAGGTGGTTTGGAAGATCCTTGTCAATTATATCATCATCCAATCCTTGTTCTTCGTCGGATCGAGGTAATTCTTCCGTAGAACCCTAGTTATGTAATTTTGGGGGTTTCTTCGTGATTCTTCGATTTAATCCGTGGTGGATGAATTTATTATGGTATTCTTGTTGTCTTGGCCATGATCTTCGGATTTTGTAACTCATATATCGATTTTTATCACCCGGGACTTGATTTCCGATTTCTTCGAAGGAACCCTCGGATCCTTGTTGTTTTTCCGGTTGATTCGGATTCCGTTTAACGTTATTTATCCGTAGTGATGTTATTTTCGTAGCGATCGTGAGGTTCTCGAATTCTTGGTCGTTTTTGGAAGTTTGAGGGCTATCCGACCGTGTTCGTTCGTTGTTCCGTTGCTCGCGGTACCGAGGCAAGTATCTTGTCCATACGTTTTATGTTTCGTAGGCGTAATTATTGATAAATGATTTTATGTGAAACCCAATATTTAATGAACGTAAAAAGGGATCGGTATGTTCTCGATAAATGTTGTCTTTCAACGATAATTCGTGTACTTCATGAATATATATGTTCTCGGAATATATGTGTTGGTTTTGTATGTTGAAAGATGCTATGATCACTTTGAGTGAGTTTAATAGACCGTAATCCTTTGTCGGGGATTATGTAATATTATGGGTACTTGTTCGGTAAGAACGTAATGTGTGTGATATTAGTTGTTATCCCTTCGTGAGGAGGTTGTGACGCTTGTTGTTGTTTGGTATTTGTATTTGCTTGTGGTTGTGTGACATTAGTTGTGAGTGTACGTCGACTAAAGTGGTCATTCTAGCGAAGTACCTAGCATTTGTATGCATATTCTAGTATTCGAATTATGGCTTTCCGTGGCGTTCTGGATGATATATGTATGTTCACCTAGGGACGGTCTGACGGGGCCTCTAGAGATACGTATTGTCGTGTGTGTGCGTATCGCGAACTAGGGTTAACCACTCAGGGATGTCCGACGGGGCTCTGCGGGGTACGGCGGCCGTGAGTCTCGTACCAACGGTTAACTTTGAAATGTTTTGGTGGAGAAGTATGATTTTTGGCGCATATTTCGTCTGATTAGAATGGCAGTCCAAATGGTATCGTACTTAGCTGGAATGGCACCAGTAAATGTGTTGTGTGTGATTTGTCCCTTGACTGTGATAATTTGGTAAGGGTACGTGAGTCCTGTGGTTTCTCTGTGTATTGTAGCTCTGTGGTGTGTTGAGTTCGACCGTATGGTCAAGTTGTAAAGTTGTGTTCTCTGTTGTCGCTCTGTGAGACCGTCATCATAGTAATGTTTGACCCGGTGTAGCTTATGTCGGGTTATTCTTGTGAGTATGTGATGTGAATAAGTTGATTCACGGACCCCCGTGCTTGTGGTTGGAATGTTATGATTGGGTCGTGGACCCCATATTTTGTTATCGGAATCGTATTTTGAAGTAAATGATTTGGGCTGTGTCCCTAAGTGTTCGAAAGGCTTGAGACTTCTTAAACCCCAAATGTTTTCAAAAACTCCCGAGATCGTAAAATGTTTTGTAAGATGTAAAATAGTTTTATTCTTATCTTTCGTAATTCAAACGCTTTTGATCAAGTGAATTATCTCGGGAAGTATATTCACGATTTCTATGTTCTTGGAGTATGATATGTATGGCTCGTCCTTGTATTTATACTTGCACTAGCAAAACAGTGGAGTTTTGCTAACCCCCGAGTATTCGGGGGTGGATGTCTGTATTGCGTCCAGGTACTTGCAGGTTGTTGGGGAGCGAATCACAGGATCGATACGAAGAATGATGAAAGACGACGATACTAATCACATGAAGACCATTCGTTGAGTATTTTGGTAGAGTCTCAGTATTTGGCTCTCCGTTGTGTAGTTTTCCCGTTTTATGGGTATATTGATGTATTCCAACCCCTGGGTGGGTATGAGTTTTAAGTCGAGTTGTATATGTTTGATGTATGGTATTGTGGTAAAAGACCAAATCGGTCTAGCAGTTCATTATGTAGCCATGTCGGCATGTAATGTGAGGTATTTTTTTATTTTTAGCCTGGTAGATCCTCACGGAGAGGGTCTGCGGCGCTGTAATATTCCCAAGCGGTTTGGGGGTGTTACAGGTTTTTGTATCACTAACACTAACGCGAATTCTATTTGTTCAAACATTATGAATGATCAAACATCGAAGATGTAGGATGCTCTATATCACCACACATCGGATAATCAACGAAAATTTTTATACAATTCGTTCTTTAAGAAAACGGCTATGAATTGTTATAGGAATTTTTTCTCTCTATTTATTTTTATTTTTCTCCTCTCTAAGAAAAATGATCAAAAATCGTCCCTTTTAATTCCCTCCTTCAGCTCACGGCTTATCACCAAGAAAATGGTGCATGAGATTTCATTTTCTCATCAAAAATGACTTAAGTGGAGATCAGATAAGAATAACCTTTATCTTATCTCTCTTTGTAATTAAGTGAAGAAAAAATCCACCAAATCTCACACCACATCGGAACAAATCAAGAGGAATTGATGAGGAATGTGAGGTGGGGAGAGAGGGCGGCCCACTAGGATTAGATGAGAAGAAACGAGCCGAGCCACTTGGTTTGTGTATCGGACGTTCACGTGTCTAGTTCGTTAAGGACAATTCATTTTATCTCAAATGTATGTAAACTTAATTAATTAATTAATCCAATTAATTAATTTTATCAAATACAAAATAGTATTTTATTTCCAAGAAAATAATTATATATCAATTAAATTAATCACTCAGTAATTAATTTCAGTTCACAAGACCGCATCAATTTATCTAATAAATTAAATTAGATATTAAATGCCCAATATTAATGAATAGATAATAAATTCATATTTATCCATAAAATGTCCTTGTGCGAGACTCCATAGGTCCATCTGAGTCGGCAATGGGAGGAACCAAAGAGTGCAGGTAAAACTTAGCCAGCCTAGCGGCCAGCACCATAACTCAACTGAGAACGAATGATAGGATCATGCCAAAACCATTATGTCGTGAATACCGTATAGTATAAACCATGCAATCATATGTCTCGGTCAAGTATTAGGGTCACGGTAATGTCAAATCCTATAGTAACTTGACTCTATGCATTTGTTTACAAACTGAGATCGTTGGGCTCTCATGTATCAAATACAACTAGCTCTAAATGATTTGGCCAAAGACTTATGATCTCATTTGTCATTCACCGCATAGGATATTTACCTGCTCACTTACAGGAGAAAGAATCTTATCTTGGTATTCGGTAGAGACTGCTACTTGCCCACTAAGTTGCACTTCGAGGTTGATCCCATCAACCGGTGATTGGATCGAACTACTCTAATGATTGGATTGAACTACATTGTTCGAACTTAAACACTACAAGAAAACACGATTCTGACTACCCGAAGGTTCGGTATACGACAACAAAAGTAATTACCCAAAATTTATAGGAAATCATAGAGCGGCCCAAAGCGTCCGAAAATCGCGATATGAGATCGAACAACCAAACTGAAGCTCACAACACGTCTAACAATATTAAACGAACTTACAAGAAATAGAAAACAGCAGTTTCGAACAATACTACACCAAACGAACCAAAAAGCGAAAAATTATTAATAAACACGAAATTGAGTAAAACAACTCCGAAATACGCTCGGATGACAAAATATGCATAATTAAACATTCTCAAAATGTCAAAATAGTTACAAGCGAGTCACTGAGAATGAAACATACTCCAAAATAGAAATTACTAAAAATAGAAAAAAATGTGGATGTTACATCGATGACCTTGCTCCCACAACAACTCCAGCTCCCCTATTAAAGGTCTGAGATACACATCAATACACTTTCCTGGATACCCAGAGCCTGGTACTAAGAGAGTCAACATATTATATTCTTTTTTCATGTACATCCAGGGAGGAAGGTTGTAAGGAATCACTACCACCAGCCATATACTTTACAAAAGACTCATATTGCTGAATGGGTTAAATCCATCAGATACGAGCCCGAGTCTTATATTTCGAACATATGATGCAAATTTTGGAAACTTACTATCTATATGCTTCCAAGCCTCTCCATCATAAGGGTGTATCATAATATCCCCATCCTGGATGCGAGGCTCGGCCTGCCATCTCATCGCCTTGGCCGTGTGAGGAGACATGAAAAGCCTCTCCAATCTATACTTCAAATGAAAAATGCTAAAGTCCCTACATTGTAATACCCGGATTTTCAGTACAAATTTTTCGCGTTATTTTATCTAAGATATACTGTATAGTTTGGTATCTATACAATATGGATAAAATAAATTGAGAACTGAGATAGCTGTATTTGTACTGGTATAACTGTCGTAGTGGTTCGACAATTATTTTGAGGATATCGTGTATCAGGGTATCGTACTTTTGAAATTGGGTATATCGTATGATGATGTTATTGGATTCAGTACATGTATTCAGTATGCCGTATGTTCGTATTTGGTATGTCGAGACGGACGAGGAGAGTTGGAAAATGGCTAAGTATAGCCTGATTAGCGCACGCTAATGGTTAAGTATAGCGCACGCTATCATTCATGGTTAACACACGCTAGACGCAGAATATAGCGCACGCTAGTACAGATCAGATCAGAGGGAATCTGTGTGTGGACCCAGCTGCTTTCGGCGCGTGTTCGGATAGGTCAACGGTTGTTTGTCCTGGAGTATTAGCGCATGCTAAAGCATGAGGCTTAACGCACGCTAATTTTAGATCGGTCAAAGGGAATCTTATCCTTGTCAGATCGGCATGTGCATGCGGTAGGTAGACTGTAGCAAGTCAACTGATGTTAGCGCACGCTAAATGCAAGGACTTGGATATGCTAGACATGATTTATTACGCATGCTATTGCATGAGAATTACGTACGTAAGCTGATGTATGAGCAAGACAGTGGCCTCTGGGCTGCGATAGCGCACGCTAACAAAGTCAGTTAGCGCACGCTAGGGCAATAACGCACGCTATTTTATGAAAGTAGCGCGCGCTAGTAATGTTTATTATATAAGGGGACAGACGGGTTTTGAGATGCATTTAGTCCATTCTTTCTCCTTCAGTCGATAGAGAGAGCTTTGGGAGGTTCTTGAGGTTCCCAAACACGGTAAGGTGGTGATTTTTAACAAGATTAAGATAGAGAGCATGGATTCAAGCCTTGTTCTTCAAGTTACTCATGATTCTTGGAATGGAGTTCAAGTATTCTTCTTCTTGGTTCGTCTAATCCAAGTAATTTTCGTATCCCATTGATAGTAGTTTGTTTTTAAGGACGATTACTTGTGAGAGAACATATTGGATAATCATGTGGTGATTTTTATGATACCTAATGGGATTATGATAAGAGTTTTTGGATGTTATTTAAGATTCTTCATGTTAATGGTGATTCGTTTAACTTGATGAGGTTGAATCATGGATTTCTGAATCATGATAATTTCAGTGGTCGATTTAGATGAGTTAAATCATGATATGAGGTTGAATTCCGGATTGAGTATGATATGATCCTTGTTATCGAGTTGGTTTGATTGTTGATGTTGTTATTGATATATGGACATTGATATGATCCTTGTGATAGTTATGGTGTCGTTTATCTTCAAGAGATATGGAGATTTATGTATCCCTTCATTTCGGATTTTGATGTTAAGATGATATAAGGATATATAATGGTTTTAATTATAAATATGGATAAGATGATTAAAACCAACATTATGTTGATTTTAGTTTCGTATGTTCTTGATAAGATGTGGATCATGATGATGAGATTGAATTTTGAAAAAAGTTATTGTTAATCTTAGAGTATGATTTCCTTTTCATTCGGATTCGTAGTCGCAAGGTGTTAGTCGATGCTTGGAATTGTAACACCCCCATGATTTACAGAGATATTACAGCGCCGTAGATCCTTTTTGGAGAACCTACCAGGCTTAGACCCAAATAAAACACATTAAATACGACAAACATAAATTTTCATACATTCAAAACCAACTTCAATTCCAACATAACATACATCACAATACCAAACAACATATCATCCCGAGGAATCATAACCAATATGACCGTTCACCACGGGAATACAACAACATCATTAACCATTAATAATGACATGACATACAACACCGGACAGTACCCGCGCGAGTACAAAAACAAAACACGACTTTGACCATGACCATACGACCACCAACTCAAAATAATGCACGATATCAATGCTGCCCACCAAGCTCGTGTCCGTCCTGTGCTAGTCCTCCCACCGGACCTGTACCTGAATACACAAAAGTATATCCACCCCAAAAGGGGTCAGCAAGAAGCCGGTGCAAGTACAATGATTCCAGAATATGTACAACAAGTGAATAATCAACAAAAACCACAGAAAATCATAGTGTCATCACAGATATTCCGGAATACCACATCACAGTCATCATCACAAAACAACCTCCCGAGCTATACTGGACCTGTACCTCTCAGCAAGATACACACCCCAGAGACACCTCGTCAGGCCCTCCCTGGTGTATAGCCCAACCGAGTGATCCGTAGGGATACGCAGCCTACCGGACCCCAGGGGACCCTCACTGGTTTTACTCGGCTCACACACACTCGATCAAAAATTGGCACAAATTCCATTTTTACATATTCACACGAAGTACATTAAACACAATCAAAGTACTTGCCTCAATTTGAACGACACGAGAAACGGCGAACGGATGAATGTACGGTCCGAATTTCCTTCAACGATTCGATCCTAACACATCGAAATACCGAATCAAACACAACACCACGGAAATGGAAAGATTCACCCTAAGTTCTACCCTTAAGGACATTTATTCAAATATTACGAAGGAAACGTAGCTCGAACCCAAACTATGAAAGGTAACTTAGGGTTAAATCCGTGAATCTTGGAGAAAAATGAAGGATTATGATTACAACATCACAATCTAGCACAAATCGGAGCTAGGATAGATTAGAATCAAAGATCTCGACACAAATCCCCAAAATATGAAGAACTAGGGTTCCAACGGTTTTACCTTGATTTGGATGGTGAAAGTTGATAAGATGTTGATAACTGGGTGTTAGGAGCTCAAAATTATCATTGGATGAAGAAATCCGACCAAAAATCTGCACTCCCACCGATCAAGTATGCCCAAATTACCAAGAGAAGAGGAAGAGGTGAAAATGACATTTCTAGAACCTACCCCCATATATATATCGGGAGGTATTAGCGCACGCTACGGCTACATGCTTAGCGTGCGCTAACGAGCCGAGGGCGGTGCAATCAAGAAAAAGGCACCGTAACTTTCGCTGACTCCGATAGCGACGCTGAACTATCTGTTAGCGTGGCGCTATCGATTGCTACTAGCGCCGCTAATTCCATACGGTAGCGTGCGCTACTCGCAAATACCGCACCCGAAACGTTTCTGTCCTCACTGACCTGTCATCCTAGCGCACGCTATCATACAAGTAACGTGCGTTAGTACGTCGAAATAGCGTACGTTAGTCCGTCCATAGCGTACGCTAACGCCTCATTCCAGAGTCCAGAAAGCTTACTGTCCAGCGGGCCTAACGCACGCTATTGCACAAGAGTAGCGTGCGCTACTCGACCCTGGTTAGCGTGCGCTAGACATACAGTCTTAGCGTGCGCTAACTGCTATTTTCCAAATTTAAATTCGCAAGAAGTCCGGCTAAAACGAGCTCAATCCAAGAATCACAGAACCCAACAATTATCAGCCATGAATAGGCCAAGGTCAATCATCAATATATACGGTCCAAATAACCACAATACCACAAAATACATCCAAAATAACACTCATAAAATACACGGGTATTACACCCTTACCCCCTAAACAGAAGTTTCGTCCCGAAACTTAAGATACAAAAAGTTCGGGGTATCGGGCACGCATACTATCCTCGGTCTCCCACGTGGCCTCTTAAATTCCATGCTTAGACCATTGGACCTTTACTAACGGAATCACTTTCCGTCGCAATTGTTTCACTCGTCGCTCTAGTATGGTTACCGGTTGTTCTTCATACGTAACATCATCACTAACCTCAATCTCTTGATAATCAATAACATGGCTGGGATCGGGAACATACTTACGCAGCCAGAAACATGAAACACATTATGAACATGACTAAGCGTCGGAGGTAATGCTAGTCGATAAGCTACATCGCTTACCTTGTCCAGGATCTCGAAGGGGCCAATATAACGAGGACTAAGCTTCCCCTTCTTACCAAACCGAAGAACTCCACGAGTCGGCGATACTTTCAACAACACATGGTCTCCCGCCTGGAACTCTAACGGTCGACGACGAACGTCGGCATATGACTTTTGTCGACTCTGAGCAGTCAACAACCTTTGCCGAATAATTGCGACTTTTTCCCGTGTTTGAACCACCAAGTCCGGTTCTACTCCAAGTAACTCGTACGGCTCGTCCCAACAGATTGGCGATCTACACCGTCTTCCATATAATGCTTCAAACGGAGCCATCCCAATCGAACTATGCCAACTGTTATTGTATGCAAATTCAATCAATGGTAAATGAGTCTCCCAATCTTCTTTCCAATCCAACGCGCAAGCCCTCAACATGTCTTCTAGCGTTTGGATCGTCCTCTCTGACTGTCCGTCCGTCTGGGGATGATAAGCGGTGCTGAAATTCAATTTGGTACCGAGTGCTCGATGTACTGCTTGCCAGAAATGTGATACAAAACGCCCATCACGATCAGACACTATACTCTTTGGGGTACCATGGAGTCTCACAATCTCCGCAATGAATAACCGAGCTAACCTCTCCGGTCCCCAAATATCTCTAATTCCCAGAAAGTGTGCGGATTTGGTTAGCCGATCAACAATTACCCAAATCATATTCACTCCAGTTCGCGTCTTTGGCATTCCCACAATAAAATCCATCGCTATATCTTCCCACTTCCATTCCGGAATTGGTAGCGGTTGCAATTTACCGGCGGGTCTCTGATGTTCCGCTTTAACTCGCCGACAAGTCAAGCATTTCATCACGAACTCGTTACATCTTTCTTCATGTTCGGCCACCAAAAGTTTTTCTTCAAGTCCTTATACATTTTACTCATACCCGGATGAATCGAGTACGGAGTAGAATGTGCTTCATTCAAAATTACCTGTTTGAGATCATCCCGATTAGGTACACAAGTTCTGTCTCGAAATCGAAGAACTCCGTCTTCATCGATTAAGAATCCAGGAGCTTTTCCTCTAACACTGTCTTCCCGAAGCTGCACAATTGAGAGATCATCTAACTGCTTGGACTTAATATCTTCCATTACGGAGGATGTAATCTCAAGGAAACGCAACTGTCCTTGAGTTCTGTGAGGCCAAACTTCAATTTCCATATCAATCAACTCTCGTCTAAGCTTCGGTTGAATGGTAAGTAGTTCCAACTTTTGCAACACCACTGACTTGCGGCTTAACGCATCGGCAACGACGTTTGCTTTACCTGGATGGTAAAGAATGTCAAGATCATAATCTTTAAGCAGTTCCAACCATCGCCGCTGACGCATATTTAGCTCCTTCTGCGTAAATATGTACTTCAAGCTCTTATTATCCGTATACACTCTACAAGAAGAACCATACAAGTAATGCCTCCAAATTTTTAACGCAAACACCACAGCGGCTAACTCAAGATCATGAGTAGGATAATTCATCTCGTATGGCTTTAATTGTCGAGACGCATAAGCCACTACTCTCTCATCTTACATCAATACACAACCCAATCCTTGTTTAGAAGCATCACTATAAATAACGAAACCTTCTGTTCCTTGTGGTAAGGATAGGATCGGAGACGTAGTCAACCGCTTTTTCAATTCATCAAAACTCTTCTGACACTCATCACTCCACTCAAATTTCTGTGTCTTCTGCAATAATAAGGTGAGCGGTCGAGCAATTTTCGAGAATCCTTCAACAAATCGACGATAATAGCCCGCTAATCCTAGAAAACTCCGAACTTCCTTAACATTCCGTGGAGGCTCCCAAGCTAAGACTGCTTCAACCTTTTGAGGGTCTACTCGAATACCATCGGCTGAGATGATGTGTCCCAGAAAAGAGACTTCTCTAAGCCAGAACTCGCACTTAGAAAATTTACCATAAAGCTTATTAGCCCTCAAAATACTCAACGCGATCCTCAAGTGTTCGGCATGTTCCGACTCACTTTTGGAATAGATTAATATATCGTCGATAAACACCACTACAAATTTATCGAGATATTCGATAAAAGTTTTGTTCATAAGTCGCATAAAGGCCGCTGAGCATTTGTTAAACCGAATGGCATAACTACGAATTCGTAATGCCCATACCTCGCTCAAATGCGACTGGGATATCCGAATCTCGAATTCGCAGCTTGGTAATATCCCGACCTCAAATCAATCTTGAGAAAACCATAGCCCCTTGTAATTGATCAAATAGATCATCGATTCTTGGCAACGGATACTTGTTCTTAATAGTGAGTTTATTCAACTCACGATAGTCAATACATAACCGTAAGGACCCATCTTTCTTTCGTACAAACAATACCGGTGCACCCCATGGAGACACACTAGGCCGAATATAACCTTTGTCCAACAATTCACCCAATTGTTTCTTCAATTCTAACATTTCTGATGGGGCCATTCTCAGACGGTGCCTTGGATATTGGCGCCGCATTGGGCTCTAGTTCGATGACGAACTCTACTTCACGATGTGGTGGCAATCCCGCAAATCATCCTAAATACGTCTGGAAATTCATTCACAACTGGAACAGAGGATAATTGTACCTCGTTAACTTCCGACTTCAACGCGTAACACCAATAACTGGTACAACCTTGTCGCAATAATTTCATCGCCTTCATAGCTCGAATAATCTTCCTGTATACTGTGTTTCGCCTCTACAAAAACGTGTTCGCACCATCCGGCGCGCGACTAATGAAATTGTTTTCCGACGATAATCTACTATCGCTCCATGCCGATTTAACCAATCATCACCGAGAATTAAATCCTCTCCCATCATATCGATCACAATCAAATCGGATGACCAGTCTTTACTGCCAATGGTTACAGGACAATTGGCGATCTCTTGATCCCCAACTATCCTTTCCCCACTTGGCAACCCAACAATAAAAGGTTCACATGTAGAGAGACCGTCTAGGCCCAAACGATTCACACAAGACAATGATATAAAAGAATGAGTAGCTCCAGAATCAAACAATACATCTACCGGGTGCATCGAAATATAAACAATACCTGACGTAGTGGCAGTCCCTACGTCATCAGTCCGCTTCATCTCATACAATCGGGGTGGGGCTGATCCAATGCTAGGTGCATCCTTATGCTCGGTTTTACCTCTGCCGCTGCCACGTCCGACACTCGGAGTTGGCTGACCCGTAACTGTGCCAGCCGGGGTAGGAGACTGTTTAGAGAATATTCTGCCCACTGACTCACAATATAATGCGCGATGACCCTGCTTCCCACACTTAAAACAATCAATGGGGCGAGAAGTGCAACGAGAACTGACATGACCCGGATTTCCACAATTAAAACAAACTCTCGGCACTCCTCCACTAGGCTGAGGGGAACCAACAAGATTGCATGTAAGATTGAGGCCTACGCGATCCACCGCCTCTAAACTACCGTAAAATTTTGGTTTCTTCGAGCTCAAATCGCTGAACCGAATCGACACCATCTCATAAGCAAGTGCTCTATCCTGATATTCTCTCAAAGTAGTACACCCAAGGCCCGCCATATACTTTCGGACCTCCGGTTTCATCCTTGCATCGAAATGAAGTATTTTGTCTACCTCATCCTTAACTCGATCTTGGACATACACTAACTGCTTGTTGTATGTCCTGATTGCTTCAGAAATAGGAACATCTTCGGGTTGGGCTCTGAAGAACTCACTGACTCTTGCTAACTGTACCGGCGCTGGACAATATTGAGCTTCCATCAATTCTTTTAATTCTTCCCAAGTGACATCACGGTCCTTGGGCTTAACAGCTCGCCACCAGTCCGAAGCGTCATCAACTGTCAGATATTGAGCAATCGGGACTCTCTTGGCTTCAGGACAACCAATACCGTCAAAGATCTTCTCCAGCTCAGCTAACCAATGATCCCAATTGTTCGCATCACTGGAACCATCGAATCTGGGAGGGTTCATCTTCATAACTTCTTGAAGCCATCGATCCTCAACCGTCCCCGCCAAGATAATATTCTGCACCACTTGTGCCAGTTGGTGCACTTGTGTTACAACTTGTTGAAGAACGTTAGGCACCTCGGCCTCCGAGCCTCCATTCGAACCTCCCGAAGGAATCGGGTCCGACCTAGTCGCAGAGCGAGATGCCGATTCTGAAATGGACCTCTCGGACTCAGACACTACCACTCTGCCACGGCCTCTACCACGACCACGTTGACGGATAGCTCTACCTCTCGGCATACTGAAGAGTAAGAATGATTCAACAAGGAAATGATTACAATAATAGATTGCACAATATTAAGGTAATTATTTCTGAAGGGAAGAAATAACCAACATCCGAAGAGTCTTCCAGCACAGGCAACACGAGGTGGTAGCATGCCAATGATATCGTAGACAACAATTGACTCAATTTACTAGACCCAAAACACCGACAGCCTAGGTATCCATAAACCTAGGCTCTGATACCATATTCTGTAACACCCCCATGATTTACAGAGATATTACAGCGCCGTAGATCCTTTTTGGAGAACCTACCAGGCTTAGACCCAAATAAAACACATTAAATACGACAAACATAAATTTTCATACATTCAAAACCAACTTCAATTCCAACATAACATACATCACAATACCAAACAACATATCATCCCGAGGAATCATAACCAATATGACCGTTCACCACGGGAATACAACAACATCATTAACCATTAATAATGACATGACATACAACACCGACAAGACTACGCGAGTACAAAAACAAAACACGACTTTGACCATGACCATACGACCACCAACTCAAAATAATGCACGATATCAATGCCGCCCACCAAGCTCGTGTCCGTCTGTGCTAGTCCTCCCACCGGACTGCACTGAATACACAAAAGTATATCCACCCCAAAAGGGGTCGGCAAGAAGCCGGTGCAAGTACAATGATTCGAATATGTACAACAAGTGAATAATCAACAAAAACCACAGAAAATCATAGTGTCATCACAGATATTCCTAATACCACATCACAGTCATCATCACAAAACAACCTCCCGAGCTATACCGGACTGTACCTCTCAAAGAAGATACACACCCCGAGACACCTCGTCAGCCCTCCCCGGTGTATAGCCCAACCGAGTGATCCGTAGGGATACGCACTCACCGACCCTGTGGGACCCTCACTGGTTTTACTCGGCTCACACACACTCGATCAAAAATTGGCACAAATTCCATTTTTACATATTCACACGAAGTACATTAAACACAATCAAAGTACTTGCCTCAATTTGAACGACACGAGAAACGGCGAACGGATGAATGTACGGTCCGAATTTCCTTCAATGATTCGATCCTAAGACATCGAAATACCGAATCAAACACAACACCACGGAAATGGAAAGATTCACCCTAAGTTCTACCCTTAAGGACATTTATTCAAATATTACGAAGGAAACGTAGCTCGAACCCAAACTATGAAAGGTAACTTAGGGTTAAATCCGTGAATCTTGGAGAAAAATGAAGGATTATGATTACAACATCACAATCTAGCACAAATCGGAGCTAGGATAGATTAGAATCAAAGATCTCGACACAAATCCCCAAAATATGAAGAACTAGGGTTCCAACGGTTTTACCTTGATTTGGATGGTGAAAGTTGATAAGATGTTGATAACTGGGTGTTAGGAGCTCAAAATTATCATTGGATGAAGAAATCCGACCAAAAATCTGCACTCCCACCGATCAAGTATGCCCAAATTACCAAGAGAAGAGGAAGAGGTGAAAAATGACATTTCTAGAACCTACCCCCCATATATATACTGGGAGGTATTAGCGCACGCTACGGCTACATGCTTAGCGTGCGCTAACGAGCTGAGGGCGGTGCACTGCTGAAGAAAAAGGCAGTCCAGAACTTTCTGTCAGACTCCGATAGCGTACGCTGAACTATCTGTTAGCGTGCGCTATCGATTGCTACTAGCGCGCGCTAATTCCATACGGTAGCGTGCGCTACCTGCAAATACCTGCAGTCCAGAAACGTTTCTGTCCTCACTGACCTGTCATCCTAGCGCACGCTATCATACAAGTAACGTGCGTTAGTACGTCGAAATAGCGTACGTTAGTCCGTCCATAGCGTACGCTAACGCCTCATTCCAGAGTCCAGAAAGCTTACTGTCCAGCGGGCCTAACGCACGCTATTGCACAAGAGTAGCGTGCGCTACTTGCCCCTGGTTAGCGTGCGCTAGACATACAGTCTTAGCGTGCGCTAACTACTATTTTCCAAATTTAAATTCGCAAGAAGTCCGGCTAAAACGAGCTCAATCCAAGAATCACAGAACCCAACAATTATCAGCCATGAATAGGCCAAGGTCAATCATCAATATATACGGTCCAAATAACCACAATACCACAAAATACATCCAAAATAACACTCATAAAATACACGGGTATTACAGGAATGCATGCCACTGTACAGCATTAGCGCATGCTAAGATTACTGGCTAGCGCATGCTTGTAATATCCGGATTTATTACGGTGTATTTCATCTGTATTCAAACCATGTATTATTCGGATAGGTGGTTTTGATTATTGGAGTATGATATTTCGTGCATTGATATCATTGTACATAAGTATAGAAACATGCAAAATTGCTCAAACAACCTCGTGATAGCGCACGCTAAGAATGTATCTTAACGCGCGCTATCAGGCTATTACTAGCGCACGCTATGCAGGTAGGAGTTGCGTGCGCTAAGGACTCAATTATTGAGCGAGACAGCTAGCACATGCGCCAGCCGGGACATGGGTCCGGATAAGATTCTCGCGGACGCACCCGGACAATTCTGAAGTCAACCATTATTAGCGCACGCTAAGGAATGCTTAGTAGCGTGCGCTAACTTGTTAAAATGCAGAATATTATAAATGGGACAACAACTCGTTTTGGGCTTACATTTTACTCGTTCCTTCTGCATACTTGAGAGGCCAGAGAGCTGAGATATCCTACTACATACTTAGAACACATATTGTTGGTGTTTATATATTGGCTATCACTTGGGAGTAATCATTGAAGAGGAATAGCACCTTGGAGTGGCATACAACCAACCGGAGTTGGATTCTACCTTACGGTCTAATTTTCATCATATTAAGGTATGTTCAATCTATCTCAAGACTTAGAGTTGGATTCTAACGATTTGGATGATCATGTTAACAAGATATGGATTTTCATAGATGAATTATCCAAGTATATCATGTTTGGAATAGTGAGATGAATAAGCCTTAAGTACCTTGATTATAATCATCATGATTCGAATCTTATTACACTGAATATGTAAAGAGAAGCTTCTATCATTGGTAATTCGAATCTAGTAGATGACTTCATAATAATCATGGACTTGACTTTAACAATCATTATTGTTGGATAAATCTAAAGGATTGATCATGGAAAGATTTATCTAGTATAGATGGAACGCTTAAACAACTTCAAAGATGATAATATTGATTGATATAAGGTGTTGATATCAACCGTTAAGCTTTTCGAATCGTCATATGAAGAATTGTAGTCGAAATGGAATATGGTTTATATGGTATGCATATCCTTGAATCCGAAGTTGTTGTTATCCGTAAAATCATTCAGAATCGTATATACATGATATTCATGGAGGTAACATGAAGTATCACGGAAGATTTCATTGTTTCGATCATGACGAACAGCATCGCTTTCAAAGAAAGCGCCATGCACAGATAGCGCACGCTATGCTATGAATATTAACGTGCGCTATCGAGCACGAGTTAGCGTGCGCTACGTTTAGTACGTAACGTACGCTAGACCATCGACGAAGTCGATTGGGCCGGTCAGTGAAGTACTGACCATGCATAGTTAGCGTACGCTAGGCTTTGTTGTTTACGTGCGCTATCGAGCAGACTTAACGCACGCTACACAGAGTACTTAGCGTGCGCTAAGCAGTTCAGGCAGATTGCATTTTATGAACTTTTGGCCGTGAATCGAATTGCTAAACATTCGTACGACGTGAGATAAATCCTATATCATTTCTTTTGTTAAGGTTTGATCTTGTTGCGTGATTGATCGAGAGGGGCGACCTTCGAGTGTCTCGTTTTCGTGGAAGTATTGTTCTGTCTTCTAATCGAGGCAAGTACTCTAATTATAATTGTTTATATTATGACAATTATGATATGATTGTATAGTGTAAATATGTTGTGAATATATGTCCACCATGCGTTGATCCGACGGGAATCATCATGGGAATCTATAGCTATGTGCGCTGGATCGTTGGACAGGTAGTTCCACCATGTGTTGGTCCGACGGGATAATCATGGGAATCTATAGCTGTGTGCGCTGGATCGTTGGAATACCACCAGTACGTTGAAACTGTTATGATATGATATGTGTTGTGGATATTCTCGTTGGAGAAACTTGTTAGGATATAATTGTTGATTATATCACTGTTGTATGATTATTGTACATGTACTAGCATCGTTGTGCTAACCCCTTCGGGGGTGAACATTGTGTTTGTTCAGGATCTAGGAGAGCGGGGAAACAACCACTGGAGATGCATGACGACGAGGGTGCAAAGTGATGTTCCGGCCGGGTTTATCATTCATTATTTGTTGGTTATTTCAATAAGTACTCGAGTACGTCGTCCGTTTATAATGTTTGGATTTTAGTGATGTAATAATAAATCTTCATTGGATATTTGTATTTCGGTTTTTGAACCAGACGGTTGTATTTTACTTCAACAATTTCATAAAGCGGTATCTGTTATTGTCTTTTCTTCTAATCAGCCTTATAAATTCTTATGTAAAGGATTTACGGCGCTGTAATATTCCTGAATATATCGGGGGTGTTACAGAATATGGTATCGGAGCTAAGATTATGGATATCTTGGCTGTTGGGTTAAAATTGGGGTCATTTATGTCTTTTGAGGTAACCGGCCGTGAATGACATCACCGAACTGCCTACGTCTTCATGCGAACGGTGGTTGTAAGTTTCTAAACTCTATCTCGTTCTTTACATATTGTGTCTCTTTATACTCGAATATTAGAACGATGTTGCTTCCTGTATATTGAGTATTTATGCTTACAGTATGTTGAGAGGCGGACGTGGACGTGGTCGCGGTCGTGGACGCGACGAAGGAATGCTTTGAAGGGAGGCGTCGCCTTCTAATCGTGCTAGTCATAGCTCAAAGTAGCCGCAGAATCCATCAATAACGAACCGGAACTCGTGTACCGTAAATCCTTCGTCAAGTCGTGAACCAGATGACTCAGTTCGCACAGGTTGTGGACCGAATGCAAGTGGCGGCAGGAATTCAGCAGGGAGATGGACAACAAAGGATTCCAGAAATGGGAAATCGAAGTGACTGATGGTTACAAGAGGTGGCAAAGATGCAACCACCCAAGTTTGACGGCTTTTCCGAGACTCCCACTTGGGACCATTGGTTGAAGGAACTGGAGAAAATTTTTGCTGGAATTAATTGCCCGAATGACAGGAGAGCTCCTATTGCCCAGTACTTTCTGATAGGAGAAGCATCCGAGTGGTGGGAAGTTATCCGACCCGCAGATCATGATGTCGATTGGGCAGAATTTAAAATGATGATGGAAGCTCAGTATTGCCCTCGTCCTGTGAGGGAAGCCAAAATTCGAGAATTTTTCTCTGCTCAGCCATCAGATGAACCCGTATCCCACACGATTAAGACGTTTAACCAGCAATTAGCATTTGTTCGACCTCTGGTCAGAACAGATGCGGAGATGATGATTCATTTTGAAATGAGAATGAAACCAGAAATCCAGAGGTACATGTCCGGTTTTGAATGTACCACTCTCCGCCAATACCAGGATAAGGCGTTGGCGTATGAAATTAAAGAAGCAGCAATGGAGAAGTTTATGGAGTCGAAGAAACAGAAAGTCTCTCGTACTTTTACAGAGCACAAAAGCAGTGGGGCCCGTAAGGCCCAGTCTTCATTTTCTTTCAAGAAACCTCCGCACCCATCTAAGAACGGAAAGAATTACGGAACAATGTCAGTCACGACGGATACAGCTAGGAAGTGCTTTAATTGTGGTCGCCCAGGCCACCTTTGGCGCGATCTGCTTATGCACTCTGATTACATGTTTTGATCATGGACAGGAAGGGCACCGTGCGACGTTCTGCAAAGACTCCACCAAATACAAAGGAACCCGTTCATCACAGCCAGTTCAAAAGGAAGCTAGTGTCCAACAGACGCAGCAAAGTGTTCAGATGCCTCAAAATTTTGGCCGTGGACGAGGCAGAGGACAATGGGACCAAAAGGGGGCATCGAGTGCCGGATCTGTTCCCCACGCCTCAGACGAGATGAGAAGGACAGACGATCGGATGTCATTGCCGCATCGTGCATCGGCCCGCATCCTTTCCCAGCCAGTTAGCGTTTTATTCGATACAAAAGCTACGCATTCTTTTATATCTTTGTCTTGTGTAAATCGTTTGAATATTTCCGGTTTTCATACTTGTGAACCTTATGTTGTTGGTTTACCGAGTGTAGAGAGGATTGTCGGAAATTTAGAAACTAGAAATTTCCCTATATCATTTGGAGGCAGAGAGTGGCTCTCAAATCTGATTGTGATAGAAATGCAAGGAGATGACCTGATACTCGGAGACGATTGGCTTAATCGATATGGAGCAATTGTGAACTACCGAAGGAGGAATATCTCGCTGATCGCTGACGATGGTTCCGAAATATTGTTCGAGGGGTGGAAACCGGGAATCTCAGGAAAATTGATCAAGGCGATGAAAGCTGTCAAATTGTTGAAACAGGGCTGTACCGGGTACTGGTGTTATGCAATGAAGAAAGAAGACGAAAATGTGGAACTTTCATCCATTACTGTTGTGAACGAATTCCCAGATGTATTTCCTGACGAGTTACCTGGACTACCTCCACGAAGGGATGTGGAATTTACCATCGAGCTGGAACCCGGAGCTACACCAATTTCCAAGGCGCCGTATCGTATGGCACCTACTGAAATGTACGAACTGAAGAAGCAGTTGGAGGAGTTACTGGACAAGGGCTATATTCAGCCAAGCGTTTCACCTTGGGGAGCGCTAGTTCTTTTTGTCCTAAAGAAGGATGGGTCGCTCCGACTGTGTATTGACTATTGATAAGTGTCATTTTTGTACACTTATCCATGGTTTGTATCGATAAAATTCACCCATAATTGAGCTAGTCTACTCGTTTTTTGCTTTTAATTTATTAGTTTTAATAATTTTATTTTTATCGGATGATGATCGGATTAAATAACTGAATTACTCAAGAAACAACATGTTTAATAAATATTCTATTTATTGAATTTTGATATATTCATGTTGTAGGGCTTTCCGAGACGAATTCGGCAGTCTTTCCGGATTCAAAATCAGAGTTATATATCAAAAGTTATCATCCGAAGAAGATCAGGGGCAAAAACGCAAAGTCTGAGGAATTCTGGGCTAAAAACGTAACTATCAAAGCTTCAAATGAGCAAATTTACGAAGCCACGTTACGGTCGTAACATCTGTGGGTTACGGCCGTAAGTCACCCTAGTTACGGCCGTAACTCCGAATGTTACGGCCGTAACTCTTGACAGATTGCTATGATTTGTCTAATTTTTATACTTTTTGTGTATTATTGAGGGATGGTGGCATTGATCCGATATAATGTAATAATGCTGTAATTTTGGAGCTATTAGATGACTTTAGGTGTATAAATAGACCCCTTAGATCCTTCATCATTCACCATTCATCTTATAATTTTCCATTTTTCTTGTAAACTTTTCTTTTTGTGTGAAGAACACACTTGTGTTCTTGAGTGATCTTAGTTAGTGTGGTACAACATATGTTGTTCAGAGTTTATTGCTTCTATCTCCTTTATCTACTAAGGGAGTTAGGATCAATTCTTTCTCTTGATTCAACTAAGAATGACCACCAAAGCTTGTAATATGTGTAATAAACCCTTTATGGGCTAAGTTTCTTAAGTTGGGATTATAAACAAGGTTAGTCATGTTATTTATGTTTGTATAAAGATATATTATGAATTACTTATTATTGTGTGTGATTTTCATTGTTTTAACAATCTTTATTTATTTGGCCAATTAATGAAGATATTTATGGTCTTCATATGTTTCGAAAGAAAATATGTTTGATTAGATCAAATGATCTTCACTCTAAGTTGTTCTAGGGGATAGAAATATACCCCTAGTCCTTAGATGATTCATTGAGTTATTTTCACAAATCCTAATGCTATGTATTGAAGCCAATCAACATAGAAATATAGTGGATTGATTCAATATGTTAGGTGCGTTTTATAGTTCGAAAGAGAAACCGTCTTTTTAAGGAAAATCGAATCTACACAACATAATAAGTGAATTCATCTTATGATCTCTAATACATCTTTTATAACTAATGACGAACTAAGTTTGTAATCCCAACTATTTCATTTTATCAATAATCAATCTATTATTATTGCTATCTTTTTATTTCCTTATAATATTAGAACTATTATTGCACTTTCTTTGCAATTATTTAACCAAACTTTTAATTGTGTGTTTCACTCATCTTAAGTATCTATAAAAATAGACTAATAGTGTATAATTCAAATTATAACATAACTTCCTTGTGGGATCGATAAACCGGACTCAAAAAGTCCACTTTACTACTTGATACGATATCGCACTTGCGATAGTTACACAAAAAGCGTGTCAAGTTTTTGGCGCCGTTGTGGGAAGTATAAGTTATATTTGAACTCTTACATTATAAACTATTTGTGTAGGTAAAAATATCTCGACGTTGTAAAATAGTACTAAATTGTCTTAGTACGGTCAAGTGGCGCATAACGGTACTCAGTGACTCTTAAAGACGGATTTTTCGATTTCCCACAACAACCGATATTTGTATATATATATTTTTTTATTTTATTTTTTTTGTCTTTTTTTTTTTTTTTTTTTTTTTTTTTATCATGGATGAAACATTGTTTAAAATTGAAAAAAGATTTCCTTTCTAAGCAAAAATGCAATTTTAAAAATTTACAAGACAAGGCTTGAAAGGATGAGGTTGCTTACGAATAAAAGCATACCTTTTGACATAAGATTCATTATCGAAGCCAAAGTAAGAATAGAAGGTGAATTCACAAACACCAACTAGATTTTTACGGGGCTTGGAAAAAGTTCATATGCAAAGAAACGACGAGCAAAGATTCTAGCCGTTTGCTATAAATGTGCTAGATGGAACTGTAATGCAAAATGTCGATCTTTAGGAATTCCATCTACAAACAGAGAAGATAAAATTCGGTTCATTAATGATGGTCCGAATAAGGAGAATTTAGATAATATCGAAATTTCTCTTGACACGCATCCTAGTGGACTTGTGTATTACGGAATTCAATGTTTGTGGAATAAATTCAAACCAGAATATGAACAACGCCTTGGGAATCGACGTTAAAAGACTCGCTTGCCAATTTGTAAGAAAATTGGATGGGAAGCTTCTCCCCGACTCATAGAAGGCGTTTAGGCCGTTTCAACGTAAAATCAGAGGAAGATGTGAGCCACAATCACAACTACCGTACATACGCGTAAGTATCTTTTATTTTTGTCGTGTGGTGAGATTTTACGAATAAATGTGATACGCGATAAAAGCTTTCATTATTCTATTGAGTAATTGAAGCACAATCAAACGCAATCACAAACTTGTTAAACAATTTTTACCTTCTTTTTCTTCTATAAATAAACTTTCTACTGGTTTCTTTCATTCATCCCTCAAACTTGCACTTTTCTCTGTTTCTCTCTAAATTTTTTTTTTTTCTTCTTCTTTTCAAAAATGGAGTCATCATCTTCAACAAAAAAATTTTACACCCGCATTTTTGGTGGATCTAGTTCGAAAAGAGGCATGCTTCATCAAGGCACCCACAACTTGGGTCGTACCTTAGGAGAAAAATGCATTCATGTAGTTTACGGAGGAGGAAGTCTAGGATTAATGGGGCGAGTGCCGTCGCCTATATGGAAGGAGTAAGAGTGTTGGGAGTACTCCCAAAACCTTTGGCTGAAAGTAAAATCACCGGGTCAACTATTGGAGATGAGTTTAGATCTGTGAATATGCAAGATCGCATAACTCACATGATAAATAATTCTGGCGCCTTTATCGCCCTTCCGGTGGTTTTGGCACACTTGAGGAACTTTTTCATGTGGTTACGAGCCAGCTAAATGTTCATCAAAACCAATAGGATTGCTTAATGTCAATGGTTTCTTTGATGGTTTACTGTCTTTCATCGACTACTCTGTGAAAAGGGATTTATTTCCGAGCGTGCAAAACGAATCATAGTCGTTGCAACAACACCAGAAGAACTAATCGAAAAACTCAATGAATTTGTTCCTCAACCAGATCCAAATTTCTAGCTAAAATTGTGCAGGTAGAAGATTTTACCGTGAGAAAACGAAAAGTAGATTCATTCCTCTCCCTTTGATAACCCATGTCGGACCCCTTGTATTTTTACTTTTTGTCGTGTGTAATAATCGTGCTAAATGATGGCAGCTTAAGGAGTTTCTTCTTGATCTCTTGACGCGCATCTATTCACGATTTATGTATTTTTATTTCATTACTATAATGTTTATTTCGTGTTTTGCTTTTATAAAAACTTTGATGGCAGCGTAAGGCGACTCTTCGGACTTTCTTGATGCGCATCTAAAAAAATTATGTTATACTTACGAGTATATTTTATTTTCTTTTGTGTGTGCCTCGTATATTTATTCTCTTGCAGATTCTAAAAGGCGTTAGGCTCAGACATCAACTTTCTTAAAAGGGAGTATTCTGCTTTTCTGCATTGATTTTTTTTTTTTTTTTTTTTTTTTTTTTAAACTGAGGACAGTTTTATTTTCAAGTTTGGGGGTGGTTTGTTTTAGTATTTGTGTTTGTTTAATAATTTTGGTGTGTTTTGATTGATTTGGTTATTTGCCTTAATTTTTTTTTTTTATATATATATTTATATATATATTTATAGTATTTTGATTTTTGAGATTTTTAAATCTGGCCATAACACCAATAAATTAGCTTTATACAAACTTCTAAAATCGTTTTAACCGGTAAAAAAATTGTATATTCCAAAATTTTTTTGAGCCTTAATCTCTCTTTCCAAGCCTTGTAATTATCATATAAAATCGAGTCATTCGTTACCTTGAGAAAAGAAGAATCAATTGGTTAATGAAAAATAAAACTGAAATTTACTTAATTTGTGGAGTTTTTGATTTTTCATGCTTAACTAAAAAATGATTTTCTGCAAAAATTCTATTCCCTAAAAAAAGGAGTCATTGGTGAAAAGAGCTACACGTTAGCAAATAACGGTGTGAAAGCTATCACCTAAAAAAATAAATGACGAAAAGGAGAAGTGTTGAGCAGCAACAGCTGCCTAATTTTGGAAGTCTTAAATTTTGCGAAAAATAAAGGACTAACCATTGTTGGTGCGTAGCTGCCGTCTCAGGAAAAATTGGTGAAAAGAGCTACACGTTAGCAAATAACGGTGTGAAAGCTATCACCTTTTTACAAAAAAAAAAAAAATGAGATAGAAATTGTGTTAGTGAAAAGAGCTACACGTTAACAAATAACGGTGTGAAAGCTATCACTAAAAGGGATGTAGTTTATGAACAGATTTGAATTAATTAGCAGCTGAATTTCAATACACTCAATTTTGTAAAAATCACAATATTTGATGACGCCAATGAAATTCTTCTTCATATTGAGTCGAAAAATAAACGAGTGATCGAGAGCAACCATTAAAGGGAGTCGTGTGTATCACGAGTGGGAAAGAAATAATCAACCTTTTGGGGGGAAAACCTTACATTTTGGAATTACAAAATAAAAACCGTGTTTTAACTTCAAAAATATTAGTAGATTTATTTTGAATCTCGATTCATTTCTATCTACTGTATAAAGCTGGTTGTTGTTTATTAATGGCATTTTGATCTCCTTTTCTCTTTTTATATTTTAATTTATGTGTGTATTAATTTTCTTATTTTTTATTTTTATTTTTATTTTTGGAGTGTGAATAATAAAAAGTCTTGCTCGGGACTAGCAAGAATTCAAGTTTGGGGTGTGATAAGTGTCATTTTTGTACACTTATCCATGGTTTGTATCGATAAAATTCACCCATAATTGAGCTAGTCTACTCGTTTTTGCTTTTAATTTATTAGTTTTAATAATTTTATTTTTATCGGATGATGATCGGATTAAATAATGAATTACTCAAGAAACAACATGTTTAATAAATATTCTATTTATTGAATTTTGATATATTCATGTTGTAGGGCTTTCCGAGACGAATTCGGCGGTCTTTAGGATTCAAAATCGAGTTATATATCAAAAGTTATCATCCGAAGAAGATCGGGCAAAAACGCAAAGTCCGAGGAATTCGGGCTAAAAACGTAACTATCAAAGCTTCAAATGAGCAAATTTACGGTTACGTTACGGCCGTAACATCTGTGGGTTACGGCCGTAGTCACCCTAGTTACGGCCAGAACTCCCGAATGTTACTAGTAACTCTTGATGATTGCTATGATTTGTCTAATTTTTATACTTTTGTGTATTATTGAGGGATGGTGGCATTGATCCGATATAATGTAATAATGCTGTAATTTTGGAGCTATTAGATGACTTTAGGTGTATAAATAGACCCCTTAGATCCTTCATCATTCACCATTCATCTTATAATTTTCCATTTTTCTTGTAAACTTTTCTTTTTGTGTGAAGAACACACTTGTGTTCTTGAGTGATCTTAGTTAGTGTGGTACAACATATGTTGTTCAGAGAGTTTATTGCTTCTATCTCCTTTATCTACTAAGGGAGTTAGGATCAATTCTTTCTCTTGATTCAACTAAGAATGACCACCAAAGCTTGTAATATGTGTAATAAACCCTTTATGGGCTAAGTTTCTTAAGTTGGGATTATAAACAAGGTTAGTCATGTTATTTATGTTTGTATAAAGATATATTATGAATTACTTATTATTGTGTGTGATTTTCATTGTTTTAACAATCTTTATTTATTTGGCCAATTAATGAAGATATTTATGGTCTTCATATGTTTGAAAGAAAATATGTTTGATTAGATCAAATGATCTTCACTCTAAGTTGTTCTAGGGGATAGAAATATACCCTAGTCCTTAGATGATTCATTGAGTTATTTTCACAAATCCTAATGCTATGTATTGAAGCCAATCAACATAGAAATATAGTGGATTGATTCAATATGTAAGGGCGTTTTATAGTTCGAAAGAGAAACCGTCTTTTTAAGGAAAATCGAATCTACACAACATAATAAGTGAATTCATCTTATGATCTCTAATACATCTTTTATAACTAATGACGAACTAAGTTTGTAATCCCAACTATTTCATTTTATCAATAATCAATCTATTATTATTGCTATCTTTTTATTTCCTTATAATATTAGAACTATTATTGCAATTTCTTTGCAATTATTAAACCAAACTTTTTAATTGTGTGTTTCACTCATCTTAAGTATCTATAAAAATAGACTAATAGTGTATAATTCAAATTATAACATAACTTCCTTGTGGGATCGATAAACCGGACTCAAAAAGTCCACTTTACTACTTGATACGATATCGTGCACTTGCGATAGTTACACAAAAAGCGTGTCAACTATCGAGAGCTGAACAAGATGACGATTAAGAACAAATATCCGTTGCCACGGATTGATGATCTGTTTGACCAGCTGCAAGGGGCAACATTATTTTCTAAAATCGATCTGAGATCAGGATACCATCAGCTGAGGATTAAGGAATCTGATGTTCCGAAATCAGCGTTCAGAACTCGCTACGGACATTATGAGTTTGATAGTGATGCCGTTTGGTCTCACTAACGCACCTGCTGTATTTATGCAATTGATGAACAGAGTGTTCATCGAATTTTTGGATAAATTTGTGGTCGTGTTCATTGATGACATTCTGGTGTATTCTAAGAGCCCGGAAGAACATGCGCAGCATTTGCGGATTGTGTTGGAACTTTTGAGAAACGAACAATTGTACGCCAAACTTTCTAAGTGTGAATTCTGGCTAAAGGAAGTAATGTTCCTCGGCCATGTGGTGTCAGCTAAAGGAGTCCGAGTATATCCTCAGAAGATCGAAGCAATATTGGATTGGAAGCCTCCAAAGAACGTAAAAGAGGTCCGAAGCTTCTTAGGACTTGTTGGATACTATCGTCGATTCGTGGAAGGGTTTTCTAAAGTCTCCCGCCCACTTACTCGACTCCTGCAGAAAACTCAAAAGTTTGAGTGGAATGAGTTGTGTCAGATTAGTTTTGATGAATTGAAGAAGAGATTGACGACGGCACCAATTCTATCACTTCCACAGGGAACTGGAGGATTTATAGTTTACAGTGATGCTTCGAACCAAGGACTTGGGTGCGTATTGATGCAGAATGATAAGGTAATCGCTTATGCGTCGCGACAGCTGAAACCTTATGAAGTGAATTACCCGACACATGATTTGGAGCTAGCAGCAGTAGTTTTTGCTTTGAAGATCTGGAGGCATTAATCAGACGGACTCACCGCGATCTTTACGGATCATAAAGTCTCAAGTACATATTCAATGTAAAGAGTTGAACATGCGGCAAAGAAGATGGTTGGAACTGATTAAGGACTATGACTTGTAGATTTTATATCATCCAGGCAAAGCGAATGTAGTGGCCGATGCACTTAGCCGCAAGCCTGTTTCTATTCAGATGCTGGAGACGCTGACCTTCCAACTTAGCCTTCAACGAGAGATGATTCGTGAAGGAATTGAGGTATGGTTACAAAGAGTCCAAGGACAACTGTGCGTGATGGAGATAACTTCATCGTTAATCAAGGAATCAAATCTAGACAGCAGATGATCCTCCGATGATTGATTACGTGATGAAGTGATCAAAGGAAATGCCCCGATTCATAATTCATGATGATGGAGTTTTGAGATTTCGTAACCGACTCTGCTCCCGATGATGATGTTCAAGCAGACAATTATGAAGGAAGCTCACAGTTCGCCCTATTCTATCCACCCAGGCACCAGTAAGATGTATAAGGACTTGAAGCAGAATTTCTGGTGGGGCAACATGAAGAAAGATGTAGCGGACTATGTTTCGAAATGCTTGACTTGTCAGCAGGTTAAGATTGAGCATCAACGGCCTGCCGGAATGTTGAAGCCACTCCCGATTCATGAATGGAAGTGGGAGGACATATCGATGGACTTTATCACTAATATGCCGAAAACCAGGACAGGAATGAACATGATTTGGGTGATAGTTGATCGTTTAACCTAATCAACTCATTTACTAGGCATTAAGGATACGTGGGGACCAGAGAGGTTGGCACGAGTATTTATTTCGGAGATAGTTCGATTGCATGGTACGCCGAAGACCATTGTTTCTGATCGAGACGGCCGTTTTGTGTCTCACTTTTGGAAAGCAGTTCATAAAGCCTTGGGGACCGAATTGAACTTCAGTACAGCTTACCACCCGCAGACTGACGGACAATCTGAGAGAACTATACAAACGGTGGAAGACATGCTGAGGGCCTGTGCCTTAGATTGGTCAAACGATTGGGAAGTTCATCTACCGTTGATTGAATTTACCTACAACAATAGTTGGCACGCTTCCATTAAGATTGTAATATCCGTAATATTTCTATTTTTAGCAGTTTCCATTTTTGGTGTATGTCTATTTTTATCGACTCGCTTGTGACCGTTTCGACATTTTGAATCTATTTTGTTCTTGGAGTTTTTCCATTTGGACGAGTTTTGATGATGTTTTCACGTAATTTCATTTTATGACATGTTTTGCCGTATGAACGTTCGATTCTTGTAAAACTCGTTCGTTTCCGTTGTTTCTTGGTTTGTGCAAGTTCGTATGGTTGAGTTGGTCATGTGGAGACTTTCGGTTTGTAAATCCGACGTCGTTTCGTGATTTTCGGGCACTTGGGCCATTTTTGTAATTTCCTAATAGTTTAGGGAATCTCGTTTTCGTTGTCGCATTACGGACCCTTCGGTGGTCGGAATTGTATTTTTCTTTCAGCGCTTAGCTCCGTCGTCTTGTATGCTTCGCGTTCATGTTCCTGGATTCTGGTTTCGTCGTGTGTATCGTGTATCGTACCCTCGACAGCAGCTTACTGCTGATATGACATCAGCAGTACTGAACTGCTGTGTAGGTAGCGCACGCTACCCCTGTTGCCTTGCGTGCGCTACCGAAGAACAGTTAGCGTACGCTAACCCTTATTGTTAGCGTACGCTAACGAATGGTGGCAGTAGCCACTGGACTGTCGCGGCCCCGTTAGCGCACGCTACATATGGCAGTTAGCGTGCGCTAACTTCACAATTATATAAGCCCAATGCGCGATTTGAGCGTGATTTCATTCTTTTCCCTTCGTTTCTTCGACGTGCGACCTCAGAGGCGATTTCCATCAGTTCCGATCGGCTTTCTATTCACATTCCATCACCGTAGAGTTGTGCTAACATATTATCATCAGCATAATCGTCATCCATCATCCGAAATCAAGGTAATTTCGTCTAGAACCCTAACTCGTCAAATTTGGGGGGTTTTCCGGGTTTTACTAATTGGAACCGAATTATTCCAGTATGTTATGATATTCTTCACCGATTGTGATTGTTGAATGATTCCAAATCCAAATTCCTTGATTTTAATCCGCGAATTATCGATACGGGGAGATTTTGCGTAAACCCTCGCCCGTATCAATTGATCGCCTATTGTCGTATTTTGTAACCGGGGTTATGGGTGTATTCCAATAGAGTATTGTTGTCCGTTGGGACTGAACTGTGTTGATCCTTCGTTTAGGAACCGTCGTTTTCCACCCGGACCGTTCGTAGTCGTGTTTCATCTCCGTTTCTTCAAGAATGTCTCAAAGGCAAGTACTTTACATTTGTTTACATGTTCTAGTATTTGAATTATGGCTATATGTGGTTGTTGTGGGAAGATATGTGTATGTTCACCTAGGGACGGTCCGACGGGGCCTCTAGGGATACGTATTGCCGTGAGTGTGCGTATCGTGAACTGTGGTTAGCCACCCAGGGATGTCCGACGGGACTCTGCGGGGTACGGTGGCCGTGAGTCTCGTGCCAATGGTTAACTTTGAATTATGATTTGTCGGAGATAATGTGTTTTGTGTTTGTACAGCATAAATATTCCGGAATATAAAATGTTTTCTAAAATGACTTTTGGCGCATATATTCATCTGATTAGAATGTAGTTCAAATGGATTGTACTTGCACTAGCAGTTGTCGCTAACCCCTTAAATGGGGGAAATACTTTTTGTATTTCAGGTATTGATCGTGGGGAAAAGCGAGCACTAGAGCCGTATAGGGATGATGGGCGAGCATGATACTGTCCAGAAATTTATTATTGGTGTTCTATCTGTCGAATATTTTGATATCTTGTTTTGGGGATTTTGTTTTATAAAAACTGGTTTAAGTACTCGAGTACTTCTTTTACAAAATTGTTAATATTGTGTTCCTGTTTGGGAAGTGGATTAATGTTGGATTTTATTGTCGGATTGTAATCTTATTTGAATGGTCGTATTACCGATGATTGTTGTCGTTGTCGAATGTCTTGTTTGGTATGTTAGCCTGGTGGATTCCACAGTGTGGGGTCCACGGCGCTGTAATATGCCCTGAATGTCTTGGGGGTGTTACAGAATATGGTATCGGAGCCAGGTTATGGATACCTAGGCTGTCGGTCATTTGGGTCTAGTTAAGTGTCGTTTTTGGGACAGTATCACTGCTATGCCATCATCTCAGTACGCCGGTGCTCGTAAGTTTTCCTAACTTGACTCGTTTCACCGTTCTGTTCTATTCCTGTCTTAGTATCTTTTGCGTTTTGCGTTTGAATTGTACTTACCCGTTGCTTCTTCAGAATTCCTGCTGGTAGAGGACGCGGACGCGGTCGCGGACGCGGTAGGGGACGTGGCGCAGCCGGTGGGGCGGCCATGTCCGATCACTCGGGAACTGATTCGGCGATGCCCTCTTTGTCGAACAGTGTTCCCCCTAGTTCCGGAGGTCAGCAGGACCAGTCTGCTAGCTCCGGTAATGCTCATGAGAATGTTGGAGTGGCCAACATATTGCAGCAAGTAGCGAACCAGATGACGCTACTGACTCAGGCCGTTCTGGTCGGCCATGCTAATGCCAACCCGGTTCCGCCTACTGGATCCGGTAATGATAAGCTACTTCAGGACGTGATTCGTATGCGTCCTCCGCAGTTTGATGGTGCTTCCGACCCTTCTGGTTGGGAGAATTGGCTATTCGAGATAGAGAAAGTGTTTGAGGCTGCTAATTGTTCCGAGGAGAGGAAAGTACCCATTGCTCAGTACTTCCTCGCCAAGGAGGCAGCGACGTGGTGGCAAGCGGTGAAACCGCGTGACCGGGCAGCTACGTGGGCAGAGTTCCGGGATCTGATGGAAGACGAGTTCTGTCCGTGGCCAGCGAAGGATGGGAGGATCCGAGCCTTCTTTGAGGCTAAGCCCCAAGATGTACCTATATCTCAAGCCATCAAGGACTACAGTCAACAGCTGCACTACGTGAAAAACCAAGTCCGAGATGAGCTAGACAAGATCCGCCACTTTGATATGCGGATGAAGCCGAGGGTGCGCCACTACATGTCTGGTCTGGGGTGCACGACTTTGAAAGATTATCAGAATAAAGCGATGGCTTACGAGATGTCGTTTTCTGCGACAGAGACGGCAGCTGAAGGAAAGAAGCAGAAGACCTCCGGTCAGTTTTCGGGAGGCAAGTCAGGAGGGTATCCGAAGGCTCAGTCTGGTTCGCGAGTCTTCGGGAGTCAGTCGCCATCAGTTGGTCGAGGGAACAGTTCTAGGTCTGCTCCTGCTGGTTCCGTTCGTGGTCCTACGTGCTTCAACTGCAGTCGTCCGGGTCACATGATGAGTGAGTGTGATAGGCCTCCGATCCAGTGTCTTGCTTGTGGTCGTATGGGTCACCGTGCTAAGTTTTGTACGGATGCAGCTCGGGCTCCAGTTACTCAGATATCTGCTCCAGCTGCAGGAGAGCCGAGTGTGAATCGAGCAAGCAGTTCCTTAGCCGCAGCGAGTTTTGGTAGAAGTCGAGGTCGTGAGTCGGCCTTCTAGAGGAGCTTCTAGTGCGGGTCATTCCGCCCGTGTGTATGAGATGAGGCGAGCGGAGATCCCGATGCGACGGTGGCTACAGTGCACCGTCCACATCCTTGACCACCTGTTTCCGTATTGTTCGATTACGGTGCTACGCATTCTTTTATATCTATGGATTGTGTGCGTCTTTGCATGTTGATTGCCTTGTTGCTTGTGAGCCTTTTGTTGTTAAACTTCCTAGGGGATAGCATCGTGGGGACCGTGAGATTAGAGATTTTTTGTGAGTATCGCGGGGAGGGATTGGCCTTCTAATCGATTGCGGTAGATATTAGAGATGAGGATTTGATTAAGGTGAGGATTGGGTGGACCGTCATGGGGCGATCATGAATTATAGAACGAGGACGGTTTCGATGTTAGCCTCGGCAGTGCAGCATTCCTTTGTGGGGCGTAAGCGGAGTAGCCAGAGATTACTGATCAGTGCCTTAAGGGCGGTGAGACTTCTTCGAGGAGGTTGCACGGGTTATTGGTGTTACGCTTTGAGATCGGAAGAAGGGGGAGTCGAGCTCTCGTCTATTCCGGTAGTATGTGAGTATCTGACGTTTTCCGGATGAGTTGCGGGTTTGCCTCGGACCGAGAGGTTGAATTTACCGTCGATTTAGAGCCGGGTGCGGCACCTATCTCTAAGACGCCATACCGGATGGCGCTGCCGAGATGCTTGAGTTGAAGAAAGCTTGATTGGGAGAGTTGCTAGACATGGGATATATTCGACCGAGCGCTTTGCCTTGGGGCGCACCGGTCCTATTCGTAAAGAAGAAGGATGGGTCACTTCGTTTGTGTATCGACTACCGAGAGTTGAACAAAGTGACCATCAAAAACAAGTATCCGCTCTCGAGGATTGATGACTTGTTTGATCAGTTGCAAGGGGCAACCGTGTTTTCGAAGATTGATTTGAGATCGGGGTATTATCAGCTCCGAGTGAAGGATACCGATATTCCGAAGACGGCCTTTCGGACGAGATACGGTCACTACGAGTTTGTGGTTATGCCTTTTGGGCTAACCAACGCACCAGCCGTGTTCATGCAGCTTATGAACAAAGTCTTTATCGAGTACCTCGATAAGTGTGTGGTCGTTTTTATCGACGACATCCTGATTTATTCGAGGAGCGAGGAGGAGCACGCCCATCATTTGCATATTGTGTTAGATATTTTGAGAACTCAGCATCTTTTTGCGAAGTTCTCAAAGTGCGAGTTTTGGTTACGGGAAGTTATGTTTCTCGGTCATGTGATCTCGGCCGAGGGTGTTCGTGTAGACCCACATAAGGTAGAGGCAGTGTTGGATTGGGCGCCGCCCAAGAACGTGAAGGAGGTCCGCAGTTTTCTGGGATTAGCCGGGTATTACCGCAGATTCGTCGAGGGGTTCTCTAAGCTCGCTCGACCGCTGACTCAGTTGTTACAGAAGTCGGAGAAGTTTGTGTGGACCGATGAGAGGCAGAATAGTTTTGAGGAGTTGAAGAAGCGGTTGACGACCGCTCCCGTGTTGGCTTTACCGAGTGGTAATGATGGTTTCTCCGTTTATAGTGATGCTTCGGGCCAAGGGCTCGGATGCGTACTTATGCAGCACGGGAGGACGATTGCCTATGCTTCCCTTCAGTTGAAACCGTATGAATTGAATTACCCTACGCACGATCTTGAGTTGGCCGCAGTTGTGTTTGCATTGAAAATCTGGCGCCATTACTTGTATGGCTCGTCGTGTCAGATTTTCACCGATCACAAGAGCCTGAAGTACATCTTCACGCAGAAGGAGCTTAATATGAGACAAAGGAGGTGGTTGGAATTGATTAAGGATTACGATCTCGAGATCCTTTATCATCCGGGCAAGTCTAATGTGGTAGCAGATGCCTTGAGCCGGAAATCGGTATCGCTTCGGGCGCTTAAGTTACTCACGGCCCAGTCGGGACTTCAGCGAGAGTTTATGAGGTTGAGCATTGAGATTGTACTGCCAGGGAGTTCCGGGCAGTTGCGTACTCTTGAGATTTCTTCATCTCTGGTCGAGGACATTAAGTCGGGACAGTTAGAGGATCCGATGTTTACTCAGCTTTGAGAGAGTGTAGGAAAGGGGAAAGCCCCGGGATTCGTTATTTATGAGGACGGTGTGTTGAGATTCCGAGGTCGGTTGTGTGTTCCGAACGACTCGGAATTGAGACAGAGCATTATGCGAGAGGCTCATGCGTCACCATACTCAGTCCATCCGGGCTCGAGTAAGATGTATAAAGATCTGAGGAAGAATTTCTGGTGGAACGATATGAAGAAGAAGATAGTTCAGTTTGTGGCTAAGTGTTTGACTTGTCAGTAAGTCAAGATTGAGCATCAGCGGCCAGCCGGATTATTGAAACCACTTCACGTTCAGGTATGTAAGTGAGAGTTATTCTTTATGGATTTTTTCTCGAGTTTACCGAGGACGAAGACTGGTATGATTATGGTATGAGTGATTGTAGACCGATCGACTAAGTCGGCACATTTCTCAGGCATCAAGGATACTTGGGGTCCAGAAAAGTTGGCTCGTATTTTTATCACTCAGATAGTGAGGCTTCATGGTACGCCGAGGACCATTATTTCAGACAGAGATGGCCGATTTGTATCGCATTTTTGGCAGGCAGTGCATAAGGCATTGGGGACTCAGCTACGTTTGAGCACTTCGTTCCATCCCCAGACCGATGGGCAGTCCGAACGTACCATTCAGACATTTGAAGATTTGTTGCGCGCATGTGCGTTAGACTGGAGTAGTAACTGGGAGGATCATTTGGCCTTGATTGAGTTTACTTATAATAATAGCTGGCACGGGTCGATTAAGATGGCACCGTATGAGGCACTTTATGGCCGACGTTTCCAATCACCGATATGTTGGGATGAGACGTCCGATTTGGTTGGCACCGATCCGGACCTTGTGTTGGATACGAGGGAGAAAGTCGAATTGATTAGAAAGAGGATATTGGCTGCTCAGAGTCGACAAAAGTCGTACGTGGATGTTAGGCGTAGACCTTTGGAGTTTGAGGTGGGAAATCATGTTCTGTTGAGAGTGTCTCCGACGAGGGGAGTTTTCCGTTTTGGGAAGAAGGGGAAACTCAGCCCGAGATATATTGGACCTTTCGAGGTATTGGAGAGAGTTGGTGAGTTAGCGTACCGTTTGGCTTTACCTCCGTCGCTGAGTCATGTACATAGCGTATTTCACGTTTCCCAGTTGAGGAAGTACGTTCCGGACCCGTCCCACATTATTGACTTTGGGGACGTGGAGATCGAGAAGGATGTTACGTTTGAAGAGAGGCCCGTCAGAATTTTGGAGCGTCGTGACAAACAGTTAAGGCACAAAACCATTCCTTTGGTTAAGGTGCAATGGTCAAGACACGGAATAGAAGAAGCGACGTGGGAGTTAGAGGAGGATATGCGTTCGAGATACCCCGAGCTTTTTGATTCTTAAGTTTCGGGACGAAACTTTATTTTAGAGGGGGAGAATGTAATATCCGTAATATTTCTATTTTTAGCGCTTACCAATTTTGGTGTATGTCTATTTTTATCGACTCGCTTGTGACCGTTTCGACATTTTGAATCTATTTTGTTCTTGGAGTTTTTCCATTTGGACGAGTTTTGATGATGTTTTCACGTAATTTCATTTTATGACATGTTTTGCCGTATGAACGTTCGATTCTTGTAAAAATCGTTCGTTTCCGTTGTTTCTTGGTTTGTGCAAGTTCGTATGGTTGAGTTGGTCATGTGGAGACTTTCGGTTTGTAAATCCGACGTCGTTTCGTGATTTTCGGGCACTTGGGCCATTTTTGTAATTTCCTAATAGTTTAGGGAATCTCGTTTTCGTTGTCGCATTACGGACCCTTCGGTGGTCGGAATTGTATTTTTCTTTCAGCGCTTAGCTCCGTCGTCTTGTATGCTTCGCGTTCATGTTCCTGGATTCTGGTTTCGTCGTGTGTATCGTGTATCGTACCCTCGGCGGCTTCTGGCGATATGACATCGGCGATCTTGAGCTCTTGTGTAGGTAGCGCACGCTACCCTGTTGCCTTGCGTGCGCTATCAAGAAGCGATTAGCGTCGCTAACCCTTATTGTTAGCGACGCTAACGAATGGTGGCGATAGCCATGGGTATCGCCCGTTAGCGCACGCTACATATGGCGATTAGCGTGCGCTAACTTCACAATTATATAAGCCCGGTAGCGATTTTGAGCGTGATTTCATTCTTTTCCCTTCGTTTCTTCGACGTGCGACCTCGAGGCGATTTCCATCGATTCCGATCGGCTTTCTATTCACATTCCATCACCGTAGAGTTGTGCTAACATATTATCATCAGCATAATCGTCATCCATCATCCGAAATCAAGGTAATTTCGTCTAGAACCCTAACTCGTCAAATTTGGGGGTTTTCCGGGTTTTACTAATTGGAACCGAATTATTCCGGTATGTTATGATATTCTTCACCGATTGTGATTGTTGAATGATTCCAAATCCAAATTCCTTGATTTTAATCCGCGAATTATCGATACGGGAGATTTTGCGTAAACCTCGCCCGTATCAATTGATCGCCTATTGTCGTATTTTGTAACCGGGGTTATGGGTGTATTCCAATAGAGTATTGTTGTCTGTTGGGACTGAATCGTGTTGATCCTTCGTTTAGGAACCGTTTTCCACCGGACCGTTCGTAGTCGTGTTTCATCTCCGTTTCTTCAAGAATGTCTCAAAGGCAAGTACTTTACATTTGTTTACATGTTCTAGTATTTGAATTATGGCTATATGTGGTTGTTGTGGGAAGATATGTGTATGTTCACCTAGGGACGGTCCGACGGGGCCTCTAGGGATACGTATTGCCGTGAGTGTGCGTATTGTGAACTGTGGTTAGCCACCCAGGGATGTCCGACGGGACTCTGCGGGGTACGGTGGCCGTGAGTCTCGTGCCAATGGTTAACTTTGAATTATGATTTGTCGGAGATAATGTGTTTTGTGTTTGTACAGCATAAATATTCCGGAATATAAAATGTTTTCTAAAATGACTTTTGGCGCATATATTCATCTGATTAGAATGTAGTTCAAATGGATTGTACTTGCACTAGCAGTTGTCGCTAACCCCTTAAATGGGGGAAATACTTTTTGTATTTCAGGTATTGATCGTGGGGACAAGCGAGCACTAGAGCCGTATGGGGATGATGGGCGAGCATGATACTGTCCAGAAATTTATTATTGGTGTTCTATCTGTCGAATATTTTGATATCTTGTTTTGGGGATTTTGTTTTATAAAAACTGGTTTAAGTACTCGAGTACTTCTTTTACAAAATTGTTAATGTTGTGTTCCTGTTTGGGAAGTGGATTAATGTTGGATTTTATTGTCGGATTGTAATCTTATTTGAATGGTCGTATTACCGATGATTGTTGTCGTTGTCGAATGTCTTATTTGGTATGTTAGCCTGGTGGATTCCACAGTGTGGGGTCCACGGCGCTGTAATATGCCCTGAATGTCTTGGGGGTGTTACAAAGATGGCACTGTTTGAGGCATTATACGGAAGGAGATGCAGATCGCCCCTATGCTGGGACGATTCATCGGACTTGATCGGAACAGAACCAGAGTTGATCGTGCAGACTCGAGAGAAGATAGCCTTGATTCGTGAAAGGTCATTGCCGCCCAGTCGCGAAATCTTACGCAAACGTACGCCGTCACCCATTGGAGTTCAATACTGGAGACCATGTACTTTTGAAGGTTTCTCCTACTCGGGGAATCTTTCGTTTCGGAAGGAAAGGAAAGCTGAGTCCGAGATATATCGGACCATTTGAGATCCTCGAGAGAGTTGGGGAGTTGGCATACAGATTGGCATTGCCGCCGTCATTGTGCCATGTTCATAACGTGTTCCACGTATCCCAGTTACGGAGGTATATACCAGATCCCAGTCATATCATTGATTTCGGCGAGATCGAAGTCGAGCAGGATGGGACGTTTGAAGAAAGACCAGTCAAGATACTCGAGAGTCGAGTTAAGCAACTGAGGAAAAAACCAATCGTTTTGGTCAAAGTTCAATGGTCACGTCATGGAATGAAAGAAGCCACCTGGGAAACGGAAGCTGATATGAAGTCTAGATATCCCGAGTTATTTTCGTTTTGAGTTTCGGGACGAAACTCCTTTTTAGTAGGAGAGTATGTAATATCCGGATTTATTACGGTGTATTTCATCTGTATTCAAACCATGTATTATTCGGATTGGTGGTTTTAATTATTGGAGTATGATATTTCGTGCATTGATATCATTGTACATAAGTATAGAAACATGCAAAATTGCTCAAACAACCTCGTGATAGCGCATGCTAAGAATGTATCTTAACGCGCGCTATCGGGCTATTATTAGCGCACGCTATGCAGGTAGGAGTTGCGTGCGCTAAGGACTCAATTATTGAGCGAGACAGCTAGCACATGCGCCAGCCGGGACATGGGTCCGGATAAGATTCTCGCGGGCACCTTTGGACAATTCAAGTCAACCATTATTAGCGCACGCTAAGGAATGCTTAGTAGCGTGCGCTAACTTGTTAAAATGCGAGAATATTATAAATGGGACAACAGCTCGTTAAGGGCTAACATGTTACTCGTTCCAACTGCATACTTGAGAGGCCAGAGAGCTGAGATATCCTACTACATACTTAGAACACATATTGTTGGTGTTTATATATTGGCTATCACTTGGGAGTAATCATTGAAGAGGAATAGCACCTTGGAGTGGCATACAACCAACCGGAGTTGGATTCTACCTTACGGTTCAGTAATTTTCATCATATTAAGGTATGTTCAATCTATCTCAAGACTTAGAGTTGGATTCTAACGATTTGGATGATCATGTTAACAAGATATGGATTTTCATAGATGAATTATCCAAGTATATCATGTTTGGAATAGTGAGATGAATAAGCCTTAAGTACCTTGATTATAATCATCATGATTCGAATCTTATTACCTTTGAATATGTAAAGAGAAGCTTCTATCATTGGTAATTCGAATCTAGTAGATGACTTCATAATAATCATGGACTTGACTTTAACAATCATTATTGTTGGATAAATCTAAAGGATTGATCATGGAAAGATTTATCTAGTATAGATGGAACGTTTAAACAACTTCAGCATGATAATATTGATTGATATAAGGTGTTGATATCAACCGTTAAGCTTTTCGAATCGTCATATGAAGAATTGTAGTCGAAATGGAATATGGTTTATATGGTATGCATATCCTTGAATCCGAAGTTGTTGTTATCCGTAAAATCATTCAGAATCGTATATACATGATATTCATGGAGTTAACATGAAGTATCACGGAAGATTTCATTGTTTCGATCATGACGAAACGATTTCTTGCTCGGCGATGGCGCCATGCACAGATATCGCACGCTATTATATGAATGTTAACGTGCGCTATCGAGCACGAGTTAGAGTGCGCTACGTTTAGTACGTAACGACGCTAGACCATCGACGAAGTCACTTGGCCGGTCGGTGAAGTGCGACCATGCATAGTTAGCGACGCTAGGCTTTGTTGTTTACGTGCGCTATCGAAAGACTTAACGCACGCTACACAGTACTTAGCGTGCGCTAAGCGGTCAGCAGTGCATTTTATGAACTTTTGGCCGTGAATCGAATTGCTAAACATTAAATGCAGCGTGAGATAAATCCTATATCATTTCTTTTGTTAAGGTTTGATCTTGTTGCGTGATTGATCGAGAGGGGCGACCTTCGAGTGTCTCGTTTTTGTGGAAGTATTGTTCTGTCTTCTAATCGAGGCAAGTACTCTAATTAGAATTGTTTATATTATGACAATTATGATATGATTGTATAGTGTAAATATGTTGTGAATATATGTCCACCATGCGTTGATCCGACGGGAATCATCATGGGAATCTATAGCTGTGTGCGCTGGATCGTTGGACAGGTAGTTCCACCATGTGTTGGTCCGACGGGATCATCATGGGAATCTATAGTTGTGTGCGCTGGATCGTTGGAATACCACCAGTACGTTGAAACTGTTATGATATGATATGTGTTGTGGATATTCTCGTTGGAGAAACTTGTTAGGATATAATTGTTGATTATATCACTGTTGTATGATTATTGTACATGTACTAGCATCGTTGTGCTAACCCCTTCGGGGGTGAACATTGTGTTTGTTCAGGATCTAGGAGAGCGGGGAAATAACCACTGGAGATGCATGACGACGAGCGTGCAAAGTGATGTTCCGACCGGGTTTACTGTCTGTTATTTGTTGGTTATTTCAATAAGTACTCGAGTACGTCGTCCGTTTATAATGTTTGGATTTTAGTGATGTAATAATAAATCTTCATTGGATATTTTTATTTCGGTTTTTGAACCAGACAGTTGTATTTTACTTCAACAATTTCATAAAGCGGTATCTGTTATTGTCTTTTCTTCTAATCAGCCTTGTAAATTCTTATGTAAAGGATTTACGGCGCTGTAATATTCCTGAATATATCGGGGGTGTTACAATGCTAACGGGAGCAATTTAGCACACATTACGTTATGCGTTTAACGTGCGCTAAGTAGGCAGACAGTGCAATATTTTTGTGTTGTGATTATGAATTCATGATGGTTTGATTTGGTTTGTTCAAACTGCATTTATTCGAGGTTTTTGTTGAACCGTTGAGTTCGATTGGTGGGTTATGTCGGTTGTTGATTATTATCGGATGTGTTGTCATTTGATTATTGCATTAGGTTGCGATAATTGACCGTGGATTATGACCGTTGTGTTGCGGTGGAGGTAGAGGAGTTCGTAGTTTGCTTTTGATCGGGGCTGAGGAGCTCATAGACGAAGGCAATGGGTTCGGTAACATCTTCGTAGTATCGGTATCGAGGCAAGTTTATACTTGTTTAGTTTATAATATTTGATGAATGGCTTTGTTTTCATTTCATTTATAATTCGTATAGCAATGTTGTTAGAAATGTAAGTTGTCGGATAATGAGTTGTATATCGTGCTCTGGTTTGTATTAAATCATAAGGTATATGATTTAATTGTGTTCAAGGAAGACGTGAGTTATATTTGGTCAAGGATATAGAATATCGGATATCGAGAATAGTTATCATGATGACATAAGTATCGGGATAAAAATTTATTGGTATTGAATGGATGGTACCTTATTTGAGATTATTCGTATAAATGTGTATTCGTTCAGGGATGTTGTTCATGGAAAGGATGTTGTATTCGGATTTGAGGTAATTTATGTATTGTTCAGTTATGAGATAATTATTATGTTGAGTTGTTGTATATGTTGTACGTTGAGGCATCGTATATTGAGATTCGTATTGGTTGTTCGTTGAAGGATGTTGATCCCAGGACTATTGTTAGTATTAATGGTTGTGTTGATCGTCTCATTGAGGGATGTTGATCCCAGAACTGTTGTCTGAGATTGTTAATCGTATGGATTATCCTTTGGGGTTTGTGATCCCAGGATTGTTGTTTTAAATATTGATTAGTCGTGCCGACTTTTCTTTGTCAGTTTGTCATTGTTCACTTCGGTGAGTATTTTGATCCTTATTGGATATGTAATTCTTTGAGTTTTGTTGTTATATTGCATCGTGACATATCTGTAGTCATATCTGCGTGCCAATTGGTTATTGGGTAGGATTTTTAGCCGGGCACATGATGGTTATGCGTGGATGTTTCCGCATTGAACCGTGCACACGAGACGTAGTTCGTGAGGCTAATTAGGTACAAGACCACACGTGTATTTGATCGATACCCGGGGTGGCTTGTGCACGGACACATTTCCGGATCGGGCGTACTATGACGTCCATCTTTGAGCCATACCTTTTGGTCGTTCATAGTTCACGTATGATTGGATATGTTCGACGGTTTGTGACTGGTTGTTCATACGCCCGAGGGGTATGTTTGACAGTCAAAGTTATTTCTTTGAGATCCATTATTGTTGATCATTTGGAGTCTACCTTGTTGAGGGTACTCTCGGTTATTGTTGGTCCTTTGTTGATCATTTGGAGTCTGCCTTGTTGAGGGTATTCTCGGTTATAGTTGATCCTTTGTTGATCGTGTTTGGAGTTTACCACGTTGATCGTATGAGCATTCGGATTGTACGTCGAAGTTCGGGATTTGCTATCATTATCACGTGGTAGTTGATCTATAGATATGTTGTGTATTATTGGTTTAGACATGTTGAGATTTGATTGTGTAATCCGACGGGCAGGATTTGGTACAGATTGGATTATTTCCGCACTTATGAGTTATGATGATGTTTTGAGGATTATCGATATTTTTGGAATACAGTAGAGATGATTGTTGTTGAATTTATTTCGTCATTTGACAATAAGAAATGTGGAATATGTCAAGGATTGATTTAGTATGGGTTGCTATGAATTGCTAAGGTTATAATGGTAAGATTACATTGGTAGTATTCTTACTTCGTTATTACATAGGTCTGTAATTATTTATGATGATGTGATCGATATCATTGTTGAGTATGTTGGGATTCGGTAATTAAAATCGAATTACGCAGCGGAAAATAAAACGGTCCAACCGGATAAAACCAAACCCCAAAAACGGACCGATCAAGCATCATATAAACGAATATAAACAATGAGGAAGAGAATCAAAGAATACTTACCCTCGTAGTCCTTTGATGATATAATCTTCGAAGGTGAAACCAGAACAAACTTTCTCCGGTTACCGACACGAACACGAATCCAATTCGTTGTAGCTTGTTGAATGATCCAACACCGAAATTGCCGAATGTCTCTACGTTATTACGCGTCGGATATTGATCGGAAAAATAAAATATCAATTCGTTCTCAAAGAACACGGCTAGGAATTGATACGGTATTTTTCTTCTCTTCTCTTCTTCCTTTTCTTTCTCTTAAAGATGAACAAGAAAAGAAATAAATTTTTCTCTCCCTTCCTTAAGGAACTCACGGCTGATTTTTTTTTTGAGTGTGTTTGTTTGTTATACTTAGTCTTTACATAATGTGAAGATATATACATTATATAATGGAGATGATATCAAAATGATGAGATATGAAATCTCATCCTTTTGTCTTCAACCCATTAAACAATTAAACACACAACACACACCACATGGAAGGAAGGGAGAAAATGAGGGGGGCGGCCCACTAGATTTTAGGTGAGAAAACGAGCCGAGCCACTCGGTTCATGTACCGGACGTTCGCGTGTCTAGTCCGTTAAATACACTTCGTTTTATCCCAAATGTATTTATACTTAATTAATTAATCCAATTAATTAATTTGATCAAATACAAAATTATAATAATATATTTCCAAGAAATAATTATTTATGAATTAAATTAATTACCCAGTAATTAATTTCAATTCACTAGACCGCATGATTTATCAAATAAATCAAATTAGATATCTAATATCCAATATTAATGAAGAGATAATAAATACATATTTATCCATCAAATATCCTTGTGCGCGACTCTGTAGGTCCGTCTTAGTCGGCAATGGGAGGAACCAAGGAGTACGGGTAACACTTAGCCAGTCTAGTGCTTCACGTAACTTGACTAAGAGCGAATGATCGGATCATTCCAAAACCATTATGTCGTGAATACCGTATACGTATAAACCCTTCAATCATATGTCGGTCAAGTATTAGGGTCACGGAAAAGTCAAACCCTACGTAACTTGACACTATGCTTTGTTAATGCAACCGAGATCGTCGAGCTCTCGTGTATCAAATACAACTAGCTCTAAATGCTTTGGCCAAAGACTTATAATCTCATTTGCCATTAACCGCATAGGACATTTACTGCTCACTTACGGAGAAAGAATTCTATCTTGGTTTTGGTAGAGGCGCTACTTGCCCACTAAGTTGCATTTCGAGGTTGACCCCACCCACCGGCGATTGGATCGAACTACTCTAATGACTAACTTAATGTCACAAGCACATCTCCTACTGAAACCTCAAGTCAAAGGTCCACGTATACCTATCACAACCTTTCGATCCAGTCATTGACAATCCCTGAGTGATATCCATGTGACCGAATCGAGGTGAGTCGTGTTCGAGTATACTAATCTCACTAGCATACCTATAACGTGTGCTCCCACTAACCCTTAGTGAATACCGGCACTCTACATGTCAAAGTACACATTATACAAGTCTTGTCTAAACTTATTGCCCAGTTAAGTTTTATCGACTTGCGAACGAGTTAAGCATTCGAGCTCTAAACACTTCTAGTGCTTATCTCCTTATCTCCATAAGGAGTGGAATGTTTGCTCTCAAATGCAAGGACTATTATTCTATATATCAAATCACAATGCCAGTGATATACAATAATATAGAAATAATTATTGCCTTGTTAAATTTTCATAATTACAATACATATGCTCTCACTCTCTCATCCTCTGAGTGGCATTCGAGGGCATATCTCTAACAATCTCCCACTTGCACTCAATGCCACAAACTATGGTATCTAATACCCATACTCTCCAGATGTCTCTCTAAGACGTTCTGAGATGGTGGCTTGGTAAGCGGATCAGCAACGTTATTTGCTGTGTCTACTCTCTGCAGTATAACATTTCCTTCGTGAACCATTTCTCTCACAAAATGATATTTTCTCGCAATATGTTTGGTATTGTGGTGAGCCCTAGGCTCCTTAGCACGTGCTTGACTCCGTCGTTGTCACAAAACAGCGTCACGGGCTTCTCCGCATTAGGAACCACTTGAAGTTCCTCGGTGAACTTCTTAATCCAAAAGCTTCTTTAGCGACCTCCGTGGTTTGCTGGTATTCGGATTGACATGTAGAGATAGCGGTCGAACTTTGCTTGGCACTTCTCAGAAAATGCCCCACCATTCGAGTGAAGATATACCCGATGTGGACATCGAGCATCCATGTCCCAGAAAAATGCAGTGTATAGCCCATCACTCTAATTTCTCCACCGCCATATGTAAGAACCAAGTCTTTAGTCCTCCTTAGGTACTTAAGAATGTTCTTTCTGACGATCCAATGTTCACGCCTGGATTTGGCTGAAACCGACTTACTACGCTCACGGCATAGGCAATGTCGGTCTAGTGCAAATCATAGCATACATGAGGCTACCTCGCCGAAGCATAGGGAACCTTACTCATTTCCTTTCTGTCTTCCTCACTTTGAGGACACATCTCTAAGGAAAGTTTTGCACCATGTTGCATAGGAAGGAACCCTCTTTTAGAATCTTCCATCCTAAATCGCAGGATCTTTTCTATATAGAGGGCTTGGGAAAGACCTAACATTCTTTTCGCTCTATCCGGTAGAGACGAATACCTGAGAATATAGGTAGCTTCTCCCAAGTCTTTCATTGAGAACTCTTTAGAAAGCCAAGCTTTCACAGGTGAGCATTCCTACGTCGTTTCCTATAAGTAGAATGTCATCTACATATAGTATTAAGAACGCAATTTTGCTCCCACTAACCTTCTAGTAAATACAGGGCTCCTCTTCGTTTTGGACAAAATCAAACTCTTTGACTGTCTCGTTAAAACGAAGATTCCAACTCCGTGAAGCTTGCTTGATCCATAAATATTTGAAGTTTGCATACTTTATGAATATTGGTTTGAGATATGAATCCCTTAGGCTGTTCCATGTAAATCTCCTCCTTGAGGAATCCATTTAGGAATGCCGTTTTCACATCATTTGCCATATTTCATAATCTAAGTGGGCTTCTATGGCAAGCATCATGCGAATAGACTTAATCATAGCTACAGGTGAGAAGGTCTCGAAGTAATCGATTCCTTCTCTTTGGGAATAACCCTTTGCCACAAGCCTGGCCTTATAGGTATCAACCTTGCCATCTCCATCAGTCTTTCTTTTATAGATCCATTTGTTTCCAATAGGCACTATGCCTTTAGGACGATCTACTAAAGTCCAGACCTGATTAGCATGCATTGAGTCTATCTCAGCTTCCATAGCTTCTTGCCACTTGGTGGAGTCAACATCTACCATCGCTTGGTCGTATGTAGAAGGATCATTCTCTTGACTACTTTCTGTCATCTCATGGACACCCATTTCCTCTTGATGCAGATAGCCATACCTCTCAGGTAATTGAGAAATTCTGCTAGACTTGCGAGGTTGTGTTTGTATTTCAGAAGGTTGGGTTCTAATATCTTGCATAGGTGTCTCATTTGGTGTTTCTTTTATTTCTTCCAAAGAAATATTTCTACCTGCCCCTCCTTCCTGAATAAACTGATCTTCCAGGAAGTGTGCTTGTATAGCAACGATAATCCTATGATCTTCGTGCATGTAGAATATATATCCCATGGAATCCCCTGGATATCCTATGAAATGACCTTTCACAGACCTAGTTTCCAATTTCTCTACTTTAGTCTTCTTGACATAAGCAGGGCATCCCAAAATCCTAATGTCATTAAGACTTGGTTTCCTACCTCTCCACATCTCGTGGGGAGTCTTAGGAACGGATTTGGAAGGACATCTGTTCAAGATATGCACAGCAGTAAGGAGCGCATAACCCCACAGATAAATCGGTAGATCAGTATAGTTAAGCATGGAGCGAACCATGTCCAACAAGGTTCGGTTCCTTCTTTCTGATACACCATTTAATTGTGGAGTAGCTGGAGGAGTGAATTGTGACACTATTCCTAGTTCCTTTAAGAACTCATCAAATTCGGTACTCATGTACTCACCACCCCGGTCTGACCGAAGAGTCTTAACACGGTTACCTGTTTGATTTTCAACTAGGGCTTTAAATTCCTTGAATTTATCAAAAGCTTGGACTTATGTTTCATTAAGTACGAATCCATACAGTATGGTCATCAGTGAATGTAATGAAATACTGAAAGCCGTCTCTTGCCACTTCAAAAGGGCCACAGATGTCGGTATGGATCAATCCAAGTTTTTCAGCAGCTCTTTCAAAAGTCCCTGCGAAGGGTAACTTAGTCATTTTGCCTTGAAGGCAAGATTCACAAGTTGGATAGGGATCTGATCCCAATGGACCCGTAAGCCCATCTTTCTCCATTTTATGAACCTTGGTCTGACCGATATGACCAAGTCTAAGATGCCACTTAAGTGCTTGGTTCGTTTCATCCCTACCACGCTTCCTAGTTATAGTGTTCACAGTTGTTTTATTCTTTAGATTTAAATGGTATAAACCATTTAATAATGTAGCAGTACCAACCAATTTAATTCTAAAATAAATACGACAGGATCCATCTCCAATAAAGAAGTGAAATCTCTTTCGGTCCATGACCGGAATTGATACAATATTTTTGTGCCCCTTGGGCAAAACAAGTACATCATCTAAAGTAAGAATAAAACCAGATTCTAAATCCAACATAAGAGATCCGATATCAGAAGCCTCGACACTATGCCCATTTCCGACGGTGACCATCACCTCCCCTGAATCCAGCTTCCTACTTCGTTCCAGATCCTGATTCATTGTACAAATGTGAGAACTCGCACCGGAATCAAGTATCCAAGAAGTAGAATATACAGTTACAGAACAATTTGTTTCTAAAACCAGTAGTTCCGTACCTGAAGGCGCATTACGGTCAAGCTTTGGACAGTACCTCTTCCAGTAGCCTAGCTCACATGATTGAGGCATACATCCATTTTCTTGACCCCTTGCTCTTTTGAACCATTGGGGCCTTGCCCTTTCCCTTGTCGATCTTGGCTATTGGACCTAACTGCTTCTTGTTCTTTTTCTTCTTATTCTTGGACTTCCAAGTCCAGAAGAAATCACAAGTGCAGCTTCCTTTCCCTTTGTCTTCATCTGAGGCCCAGGCGTCGTCGGAGTTGTTCATTAGCCCGGCTAAGTTACATGCAATCTCATTGCGGTTGAAGTTCATGACAAATTGTGAAAAGGAGTCGAAGTGACTGCAGGATAAGGTCGGTTTGGAGAGATGCATGCATCTGAAAATCAAGAGCTTCTAATCTCTCAATCATCGAGATTATCTTGAGGACATGGTCCCCAACCCTCTCTCCTTCCTTCATCCGGGCGCCGAATAATTGCTTCGATATCTCATATCTAGCAGTTCGGCTATGCTCTCCATAGAGCTCGGCCAGTGCGATAAGATGGCTCTCGAAGACGTCATATTTTCATGGGCACGTTGAAGCTCATTGGTCATTGAGCCTAACATGTACCCTCGCACTCTTATGTCGTCTTTTACCCATTTCTCATGGGCATCGACATCTTCCTGATTGGCTCGGGTTCTTGTAGGAGCCGCTGGGATGTCCGCCTCCAAGACGTATCCCAAAGATTTCCATAGTTAGGACAATCCTCAAGTTCGGCCGATCCATAGTTCGGACCAGTCAGGACGTTCTTTTCAAGTAGTATAGCGAGTGGGTTCATTGTCATATTGAGAGTTTTGCTAACTGCAGAGAATAATTTAAGATTCGTTAGTGATTATTTAATTATGATCCGAGTAAAGAATTTAAGGACTTTCTTTATTCATAACTCGGCTCCCACTATTTTATCGGTATTTACACACTCCCATGTTAAATCCGGAAGTGTTGGGTGACTTCATAGTGGTGATCGATTTCTTTACAAAGTTTAATAGAGGGCAACCCATACGGTTTCTATTCTATTATTCTTTATAAAGTGGTGTCTAATACCAACCCATCTAATGGATGATTCGATCTTCTTTTACCCCTAGTTCACTTGCCCTCAACCCATTCGGTTTCTATGGCTCGCTGAACTATCTAAGTTTAAACCATCAACTCCTATTAGTCTGACAATTGAATCTTACCCGGCAACCCGTACGGTTTATAGGGGTTTGATTTGTCACAACCAAAGGTATCTAATGCACTCTAGGAATTTATCAACTTACCCCAAAAATATTACCCCGACATACTCGGAAGAATAATATTCCGGTTTAGATTTCAATTTTTCATGAGTTTGACGGAGGGTAGGAAACCTCGTAACCTTTATAACTTAGTGTTTGTAAGTGGGAGTATTAATGCGAATATATGTTACACTTTCCACATTAATCCGTTTATAAGCGCGGTTTGTCGGTTTGTTTGTTTGTCATACAATATGAAAACATACACAACCTAAAACTAACAACATGCAGTTCATGGACCGTTCCTAGAACAAAAACATCGTAATCTAATTACATGTCTTCGGTCTTGAATCTTCGTCTTCTCGAGCGAATCTTCCTCCGATCTTCGTCATTACATATAAATTTTACATTTGAAAAATTGCATCCTATACAAATTTTCTAGTAAAATAAATAGGCTCAAAACGGCCTTTACAACCCAATCAAACAAAACAAACGATTCAAAACTAGGTCCATGAACTACATCCCCATTCAAAATTAATGCAACAATTACATTAAAATAAATGGCAATAATAATTAATCTAAAATTGATCTAATCAATAAAAATTAATCCAACAATTAGAATTAATCCAATTAATTCACTTAACCGTTAATTTTAATTTCATGCGGACAAAATAAATATTTCATTAAATTAATTCCCTTAAAATAAAATTACCATAATTATATTTTAGTCAAATTAAATCCAATTTAATTTGCGGAAAATTAATTTACCGAACAAAATATAAAAACGGAGTCGGAAAACACAAGGCCCGGGCCAAGCCCGACAGGGCCAGCCATTGACCCAGCCAGCCAACCGGTCCAGCCAATTTTCCGCTTATTTTTTCGTCCGAATCAAAAATAATATTTTTCTAATTTTTATATTACACAAATAAATCAGTTTTCAAAAGAAAAATAGATTTATATTGTAACATAAAATCATGAAAAATAATTTTTAGATGAACAATTAAACATCAACAATTAAAATTTTTATGATACTAAATCATAAAAAAATCAAGCATTCCAAATGCAAATATCGAATATACGATCACATAAACTGGCTCGATACCCTTTGTTGGGATTCGGTAATTAAAATCGAATTACGCGGCGGAAAATAAAGCGGTCCAACCGGATAAAACCAAACCCCAAAACGGACCGATCAAGCATCATATAAATGAATATAAACAACGAGGAAGAGAATCAAAGAATACTTACCCTCGTAGTCCTTTGATGATATAATCTTGAAGGTGAAACCGAACAAACTTTCTCCGATTCTGAAACCACGAACACGAATCCAATTCGTTGTAGCTTGTTGAATGATCCAACACCGAAATTGCCGAATGTCTCTACGTTATTACGCGTCGGATATTGATCGGAAAAATAAAATATCAATTCGTTCTCAAAGAACACGGCTAGGAATTGATACGGTATTTTTCTTCTCTTCTCTTCTTCCTTTTCTTTCTCTCAAAGATGAACAAGAAAAGAAATAAATTTTTCTCTCCCTTCCTTAAGGAACTCACGGCTGATTTTTTTTTTGAGTGTGTTTGTTTGTTATACTTAGTCTTTACATAATGTGAAGATATATACATTATATAATGGAGATGATATCAAAATGATGAGATATGAAATCTCATCCTTTTGTCTTCAACCCATTAAACAATTAAACACACAACCCACACCACATGGAAGGAAAGGAGGAAAATGAGGGGGGCGGCCCACTAGATTTTAGGTGAGAAAACGAGCCGAGCCACTCGGTTCATGTACCGGACGTTCGCGTGTCTAGTCCGTTAAATACACTTCGTTTTATCCCAAATGTATTTATACTTAATTAATTAATCCAATTAATTAATTTTATCAAATACAAAATTATAATAATATATTTCCAAGAAATAATTATTTATGAATTAAATTAATTACCCAGTAATTAATTTTAATTCACTAGACCGCATGATTTATCAAATTAGATATCTAATATCCAATATTAATGAAGAGATAATAAATACATATTTATCCATCAAATATCCTTGTGCGCGACTCCGTAGGTCCGTCTTAGTCGGCAATGGGAGGAACCAAGGAGTACGGGTAACACTTAGCCAGTCTAGTGCTTCGTACCGTAACCCAACTAAGAACGAATGATCGGATCATTCCAAAACCATTATGTCGTGAATACCGTATATGTATAAACCCTTCAATCATATGTCCCGGTCAAGTATTAGGGTCACGGAAAAGTCAAACCCTATTGTAACTTGACACTATGCTTTCTGTTAATGCAAACTGAGATCGTCGAGCTCTCGTGTATCAAATACAACTAGCTCTAAATGCTTTGGCCAAAGACTTATAATCTCATTTGCCATTAACCGCATAGGACATTTACCTGCTCACTTACACGAGAAAGAATTCTATCTTGGTTTTCAGTAGAGACTGCTACTTGCCCACTAAGTTGCATTTCGAGGTTGACCCCACCCACCGGCGATTGGATCGAACTACTCTAATGACTAACTTAATGTCACAAGCACATCTCCTACTGAAACCTCAAGTCAAAGGTCCACGTATACCTATCACAACCTTTCGATCCAGTCATTGACAATCCCTGAGTGATATCCATGTGACCGAATCGAGGTGAGTCGTGTTCGAGTATACTAATCTCACTAGCATACCTATAACGTGTGCTCCCACTAACCCTTAGTGAATACCGGCACTCTACATGTCAAAGTACACATTATACAAGTCTTGTCTAAACTTATTGCTCAGTTAAGTTTTATCGACTTGCGAACGAGTTAAGCATTCGAGCTCTAAACACTTCTAGTGCTTATCTCCTTATCTCCATAAGGAGTAGAATGTTTGCTCTCAAATGCAAGGACTATTATTCTATATATCAAATCACAATGCCAGTGATATACAATAATATAGAAATAATTATTGCCTTGTTAAATTTTCATAATTACAATACATATGCTCTCACTCTCTCATCCTCTGAGTGGCATTCGAGGGCATATCTCTAACAGAGTATTGTGCCTGACCCCGTCGTGGGCTTTATTTTTAGGTACTCGGAGATCGAGCTAGTAGCGGTCGTGAAGGGATGAGCTTCCCGGGTGATACTGGTTATGGCATTTATTTGTGTATTGAGTATTCTCTTCTGGTTGTTTTATTCCGCTGCAAATGTGTATTTTGAACTGTGTTTTTATCCGCAGCGTGTGTATTTTAAATGGCCTTTTGGTATTTTGCGAACTTGAGTTATTTCGTCAAACCCTTTTTCCTAATTATTTTTCGGTACGTTTAAGTGGCGGCTTAACGTACATTTTTAACTGTCGAGATTTGGCATTTTGCCTTGTATTTTCAAATGGTATTCTATGACGGTATTTCAAAATTATATTTTTGAAAATATTTGAGTATTTGCAAAATATTACCGTCATCGGCCTTTATGGCGATTTTGAACGTTTTTGAAATGGTTTTGTAAACGGTTTTTAGCCTGGTGGGTTCCGGCGCGGGACCCACGGAGCTGTAATATCCCGGATGGTTTTGGGGGTGTTACAGAAGATGGTATCAGAGCTTGGGTTTTGTGAACCCAGGCGTGTGTGTTATGTGGCTCTACCGATACGGTAGTAGCGTGATTTTGGAAAATGAGTTTTTCTGACTTTTGAGTCGAATCGATTTTTGAAGTTTCCAAAATTTTTGAGATTCTTTTCAAATGGCTATTTGTGATATTCGTGTGTTTTGATTGTATTGAAACTTCGTGTGGGTGTCGTGTGCTAGTATCACGGGAGATCGTCGGCTTCACGCACCTGTAAGTATATTGGTTTGGTTATTCGCTTGTGGCGACACTTGATTGTTTTGTGATGAGTTGGAAAGTTTTGTATTTATCTGTTGTTGGTGACAGGTCACAAGTTTCGAGGACGAAACTTATTTTAAGGGAGGTAGTATGTAATACCCGGATTTTCAGTATAAATTTTTCGCGTTATTTTATCTAAGATATAATGTATAGTTTGGTATCTATACAGTATGGATAAAATAAATTGAGAATTGAGATAGCTGTATTTGTACTGGTATAACTGTCGTAGTGGTTCGACAATTATTTTGAGGATATCGTGTATCAGGGTATCGTACTTTTGATATTGGGTATATCGTATGATGATGTTATTGGATTCAGTACATGTATTCAGTATGCCATATGCTCATATTTGGTATGTCGAGACGGACGAGGAGAGTTGGAAAATGGCTAAGTATATCCTGATTAGCGCACGCTAATAGTTAAGTATAGTGCATGCTATCGTTCATGGTTAGCGCACGCTAGACGCAGAATATAGTGCACGCTAGTGCAGATCAGATCAGAGGGAATCTACGTGTGGACCTGGATGCTTTCGGCGCATGTCCGGATAAGGTCAACGGTTGTTTGTCCTGATGTATTAGCGCACGCTAAAGCATGAGGCTTAACGCACGCTAATTTTAGATCGGTCAAAGGGAATCTTATCCTTGTCAGATCGGCATGTGGGGGAACATGCGGTAGGTAGACTGTAACAAGTCAACTGATGTTAGCGCACGCTAAATGCAAGGACTTGCGTACACTAGGCAGGATGTATTACGTACGCTATTGCATGAGTATTACGTACGTAAGATGATGTACGAGCAAGACAGTGGCCTCTGGGCTACGATAGCGCACGCTAGGGCAATAACGCACCCTATTTTATGAGAGTAGCGCGCGCTAGTAATGTTTATTATATAAGGGGACAGACGGGTTTTGAGATGCATTTAGTCCATTCTTTCTTCTTCAGTCGATAGAGAGAGCTTTTGGAGGTTCTTGAGGTTCCCAAACACGGTGAGGTGGTCATTTTTAACAAGATTAAGATATAGAGCATGGATTCAAGCCTTGTTCTTCAAGTTACTCATGATTCTTGGAATGGAGTTCAAGTGTTCTTCTTCTTGGTTCGTCTAATCCAGGTAATTTTTGTATCCCTTTGATAATAGTTCATTTTTAAGGACGATTACTTGTGAGAGAACATGTTGGATAATCATGTGGTGATTTTTATGATACCTAATGGGATTATGATAAGAGTTTTCAGATGTTATTTAAGATTCTTCATGTTAATGGTGATTCGTTTAACTTGATGAGGTTGAATCATGGATTTCTGAATCATGATAATTTCAGTGGTCGATTTAGATGAGTTAAATCATGATATGAGGTTGAATTCCGGATTAAGTATGATATGATCCTTGTTATCGAGTTGGTTTGATTATTGATGTTGTTATTCATATATGGACATTGATATGATCCTTGTTATCGAGTTGGTTTAATTGTTGATGTTGTTATTGATATATGGATATTGATATGATCCTTGTGATAGTTATGGTGTCGTTTATCTTCAAGAGATATGGAGATTTATGTCTCCCTTCATTTCGGATTTTGATGTTAAGATGATATAAGGATATATAATGGTTTTGATTATAAATATGGATAAGATGATTAAAACCAACATTATGTTGATTTTAGTTTCGTATGTTCTTGATAAGATGTGGATCATGATGATGAGATTGAATTTGGAAAAAAGTTATTGTTAACCTTGGAGTATGATTTCCTTTTCATTCGGATTCGTAGTCGCAAGGTGTTAGTCGATGCTTGGAATGCATGCCACTGTACAGCATTAGCGCACGCTAAGCTTACTGGCTAGCGCACGCTAACAGGAGCAACTTAGCCCACGCTACGTTATGCGTTTAACGTGCGCTAAGTAGGCAGACAGTGCAATATTTTTGTGTTGTGATTATGAATTCGTGATGGTTTGATTTGGTTTGTTCAGACTGCGTTTATTCGAGGTTTTTGTTGAACCGTTGAGTTCGATTGGTGGGTTATGTCGGTTGTTGATTATTATCGGATGTGTTGTCATTTGATTATTGCATTAGGTTGCGATAATTGATCGTGGATTACGATCGTTGTGTTGTGGTTGAGGCTGAGGAGTTCGTAGTTTTCTTTTGATTGGGGCTGAGGAGCTCGTAGACAAAGGCAATGGGTTCGGTAACATCTTCGTGGTATCGGTATCGAGGCAAGTTTATACTTGTTCAGTTTATAATATTTGATGAATGGTTTCGTTTTCATTTCATTTATAATTCGTATAGCAATGTTGTTAGAAATGTAAGTTGTCGGATAATGAGTTGTATATCGTGCTCTGGTTTGTATTAAATCATAAGGTATATGATTTAATTGTGTTCAAAGAAGACGTGAGTTATCTTTGGTCAAGGATATATAGAATATCGGATATCGAGGATAGTTATCGTGATGACATAAGTATCGAGATAAAGGTTTATTAGTATCGAATGGATGGTACCTTATTTGAGATTATTCGTATAACTGTGTATTCGTTCAGGGATGTTGTTCGTGGAAAGAATGTTGTCTTCGGCTTTGAGGTAATTTATGTATTGTTCAGTTATGAGATAATTATTATGTTGAGTTGTTGTATATGTTGTACGTTGAGGCTTCGTATATTGAGATTCGTATTGGTTGTTCGTTGAGGGATGTTGATCCCAGGACTATTATTGGTATTAATGGTTGTGTTGATCGTCTCATTGAGGGATGTTGATCCCAGAACTGTTGTCTGAGATTGTTGATCGTATGGATTATCCTTTGGGGTTTGTGATCCCAGGATTATTGTTTTGAATATTGATTAGTTGTGTCGACTTTTCTTTATCAGTTTGTCATTGTTCACTTCGGTGAATGTTTTGATCCTTATTGGATATGTAATTCTTTGAGTTTTGTTGTCATGTTGCATCATGACATATCTGGAGTCATATCTGCGTGCCGATTGGTTATTGTGTAGGATTTTTAGCCGGGCACATGATGGTTATGCGTGGATATTTCCGCATTGAACCGTGCACACGAGACGTAGTTCGTGAGGCTAATTAGGTACAAGACCACATGTGTATTTGATCGATACCCGGGGTGGCTTGTGCTCAGACACATTTCCGGATCGGGCGTACTATGACGTCCATCTTTGAGCCATATCGTTTGGTCGTTCATAGTCCACGTATGATTAGATATGTTCGACGGTTTGTGATTGGTTGTTCATACGCCCGAGGGGTATGTTTGACAGTTAGAGTTATTTCTTTGAGATCCATTATTGTTGATCATTTGGAGTCTACCTTGTTGAGGGTACTCTCGGTTATTGTTGGTCCTTTGTTGATCATTTGGAGTCTACCTTGTTGAGGGTATTCTCGGTTATAGTTGATCCTTTGTTGATCGTGTTTGGAGTTTACCACGTTGAGGGTATTCTCGGTTATAGTTGATCCTTTGTTGATCGTGTTTGGAGTTTACCATGTTGAGGGTACTCTCGGTTCTCGTTGATCCTTTATTGATCGTATTGGAGTTATCGTGTTGATGATATTCTTAGTGATGTATTGGTTGATCATTGTTATTGATCGTATGAGCATTCAGACTGTACGTCGATGTTCGGGATTTGTTATCGTTATCACGTGGTAGTTGATCTACAGATATGTTGTGTATTATTGGTTTATACATGTTGAGATTTGATTGTGTAATCCGACGGGCAGGATTTAGTACAGATTGGATTATTTCCGCACTTATGAGTTATGATGATGTTTTGAGGATTATCGATATTTTTGGAATACAGTAGAGATGATTGTTGTTGAATTCATTTCGTCATTTGACAATACGAAATGTGGAATATGTCAAGGATTGATTTAGTATGGATTGGTATGAATTGCTAAGGTTATAACGGTAAGATTACATTGGTAGTATTCTTACTTCGTTATTACATTGGTGTGTAATTATTTATGATGATGTGATCGATATCATTGTTGAGTATTGTGCCTGACCCCATCGTGGGCTTTATTTTTAGGTACTCGGAGATCGAGCTAGTAGCGGTCGTGAAGGATGAGCTTCCCGGGTGATACTGGTTGTGGCATTTATTTGAGTATTGAGTATTCTCTTCTGGTTGTTTTATTCCGCTGCAAATGTGTATTTTGAACTGTGTTTTTATCCGCAGCGTGTGTATTTTAAATGGCCTTTTGGCATTTTGCGAACTTGGGTTATTTCGTCAAACCCTTTTTCCTAATTATTTTTCAGTACGTTTAAGTGGCGGCTTAACGTACATTTTTACCTGTCGAGATTTGGCATTTCGCCTTGTATTTTCAAATGGTATTCTATGACGGTATTTCATAATTATGTTTTTGAAAATATTTGAGTATTTGCAAAATATTACCGTCATCATCCTTTTTGGCGATTTTGAACGTTTTTGAAATGGTTTTGTAAACAGTTTTTAGCCTGGTAGGTTCCGGCGTGGGACCCACGGCGCTGTAATATCCCGGATGGTTTTGGGGGTGTTACATACATAGACCAGAAGGAGTGAGCTTATACCTCTCTGTGTCACATACCTGACATCTCTTTAGGTCTTCATTAGGTGTTCCCCAAAATAAAGCACAATCATATATGTAAATGTAAATCTGGATGTACGGTATCCCAAGACCTTTCATTTCATGATGCGTCTCATTTTACTGTGATTACTAGGAAGGTGATGACTTTCTGGAGGTATTTCTCCTGTAAGTTCCAAATAATCATCCACACCTTTGATCGAGGTTTTATTCGCCACATTTACACTCATAGTCTCCACACTATCAAGAACCATCATGTGATACCATGGGTAAAGAATGATTTGTTGGAGCTGAATTAGCTGATTGTATCTATCAACATAAACAGTATTAACGAGTATCGATATAGAAGTTCAGATGACTGGCTAATCAGCTAGATGGTATTCTTGGCCATCACCCGGTACGTCCCTCTCGTAATAACCAAACACGTCGTCAGTCAACCTCTTTGTGGGATTATTAGATGTGCTACAAATGTATTGTCTATGATCATGCGAAATAAATGAATCTGGTCTTTCACCATGGTAAATCCAAAAGTGTATTTATCTCAAAATTCTTTCTTTTTCAAGTGTTCCATTACATCATTAAGTGTGAAACAGTACGTAGATATTAATATTTATTGTACGAACAGTAATGTATTGTACTATCACTATCATGCTTCAAATTGAATAAACCTTCTCAATCTATCTATAACTCTTGGATCCCATTTTTGTAGACTAATTCAACTTTTATCCATCTTAAAACATAAATGACAACTATATTAAATCACACCATCAATTTTCATGTCACAAATATTACACAATATATATATATATATATATTGACTATGGTGGAAATACCCTTAATGGTGAAATCTAGAAACCAATTGCATTATTAAGTAATTTCATTGCATATTTGTTATTATTTGTTGCATCAAGCTGGTCGCTAGTATATGCAACAAATAATGCAATAAAAAATACATAAATTCATATAATTCTACTCATTTACAGCCGTTAGATCACTAATATCAATGGCCTACAAAAGTTTCTAGATTTCACAAGATAATTAGTTTTCATATGATCTCCTTCCTATATATATATATATATAACACTTCAAATTCTACCGAGAATTAAATATCTCAATGAACATAATGGCCATATTTAATCAACATCTCAATGAACATAATATAACACTCGATGAACAATTAATATTTCAGTATATATATATATATATATATATATATATATGCATAATATGAACAATTGAAGTCAAAGTTTGATAAAAGTACCTTAATATAATTTCTTGAATGATCAATTCAGATAAAATTATTGTTCCTCATGTTCTTTGTTGTGTACTTTTTGAGTTTGTTGTAAATGGTGTGTTTTGAAGTGTGATGATGATATCCTGTTTAAAAAGACGCAAGACTTTAGTCGAAGACTAGTCGTCGGCTAAAGTCACCGGCTGTCGGCTAAACCATACTTAGTTGTCGGCTACAGTTTGGACATTTGGCCGACGACGTCCACTACTTTAGCCAAAGACTAAAAGAAAAGTCGTCGGATAAATATTTTTAACCGACGATGACAAGGCCATCGGCCTTTCTCAAGCCGGTCATCAGCTAAAGTAGTTTTTGGTAGGGCTGGCAATTTTCGGCACGACACGAAAACACGACACGGACCGACACGAAATTAATGGGTTAGTGTCAAGCCTTATTGGGTTCGTGTTCTTATCAGGTTGACCCAATAAGGACACGATAATTTCGGGTCGGGTTCGGGTTGGGTTGGTCGGAGTTCGAGTAACCGTTATAATTTATTTTTTTAATAAATATTTATTAAAAAAATAAATATTTAATAAATATTTAATAAATAATTTTTTACTAATTTATTTCTTTTAGACTTTTAGTTGAGGTTTATAATTCTTATTGTTTCTTATCATTTTTTGTTAGTATTTATAGGTTATCAGGTTGTTATCGTGTTGAAACAGGTTTTAACGTGTCGTGTCGTTATCGTGTTGCCATCGTGTCGGGTCAACACGAATTCAATCGTGTTTTTATCGTGTTCGTGTCGTGTTCGGGTTTGACCTTATCAGGTCGGGTTCGTGTTCGGATTTAGGGAATCCTTATCAGGTCGTGTTCGGGTTTGACCTTAACAGGTCGGGTTGTTATCAGGTCAACCCGATAACGATCCGACCCGCACGATTTGCCACCCCTAGTTTTTGGTAGTGCAATCACATTAACCATCACACTCTCCTTTAATCTCCACCATCACAATCTCCTTTAATCTCCACCATACACTCACCATCGATATTTCTTATATTTTTTTTTTTTGAACGGCGAATTTCAACTTAGACTCAACCACCTGCAGGACGCAGACCCTAACCATCACTATTTGCACTACGCTTGTCTTTAACCGCCCACGCCACGACAAGTGAGGCTACTTGATTCACGAGAAACCACCGCCTCCACACAAGTTTCCTCACGGAGAATTCACTGATTAAAACCCCGTCTTCGCTCGCATCAACCCGTGACTTTGTGCAGCCGTTGTCTTCATTGCAAATAACCATTGGGCCATACGCCATTTGGTTATTTCTTATATTTTGTAATCACCAAAACTTACATATCGCATGTCCAATCAATCTTTTAAAATACAACGATTTTACCTCAAATGTAACACTTAGATTGAAACATTAGTCTTAATATTTTCATAATATAAATGCCTAATGCGTTTGTGAGTGAACAAACAAAAAAAAGGATTAGAGAGAACAAAATTCAAAAACCAAACTCCACATTCGAGTCTCCTACACTTGGAACAAAAAGTAGATAAATCACAAATAATCACGGGCTAAACATTCATTTTTCCCTCCATTTAAGAAAAAAAGAGAAAATCTTGTGCCAGCGTTTTACAAAATCTTCCGGATTTTTTTTTAAAAAAAAAAAGAAGCTAAAAGCTTAAGCTGATAGAACTAGGAGAACCTTGCTTTTTTTTTTTTAAACTTTACATATTTTCTTCTCATTTTCCAAATTAATTAAACAAATTCAGAATTTTAATTTCACTCGCCGGCTGATCCCCAGATTCCCCACACGTTGTCGTCACAGATGCTTCAGAATTCATCGACGGGCTCCCGAGCCGCCGTTTCTCAGCCTGCAAAGGGCTGTTTTTACTACCCAGAAATCTCGGCGCTAAGCTGAGATCAAGATCGGCTAGCTGCATCACCTTAGCCGGCTCATCCGCAGTACGGCGCAGTTTCTGAACCCCAGGCCCCGAACCCAAGCCAGGATCTCGGGGCCTGAACACGTTCGTGCACTCGGAATCATCGTCGGTTTCCGACGCGCCGCCCAGAAGCTCCGCGATTGGATTCAACGCGCCTCCGCGGAGTACGGTCTCCACTGCCGCCTGGCAGACGTGCCAGTTGCCGGTCCACATAAGCCCCACCGCCCCGTTCAATGGGTTCACCGTCCTTCCGGCGGCTTCAAATAACAGAGACTGAAAAAGAGCTGCAGATAAAACCCAGAACAAAGAAAAATTTGCTTCAGATTCAGGTTTGAAGTATTCAACTTAAAAATAAAAGAGCTAGAAATAAATACTAATTACCAGGCCTTTGATTTTCCGGCACGGCGGAGATGAAGGACATGAGGCCGGCGCGGCCGAAGAACTTAGCCACAAAGACGGTGGCGTGGCCCTGTGCCTCGGCGCTTTCGGTCCACTGTAAACATTGCCGTAAAATACAGGTCTCACTACAGCCCTTGCGAAGAACCCGGCAACCATTGCAACTCATTATTTCTTGTTCCTTTTTTCTGGGTATATTAAATCAGTCGAGCAATAATTTCAATGGATTAAGTTTTATCAGGGGCTGAAGATAAATTGAAGGGTTTAAGAGAGAGAAGTAAGAAAATTTTATAAAAATGCCTGCTTCGGCTCCAAGAAACAAACTAGCACTGAGGCAGGCAGCCTAGAGAGAGAAAGAAGGACAGAGAGAGAGAGAACTAGGGTTGGAAATATGGTAAGAATGGCGCGATTATTATATGTAAAAGGGGAAGTGGAGAACTGGGGAAGGAGAAAGAGTAGGGTTGAAGCTTTTTTAAGTTGTTAACTAGAGTTGGGTTAGTTGAGTGGTGGTGGTGGTGGTGGTGGTGGTGGAGGGCGTACTGTGTGTGTGTGAGAGAGAGAGAGGAGGCGTGCGTGGTTGGAATAGATTCCAAAAGTATTGGGCGATAGCAGCGGTTTGTCGCGGCCGACAGTCGACAACGAGACAGGTGTGCGCAGACGGTCGCACAGGGTGCCGAGGGACCGGCACGAGCAGGACGCCATGGATGGCATCGGGCTGCATGTGAAGAGTCAGCCTTCAGGACGGCGTGACCGGACGGAGAGTCACGCGAGTAAGCCATGGGAGGAGCACGGACGCCGCTATGGGAAGCGGATCGCCCAAGGGGCATTGCGGACGGGACATGTCCGGATCGTCCGAGCAATGCAGGGGCGGCAAGGTCGAGCAGCAGCGATCGTGTAGGACAAGGCACGGCAGGACAAGGCCGAGTCTAGGCAGAGACTCGACACAGGCGGTCGGACGCGGGCGTGGGATGCCGGCGCGCCGGCGTGCGTGGCCTTGCGCGAGGTGCGAGAGAGACCCTCCCCTATAATAGGCTTAGACGGAAAAAGCGCGTGAGGCGTGGGCATTGAAAAGGCGAGCCACTCGGCGGGAAAGACTCGGCCTAAGCAACTAGAAGCGGGCCAAGCTTGGTCCAGGAGGTTGGGAAGAGTGGAACATTGTAGAGACAGGCCCAGTGTTCGGGCCGAGATGGGCAGTGCGGGCCGGGCCGGACGATGCGGGCGGGACGGACAGAGACGGGCAGTGCCGGATGATGGAAGAACCTTCTAGGGCCTCTAGAAGGATGAAATACTTGAAGGTTGTAGAGCATTCTAGATTTGTACTTAGTATTGTACTTGTAGAATACTCTAGAATGTTTGTAAGCCTTGTATTTGTAGACTTGTGTGGATAATTCTAGAGATAGGTTAGAATATGATAGAAGTATGTGGATGTTGTAGATAGGTCTAGAACCCTCCAAATGAGGAGGTGGAATGGAAGATTCTAGGTTAGGAGTAGTATAAATAGGCGAGGGAGGCTCATTTGCAACCAACCCTCAAAGACTCAACATTCTCAGATCTTGTAAGTGATTGTGAAATAGTGAAGTTTTCTCTCAACTCCCAAGTGTTTAAACCCCTTCTTACATACTTAGCAACCGAGTGAGTTAGGCTTACTAGCTAGATCGAGGCAATTCTAGTCTAGTGCCGCACGGGTCCGAGGAGCTTTCGAGTGCTCAAACCCAACCCCGTGACAAGTGGTATCGGAGCCACGCTAGTGGTTCAAGGAACTTCCGCATTGAGACGTTGCTGAGAGGTATTGTGCAAGGAGGACCGATGGAGACTATGTCCAGCGTCACCAAAGTTCAACCCGGCCAGGAGAAGGACAAGTCCAGGAAAGGTTCTAGGGACAAGTCCGTGGAAAGAGGTGTTGCCATGGAAGCACGAGTGGCTCGGCTGGAGGAAACCATGGGCAAGCACGCAGATGCTCTTGAGGTATGGAGCAATGTGGCCGACCAGGTGACGGAGATGAGCGAGTCGTTGGAGGAGCTTGAGAACCGGGTGACGGGCACCCTTAACGCGTTGCGACGCGACTTGTGTGAGGAGATCCTTGAGTGCATCGGGAAGGAGGTTCGGTCCATGATCGCAGCCTTTCGAGAGGAGATCATAGGGAGGATCGAGACCATCGAAGGAAGGACTGACCTTTGACGAGCGGGCGATGGCCACAGTCGGGACGGTGGTGCGCGGCACCCCATCGAATCGACATCCCTACCGTGTTCCTTCCAAGGATCGAGGAATGGTAGGAAGTGGATGACTTCTGTGGAACATGGAGCGTTACTTTGGTGCATCGGGGATAGTAGATGATGCGACCAAGTTGCGACGGCTCCATTCTTCTTAGCGAGATGTGGCGCCGCTATGGTGGAGAAGGCGCGAAAGCAGAGATCGCGCGTGGTACATGTCGGATGGAGACATGGGAGGATTTCAAGGCCGAGTTCAAGCGGCGGTTTTACCGGAGAATGTTGAGTTTGAGGTCCGGGCTAGGTTGAAGGAGTTGACACACAAGGCGATCAAGGACTATGTGAAGGAGTTCCGGGAGATCGTCTTTGGAGTTGCCTAGCCTTAGTGAGCAGGAAGCTTTGTTCGCGTTCGTGGATGGTGAAAGAAACCGTGGGCAAAGTTGGAAGTGCAGAGGGCGAAGGCACGTAACGTGTCCGAGGCGGTGCGATAAGCGGAGCAGGCGATCGAGTTGAAACCAGCCCGGGGAGAGCCGGAAGTCCAGGAGGGACGAGGACGGCATCGGTACGCAGGACAAGTCGTACCAGGGTGCGGATAGGGGCGCGAGGATGGCCAGGCCCAAGGAAGGCAAGCAGTCAGGGTGGACTCGGACTTGCCATGGGTGCGGGAGTGCAGACCATCTCGTAGCAGCGTGTCCGAAGAAGAAGAAATGCGAGATTTGCTGGAGCACGGAGCATTCGACGAGGCAATGCTCGAAGTTTCCGAGGGTAGCCGCCATGGAGTACACCAAGGCACGGGACGATGCCGAGGGTGATGGGACATCGATGGCGCTTCAGGTGTTGAACTCAGCCATAGGGATGGCATCGCGGGACGGAGCACCGCTTGAGGGAAACTTGTTGTATGCGACGGGGCTGATCAATGGGAAACCCGTCAAGGCGTTGGTCGACACAGGGGCCGATTACAACTACATTGACGAGGATGAAGCACAAAGGTTGGGGCTTCAGGTCATCGAGGGACGGGGCTGGATGAAGTCGAATAATGCACCACCCGTTCGAGTTACAGGAGTCGCCAATGGGGTGCGACTAAAGATTGGCACGTGGGAACCGCGCGTGCACTTCAAGGTGACGAGCATGGATGATCGGGACATTATACTGGGCATGGACTTCCTGAGGAAGAATAATGTTGGCGTTGTTCCGCATAAGAGGGCGTTGTTGTTAGGCGTATTTTTATACGCTTATTTATCATTATTTTGTAGTGTTTTGGTGAGTGAAATCATCTAAATGAGCTTTTAATGCCTTGATTTTGTATGATTGACAGGAAATTGAAGTCCGGGAGCTAAAACGAGGCAAAACGAGGCGCAGCAAAAGCGGACGATGAGCCGCGGCACTAGAATCGGAGCGGCACGGGAAGACACCACCGAAGGGCGAGTAATGTACTGTGCGCGCAGCCTGGCCAGTGAGCCACGGCCAGAAGAATTATTTAACGCCTGTGTATTCAACTTTTGGCGATGTCTGCGGCACGAGTTGATGAGCCGCGGCACACTTAGCGGGTTTGGTACGTCTGCGCGGATTCGGGCGTTTGAAGCGATTTTCAACCGATTAATACGGACGCGATTTGTGGAGGTCTTGAGCTATAAATAGGGCTTAAGACCCTAATTTAATTATCGGGAATCATTGAATCTAAACCTAGGAGAGCTTAAGCTTGGAGATAAAGAAGAGGAGGAAGCGAGAAGAATTCAAGGCGAAGGCGGGAGTGAAGAACGGAGGAATCCGAGCTTCATCTGCGTTTGAATTTTATGCTTTCGTTTATTTATCTGTATTTTGAGTTTTTAGTATGTCGCTAAAGCCTAATCTAGGGTTTTGATGAAACCGTTGTTTTGACGAATTGATTAAGATTATCCAATTTATTACCTTTTTATTGAGTTTTCCCAATTATGTTTAATGCTTGCAATTATCCGCAATAGTTGTATTGATTTAATCATTCACTTGAATCGGGAGAGGATATTTGGTGAGGAACTATTGGTGAGGACCGTTTTATTACATGAGATAGGAATATACTCATAGAAACTACGTGGCCTTTAGGAGATTTCATGCTTTTGCCTATCGACGAGATAATTCACCTAGGGATAGAGTGCGTTAGTCGCGTTAGATAAATCTATTGACCTCGGAGAGGCGGTAGAATATATTAGCAATCTCCGCCTTGAAGAATTGGGAAAATTATTTATTACGGATAATCGAGAGTACATTCGGATAAACTAAGGTGGATTCAAAACCCTAGACGTATTCATCATTTGATTTCCTTAATCCAAGATATTGTTTTTCTTGCTTAGTATTTTAGAAATTCTTTTAGTTATTAATCCAAAAACCCAACTTGATTGTTCAAATAAAATTGGAATACAACGTCGGTAGTTAGAGATTCAATCCTCGTGGGAACGATACTCTACTTATCACTTTATTACTTGTAAACGATGACGTGCACTTGCGTGTAGGAAATATCGCAACAAGTTTTTGGCGCCGTTGTCGGGATTGAAATTTTCTAATATCGATTTAAGTATTTCCGGTCTTAATTTGAGCGTTTTATTTTTATTTTTGCGTATTTAATTTTGTTTATTCGTTTTCCTTTCAGGACCTTTCGTTAGTGCATGAGAAGACTCATTAACGAAGGCCTACTACCTTTGGACACCGAGCTCGAGCGCACTATAAGAAGGAACAAAAAGGAGAAAAGAGAGGCTGCAGACGGCCAACATGGCCGAGAATATTGAAATCGAGGAGGAGACAACCAAGTGCGGCAAGTTCAGGAACTCGCTCTTCGAGATTATGCCATGCCGCAGTCAACGCTAATTTTTCGGGAATCCGGCGTCCCACTATCCAAGCAAATAACTTTGAGATCAAGCCCGCCATTATTCGGATGGTGCGGGCGAGCCCATTCGTGGATTGCCGAAGGGCGACCCGAAGGCCCACATTGCGTCTTTCCTTGAGATATGCGATACTTTCAAAACTAATGGTGTCACCGACGATGCCATCCGATTGAGGCTTTTCCCTTTCTCTTTGAGGATAAAGCAAAGTTTTAGTTAAATTCCTTCTGCGGTCGATTACAACATGGGAGAGGTTAGCGCAAGCCTTCCTTGCCAAATTTTTCCCACCACCTAAGACGGCGAGGTTGAGAAATGAAATAACCACTTTTGCCCGATTCGATATGGAATCGCTCCACGAGGCGTGGGAGCGATATAAAGAATTACTACGAAGATGCCCTCATCACGGTATTCTGATTGGCTTGACTTCATACGTTTATGGTGGTTTGAGTGCTTCTACACGCACTTTAGTGGATGCGGCCTCGGTGGGACATTCATGGCAAAATCTATGGCGAGGCACACGTGCTTTTGGAAGATATGGCAAACGCATACCAATGGCCATCGAGAAAGATTGACACCGAAAAGAGTAATGGAAGTTTCAAGCAATGATCCGATCTCCACCTTGACGGCTCAAGTCGCCGCTTTGACACATGACTCCAGACATTTTCGCACGCACCCCCGTTACCATTGAGACATGTAATTGGTGTAACGGATCACACCCAGCGCGGAGTGTCAATTTGGAAATCCGTTCGAGCAAAATCGGATGGAGCAGCTCAATTCGTAGGAAATGGGAATCGACCGAATAACCCGTACTCAATACTTATAATCCGGTGGCGAAATCATCCCAACTTTTCATGGAGAAAGCAGATGACGCACACCAGCCCCCTTTCGCTCAGAATCAACGGCGGCCCCCTTCCGCTCCCAAAGTGTCTCTCGAGGAAGCGCTTGCAAAATTGGCGGCAAATACGAGTCAATTTATGACTCGGACGGAAGCTACACTAAAAATCATTCCGCTTCCATTCGAATTCGGAGGTCCAGTGGGCCAAATCGCTAATGTGTTGACACTCGTCGGAGGGAGCATTGCCGAGTACAACATAGACTAAACCTAGAGAGAGTATAAAAGCAGTTAGCTTGAGAAGCGGGAGAGAGTTTCTGGATCAACAGGAGCTGGTTAAAGAGAATAAAGTGATTGAGTAAGAAAAGGATTTAAAACCAGAGGAGTCAAAGGAATTGAAGCCGATAACTTGAAGACATGTGTTCCCCCTGCTCCGCTTCCGCAGACTACAAAGAAAGAAGGGCGGACAAACAATTTTCTAAATTCCTTGTTGTGTTCAAAAAGCTTCACTTAAATATTCCGTTCGCCGACGCATTGGAGCAGATGCAGAGTTATGTCAAATTCATGAAAGAGATATTATCGAAGAAGAGAAAGCTTGAGGAGTTTGAAACGGTCACTTTGACAGAGGAGTGTAGAGCAATCCTTCAAAAGAAGCTCCCACCTAAATTGAAAGATCAGGAAGCTTCAACATACCTTGCACCATGGGGAATCTTTCATTTGATAAGGCACTATGCGATCTTGGTGCAGTATCAACCTCATGCCTCTGTCGATTTTCCAAAAGTGAATCTTGGGGAAGCTAAGCCAACCACGCCTCATTACAATTGGCGGACCGATCGATAAAGTATCCGAGGAGTGATCGAGGATGTTTTAGTTAAAGTCGATAAGTTCATCTTTCCGGCCGATTTCATCGTACTAGACATGGAGGAAGATGAAAATATTCCGATCATCTTGGGACGACCATTTCTAGCGACGGCCGCACCCTTATAGACGTGGAAAAGGGGAGTTAACTCGAGGGTCCAAGACGAGCAAGTTACTTTTCAAGTGTTCAAATCGTTCCCATGTCCCTAAGTGCCGATAAAGAGTCTCAAATTGAAAGTGTGGATGTTGTTGAAAGAGGAAAGCACCGAAACATCGTTGGTGGAAAAATTGATTTTGTGTTGAATGGCCCAAGTTTTAAGAAGGATGTTGAACGAGTGGCATTCCTCGAGCATGAGGAAAAATCTGCAATCGTGAGTTCGTTGGCGAAGGAGGAGAGTGAGTGAGAGCCAAGCGGACAATTAGTCATGGAGAAACCGGGTGTTTCGGAAAGTTATTCAAGTCGAAACATTTCCGCAAACTACATTTGATGACCGAACCGAAAGTCGAATCGCGATGACCAATGGTCATAATTTTAACCAAAATACAAACGGTTCGATGAACGGGCGGAAGCCAAATGGAGTTTGCGAAAAGCGAACTAACGTTGTTCAATAGGTCCTATCAAGACTATAAACTTAGCGCTTCTCGGGAGGCAACCCGAGCTCGTAGTTGTAGAATTTTGCATTTCTTTATTTTTCTTGTATTCGTGATTCTTATTTTTCATCATTTTGTGCTTCTATTTGCTTCTTCCTCCCGTTTTTAACGTTTTCTTTTAAAAATTCTCATGCAGAAAGTCCTGTGAAGAAATCGGAGTATGAGCCGCACGCTTATTGTGAGCCGCGGCACACATCGATCGCAGGGGGAGGCAAAACCGATCAGTACTTTGTGCCGCGGCACGGCATAAATGAGCCGCGGCACACTTGAGCAATGAGCCGCGGCACACGAAATCTGTGCGCGGCACACGACAAAACGAGACACAGGTAAAAGGGATCGTACCTTGTGCCGCAAGTACGCTTATTGTGAGCCGCGGCACACTATGCGGAATTTGAAAGGCCAGTAGCATTTAACGAGCATTGGCCGGCATTTCCGTAAGCTTTCCTATTTCCTTGCCTTCCTCTCCAAATACGAACCGGCCAAGCGATTCTTCAATTTTTTTCCTGCGATTTTTCTTGAAATCTTCAAAAAGGTACGTTTGAATCTTGAATTCTTATTTGCTTATGGTTGATATATGGAAGTGTTTATGCTTTGAATGATTGGAACATGTTTATTTTCCTTCAAATAGTTTTGTGATTGTTAGAGAATAACAGGGTAGTTTCATCGAATTTTCTTGATTAAATTGGAACATAAATGAGTTGAATGTGTTAAGTTGTTCCGATTGAATTGTATTTCTGTTTTTGGGGGTTGAATCGAGCTAGAACTATGTTTATTCTTCAAGTAAGCGTGCGCCCTCAAGGTGTCCGATAAATTGCCCAAATGAAAAGTTTTCTTTGAAAAAGCAATTGTTTTGAAGTTTCGTGCAACGTATCGTTTTCAATTTACTGCAAGCCCAACCCTTACATCCAGTTTAGATGTTTAAGTCCAAATTCATCTTTTTCTCTCGTATGCGCTAGTGTCTTAAATTCGGAATTTACGGTTTGATATCCTTAGCCGCGCATAGATCATTGTTATCATTTTTGCGTGAATTAACCCTCGTGTTTTCACTTTTCAGGATTGATTATGGCGCGCACGAAGAAGTCGACAAAGCGTGCTAGACCGAGTCATCCCCTACGAGAGGAGACCTCTCGGTCGGGCCGAGGCGGAGGGGCACCAATTTTCGGACCGAAATTCACAAAATATTCAACGAAAAGATCCGTCCACGACCACTTATTCCCGAGAGGGGTTTTACTCCAGCTCCTCGGACGGGAGTTGCTCACCATGATCGACGAGATGGGATGGGCAGATGATTTACAAGACCTCCGAGCGCCGGTCATCTCGATCGTCCAGAGTTTTACGCCAGCGCTCTGTCAAGCATATCCGGCAGGCATTCGTTGCCATCTTTGGAGTCCGGACTCAGTGTCGACGTCCGAGGTCACAGCTTGATTTCTCCCCGACCGCTATTCGAGGCTTTTTGGGTTTCCGGCGGTTGACGAGACGGCTATGACCGCGTGATGACCGGCCTCACTAAGGAGGCCCCGCTTGAGACGATTACGGCACCTGACCGGGAGCAATGAGCACAGAGCTCATCCACTTTTCACTTCAGAGCTCGCGCCTCGGCCGGCTGGCGAGCCTCGGCTTTACTTTATTTGCGCACGCATTGACCCCACCTCCCGTATCCGCAGCTTTTCTCTCCCGCGCCCGGATACTTTTGCTATCACCTCCGGGCTGCGTTTCGATGTGGCCCCCATTCCGGTCCGATCTATCTTCCAGAGTATCCAGGGGGGCCAAGACGGGGTTGAAGCACCCCTCCCTCATCTGCGCTTTATGCCGGCAAATGGCCGACATGGTCGGGCCGACGAGCCGATGCTTGCCCCACAGGCCCCGATCGACCACCGCATCATATCGCACTTTGACGAGTGGGGCGGAGCGCCGCACACGCTCGGGGCGAGGATTTTGCTCGAGGAGGCTCACGAGGATCCCCGAGCCGCTTTGTTGACGCACGGAGAGGCCGGCCCGCAGCCCGACAGAGCGAGGTTGGATGAGCTGTTTGATGGGCTGCGGGAGGATATGAGGAGACAGAGAGACGAGCATAGGGAGGAGTTGAGGAGAGAGATGAGATGAGGAGAGAGAGAGAGAGCTGGATGGCTGATATGCGGGAGGAGCAGCGGGCGGCGAGGGAGAGTGTTGTTGCTGCCGCCAGAGACGAGATGAGAGAGCAGTTCACGGCCGCCCGACGAGCGGCTAGGCGTCTTGCCGCGAGGATGCTTATCATCGAGCACCTCGCCGCATGGACGGCCCACATCATGCATCCAGACAGGCCATTTATTGCGCCCGCCCGCCACCACACCACCCTCCTCACCGGACGATGCCGCACAGCCTCCCGAGCAGATCGGAGGGGAGTACTTGACCTTTTACTTTTCTTGCATTTCATTTTTGTCCATTGAGGTCAATGTACGTCCTAAGTTTGGGGGATTTACATTCGCTACATTCATTCTTGTACTCTATCTTCTTGTCAGACATTATATTCTTGCACTTTTCATTTCTTTGCATAATTTTTTTTTCGTATAGCCTTGCTTGCCGTAGTTTCTCCTTATTCGTGAATTTTCGTGCTTCTATTTGTGTGATATCGATGTTACGACACTGTCTCTCTCTCAAGAAGCGGGCGAGTTCTAGTCGAGTTGAGCCGATTATTTCGTCTCGCTTAGTATTCAATTAGGTCCGAAATTTTTCCTGATTGTAGAGGTCTTGGCAGATAAGAGACGATACATACTTGTTGCTAAATCCCCATCAATACGTTTGGCTACATTTCCTGATAGTGAGTCGTACCGTTTCTTTAGTCGTGTTGGCACTTAGTTTGAGTTTTGAGTCGGTCAGTTTTTCCCTAAAAGTCGAGATAATGTGTTCTATGATGGGAAGTCTAGTAACCGGGGGTATTCGCGTGACCCGTTGTTTACTCTCGCGTAAACGACGACTCCCGATTAGATTAATGATTTAGATATTTCACATGTGCCAATGATAGGAAGCCTAGTAACCGGGGCATTCGCGTGACCATTGTTTACTCTCGCGTAAAACGGCAACCTTGATTCGGACATGCGGAAATTATATATTCGAGTTGTTTCTCCGCTGTAGACGGGAACTTAGTAACTAGAAGCATCCATGTGCCCCATGAGTGTCTTTTACGTCAAACGGTTTCCTAATACATGAGAATGGAAGTTCCACCCTAGGATTATCCCGATGAAATATCCCGAGATCCTAACCTAGTGGTCGACTCGAATCAAATTTTTGAGCATATATATAAGGGGATACTGTCCGAGGTTTATTTATTATGAGACTCGAGAAAATTGTGCCTTTAGATTGTGGAACGCGACAAACTAGCTTGTTTATGTTAGCCTTTCATATTGACGGTCGATTTGACTCATGTTTTGTTAATCTTTGAGCTGAGTTGTCTTCATGAACGAATGATTAGAACTGAACTTGATTACTTTGCGGAATCATTATTCGAGTGCGGCCGCTTTTATGACACTCGTAATATTTAGAGAGAATGACAGGATAGTATTGATTAGATTGAACACTATGAGTTGCACAATTATTCACGACATTCTTTTATTGACTTTAATTCTTTTTGCTTGAGGACAAGCAAAGGCTTAAGTTTGGGGGTATTTGTTAGGCGTATTTTTATACGCTTATTTATCATTATTTTGTAGTGTTTTGGTGAGTGAAATCATCTAAATGAGCTTTTAATGCCTTGATTTTGTATGATTGATGAAATTGAAGTCCGGAGCTAAAACGAGGCAAAGCGGTAAAACGGCAAAATCGACGATGAGCCGCGGCACGGAATCGGAGCCGCGCAGACAGAAGACACCACCGAAGGGCGAGTAATCAGACTGTGCGGCAGCGGCACAGTGAGCCGCGTACGTAAGAATTATTTAACGCCTGTATTCAACTTTTGGCGATGTGCCGCACGAGTTGATGAGCCGCGGCACACTTAGCGGGTTTGGTACGTCTGCGCGGATTACGGGCCGTTTGAAGCGAGTTTTCAACCGATTAATACGGACGCGATTTGTGGAGGTCTTGAGCTATAAATAGGGCTTAAGACCCTAATTTAATTATCGGGAATCATTGAATCTAAACCTAGGAGAGCTTAAGCTTGAGATAAAGAAGAGGAGGAAAGGTAAGAATTCAAGGGCATATGGAGTCAAGAACGGAGGAATCCGAGCTTCATCTGCGTTTGAATTTTATGCTTTCGTTTATTTATTCTGTATTTTCGCTTTTAGTATGTCGTGCTAAAGCCCTAATCTAGGGTTTTGATGAAACCTTTGTTTTGACGAATTGATTAAGATTATCCAATTTATTACCTTTTATTGAGTTTTCCCAATTATGTTTAATGCTTGCAATTATCGGCCAATAGTTGTATTGATTTAATCATTCACTTGAATCGGGAGAGGAGATTTGGTGAGAACTATTGGTGAGGACCGTTTTATTCGTGAGATAGGAATATACTCATGGAAACTACGTGGCCTTTAGGAGATTTCATGCTTTTGCCTATCGACGAGATAATTCACCTAGGGATAGAGTGCGTTAGTCGCCGTTAGATAAATCTATTGACCTCGGGAGAGGCGGTAGAATATATTAGCAATCTCCGCCTTCAGTAAATTGGGAAAATTATTTATTACGGATAATCGAGAGTACATTCGGATAAACTAAGGTGGATTCAGAACCCTAGACGTATTCATCATTTGATTTCCTTAATCCAAGATATTGTTTTTTACTGCTTAGTATTTTAGAAATTCTTTTAGTTATTAATCCAAAAACCCAACTTCGATTGTTCAAATAAAATTGGAATACGAAAACGTCGGTAGTTAGAGATTCAATCCTCGTGGGAACGATACTCTACTTATCACTTTATTACTTGTAAACGATGACGTGCACTTGCGTGTAGGAAATATCGCAACAGTTGTACGTGTGTGGTCAAGCCAAGCTGCAGGAAATACACTTGACCACAGAGCCTTCGAGACAAGCTATGTCGGCACTCAAGTACGTGAGGAAGGTTGAGGAGGAGCCGAGTTACCACCTTGGAGCAGTTCGGTTCATCGAGGGGCCGCCACGTCGCCGAGGACGTCGACGAAATGGGCGGGGGAGAATGTCACGGCCGACAGTCGACGAGACAGGCAGACGCAGATTTGCAGACAGGTGCCGAGGGACCGGCACGAGCTGGACGCCTTGGATGGCATCGGCCGCATGTGAAGAGTCAGCCTTCAGGACGACGTGACCGGACGGAGAGTCACGCGAGTAAGCCGTGGGAGGAGCACGGACGCCGCTATGGGAAGCGGATCGCCCAAGGGGCATTGCGGACAGGACATGTCCGGGACTGTCCGGCAGCGCAGGGGGCGCGGGCAAGGCCGGACGAGCAGCAGTCGTGTGGGACAAGGCACGACGGGACAAGGCCGAGTCTGGGAACAGGACTCGACCTGGGCGGTCGGACGCGGGCGTGGGATGCCGGGCGCGGCCGGCGTGTGCGGGCGCGCGCGCGCGAGGTGCGAGAGAGACCCTCCCCCCCTATAATAGGCTTAGACGGAAAAAGCCTTGTGGGGGCAGTAGACATTGAAAAGCTGAGGAGCCACTCAGCAGGAAAGACTCGACCGGAAGCAACTAGAAGCGGACCGGCTTGGTCCAGGAGGTTCGGGAAGAGTCTGGAACATTGTAGAGACGGGCCCAGGTGTTCGGGCCGAGATGGGCCGGTGCGGGCCGGGCCGGGACAATGCGGGCCGGGACGGACAGAGACGGGCCGGGTGCCCGGGATGATGGAAGAACCTTCTAGGGGCCTCCTAGAAGGATGAAATACTTGAAGGTTGTAGAGCATTCTAGATTTGTACTTAGTATTATACTTGTAGAATACTCTAGAATGTTTGTAAGCCTTGTATTTGTAGACTTGTGTGGATAATTCTAGAGATAGGTTCTAGAATATGATAGAAGTATGTGGATGTTGTAGATAGGTCTAGAACCCTCCAAATGAGGAGGTGGAATGGAAGATTCTAGGTTCTAGGAGTAGTATAAATAGGCAAGGGGGAGGCTCATTTGCAACCAACCCTCAAAGACTCAACATTCTTGTACTTGTAAGTGATTGTGAAATAGTGAAGTTTTCTCTCAACTCCCAAGTGTTTAAACCCCTTCTTACATACTTAGCAACCGAGTGAGTTAGGCTTACTAGCTAGATCGAGGCAATTCTAGTCTAGTGCCGCACGGGTCCGAGGAGCTTTCGAGTGCTCAAACCCAACCCCGTGACAGGTTGCTAGTTTCCGCGGATGGCTATCCCACAACCGTTGGATTCTGCTGTACATATGACTCTCCAGATATTGGGAGTCTTTTTTCTGATAACCTATCACTTTTATTAAACTCTCATAGCATGAGATACCGTGGTGCCGTGGTTCTGTTGTCGTGGAAAAAAATTGCTGCCACGTCAGCACAAAGCTCCATGGCACCAGAAATTCCACGGCACCACATTTTGCCCGTATCCATTGGCACCAGAATTTTTGGTGCCGTCGGCTAAATTTTTTTTTTCTTTTACATAAATTAAAATATACACAATATAAACTAAAATAAACTTCATTAATATTAAAAACACACATTACATATTAAAAAAAAACACTTCACTACCAAAAATCAGGGTTTAGCCGACCACACAAAGTCGTCGGCTAAAGCCTAAAAGTGGTCGGCTAAAGTCTAAAGTGGTCGGCTAAAGGGTCGTCGGCTAATGTTCGTCGGATAAGGTTTAGCCGATGATTTTTTAGATAGTGGTCGGCTAAAGTTGGACCTTAGCCGACAACAAACAAAATCGTCGGCTAAAGTACATAAAATTAAAGTGGTCGGCTAAACAAACTTTAGCCGACGGTATAAGAGTGGTCAGCTAAACATGCTTTAGCCGACGGTATAAGAGTGGTCGGCTAAACCAGCTTTTTCCGACGGAATAAGAGTGGTTGGCTAAACCAGCTTTTTCCGACGGAATAAGAGTGGTCGGCTAAACCAGCTTTTTTCCGACGGAATAAGAGTGGTCGGCTAAAATACTTTAGCCGACGGCAGACTCGTAAGTGGTCGGCTAAAGTCTTTTTAAAAAAAAAAAATAAATTTCAGATTTTATTTTTTCCAAAACCTAATTTTAAAAACATGTTTCTAACATCAACCAAACACCAATATACACAAACAATAACAATATACAACTCCAAATCACAAGTACATATATACTCAAATAAGTATAGACAAACATTACCATAGTTTTGAAATTACGATAAACATTACCATAGTCTTCAACAAACGTAGATCAAATCCTATCTAACATAGTTTTCCACATACTAATTACTAATTAAAATACAAAAATAACTAGCTAAAGAGTCGGAAAATCACGACAAATAGAATCACTACCATCATTTAAGGGACCGACATGCTCTGATGATGGTGGCGGAGTTTGTGAAGGCACAAATGGAGACATAGTCTGTGAAGGCACATATGGAGGTGGTGGTGGTGGTTGAAATCCCTGCCGAGTCATAGTCTGACTAAGTGAGGCCATATATGCCCACATCATCTGCGTCTCGTGCTGCTGACGCGCCATCGCCTGCTGATACTGGATCTTCATTTGACGTTGCTCTTCCTGGAACTTAGCCATCTTCTCAGCAGCCTCCCTTTCTGCCTCAACTCGAAGCTCATTCGCCATCCTCAACTGTTCCTCTAGGAAATCTCTATTGGTATCACTCCGACGATGTTGGAAGCCCGGTGTATCCTTCAACAATCTATGTCCCTCGGACCCCATCATCCGCGTATGAAACCATTAGGAGTATACAAGGTACCCCACACCTGAGACCTGACGTATGGATCGGACTGATCGATCATGTCAATAGCTGCAGGAAGATCTGTCTCTGCTATATCCGGAAACTTCTCCCTCGCAATCTGTGCCAACACTACTACAAAATAAGGCTACAGCATCACTTGCAGTAAGGAAATCACTTCCTAAGCATGTTGTTGTACCTTTGATTAGGTTGGGTATTTTCTTTCGATGTTTGTGTAATAAAGTTGTTAAGCCTGAAGAACTTGATCAGCTGGAAATAGAGATTGTTGAGATTTTGTGCGAGCTCGAGAAAATATTCTGTAACACCCCCAATCCACTCAGGGATATTACACGCCGTAGATCCTCTCCTCGAGGATCTACCAGGCTGATAACTAAAATCAAACATCTAAACATCGCCTTTAAGGCTAAAATGACTCAGTAGACCGATTTGGTCTTTCAACAATAACATACAACTCAATTCCAAACACATACCCGCACAGGGGTCAAAATACAATAAACTCCCGTACAACGGGAAAAAATACTGCAGCGGAAAAGAAAATACAACTAGACCAATACGACATCAACGGATCCTCATGTGATTAGTATCGTTCATCTTTCATCATCCATCATGCCGACCCTGTGTTATGCTCCAAAACCTGAATGCAAAAATAGACATCCACCCTCCGAATACTCGGGGGTTAGCAAAACTCCACTATTTTGCTAGTGCAAGAACAAAGTGCAAATAAGAGCCATACAATTCACATTCCACGAATAACAATAACCAGGAATCCTCAAAAATCCAAAAGTAACGAAAAGTACTTCCCGAGGCAAGAGTTTGGGTAAAACATTCCGAAACCGAAAGACCACAATTAAGGGGAAACAATTTATGAAACAGTTTAAAATGCCATCGAGAGTTTTAATAGAAAACAATTTAGGACTACCGAATCCTTCGCTTTCCAAAAATCAACAGGGTCACAGCCCAAAGGTTTTGTTTTCGCAAATAAAACCAACCATAATACACAAGTTTAAAAACCCACGTCATGCATCCTCGACGGACATAAAATACACACGCACCCGTGAAGTTTCACTCGTGAATCCAGGTCGAAGCCAATGGAATTCCCTCCGTAGCCCCGTCGAACCCTCCCGAGGTGAGCAAACACATTCACAAAACATAAGCAACCGCACTCGTGAATCCAGGTCGAAGCCAATGGAATTCCCTCCGTGATCCCATCGGACCCTCCCGAGGTGAGCGAAAAACAATCACAAAATATACACACGTAGCGGTGAAGTTTCACTCGTGAACCCAGGTCGAAGCCATTAGAATTCCCTCCATGGTCCCATCGAACCCTCCCGAGGTGAGCAAACACATTCACAAAACACAGTACTCACATCGCCTAGGACCGGTTCGAAGCCACAAATCCCACTCCGTGATCCCGTCGGACCCACCCGAGCTGGCTAGCGAAATACTCAAGCACCACACGTCGCCTAGGACCGGGTCGAAGCCACGAATCCCACTCCGTGATCCCGTCGGACCCACCCGAGCTGGCTAGCGAATCAATCATGCACAAATAACATATCACACCAATGATATCCAAACAATTCACCCAGAGGCATCAACCACTTAGCAAAACACCACGTCAAACCACAATGCACCGAAATGAAACAATATACATACACACGCAACACCAAGTGAACAAACACACCAAACATATCCACAGGAGTCACATACTCGTTCGTGAAACACACCAATCACAAAACACATGCGGTTTTGAAAGAGGGCCTTTAACAAGGCTAACCAAATCTTTTGAAAACTCGATTCAAACAAACAAACAAACACACCAAGACGATCACCAATTATCATATCCACAAAACAAGAATAGTATGGACAAGGTACTTGCCTCAAATAAGAACAACGCGGAGAATCGACCGAAGTAGGTTGACACGAACCGACTACGAACCCGCCGACTCCACCGATCGCCAACTCACGTTCATAAACTACGAAGGACAATAACAACGATGAAATGAATTCCATAACACGACTCAAAGCCGTTGAATTCAAAGAACGAATGACGAAAGTTCAAGTGTTTTCCCCAAAACGGCCAAGAACACGATTAGTCCCGACAAAACACGAAAACGAAATTCTAAGTCGAAATATGGATATACAATCCATGGAATATGTTTAACAACATCATTTAACCACAATTTATCCAACAAAAACGGATGGAAAACGAGATCGAGAACAAATCCCCCAAAAAATCGATTCGAAGGAAATCAAGAACATACTTCGATTCGACGAAGAACAATGGATTAAATGATGTTAAACACAAGAATACTACCAAGATTAATCATACCCATCATGGATTAATCAACAACACGGAACGAATCGGATAAAAATGCAAAAACCCCCAAATTCACGAAATTAGGGTTCTAAGGAAGATTACCTTGATTCGCTGGATCAAAGGATGATAACGGATGATTGATTGATGTTATAACCTCAAGAACTTCATGGATTTGTTGTTAAACAACATGGCTTCAAGATTCCCAAGACCACATCCGGAAGAGAAAGGAAAGATTGAGAAAATGGCCAAAACCCGTCTGGGGGCCATAAATAAGCCGCACAGCCGCTGCCTGGGCCGGGAGTGTGCCGCGCACAGAGGCCAAATCTGCGCCTGATCGGCGGTGCCGCGGTCCGGCCGACATGTGCCGCGGCACTGTGCATGCAGTTTGGCCGAAAAAATGCACGAGTGTGCCGCGGCCTGCCGGCATGTGCCGCGGCACACGCACGGCTCGGCGAGAAGCCGCCGAGCACTACCGGCCGTAACTCGGCGATGCCGGCCTGGGCCCAGATTGCCCGGCCATGACTCGGCCGGGGCCAACTCCGACAGCCCGAACGACCCCGAAACCCGAACCTGAATACGAATCGATGATACGGTTATGACGTACTCGCAAAGACGAATCTAAGAGCTAAGAGAACACACAATTCCGACTACCCGAAGGCTCGGAATTCGACAACGGAAGTAATTACCCAAAACTTTGGGAAATTACGAAAATGGCCCAAAACGTCCGAAAATCACGATACGCGATCGAAACACCAAACCAAAGCTCGCAACATGAATAATTACATTAAATGAACTTACGAGAAACTCGAAACAACAGTTTCGGACGAGATTCGCAAGAATCGAACTCAAGTGCGGAAAAGTTGCTAAAAAGCTCGGAACTCAACAAAACGATACCGAAACGAACTCGGATGACAAAAAGTGCAGAATTAATCATTCTCGAAATGACGAAACGGTTATGAGCGAGTTGTCAAAACGGACTCCGACCGAAAAAGAAATTTACCGAAAATCGAAAATTGCGGATATTACATTCTACCCTCCTTAAAAGAAGTTTCGTCCCGAAACTTAAAACAAGTAGGGAGAAGCAATATCCCGTCAGGAAAACTCAACGAGATACGCAAGGAAACGCGTAACTTACGCCCATCGGCGAAACATTACAAACAACGAAAGGAATATGCGGCGTGAAAACACGCTCCACGACGACCAACACAACGTCGCCGTTAGGGATATAATAAAACCAACAAGTGACAAGCGTCATCAAATGTATAATACAATCAAGTCAATTATCCGAACAATCACAAAACACAACGAACGAAAATCAATACGATTGACCAACCCAACGGTACATCAACCAAAACGCGAGCCAATCGCTGGACAAATACGGAATTCCACCGCCCAAGGGTTGGAAGATCGAAAAAGAGACTAATTTCCCGAACCTAAGGGAATTAAGAAGGAGCCTGAATGCTCAACAATCACGAAACGAGGACAAAAACCGAACAAACAAACGACCGAGACAACAAAAATCGAACAATCATGTCCGAAACACGAAGGATAATAAAATTCAAACAACAACTCCCAGGATGATCTGGTGAGAACTACAAGACATGCATTCCCATAAGATCCACCGGAAAGGGAATATCGATTGAAAAGTCACAACGACAAACGAGTTATTCCGAAACAATACCACACTTGTTCGATCAACAAAAGCAAGGGGCAGGACAAGCTCAGAAATATCAACAAACATAATGAGTCGACAAAGTCGAAAACACAAGAGTTCCAAATCCGATCCACTTCGAAAAAAGAACTAATAGAACCAAATGATGTCGCTCCCGAACAAGGTTCACAAGAATCGAACCGAACCCGACAAAGTCACAGCAATAACCAGATCGACCCACAACAAGATCACAGCTCGATAGGACGATGAAACCGAAATACAGACCAAGTTCATAAAGTATCAACGAACATGGGCGAATCGATAGACTGGAGAAAGAGAAATTACAGAAGTCAAAATAGTACGGGTATTACCTCCGACCTCGTCCACGAAATTAACAAAAACGGGAGCAAGGTAACAAGACATTAAACAACCGACACATAACAGAACCATCACCGATGCACACGGTCATACCAAACCAAGCTCTAACAGCTCGCACATGCGCAACAATGCAAAAATCACCACGAGGCGACAACATTCAACACCAACATCCCGCCTCTCACAGGGGGCTAACACAACAAATGTGTGGAAAACGACTCAATGCTCACACCGCCAATTCGATCATACTCGGGAGCAAACATCAAAATGACAACGCGAACATCACACATACATACCCAGCCCTCAAACGGGAATGGATAGGTTTTAAAAACGAAAACCTCATTTTGAAAATAATTTAGAAGAACACCGGTTGATCTTGAGTATCACCTTTCAAAAAGTACAAACGTGAAACATTGTTATCGAGACTTTAGAGAACCATTTCGCATTTGATAAAAAAAATGAGGACACTTCCTCTTAGTGAAAAACTTTCAGAATATTCGACCCTCGGGTCTAAGTAAAAGTGTTTATAAAACATTGAAAATATCTCAAAACATTTTGAGTCCTCGAGGTGGGAGAATTTTGAAACATATTGTGGCACCTTGGATGTACCACGAGAAAATAATTCATTTTGAAAGTACGTCTCGAAATTTATTTTCTAAGATACTCAAGGTTTTCAAAGATAATTCAATGGGCTAGAATGCCCAAAAATTTCAGGTAATTACACAAAACTTTATAGCGCCGTGGGTCCCGCGCCGGAACCCACCAGGCTAAAAACCATTTACAAAAATACCAAAAGGCCGATGACGGTAATATTTCAAAAACTCACAAAAGCCATTTACAAAATACTAAATACCATCATAAGAATTTCGCCAAAACGGTCAAGGCCATAATGCCAAAAACTCGGTTAAGGGAATCGGTTTTCGAAATAAAACTCGGTCGGTAAAATACCGAAAGTCATTACAAAAGAACTCACGCAGCGGATAAAAGAAATACAGTTCAACATGCACAATCCAACAACACTACTCCTCATATGAACAAAATATTAGAGTCAAATAACCACATTTCACGAAATCAAAATCCATAAGAGGATTCCGTCACTCAACAAACAATCATAAAAATAGCTTGTGTCACACGAGGCACAACACAAATAAGGGAGACTTACAGCCACAGGTCGCACGAAGATGATGATCGCCCCACAATACTAATCACGACCAACAAACTCAGACGACGCATCGCGACATGACTCAGTCAGACAAAATCTGACAATACAAGACTCAACAACACATAACTCGACCCGACAGCCTAGGTTTTCTCAACCTAAGCTCTGATACCATTTATGTAACACCCCCAATCCACTCAGGGATATTACACGCCGTAGACCCTCTCCTCGAGGATCTACCAGGATGATAACTAAAATCAAACATCTAAACATCGCCTTTAAGGCTAAAATGACTCAGTAGACCGATTTGGTCTTTCAACAATAACATACAACTCAATTCCAAACACATACCCGCGCAGGGGTCAAAATACAATAAACTCTCGTACAATGGGGAAAAATACTGCAGCGGAAAAGAAAATACAACTAGACCAATACGACATCAACGGATCCTCATGTGATTAGTATCGTTCATCTTTCATCATCCTTCGTGCCAATATGCTCCAAAACCTGAATGCAAAAATAGACATCCACCCCCCGAATACTCGGGGGTTAGCAAAACTCCACTGTTTTGCTAGTGCAAGAACAAAGTGCAAAGACGAGCCATACAATTCACATTCCACAAAGAACAATAACCAGGAATCCTCAAAAATCCAAAAGTAACGAAAAGTACTTCCCGAGGTAAGAGTTTGGGTAAAACATTCCGAAACCGAAAGACCACAATTAAGGGGAAACAATTTATGAAACAGTTTAAAATGCCATCGAGAGTTTTAATAGAAAACAATTTAGGACTACCGAATCCTTCGCTTTCCAAAAATCAACAGGGTCACAGCCCAAAGGTTTTGTTTTCGCAAATAAAACCAACCATAATACACAAGGTTAAAAACCCACGTCATGCGTCCTCGACGGACATAAAATACACATGCACCCGTGAAGTTTCACTCGTGAATCCAGGTCGAAGCCAATGGAATTCCCTCCGTGGCCCCGTCGAACCCTCCCGAGGTGAGCAAACACATTCACGAAACATAAGCAACCGCACTCGTGAATCCAGGTCGAAGCCAATGGAATTCCCTCCGTGATCCCATCGGACCCTCCCGAGGTGAGCGAAAAACAATCACAAAATATACACACGTAGCGGTGAAGTTTCACTCGTGAACCCAGGTCGAAGCCATTGGAATTCCCTCTGTGGTGCCGTCGAACCCTCCCGAGGTGAGCAAACACATTCACAGAACACAGTACTCACATCGCCTAGGACCGGGTCGAAGCCACAAATCCCACTCCGTGATCCCTTCGGACCCACCCGAGCTGGCTAGCGAAATACTCAAGCACCACACGTCGCCTAGGACTGGGTCGAAGCCACGAATCCCACTCCGTAATCCCGTCGGACCCACCCGAGCTGGCTAGCGAATCAGTCATGCACAAATAACATATCACACCAAGGATATCCAAACAATTCACCCAGAGGCATCAACCACTTAGCAAAACACCACGTCAAACCACAATGCACCGAAATGAAACAATATACATCCACACGCAACACCAAGTGAACAAACACACCAAACATATCCACAGGAGTCACATACTCGTTCATGAAACACACCAATCACAAAACACACGCGGTTTTGAAAGAGGGCCTTTAACAAGGCTAACCAAATCTTTTGAAAACTCGATTCAAACAAACAAACAAACACACCAAGACGATCACCAATTATCATATCCACAAAACAAGAATAGTATGGACAAGGTACTTGCCTCAAATAAGAACAACGCGGAGAATCGACCAAAGTATGTTGACACGAACCGACTACGAACCCGCCGACTCCACCGATCGCCAACTCACGTTCATAAACTACGAAGGACAATAACAACAATGAAATCAATTCCATAACACGACTCAAAGCCATTGAATTCAAAGAACGAATGGCGAAAGTTCAAGTATTTTCCCCAAAACGGCCAAGAACACGATTCATCCCGATAAAACATGAAAACGAAATTCTAAGTCGAAAACGAATGGAAAACGAGATCGAGAACAAATCCCCAAAAAGTCGATTCGAAGGAAATCAAGAACATACTTCGATTCGACGAAGAACAATAGATTAGATGATGTTAAACACAAGAATACTACCAAGATTAATCATACTCATCATGGATTAATCAACAACACGGAACGAATCGGATAAAAATGCAAAAAACCCCAAATTCACGAAATTAGGGTTCTAAGGAATATTACCTTGATTCGCTGGATCAAAGGATGATAACGGATGATTGATTGATGTTATAACCTCAAGAACTTCATGGATTTGTTGTTAAACAACATGGCTTCAAGATTCCCAAGACCACATCCGCGGAAGAGAAAGGAAAGATTGAGAAAAATGGGCAAAAATCCGTCTGCAGGACCATAAATAGGCTGCACAGTGTGCCGCGGCCCAGCGGGAGTGTGCCGCGGCATAGGGCCAAATCTGCGCCCAGTGATCGGCAGTGTGCCGCGGTCCGTCCGACATGTGCCGCGGCACTGTGCATGCATTTTGGCCGAAAAAATGCACGAGTGTGCCGCGCCCTCCGGCATGTGCCGCCGCCACTGCAGACGGCTCGCCGGCTAGAAGCCGCGAGCACTACCGGTCGTAACTCGGCGGCCGGCCTCGGGCCTGTGATTGCCCGGCCATGACTCGGCCGGGGCCAACTCCGACGGCCCGAACGACCCCGAAACCCGAACCTGAATACGAATCGATGATACGGTTACGACGTACTCGCAAAGACGAATCTAAGAGCTAAGAGAACACACAATTCCGACCACCCGAAGGCTCGGAATTCGACAACGGAAGTAATTACCCAAAACTTTGGGAAATTACGAAAATGGCCCAAAACGTCCGAAAATCACGATACGCGATCGAAACACCAAACCAAAGATCGCAACATGAATAATAACATTAAATGAACTTACGAGAAACTCGAAACAACAGTTTCGGACGAGATTCGCAAGAATCGAACTCAAGTGCGGAAAAGTTGCTAAAACGCTCGGAACTCAACAAAACGATACCGAAACGAACTCGGATGACAAAAAGTGCAGAATTAATAATTCTCGAAATGACGAAATGGTCATGAGCGAGTCGTCATAACGGACTCCGGCCGAAAAAGAAATTTACCAAAAATCGAAAATTGCGGATATTACATATTCTTACCAGCATTTTTTTGACATTATGGTGCACTTGCCCATTCACTTGGTAAATGATGTTAGGCTTGGTGGTCCTGTGCATTATTGGTGGATGTTTTCTGTAGAAAGATATTTGGGTAAATTGAAGTCTTATGTTCGCAACCGAAGGTATGTAGAGGGGTCCATTGCTGAAGGTTATTTGATTGAAGAGTGCTCAACTTTTTGTTCGCGTTATTTGAATGAAGGTGTGAAGACGAAACTGAATAGGGGTGCTAAAAATTTCAAGATGTCTCGTCCAACTCAAATGGATCTAGTGGAAATATTTTCGCAAATGTGGGTTACCCTTTAGGAGGAAATAAAAGAAGGAGAGGAAAACTCTTCACTTTAGATCCATCCTCAATGGAACAAGCACATCGGTATGCTTTATTTAATTCTGATTGCAAGGAGGTTGACAATTATATCAAGTGAGTAAATATCACTACCATTTTGAAAATTAGTATCGTAATTGTTTATTTTCTTTAAATATACGTATTATTTATTTTATTATAAATATACGTATTATTTATTTTATTATTTTTTGATCTGGTGATGTTTCATTGATGCAGTGAACATCAAATTCATATTAAGAATCAGCCAGGAAGTCGGTGGTCACAAGCACAAAACCATAGCAACCAGTTTGCAAATTGGTTCAGGGACAAAGCAATAAACAATCCTATTCCAAATCACATTTTTTTGTTAGCAAAGGGTCCGAGTCCTACTGCTAGGAGGTACACAGGATATTATATAAATGGTTACAGGTTTTATACAAAAGGACGTGATGAAAGATGTAAGACCCAGAATAGTGGAGTTTCGGTGACGGCTTTAACTCCTAGCTTTGCAAGCTCTAGGGATAAAAATCCTTTATTTGGTGATGTTGACTATTATGGTGCAATAGTAGATATAGTAGAGCTTAGCTACTGGTCCCAATTTAATGTAGTTTTATTCCTTTGTGAGTGGTACCAAGTGGAGAAAGATGAATATGGTCTTCCTTGTGTTAATTCGAACAAGTTGTGTTGTTCGAATGACCCTTATGTAATGCCTTCTCAAGTGCATCAAGTGTTTTATGTTCCCGATCCTCTAGTAAAAGGCTTGCAATATGTTATGACCCGAGTTCCTGGAGATTTGCATGAGGGTGATTATTGTATGAATGATGAGAACTCATACTGGTCCGAACCTAATGATAAAGCGGTGAATTCTTTGGTTAAAGTCGGTGACGAAGACATTCAGTTATCACGAGATGATATGCCTCCAATTATTCTTGGTGCAGATACATGCTTGGCTGACTTATATGGGGCTGATAATCAAGATGATGCTTCTGATGATGATGATACTTTATGGGATTGGATGAATGCGGAGGAAGAACAAGTAGCTGCTGATGTTTAAAAATGATAGCTATTTTTCATCTTTGTTTTGAAGCATTTTTTTCCCTTTATGTGTAATTTTGAAAATTTGAGTTATAGTGCTTGAACAAGTAACTGATTTATATCCGGAATTGGTTGACGATATGTTTTTTTCTCTTTCTATCAAATTTTAATTGAGAATGTGTAATGCTTTAATGCTTCTTATTCAAATGTTACAAAATGTTATAAGCATACAAAATGTCCTAATTTTTCTGACAAGCTTGTTATTTCAGTCCCAACAAGTTAGACTCCAATGAGAAAGGCAAGCAATAAGGATGATGGTGGGGAAGTTAGTTCAAATGCATATGAGAGAAGTCGACAACTCAGAATTAAAGAGAACAATACAAGATTGCAAGAACTTGGATTGAGGGATTTGGCAGCTTCTTTAACGAATCAAAGAGTGAAGAATAAGAAACAAAAATTGTTGGCTTCGAGTGACGACGCTGCAACATATGTGCATAATTTGGAGAATGTTGGTGATGACTCTAATGATGAAGGAAGTTCTACGGATGTTAGAGGCCAAAGGCCAGTAAAGGTATACTTACTTTATTCTTATTATTATACTTAGTCACTGGTGATTTGCATATTGTACTTTGAAATTTTTCTCTTCATGTGTGTTTTTTATCTTTAAATGTTGATTCTTAATTTGTGCTTGTTTTTAATTCATTTGTTTACCACATGGATCTATTGTACCGCATGTACCCCCTGTAAGTACCTCAGTTTCCTCATTTGCAACACTAATTTTATAGATACTGTCTTGCAAATAATATGTGTCTCAATGCATAAGCTAATTCTTTTCTATGTAATTCTTTGCAAATAATATGTGTCTCAATGATATATCTCAGTGCTGATTTTATTTTGTTTTATGTTAAATATGATAAGTAACATGATTGAGCATGTCATTGTTGCACAACCAATCTAGTATTCATTTCGTATTATGTTCTTTTTTTTTTGAGATATTGGTTTATGATAATATAAAATTGTACAGGTTAAGAATGTCCAACAAAAATATATTCAACCAAGGTCGATACAAAAATATGCGATTTAAGCAAAAAGCACCGGTAGTTGCTCCAAGAAGCGATGAATTCGGCCTTGATACTCAGGTAAACAAAGGGTATGAGCATACTCGTCAAATTGTCACCGACAATATTGGAAGAAAGAAAATAGATAGGAATATGACAACCATTGGTGAATTATTGTCACAAAAGAGGCAATCTCAGCCACATAATGATACTCAAGAACTTAATTTCAAATAAGATTCTCAATGCAAGTGTATAAAGGTACAACTTATCACTTAAGTAGAGCTGAGAATTTTGCTAGAGGTAAGTATTTTTCTCATTTTTTTCATGCTTTATGTAAGTTGGTTCTGTTTCTTTCATGGAATCATTTTATTAGCAAAATAAAATATGTTCACAACTTTATAAGTATAAAATAAATATTCTAGGACATAATTACTTACCTAAAAAATTATTGTCTTTACAATGACATAGATTCCAGCCTGGCTGATGCAGCAAGGGCTGCTTGTGGATATGATCATAATAAAAATCAGTCTCATATTATACATGAAGATGTTGCAAATGACATACATGAGATTAACAACAGACCCGAAACCATGGATAAGACTAAACAGATTTCATCTAGTGAAAACAAAGATGATAAAGATGACGAAGATAATGAGGATGATGAATTTGATGAAGAATTTTTGAACCTCCAGCCACGAGCAGAAGGTATATTTATTGATGAATGATAACTTAATTTTTTTTAAGATTAATTCATCATTGTTTACTTTGCAATTAAATAATTTTTATCTGCAAAATTCATAGTTCCAGCTAAAGTTAGTACCAAGAAACGTGGTCCAACGATGATGCATCATGTTCATAGTCGATCAGAAAATGAACGGAAGGTTATCATTTGTAATTTGTTGGGACAACCTGTTGGACCTGTGACCGAAAAAGAAGACACGCTGCATGAGTTTTCTCTTTTTTTGGGCACATTAGGACGTGATTATAATTTTGCACCCTTGATCCACCGCTCTTGGCATAAGGTACCACAAAAAGATAAGATGTGGGAATATGTATTGGTATGTTTCACTTTCTTTTTCTTTCGAAGTTCACACCTGCTAACTATACATATCTATCACTACAATGATGTATATATGTCGATTTGTCATAGAAAAAGTACATTGTGCCTGATGTGGCTAAAAAATGGGTGTTGAAAACTATTGGTGCTGCATGGAAGAGTCACAAATACCGAGTCAAGCTAGAGCATTTCTATGAGTACAATAATAACAAGACTAGATGGCTGAAACGTCCAAAAACAATTCCAGACCAAGATTTTATGACTTTATTGAAGTTATGGGATACAGAAGAGGAGAAGGTATATTAGTATCAAGTCTTTTCTATGAAGTTATTTCTATTAATATTTTTATTATATCAACAATAATTTTTAATGAATATATGTACAAGAGCGTGCTGCTATTTTAAGGGTACGTGGTAAGTCTATAAAGAATAGACATACAATGGGCCCAAAGAGTTTTGCTAGGGTACAAGAAGAGATGGTAAAATATCCTTCATACAAGATAATTAATTATTACTTTCTTTACTTTCTTGATTTGACATATCATCTTATTGTGATTTTCATCTAAACTCAACACAAAACAGAAAGATGAAAATCCCGAGAAGGAACCACCATCCTTGGCTGAACTTTTTGCACGCACACGCCAAAGGAAACAAGGAAAGCAGTATGCTGATTCATTCGATGATACTGCCAAATTAATTGTAACTAATTTACTCTACATTTTCTTTACATACATTTTACAATCAACAGTCTAGTTGCACTTGTAACACCCCCAATCCACTCAGGGATATTACACGCCGTAGACCCTCTCCTCGAGGATCTACCAGGCTGATAACTAAATCAAACATCTAGACATCGCCTTTAAGGCTAAAATGACTCAGTAGACCGACTTGGTCTTTCAATAATTACTTACAACTCAATTCCCAACACATACCCACGCAGGGGTCAAAATACAATAAACTCCCGTACATCGGGGAAAAGATACTACAGCGGAAAAGAAAATACAACTAGACCAATCCGACATCAACGGATCCTCGTGTGATTAGTATCATTCATCTTTCATCATCCTTCATTCCGACCCTGTGCTATGCTCCAAAACCTGAATGCAAATATAGACATCCACCCCCCGAATACTCGGGGGTTAGCAAAACTCCACTGTTTTGCTAGTGCAAGTACAAGTGCAAAAATACGAGCCATACAATTCACATTCCACGAATAACAATAACCAGGAATCCTCAAAGTTTCAAGAACAATAATAATCAAGAATCCTCAAAAATCCAAACGTGACGAAAAGTACTTCCCGATGCAAGAGTTTGGTAAAACATTCTAAAAACCGAAAGGTCACAAAGCAAGGGGAAACTATTTATAAAAAAGTATGAATTGCCATCGAGAGTTTTAATAGGAAACAATTTAGGATTACCGAATCCTTCGCTTTCCAAAATCAACAGTGGTCACAATTTCAAAGGTTTTGTTTTCGCAAATAAAACCAACCATAATACACAAGGTTAAAAGCCCACGTCATGCGTCCTCGACGGACATAAAATACACACGCACCCGTGAAGTTTCACTCGTGAATCCAGGTCGAAGCCAATGGAATTCCCTCCGTGGCCCCGTCGAACCCTCCCGAGGTGAGCAAACACATTCACAAAACATAAGCAACCGCACTCGTGAATCCAGGGCTATACCATTGGACTCCCTCCATGATCCCATCGGACCCTCCCGGGGTGAGCGAAAAAACAATCACAAAATATATACACGTAGCGGTGAAGTTTCACTCGTGAACCCAGGTCGAAGCCATTGGAATTCCCTCCGTGGTCCCGTCGAACCCTCCCGAGGTGAGCAAACACATTCACAAAACACAGTACTCACATCGCTTAGGACCGGGTCGAAGCCACAAATCCCACTCCGTGATCCCGTCGGACCCTCCCGAGCTGGCTAGCGAAATACTCAAGCACCACACGTCACCTAGGACCGGGACGAAGCCACGAATCCCACTCGAGGCCTCGAAGGACCCTCCCGAGCTGGCTAGCGAATCAAACTCAAGCACGAGTAACATATCACACCAAGGATATCCAAACAATTCACCCAGAGGCATCAAACACTTAGTAAAACAACACGTCAACCACAATGCACCGAAATGAAACAATATACGTCCACACGCAAATACCAAGTGCATCATCAACACCAAATATGTCCATAAGATTCACATACTCATTCGAGAAACACACCAATCACAAAACACACACGATTTTGAAAGAGGGCCTTTAACAAGGCTAACCAAATCTTTTGAAAACTCGTTTTAAACAATCAAACAAATATATAAAGACGATCACCAATTATCATATTCACAAAACAAGAATAGCATGGGCAAGGTACTTGCCTCGATATCACGAGCAAAGGAAAAATGAACGGATACGGCCGGGTAGCCCTCAATTTCCCGAACACTATCTAGAACGCGATAGCACCGAAATTACTACGGGAAAACACCACATGAATCATCAATCACCAACGGAATTCAACATCGGAATCATTGAGAACCTATAATCCTCCGTAAGGAATAATAAAACATGATTACGACGAGAATCAAGGCCGAAAACAACGGAAATCCCAACAAACTATCAAAGGGAACTCATTCGAACATTTAATCGAACATTAAATGTTCAAGACCCTTCAAGAACAAAGAAATCACCCCTCGGGTCGAACAAACCAAAGATACGAGTATCCAATCCGTAGAACAAGTTCAAAACAACGTTTATACAACAATTAATTGATCAAAAACGGATTGGAATCGAAATCAAAAAGGAAAATCCCCAAATCTACAAAAACAAGGGTTCAAGCCAAAATACCTTGATTTGGATGAAGGATTCAAGTAGAGGTCGAAAATCTACAACAAGACTTGAGGTGGATGATCTCTACAAGTTTGGGAGCACTCAATTCGCTCAAAATCGCCCACAAATCCCCCTAGATGGAAGGAGGAAGAAGAGAGGAGAAAAATGAAGTTTTCTCCTCGAAAATCTGCTAAAAAACGCAGAAAAAGCCCGTGTGCCGCGGCACAGGATGAGTGTGCCGCGGCCCAGGGCCAAGAAAAACGCCCAGGAATCAGCTTAGTGCCGCGGCACAGCTGAAGTGTGCCGCGGCAACGGTACAGCCCACTCCAACATGAAAAAGGCACATCGTGTAGTCTTAGCTATTTCGACCATAACTCCCTCGTCTGGACTCCGATTGACTCACCGTTTGAACCATTGGAAAGCTAACTTGATGCTCTATAATGTTGCAAAGATTCAGAATTTTTGGAGTTTCCAAGAATTAATGGTGACTTTACAAAGTCAAACTCCCACGTGAAAAAGTCGATTAAGGACACGGAACTCAACAAAACGACACCGAAACGAACTCGGATGACAAAAAGTGCAGAATTAATCATTCTCGGAATGACGAAACGGTCATGATAGAATTGTCAAAACGAACTTCCTCCGAAAAAAGAAAATTACCGAAATTCGAAATTGCGGATATTACATTCTACCCTCCTTAAAAGAAGTTTCGTCCCGAAACTTAAAACAAGTAGGGGGGAGCAATATACCCGCCAGGAAAACTCGACGAGATACACAAAAAATAGAAAACTCGCGCCCAACGGCGAAACGCTGCAAGAAACGCAAAGAGACATACGGCGTGAAAACACGCTCCACGACGACCAACACAACGTCGCCGTTAGGGATACAATAAAACCAACCAATGACAAGCGTCATCAAACGGATGATATAGCCAAGTCAATTATCCGACAATCACAAAACACAACGAACGAAAGTCAGTATGATTGACCAACCCAACGGTACATCAATCGAAACGCGAGCCAATCGCTGAACTAATACGGAATTCCACCGCCCAAGGGTTGGAGGATCGAAAACGAGACTAATTTCCCGAACTTAAGGGAATTACGAAGGAGTCTGAACATTCAACAATCACAAAACGAGAACAAAAACCGAACAAACAAACGATCGAGACAACAAAAATCGAACAATCATGTCCGAAACACGAAGGATAATAAAACTCAAACAACAACTCCCAGGATGATCTGGTGAGAACTACAAGGAATGCATTCCCATAAGATCCACGGATAGGGAATAGCGATTGAAAAGTCACAGCGACAAACGAGTTATTCCAAAACAATACCACACTCGTTCGATCAACAAAAGCAAGGGATAGGGAAAGTTTAGAAATGTCAACGAACATAAACGAGTCGACGGAGTCGAAAATACAGAAATTCAAAATCCGATCCACGTCGAATAGAAGAGCTAGTAGAACCAAAGGGTGTTACTTCCGAACAAGGTTCACAAGAATCCAACCGAACTCGAAAAAGTCACAGCGATAACCAGTTAGACCAAAAACAAGATCACACTGCTCGAACGATGAAACCGGAATACGAACAAGTTGAAAGTATCAACGAACACGAGCGAGTCTATAGAATTGAGAAAGAGAAAATACGAAGCGAAAATAATACGGGTATTACCCCGACCTCATCCACGAAATTCACAAAACAGAGCAAGGTAACAAGACATTAAACAACCGACACATAACGGAACGATCACCGATGCACACGGCCATACCAACCCAAGCTCTAACAGCTCGCACATGCGCGACAACACAGAAATCACCACGAGACGACAACATTCAACACCAACATCCCACCTCTCACAGGGGGCTACCACAACAAATGTGTGGAAAGCGACTCAACGCTCACACCGCCAATTCGATCATACTCAGGAGTAAACAACATAATGACAACGCGAACATCATACATACATACCCAGCCCTCAAACGGGAATGGATAGGTTTTTAAAAAAAAACGAAAACCTCATTTTGAAAATAATTTAGAAGAACACCGGTTGATCTTGAGTATCACCCTTTAAAAAGTACAAACGTGAAACATTGTTATTGAGACTTTGGAGAACCATTTCACATTTGGTAAAAATGAGGACACTTTCTTTTAGTGAAAAGCTTTCAGAATATTCGACCCTCGGGTCTAAGTAAAAGTGTTTATAAAACATTGAAAATATCTCAAAACATTTTGGGTCCTCGCGGTAGAAGAATTTTGAAACATATTGTGGCATCTTGGATGTACCACGAGAAAATGATTCATTTTGAAAGTACGTCTCGAAATTTATTTTCTAAGATACTCAAGTTTTTTCAAAGATAATTCAATGGGCTAGAATGCCCAAAAATTTCAGGTAATTACACAAAATATTATAGCGCCGTGGGTCCCGCGCCGGAACTCACCAGGCTAAAAACCATTTACAAAAACGCCAAAAAGGCCAATGACGGTAATATTTCAAAAACTCACGAAAGCCATTTACAAAATACTAAATACCGTCATAAGAATTTCGTCAAAGCGGTCAAGGCCATAATGCCAAAAACTCGGTTAAGGGAATCGGTTTTCGAAATAAAACTCGGTCGGTAAAATACCGAAAGTCATTACAAAAGAACTCACGCAGCAGATAAAAGAAATACAGTTCAACATGCACAATCCAACACTACTCCTCATATGAACGAAATATGAGAGTCAAATAACCACATATCACGAAATCAAAATCCATAAGAGGATTCCGTCACTTAACAAATAATCATAAAAATAGCTCGTGTCACACGAGACACAACACAAAGAAGGGAGACTTACATTCACAGGTCGCACGAAGATGATGATCGCCCACGATACTAATCACGACCAACAAACTCAGACGACGCGTCGCGACACGACTTAGTCAGACATAATCCGACCAGACAAAACTCAACAGACACCACTGACCCGACAGCCTAGGTTTCCACAACCTAAGCTCTGATACCATTTATGTAACACCCCCAATCCACTCAGGGATATTACACGCCGTAGACCCTCTCCTCGAGGATCTACCAGGCTGATAACTAAATCAAACATCTAGACATCGCCTTTAAGGCTAAAATGACTCAGTAGACCGAGTTGGTCTTTCAATAATTACTTACAACTCAATTCCCAACACATACCCACGCAGGGGTCAAAATACAATAAACTCCCGTACATCGGGGAAAAGATACTACAGCGGAAAAAAAATACAACTAGACCAATCCGACATCAACGGATCCTCGTGTGATTAGTATCGTTCATCTTTCATCATCCTTCATGCCGACCCTGTGCTATGCTCCAAAACCTGAATGCAAAAATAGACATCCACCCCCCGAATACTCGGGGGTTAGCAAAACTGCACTGTTTTGCTAGTGCAAGTACAAGTGCAAAAATACGAGCAATACAATTCACATTCCACGAATAACAATAACCAGGAATCCTCAAAGTTCCAAGAACAATAATAATCAAGAATCCTCAAAAATCCAAACGTGACGAAAAGTACTTCCCGAGGCAAGAGTTTGGTAAAACATTCTAAAAACCGAAAGGTCACAAAGCAAGGGGAAACTATTTATAAAACAGTTTGAATTGCCATCGAGAGTTTTAATAGGAAACAATTTAGGATTACCGAATCCTTCGCTTTCCAAAAATCAACAGGGTCACAGCCCAAAGGTTTTGTTTTCGCAAATAAAACCAACCATAATACACAAGGTTAAAAGTCCACGTCATGCGTCCTCGACGGACATAAAATACACACGCACCCGTGAAGTTTCACTCGTGAATCCAGGTCGAAGCCATTGGAATTCCCTCCGTGGCCCCGTCGAACCCTCCCGAGGTGAGCAAACACATTCACAAAACATAAGCAACCGCACTCGTGAATCCAGGGCTATACCATTGGACTCCCTCCGTGATCCCATCGGACCCTCCCGAGGTGAGCGAAAAACAATCACAAAATATATACACGTAGCGGTGAAGTTTCACTCGTGAACCCAGGTCGAAGCCATTGGAATTCCCTCCGTGGTCCCGTCGAACCCTCCCGAGGTGAGCAAACACATTCACAAAACACAGTACTCACATCGCCTAGGACCGGGTCGAAGCCACCAATCCCACTCCGTGATCCCGTCGGACCCTCCCGAGCTGGCTAGCGAAATACTCAAGCACCACACATCACCTAGGACCGGGACAAAGCCACGAATCCCACTCGAGGCCTCGAAGGACCCTCCCGAGCTGGCTAGCGAATCAAACTCAAGCACGAGTAACATATCACACCGAGGATATCCAAAAAATTCACCCAGAGGCATCAAACACTTAGTAAAACAACACGTCAACCACAATGCACCGAAATGAAACAATATACGTCCACACGCAAATACCAAGTGCATCATCAACACCAAACATGTCCATAAGATTCACATACTCATTCGAGAAACACACCAATCACAAAACACACACGATTTTGAAAGAGGGCCTTTAACAAGGCTAACCAAATCTTTTGAAAACTCGTTTTAAACAATCAAACAAATATATAAAGACGATCACCAATTATCATATTCACAAAACAAGAATAGCAAGGGCAAGGTACTTGCCTCGATATCACGAGCAATGGAAAAATGAACGGATACGGCCGGGTAGCCCTCAATTTCCCGAACACTATCTAGAACGCGATAGCACCGAAATTACTACGGGAAAACACCACAAGAATCATCAATCACCAACGGAATTCAACATCGGAATCATTGAGCACCTATAATCCTCCGTAAGGAATAATAAAACATGATTACGACGAGAATCAAGGCCGAAAACAACGGAAATCCCAACAAACTATCAAAGGGAACTCATTCGAACATTTAATCGAACATTAAATGTTCAAGACCCTTCAAGAACAAAGAAATCACCCCTCGGGTCGAACAAACCAAAGATACGAGTATCCAATCCGTAGAACAAGTTCAAAACAACGTTTATACAACAATTAATTGATCAAAAACGGATTGGAATCGAAATCAAAAAGGAAAATCCCCAAATCTACAAAAACAAGGGTTCAAGCCAAAATACCTTGATTTGGATGAAGGATTCAAGTAGAGGTCGAAAATCTACAACAAGACTTGAGGTGGATGATCTCTACAAGTTTGGGAGCACTCAAATCGCCCAAAATCGCCCACAAATCGCCCTAGATGGAAGGAGGAAGAAGAGAGGAGAAATATGAAGTTTTCTCCTCGAAAATCTGCTAAAAAACGCAGAAAAAACCCGTGTGCCGCGGCACAGGATGAGTGTGCCGCGGCCCAGGGCCAAGAAAAACGCCCAGGAATCAGCTTAGTGCCGCGGCACAGCTGAAGTGTGCCGCGGCACACGGTACAGCCCACTCCAACATGAAAAAGGCACATCGTGTAGTCTTAGCTATTTCGACCATAACTCCCTCGTCTGGACTCCGATTGACTCACCGTTTGAACCATTGGAAAGCTAACTTGATGCTCTATAATGTTGCAAAGATTCAGAATTTTTGGAGTTCCCAAGAATTAATGGTGACTTTACAAAGTCGAACTCCCACGTGAAAAAGTCGATTAAGGACACGGAACTCAACAAAACGACACAGAAACGAACTCGGATGACAAAAAGTGCAGAATTAATCATTCTCGGAATGACGAAACGGTCATGATAGAATTGTCAAAACGAACTTCCTCCGAAAAAAGAAAATTACCGAAATTCGAAATTGCGGATATTACAGCACTTCTCTTCACATTATACGTATTTTTTTGCTTGATTTTGTTTGGTTGCTTATTTTTCAGGAAGATATGAATAACTACAAGCCTCCGGAGGGAAATACTGATGCAGATCCTTTTATTGCTATTATGGGCAAAAATCCTGATGGAGGATGTAGGCTTTATGGCAGGGGTGTGACTAGAAAAATGTTGAATAAGGATACTGGTGCAGAGACTTCATATGTTGTGCCTAGTGAAATTTTTGGGTCACTCACGGCTGTAACACCCCAAACTAAGCGGATATTACAGTGCCGTAGATCCCCAACTGGGACCCACCAGGCAAATGAAAATGAATGAATTACACAGGATAAATGTAGTACCGAACCACATTACAACAATAATTACTCCGATGAGGAGTTTAGTTACAACACACCAGGACAATACCGAATACTAGTGTATTTTATATGAAGATAAAATACACAACACTGAATGAAACGGAGTATCCAAATGAAAGTCTCATAATGGAAAATAAAGGACAATAACATGAATAATCGAAAGATCGGGGCCCCTACTAGTATCACTAGGACTCCTCGACATCAACATGCTATTCCCGTGCGTTTGCCTTGCCATGACCGAAAAACAAAATCCCAAATGGGCCGGTTAAATGAACAACAATCCTCAAGGGTTGAAAATACACAAACATGATTTAATGAAGTTATGAAATATCCTTTGTTAAGAATTACGCCGAAAAGGAGCATCATAGTACGCCCGTAGTGTTCTCAGGCAAGTGTACAAGACGGATGACCGACCCACCCGTCCTTGTACCTAATTAGTCTCACGAGGTAATCGTTACTGTGCACAATCCAATGTATCACTCCCAATACATGGCCATCATGTGCCCGACTAAAAATTCCACACATCCGCACCCGCCACGCAATATGAACCTAAGGTCATATGAACGAGAATGACCGTAATGAATATCAATGAATAAATAATAATCTGACAAAGTCAAGAATGACTCACCGAGATGAGAGTAATAATGAAGTGATTGATAGTTTCAATGGAATGATTGGAACCGCCGTTCCCGTTAATGAAGTGATTGTTCAACAATTACAAGTCTCAATATGATTAATACAATGATGAATGAGTTATGATTATGAATGATCAACAACAAAAGGTATGAATATCCTTTTAACCGAGTAAGAATTAACTTACACAATACCGATGAAGAATGTCCTTCCACGAACAAACGTCCTAAATGAAGTGTCGGTCGCTCGAACAACCTTGAATAACACAATTACCAACAATCCGCTCAATAAACGAATCAAACACGATTATAACGAACTCAAGGCGTCAAAACGACTAAACCAAGTTCATTGGGGCATTATATCGAACACTTTGTGGCCAACTTCGATTGTTCATAACCAAACTTCAAAAATACCAACATCAAATCCCCAAGAAGTGTTTCAAACCAACAAAACATCTTCAATACGATCAATAATCCGTTATGAATATCCAAAATCGTGATTACAACGACAATTAATCGAAAACCCCCAAATCCAACTTAATATTCAAAGCGTTCTTGAATAATCCTTCAATAATCCAATGAATAATCATACATATTCATAATCATGCGTACATCACTTCAGACAACATGATTTTAACGGTTAAAACAACATATCTCAATACAAAATCGAAATCCAAGATGTTTGATGAAGATTACCTTTGAAGATTCAAGCACTATGATTCGAAGAACACGCGATAGATCGATGATCCGAGCTTCACAACCGAATGAAAATGATTAAAAACTACACTCAAGTGATAATTGATGAAGAAATCTCTCCCTCAAGACTCTCTCTCTCGTATGAAGGTGGAAGAAAAGGAAGGAATGAGCTGAAATGCTCAAAAAACGAAATTATAGGGGTGATCGGGTTCTGCCGGACACGGCCTGCGGCCGATCGGCACGCCGCGCGCGCGCAATCGCCGGGAGGACTCGACCGTGTCTGCTTGACACGGTCGCGCGCGAAGGGGCCTTCCGATAGTGACTGTCCGAAGCGGTGACTCGGTACCGCCGCAATGACTCGGCCGTGTCACGGAATACGGCCGCGGCCCGGGTCGGTTCAGCTTATCGGAAGAGTTCGACTGCCGTGCTGCACGACACGGTCGGGTCTGTGGCGAGACTTCGCATTTCGGACGAGTACAAAGACGCCGTGTCGGACGACACGGCCGAGTTCGGTCGGCAGTGATCGGCCAAAAACTGAAAAATGAGCGGGTGAGCTAAAACGACCATAACTCTCTCGTCCGGACTCCGATTGACTCACCGTTTGAACCATTGGAAAGCTAACTCGATGCTCTATAATATTGCAAAGATTCAGAATTTTTGGAGTTACCAAAAATTAATGGTGATCTAACAAAGTCGAACTCATATGTGGAAAGTTGAAACAATGTACAATAACGATACACAACTCGAAGTTTTTCCGAACGGTGAACACGGTGAATGAACATGATTGATGAATGATTATAAATGAGTGAAAATCCACTGAGTGACAATCAACGAATGAAATTACTGAATGATAATGACTGAATTACAACCGGGTATTACATACACCCCCCTTAAAAGAGTTTCGTCCCCGAAACTAAGGGTCAAACAACTCGGGATAACTCTCCCGCATACTATCCTCGGTTTCCCAAGTAGCCTCTTCGACTCCGTGTCTAGACCACTGAATTTTGACCAGAGGAATCGACTTATTTCTGAACTGTTTGATTCGCCGCTCTAAGACTCGTATAGGACGCTCCTCATATGAATGGTCGTCGGCGATCTCGATTTCGTCGAACTGAAGTATGTGACTCGGGTTGGCAACATACTTCCGTAACTGAGAGACGTGAAACACATTATGAATTCGGCTCAATGCCGGAGGTAAGGCTAAACGATAAGCTAGCTCGCCTACTCGTTCCAAAATCTCAAACGGTCCAATAAATCTCGGACTCAACTTTTCCCCTTTTCCGAAACGGAAAATACCTCGGCTCGGGGATACTTTGACCAAAACGTGGTCACCCATATCGAACTCTAGTGGTCGACGATTATCTGCATATAATTTCACGACTCGGCGATCAACAGACGACTCCTGATCAAAGCTACCTTCTCCCGGGCGGCTATAAGTATATCGGGCTCGGTGCCGATTGACTCTGATGGGTCGTCCCAACACAAGGGAGATCGACAACGACGACCGTACCAGGCCTCGTAAGGTACTACCTTTATCGCAGCATGCCAACTAAACTGTACGTGGACTCAAACAACAGTAATTGGGCTTCCCAATCGTCTACTAATCGAGGACGCATGCCCTCAATATGTCCTCCAATGTCTGAAAAGTCCTCTCTGATTGTCCGTCGGACTGAGGATAAAAAACGGTAATGATATTAAGCTGAATTCCCAAAGCACGATGAACTGATTTCCAAAATGAGACACGAATCACCCGTCACAATCAGAAACGATACTCTTAGGAGTACCGTGCAATCTCACCATCTCTTTGATGAACAGCTGGGTAAGTCTCTCGGGACCCCACGTATCCTTAATCCCAAGGAAATGAGCTGACTTAGTTAAGCGGTCCTCGATCACCCAGATCGTATTCATGCCACGACGACTCGAGGCATCAGCAACCACGTTCGCCTTACCCGGGTGGCACAGGATCCCAATATCATAATCTTCGATTAGTTCCCACCACCGCCTCTGTCGCATGTTTAACTCCTTCTAAGTAAATATATACTTCAAACTCTTATGATCGGTGAATAACTGACACGTGATGCCATAAAGGTAATGACGCCAAATTCCCAACGCGAAAACCACGGCTGCTAGCTCCAGGTCATGGGTCGGATAATTAACCTCTTAAGGTCGCAATTGCCGTGAAGCATAGGCAATAACCTTCCCATCCTGCATTAATACACATCCTAGACCGTCTCCGGACGCGTTACTAAAACCCACGAATCCTTTCGTCCCTTCTGGCAAGGAAAAGACAGGTGCTGAAATTGACCGGTTCTTGAGTTCCTCAAAACTCCGCTGACACACGTCGGACCACGTGTATTTCTTACCCTTTCGCAAAAGGTTCGTCATTGATTGAGCGATTTTAGAAAACCCTTCCACAATTCGCCGATAACAACCGGCTAATCCGAGAAAGCTTCGGATTTTCTTAACATTCTTCGGAGGTAACCAATCTCGGATAGCCTCCGTCTTCTGAGGGTCGACACGAACTCCGTCTGATGAAATTACATGTCCGAGAAAAGTCACTTCGGACATCCAGAACTCACATTAAGAAAACTTTCCATAAAGTTGCTCTCGTCTCAACACGTCGAGAATCTGATGAAAATGAACCTCGTGTTCCTCTCGGCTACGAGAATAAATCAAAATGTCATCGATGAAGACAACAACAAACTGATCTAAAAAGTCGATGAAAACCCGATTCATTAACTCCATGAATACCGCAGGTGCATTAGTTAGCCCGAACGGCATAGCTACGAACTCATAATGACCATAGCGTGTTCGAAACGCCGTCCTCGCGATATCCGACTCTCGAATCCGCAACGGGTGATATCCAGATCTTAAGTCGATCCTGGAAAATACTGAAGCTCCCTGAAGTTGATCTAAAAGATCATCAATACGGGGTAAGGGGTACTAATCTTGATCATCACTCTGTTCAACTCTTGATAATTAATACACACACGAGACGAGCCATCCTTCTCCTTGACAGATCACACTAGTGCTCCTCTCGGGGACGCAATCGGTCGGAGATAACCTTCCTCAAACTATTCCTCAAGTTGAATCTTCAACTCCTGCATTCTGGTCGGGGCCATCTGATACGGTGCCTTCGATAAAGGGGACGTACCGGCTCCAACTCACTCCTGAATTCCACTACTCTATGTGAAGGCAACCAGATAACTCGTCTGGAAATACATCGTCAATCGATGACAATAATTCCACAAATGATTGAACATTTCGATTGCCCTAGAATGGTCAATCGATAAAAAGTGACACAATGAATGATTGAACATCTCGATTGCCTTAGAAAGGCCAATCGATGAAAATGGTACAATGAATGTTTGAATAACTCGATTGCCTTAGAAAGGCCAATCGATGAAAATGATACAATGAATGATTGAATAGCTCGATTGCCTTAGAAACGCCAATCGATGAAAATGATGCAATGAAGGATTGAATAACTCGATTGCCTTAGGAAGGTCAATCGATGAAAATGATACAATGAATGATTGAATAGCTCGATTGCCTTAGAAAGGCCAATCGATGAAAATGATGCAATGAAAGATTGAATAACTCGATTGCCTTAGGAAGGTCAATCGATGAAAATGATACAATGAATGATTGAATGACTCGATTGCCTTAGAAAGGCCAATCGATGAAAATGGTGCAATGAATGATTGAATAGCTCGATTGCGGAATTTCTCTGCTTCCGCCATAATAATAATTCTACTGGAACAACGGGGATTACTTCCCTGAAGCACACATTCAACAACCAACGACGGAAAGATAGCGACCAAACGCTAACAAACACTGAGAATAGTATCAAGACGATTAAACCAACTAATACCGAAAATTGCATCGTCCTAAGATAAATTCACCACGATTAGGTCCACCAACCAATCGCAGTCACTAAGCTTACTTCGGTATGATTCCGAAAATTCTTCCATCATCAGGTAGACCGATGGTATGAGGTCCACAAGCAATAGGACTATCCCGAAATAAGTCTATTCAAGCATGATTCGAAAATGAATGAATGCGGTGTACCAGCATCAAAAGGTACACACAAGTTGAAATAAAATTACGAGTATACCTGAAATCATTCGGGCCACCGGATCGTCGATCCTCCTCATCACATGAATCTGGGACTTGCCGGCCCCCGAACTGGACGCTCCCGTCTGATAAATATGAGCTCCAACTCTATTTGCTTCCATTGTCTTAAACGACGTTGACAAAGTAGTCTGATTCTGAAACGCTGGTTGCTTCGGGGCCTGAGATGCCGCCGGAGCCGACTTGGAGTCCTTTCGGCAAAAACGGGCCTTATGCCCAAAATTCCCACAATTATAGCACGTGATAGACGGTTTCAGACACTCTGTGCTGTAATGACCCGGCGTTCCACAATTGAAATAGGTGATGGCGAGCAGCCACGGACCGAGATCCCGCACGATTTTGCTTGTAGGAGGTCGCTCGAAGCGATAGGACTCACACGAGGCTTCTTGAAGGTTGGTGACCGCCTTCGGATTGATTACGCTTTGTTGATTTCTTGCCGAGATGAAGGTTGTTGTTCAAGACTTTCCTTAGCGGTGGCTCATACGGAGAGTTCTCTCGATTAATCCGGCAGTGGCGCAATGATGATTGAGCAGCGCACATGGGTTATCATGGCTGCATAAAAGTGAGTGGATCAACCCGAACATCTTCTCGATCGAGCCGAGTCTGGGCACGATTTCCCGGCGGCCAGTGATTATTTCTCGGGTTTCGGCCCGCACTGCGTCTCTTCCGTGCATCCTGACGACTCTCTCCATACTGAAGTAGGAAGGTCGCATAATGATTATATTTCCCGCATGATTATCACGTTATGATTACGTCATGAGATGATGAAAATGAGTATACATGCTCTAACTTAGTGATTATATGAATGATTTACTGAAGTGACATGATTATCTGATGAAATTCTTGAAATGATTATTTTTTAATAACTTAACAAGAATAATAATATGATCATCCAGATCGACAACTGAGTAATGAAATGAATTGAGTAATTAATGAATTAACATGATCGTCCTGATCAATAACTGAGTAATGAAATGAATTAAGTGATTAATGAGTTAACATGATCGTCCTAATCACAATGAATGATGATGTTTGAGGATTGTTAAATGATGAATGATGAATGAATGACTATTGCCAGAAATTATACCATGGCGTTAGAAATCTTACAGTTCTTCCGGTCTGATTGGCTCGGCATTTGCACAGGTCACACGTGACGTGAAAGTCCAATGATACTAGTCTGATGACGATGATTTCAAATGAGACATGACTCGGAAGGTAGTATTCAAAACCACGCTCCGATACCAACTCTGTAACACCCCAAACTAGGCGGATATTACAGTGCCGTAGATCCCCAACTGGGACCCACCAGGCAAATGAAAATGAATGAATTACGGGATAAATGTAGTACCGAACCACATTACAACAATAATTACTCCGATGAGGAGTTTAGTTACAACACACCAGACAATACCGAATACTAGTGTATTTTATATGAAGATAAAATACACAACACCGAATGAAACGGAGTATCCAAATGAAAGTCTCGGCGGAAAATAAAGGACAATAACATGAATAAGCGAAAGATTGGGGCCCCTACTAGTATCACTAGGACTCCTCGACATCAACATGCTATTCCCGTGCATTTGCCTTGCCATGACACGAAAAACAAAATCCCAAATGGGTCGATTAAATGAACAACAATCCTCAAGGGTTGAAAATACACAAACATGATTTAATCAAGTTATGAAATATCCTTAGTTATAAATTACGCCGAAAAGGAGCATCATAGTACGCCCGTAGTGTTACGTGCAAGTGTACAAGACGGATGACCGACCCACCCGTCCTTGTACCTAATTAGTCTCACGGAGGTAATCGTTACTGTGCACAATCCAATGTATCACTCCCAATACATGGCCATCATGTGCCCGACTAAAAATTCCACACATCCGCACCCGGCCACGTAATATGAACCCGAGAAGGTCATATGAGCGAGAATGACCGTAATGAATATCAATGAATAAATAATAATCTGACAAAGTCAAGAATGACTCACCGAGATGAGAGTAATAATGAAGTGATTGATAGTTTCAATGGAATGATTGGAACCGCCGTTCCCGTTAATGAAGTGATTGTTCAACAATTACAAGTCTCAATATGATTAATACAATGATGAATGAGTTATGATTATGAATGATCAACAACAAAAGGAATGAATATCCTTTTAACCGAGTAAGAATTAACTTACACAATACCGATGAAGAATGTCCTTCCACGAACAAACGTCCTAAATGAAGTGTCGCTCGAACAACCTTGAATAACACAATTACCAACAATCCGCTCAATAAACGAATCAAACACGATTATAACGAACTCAAGGCGTCAAAATGACTAAACCAAGTTCATTGGGGCATTATATTGAACACTTTGTGGCCAACTTCGATTGTTCATAACCAAACTTCAAAAATACCAACATCAAATCCCCAAGAAGTGTTTCAAACCAACAAAACATCTTCAATACGATCAATAATCCGTTATGAATATCCAAAATCGTGATTACAACGACAATTAATCGAAAACCCCCAAATCCAACTTAATATTCAAAGTGTTCTTGAATAATCCTTCAATAATCCAATGAATAATCATACATATTCATAATCATGCGTACATCACATCATACAACATGATTTTAACGGCTAAAACAACATATCTCAATACAAAATCGAAATCCAAGATGTTTGATGAAGATTACCTTTGAAGATTCAAGCACTATGATTCGAAGAACACGCGATAGATCGATGATCCGAGCTTCACAACCGAATGAAAATGATTAAAAACCACACTCAAGTGATAATTGATGAAGAAATCTCTCCCTCAAGACTCTCTCTCGTATGAAGGTGGAAGAAAAGGAAGGAATGAGCTGAAATGCTCAAAAAACGAAATTATAGGGGTTGACTGGTCTGTCGGACACGGCCCGTGCCGATCAGCACGGCCGCGGCGCGCAACTGGCCGGCAGGGACTCGACCGTGTCCTGCTTGACACGGTCGCGGTGCGAAGGGGCCTTCCGATAGTGACATGTCGGACAGTGACTCGGTACCGCTTCGGCAATGACTCGACCGTGTCCTGGAACACGGTCGGGCGTCTGGGCAGTCGGTTCTGGCTTATCCGGAAGAGTTCGACTCGGCCGTGCCAGACAAGCAGTCGGGTCTGTGGCGAGACCGGCATTTCCGGACGAGTGCAGCCACGGCCGTGTCGGACGACACGGCCGAAGTTGGTCGGCGATGTCGGCCAAAAACTGAAAAATGAGCGGGTGAGCTAAAACGACCATAACTCTCTCGTCCAGACTCCGATTGACTCACCGTTTGAACCATTGGAAAGCTAACTCGATGATATATAATATTGCAAAGATTCAGAATTTTTGGAGTTACCAAAAATTAATGGTGATCTAACAAGGTCGAACTCATATGTGGAAAGTTGAAACAATGTACAATAACGATACACAACTCGAAGTTTTTCCGAACGGTGAACACGGTGAATGAACATGATTGATGAATGATTATAAATGAGTGAAAATCCACTGAGTGACAATCACCGAATGAAATTACTGAATGATAATGACTGAATTACAACCGAGTAATACATACACCCCCCCTTAAAAGAGTTTCGTCCCCGAAACTAAGGGTCAAACAACTCGGGATAACTCTCCCGCATACTATCCTCGGTTTCCCAAGTAGCCTCTTCGACTCCGTGTCTAGACCACTGAATCTTGACCAAAGGAATCGACTTATTTCTCAACTGTTTGATTCGCCGCTCTAAGACTCGTATAGGACGCTCCTCATATGAATGGTCGTCGGCGATCTCGATTTCGTCGAACTGAAGTATGTGACTCGGGTTGGCAACATACTTCCGTAACTGAGAGACGTGAAACACATTATGAATTCGTCTCAATGCCGGAGGTAAGGCTAAACGATAAGCTAGCTCGCCTACTCGTTCCAAAATCTCAAACGGTCCAATAAATCTCGGACTCAACTTTCCCCGTTTTCCGAAACGGAAAATACCTCGGCTCGGGGATACTTTGACCAAAACGTGGTCACCCATCTCGAACTCTAGTGGTCGACGATTATCTGCATATAATTTCGCCGACTACGGCGGTCAACCAGACGACTCCTGATCAAAGCTACCTTCTCCTGGGCGGCTATAAGTATATCGGGCTCGGTGCCGATTGACTCTGATGGGTCGTCCCAACACAAGGGAGATCGACAACGACGACCGTACCAGGCCTCGTAAGGTGCTACCTTTATCGCAGCATGCCAACTAAACTGTACGTGGACTCAAACAACAGTAATTGGGCTTCCCAATCGTCTACTAATCGAGGACGCATGCCCTCAATATGTCCTCCAATATCTGAAAAGTCCTCTCTGATTGTCCGTCGGACTGAGGATAAAAAACGGTAATGATATTAAGCTGAGTTCCCAAAGCACGATGAACTGATTTCCAAAATGATACACGAATCACCCGTCACGATCAGAAACGATACTCTTAGGAGTACCGTGCAATCTCACCATCTCTTTGATGAACAGCTGGGTAAGTCTCTCGGGACCCCACGTATCCTTAATCCCAAGGAAATGAGCTGACTTAGTTAAGCGGTCCTCGATCACCCATATCGTATTTATGCCACGACGACTCGAGGCATCGGCAACCACGTTCGCCTTACCCGGGTGGCACAGGATCCCGATATTATAATCTTCGATTAGTTCCCACCACCGCCTCTGTCGCATGTTTAACTCCTTCTGAGTAAATATATACTTCAAACTCTTATGATCGGTCAATAACTGACAGGTGATGCCATAAAGGTAATGACGCCAAATTCCCAACGCGAAAACCACGGCTGCTAGCTCCAGGTCGTGGGTCGGATAATTAACCTCGTAAGGTCGCAATTGCCGTGAAGCATAGGCAATAACCTTCCCATCCTGCATTAATACACATCCGAGACCGTGTCCGGACGCGTTACTAAAAACCACGAATCCTTTCGTCCCTTCTGGCAAGGAAAAGACAGGTGCTGAAATTAACCGGTTCTTGAGTTCCTCAAAACTCCGCTGACACACGTAGGACCACGTGTATTTCTTACCCTTTCGCAAAAGGTTCGTCATTGATTGAGCGATTTTAGAAAACCCTTCCACAATTCGCCGATAACAACCGGCTAATCCGAGAAAGCTTCGGATTTCCTTAACATTCTTCGGAGGTAACCAATCTCGGATAGCCTCCGTCTTCTGAGGGTCGACACGAACTCCGTCTGATGAAATTACATGTCCGAGAAAAGTCACTTCGGACATCCAGAACTCACATTAAGAAAACTTTCCATAAAGTTGCTCTCGTCTCAACACGTCGAGAATCTGATGAAAATGAACCTCGTGTTCCTCTCGGCTACGAGAATAAATCAAAATGTCATCGATGAAGACAACAACAAACTGATCTAAAAAGTCGATGAAAACCCGATTCATTAACTCCATGAATACCGCAGGTGGATTAGTTAGCCCGAACGGCATAGCTACGAACTCATAATGGCCATAGCGTGTTCGAAACGCCGTCCTCGCGATATCCGACTCTCGAATCCGCAACTGGTGATATCCAGATCTTATGTCGATCCTGGAAAATACTGAAACTCCCTGAAGTTGATCTAAAAGATCATCAATACGGGGTAAGGGGTACTAATCTTGATCATCACCCTGTTCAACTCTTGATAATTAATACACACACGAGACGAGCCATCCTTCTCCTTGACAGATCACACTGGTGCTCCTCTCGGGGACGCAATCGGTCAGAGATAACCTTCCTCAAACTATTCCTCAAGTTGAATCTTCAACTCCTGCATTCTGGTCGGGGCCATCCGATACGGTGCCTTCGATAAAGGGGACGTACTGGCTCCAACTCACTCCTGAATTCCACTACTCTATGTGAAGGCAACCAGATAACTCGTCTGGAAATACATCGTCAATCGATGACAATAATTCCACAAATGATTGAACATTTCGATTGCCCTAGAATGGTCAATCGATAAAAAGTGACACAATGAATGATTGAACATCTCGATTGCCTTAGAAAGGCCAATCGATGAAAATGGTAGAATGAATGTTTGAATAACTCGATTGCCTTAGAAAGGCCAATCGATGAAAATGATACAATGAATGATTGAATAGCTCGATTGCCTTAGAAAGGCCAATCGATGAAAATGATGCAATGAAGGATTGAATAACTCGATTGCCTTAGGAAGGTCAATCGATGAAAATGATACAATGAATGATTGAATGACTCGATTGCCTTAGAAAGGCCAATCGATGAAAATGGTGCAATGAATGATTGAATAGCTCGATTGCGGAATTTCTCTGCTTCCTCCATAATAATAATTCTACTGGAACAACGGGGATTACTTCCCTGAAGCACACATTCAACAACCAACGACGGAAATATAGCGACCAAACGCTAACAAACACTGAGGATAGTATCAAGACGATTAAACCAACTAATACCGAAAATTGCATCGTCCTAAGATAAATTCACCACGATTAGGTCCACCAACCAATCGCGGTCACTAAGCTTACTTCGGTATGATTCCGAAAATTCTTCCATCGTCAGGTAGACCGATGGTATGAGGTCCACAAGCAATAGAACTATCCCGAAATAAGTCTATTCAAGCATGATTCGAAAATGAATGAATGCGGTGTACCAGCATCAAAAGGTACACACAAGTTGAAATAAAATTACGAGTATACCTGAAATCATTAGGGCCACCGGATCGTCGATCCTCCTCATCACATGAATCTGGGACTTGCCGGCCCCCGAACCGGACGCTCCCGTCTGATAAATATGAGCTCCAACTCTATTTGCTTCCATTGTCTTAAACGACATTGACAAAGCAGTCTGATTCTGAAACGCTGGTTGCTTCGGGGCCTGAGATGCCGCCGGAGCCGACTTGGAGTCCTTTCGGCAAAAACGGGCCTTATGCCCAAAATTCCCACAATTATAGCACGTGATAGACGGTTTCAGACACTCTGTGCTGTAATGACCTGTAATACCCGAGATTTCTGATATGTAATTGGAACTTGTGATATTGTAATGATTGTACTTTTGTCTGAGTACTATTCTCCGTATTTCATAATCCATTGTTGTCGAGCGTATAATTTCGTGTATGTGATTTAAAGGTTGAAATTCTGTGCATGTAGCGCACGCTACAGGCTAAGGGTAGCGTACGCTAACATGGTTTCATAGCGCACGCTACAGAGTGTAATTAGCGCACGCTATGCGTGGTCAGATTGATTGAGACGTGCGGTAGGTGAGATCTGGCCGGGGGACCCTTGTCGGATTGTGTCGAATGAACCTGGACGGCTTTCGGGAAAAGCCAAGTCAACGCCTTAGCGCACGCTACAGGCATGTGAATAGCGCACGCTAAGTGCTGACTTCAGTTAAGTCAGACAGCCGTTAGCGCACGCTACGAGCAGGGACTAGCGCGCGCTAATAGCCACTTATTATAAATAGGACAGCATCTTATTCGTGATTTCAGTTCTTTCTCCTCCCACAACCCGAACTCTTACACTTAGAACATAACTCCCTTCGTCCTAAACACTTCGTATCAACCTCCTAGTTCGAGATTGAAGATCGTATATCATTGGAGATTGGTGTTCAAGCCTTCGACGTTGGATTGCTTCGGTTTCCTCCGTGTTCTTCACTACTTTGAGGTAGGTGATCCTTCACCAATACTAGTAGTGTTCTAAGGGACGTTTGATCATGTTTTGATAGCAAGTTATTTCGTTTTTAATCGGTCATCACATGTTAGAAGGATACTTTTGACGTATCGGCACTATATATCGTATGAACCTTTGAACCATCTTATTGTAAGGACTCCTAAGCATGTTCAAATCGATTTATGATCAGTAATCGGATATTACCCAGTTGCTACGTTTTACACGTTGGAATCATGTGTTTCGGAACGTAGGACGAATGGAACTTAGATTATTTCTTGAAGATCGTAGAGGAATTATGATATTGAGATAACTATCCGTATATTTGTATCTCATAATCATAGAACTTCCACAAACCTTATTAGCATGATATGCCCGAGGATAACTTGTAATATCACCATAGAATTCATGAATTCACCACCGTTCAACCCAGTTTTTCCGTTAGCAGCATTCTGCCATGCAAGATTAGCGCACGCTAACATATGTGAGTTAACGTGCGCTATCGAGGTTCAGTTAGCACATGAAACGTACGTAGCGTACGAGTCAGACTGCCAGCCCGTGGCTAGCGCACGCTAGTCTTATACGATAGCGTACGCTAACAGTCCGGCTTAGTGCACGTTACGTTGAGTACGTAGCGCGCGCTAAGCAGCCCAGGCAGATTGTTTATTTTGAGCTTTTCGGCCGTAGACCGAATTTTTAGGCCATCGTTCGACTTGAGATGATTTGTATATCATTCCTTTTTTTTAAGGTTCGAGCTTGCTACGTTGATCGAAGGAGGCGGCCTTCGAGTGGGTTGAGATCATTGAAGTATATCGTTCTTGCCATCTTCGAGGCAAGTATCGTGATATATTAATATTGGTATTTTTGGAGCATGCGTATGATTATTCATGTTGTTGAACATGAGATTTACTTCGTTGATTTGTCATGATATTCGTTATATAGTGTTTATATGTTCATGTTGATGAACGTGATGATTTGGCATATGTGTATGCATGAGTTGTGTTTGTATACGTTGTACGATCTATGCTGAGGGCGCTGGATCGGATGTCCACCTCGTGTTGGTCCGACGGGATCATCTTGGGATCTAGGCTGAGGGCGCTGGATCATTGGACGGGTTATTTCCACCTCGTGTTGGTCCGACGGGATCATCTTGGGATCTATGCTGAGGGCGCTGGATCATTGGAATACCCATGCTGTGTAATGGAATCTTGTAGATTCGCATTGTCGGATTCCGGAAGCGGAAGTCCGTGTGGTGTATCTTGTTATGTATTGTTGATGCATATTCGAATTGTTTAATATGATACTTGTACTAGCATCGTTTTGCTAACCCCTTCGGGGGTGGACATTTGTTTTTATGTTCAGGTAGCCGAGGAAGCGAGGAAAGCGACCACGATGCAGTGACGACGAAGGGGTTGATGATGTTTATTATTATTGGAGATTTGTTTTCTTGGTTTGGTTTTGTACTCGATGCATGTCTTATTGATATTAATTCGATATGGTTGTATTAATTACTCGTTGAACCGGTTATGCGTTTTCACAAACTTGAATTTCCGCGATATTGATGTCTTAGATTTACTTTCCTTTTTAATTAGCCTTGTAAATCCTTACTTAAAGGGTTTACGGCTGTAATTATTCGAATATCTCGGGGTGTTACAGAATATGGTATCGGAGCTAAGATTCATGGATATCTTGGCAGTCGGGTTTTAGTTGGGTCTGTTTACGTTATTTGATTTACGGGTCGTTTGTAACATCACTGTTCAGCCGAAGTCGTCACGTGGACCGTGGTTGTAAGTCTCTTAATCTCTTATACTACCGTTTTACTTAATTACTGTTTTGTGAATATTGACGGACTTTATTTCGAAAAATTTTGTTCTGGATATTGAGAAATTGCGTTTACAGTATGTTGAGAGGAGGACGTGGATGCGGACGCGGTCGTGGATGCGGACGTGGTAACATGAGACATGAGGATTCCGCAACTACCCCGGAAATATCGGCTAGTCGAACCGATTCCCATTCTGGAGGGCAGCAAGGATCAGCGAATGATGACGCAAATCCTAACATGCCGGGAGTGCTTCAACAGGTGGTGGCACAGATAAACCAGTTCGCTCAGGTCGTTGATCGCATGCAGACGGCGATGGGACAGCAGCACCACGAGGATAACCAGGGAGATAGATGGCTTGCTGAGGTGGTTAAATTGCACCCACCAAAATTTGACGGATCTGCTGAGGCACTTACTTGGGATCACTGGCTCAAGGAGTTGGATAAGATATTCGCGGGTCTTAACTGTCCCGAGGACCGGAAGGTTCCCATTGCCCAGTATTTTCTGACTGGGGAGGCCTTTGATTGGTGGGAGGCTATTCGACCCGAGAATCATAATGCGGATTGGACGGAATTCAAACTAATGATGGAAGCACAGTATTGTCCTCGTCCAGTTAGAGAGGCAAAGGTCCGAGAGTTTTTCTCACCACAGAGTTCGGAGGCATACGCGTGGATGTAATTAAAACTTTTAATCATCGGTGACTTGTGTGCGACACTTGGTCGAACGGAGGCGAAAAGATTTTTCATTTTGATATGCGGATGAAGCGGAGATTCAGCAGTACATGTCGGATCCGAGTGTACTACGTTGCGGCAGTATCAAGACAAAGCGGCTGGCCTACGACATGAAAGAGGCGGCGGTGGAGAAATCGGTAGAGGCAAAGAAGCGAAGGTGGCCGTGACTTTGCGAGAAAACAAGAGTGGTGGGGCCCGCAAGGGCCGTCTTCCTTTTATTCGGCTAGAAACCTCCACATCCTTCTAGAGGCGGAAAGAAGTTCGGACAACATCGTGATTTGGACGCATCAAAGAAATGCTACAATTGTGGTCGGCGGGGCATATTCGGCGTGATTGCCCCGCATCTTACGTGACTTGTTACGATTGTGGGCAAGAAGGGCACCGTGCGGCCTTACGTGGAGCCGCTACTAGATCTTTGGTACCCGCACTCCGGCAGATTCCTAAGGAGATAAGTGTGAACCAGACACGCAGTGGATTTCAGCAGTGTAACGTTGGGAAGAGAGACATCGATCTTGGGTCCGTTCCTCCGCGCTTTTGCGAAATGAGGAGATCGACGATCGAACACTGCTTTGTTGCATCGTGCGATTCAGATCCTTTTGCAACCGATTAGTGTTTTATTCGATTAGGAGCTACACATTCTTTTGTATCATTGAACTGTAAATCGTTTAAAAATCTCGTGCTTAATTGATTGTGAACCGTATGTTGTGGGATTGCCGAGTGGAGAGAGAATTGTGGGAACCCTAGAGGCTAGAGATTTTCCAGTATCTATAGGAGGGAGAGATTGGCCGTCGAATCTCATTGTTGTTGACATCTACGGTGACGATTTAATTCTCGGAGACGATTGGCTTAACCGTTATGGAGCTATCTGAATTACCGAGAGAGTCATTTCTATCATTCTTGATGGAGTCGAACACTTATTCCGAGGATGGAGACCGGGAAGCTCGGGAAAATTGATCAAAGCAATGAAAGCCGTAAAATTGCTGAAACAGGGATGTCATGGACTTTGGTGTTATGCCATGAGGAAAGAGGAAGGAGTAGAGCTCTCGTCTATTTCAGTTGTGAATGAGTTCTCAGATGTATTTCCTGACGAGCTACTGTGGTTACCTCCGCAAAGAGAAGTGGAATTCACCATCGAATTAGAGCACAGGAGGCCCCTATTTCAGGCACCATACCGCATGGCGCCAACCGAGATGTATGAACTCAAGAAGCAACTGGAGGAATTGTTACAGAAGGGCTATATTCAACCTAGCGTTTCTCCTTGGGGAGCGCCCGTTCTCTTTGTCCGGAAGAAAGACGGATCCCTCCGACTGTGTATTGATTACAGGGAGCTTAACAAAATGACGATCAAGAATAAGTATCCTATACCTCGGATCGACGACTTGTTTGATCAACTACAAGGGGAAAGGGTATTCTCGAAGATTGACTTGCGATCAGGATACCATCAGTTGAGAATTAAGGGATCGGATATACCGAAATCTGCTTTCAGATCCCGGTACGACCATTATGAATTTGTAGTGATGCCATTTGGACTTACCAATGCTCCTGCAGTATTCATGCAATTGATGAATCGGGTATTCTTGGAATATTTGGATAAATTTGTGGTCGTCTTCATTGATGACATCTTGATATATTCAAAGGACGCAGAGGAGCATGCCGAACATTTGCATGTGGTTTTGAGCACCTTGAGGAAGGAACAGCTGTATGCAAAGTTTTCAAAATGCGAGTTCTGGCTTAAGGAAGTAACCTTCCTTGGGCATGTGATATCAGCAAATGGAGTTCAGGTGGACCCGAATAAAGTCGAAGCAATCTTGGAATGGGAAGCCCCTAAAAACGTGAAAGAAGTCCGAAGCTTCTTAGGACTTGCTGGATATTATCGCCGCTTTGTAGAGGGATTCTCCAAAATTTCTCGTCCACTCACTCAGCTGTTACAGAAAACTCGAAAGTTCACGTGGGATGGGAAATGTGAGGCTGGTTTTGATGAACTTAAGAAGAGACTGACGACAGCACCTATTTTAGCATTGCCAGATGGAACTGATGGATTCATGGTTTACAGCGACGCTTCAAATCAGGGTCTGGGATGTGTGTTGATGCAAAAGGATAAGGTAATTGCCTATGCTTGTCGGCAGTTGAAACCGTACGAAGTTAATTACCCGACTCATGATCTGGAGCTAGCAGCTGTGGTCTTTGCCTTGAAAATTTGGCGACATTACTTGTACGACACTCATTGTCAGATCTTTACAGATCATAAGAGCCTCAAGTACATTTTCAGTCAGAAAGAATTAAACATGAGACAGAGAAGGTGGCTGGAATTGATCAAAGATTACGACTTAGAGATTCTCTATCATCCGGGGAAAGCAAATGTAGTAGCCGATGCATTGAGCCGTAAACCTGTTTCTCTTCGAGTGTTGGAAGCTCTTACGTCCTGCATCAAAGATTCAACGAGAACTGATCCGCGAAGGGATTGAAGTATGGGCACCAGGAATCCAAGGGCAACTTTATGTGATGGAACTGACTTCATCACTAGTCGAGAAGATCAAGTCCAAGCAGTTGGACGATTCTCTGATCCTTCGATTATGTGATGAAGTAAAGAAAGGAAAAGCCCCGAGATTCGTGATACAAGATGATGGAGTTACGAGATTTCAAAGTCGACTTTGCTCCCGATGATGATGATTTGAGACGGACTATTACGAAAGAAGCTCATAGCGCGCCTATTCTATTCACCGAGGCAAAGAGAAATGTATAAGGATCTAAAACAAAACTTGGTGGGGAATATGAAGAAGGACGTAGCAGATACGTTTGAAGTGTTTGACTTGTCACAGGTCAAGATTGAGCATCGGCGACTGCCGGAATGTTAAAGCCGCTTAGATCCCTGAATGGAAGTGGGAGGACATCTCGATGGATTTCATCACCAGTATGCCAAGGACTAGAGCGGGAATGAACATGATTTGGGTCGTAGTTGATCGACTAACCAAGTCGGCTCATTTCCTAGGAATCAAAGATACATGGGGACCCGAGAGATTGGCGCGAGTATTTATTGCGGAGATAGTCAGATTGCATGGGACGCCGAAGACCATTGTTTCAGATCGAGATGGTCATTTCGTGTCACATTTCTGGAGGGCAGTGCACAGGGCTTTGGGGACCGAGCTAAACTTTAGCACAGCTTATCATCCCCAAACGGACGGTCAGTCCGAACGGACTATACAAACTGTAGAAGACATGCTTAGAGCTTGTGCGTTGGATTGGTCAACTGATTGGGAAGTTCACTTTCCCTTGATCGAATTCACTTACAATAATAGTTGGCATGCTTCTATTAGAATGGCACCATTTGAAGCTTTGTACGGGAGGAGATGCCGATCACCCCTGTGTTGGGATGATTCTTCGGATTTGATCGGAACGGAACCAGAATTGATAATTCAGACTCAAGAGAAGATAGCTTTGATTCGAGAAAGACTGTTGACTGCCCAGAGTCGACAAAAGTATTACGCAGACATACGTCGTTGTCCTCTAGAGTTCGACGTTGGGGATCACGTGCTATTGAAGGTGTCTCCTACACGAGGGATTTTCCGTTTTGGGAGGAGAGGCAAGCTTAGTCCGAGATATATCGGACCATTCTAGATCCTCGAGAGAGTTGGAGATTTAGCATACAGATTGGCCTTACCGCCATCGCCGAGTCACGTTCACAATGTGTTTCACGTATCCCAATTACGGAAGTATATACCGGACCCCAGTCACGTCATTGATTTCGACGAGGTCGAGATAGCTAATGACGGCACCTTCGAGGAGAGACCAATCAAGATACTTGAGAGTCGGATCAAACAATTGAGGAATAAACCAATACACTTGGTTAAAGTACAATGGTCACGACATGGAGTCGAAGAGGCCACTTGGAAAACGGAGGACGGTATGAAGGCTAAATATCCGGAGTTGTTTTCATCCTAAGTTTCGGGACGAAACTTCTTTTTAGGGAGGAAGGATGTAATACCCGAGATTTCTGATATGTAATTGGAACTTGTGATATTGTAATGATTGTACTTTTGTCTGAGTACTATTCTCCGTATTTCATAATCCATTGTTGTCGAGCGTATAATTTCGTGTATGTGATTTAAAGGTTGAAATTCTGTGCATGTAGCGCACGCTACAGGATAAGGGTAGCGTACGCTAACATGGTTTCATAGCGCACGCTACAGAGTGTAATTAGCGCACGCTATGCGTGGTCAGATTGATTGAGATGTGCGGTAGGTGAGATCTGGCCGGGGGACCCTTGTCGGATTGTGTCGAATGTACCTGGACGGCTTTCGGGAAAAGCCAAGTCAACGCCTTAGCGCACGCTACAGGCATGTGAATAGCGCACGCTAGGTGCTGACTTCAGTTAAGTCAGACAGCCGTTAGCGCACGCTACGAGCAGGGACTAGCGCGCGCTAATAGCCACTTATTATAAATAGACAAAGATCCTATTCGTGATTTCAGTTCTTTCTCCTCCCATAACCCGAACTCTTACACTTAGAACATAACTCCCTTCGTCCTAAACACTTCGTATCAACCTCCTAGTTCGAGATTGAAGATCGTATATCATTGGAGATTGGTGTTCAAGCCTTCGACGTTGGATTGCTTCGGTTTCCTCCGTGTTCTTCACTACTTTGAGGTAGGTGATCCTTCACCAATACTAGTAGTGTTCTAAGGGACGTTTGATCATGTTTTGATAGCAAGTTATTTTGTTTTTAATCGGTCATCACATGTTAGAAGGATACTTTTGACGTATCGGCACTATATATCGTATGAACCTTTGAACCATCTTATTGTAAGGACTCCTAAGCATGTTCAAATCGATTTATGATCAGTGATCGGATATTACCGAGTTGCTACGTTTTACACGTTGGAATCATGTGTTTTGGAACGTAGGACGAATGGAACTTAGATTATTTCTTGAAGATCGTAGAGGAATTATGATATTGATATAACTATCCGTATATTTGTATCTCATAATCATAGAACTTCCACAAACCTTATTAGCATGATATGCCCGAGGATAACTTGTAATATCACCATAGAATTCATGAATTCACCACCGTTCAACCCAGTTTTTCCGTTAGCAGCATTCTGCCATGCAAGACTAGCGCACGCTAACATATGTGAGTTAACGTGCGCTATCGAGGTTCAGTTAGCGCACGAAACGTACGTAGCGTACGAGTCAGACTGCCAGCCCGTGGCTAGCGCACGCTAGTCTTATACGATAGCGTACGCTAACAGTCCGGCTTAGCGCACGTTACGTTGAGTACGTAGCGCGCGCTAAGCAGTCCAGGCAGATTGTTTATTTTGAGCTTTTCGGCCGTAGACCAAATTGTTAGGCCATCGTTCGACTTGATATGATTTGTATATCATTCCTTTTTTTTAAGGTTCGAGCTTGCTACGTTGATCGAAGGAGGCGACCTTCGAGTGGGTTGAGATCATTGAAGTATATCGTTCTTGCCATCTTCGAGGCAAGTATCGTGATATATTAATATTGGTATTTTTGGAGCATGCGTATGATTATTCATGTTGTTGAACATGAGATTTACTTCGTTGATTTGTCATGATATTCGTTATATAGTGTTTATATGTTCATGTTGATGAACGTGATGATTTGGCATATGTGTATGCATGAGTTGTGTTTGTATACGTTGTACGATCTATGCTGAGGGCGCTGGATCGGATGTCCACCTCGTGTTGGTCCGACGGGATCATCTTGGGATCTAGGCTGAGGGCGCTGGATCATTGGACGGGTTATTTCCACCTCGTGTTGGTCCGACGGGATCATCTTGGGATCTATGCTGAGGGCGCTGGATCATTGGAATACCCATGCTGTGTAATGGAATCTTGTAGATTCGCATTGTCGGATTCCGGAAGCGGAAGTCCGTGTGGTGTATCTTGTTATGTATTGTTGATGCATATTCGAATTGTTTAATATGATACTTGTACTAGCATCGTTTTGCTAACCTTCGGGGGTGGACATTTGTTTTGATGTTCGAGTAGCCGAGAGGAAACAAACCACAAGATGCAGTGACGACGAAGGGGTTCAGTGATGTTTATTATTATTGGAGATTTGTTTTCTTGGTTTGGTTTCTGTACTCGAGTACGCGTGTCTTATTGATATTAATTCGATATGGTTGTATTAATTACTCGTTGAACCAGTTGTACGTTTTCACAAACTTGAATTTCCGCAGTATTGATGTCTTAGATTTACTTTCCTTTTTAATTAGCCTTGTAAATCCTTACTTAAAGGGTTTACGGCGCTGTAATTATTCCGAATATCTCGGGGTGTTACATGACCCGGCGTTCCACAATTGAAATAGGTGATGGCCGAACAGGCCGCTCGGGACTGAGATCCCGCACGATTTTGCGCCGTAGGAGGTCGCTCAGAAACGATAGGACTCACACGAGGCTTCTTGAAGGTTGACTGACCGCCTTCGGATTGATTACGCTTCGTTGATTTCTTGCTGACAGATGAAGGTTGTTGTTCAGTACTTTCCTTAGCGGTGGCTCATACGGGAGAGTTCTCTCGATTAATCCGGCGAGTGGCGCAATGATGATTGAGCAAGCGCACATGGGTTATCATGGCCTGCATAAAAGTGAGTGGATCAACCCGAACATCTTACGATCGAGCCGAGTCCCGGGCACGATTTCCCGGCCAGTGATTATTTCTGGTTTCGCCCGCACCGCGCCTCTTCCTGCATCCTGACAGCCTCTCTCCATCTCGAAGTAGGAAGGTCGCATAATGATTATATTTCCCGCATGATTATCACGTTATGATTACGTCATGAGATGATGAAAATGAGTATACATGCTCTAACTTAGTGATTATATGAATGATTTCTCAAGTGACATGATTATCGATGAAATTCTTGAAATGATTATTTTTAATAACTTAACAAGATTAATAATATGATCATCCAGATCGACAACTGAGTAATGAAATGCATTGAGTAATTAATGAATTAACATGATCGTCCTGATCAATAATTGAGTAATGAAATGAATTAAGTGATTAATGAGTTAACATGATCGTCCTAATCACAATGAATGATGATGTTTGAGGATTGTTAAATGATGAATGATGAATGAATGACTATTGCCAGAAATTATACCATGGCGTTAGAAATCTTCTGCTTCTTCAGTCTGATTGGCTCGGCATTTGCACAGGTCACACGTGACGCGAAAGTCCAATGATACTAGTCTGATGATGATGATTTCAAATGAGACATGACTCGGAAGGTAGTATTCAAAACCACGCTCCGATACCAACTCTGTAACACCCCAAACTAGTCGGATATTACAGTGTCGTAGATCCCCAACTGGGACCCACCAGGTAAATGAAAATGAATGAATTACACAGGATAAATGTAGTACCGAACCACATTACAAAAATAATTACTCCGATGAGGAGTTTAGTTACAACACACCAGGACAATACCGAATACTAGTGTATTTTATATGAAGATAAAATACACAACACTGAATGAAACGGAGTATCCAAATGAAAGTCTGCAGCGGAAAATAAAGGACAATAACATGAATAACTGAAGGATCGGGGCCCCCTACTAGTATCACTAGGACTCATCGACATCAACATGCTATTCCCGTGCGTTTGCCTTGCCATGACTAAAAAGAATCCTCAAATGGCCGATTAAATGTAACAACAATCCTCAAGGGTTGAAAATACACAAACATGATTTAACTGAAGTTATGAAATATCCTTAGTTATGAATTACGCTGAAAAGGAGCATCATAGTACGCCCGTAGTGTTCTGTGCAAGTGTACAAGACGGATGACCGGACCCACCCGTCCTTGTACCTAATTAGTCTCACGGAGGTAATCGTTACCGTGTGCACAATCCAATGTATCACTCCCAATACATGGCCATCATGTGCCCGACTAAAAATTCCACACATCCGCACCCGGCCACGTAATATGAACCCAGAAGGTCATATGAATGAGAATGACCGTAATGAATATCAATGAATAAATAATAATCTGACAAAGTCAAGAATGACTCACCGAGATGAGAGTAATAATGAAGTGATTGATAGTTTCAATGGAATGATTGGAACCGCCGTTCCCGTTAATGAAGTGATTGTTCAACAATTACAAGTCTCAATATGATTAATACAATGATGAATGAGTTATGATTATGAATGATCAACAACAAAAGGAATGAATATCCTTTTAACCGAGTAAGAATTAACTTACACAATACCGATGAAGAATGTCCTTCCACGAACAAACGTCCTAAATGAAGTGTCGGTCGCTCGAACAACCTTGAATAACACAATTACCAACAATCCGCTCAATAAACGAATCAAACACGATTATAACGAACTCAAGGCGTCAAAACGACTAAACCAAGTTCATTGGGGCATTATATCGAACACTTTGTGGCCAACTTCGATTGTTCATAACCAAACTTCAAAAATACCAACATCAAATCCCCAAGAAGTGTTTCAAACCAACAAAACATCTTCAATACGATCAATAATCCGTTATGAATATCCAAAATCGTGATTACAACGACAATTAATCGAAAACCCCCAAATCCAACTTAATATTCAAAGTGTTCTTGAATAATCCTTCAATAATCCAATGAATAATCATACATATTCATAATCATGCGTACATCACATCATACAACATGATTTTAACGGCTAAAACAACATATCTCAATACAAAATCGAAATCCAAGATGTTTGATGAAGATTACCTTTGAAGATTCAAGCACTATGATTCGAAGAACACGCGATAGATCGATGATCCGAGCTTCACAACCGAATGAAAATGATTAAAAACCAAACTCAAGTGATAATTGATGAAGAAATCTCTCCCTCAAGACTCTCTCTCTCGTATGAAGGTGGAAGAAAAGGAAGGAATGAGCTGAAATGCTCAAAAAATGAAATTATAGGGGTTAACTAGTCTGTCGAACACGGCCCGTGCCCATCGGCACGGCCGCGGCGCGCAACTGGACGGCAGGGACTCGACCGTGTCCTGCTTGACACGGTCGCGGCGCGAAGGGGCCTTCCGATAGTGACCTGTCCGACAGTGACTCGGTACCGCTTCGGCAATGACTCGACCGTGTCCTGGAACACGATCGGGCGTCTGGGCAGTCGGTTCTGGCTTATCCGAAAGAGTTCGACTCGGCCGTGCCAGACGACACGGTCGGGTCCTGTGGCAGAGACTTCGGCATTTCCGGACGAGTACAGCACGGCCGTGTCGTACGACACGGCCGAGTTCGGTCGGCAGTGATCGGCCAAAAACTGAAAAATGAGCGGGTGAGCTAAAACGACCATAACTCTCTCGTCCGGACTCCGATTGACTCACCGTTTGAACCATTGGAAAGCTAACTTGATGCTATATAATATTGCAAAGATTCAGAATTTTTGGAGTTACTAAAAATTAATGGTGATCTAACAAAGTCGAACTCATATGTGGAAAGTTGAAACAATGTACAATAACGATACACAACTCGAAGTTTTTCCGAACGGTGAACACGGTGAATGAACATGATTGATGAATGATTATAAATGAGTGAAAATCCACTGAGTGACAATCACCGAATGAAATTACTGAATGATAATGACTGAATTACAACCGGGTATTACATACACCCCCCCTTAAAAGAGTTTCGTTCCCGAAACTAAGGGTCAAACAACTCGGGATAACTCTCCCGCATACTATCCTCGGTTTCCCAAGTAGCCTCTTCGACTCCGTGTCTAGACCACTGAATCTTGACCAAAGGAATCGACTTATTTCTCAACTGTTTGATTCGCCGCTCTAAGACTCGTATAGGACGCTCCTCATATGAATGGTCGTCGGCGATCTCGATTTCGTCGAACTGAAGTATGTGACTCAGGTTGGCAACATACTTCCGTAACTGAGAGACGTGAAACACATTATGAATTCGGCTCAATGCCGTAGGTAAGGCTAAACGATAAGCTAGCTCGCCTACTCGTTCCAAAATCTCAAACGGTCCAATAAATCTCGGACTCAACTTTCCCCGTTTTCCGAAACGGAAAATACCTCGGCTCGGGGATACTTTGACCAAAACGTGGTCACCCATCTCGAACTCTAGTGGTCGACGATTATCTGCATATAATTTCTGTCGACTCTGAGTAGTCAACAGACGACTCCTGATCAAAGCTACCTTCTCCCGGGCGGCTATAAGTATATCGGGCTCGGTGCCGATTGACTCTGACGGGTCGTCCCAACACAAGGGAGATCGACAACGACGACCGTACCAGGCCTCGTAAGGTGCTACCTTTATCGCAGCATGCCAACTAAACTGTACGTGGACTCAAACAACAGTAATTGGGCTTCCCAATCGTCTACTAATCGAGGACGCATGCCCTCAATATGTCCTCTAATGTCTGAAAAGTCCTTTATGATTGTCCGTCGGACTGAGGATAAAAAACGGTAATGATATTAAGTTGAGTTCCCAAAGCACGATGAACTGATTTCCAAAATGAGACACGAATCACCCGTCACGATCAGAAACGATACTCTTAGGAGTACCGTGCAATCTCATCATCTCTTTGATGAACAGCTGGGTAAGTCTCTCGGGACCCCACGTATCCTTAATCCCAAGGAAATGAGCTGACTTAGTTAAGCGGTCCTCGATCACCCAGATCGTATTCATGCCACGACGACTCGAGGCATCGGCAACCACGTTCGCCTTACCCGGGTGGCACAGGATCCCGATATCATAATCTTCGATTAGTTCCCACCACCGCCTCTATCGCATGTTTAACTCCTTCTGAGTAAATATATACTTCAAACTCTTATGATCGGTGAATAACTGACAGGTGATGCCATAAAGGTAATGACGCCAAATTCCCAACGCGAAAACCACGGCTGCTAGCTCCAGGTCATGGGTCGGATAATTAACCTCGTAAGGTCGCAATTGCCGTGAAGCATAGGCAATAACCTTCCCATCCTGCATTAATACACATCCGAGACCGTGTCCGGACGCGTTACTAAAAACCACGAATCCTTTCGTCCCTTCTGGCAAGGAAAAGACAGGTGCTGAAATTAACCGGTTCTTGAGTTCCTCAAAACTCCGCTGACACACGTCGGACCACGTGTATTTCTTACCCTTTCGCAAAAGGTTCGTCATTGATTGAGCGATTTTAGAAAACCCTTCCACAATTCGCCGATAACAACCGGCTAATCCGAGAAAGCTTCGGATTTCCTTAACATTCTTCGGAGGTAACCAATCTCGGATAGCCTCCGTCTTCTGAGGGTCGACACGAACTCCATCTGATGAAATTACATGTCCGAGAAAAGTCACTTCGGACATCCAGAACTCACATTAAGAAAACTTTCCATAAAGTTGCTCTCGTCTCAACACGTCGAGAATCTGATGAAAATGAACCTCGTGTTCCTCTCGGATACGAGAATAAATCAAAATGTCTTCGATGAAGACAACAACAAACTGATCTAAAAAGTCGATGAAAACCCGATTCATTAACTCCATGAATACCGCAGGTGCATTAGTTAGCCCGAACGGCATAGCTACGAACTCATAATGACCATAGCGTGTTCGAAACGCTGTCCTCGCGATATCCGACTCTCGAATCCGCAACTGGTGATATCCAGATCTTAAGTCGATCCTGGAAAATACTGAAACTCCCTGAAGTTGATCTAAAAGATCGTCAATACGGGGTAAGGGGTACTAATCTTGATCATCACCCTGTTCAACTCTTGATAATTAATACACACACGAGACGAGCCATCCTTCTCCTTGACAGATCACACTAGTGCTCCTTCCGGGGACGCAATCGGTCGGAGATAACCTTCCTCAAACTATTCCTCAAGTTAAATCTTCAACTCCTGCATTCTGGTCGGGGCCATCCGATACGGTGCCTTCGATAAAGGGGACGTACCGACTCCAACTCACTCCTGAATTCCACTACTCTATGTGAAGGCAACCAGATAACTCGTCTGGAAATACATCGTCAATCGATGAAAATAATTCCACAAATGATTGAACATTTCGATTACCCTAGAATGGTCAATCGATAAAAAGTGACACAATGAATGATTGAACATCTCGATTGCCTTAGAAAGGCCAATCGATGAAAATGGTACAATGAATGTTTGAATAACTCGATTGCCTTAGAAAGGCCAATCGATGAAAATGATACAATGAATGATTGAATAGCTCGATTGCCTTAGAAAGGCCAATCGATGAAAATGATGCAATGAAGGATTGAATAACTCGATTGCCTTAGGAAGGTCAATCGATGAAAATGATACAATGAATGATTGAATAGCTCGATTGCCTTAGAAAGGCCAATCGATGAAAATGATGCAATGAAGGATTGAATAACTCGATTGCCTTAGGAAGGTCAATCGATGAAAATGATACAATGAATGATTGAATGACTCGATTGCCTTAGAAAGGCAATCGATGAAAATGGTGCAATGAATGATTGAATAGCTCGATTGCGGAATTTCTCTGCTTCCGCCATAATAATAATTCTACTGGAACAATGGGGATTACTTCCCTGAAGCACACATTCGACAACCAACGACGGAAAGATAGCGACCAAATGCTAACAAACACTGAGGATAGTATCAAGACGATTAAACCAACTAATACCGAAAATTGCATCGTCCTAAGATAAATTCACCACGATTAGGTCCACCAACCAATCGCGGTCACTAAGCTTACTTCGGTATGATTCCGAAAATTCTTCCATCGTCAGGTAGACTGATGGTATGAGGTCCACAAGCAATAGGACTATCCCGAAATAAGTCTATTCAAGCATGATTCGAAAATGAATGAATGCGGTGTACCAGCATCAAAAGGTACACACAAGTTGAAATAAAATTACGAGTATACCTGAAATCATTCGGGCCACCGGATCGTCGATCCTCCTCATCACATGAATCTGGGACTTGTCGGCCCCCGAACCGGACGCTCCCGTCTGATAAATATGAGCCCCAACTCTATTTGCTTCCATTGTCTTAAACGACGTTGACAAAGCAGTCTGATTCTGAAACGCTGGTTGCTTCGGGCTCGAGATGCCGCGAGCCGACTTGGAGTCCTTTCGGCAAAAACGAGCCTTATGCCCAAAATTCCCACAATTATAGCACGTGATAGACGGTTTACACTCTGTCTGTAATGACCCGGTTCCACAATTGAAACAGTGATGGCCGAACAGCCGCTTAATCGAGATCCCGCACGATTTTGCGCCGTAGGAGGTCGCTCGAAACGATAGGACTCACACGAGGCTTCTTGAAGGTTGACTGACCGCCGGATTGATTACGCCGTTGATTTCTTGGCCGAGATGAAGGTTGTTGTTCAAGACTTTCCTTAGCGGTGGCTCATACGGAGAGTTCTCTCGATTAATCCGGCAGTGGCGCAATGATGATTGAGCAATCGCACATGGGTTATCATGGCTCGCATAAAAGTGAGTGGATCAACCCGAACATCTTCCGATCGAGCCGAGTCTGGGCACGATTTCCCGGCCAGTGATTATTTCTCGGGTTTCGGCCCGCACCGCGTCCTCTTCCGTGCATCCCCGACAGCTCTCTCCATACGGAAGTAGGAAGGTCGCATAATGATTATATTTCCCGCATGATTATCACGTTATGATTACGTCATGAGATGATGAAAATGAGTATACATGCTCTAACTTAGTGATTATATGAATGATTTCTTGAAGTGACATGATTATCCGATGAAATTCTTGAAATGATTATTTTTAATAACTTAACAAGATTAATAATATGATCATCCAGATCGACAACCGAGTAATGAAATGAATTGAGTAATTAATGAATTAACATGATCGTCACGATCAATAACCGAGTAATGAAATGAATTAAGTGATTAATGAGTTAACATGATCGCCCTAATCACAATGAATGATGATGTTTGAGGATTGTTAAATGATGAATGATGAATGAATGACTATTGCCGTAAATTATACCATGGCGTTAGAAATCTTACGCTTCTTCCATTCGATTGGCTCGGCATTTGCACAGTCACACGTGACGCGAAAGTCCAATGATACTAGTCGATGACGATGATTTCAAATGAGACATGACTCGGAAGGTAGTATTCAAAACCACGCTCCGATACCAACTCGTAACACCCCAAACTAGTCGGATATTACAAAGGTCTAGTAGATCCCCAACCGGGACCCACTGTGCAAATGAAAATGAATGAATTACACAGGATAAATGTAGTACCGAACCACATTACAACAATAATTACTCCGATGAGGAGTTTAGTTACAACACACCAGGACAATACCGAATACTAGTGTATTTTATATGAAGATAAAATACACAACACTGAATGAAACGGAGTATCCAAATGAAAGTCTGCAGCGGAAAATAAAGGACAATAACATGAATAACTAAAAGATCGGGGGCCCCTACTAGTATCACTAGGACTCCTCGACATCAACATGCTATTCCCGTGCGTTTGTCTTGCCATGACCTGAAAAACAAAATCCCCAGCCGGGGTCAGTTAAACAGAACAACAATCCTCAAGGGTTGAAAATACACAAACATGATTTAAGTGAAGTTATGAAATATCCTTAGTTATGAATTACGCTGAAAAGGAGCATCATAGTACGCCCGTAGTGTTCTGTGCAAGTGTACAAGACGGATGACCGGACCCACCCGTCCTTGTACCTAATTAGTCTCACGGAGGTAATCGTTACCGTGTGCACAATCCAATGTATCACTCCCAGTACATGGCCATCATGTGCCCGACTAAAAATTCCACACATCCGCACCCGATCACGTAATATGAACCCAGAAGGTCATATGAACGAGAATGACCGTAATGAATATCAATGAATAAATAATAATCTGACAAAGTCAAGAATGACTCACCGAGATGAGAGTAATAATGAAGTGATTGATAGTTTCAATGGAATGATTGGAACCGCCGTTCCCGTTAATGAAGTGATTGTTCAACAATTACAAGTCTCAATATGATTAATACAATGATGAATGAGTTATGATTATGAATGATCAACAACAAAAGGAATGAATATCCTTTTAACCGAGTAAGAATTAACTTACACAATACCGATAAAGAATGTCCTTCCACGAACAAACGTCCTAAATGAAGTGTCGGTCGCTCGAACAACCTTGAATAACACAATTACCAACAATCCGCTCAATAAACGAATCAAACACGATTATAACGAACTCAAGGCGTCAAAACGACTAAACCAAGTTCATTGGGGCATTATATCGAACTCTTTGTGGCCAACTTCGATTGTTCATAACCAAACTTCAAAAATACCAACATCAAATCCCCAAGAAGTGTTTCAAACCAACAAAACTTCTTCAATACGATCAATAATCCGTTATGAATATCCAAAATCGTGATTACAACGACAATTAATCGAAAACCCCCAAATCCAACTTAATATTCAAAGTGTTCTTGAATAATCCTTCAATAATCCAATGAATAATCATACATATTCATAATCATGCGTACATCACTTCATACAACATGATTTTAACGGCTAAAACAACATATCTCAATACAAAATCGAAATCCAAGATGTTTGATGAAGATTACCTTTGAAGATTCAAGCACTATGATTCGAAGAACACGCGATAGATCGATGATCCGAGCTTCACAACCGAATGAAAATGATTAAAAACCACACTCAAGTGATAATTGATGAAGAAATCTCTCCCTCAAGACTCTCTCTCTCTCTCTCTTTCGCATGAAGGTGGAAGAAAAGGAAGGAATGAGCTGAAATGCTCAAAAAATGAAATTATAGGGGTTGACTGGTCTGTCGGACACGGCCCGTGCCGATCGGCACGGCCGCGGCGCGCAACTGGCCGGCAGGGACTCGACCGTGTCCTGCTTGACACGGTCGCGGCGCGAAGGGGCCTTCCGATAGTGACCTGTCCGACAGTGACTCGGTACCGCTTCGGCAATGACTCGACCGTGTCCTGGAACACGGTCGGGCGTCTGGGCAGTCGGTTCTGGCTTATCCGAAAGAGTTCGACTCGCCGCGCTGCGACACGGCCGGGTCCTGTGGCGAGACTTCGCATTTCCGGACGAGTACAAAGACGGCCGTGTCGCACGACACGGCCGAGTTCGGCCGGCAAAGGATCGCCAAAAACTGAAAAATGAGCGGGTGAGCTAAAACGACCATAACTCTCTCGTCCGGACTCCGATTGACTCACCGTTTGAACCATTGGAAAGCTAACTCGATGCTCTATAATATTGCAAAGATTCAGAATTTTTGGAGTTACCAAAAATTAATTGTGATCTAACAAAGTCGAACTCATATGTGGAAAGTTGAAACAATGTACAATAACGATACACAACTCGAAGTTTTTCCGAACGGTGAACACGGTGAATGAACATGATTGATGAATGATTATAAATGAGTGAAAATCCACTGAGTGACAATCACCGAATGAAATTACTGAATGATAATGACTGAATTACAACCGGGTATTACATACACCCCCCCTTAAAAGAGTTTCGTCCCCGAAACTAAGGGTCAAACAACTCGGGATAACTCTCCCGCATACTATCCTCGGTTTCCCAAGTAGCCTCTTCGACTCCGTGTCTAGACCACTGAATCTTGACCAAAGGAATCGAATTATTTCTCAACTGTTTGATTCGCCGCTCTAAGACTCGTATAGGACGCTCCTCATATGAATGGTCATCGGCGATCTCGATTTCGTCGAACTGAAGTATGTGACTCGGGTTGGCAACATACTTCCGTAACTGAGAGACGTGAAACACATTATGAATTCGGCTCAATGCCGTAGGTAAGGCTAAACGATAAGCTAGCTCGCCTACTCGTTCCAAAATCTCAAACGGTCCAATAAATCTCGGACTCAACTTTCCCCGTTTTCCGAAACGGAAAATACCTCGGCTCGGGGATACTTTGACCAAAACGTGGTCACCCATCTCGAACTCTAGTGGTCGACGATTATCTGCATATAATTTCGCCGACTCGAGCAACAATGCACGACTCCTGATCAAAGCTACCTTCTCCCGGGCGGCTATAAGTATATCGGGCTCGGTGCCGATTGACTCTGATGGGTCGTCCCAACACAAGGGAGATCGACAACGACGACCGTACCAGGCCTCGTAAGGTGCTACCTTTATCGCAGCATGCCAACTAAACTGTACGTGGACTCAAACAACAGTAATTGGGCTTCCCAATCGTCTACTAATCGAGGACGCATGCCCTCAATATGTCCTCCAATGTCCGAAAAGTCCTCTCTCGATTGTCCGTCTGACCGAGGATAAAAACGGTAATGATATTAAGCCGAGTTCCCAAAGCACGATGAATCGATTTCCAAAATGAGACACGAATCACCGTCACGATCGAAACGATACTCTTAGGAGTACCGTGCTATCTCATCATCTCTTTGATGAACAGATGGGTAAGTCTCTCGGGACCCCACGTATCCTTAATCCCAAGGAAATGAGTGACTTAGTTAAGCGGTCCTCGATCACCCAGATCGTATTCATGCCACGACGACTCGAGGCATCGGCAACCACGTCGCCTTACCCGGTGGCACAGATCCCGATATCATAATCTTCGATTAGTTCCCACCACCGCCTCTGCCGCATGTTTAACTCCTTCGAGTAAATATATACTTCAAACTCTTATGATCGGTGAATAATCGACAGGTGATGCCATAAAGGTAATGACGCCAAATTCCCAACGCGAAAACCACGGCTGCTAGCTCCAGGTCGTGGGTCGGATAATTAACCTCGTAAGGTCGCAATTGCCGTGAAGCATAGGCAATAACCTTCCCATCCTGCATTAATACACATCCGAGACCGTGTCCGACGTTACATTAAAAACCAAGAATCCTTTCGTCCCTTCTGGCAAGGAAAAGACAGGTGCTGAAATTAACCGGTTCTTGAGTTCCTCAAAACTCCGCTGACACACGTCGGACCACGTGTATTTCTTACCCTTTCGCAAAAGGTTCGTCATTGATTGACTGATTTTAGAAAACCCTTCCACAATTCGCCGATAACAACCGGCTAATCCGAGAAAGCTTCGGATTTCCTTAACATTCTTCGGAGGTAACCAATCTCGGATAGCCTCCGTCTTCTGAGGGTCGACACGAACTCCGTCTGATGAAATTACATGTCCGAGAAAAGTCACTTCGGACATCCAGAACTCACATTAAGAAAACTTTCCATAAAGTTGCTCTCGTCTCAACACGTCGAGAATCTGATGAAAATGAACCTCGTGTTCCTCTCGGCTACGAGAATAAATCAAAATGTCATCGATGAAGACAACAACAAACTGATCTAAAAGTCGATGAAAACCCGATTCATTAACTCCATGAATACCGTAGGTGCATTAGTTAGCCCGAACGGCATAGCTACGAACTCATAATGACCATAGCGTGTTCGAAACGCCGTCCTCGCGATATCCGACTCTCGAATCCGCAACTGGTGATATCCAGATCTTAAGTCGATCCTGGAAAATACTGAAACTCCCTGAAGTTGATCTAAAAGATCATCAATACGGGGTAAGGGGTACTAATCTTGATCATCACCCTGTTCAACTCTTGATAATTAATACACACACGAGACGAGCCATCCTTCTCCTTGACAGATCACACTAGTGCTCCTCTCGGGGACGCAATCGGTCGGAGATAACCTTCCTCAAACTATTCCTCAAGTTGAATCTTCAACTCCTGCATTCTGGTCGGGGCCATCCGATACGGTGCCTTCGATAAAGGGGACGTACCGGCTCCAACTCACTCCTGAATTCCACTACTCTATGTGAAGGCAACCAGATAACTCGTCTGGAAATACATCGTCAATCGATGACAATAATTCCACAAATGATTGAACATTTCGATTGCCCTAGAATGGTCAATCGATAAAAAGTGACACAATGAATGATTGAACATCTCGATTGCCTTAGAAAGGCCAATCGATGAAAATGGTACAATGAATGTTTGAATAACTCGATTGCCTTAGAAAGGCCAATCGATGAAAATGATACAATGAATGATTGAATAGCTCGATTGCCTTAGAAAGGCCAATCGATGAAAATGATGCAATGAAGGATTGAATAACTCGATTGCCTTAGGAAGGTCAATCGATGAAAATGATACAATGAATGATTGAATAGCTCGATTGCCTTAGAAAGGCCAATCGATGAAAATGATGCAATGAAGGATTGAATAACTCGATTGCCTTAGGAAGGTCAATCGATGAAAATGATACAATGAATGATTGAATGACTCGATTGCCTTAGAAAGGCCAATCGATGAAAATGGTGCAATGAATGATTGAATAGCTCGATTGCGGAATTTCTCTGCTTCCGCCATAATAATAATTCTACTGGAACAACGGGGATTACTTCCCTGAAGCACACATTCGACAACCAACGACGGAAAGATAGCGACCAAACGCTAACAAACACTGAGGATAGTATCAAGACGATTAAACCAACTAATACCGAAAATTGCATCGTCCTAAGATAAATTCACCACGATTAGGTCCACCAACCAATCGCGGTCACTAAGCTTACTTCGGTATGATTCCGAAAATTCTTCCATCGTCAGGTAGACCGATGGTATGAGGTCCACAAGCAATAGGACTATCCCGAAATAAGTCTATTCAAGCATGATTCGAAAATGAATGAATGCGGTGTACCAGCATCAAAAGGTACACACAAGTTGAAATAAAATTACGAGTATACCTGAAATCATTCGGGCCACTGGATCGTCGATCCTCCTCATCACATGAATCTGGGACTTGTCGGCCCCCGAACCGGACGCTCCCGTCTAATAAATATGAGCTCCAACTCTATTTGCTTCCATTGTCTTAAACGACGTTGACAAAGCAGTCTGATTCTGAAACGCTGGTTGCTTCGGGGCCTGAGATGCCGCCGGAGCCGACTTGGAGTCCTTTCGGCAAAAACGGGCCTTATGACCAAAATTCCCACAATTATAGCATGTGATAGACGGTTTCAGACACTCTGTGCTGTAATGACCCGGCGTTCCACAATTGAAACAGGTGATGGCCGAACAGCCGCCGATCGAGATCCCGCACGATTTTGCGCCGTAGAGGTCGCCGAAACGATAGGAGTCACACGAGGCTTCTTGAAGGTTGGTCGACCGCCTTCGGATTGATTACGCCGTTGATTTCTTGCCGATGATGAAGGTTGTTGTTCAAGACTTTCCTTAGCACTGGCTCATACGGAGAGTTCTCTCGATTAATCCGCCGAGTGGCGCAATGATGATTGAGCAACCGCACATGGGTTATCATGGCTCGCATAAAAGTGAGTGGATCAACCCGAACATCTTCTCGATCGAGCCGAGTCCCGGCACGATTTCCCGGCTGAGTGATTATTTCTCGGGTTTCGGCCCGCACCGCGGCCTCTTCCCGTGCATCCCCTGACAGCTCTCTCCATACTGAAGTAGGAAGGTCGCATAATGAATATATTTCCCGCATGATTATCACGTTATGATTACGTCATGAGATGATGAAAATGAGTATACATGCTCTAACTTAGTGATTATATGAATGATTTACTGAAGTGACATGATTATCTGATGAAATTCTTGAAATGATTATTTTTAATAACTTAACAAAATTAATAATATGATCATCCAGATCGACAACTGAGTAATGAAATGAATTGAGTAATTAATGAATTAACATGATCGTCCTGATCAATAACTGAGTAATGAAATGAATTAAGTGATTAATGAGTTAACATGATCATCCTAATCACAATGAATGATGATGTTTGAGGATTGTTAAATGATGAATGATGAATGAATGACTATTGCCAGAAATTATACCATGGCGTTAGAAATCTTACAGTTCTTCCGGTCTGATTGGCTCGGCATTTGCACAGGTCACACGGGACGCGAAAGTCCAATGATACTAGTGTGATGACGATGATTTCAAATGAGACATGACTCGGAAGGTAGTATTCAAAACCACGCTCCGATACCAACTCTGTAACACCCCAAACTAGTCGGATATTACAGTGCCGTAGATCCCCAACTGGGACCCACCAGGCAAATGAAAATGAATGAATTACACAGGATAAATGTAGTACCGAACCACATTACAACAATAATTACTCCGATGAGGAGTTTAGTTACAACACACCAGGACAATACCGAATACTAGTGTATTTTATATGAAGATAAAATACACAACACTGAATGAAACGGAGTATCCAAATGAAAGTCTCGGCTGAAAATAAAGGACAATAACATGAATAATCGAAAGATCGGGGCCCCTACTAGTATCACTAGGACTCGACATCAACATGCTATTCCGTGCGTTGCCTTGCCATGACACGAAAAACAAAATCCAAATGGGTCGATTAAACAGAACAACAATCCTCAAGGGTTGAAAATACACAAACATGATTTAACTGAAGTTATGAAATATCCTTAGTTATGAATTACGCTGAAAAGGAGCATCATAGTACGCCCGTAGTGTTCTGTGCAAGTGTACAAGACGGATGACCGGACCCACCCGTACTTGTACCTAATTAGTCTCACGGAGGTAATCGTTACCGTGTGCACAATCCAATCTATCACTCCCAATACATGGTCATCATGTGCCCGACTAAAAATTCCACACATCCGCACCCGGCCACGTAATATGAACCCAGAAGGTCATATGAACGAGAATGACTGTAATGAATATCAATGAATAAATAATAATCTGACAAAGTCAAGAATGACTCACCGAGATGAGAGTAATAATGAAGTGATTGATAGTTTCAATGGAATGATTGGAACCGCTGCCTCGTTAATGAAGTGATTGTTCAACAATTACAAGTCTCAATATGATTAATACAATGATGAATGAGTTATGATTATGAATGATCAACAACAAAAGGAATGAATATCCTTTTAACCGAGTAAGAATTAACTTACACAATACCGATGAAGAATGTCCTTCCACGAACAAACGTCCTAAATGAAGTGTCACGCTCGAACAACCTTGAATAACACAATTACCAACAATCCGCTCAATAAACGAATCAAACACGATTATAACGAACTCAAGGCGTCAAAACGACTAAACCAAGTTCATTGGGGCATTATATCGAACTCTTTGTGGCCAACTTCGATTGTTCATAACCAAACTTCAAAAATACCAACATCAAATCCCCAAGAAGTGTTTCAAACCAACAAAACATCTTCAATACGATCAATAATCCGTTATGAATGTCCAAAATCGTGATTACAACGACAATTAATCGAAAACCCCCAAATCCAACTTAATATTCAAAGTGTTCTTGAATAATCCTTCAATAATCCAATGAATAATCATACATATTCATAATCATGCGTACATCACTTCATACAACATGATTTTAACGGCTAAAACAACATATCTCAATACAAAATCGAAATCCAAGATGTTTGATGAAGATTACCTTTGAAGATTCAAGCACTATGATTCGAAGAACACGCGATAGATCGATGATCCGAGCTTCACAACCGAATGAAAATGATTAAAAACCACACTCAAGTGATAATTGATGAAGAAATGTCTCCCTCAAGACTCTCTCTCTCGTATGAAGGTGGAAGAAAAGGAAGGAATGAGCTGAAATGCTCAAAAAATGAAATTATAGGGGTTGACTGGTCTGTCGGACACGGCCCGTGCCGATCGGCACGCCGCGCGCGCAATCGCCGGCAGGGGACTCGACCGTGTCCTCGCTGACACGGTCGCGCGCGAAGGGGCCTTCCGATAGTGACACGTCCGAAGCGGTGACTCGATGCATCGCCGCACGACTCGACCGTGTCCCGAACACGGTCGGGCGTCGGGCGATCGGTTACGGCTTATCCGAAAGAGTTCGACTGCCGCGCTGCACGACACGGTCGGGTCTGTGGCGAGACTTCGCATTTCCGACGAGTACAAAGACGGGCCGTGTCGCATGCGACACGGCCGAGTTCGGTCGGCAGTGATCGGCCAAAAACTGAAAAATGAGCGGGTGAGCTAAAACGACCATAACTCTCTCGTCCGGACTCCGATTGACTCACCGTTTGAACCATTGGAAAGCTAACTCGATGCTCTATAATATTGCAAAGATTCAGAATTTTTGGAGTTACCAAAAATTAATGGTGATCTAACAAAGTCGAACTCATATGTGGAAAGTTGAAACAATGTACAATAACGATACACAACTCGAAGTTTTTCCGAACGGTGAACACGGTGAATGAACATGATTGATGAATGATTATAAATGAGTGAAAATCCACTGAGTGACAATCACCGAATGAAATTACTGAATGATAATGACTGAATTACAATCGGGTATTACATACACCCCCCCTTAAAAGAGTTTCGTCCCCGAAACTAAGGGTCAAACAACTCGGGATAACTCTCCCGCATACTATCCTCGGTTTCCCAAGTAGCCTCTTCGACTCCGTGTCTAGACCACTGAATCTTGACCAAAGGAATCGACTTATTTCTCAACTGTTTGATTCGCCGCTCTAAGACTCGTATAGGACGCTCCTCATATGAATGGTCGTCGGCGATCTCGATTTCGTCGAACTGAAGTATTTGACTCGGGTTGGCAACATACTTCCGTAACTGAGAGACGTGAAACACATTATGAATTCGGCTCAATGCCGTAGGTAAGTCTAAACGATAAGCTAGCTCGCCTACTCGTTCCAAAATCTCAAACGGTCCAATAAATCTCGGACTCAACTTTCCCCGTTTTCCGAAACGGAAAATACCTCGGCTCGGGGATACTTTGACCAAAACGTGGTCACCCATCTCGAACTCTAGTGGTCGACGATTATCTGCATATAATTTCTGTCGACTCTGAGCAGTCAACAGACGACTCCTGATCAAAGCTACCTTCTCCCGGGCGGCTATAAGTATATCGGGCTCGGTGCCGATTGACTCTGATGGGTCGTCCCAACACAAGGGAGATCGAAAACGACGACCGTACCAGGCCTTGTAAGGTGCTACCTTTATCGCAGCATGCCAACTAAACTGTACGTGGACTCAAACAACAGTAATTGTGCTTCCCAATCGTCTACTAATCGAGGACGCATGCCCTCAATATGTCCTCCAATGTCTGAAAAGTCCTCTCTGATTGTCCGTCGGACTGAGGATAAAAAACGGTAATGATATTAAGCTGAGTTCCCAAAGCACGATGAACTGATTTCCAAAATGAGACACGAATCACCCGTCACGATCAGAAACGATACTCTTAGGACTACCGTGCAATCTCACCATCTCTTTGATGAACAGCTGGGTAAGTCTTTCGGGACCCCACGTATCCTTAATCCCAAGGAAATGAGCTGACTTAGTTAAGCGGTCCTCGATCACCCAGATCGTATTCATGCCACGACGACTCGAGGCATCGGCAACCACGTTCGCCTTACCCGGGTGGCACAGGATCCCGATATCATAATCTTCGATTAGTTCCCACCACCGCCTCTGTCGCATGTTTAACTCCTTCTGAGTAAATATATACTTCAAACTCTTATGATCGGTGAATAACTGACAGGTGATGCCATAAAGGTAATGACGCCAAATTCCCAACGCGAAAACCACGGCTGCTAGCTCCAGGTCGTGGGTCGGATAATTAACCTCGTAAGGTCGCAATTGCCGTGAAGCATAGGCAATAACCTTCCCATCCTGCATTAATACACATCCGAGACCGTGTCCTGACGCGCATTAAAAACCACGAATCCTTTCGTCCCTTCGCAAGGAAAAGACAGTCTTTGAAATTAACCGGTTCTTGAGTTCCTCAAAACTCCGCTGACACACGTCGGACCACGTGTATTTCTTACCCTTTCGCAAAAGGTTCGTCATTGATTGACTGATTTTAGAAAACCCTTCCACAATTCGCCGATAACAACCGGCTAATCCGAGAAAGCTTCGGATTTCCTTAACATTCTTCGGAGGTAACCAATCTCGGATAGCCTCCGTCTTCTGAGGGTCGACACGAACTCCGTCTGATGAAATTACATGTCCGAGAAAAGTCACTTCGGACATCCGTAACTCACATTAAGAAAACTTTACATAAAGTTGCTCTCGTCTCAACACGTCGAGAATCTGATGAAAATGAACCTCGTGTTCCTCTCGGCTACGAGAATAAATCAAAATGTCATCGATGAAGACAACAACAAACTGATCTAAAAGTCGATGAAAACCCGATTCATTAACTCCATGAATACCGTAGGTGCATTAGTTAGCCCGAACGGCATAGCTACGAACTCATAATGACCATAGCGTGTTCGAAACGCCGTCCTCGCGATATCCGACTCTCGAATCCGCAACTGGTGATATCCAGATCTTAAGTCGATCCTGGAAAATACTGAAACTCCCTGAAGTTGATCTAAAAGATCATCAATACGGGGTAAGGGGTACTAATCTTGATCATCACCCTGTTCAACTCTTGATAATTAATACACACACGAGACGAGCCATCCTTCTCCTTGACAGATCACACTAGTGCTCCTCTCGGGGACGCAATCGGTCGGAGATAACCTTCCTCAAACTATTCCTCAAGTTGAATCTTCAACTCCTGCATTCAGTCGGGGCCATCCGATACGGTGCCTTCGATAAAGGGGACGTACTGGCTCCAACTCACTCCTGAATTCCACTACTCTATGTGAAGGCAACCAGATAACTCGTCTGGAAATACATCGTCAATCGATGACAATAATTCCACAAATGATTGAACATTTCGATTGCCCTAGAATGGTCAATCGATAAAAAGTGACACAATGAATGATTGAACATCTCGATTGCCTTAGAAAGGCCAATCGATGAAAATGGTACAATGAATGTTTGAATAACTCGATTGCCTTAGAAAGGCCAATCGATGAAAATGATACAATGAATGATTGAATAGCTCGATTGCCTTAGAAAGGCCAATCGATGAAAATGATGCAATGAAGGATTGAATAACTCGATTGCCTTAGGAAGGTCAATCGATGAAAATGATACAATGAATGATTGAATAGCTCGATTGCCTTAGAAAGGCCAATCGATGAAAATGATGCAATGAAGGATTGAATAACTCGATTGCCTTAGGAAGGTCAATTGATGAAAATGATACAATGAATGATTGAATGACTCGATTGCCTTAGAAAGGCCAATCGATGAAAATGGTGCAATGAATGATTGAATAGCTCGATTGCGGAATTTCTCTGCTTCCGCCATAATAATAATTCTACTGGAACAACGGGGATTACTTCCCTGAAGCACACATTCGACAACCAACGACGGAAAGATAGCGACCAAACGCTAACAAACACTGAGGATAGTATCAAGACGATTAAACCAACTAATACCGAAAATTGCATCGTCCTAAGATAAATTCACCACGATTAGGTCCACCAACCAATCGCGGTCACTAAGCTTACTTCGGTATGATTCCGAAAATTCTTCCATCGTCAGGTAGACCGATGGTATGAGGTCCACAAGCAATAGGACTATCCCGAAATAAGTCTATTCAAGCATGATTCGAAAATGAATGAATGCGGTGTACCAGCATCAAAAGGTACACACAAGTTGAAATAAAATTACGAGTATACCTGAAATCATTCGGGCCACCAGATCGTCGATCCTCCTCATCACATGAATCTGGTGTAACACCCCCAAAACCATCCGGGATATTACAGCGCCGTGGGTCCCGCGCCAGAACCCACCAGGCTAAAAACCATTTACAAAACCAATTCAAAAACGCCAAAAGGCTGATGACGGTAATATTTTGCAAATACTCAAATATTTTCAAAAACATAATTTTGTAGGTCACAAGTCGCCCAGAAACAAGTCTAGAGGGGGGGGGGTGAATAGACTTGTAGAAACTCTTTGAACTCTTTTTCACGAAGAGAGTTTCTTCAGCTGATGATCAAACAAATGACTAGGAGTCGTTTGTTCTTGGATATGTGCGGAAGTCAGCTGATGACGAATATAAATTAACTTAATGAAACACTTAACAATGGATGCAGCAGTTAGAGTATGATGCAAAGAAACAAGAAATAACACAGTGATTATAGTGGTCTCGAGGTGGGGTAATCCTCTACTAATCCACTTTTCTCCAAACCTTGGAGATGAATTCACTATAATTTTCAACGTGATAAAGATTACAGTGATTCACAACACACTACAACAGCCTTCCAACCGGTGGAATTCCGTGCCGTTGTACACACTTGATCGCTTGCACCTCTTGATCCTCGATCCTCGGATGCCTTCTGATCGCTACTTCAACCAGTGAAGTACCCGTACTCAAGATTTAAAGACAAGAGTGTTTGTCTTCCAACTAAAGAGCTTCCTTGAATATGAACTTTTGGATCCGCTCTTTTCTCGATGCTATTTGATTGCTTGAGATTGCTTTGTTTGCTTTGATCGCTAGAGTATATGTTCGCACCGGTAGATTGCTCAGTTTCAAATCTCCGGGTATTTATAGATCACGATCTCTGAGCTTCTTCCTTGTAGCCGTTGCAAATCTGAACAAATCCGTTCGTTGGAGGGAGACTTCATTGTTTAATCTTTTCTGAACGTTGCAAGGCTGGATTCCCATTATTTAATTTCATCTTCCGACCGTTGTGATGACTTCTGCATGTGAGCGCCGAATCTTTTGAATATAAAAGGATTAAAGTCTTCACGGTGGGTCACGATGATTTAAATAAATCATATCTCTTGCGGGAATCACTCCAATTTGTCTCTTCACGTTGCATGTGAGCTTTCCGTAATATTTGACTTTTCAAAGCATGCTGACGTGGACTTGGAGTACTAGGCTGTAGTTGAGTAGACTGATGTACGACTTACTTCTGCGGGTAGGTCGTCTGGCCGTATATCTGTTTGAGACTTGTCCGATCAGTGACTTCCCGAGGTACCTTGGTCAGCCTGTCAAACTTCTCCGATAAATTTTAGTTGACTGGGGCTACTCGATTGAGTCATTTGTACTTCTCTGATAGACTAGACTGTACTTTAGTACTTAGCCGATTTTCAGCCTAACTAACTTTGGCCTATAGAAGACACTCATTTGGTTCTTCTTTACATATTGCCAATTTTATACTTAACATATTTTGGCCTATGGAAGATACTCATTTGGTTCTTCCTTACATTTTGCCAATTAATAAACATTTGATTTTTAAATTAATGACATCATCAAAATCTAACAAGTATTCCTAACAAATTCCCCCTATTTTGATGATGGCAAAACTAAGTAAGAAATCAAATGGCCAAGTCTGCACTTAAGTGCAAGACAAAGCGAAATCGCCTAATATTGAGACAATCGGAAAATTGTCATTCAACAGACTGTTCATAAAACTTTCTGACTTATCATAGAAATTATACAAGAATGTTTTAAGTACAGAAATAAAATTACAAGTAAGAAAGAAATAATTTAAAGGTCATCTGCCTCTTCCTCTGCCTCTTCGAATAGGCTGCTTGGCAGGTCTGAATGGTTTGGCTCCGATAGGTCTTACCTTGACTGGAGCAAGGCCATACTTTCTCTTCACAACCAAGTCTTTGCGAAGTCCCGCTCCCGCCGAGATCCGAATTTGTTCTCAAGGCGACTAGCTTGATTTCCTCTGAAGTTGTAGCTCATCAAGTTCACCATCCATGCGGATTGGTGCTTCTTGACTACGAATTTAGGAATCATGGGAAATGCATTTTGCTCTTTTGCGTACTTCTTTAGAACAGCCCAAAGCTTAGGATGAACCTCTTCCATCCAGTTTATGAAAATCTCTGTGGGAGAGTTTGTCATCTTGAAGTAGTTCCCAGACATAAAAGTCTCGATGAACTTCTTCCTAGCGACTCCCATATTTCAAGAGCTTCAAGTGGCGTAAATCTTCAACATACCATAGCTCCGGACCTTCCCATTCAAGAGTAGGTTCAAAGCCGCCTCGGTCCTTCGCGCTTCCTTCAGGTGGTCGGCCTTGTCTTCTTGATCTGCAGACTTCCTTCCTTTTTAGGCTAGAGGGTCCTTCAACTGGGGGACATCCTGCTTTTTCTTACTTCGATTTCTCTCTCTTCCCCGAATCCTCTCTTCCCCCTTTTTGCCAAAGATCAATGAGTGTTGTCAATCGTTGCTCCATGCGGCTCATCCAATCGACATGCCAAAAGGCATTCTCGTTGTTTGTAGGAGGAGGAGGCCGAGGGATCCCTCTCTCGCAGGTGTCAATCTTGGCATTAATGGTCCAAGGTCGAGTGACTGAGTTGATAGCAGCTCCCAATGGTGTCTCCGACAATTTGCTTGATCGGCTCGGTCATGGTAGGGGATAAGCGAGCCGATGGGGAGTGTTCTCCCGATCCTTCAAAGAATGGAGCCACTAGGCTGAGACTCGGCCGCAGCCGGTAGGTCGACCGAGTCTTCTCCGGGTCCCCGACTGAGTCCTCTGCGGCTCTGCGTCTAGCCGTGTACCGGGAGGTACAACAATCCTATCTGCAGCTTCGATGGTAGGCTGCCTCGCTCCGGCTCCTTTTCTCTTTCTTCCTCTTTCCCTTCTTCTTCTTCAGATTTCTCTTTTTCTTCCTCCTCATCTTCTTCTTTTTCTTCTCCAGCCGCCACACCAGCTCCTCCTTCACCTCCATCATCATTATTATCATCATCATCATCATCATCATCATTTTTCTCATCATCATCCTTCTCCTTTTCTCCTTCTTCTTTTTCCTGCTCCACTTCTTCTCCTTCTTCTTCATCTTCTTCATCATCCACTTCTTCTGTTTTCTCAATCTCCTCTGTCTCCTTTTCAACTGGTATGTTTTCTTCAGATTCTTTTTCTTTTTCATCCTCTTCAACCAAATTGATAATTTCATTTTCTTCATCAACTTCCTCTATCCTAATTTCCTTTTCTACTTCCTCCTCTTCCTCTTCCTTTCCAAAACTACCATAAAAAATACTCAACATTATAGAGTGGATAAAATGGTCCATGTTTGTCTCAAAATGTGACATGAACCAGTTATCCTGGAGGAGTAAGACTAAATCTGACTCTTTGCAAAAATCAGTCAGAACATCCTCCGTGGCTTGGGGGTATTCCCAACCACTAGTTTCAACAAAAATTTGAAAATTTGTAAAGGACATGGTTTTAAGAGTTTTCCACTCTTTAAAAATATTTACGAAAGAGTGTTTTTCTGCTTGTGGCTTGACAAGCTGAAATTGTTCTATGGAGAGATTAAAAGTATTGTTTTCTAAAAGATTGAATGTGTAATCTGCTTCAGGGATAGATATGACAAGACCTGCTTCCTCTTCTTCGGTCATGTACACTGGAGGATTAATGACAGGTACAATTCTAGTTTCGGTATCTGGTGCAGGCTGGTCCGGATGAACTGGTGACTGAACTGATGGGCTGATATGGTGTTCAGACTGCTCTCCTTCGCTGAACTGCAGCTTCCTTGGCCTCTTTGGAGAGGGTTCAGGTGATGACTGCAGGTTGGAAGGTCCTTCTGGGGCTGGTCCCCTTCTCTTAAATCGGATGGCGATAGGTGTATCATCAGACTCATTCTCGGACTCGACTGCAGTTCCAATCTCAGCTGCAGGTTGGTCCGAGTCTGATAGATCGTATCTTGGGCAAAAGCTTGAGTCTGGCAAATCCTTCAACAACTGGGCTGCCCTCCCAGTGACTCCAACCTTCTTCTTGTCATGGTCCATGTGACCAAGCCTCTTGTTTGGGTGGAAAGGGTCAATGTTTCCCTTGGCCACTCCACCGCTTCCAAGAACCAACTAAGATGCGTTCCGAACGCCAACTTAGTCTTGAACTTCTTCTCTCCCTCGAGCCATTCGACCTTGTTCACCTCGCGAACAAGTTGCCTGAAAATGTAATCGGCCCAATCAACTTCCTCTCGTTGAATTAACGCACCCAACACCATGAATTTTGAAGATGATAGTTGGTCATAGCTTCCTGCCATTCCCATGACTATCTTGTTTGTGATGTCCAAAGAAACTCGATAGACCCTTTTCAACTCATTTCTCTTCGCTGTAAACTTCAATTTCTCAGGGACATTTTCGAGCTTAATCGTCTTCCACGTTTCGGCGGGTGATTGTTTGAGCGCTTCGACCGCCAAACCGCAATGTTTCATCCCGAATACAGAGCGAATCTTCTCTGTATCTATGGTGACTGGTACTCCACCGACTTTGCTCTGAATCTCGTGCTGAATCAGGTAAGCGTTGCGATAAAATTCAACCACATCTTCCTTGAACAAGTGTTGAGGGTTGATTTCGAGAAACGGGTAGATCCCGTTCAGCTTCATCGCCCGGATTAAGTCGAGCATATCAAAGTCCTCTAGATTTGCTTCCAGTAATCCTTCGAAATCGACGACCATGGAGAAGATGACCTGGTCCTTCATCGCCTTCAAGTTTGCTCCGTCAAAAGATGCCATTTCTGCAAAAGATTTTAGAATTTAGTGTATATTTTGCTCTGTAAATTTTTAGGGTTTCTGAACGCGTAAAGAGGAAAGTGAAAGGGTTTTCTTCCTTATAAAGAAGATGAAAGGACGTTTGGATTAGTTTATTATAAGTTTAAACGGTGGTACGCCTTTTCATATTCTTTTGAATTTCAAATTTGAATCGGTGGCCCCATTTAAAAATTGACGGTTGATTCTGATTGGCCACCGTAGAGGTTAATTAAATAGACGTGTGACGCGTGTATTTAAAATTGCCACTAGGCTTATAAAATGTATTTTTAAATGCTATTTCTTAAGCCAAAATAATATTATGACAGATAATAATTAAAAATTTAGAGATTAGTTTAGAGAACTTAGCTGGTCTGATTCGTTGACTGTTGACCGCTCTGCTACAGGTGAGTTTGACCTCTCGCCTGGTATTCGCATGCCTAAGTTGCTTTGCCTCGGCCTTCGTCTTCTACTTTGCATCAGCTTAGGCTGATTCTGGGGGTTCGTCCTTCTTTCAACTTGCTTCAGAACTAGATTCCCAATCTAGTAATCCAAGGTCTCTGCTCAGCTCTAGGAATCTTTCTTCTGGCAGGGGTTTGGTGAAGATGTCAGCTATTTGGTAGTCTGTGCTGACTCTTTCAACTCTTACCCTTTTGTTAAGCACATGGTCTCGAATGAAATGGTGCTTAACGTCAATGTGCTTTGTCCTTGAGTGCAAAACCGGATTGTTGGTTATTGCAATAGCACTATTGTTGTCACACCATATTGGAACTTCGTTGGCAATAATATTGTAGTCCCTTAATTGTTGTCTGATCCATAGAATCTGTGCACAACAACTACCTGCAGCTAGGTATTCTGACTCTGTAGTGGAGATAGAGTTGGAAACCTGCTTCTTGCTAAACCAGGATATCAGTCTGGTTCCTAGGAATTGACACGTTCCACTAGTGCTCTTCCTGTTGATTTTGCATCCGGCGAAATCCGCATCTGAGTATCCTGATAGCTCGAAGTTGTCATCTTTGGGATACCATAGTCCAACATTAATGGTAGACTTTAGGTACTTGATTATTCTCTTGGCTGCATCTAGGTGTGATTGCTTCGGCTTGGACTGGAATCTTGCACAAACTCCAACTGCATATGAAATGTCTGGCCTACTTGCAGTTAGGTATAGAAGAGATCCGATGAGTCCTCTGTAGTGGGTTGAGTCCACTGATATTCCTGCCTCGTCTGCATCCAGGTGAGTACTTGTGCTCATTGGAATTCTTGCGGGTTTGGCTGATTCCATTCCATATCTCTTGATGAGATCTCGGGTATACTTTGCCTGGTTGATGAAAATTCCTTTTTCCATCTGCTTAACTTGTAGTCCGAGAAAGAAGTTAAGCTTTCCCATCATACTCATCTCGAATTCTCCTTGCATGAGGTTGGAGAATTTCTCACATAGTTCTGGATTGGTTGACCCGAATATGATGTCATCCACATAAATCTGAACTATTAGTATGTGGCCTTCGTGCTCCACTCTGAATAGGGTCTTGTCCACTTTTCCTTTGCAAAATCCATTTTTCTCAAGAAACACAGACAGTGTTTCATACCATGCTCTCGGTGCTTGCTTGAGTCCATACAGAGCCTTTAACAGCTTATAGACTTTATCTCCTTTGACAAAACCTGGGGGTTGCTCTACATAGACTTCTTCTTCTAGGATTCCATTCAGAAACGCACTTTTCACATCCATCTGGTAAACTTCAAAATCCTTGAATGCAGCATATGCGAGGAATAGTCTGATGGCTTCTAATCTTGCAACAGGTGCATAAGTTTCATCAAAATCTATTCCCTCACACTGTGCATAACCTTTTGCTACGAGTGCGGCTTTATTCCTAACAACGACTCCGTCTTCATCACTTTTGTTTTTATACACCCATTTGGTGCCAATAACTTTCTTGTGATTGGGTGCATGCATTAGTTCCCAAACTTTGTTTCTCTCCATCTGCTCCAATTCCTCTTGCATGGCATTGATCCATGAATAATCTTCCAAGGCTTGTTCTGCCGTCTTGGGTTCAATTTGTGACATGAAACATGAGAACATCGCCATTCTGCTGGTAGAGTTGACTGTCTTGTCTTGACTCCATCACCAACTTTCCGATAATTTGCTGAATTGGATGATCCTTGAGCCATTTGGGGATCTCGTCCTCTTCGGGTTTTGTTCCCCTGTTGGATTGCTCGTGGTTGTGCGCATCTGCTGATTTCGCCCAGAATCGGATCGGCCACGCTTGTCATCTGCAGCTTGGTTCTGAAGCTGCAGATGAGTCTTTGTAAGCTCCGGCTGGGTCTTCTTCCGCACAAGCTGGATCGGATAGGTTTGGTGATCTGTCGATCTGTGATTGGGTCTTCATCGGCTGCGGTTGGGTCATCAGCCGATCTGCAGGTGAGTCCACCATTCCAGTGTCATGTACAATGACTTCTTCAAGGGTTGCTGACTTGAGCTTGTTCTCAATTTGCTCAAGTTGTTTCCTGTACTCAATAGTAGATTCATCAAAAACAACATGGGGTGTTTCCTCCACAACTAAGGTTCTTTTGTTGAAAACTCTATATGCCTTGCTTCTTTGGGAATATCCCATAAATAGACCATCATCAGTTTTAGCATCAAAGGCATTTAGCTGTGTTTTACCGTTGTTGTGGATGAAACACTTGCAACCAAAAACATGAAAGTAAGCAACAGTAGGAGTTCTATTATTCCAAACCTCATAGGGAGTTTTGCCATGTCTCCCTACTATCATACTCTGATGGGTGTGGCAGTGTGTTAACGGCTTCAGCCCGTAACCTGGGTAGGTCCGCCGCAATCATGGACCTTGCCGCTTCCTTCGTGGTTCTGTTCCTTCTTTCAAGAACACCATTCTCACTGGGCGTCTGGCCGCAGAGAGCTCATCTTGGATCCCATTCGATCATTTGAAATCGATTATCGCCTTGTTGAGAAACTCTCCTCCTCTATCTCGATCTGATCTTGATTATGGAGAGGGATTTCTCATTCGGATCCTTCTCGGCTCGGGTAACTTGGTCAAGGTTTCACTTTTCTTGAATAGAAAAATGATCCAAGTGTACCTTGAATAATCATCTACAATCACAAGAGCATGCTTTCGCCGCTCAAAGTCCTTGGCTTGATAGGACCAAATAGATCCATGTGGAGTAGATCTAAGATCCTTGTTGTGAGCGTTGTAGTCGCACCGGCTTGAACGATGCCTTGGTCTCGCTTTCCTTCGACATGCATCACAGAGTGCTTCCTTCTTGAATGCTTCATTTGGAAGTCCTCGACCAGCCTTCCGAGAGCTAATCTTGTTGATGGCTTTGAAGTTCAGTGACATAGTCTTTTGTGCCACACCATCCATTCTCGGCTACAGTCTTGGATAGAAAACAGGAGTTAGGTGTTCTGTGTTCCAATCAATCATGTATACATCTCTTCTTCGGAAACCTTGTAGCTTTATTTCTCCAGATAAGATGTCTATCACCATACACTTCAAGATGGTGAAGACTACTAGATTCTTCTCGTCACGTAATCGGCTTATGCTCGGGAGGTTGTATTTGAGACCTTTGACATAATGGACTTTGGATATGACAATGTTTCCTCGGTGCGGCTCTCCAAAGCCTTTTGTCCTGTCCTCTAGAGCTATCTCCAAAGGTTACATCGGGACCTCTTTCTTTGATATATTTGGTCAGCATCTTCTTGTTCCCGGTCATGTGCCTTGAGCATCCAGAGTCTACAAACCACTCTTCACCTCCAAAATTTGAGCTTGAGGAGATGTGGTTGTAGTCCTTCCACCTCTTACGCAATTAAACAAGCAGAGATTTAGGTACCCAAATTTGTGTGGGTCCTTTGGGGTTAGTTGGTTTCTGGAGAATTGATTTCTCCTTGGATTATAGGAATTGTTATTATTATTATAACCCTTATAAGGTGCACGTGGTCGAGGTCTAAATCTCTGGTTGGATTGTATACGGATATTCCTCAAAATAGTGTGGGCCATTTCTAAATCTAGGTGAGACCATTTGTTAAACCTTTGTGGTCTCCACACTTGTTCATTTTGGTAATTTGGATAACCTTGAGGTTTCCATCGCCCTCCCATTATGAAATCTATTTTTGGGGAGTTGTTGGTAATAGTGGGCATGTTGTGCTGGCCGCTTGCTTTTGCACATCGCTTAGTCGCTGTCTAGGTGGTCATGGGTGTAACCGATTGCGGCCTAGACGTTTGACTGGCCATTGCTCGCTTTTGAAAGTCGGTTTATACAGTGCTCGTGATCGAGACCATTGTTTCTCCCTTGATAAACTTGGTTTCGTAACTAGAGGAGTGTGAGAATCATATCCAAGGCACGATTTGGTATATAATGACCTTTTATAAGTACACAATTCGCCCCGAGTTGAAGACGCCTTCAGGAGGTTATTTCTGCGCTGAGTTTTATTTAACTGTGCCAGCTTAGTAAACTCAGCTTTGGCATGAGCAAGTGCAGCTGACTTTTCTTTAAGTAAAATATTTAGCCGATCTATCTCAGCTATATTGGCACTTGCCTGGTTTTCAAAATCAGCTGTATTTGTCTCAACCTTATTTAAATCTAGGCTGAGTTTTTCGAAATCATTTTTCAGCTGCCTATTCTCATCCTGCAGCTTAGTCTTCTCACGTCTGACTTGGTGTGCGATTTAAGTGTTTCAAAATCTTTGAATAATTGATTTACCGATTCATGTAAATCCATATCTTGTGACATGGTGAGCTATTATTTGAACCGGTAGGTTTAGAGGTTACCTCTTCATCAGCCCAAGTTTGCCATCGTGCAATCATACTCCTCGTCGTCATCGTAAAAGAAACCGCCGCTTGATTCGACATGCTCTGGTCTTCTCCGATGAGAGCTTTTCTTGTCTTCCTTTACGCCCACCTCCTTCTTGGATTCATCCTTCTTGAGCTCGGGACAATCCATTTGGATGTGTCCTATTTTATGACAGTTGTAGCATTCAACTTTCCAGCCTTCCAAATTTTCCGGTTCCTTCTTGGGTTCTCCTTGTAGTTTTTCTTATACTTGGAGTAGTTCTTTAAATTCTTGAACCTTTGCATAATGAAAGCCATTTCCTCCTCAAAATCTAGCGGATTTGGAGGTTTCACATCAGACAGGCTCTTAGCAGGGGACTCGGCTGCAAATGCGATTCCCTTCTCTGCAGGATCAGTCGAGGATGAACTCGGAAGTTCGAACTCATAAGCCTTTAGATCAGAGAACAGCTCCTGAATCTTTATCTTATTCAGGTCTTTGGACTCTCTCATAGCTACAGCCTTCATGCTCCATTCTGGATTTAGAGATCTGAGGACCTTAAGTGCCATTTCCCTGTTGCCATAGGTTTTGCCCAGGGAGTTGATTTCATTGATAATTTCAGTGAACCTTGTGTCCACTTGGTCTATTGATTCTCCATTCTTCATTTTAAAGTTGTCAAACTTTTGGATAGCTATTGACAACTTGTTCTCCTTGATCAGCTCCGTTCCTTCACACATTAGAGCTAATGTGTCCCAAATCTCTTTGGCATTCTTACAATTTTTGATCTTGACCATTGTGGATTTGTCAAGAGTTTGGTATAGCACATCTCTGGCCCTGTTGTCAAGATTGGCCAGCTTTCTCTCTTCGGGGGTCAGCTCCGTTCTCTTCTTGGGAATCTTTTCGGGCCTCCCAGCTGCGATTTCCTCGGGTGTGTTGTCCTTCTCGAAAATGAATGGACCGTCTTCAATGATGCACCACATGTCGTCATGGATTGAAGATAAATGTGCCTGCATTCTTATCTTCCAGAGATCATACTCGTCAACTGAAAAGACAGGTAGTCTAGAGTGCATGTGTTCCATTATAATGTGAGAGATAAGATATATATCTTAATGTAGATGTGGTTCGTGAAAAAAAATGAACCAACCGCTCCGATACCACTTGTAGGTCACAAGTCGTCCAGAAACAAGTCTAGAGGGGGGGGGTGAATAGACTTGTAGAAACTCTTTGAACTCTTTTTCACGAAGAGTGAGTTTCTTCAGCTGATGATCAAACAAATGACTAGGAGTCGTTTGTTCTTGGATATGTGCGGAAGTCAGCTGATGACGAATATAAATTAACTTAATGAAACACTTAACAATGGATGCAGCAGTTAGAGTATGATGCAAGAAACAAGAAATAACACAGTGATTATAGTGGTCTCAGAGGTGGGGTAATCCTCTACTAATCCACTTTTCTCCAAACCAGTTGGAGATGAATTCACTATAATTTTCAACCAGTGATAAAGATTACAGTGATTCACAACACACTACAACAACTTCCAACCAGTGGAATTCCGTGCCGTTGTACACACTTGACTGCCTTGCACCTCTTGATCCTCGATCCTCGGATGCCTTTACAGTCTGCTACTTCAACCAGTGAAGTACCCCGTACTCAAGATTTAAAGACAAGAGTGTTTGTCTTCTCCAACTAAAGAGCTTCCTTGAATATGAACTTTTTGGATCTGCTCTTTTTCTCGATGCTATTTGATTGCTTGAGATTGCTTTGTTTGCTTTGATCGCTAGAGTATATGTTCGCACCGGTAGATTGCTCAGTTTCAAATCTCCGGGTATTTATAGATCACGATCTCTGAGCTTCTTCCTTGTAGCCGTTGCAAATCTGAACAAATCCGTCCGTTGGAGGGAGACTTCATTGTTTAATCTTTTCTGAACGTTGCAAGGCTGGATTCCCATTATTTAATTTCATCTTCCGACCGTTGTGATGACTTCTGCATGTGAGCGCCGAATCTTTTGAATATAAAAGGATTAAAGTCTTCACGGTGGGTCAGGATGATTTAAATAAATCATATCTCTTGCGGGAATCACTCCAATTTGTCTCTTCACGTTGCATGTGAGCTTTCCGTAATATTTGACTTTTCAAAGCATGCTGACGTGGACTTGGAGTACTAGGCTGTAGTTGAGTAGACTGATGTGCAGCTTACTTCTCTGCAGGTAGGTCGTCTCGGCTGTATACTGTTTGAGACTTGTCTGATCAGGTGACTTCCCTGAGGTACCTTGGCTGCAGTCTGGTCAAACTTCTCTGATAAATTTTAGTTGACCAGGGCTACTCTGATTGGAGTCGGCTGTACTTCTCTGATAGACTAGACTGTACTTTAGTACTTAGCCGATTTTCAGTCTAACTAACTTTGGCCTATAGAAGACACTCATTTGGTTCTTCTTTACATATTGCCAATTTTATACTTAACATATTTTGGCCTATGGAAGATACTCATTTGGTTCTTCCTTACATTTTGCCAATTAATAAACATTTGATTTTTAAATTAATGACATCATCAAAATCTAACAAGTATTCCTAACAAATTTTGAAATACCGTCATAAAATACCATTTGAAAATACAAGGCGAAGTGCCAAATCTCGATAGTTCAAAATGTACGTTAAGACACCGCTTAAACGTACCGATAAAATAGTTTAGGAAAAGGTTTAACGAAATAACCCAAGTTCGCAAAGTGCCAAAAGGGCCATTTAAAATACACACACGCAGCGGATAAAGATACCGAAAAGCCATTTTGAAATATACACACGCAGCGGATAAATGCAGTTCAAAATACACATTTGCAGCGGAAATGAATAACCAGAAAAGAAATACTCGATACTCCAAAACATGCCACCGCCAGTATCACATCGGGAAGCTCATCCCTTCACGACCGCTACTAGCTCGATCTCCGAGTACCTAAAAATAAAGCCCACGACGGGGTCAGCCACAATACTCAACAATGATATCGATCACATCAACATGAATAATTACATACCAATGTAATAATATAGTAAGAATACTACCAAAGTAATCTTACCGTCATAACCTTACCAATGCATGGCAATACAATCCTTACCATAATTCACATTTCGCATTCTCAAATGACGAAATGAACACAACCACAACCAACTGTACTGTATTCCAAAAATACCAACAATCCTCAAAACATCATCATAACTCATAAGTGTGGGAACAATCCAATCTGTGCAAACTCCTGTCCGTCGGATTACACAATCAAATCTCAACATGAATAAACCAATAATACACAACATATCTGTAGATCAACTACCACTTGACAATGAATACAAATCCCGAAAACATCGACATATAGTCCGAATGCTTATACGATCAAAAACCAGATCAACCGATAAATCAACTGAGAATATCATCGACATGATAACTCCAATACGACCAATAAAGGATCACGATAACTAAGAATACCATCAACATGATAGCTCCGACACGATCAACAAAGGATCAACAATAACCGAGAATACCATCAACAAGGTAACTCCAAATGATCAACAAAAGACCAATAATAACTGAGAATACCATCAACAAGGTAAACTCCAAATGATCAACAATAATGGATCTCAAAGAAATAACTCTGACTGTCGAACATACCCCTCGGGCGTATGAACAACCAGTCACAAACCGTCGAACATACCCAACCATAAATGGAGGATGAACGACCAAACAATATGGCTCAAAGATGGAAATCATAGTACGCCCGATCCGAATATGTGTCAGTGCACATGTCCACCCCGTATACGGAATCCAGGATATACGTGGGACAATGTACCTAATTAGCCTCACGAAGTACGTCTCGTGTGCACGGTTCAATGCGGAAACATCCACGCATAACCATCGTGTGCCCGGCTAAAAATCCTACACAATAACCAATCGGCACGCAGATATGACTCCAGATATGTCACGATGCAACATGACAACGAAACTCAAAGAAACACATATCCAATAAGGATCAAAAGACTCACCAAGTGAACAACAATAGTCGACAATGAAAAGTCGACACGACTAATCAATATCCAAAACATCAATCCTGGGATCATCATCCCCAAATGAATGACCAAAACGTCTACGATCTCAATACAAAGGTCCTGGGATCAACATCCCTCAACGAATAACCAATACGAAACTCACTACACGAAACCTCAACATATACAACAACTCAACATACTAATTATCCACATGATTGAACAAATACTTAGATTACCTCAAAGCCGAGGACCATATCCATCAACATCCCCCAATGAGACGATCAACACAACCATTAATACCAACAATAGTCCTTTCTAACAACATTGCTATATGAATTATAAATGAAATGAAAACGAAATCATTCATCAAATATTATAAACTGAACAAGTATAAACTTGCCTCGATACCGATACCACGAATCCGTTACCAAAATCCATTGCCTTTGTCTATGAGCTCCTCAGCCCCGACCAAAAGCAATCTACTAACTCTTCGACTTCAACCGCAACACAACAGTCATAATCCACGATCAAAACATATCAACCTATTGAAGTAATCAATCAACAACAATCCGATAACAATCAATAACCGACATAGCCAAACTCAACGGTTCAACGAAACCTCGATCATATACATAAAACCAAATAATCCAACTCAACAAATACGAACTCATATCCACAATACAAGTCGCAACTCAATAATCAATATAACCGATCAATAAACCCAACGGTTCCACCATATCCCAATTAGACACAAATCCGAACAACCACATCAATCGATCACGAATTTAAAACCATAACATAATTCATAATCCGATAATCATATCAATAATCAATTTAAACCAACAAGGGTCTAACATTACCGACTCCAAGTTCAATCTTAAATACGGATACAAGTTTCCTCCTTGTAAATTCATAATATAAACCAATTACCGGTTATCATCATCAATCCGGACAATCCGATCAATTCAACATTATAGATAACCATATTCCAAAGGTTTCAAATAATTCCATTATCCGGATTGAACACTTGTTCAATACGTATAAATTCTTAAACTCAAAAGTGAATCATAATCTTATCAAACCCGGAACCATATTCGTATTCCTATACGAATATTGTACCAAAATACATAACTTAGTTCTAAATGTGAATATTCCATATTCATATCCAAAACATCAACACTTTAAAACGTATTCATCAAATCAATGATCAATCCATCTTGATATTAATGATTTTCAATTCCAACTTCAATTCCAACCATGAATCAAACAAGACTTATTCTTGTTATACTAGTAAATTTGTAGAAACCAATTTACCGAGTATTATCGTGAATATTCACATTCCAATTATCCGAAATCCTTCCGAAATCATAACATGTATAACTTATGAATTCTTCAAGAACACGAATTATCCGAATTCACGTTCACAATCCATAAAAGAACATAATCCGATGTTTTCTAACATCTAACCAATCTTTAACCATAATTCAAGGCATATATCATCGTGTTCTTCAACATATGATCTTCTTAACATCAAAAATCGAAGCAATACTACCAAGAACATCAAGAATATTATGATTCCATAATCATAACAACATAATCAAGACATAATTCAACATATCATCATCTTCCTACGAATCATTTATCAACAACAACATCAAAAATCCGAAATTCAAGAGAGGATTATCCAACATACCTCTTAGAAGATGGAATACACAAGAAATCACTTCAATAATCATCAATAACTCCATATCCAAGCTCCAAATCCAAGTCCTCAAGCTCAAAATCGAATTAGGAGAGCCAAAATATCCCCCTCTCAATGTTTGGAGATGAAAAACGAAGAGAAATGCTGAAGTGAAATGAAAGACGGCGCCCCTTATAAAACAATCCAGTTACGCACGTAACCTTCCTTGGTTAACGACGTAATACACCCTTACGACGCTATCTCGACCTTGGTAGCGCACGTAACTCGATCGAGTTAATCGACTGCTTTGCGTACTTCCTACGCACGTAACACTTTCACCATAACGCACGTAATACGACGTTGACTTGCTACAAGATAATGGTCGTGTTACGCACGTAACACATCCCGTATAACGACGTAACACGACGTTGACTCACTGTCAACATCCTCCGCCGAAAGTTGCCGACACCGGCCCCACTGTCCGATTCCTCTTGTTACGTACGTTATGTACACGTAAGCTAACACATTTTACGACGTAAGCTCCAAGGCTTAACGACGTAATGGCTTTTATACTTAGCCAAAATCCAATCGTTTCCTATCCGACGTCTCGACGCATTTGAAATACAAACATACGGCATCACAATACACATACTAAATCCAAAAATATTCTCATACGGTATACCTGATATCCAAATCAGTTCAACCTGATACAACATATCCTGAATATATCTGTCAATCAAAAACGATAATCACACCAGTATAGCTGTCTCGGTTCTCAATTTATTTTATCCATACTGTATAGATACCAAACTATACAGTATATCTCAGATAAAATAACGCGAAAAATTTATACTAAAAATCCGGGTATTACATACTACCCCCCTTAAAATAAGTTTCGTCCTCGAAACTTGCGACCTGTCACCAACAACAGATAAATCCAAAACTTCCAACTCATCACAAAAACAATCAGTCGTCGCCACAAGCGAACAACCAAAACGATATACTTACAGGTGCGTGAAGCCGATGATCTCCCGTGATACTAGCACACGACTCCCCCATGAAGTCCCAAAACAATCAACACACACCAATATCACACATAGCAGTTTGAAAAGAATCTCAAAAATTTTGGAAACTCCAAAAATCGATTTGACTCAAAAGTCAGAAAACTCATTTTCAAAAAGCCACGCTACTACCGTACCGGTAGAGCCACATGACACACACGCCTGGGTTTCACAAAACCCAAGCTCCGATACCATCTTCTGTAACACCCCCAAAACCATCCGGGATATTACAGCGCCGTGGGTCCCGCGCCAGAACCCACCAGGCTAAAAACCATTTACAAAACCAATTCAAAAACGCCAAAAGGCTGATGACGGTAATATTTTGCAAATACTCAAATATTTTCAAAAACATAATTTTGAAATACCGTCATAAAATACCATTTGAAAATACAAGGCGAAGTGCCAAATCTCGATAGTTCAAAATGTACGTTAAGACACCGCTTAAACGTACCGATAAAATAGTTTAGGAAAAGGTTTAACGAAATAACCCAAGTTCGCAAAGTGCCAAAAGGGCCATTTAAAATACACACACGCAGCGGATAAAGATACCGAAAATCCATTTTGAAATATACACACGCAGCGGATAAATGCAGTTCAAAATACACATTTGCAGCGGAAATGAATAACCAGAAAAGAAATACTCGATACTCCAAAACATGCCACCGCCAGTATCACATCGGGAAGCTCATCCCTTCACGACCGCTACTAGCTCGATCTCCGAGTACCTAAAAATAAAGCCCACGACGGGGTCAGCCACAATACTCAACAATGATATCGATCACATCAACATGAATAATTACATACCAATGTAATAATATAGTAAGAATACTACCAAAGTAATCTTACCGTCATAACCTTACCAATCCATGGCAATACAATCCTTACCATAATTCACATTTCGCATTCTCAAATGACGAAATGAACACAACCACAACCAACTGTACTGTATTCCAAAAATACCAACAATCCTCAAAACATCATCATAACTCATAAGTGTGGGAATAATCCAATCTGTGCAAACTCCTGTCCGTCGGATTACACAATCAAATCTCAACATGAATAAACCAATAATACACAACATATCTGTAGATCAACTACCACTTGACAATGAATACAAATCCCGAAAACATCGACATATAGTCCGAATGCTTATACGATCAATAACCAGATCAACCGATAAATCAACTGAGAATATCATCGACATGATAACTCCAATACGACCAATAAAGGATCACGATAACTAAGAATACCATCAACATGATAGCTCCGACACGATCCACAAAGGATCAACAATAACCGAGAATACCATCAACAAGGTAACTCCAAATGATCAACAAAAGACCAATAATAACTGAGAATACCATCAACAAGGTAAACTCCAAATGATCAACAATAATGGATCTCAAAGAAATAACTCTGACTGTCGAACATACCCCTCGGGCGTATGAACAACCAGTCACAAACCGTCGAACATACCCAACCATAAATGGAGGATGAACGACCAAACAATATGGCTCAAAGATGGAAATCATAGTACGCCCGATCCGAATATGTGTCAGTGCACATGTCCACCCCGTATACGGAATCCAGGATATACGTGGGACAATGTACCTAATTAGCCTCACGAAGTACGTCTCGTGTGCACGGTTCAATGCGGAAACATCCACGCATAACCATCGTGTGCCCGGCTAAAAATCCTACACAATAACCAATCGGCACGCAGATATGACTCCAGATATGTCACGATGCAACATGACAACGAAACTCAAAGAAACACATATCCAATAAGGATCAAAAGACTCACCGAAGTGAACAACAATAGTCTGACAATGAAAAGTCGACACGACTAATCAATATCCAAAACATCAATCCTGGGATCATCATCCCCAAATGAATGACCAAAACGTCTACGATCTCAATACAAAGGTCCTGGGATCAACATCCCTCAACGAATAACCAATACGAAACTCACTACACGAAACCTCAACATATACAACAACTCAACATACTAATTATCCACATGATTGAACAAATACTTAGATTACCTCAAAGCCGAGGACCATATCCATCAACATCCCCCAATGAGACGATCAACACAACCATTAATACCAACAATAGTCCTTTCTAACAACATTGCTATATGAATTATAAATGAAATGAAAACGAAATCATTCATCAAATATTATAAACTGAACAAGTATAAACTTGCCTCGATACCGATACCACGAATCCGTTACCAAAATCCATTGCCTTTGTCTATGAGCTCCTCAGCCCCGACCAAAAGCAATCTACTAACTCTTCGACTTCAACCGCAACACAACAGTCATAATCCACGATCAAAACATATCAACCTATTGAAGTAATCAATCAACAACAATCCGATAACAATCAATAACCGACATAGCCAAACTCAACGGTTCAACGAAACCTCGATCATATACATAAAACCAAATAATCCAACTCAACAAATACGAACTCATATCCACAATACAAGTCGCAACTCAATAATCAATATAACCGATCAATAAACCCAACGGTTCCACCATATCCCAATTAGACACAAATCCGAACAACCACATCAATCGATCACGAATTTAAAACCATAACATAATTCATAATCCGATAATCATATCAATAATCAATTTAAACCAACAAGGGTCTAACATTACCGATTCCAAGTTCAATCTTAAATACGGATACAAGTTTCCTCCTTGTAAATTCATAATATAAACCAATTACCGGTTATCATCATCAATCCGGACAATCCGATCAATTCAACATTATAGATAACCATATTCCAAAGGTTTCAAATAATTCCATTATCCGGATTGAACACTTGTTCAATACGTATAAATTCTTAAACTCAAAAGTGAATCATAATCTTATCAAACCCGGAACCATATTCGTATTCCTATACGAATATTGTACCAAAATACATAACTTAGTTCTAAATGTGAATATTCCATATTCATATCCAAAACATCAACACTTTAAAACGTATTCATCAAATCAATGATCAATCCATCTTGATATTAATGATTTTCAATTCCAACTTCAATTCCAACCATGAATCAAACAAGACTTATTCTTGTTATACTAGTAAATTTGTAGAAACCAATTTACCGAGTATTATCGTGAATATTCACATTCCAATTATCCGAAATCCTTCCGAAATCATAACATGTATAACTTATGAATTCTTCAAGAACACGAATTATCCGAATTCACGTTCACAATCCATAAAAGAACATAATCCGATGTTTTCTAACATCTAACCAATCTTTAACCATAATTCAAGGCATATATCATCGTGTTCTTCAACATATGATCTTCTTAACATCAAAAATCGAAGCAATACTACCAAGAACATCAAGAATATTATGATTCCATAATCATAACAACATAATCAAGACATAATCCAACATATCATCATCTTCCTACGAATCATTTATCAACAACAACATCAAAAATCCGAAATTCAAGAGAGGATTATCCAACATACCTCTTAGAAGATGGAATACACAAGAAATCACTTCAATAATCATCAATAACTCCATATCCAAGCTCCAAATCCAAGTCCTCAAGCTCAAAATCGAATTAGGAGAGCCAAAATATCCCCCTCTCAATGTTTGGAGATGAAAAACGAAGAGAAATGTCAAGTGAAATGAAAGACTAAGGCCCCTTATAAAACAATCCAGTTCGTTGCGTACGTAACCTTCCTTGGTTAAAGTACGTAATACACCCTTTCGTTCGCTATCTGACCTTGGTAGCGTACGTAACTCACCCGCAGTTAATCGACTGCTTTGCGTACTTCCTTACGCACGTAACACTTTCACCATAACGCACGTAATACGACGTTGACTTGCTACAAGATAATGGTCGTGTTACGCACGTAACACATCCTGTATTACGACGTAACACGACGTTGACTCACTGTCAACATCCTCCGCCGAAAGTTGCCGACACCGGGCCCCACTGTCCGATTCCTCTTGTTACGACGTTATGTACACTATATAACGACGTAAGCTAACACATTTTACGACGTAAGCTCCAAGGCTTAACGACGTAATGGCTTTTATACTTAGCCAAAATCCAATCGTTTCTGTCCGACGCCTCGACGCATTTAAATACAAACATACGGCATACCGAATACACATACCGAATCCAAAAATATACTCATACGGTATACCTGATATCCAAATCAGTTCAACCTGATACAACATATCCTGAATATATCTGTCAATCAAAAACGATAATCACACCAGTATAGCTGTCTCGGTTCTCAATTTATTTTATCCATACTGTATAGATACCAAACTATACAGTATATCTCAGATAAAATAACGCGAAAAATTTATACTAAAAATCCGAGTATTACATCTGGGACTTGCCGGCCCCCGAACCGGACGCTCCCGTCTAATAAATATGAGCTCCAACTCTATTTGATTCCATTGTCTTAAACGACATTGACAAAGCAGTCTGATTCTGAAACGCTGGTTGCTTCGGGGCCTGAGATGCCGCCGGAACCGACTTAGAGTCCTTTCGGCAAAAACGGGCCTTATGCCCAATATTCCCACAATTATAGCACGTGATAGACGATTTCAGAGACTCTGTGCTGTAATGACCCGGCATTCCACAATTGAAACAGGTGATGGCCGAACAGGCCGCTCGGGACTGAGATCCCGCACGATTTTGCGCCGTAGGAGGTCGCTCAGAAACGATAGGACTCACACGAGGCTTCTTGAAGGTTGACTGACCGCCTTCGGATTGATTACGCTTCGTTGATTTCTTGCTGACAGATGAAGGTTGTTGTTCAGTACTTTCCTTAGCAGCTGGCTCATACGGGAGAGTTCTCTCGATTAATCCGGCCAGAGTGGTGCAATGATGATTGAGCAACTGCACATGGGTTATCATGGCCTGCATAAAAGTGAGTGGATCAACCCGAACATCTTCTGATCGAGCCGAGTCCTGGGCACGATTTCCCGGCAGCGAGTGATTATTTCTCGGGCTCGCCGCACCGCGCCTCTTCCGTGCATCCTCGATGCATCTCTCCATCTCAAGTAGGAAGGTCGCATAATGATTATATTTCCCGCATGATTATCACGTTATGATTACGTCATGAGATGATGAAAATGAGTATACATGCTCTAACTTAGTGATTATATGAATGATTTACTGTAGTGACATGATTATCTGATGAAATTCTTGAAATGATTATTTTTAATAACTTAACAAGATTAATAATATGATCATCCAGATCGACAACTGAGTAATGAAATGAATTGAGTAATTAATGAATTAACATGATCGTCCTGATCAATAATCGAGTAATGAAATGAATTAAGTGATTAATGAGTTAACATGATCGTCCTAATCACAATGAATGATGATGTTTGAGGATTGTTAAATGATGAATGATGAATGAATGACTATTGCCAGAAATTATACCATGGCGTTAGAAATCTTACAGTTCTTCCGGTCTGATTAGCTCGGCATTTGCACAGGTCACACGTGACGCGAAAGTCCAATGATACTAGTCTGATGACGATGATTTCAAATGAGACATGACTCGGAAGGTAGTATTCAAAACCACGCTCCGATACCAACTCTGTAACACCCCAAACTAGGCGGATATTACAGTGCCTTAGATCCCCAACTGGGACCCACCAGGCAAATGAAAATGAATGAATTACACAGGATAAATGTAGTACCGAACCACATTACAACAATAATTACTCCGATGAGGAGTTTAGTTACAACACACCAGGACAATACCGAATACTAGTGTATTTTATATGAAGATAAAATACACAATACTGAATGAAACGGAGTATCCAAATGAAAGTCTGCAGCGGAAAATAAAGGACAATAACATGAATAACTGAAAGATCGGGGCCCCCTACTAGTATCACTAGGACTCCTCAACATCAACATGCTATTCCCGTGCGTTTGCCTTGCCATGACCTGAAAAACAAAATCCCCAGCCGGGGTCAGTTAAACAGAACAACAATCCTCAAGGGTTGAAAATACACAAACATGATTTAACTGAAGTTATGAAATATCCTTAGTTATGAATTATGCTGAAAAGGAGCATCATAGTACGCCCGTAGTGTTCTGTGCAAGTGTACAAGACGGATGACCGGACCCACCCGTCCTTGTACCTAATTAGTCTCACGGAGGTAATCGTTACCGTGTGCACAATCCAATGTATCACTCCCAATACATGGCCATCATGTGCCCGACTAAAAATTCCACACATCCGCACCCGACCACGTAATATGAACCCAGAAGGTCATATGAACGAGAATGACCGTAATGAATATCAATGAATAAATAATAATCTGACAAAGTCAAGAATGACTCACCGAGATGAGAGTAATAATGAAGTGATTGATAGTTTCAATGGAATGATTGGAACCGCCATTCCCGTTAATGAAGTGATTGTTCAACAATTACAAGTCTCAATATGATTAATACAATGATGAATGAGTTATGATTATGAATGATCAACAACAAAAGGAATGAATATCCTTTTAACCGAGTGAGAATTAACTTACACAATACCGATGAAAAATGTCCTTCCACGAACAAACGTCCTAAATGAAGTGTCGGTCGCTCGAACAACCTTGAATAACACAATTACCAATAATCCGCTCAATAAACGAATCAAACACGATTATAACGAACTCAAGGCGTCAAAACGACTAAACCAAGTTCATTGGGGCATTATATCGAACACTTTGTGGCCAACTTCGATTGTTCATAACCAAACTTCAAAAATACCAACATAAAATCCCCAAGAAGTGTTTCAAACCAACAAAACATCTTCAATACGATCAATAATCCGTTATGAATATCCAAAATCGTGATTACAACGACAATTAATCGAAAACCCCCAAATCCAACTTAATATTCAAAGTGTTCTTGAATAATCCTTCAATAATCCAATGAATAATCATACATATTCATAAGCATGCGTACATCACTTCATACAACATGATTTTAACGGCTAAAACAACATATCTCAATACAAAATCGAAATCCAAGATGTTTGATGAAGATTACCTTTGAAGATTCAAGCACTATGATTCGAAGAACACGCGATAGATCGATGATCTGAGCTTCACAACCGAATGAAAATGATTAAAAACCACACTCAAGTGATAATTGATGAAGAAATCTCTCCCTCAAGACTCCCTCTCTCGTATGAAGGTGGAAGAAAAGGAAGGAATGAGCTGAAATGCTCAAAAAACGAAATTATAGGGGTTGAGTGGTCTGTCGGACACGGCCCGTGCCGATCGGCACGGCCGTGGCGCACAACTGGCCGGCAGGGACTCGACGTGTCCTGCTTGACACGGTCGCGGCGCGAAGGGGCCTTCCGATAGTGACCTGTCCGACAGTGACTCGGTACCGCTTCGGCAATGACTCGACCGTGTCTTGGAACACGGTCGGGCGTCTGGGCAGTCGGTTCTGGCTTATCCGGAAGATTTCGACTCGACCGTGCCAGACGACACGGTCGGGTCCTGTGGCAGAGACTTCGGCATTTCCGTACGAGTACAGCACGGCCGTGTCGGACGACACGGCCGAGTTCGGTCGGCAGTGATCGGCCAAAAACTGAAAAATGAGCGGGTGAGCTAAAACGACCATAACTATCTCGTCCGGACTACGATTGACTCACCGTTTGAACCATTGGAAAGATAACTCGATGCTATATAATATTGCAAAGATTCATAATTTTTGGGATTACCAAAAATTAATGGTGATCTAACAAAGTCAAACTCATATGTGGAAAGTTGAAACAATGTACAATAACGATACACAACTCGAAGTTTTTCCGAACGGTGAACACGGTGAATGAACATGATTGATGAATGATTATAAATGAGTGAAAATCCACTGAGTGACAATCACCGAATGAAATTACTGAATGATAATGACTGAATTACAACCGGGTATTACAACGGCTGCAACAGAACTCCAAAAAAAATATGAGAAAGATAAGGAAGCATTGGAGCAGTTACACAGGGAGATTTTAGTTGAACATGAAAAGCGAAAGGCAGAACTGGATAATATTCAAAAGGGGCTTGAAACTCAAAGGGCTGAAATTGTTCAAGATGCAGTAAAGTTGGTTTTTGCAGTTTTACCTCCCGAAATAGTAAAACAGTATCTATCCTAAGGTATGATTTTATGCTATTTTATTTCCATTTGTCTTAATTGGTAGATTATGCTTGTAAAATATAAATTTGTTAGTTTCCTTCACATAATTAATAGCATTAAGTTTCCTTTATTTGCTTATACGGACTTATCTTGAGCACTATATGAAATTCTTTTAACAAGACGGACTTTGACATTTATCGAAGTTTTTTATCTTGGCGGGAGGTAATTTTTTTCCCTTGCACTTTACTTGGTTGATGTTCTAGTGGATACAATGCTTAAACAATGATTATTTGAATTCATCCTAACTTGTTTTAGATTTTAAAAAATCAAAGAATAATTTTCTTGGTTAACATCACTTAAAGGAAACACTTTATATGCATAGGTTATTTGCAATTAGTAATATATTACTAAAGTCTGAGCTTCAATTTGTTATTGTAATTGGATGGGGCACTGTTATAAACAAGGGACCAAGTTAATAATACACTTACTTGATGTTAACAAAAGCTCGAGGTCACCAACTCATGTTAAGTCCCAAGACATTTTGATTATGACAATCATTATGGTTTTTGAGTTATAATAGTGATATCATTACTGTTTCAGTTTATTAGCAATTGAGAATTTATACTATTTACATGATCTGTTGTTGTACTGTGCTTTATTTTAATATGTTATATTGTTGTACTTTTGTGGTAATGAAATTTGATTGCCTATGGAAAATGCTATGCAGTCTTTTTTTGTGGATTGGCCTGTGATTGGACTGTTTTGTCTATGTTGGACTAGCCTGTGTGAGGGCTTGCGTGTGGACTTTTTTGTGTTGTGGACTGTGATGCAAATTTTCCTCGATTACTGGAATTACCTTATTATTTGCTATGGTTTATTACAATTTCCTCATAATGGGCTGCTGCTTTATGATTATTTTAAGTTAGGATAACTGGTTTAGAAAAGTTCAATTGATTTCAGTTTTCAGTTTTGGCAGTAGTTCATATCTGAGTACTAGTTCAAATCTGACCTTCAGTTTTCAAGAAGATTGGTCTTAATGGTTGATATTTCTCAAGGCAACATTAGTATGATTAATTTTGCATTTTTATGTGGTTGATATTTTCCTTGGATGGAGTTCAATATTTCATTAAGATTTGATAAAACTTGATGTGTTTTATCTATGTTGATATGACATTTCTGCTGCGTATTGGTATTATGTATTTGGTCCATGCTCGTTTAAATAGTGATCTGAGCTATATTGCTTTGTAACATCATCTTTGCGAACAAGGAATATGATAAAATAGAAGATGATTTAAAGTCACTCTGGAGCATTGGACAAATTATAGGCGAGGTTTTGAGCCCTCGGCTTCAATTCTACCTTTTTTTATTTGCTAAAATTTTCCAGTCAGGCTTTTCCGACTGAAAACTGAAGTAAATGGACATGTTGGTGAAACTAAAGGTTTTATCGTTAGGAATCGATAGTCGTTGTCTGGACATAGGAGTCACAGCCAACCGGGAAGAGGAGAGATCAACGCCGAAACTACTAGCTACTAGTTGGAAAGAAAAGGACAGGACCAGCTTTCGTACATTTCTACTGGTCCAGAATTCGAATAGCGAACGAAAGACCAGGCAATCTGTAGGTATTTGACAGCTCTCTTTAGGTATTTGATAGCTCTACTTGTATCATTTCTTTAGGTATATAACGGAGAGGAAACTGCTGACATTGTCAAATGTTTTAACAGTTACATCCCTAAACCTCCTAAATATTACAAATAACCACAGCATTCCGTCTTACATTTACGATTACATCCCTCAGCTTTTCGAAATGTTACAAATAGCCAGACACAGGGGCTTTTCGTAATATTTAAAAGTGGAGGGGTGTGACTGTATAGTGTTTTGTAAGATGGAATCAACCTCAAGGAGTGGATTTGTAATATTCAATATTAGCTGATTTTATTTGTATTTACCACAAACTTCATGGGTGGTTTTTGTAATTAGGATAAACTAAGGGATCTGAAGCAGGTCTGGAAGGAAGGCTCTTCAGTAATTGAAAATCTCTAACAAAACCATCATGCACTAACAAGTTACACTATCATTATTTGTTTTTTCCTAGATGGGATCAAAATACAAGGCAGCCCTTATTCCACAGAGAATACGAGAAACGATTAGGCGGTTTTGCAGACGACTCGACCATTCACCCAGACTCAAGCACCATGCTATCAGTCGAAGAATACGACGATGAGTTTCCACCGGATACCCCTCGGCTTACTAATGCTAGTGGAGAAATCGAGCTGCAAAAAACACACGATATTTTTGTTAATGATCGTTCTGGAGTTGCTGACGCGACTTCGAGTCGGGTCGGCATGCCTCTCCTTAGGCCGTCTTCTTCTATTTCTTCGCCAGTTTCTCTTAGAGTTTTGACTAGGAAACTAGCTCTGCGAAGACGTTTCTTTGGTGTTCTTCCGGTGGATGAAAATCAAAACCAACTAGCCAACCAGAAAAAAAAGGCTTCCGTCCTCGGAACTAAAGCTTCGCCGCTGGTCTCTTCCATATTCCGTAGTGGTAAAGAAGAGTTAAGGCATTCCTTCCGTATTAGTGTGTTCCATTTCCAGCGGTTGAAGTCCTAAGCCTAAGGAAAGAAATATGCAGTTGATAAGACTGAACAAAAGCAATACAAACAAATCATTATGGGAAAATCAAACTTCCATCTAAGCTATTCATTATAGTTCATTTACTTTTAACAAAAACTAAAGAATGGTGAATGTTTTCCCCTTAATAGAAGGAATTATGTTTCTAATTGAATTTTGAGTGGCTGACTTCTATTTACTTCGCTTTGTCTTTAACTTCATCATTTTCAATATTCTATTCTGAGTATTTTTGTTTATATATATATATATTTATATATATGTATAATTTTTCTGTAGATATATAATTATATGTTGTTGAATTTTTTTTAAATTCTTTAACATGTTTATTTTTGACATACTAACAAATTTCTTATTTTGTAATCATTTTTCTTGCAGGAAAAATCCATAACATCTTTGGTCAAAGTACGCCCCACTTGCATGAAAGGTAAACGGCAGAACTGGATGATATTCGTAGAATCATAATACTAGCTACTATTAGTGGAAAACTATCACGTATTATGTATGGTCGTATTTGAGAAGATGTCATTACTTAGTTATTGGAAATACTACATTGCTTTTGTATTGGATACTATGAATCGTTTGATACTCCTATAATACAATAATTTTGGATTATATTGATGGAAAAGTGTTTTCGTTCTTTATTTAAGCAAGTGTTACTCTAATAGAATTAAAAACCACATAAAAGTGTTAGATATGTAAAAAAATGTGATGCATTTAACAAGTGTAGTATAAAAAGAAATGATCAATTTAATAGAAAAAGTGTTGCATTATTACACTGACAAAATAAAAAAGTGTTGCCATAAATTATAACAAGTGATACATTTGAATAATTGCCACCACTAAAAAAGTGATGCCTCTGAGAGAAAAAATGTTGCCAGAAGAAAAGTGATGCTAGAGCTATATATTGAAACACTTTTTATAAGTGTCGCATAAGCGAGAAAAAAGTGTTTTCATAGGTCTAAGGAAACAGGACTTTTCAACCTACTTTCAAAAGTGATACATTAGATCTAAAGCAGCGATTTTAGGCTATTAAACGACACTTCTTAGGTGTTACTACAACCTTGATTTGTAGTAGTGCAAGATAGTCTCAGACTCCGTCCTCACTCTCTCCTAAGTTATAAGAAAAAATAAACCGTTGGATATGAATAAAGGTTAAAAAAAATACATAAGCTATACACTAAGAAAAAAAATAACAATTTTTTAGGAATTAATTATTTTTACTTACATGTTCGTCAATATTTTGTGGATATGCTTTTTTATACACATACGCAAACGCATTATCCACTTGGTCCGAAGTAGTAGCCTCGTGAGCAACACATGCCAACGACCGTGACCCCAAACTATGGTGCTCCGTCAGACGACCACGATTGGTCTTGTTTTTTGTACTAGTCGTCTACAAAAAATTAATGTCAAATCAATTATAAACTATTTCGGCATTAAATATATTTCGACTTTGTTAAAGAAATGTTATATAGCACTTTTAACTAATTTCAATAACCTAATAAATAACAATACAATTAGTAATACATACCTTATAGCTGGAGTCGTTAAAATGGATGCAAAGCCAATTCCACTCATGTTCCCGGTATTTGAATTCTATAGGACAAGCATCGCGGTCTCCACCCCAAGTCTCTCAAAATAGATGCAACTCATTTTTCCAAGACTTGTACCTATACAAGCAACAAAAGATCGTAAATATCAAATACTTACACCAATAGCAATAAATAACTCGAGAACATTATTATTAACATTACTTACTTGGTGGACTGCTCCTCATCACACCAAGTATGTAGTAGGGATGGAGGAATATCAAACCACACCTACAATGAACATAAACAAAATTCGAATAAACCTACATTTTATGGTTGAGAGTTGAATAAAGTTCCATAAACAACTGATCATAATCTAAGTTCATATTACTGTACAATTTTACCAACGCCATATCCAAGTGCATGTTCTTAGCCCCATGCGTTGAACAAATAACCCACAAGTTTGAAAATAAGTTAAGCTTAGTTTAGTTTTTCTAATTTTGGAACTTTCTCATCCGACAGACCAAATTCACATTGCCTGCCACCATGTAGCCTGTTTTTGAGCCAGAAGTTTCTTAAACTAAATTTATGGCCCAAAACTATGTCAATCAAATAGCACTTTACAAGCAAATGTCATCACCAAAAAAAAAAAAAGTAAAATCCTTCCTAAAGTTCTACTACTTCCAATTCTATATAAGCTTTGTTTTTCTTCTTCTGTGCCATAAGCTGATCCAAGCATACTTCCTGTCAAGTGATACTTCAAAGTAGATCAAGGCATGCTACAATTTTATGCCACTTAAATTTCAGAAAATCCAGGTACCATCTTTTGAATGAAAAAACAACTCTGAGGTCGTTTATTACTATCAGATGTCATGGGAGCAAAAAAATTAACCCATTGATACTGGAGTGGAGAACCAACTAACCAATTAAGTTAAAAAAAATAAAAATCTGAAATAATCCTAGGAAAAATTAAAAGAACTAAAAAATAAAAATATCCCTCTAAAAACTCAAAAAAACAAGGATTTCAAAAAAATAAAGCTTAGAAACAGGGATGCAGTCATCCCGACCTGTCTTGCGGAATAGAATTCACATGACGGACGGTCTTATACAAGTTTTTGCCTCTACATTTCTTTGAAAAGCTGCATTACTCATCAACATTTTTCCTTTATATATAACTAAAAATAACCCATTGGCCCCCATTTTTTACCAGATGGTGCTTGCTGGCCCTAGAGTAGAAAAAAATGTAATCATATAGATAGCCATTTCCAAGGGTGAATGTGTCTTGTTTTGATTTTCTCAGTTGCTAGGCAATTTTTTTTTCAGTTGCCTTGTTCAAATTTCTGTTTTTATTTTAATTTTTTTCGGTCGCCACGGCAAGATATACTACTCAAAAAAATCAGACAAGCGCATCGCCACAACACAAGAAAATGATTCAGAAGTGTGCATCTAAGGACACATTACAACTTCTAAACAACATCAAATCCAAGACAATACAGATAGGAAACATGGCAATATAATCTAACTTCATCAAAATAATAACAATAAACCAATGAGCGACGGATAGGAAACCACTAATATCAATAATTACCGACATAGCGTTGTTTAGGCTTTCCTTCACACATATCGGCACGTCCTTCCACTGGGCCCACAACATTGGAACTCTATCTCGAATGAGAACTCTTATATATTGACGATATGCAACTGCGCCGTCAGAAGACAATACGGGGGCTCCATACTTATTAACCGGTATGGTGTGACGACTATTATCCGAAACATGTCTGTCAAGTACATAACACTTAGATGATCCTCGAGTCTTCTTCTTATTATTATTATTCTCAGATGTCGAAAGTCATGCTAAGTCATCTGCTTCAGATCGAAGATCCTCGACAAGCTTTCCCTTCGACCGTCTAGCACTGCGCCATATTTTCTCCTCAGACCATAGAACAAATATGTAAGCCTCTGTAGGGCTTATCAAACTAGTTGTGAGTGGCCGACCCATATCGTAGACCTCAGGAATGGCCGGTACCATGGGTGGCATGAAAAGAGTCGGGGGCGGACCGTGTGGTATCTCTGACGAACTATCTACATGTCCTGTAGTGGAAGGAGTAGAGCCAGACCGATGTATAGAAGGCATACGAGGTGCCGAAGTGGTCGTCGGGGTAGCGATAGGTGTGGACAACATCTCTTGGTCCGGAAAATCTAAGCATTTAGATAATCGAGAAGGTTCTGTCGGTGTATGAATCCCACTAGCCTCCAGTATCTTATGTGCACGACTCGTAGACTTACCTATATAAAGGGGCGCGGGTTCCTTACATCCCGCGTGGCTAGAAGCTGCAGAACTAACTCCCGAATCTGGCGTCTTCTTTTTCTTACCAAATCCCAATATTTTTGTTACTTTACTCATGTGTGTCTGTGTTAAAATGAACAACACAAATAACATAATTAAATATATACGATAACTTTTGAGGCAACAGTCGTTTTTTCATGTGAGCAAAAAATGAAAAAGTAGATGAAAAACTGTGAGGGCAAAAGATGAAAAACTAGATAAAAAATTAAGTCGATAGCTCTAACAATAACCTATAAACATTATTACGCGTCTTAGGTTCTAGAATATCATTTGTATTTAAACTAGCATGCTTTATATAGTTATTACATTAATTATGCTTGGGTACTTATCGTTTGTAAAGTAAAACAAGTGTTTATATTTAGTCCTGACACTTTAAAAATAATTACGAGTCTGATTTATATAAGTCATTGTGAAAACAAGTCTAGTTGTTTTAACCATTTCATAACATATTTAAGATTTCTAATATAAACTTATATGTCGAAACTATACTTTTCGTCATGTTTCGGTTTTTGTAAATATAGTTATTCTAACTTTATGTCTATGTTATTCCTAACGCGTAAAAAGTCATGAATCGGTTTTTATGTCTTTGAAATTGTATTTGAATGTATATATAATAATTTCTAGTGACCTTATATCCTTAATTACATCATAACATGAGTTAAATTTCTAGTGTAAACTTGTGATTATTAAGTGCAGAAAGTTGGACAGCACTCTGCAGTCCGCGGAAAAGGCCATATCTTGAGTTCTAGAACACTTTAGGACGCGCGGCTTTTTCTTACGTTTAGGTTTATGTCTTAGCTTCATTTCATAAAACTACGACGAGTTGCAGAAACGACCAGAACTGTCCCGTTTTGTCCAATGAAATCTGTTAGTCAGTTCTTGACATGTTTTACCGTTTTGGCTCTAGTTTATTCATCGGGATGAGTTACGGCATGAGCCACCCGGAGAAACGACCACAAGACATCAATCTATAAATTTATGTTTTTACCTAAGTTTCACAGTCCACCTATTTTTTCCAGTAATTACGTTTACAGCCCCTGTCCAGTTTTTGTTTTGCAATATAAGTCCTTTCGACGGTTTCTAGTATTTTAGTTCAATTTTCCAAGCATAATCAAGTATAATAAGCATATAGAACATATTAAATATATGAAATACTAATATTTACAGAAATCAAAGGTAAATATAGGAGTTTACTTACAATCCTTGTGATGAAATTTAACTAGAACCATGAATTTAAAGCTTCAACAAGAAAAACCCTAGCTTCCAATCCTTCAACACAACTCTTGCTAACCCTTGATAACCTTGATCTAACCTTGTAATAACCTTATGAATTCAACCCCTAACACCTTGTGTAGCTATTACCAAATATATTCTTACACCCAAAAAAGAGTGAAAAGATGGGAAGAAGAAGATGCTAACCTTAAGAACAAATAGAATTAGGGCTACTTCTGGAGTTGAGGCCGACGGCGAGCACAAGTCCACGGCGGCAACGGGCGGCGAACGACGGACGACGGGCTGTACAAGGACGGGCGGCGGACGACGGGCTGGACAAGGGTACACAGCGAGCGGACGCTTCAACTTGTGAGAAGATGTTTCTGTTCTGTTCGTTGTTTTTAATATAAACTTTAGCCGACGACTTTAGGATGTCGTCGGGCGTTTCTCTTTAGCCGACGGCTTTAATCTTATTGTCGGCTGAAGGTTTTTTTTTTTTTATATTTTGCTTTCTAGTTTATAAACTTTAGCCGATGACTTTAGGATGTCGTCGGCCGTTCCTCTTTAGCCGACGGCTTTAATCTTGTTGTCGGCTGAAGGTTTTTTTTTTTTTTATTTTGCTTTCTAGTTTATATTTCTGTTTGTTGTTTTTAATATAGACTTTAGCCGACGACTGTAACATGTCGTCGGCCATTCCACTTTAGTCGACGGCTTTAATGTTGTTGTCGGCTGAAGCCTTTTTTTTTATATATTTTGCTTTCTAATTTATATATATATATATATATATTAGTTTTATAAAAAATATATGTGTATATATACATATATTTTTAGGGTTTGGCCGACGAATCGGCGGTCGGCTAAACTGTCGATCTTTAGCCGACAACTAGATTAGAGTTTAGCCGACGACCTGGACAATAATCGTCGGCTAAACCCTTTTAGCCGACCAAAACAAAGTTCGTCGGCTAAACTCTAAAGTTTAGCCGACGACTCCAAAAAGTCGTCGGCCGTTTTTAAGTGTCGTCGGCTAAAGTCCTTTTTTTGGTAGTGCTTCACATTTAAAAAAAATGCATAAAATTAAAAATTTAGTACATAAACATAGAAATAAAAGCCTAATCCTCGTCGGTGGGATACTTTGCCCGAATTCGAGCTTGTTGTGCTTTCACGACCCTTGTGTTGATTGGATCCATCTTGCTAGTATCTATTTCTAGCACCCGCATCTCCTCGACAATCTTTTGTGATTCATATAAAGTAACTCTCGCGAGTGACTCTCGCTCGAGAACATCCATCTTTGCCTTTGCGGTCAAACTCGTATTGTTGTTGCAACATTTCTTGAATCAATGCCAGGTTTGAACCGGAACTAGCGGTCGAGTTTGACGAACGTTGACTCTTTGAAACCCGGTACATGCCGTCGGGCCGTGGCAACTCGTCGGGTCCAAAATGCTCGGGTTCCTCGTTCGTAGGCCAAAGACGATTACGTCTTGCCAAAGTCGAGTCGGGATTTTTCCACTTGTGCTTGTCTTTCAAAAAGCCCCAAGCGGTCAAGTGTCTAAAGTCATAACCCGTTGATCTTTGAAACAATATGTGGCAACGATTCATAAAATCTTTATCACCTTCCCCACTCATAACCGCCATTTCATCCACAACCGAATTAAACTTCTTGATATCTTTATTCATTGGAGTCCACTTTCCCGTCAACATATTTTTGGTACGAATAGTATAGTTAAGCCTCTTTGCTTCCTTGTTGTATGCGTCGAGCACTTTGTACCAAAACGTATCCATTTGTTGATCCGCACCCGTTTTTGGATCCTCGGATACTTGGATGTAACACTCCGCCAAAACATATTCCTCGTCTTGGCTCCAAAAAGTTCGTGGTTGTCGGGACGGGACCACATCTTCATCGACCTCTTTGTCTTTGTCTTTGTTGCTTTTCTTCGTCTTCGCCTTTGACTTTGGTTTCTTCGCCGTCGTCTTTGCCCTCATTTTTTTTGAGGTCGGGGTCGGAACAATTTCTTTACCGGATTCCATTTGATCTTTATCAACGTCTTCGTCTACTAGATGAAACGAAGCATGGTCCGAATTTGGTTGGGAAGGGATGCCTTGGTTTTGTTGAGTTTGTGTAAATTGAGTATATTGGTTAAGTTGTTGTTGTTGTGATTTCCATTGGCTAAATAATGCTAGATCTTCGGGATTCATAAATGGGGTTTGGAAGGTGGGAAAGTAACCGGGATTCGAAGACGATCCCGGATTGTTATCGGGATTCGAAGACGATCCCGACATTTGGTTCGTCGGATCGTGTAGCATGTTGTTGATCCATAGTGAGTTTGGATTCATTTTGGAGGGAAATAGGTTAATAGAAGTAGAGATTTAATAGATTGAAAGTGTGTGTGAAGTATGGAATAAAAAGGGGTATTTATAAGGTTTTTTTTTGGATTAAATTTATGAATTAAATTGATTTAGTTGGGAAAAGTTGAAAAAAAAAAACGGCTATATAGCCGTTCCTCAACGGTTTGATTTTTCCAAAATGCAACAAAAGTCCAAAAAATTCAAGGAAAAAAGAAAAAAAAAATTGCCCACGATGCTGAGCTATCGTGACGGCGCGAGCACCGGTACAGTGCGCCATCGTCTACTCTCGGCTGGTGGTGATGGCGTCACCTACAATGCAGCCACACACCCCGCTCTCATACATTAATAATATATACTCGTCTCCTTCGTGAAAAGTAGTACTTGTTCATCCACTTTTTAAAGTCTCATTTGATGTTGAACGTGGATGTTAAGAAAAAATAATAAAAGTAAAGTGAGTGGAAGAAAAATGTGTTAGTTTGGAGAAAAAGGTAGTTTGGAAGAAAAATGTAGTGGTTTGAAGAAAAAGAGAGTGGTTTTGAGAAAAGAGTAGTGGGTCCATTAATAAAAAATGTAGTAATTAAATAAAGAAAAGAAGGTAATATGGTACAAAAAGCAGAGTGAGACTTAAATTATGGATAAATATTTAAGAGCAAATGAGACTTTAAAAAGTGGACGTGGGAGTATCATAATTTCAGTGACACGAATTTTAAGAAATATTTAGTAGATTGTTTGTTGAGAAACTCAAAACACTTTTTAATTGTTAGGTGGAAATATAATATGTTCGGTAGGGTTATAGCTAAAAATGAACATGTTGCACCTTTCAGGAACAAATGAAAATGATCTTGACGATAGAATTTTCAGGAACAAAGGACTATATAATCTATATATATAATATATATATGTTTGAAAATTTTCAACTTGTTGAAATAATAAGATTTTATTGGGAATGACTCAAAATTATAATTCTAAAAGCTTTTTACCTTGTATGCATTTATACTTTAAATTCTTTATTTGAAACCCATCTCTTATTGTACTTAATACATATTTTTAAAATAATATTATTTTAAATATTTAATTATATTTTTAGAAAATTCAATGATACTCACATGAGTATTATATTTATATGTATATTCTTCATTAGGTCAGTAGCAAATGATTTTCATCATGAGTCTATGTGAATATACATGTACGTATGGTTCCGGTGTTTGTACATTGGAAGTTCTCTATACTTGTATTAAATTTTGCGTTATAATGGGACATTTTACACCGGTCGTCACAGTCACTAGTCGACCAATCGTTGGTCACCGGACAACAGGTCATTGAGATTTTATTTTTCTATTTTTTACTGGGCAGTACGCGATGATAAACTGCCATCTGATAAAGTGATAATTTCTATTACCAACGGGTACTCTACCAGCATCGCCAATGCGTGTCACCACAGGCCGACATGTTAACAATATTACCCACTAGTAATTAAGATTATTGTCAGGTATTCTAAACTATCATATGGTAACAACATGATGTTGGGTATTCGAATTGTCACACCATCCACTGTTAATCACCATCAACCGACGTGTTAATAAAATTATCCACTAGTAATTTAGATTACCGACGGGTATTCTAAATTACCATATTCTAACAGCATACCGAAGAATATTTTTAAATCAATAATTTTCTCTGCCATATATAAACAATGTCATATATAATTTTTGATTAATAACACATATAGAGTGTTTGCAAATCTGTCACGGTTGCTCTCTCGAGACACCGCCTTTGTGCGGTTGCAGATCTATTGCCCATCTGTCACGTAAAGTTTCCGCCGCACTATGGAGCTTGATTGAATATCCGTCTTATGAAACTACCCTATGCATGTGTGTTCGTCCGAAACTACCATGGAGCTCGCCTGTGGTACTAAAACAATTTTTAAATCCAGATTTTTGTTACCAAAGTCTTTCCGTCGAGAGATCTAAACTCACATTCCCATGAATCTTGAGGTAAAAAAAAAGATCTTAATCCCGGTTTTCCGGCCAAGTCTCCAGCTGAACTAACGCAAACTTACCGATGTTCTTTCAAGGGACTTATTATGCCGATTTCGTATCCACCCCAAGAGAAGATATGAGAGAAAATAGAGAAAGAGAGACAAACAGGATAAAAATGAAAGAGAGAGAGAGAGAAAGGGTATTATAGATACATGAAAAAAAAATATATTTTGGTCTTTTAAGATAAAATTGATGTTAGCCTTGAAGTTTTGGGCAGAGGTATTCAACAGTTCAGAACCGACGATTTTTCGAACCGACGGTTCGCCAACCGACGGTTTCGGTTGGCCGAAAATCCGAATCAGAACCGATCTGTCTTATGGCGGTTCAAGGTTCGGTATTGAATCGTGAATCGACGGTTCGAGCCGAACAGGAACAGGTGGTTCATGATTCTTTTTCTAAATCTAATTAAAAAATTTAACATTTCAAATAAAAAATATGGGGTAAAAAATAGACTTGAGCTTAATTGAAGTATTTAACATTGAAATTTTTAATTTTAAATATCTGATTAAGCGTCTACGTATCTGATATCCATAACTTTAGAGTTTAGGAATCAAAATCAAAGTCCTCGTAGTTCATTTTTAAAATTTAGGGGGAAGAGGGTAGGAAAAATGGATTTGAGCTTAATTCAAATATTTAAAGTTAAAATAAAAAATTCAACTCTGAATGTTTGGATTAAGTTGCCTACGTATCCTCTTACCTTAGGAATCAAAGTCCCTGTAGTTCTCTTACCTTAGGGAGCGAAGGCGGAGAGGAGATGGTTCAATCATCCAAGTAAACCGAATCATTGCTAGATTCGGCATCATATGCGTCGCTGTCTTCTTGTTCATTATAATTTGGTTCTTGTTGGCGTAACTCGGTCTTCACCCAATCATTCGTTAATGCTTGAGCTTCAAGATTTTGAGGCGTCAATCGAGAGCGTCGTTCATCCAGAATGTAGCCTCCCACACTGAAGGATTGTTCAACAAAAACTGTTGAGGCGAGAACAACTAATATTTTTTTTGCGATCGTGGCAACGACAGGAGAAGTATAGACATTTTCGCCCACCACTTAAGAAGATTGTTACTACCATTCGGTCCAAATTCTAAAGCTCTCAAATCAAAAATAGTTCTTTAATTTTTAAGTTCTTGATATGCATTACTTTGGTACCTTGTTCATTTTCACGACAAATCTTCTTGATAGGCATTCCACTCACCAAGATCCAGAATAGCAAAACCAAAAGAAAATATACTACTACTACTACTAGAAGGAATGTGAATAGGAGAAGAAGAACCAGTACTAAGATCAGAACTACCATTATAACTGCAAACATATTCGCGATAAAGATCAAACAAATAGTTTTTGGCACTTTGAACACAGTCACTAAGCTTTGGAGGAATAAAATTAGGAATAGGAATAGGAAATAAAACATTATAGTAAAGTGTAAGTAATTTTCGTAAACCTTCCTCTATAACTTGAGGATCTAAAAGTTTAGCAACTATAAAAATAAAAGGAATGTTGATGTAATATTTTATCCATTTATCTCTCATTTCTTTTATATAATCAAGTAAATCGGTAACTTTAAGTAAAGACTTGAATACAAGTATAATTTTATCACAATGTTCAACAATAAGTGTAGAAGTGAGATAATAAACACCGGACAAGACTCATTTGCCTCTTTAAAAAAATTAAAGTACCATTAAACTAGAGTACTTATCCCATTGATTTGACAATAAGCAAACATGTACTTGTTCTTCATTATAAAAATTGTACAATGCAATACGATATTTGTAACACCCCCAGATCCAACCGGAATATTACAGCACCGTGGGCCCCGAGATGGAACCCACAAGGCTAAAGGAAATTTTTGCAAACATTTACAAACGCCCAAGAGGCTAACGACGGTACTGTCTTTTAAAAACATTCGAAGACTTTATAAAACCCGTTTATCAAAACTGTCGTAAAAATCTCATTTGAAACCACAAGGCCCGAAATACCAAAACTCAACAGTTTAGAAACATACGTTAAGCTATCGCTTACACGTATCAACAAAATAGTTTAGAAAACGATTGCCAAAGTAACCTAAGTTACCAGATACCAAAAGGCCATTTAAAAATACTCACGCAGCGAAAAAAGACAAACAATTAAAATACTCTAGCAGCGGAATACAAGTACTGATCAGGAAACTCAATACACAAATACATGCCCTAGCCAGTATCCTCCGGGAAGCTCATCTCTCCACGACCGCTACAAGCTTGATATCCAAGAACCTAAAAAGAAATCCCACGACGGGGTCAGCCATAATATCCAACAATGATAACCATCACATCACGTCAATAATTACATACCAATGAGATACTCAGTAAGAATACTACCGATGTAATCTTACCGCCATAACTTTATGAAAATCCATGATTCGTATCCTTAACAATACAATAAGCTAATACCGAAATATCTGTACTATATCTCAACAATGCCCAAGGTTCTCAAAATATTATCATAACTCACTATTACGAAATCACTAACTCTGTCCAACCCAATCCATCGGGTAACATCATCACATCTCAACACGATAATCGATTGTCCATAAAAGACAAATACTAAATGAAATATGGAACATACCTCAAGATATGAAATGCCATGATGAAATCATGTCAGTCTAATCCAAGATCAGGTCAACACAACATACGGACACGGTCTTAACACAAGACCAACAAATGCATACTTATATGACAACGTCAATATGCTCATATCAATAACAACAATGTATACTTATGGCAAACCCATAATATACATATGCACAACAACAACACATGGTAATCCAACGATCCAGCGCACACAACTATAGATCCCCATGATGATCCCGTCGGACCAACGCATGGTGGAAATACATGTCTAACGATTCAGCGCACACAGCTATAGATATCCCATGTTGATCCCGTCGGACCAACGCATGGTGGACATATGACAACAATGCACAACTGCACAAAACAACAGTACACAATGCACGACAACAACAATGCACAAATACATGAAAACAATAATACACGAATGTATCACAACATGATCGACACAAATGACAAAAATGATTAAAATGCTTGCTCCGAGTCCTTCAAGAGCAATCCCGATATCTAAACCATCACCAACCATTATCCTCAATACTCGACGGTCCAAAATATCACGGATTGCAGATAATTCATATCTTCGTCTATACCACAATGTATCCTCGATACCAAGTATACTAACAACAAATGTAAATCATATACATTATGATTTACCTCCCAAAATCGGAAAAATACATAAAATCCAAATCTCCAGAGTTCACAATTATAATCATCGCTATACGAATTATAAACGAATGAAATTGAAATCATTCATTAAATATTATAAATTGTGCAAGTAATAACTTGCCTCGATACCGATGAAGCCATTACCAAATCCAATACCGTCATCTACAAGTCCCTCGGCCCTGATCAATGCAATTCACGAACATTCTTGAACACAACCGCAAAGCAAGGTTCTAATCATCGATTAATAATCTCAACCTATAAGAATAATCGATAAACAACAAGTTCGATAATAATCAATAATCAATATAACCAATTCACAAACCCAACGGATCAACAATATCTCGATTAACCACAAGTCTGATCAATCCAACTTAAACGATCACGAATTCATAACCGAAACAGGATATACTACACTGCCTATCCACTGAATGCACGTTAATCAGTTAATGTAGCGTGCGCTAAGTCGCTTCCGCTAGCGTACGCTAGCCAATAATACTAGCGTGCGCTAATGTTGTACAGATGCATGCCTTACAAGTATCGACATATGGTGATTTTCAAGAACATTAAGTGATTCGAAACCATGTTCATAGTTATCAAAACAACGAAATCCGATATCCTTTAACATATAGGTAATCATCCAACTCATAATCCAATTCATATATTCACATATCATATTCTTCCTCAAATATCAACATCATGAACACCAAGAACTATAACAACACTTCCATAATCTATCATTAGAGAGAGTAATCATCAACAATAACATCAGCATCCAAAATTGAGGAGAAGGATTAACCAACTTATCTCAAGAAGACGAACAACACAATTCAAACCACAAGAATCATGTCAATATCCATATATCAACAACAATATCATCATAATCTAGTAATCTATCTCATAATCATGCTCATCATCTTGTTTATATGATAATCATCAACTCAAGAACATCAACATTCAATCCAAAACGAAATCCAAATGAGAAGTGTAATTACCTCTTTGAAGAAATGATTGAATCCCAAGGTTGAATCCATTCTCAATCACTTCCAAGCTTCAAATGTTGATAAGGACGATCAACTCCATCATAATCCAGTATTTGGAACCTCAAAACTCTCTCTATGAACTTCATTCCAAGAATCATCAATAATTTCAAGAACAAAGCTTTAATCTATGCTTTCTATCTTAATCTTGTTAAAGAGGTTCATCTTTCAGTGTTTAGGAACTTCAAATATCCTCATAAGGCTCTCTCTATCGAGTGAAAGGAAAGAAATGGATGAAATGCCTCTTAACACTGGTCTGTCTCCTTTTATAAAGCATATTACTAGCATGCACTAAACCTTATATTTAGCGTGCGCTATGCTTCCTTGATAGCGTGCACTATCGGGCAGTCCAGAGGTTACTGCCTTGCTTCGTATATCAGCTTACATACGTAATATCCGTGCAATAACGTACGTAAATACAGTCGTTGAGCTGCTACAGTAATACACCATTAACATACGCTAATATTCCACATTAGCATGCGCTAATCGTCGTTGACCCGATATTCTGCACCTTCCCCGAAGATGCCCGGGGTCTACACGCCGAAAGCTCTGACAAGGATAAGATTCCCTTTGGACTGATCTGATGTTAGAGTGCGCTAACCATAGGATTTAGTGTGCGCTAATCCTTCATAACAAACATCTGTTGACCTCGTCGGCACATGTGCCGAAAGTAGTCGGGTCCATGACACGCTTTTAGTGTAACTATCGCAAGTGCACGATATCGTATCAAGTAGTAAAGTGGACTTTTTGAGTCCGGTTTATCGATCCCACAAGGAAGTTTTGTTATAATTTGAATTATACACTATTAGTCTATTTTTATAGATACTTAAGATGAGTGAAACACACAATTAAAAAGTTTGGTTTAATAATTGCAAAGAAATTGCAATAATAGTTCTAATATTATAAGGAAATAAAAAGATAGCAATAATAATAGATTGATTATCGATAAAATAAAATAGTTGGGATTACAAACTTAGTTCGTCATTAGTTATAAAAGATGTATTGGAGATCATAAGATGAATTTACTTATTATGTTGTGTAGATTCGATTTTCCTTATAAAGACGGTTTCTCTTTCGTACTATAAAACGTCCCTTACATATTGAATCAATCCACTATATTTCTATGTTGATTGGCTTCAATACATAGCATTAGGATTTATGAAAATAACTCAAAGAATCATCTAAGGACTAGGGGTATATTTCTATCCCCTAGAACAACTTAGAGTGAAGATCATTTGATCTAATCAAACATATTTTCTTTCGAAACATATGAAGACCATTGATATCTTCATTAATTGGCCAAATAAATAAAGATTGTTAAAACAATGAAAATCACACACAATAATAAGTAATTCACAATAGATCTTTTATACAAACTTAAATAACATGACTAACCTTGTTTATAATCCCAACTTAAAGAACTTAGCCCATAAAGGGTTTATTACACATATTACAAGCTTTGGTGGTCATTCTTAGTTGAATCAAGAGAAAGAATTGATCCTAACTCCCTTAGTAGATAAAGGAGATAGAAGCAATAAACTCTATGAACAACATATACTATACCACACTTACAAAGATCACTCAAGAACACAAGTGTGTTCTTCACACAAAAAGAAAAGTTTACAAGAAAATGGAAAATTATAAGATGAATGATGAATGATGAAGGATCTAAGGGGTCTATTTATACACCTAAAGTCATCTAATAGCTCCAAAACTCCAGCATTATTACATTAGATCGGATCAATGCCAGCCATCCCCTCAATAATACATAAAAAGTATAAAAAATTAGACAAATCATAGCAATCTGTCAAGAGTTACGGCCATAAGATTCAGGAGTTACGGCCGTAACTAGGGTGACTTACGGCCGTAACTCCTGAATGTTACGGCCGTAACGTGGCTTCGTAAATTTGCTCATTTGAAGCTTGGATAGTTACGTTTTTGGCCCAGAATTTCTCAGACTTTGCGTTTTTACCCCAGATCTTCATCGGATGATAACTTTTGATATATAACTCTGATTTTGAATCCGGAAAGACTGCCGAATTCGTCTCGGAAAGCCCTACAACATGAATATATCAAAATTTCAATAAAGAGAATATTTATTAAACATGTTGTTTCTTGAGTAATTCAGTTATTTAATCCGATCATCATCCGATAAAAATAAAATTATTAAAACTAATAAATTAAAAGCAAAAAACGAGTAGACTAGCTCAATTATGGGTGAATTTTATCAATACAAACCATGGATAAGTGTACAAAACTGACACTTATCACACCCCCAAACTTGAATTCTTGCTAGTCCCGAGCAAGACTCTTTATTATTCACACTCCAAAAATAAAAATAAAAATCACTAAAATAAGAAAATTAATACACACATAAATTAAAATATAAAAAGAGAAAAGGAGATCAAAATGCCATTAATACACAACAACCAGCTTATACAGTAGATATAAATAAATCAAGATTCAAAATAAATCTACAAATGATTTTGAAGTTAAAACACGGTTTTAGTATTGTAATTCCAAAATGTAAGGTTTTCCCCCCAAAAGGTTGATTATTTCTTTCCCACTCGTGATACACACGACTCCCTTTAATGGTTGCTCTCGATCACTCGTTTATTTTTCGACTCAATATGAAGAAGAATTTCATTGGCGTCATCAAATATTGTGATTTTCACAAAATTGAGTGTATTGAAATTCAGCTGCTAATTAATTCAAATCTGCTCATAAACTACATCCCTTTTAGTGATAGCTTTCACACCGTTATTTGCTAACGTGTAGCTCTTTTCACTAACACAATATCTATCTCATTATTTTTCTTTCGTAAAAAGGTGATAGCTTTCACACCGTTATTTGCTAACGTGTAGCTCTTTTCACCAATTTTTCTGAGACGGCAGCTACGCACCAACAATGGTTAGTCCTTTATTTTTCGCAAAATTTAAGACTTCCAAAATTAAAAATGTTGTCGCTCAACACTTCTCCTTTTCGTCATTTATTTTTTTAGGTGATAGCTTTCACCGTTATTTGCTAACGTGTAGCTCTTTTCACCAATGACTCCTTTTTTAGGGAATAGAATTTTGCGAGAAAATCATTTTTAGTTAAGCATGAAAAATCAAAAACTCCACAAATTAAGTAAATTTCAGTTTTATTTTTCATCAACCAATTGATTCTTCTTTTCTCAAGGTAACGAATGACTCGATTTTATATGATAATTACAAGGCTTGGAAAGAGAGATTAAGGCTCAAAAATTTTTGGAATATACAATTTTTTTACCGGTTAAAACGATTTTAGAAGCTTGTATATAGCTAATTTGTTTGTGTTATGGCCAGATCTAGAAATCTCAAAAATCAAAATACTATAAATATATATATATATATAATAAAAAAAAATTAAGGCAAATAACCAAATCAATCAAAACACACCAAAATTCTAAAACAAACCACCCCCAAACTTGAAAATAAAACTCTCCCCAGTTTAAAAATAAAAATCAATGCAGAAAAGCAGAATACTCCCTGTTAAGAAAGTTGATGTCTGAGCTAACGCCTTTTAGAATCTGCAAGAGAATAAATATACGAGGCACACACAAAAGAAAATAAAATATACTCGTAAGTATAGCATAATTTTTTAGATGCGCATCAAGAAAGTCCGAAGAGTCGTCTTACGCTGCCATCAAAGTTTTTATAAAAGCAAAACACGAAATAAACATTACAGCAATACATAAATCGCGAATAGATGCGCGTCAAGAGATCAAGAAAAGACTCCTTAAGCCATCATTTAGCACGATTATTACACACGATGAAAGTAAAAATACAAGAGGTCCGATGGGTTATCAAAGGGAGAGGAATGAATCCACTTTTCGCTTTCTCACGGTAAAATCTTCTACCTGCATAATTTTAGCTAGAGTCGGATCTGGTTGAGGAACAAATTCATTGAGTTTTTGATTAGTTCTTCTCGTGTTGTTGCAACGACTATGATTCGCTTTTGCACGCTCGAAATAAAGCTCTTTTCGGCAGAGTAGTCGATGAAAGACAAGAAACCATGAAAGAAACCATTGACATTAAGCACTCCTATTGGTTTTGATGAACATTTAGCCGGGCTCGTAACCACATGAAAAAGTTCCTCAAGGGTGCCAAAACCACCGGAAGGGCGATAAAGGCGCCATAATTATTTATCATGTGAGTTATGTGATCTTGCATACTCACGCATCTAAACTCATCTCCAATAGTTGACCGGTGATTTTACTTTCACCAGAGGTTTTGGGATTACTCCCAACACTCTTACTCCTTCCATATAGGCGTATGTGCACTCGTCCCATTAATCCTAGACTTCCTCCTCCGTAAACTACATGAATGCATTTTTCTCCTAAGGTACGACCCAAGTTGTGGTCTGCTTCAGTGAAGCATGCCTCTTTTCCAGAACTAGATCCACCAAAAATGCAGACTGTGTAAAATTTTTTTGTTGAAGATGATGACTCCATTTTTGAAAAGTAAAAAAAAATTTAGAGAGAAACAGAGAAAAGTGCAAGTTTGAGGGATGAATGAAAGAAACCAGTAGAAAGTTTATTTATAGAAGAAAAAGAAGGTAAAAATTGTTTAACAAGTTTGTGATTGCGTTTGATTGTGCTTCAACTACTCAATAGAATAATGAAAGCTTTTATCGCGTATCACATTTTTTTATTCAGAAAATCTCACCACACGACAAAAATAAAAGATACTTACGCGTATGTATAGTAGTTGTGATTTTGGCTCACATCTTCCTCTGATTTTACGTTCAGAAACGGCCTAAACGCCTTCTATGAGTCGGGGAGAAGCTTCCCATCCAATTTTCTTACAAATTGGCAAACAGGGTCTTTTAACGTCAGATTCCCAAGACGTTGTTCATATTCTGGTTTGAATTTATTCCACAAACATTGAATTCGTAATACACCAGTCCACTAGGATGCGTGTCAAGAGAAATTTCGATATTATCTAAATTCTCCTTATTCAGACCATCATTAATGAACTGAATTTTATCTTCTCTGTTTGTAGATGGAATTCCTAAAGATCGACATTTTGCATTACAGTTCCATCTAGCACATTTATAGCAAACGGCTAGTATCTTTGCTCGTCGTTTCTTGGCATATGAACTTTTTCCAAGCCCTGGTAAAAATCTAGTTGGTGTTTCTGTGAATTCACCTTCTATTCTTACTTTAGCTTCGATGATGAATCTTATGTCAAAAGGTATGCTTTTATTCGTAAGCAACCTCATCCTTTCAAGCCTTGTCTTGTAAATTTTTAAAATTGCATTTTTGCTTAGAAAGGGAAATCTTTTTTCAATTTTAAACAATGTTTCATCCATGATAAAAAACAAAAATAAAAAGACAATGAAAATAATTAAAAGAAAATATAAATATACAAATATCAGTTGTTGTGGGAAACTGAAAAATCCGACTTTAATAGTCACGGAGTACCGTTATCCGCCACTTGACCGGACAAACACAATTTAGTACTAAGTTACAACGTCGAGAAATTTGTACCTACAAAAATGGTTTATAATGTAAGATTTCAAATATAACTTATACTTCCCCGGCAACGGCGCCAAAAACTTGACACGCTTTTAGTGTAACTATCGCAAGTGCACGATATCGTATCAAGTAGTAAAGTGGACTTTTTGAGTCCGGTTTATCGATCCCACAAGGAAGTTTTGTTATAATTTGAATTATACACTATTAGTCTATTTTTATAGATACTTAAGATGAGTGAAACACACAATTAAAAAGTTTGGTTTAATAATTGCAAAGAAATTGCAATAATAGTTCTAATATTATAAGGAAATAAAAAGATAGCAATAATAATAGATTGATTATCGATAAAATAAAATAGTTGGGATTACAAACTTAGTTCGTCATTAGTTATAAAAGATGTATTGAGATCATAAGATGAATTTACTTATTATGTTGTGTAGATTCGATTTTCCTTATAAAGACGGTTTCTCTTCGAACTATAAACGTCCCTTACATATTGAATCAATCCACTATATTTCTATGTTGATTGGCTTCAATACATAGCATTAGGATTTATGAAAATAACTCAAAGAATCATCTAAGGACTAGGGGTATATTTCTATCCCCTAGAACAACTTAGAGTGAATATCATTTGATCTAATCAAACATATTTTCTTTCGAAACATATGAAGACCATTGATATCTTCATTAATTGGCCAAATAAATAAAGATTGTTAAAACAATGAAAATCACACACAATAATAAGTAATTCACAATAGATCTTTTATACAAACTTAAATAACATGACTAACCTTGTTTATAATCTCAACTTAAAGAACTTAGCCCATAAAGGGTTTATTACACATATTACAAGCTTTGGTGGTCATTCTTAGTTGAATCAAGAGAAAGAATTGATCCTAACTCCCTTAGTAGATAAAGGAGATAGAAGCAATAAACTCTCTGAACAACATATACTATACCACACTTACAAAGATCACTCAAGAACACAAGTGTGTTCTTCACACAAAAAGAAAAGTTTACAAGAAAATGGAAAATTATAAGATGAATGATGAATGATGAAGGATCTAAGGGGTCTATTTATACACCTAAAGTCATCTAATAGCTCCAAAACTCCAGCATTATTACATTAGATCGGATCAATGCCAGCCATCCCCTCAATAATACACAAAAAGTATAAAAAATTAGACAAATCATAGCAATCTGTCAAGAGTTACGGCCGTAAGATTCAGGAGTTACGACCGTAACTAGGGTGACTTACGGCCGTAACTCCTGAATGTTACGGCCGTAACGTGGCTTCGTAAATTTGCTCATTTGAAGCTTGGATAGTTACGTTTTTGGCCCAGAATTTCTCAGACTTTGCGTTTTTACCCCAGATCTTCATCGGATGATAACTTTTGATATATAACTCTGATTTTGAATCTGGAAAGACTGCCGAATTCGTCTCGGAAAGCCCTACAACATGAATATATCAAAATTTCAATAAAGAGAATATTTATTAAACATGTTGTTTCTTGAGTAATTCAGTTATTTAATCCGATCATCATCCGATAAAAATAAAATTATTAAAACTAATAAATTAAAAGCAAAAAACGAGTAGACTAGCTCAATTATGGGTGAATTTTATCAATACAAACCATGGATAAGTGTACAAAACTGACACTTATTAGTCCACACGTAGATTCCCTCTGATCTGTTCTGCACTAGCGTGCGCTATCCTTTACCTTTAGCGTGCGCTAAACTTGCACGATAGCGTGCGCTAAGCTTGAATATTATCATGCGCTAATAAGGCTATACTTAGCCATTTCCAGCTATTCTTGTCCAACTTCTCGACATACTAGATACGTATACACAACATACTGAATACACATACTCCTTCCAATAATTTTCTCATACGATACGCCCGACACACAATATCTCCAAATACAACTGTCAACCAAGTGCAGTAATTATACCAATACAGATGTCTCAGTCCTTCAATTATTCTATCCATACTGTACAGATTCCACTCTATCTAACATAACTCGGATAAAATAACATTAAACAATAGTAGTAGAAATTTCGGATATTACATACTACACCACTTAAAATAAGTTTCGTCCTCGAAACTTGTAACCCGTCATAGAAAAAACAACAAACCGCTTAACCAAAATATTCCGAAACCATCACAACAACGATCAATCATCATCATTAACGAATAACCAAAACAGTAGACTTACATATGCGCCAAGTCGATGATCTCTTGTGAAACTAGCAAATGACTTCACTGTAAAACCTCAATACGCTTACAATCACAATTCCATGAGTCTCAACAAAAATATATCATCTTTGGATGAAATAATCTATCCGTGTCAAATCCTGTCTGCCTGATTACACAATCAAGTCTAAATCCTGATACAAATCAATAATACACGATACATCTGTGAAACAATTGCCCAACATAATAACAACAAATCCCGAAATATCGGTACAAAATCTGAACGCTTAGATGATCACCAGCAATGATCAACCAATAAATTAACCGAGAATATCATTGACATGATAAACTCTAACACGGCTAATCCAAAGGTCAAAATGCAATCGAGAATATCATCAACATGATAAACTTCAATATTACCAATGAACGATCAACGATAATCGGGAATACCCTCACACAGTAAGCTCCAACATGATCAACACTGAACCACAGAAACCGATATACAAACGAATAAAGTTCTCAAAACAACACACCAATCACATACAATGGATCTCAATAAACATACCCGACTAGTGAACATACTCCTCGGCATACGAACAACCAATCCCAAACCGACGAACATATCCAGTCATATATGGAGTGGGAACGACCACTCAATATCCAAAACAACCAGCATGGGGTCACCATCCCCAAATCTACACTTACAAAGAAATCATTCAAAAATCACTATGGTAAAATCGCGTTGCTACCATACCAATTAGGGCTGTAAACGAACCGAGTCGAGCCGAGCTTTGACCTAAAGGAGCCGGGCTCAATTTATTTCCCTGACGAGCCGAGCCGAGCCAAGCCGAGCTTTCTTATCGCACAAAAAACGGGTTCGAGCTCGAGCTCATTAATAAAACGAGTCGAACTCGAGCTGTTCGCGAATAATTATATATTTTTAAATTATTTAAATAATATATTTGAATTATTTAAAATAAATATTTTAAAATAATCATTAAAAATTATATATTTTTTTAAATATATATAAAAATTAATATTTTAATATATGAAAATTATTTAAAAAATTATTAATCTATAATATAATATATAAATATTATTAAAATAAATTTAAAAATATATTTATTAATCGAGCTTAACGAGCCGAACCGAGCTCGAGCAGATCTCGAGCCGAGCTCGAGCCGCACATGCCCAAGCTCGACTCGAGCCCATTTTCTTAACGCACAGATTTTTGTGTTCGAGCTCGAGCTCGAGTTCTTAACGAACCGAGCCGAACCGAGCTCTTAACGAGCCGAGCCGAGCTTTATTCGTGAACAGCTCTGTTCGTTTACAGCCCTAATACCAATGGAATCACATAGCACATATGTCCCGGTTTAACAAAATCCAAAGTTCCAAAATTACATCCTGTGCATGATTCTACAACACGCAGCATATTTCTCTTATCCGATCAATCAACCGATCATCCATGGATAACCAAACCGCCATACTAAAGTTCGAATCTCTTTTCCTCGTACCATCGGTGTATTATCCAGTTTGTGAGTCACACTCTTAACTTCATCATGATATGCACTATGCACCAAATGCGTATGTATATCAATCACATTTTCAAAACCAGTTTGAAATCATATAGTCTCGTCAAGAAGACAAATTTTCGAAAGTTCTTTCAAGAATTCAAAACTCAAAACATACATTTTCGTAAAATCACGAAATCAATTTCCGAAAAATTAAATTGGCTCGCTAATGCCTAGTATTATATAACAATTCTTTTCGAATACACACAATTAAATAAAATGAAATTATGCAAATGCTCAACTACATCCATACTCCTGTGTATCAATTCGGTTCGTCACCAATTCCACTGACATTCCATCAGAAAATCACCCGATAGAGTTCCACAATCTCAATGTATAGACCCCGATAAAAACTCCTTATTCCACATATGGCTCGCAACATTGACCATTATCCCATTCCAGATCACCTCAACTATGCTATGACAAAATATTGAAACAAATCAACACAGCGAAAGACTTCCCGAGAAGTTTTATTTGAAGAAGTAAACCAAAACTCCGAAAGGCAATAATAAAATGGATAAACAATTGATAAAGTGTTTTATAAATCTCGGAAGTTTTACTGGCACATGTCTCAACTCTAGAAAATACTTGACACAGACATTTACAAAACACACATTTTGCAAACTCAGTTCAACTCGAGAACACAACGCGGTTATATATGAAAAAACACGTTAATACTATTTGGAAAAGTTTACAACAACCCCAGTACCACACTGGTAAATCACATAACGCACAAGCCCGAGTGAACAAAAAAATCTAGGGCTCTAGTATTAGTCAATCGACAACTCGAATGACGCGACAAAACATGACCCAACTCGACCCGACTACCTAGGTTTTCTCAACCTAAGCTCCGATACCATATTCTGTAACACCTCCAGATCCGACCGGAATATTACAGCGCCATGGGCCACGAGATGGAACCCACAAGGCTGAAGGAAATTTTCGCAAACATTTACAAACGCCCAATAGGCTAACGACTGTACTGTCTTTTAAAAACATTCGAAGACTTTATAAAACTCGTTTATCAAAACCGTCGTAAAAATCTCATTTGAAACCACAAGGCCCGAAATGCCAAAACTCAACAGTTTAGAAATATATGTTAAGCTATCGCTTACACGTATCAACAAAATAGTTTAGAAAACGATTGCCAAAGTAACCTAAGTTACCAGATACCAAAAGGCCATTTAAAAATACTCACGCAGTGGAAAAAGATAAACAATTTAAATACTCTAGCAGCGGAACACAAGAACTGATCAGGAAACTCAATACACAAATACATGCCCTAGAAGTATCCTCCGGGAAGCTCATCTCTCCACGACCGCTGCAAGCTTGATATCCAAGAACCTAAAAAGAAATCCCACGACGGGGTCAGCCATAATATCCAACAATGATAACCATCACATCACGTCAATAATTACATACCAATGAGATACTCAGTAAGAATACTACCGATGTAATCTTACCGCCATAACTTTACGAAAATCCATGATTCGTATCCTTATATAATAAGCTAATACCAAAATATCTGTACTATATCTCAACAATGCCCAAGGTTCTCAAAACATTATCATAACTCACTGTTACGAAATCACTAAATCTGTCCAACCCAATCCATCGGGTAACATCATCACATCTCAACACGATAATCGATTGTCCATCAAAGACAAATACTAAAGGAAATATGGAACATACCTCAAGATATGAAATGCCACGACGAAATCATGTCAGTCTAATCCAAGATCAGGTCAACACAACATACGGACACGGTCCTAACACAAGACCTACAAATGCATACTTATATGACAACGTCAATATGCTCATATCAATAACAACAATGTATACTTATGGCAAACCCATAATATACATATGCACAACAACAACACATGGTAATCCAACGATCCAACGCACACAGCTATAGATCCCCATGATGATCCCGTCGGACCAATGCATGGTGGAAATACCTGTCCAACGATCCAGCGCACACATCTATAGATATCCCATGTTGATCCCGTTGGACCAACGCATGGTGGACATATGATAACAATGCACAACTGCACAAAACAACAGTACACAATGCACGACAACAACAATGTACAAATGCATGACAACAACAATATACGAATGTATCACAACATGATCGACAGCAATGACAAAAATTATTAAAACACTTGCTCCGAGTCCTTCGAGAGCAATCTCGATATCTAAACCATCACCAACCATTATCCTCAATACTCGACGGTCCAAAATATCACGCATTGCAGATAATTCATATCTTCATCTATACCACAATGTATCCTCGATACCAAGTATAGTAACAACAAATGTAAATCAATCATATACATTATGATTTAACTCCCAAAATCGGAAAAACACATAAAATCCAAATCTCCAGATCACAATTATAATCATCGTTATACGAATTATAAACGAATGAAATTGAAATCATTCATTAAATATTATAAACTGTGCAAGTAATAACTTGCCTCGATACCGATGAAGCCGTTACCAAATCCATTGCGGTCATGTACAAGTCCCTCGGCCCTGATCAATGCAATTCACGAACATTCTTGAACACAACTGCAAAGCAAGGTTCTAATCACTGATCAATAATCTCAATCTATTACAATAATAGATAAACAACAAGTTCGATAACAATCAATAATCGATATAACCAATTCACAAACCCAACGGCTCAACAATATCTCGATTAACCACAAGTCTGATCAATCCAACTTAAACGATCACGAATTCATAACCGAAACAGGATATAATACACTGCCTGTCCACTTAACGCACGTTAATCACTTAACGTATCGTGCGCTAAGTCGCTTCCGTAAGCGTGCGCTAGCCAGTATTACTAGCATGCGCTAATGTTGTATAGATGCATGCCTTACAAGTATCGATCAACATATGGCGATTTTCAAGAACACTAAGTGATTCGAAACCATGTTCATAGCTATCAAAACAACGAAATCCGATATCCTTTAACATATAGGTAATCATCCAACTCATAATCCAATTCATATATTCACATATCATCTTCTTCCTCAAATATCAACATCATGAACATCAAGAACCATAACAACACTTCCATAATCTATCATTACAGAGAGTAATCATCAACAATAACATCAACATCCGAAATTGAGGAGAAGGATTAACCAACTTATCTCAAGAAGACGAACAACACAATTCAAACCACAAGAATCATGTCAATATCCGTATATCAACAACAATATCATCATAATCCGGTAATCCATCTCATAATCATGCTCATCATCTTATTTATATGATAATCATCAACTCAAGAACATCAACATTCAATCCAAAACGAAATCCTAATAAGAAGAGTAATTACCTCTTTGAAGGAATGGATTGAGTCCCAAGGTTGAATCCATTCTCAATCACTTTCAAGCTTCAAATGTTGATAAGGACGATCAACTCCATCATAATCCAGTATTTGGAACCTCAAAACTCTCTCTATGAACTCCATTCCAAGAATCATCAATAATTTCAAGAACAAAGCTTTAATCTATGCTTTCCATCTTAATATTGTTAAAGAGGTTCATCTTTCAGTGTTTAGGAACTTCAAATATCCTCCCAAAGCTCTCTCTATAGAGTGAAAGGAAAGAAATGGACGAAATGCCTCTTAACACCGGTCTGTCCCCTTTTATAAAGCATATTACTAGCGTGCGCTAAACCTTATATTTAGCGTGCGCTATAGCCCTAGCGTACGCTATCCTTCCTCGATAGCATGCGCTATTGGGTAGTCCATAGGTTACTGCCTTGCTTCGTATATCATCTTACGTACGTAATATCCATGCAATAATGTACGTAAATACAGTCGTTGACCTGCTACAGTAATACACCATTAGCGTACGCTAATCTTCCACATTAGCGTGTGCTAATCGTCGTTGACCTGACAATCTGCACCTTCCCCGAAGATGCCCGGGGTCCACACACCGAAATCTTTGACAAGGATAAGATTCCCTTTGGACTGATCTGATGTTAGCGTACGCTAACCATAGGATTTAGCGTGCGCTAATCCTTTATTATAAACATCTGTTGACCTCATCGGCACATGCGCCGAAAGTAGCCAGGTTCACACGTAGATTCCCTCTGATCTGTTCTGCACTAGCGTGCGCTATCCTTTACCTTTAGCTTGTGCTAAACCTGCACGATAGCGTGCGCTAAGCTTGAAAGTGTGTGCTAATAAGGCTATATTTAGCCATTTCCAGCTATTTTTGTCCAACTTCTCGACATACAAGATATGTATACACGACATACTGAATATACATACTCCTTCCAATAATATTCTCATACGATACTCCCGACACACAATATCTCCAAATACAACTGTCAACCAAGTGCGGTATTTATACCAATACAGATGTCTCAGTGTTTAGGAACTTCAAATATCCTCCCAAAGTTCTCTCTATAGAGTGAAAGGAAAGAAATGGACGAAATGCCTCTTAACACCGGTCTGTCCCCTTTTATAAAGCATATTACTAGCGTGCGCTAAACCTTATATTTAGCGTGCGCTACAGCCCTAGCGTGCGCTATCCTTCCTTGATAGCGTGCACTATCGGGTAGTCCAGAGGTTACTGCCTTGCTTCGTATATCATCTTACGTACGTAATATCCATGCAATAACGTACGTAAATACAGTCATTGACCTGCTACAGTAATACACCATTAGCGTACGCTAATCTTCCACATTAGCGTGCGCTAATCGTCGTTGACCTGACAATCTGCACCTTCCCCGAAGATGCCCGGGGTCCACACACCAAAATCTCTGACAAGGATAAGATTCCCTTTGGACCGATCTGATGTTAGCGTACGCTAACCATAGGATTTAGCGTGCGCTAATCCTTTATAACAAACATCTGTTGACCTCATCGGCACATGCGCCGAAAGTAGCCGGGTCCACACGTAGATTCCCTCTGATCTGTTCTGCACTAGCGTGCGCTATCCTTTACCTTTAGCTTGTGCTAAACCTGCACGATAGCGTGCGCTAAGCTTGAAAGCGTGCGCTAATAAGGTTATATTTAGCCATTTCCAGCTAGTCTTGTCCAACTTCTCGGCATACAAGATACGTATACACGACATACTGAATATACATACTCCTTCCAATAATATTCTCATACGATACGCCCGACACACAATATCTCCAAATACAACTGTCAACCAAGTGCGGTAATTATACCAATTATTCTATCCATACTGTACAAATTCCACTCTGTACAACATAACTCGGATAAAATAACATTAAACAATAGTAGTAGAAATTCCGGATATTACAATATTGATAACTATCATTTATCAAACTGTAAGTAGAATTCCAACGACTTGGCACATCCTTTGAAAAAATTTTGGATGCATATCCTTTTTTCGGCAATATCCCCTCCATTTTATAGGATGTCTAATTAAATACATTATTTCTTCACGAATAGGCGCATATGCTTCTTGTAAAACAACTAAACAATCTTCAACACATAAATTAAAAACATGAAAAATTGCACCTAACATGAAAAAGTCTAACACCAATAAATGGTCTACATACTGAAACAAGTGATTCTAAACTAGCTGTATTGGAGCTAGCCTTGAAAGAAATTAAAAAAACTTTTTGTACTAAATTAAATTCAGATAATATTGTATGAATTTTATGCGAAATATTTTAGGTGGTGTGTGCAGTATTAAACTCTCTAAATCGAATTAGATATTTTTGCATAGTCCAAGAATCATCAATCCAAATACAAGTAGTTCTCATGTATGATTTAAGATGCCAATGATCACTCCAAGTATCAGAGCATATACAAATTTTATGATATAGTTTTAAAAACAAATTAACTAAAAAATAATTTTGCCTCGATAGTAATTTTTATAACATCACGAGTTACGGTGAGCGTGAAACGTTTTTACTAGCGGGATTAAATTTAGTTGAGTAAAATTTTCATACATTTGGTCGTTTGCAGTTAAAATGAAGAGATTTACCACAAACAAATCTAGCTAATTTTTTTCTAGCGGTAAGTGCACTAAATTTAAATAAATAACTATTACCTTGATTGTTGGCATTGGACGATGTCGCCGTACCTCGGGGTTGGATTTGATTAGACTCTATGCCAACTTTATCGGCACATTGTCTTTGTATATGGCCATTTAGTGTCCCACAACCTCCTCATTTTTTAAACTTATAAGATTTCTCGCAATAGTTGCACTTGGCCAAGAAATGACCGGGACCGGAGGCAACGCCATTCAACTTTGTATAATATAGCGCAAATAATGGAGATTTGAGCTCAGACGGTTTCCGTTGTTTCATTCTTGTTGGTTGCTCATCTTCATCATCTTCGATATTATGAATCGATTTTGAGGCTTCAAATATTTGGTTGATTTATCCCTCGGTTAATTCTTCGAGAATATAATCTCTAAAATTTGTATTCATCCAAGGATGTCAAGATTGATGATAAGAAAACTGCCAAGGATCGAGAATTGATCAATGATGCTCTCCAAAGTAGGCTGGAAGATCCTTGGCGGAATGCCATTTTGGTGAAGGTTGTTGAAGAACCTTGGTTCTTTCCTGCTCTGAAAATGATACTTGAAACCCTCTGGTCTTTAGGGTTTGGATGTGAACTTCTTGACCTTGGGCATAATTGCTTTTGCCTCAAGAACATCTCTGCAGAAACAAGGGAATTTATACTTACTGAAGGCCCCTGGCAGATTGCTGGAAGTTCTGCTCGGAAATGGTCTCCGAACTTCCGTGCAGACCTTGACAAAATGGAGAGTGCGGTGACGTGGGTGAGAGTCCTAAACCTTCCCCTCGAACTGTTTGGTGAATCTGTGATCCAGACATTAGCTGCCTGTATTGGAGAGCCGATCAAAATCGACGGGAACATGTTTAACGCATCTAGAGGGAAATATGCCTGCTTTTGTGTTCAGGTGCGTACATATCAGCCATTGGAACTAGGGATTTATATCAATGGCATAGTCTATCAAGTGGTTTATGAGAACCTTCTTTCCCTTTGTCACTCTTATGGTAAGGTTGGTCACATAAAGCCACAGTGTCGGGTACTTGCAAAAGCCAAAGAAGCATCGGATAGTGTACACCAGGAGCAGGACAGGCCTCCAAATAATGATCACGATTTGAGGAGTGATGATTGGCTCATGGATAAGGCCCAGAAAAAAGAATATGGTGATTGGATGGTAGTGTCCCTACGGAGAAAACCTACCGCTGAAAATTCAGTTGCTAAGAAATCCAGTGGTCGACAAACCCAATCTCAGCCCGGCCCGAATCTGTCTCGGAATGCGGCTCCGCCTAAGACTCACGAAAAAAACCCTAACCCTAGTGTTCAAATAACGCAAGAAATAAGGGAAAGATTCTACCGCCAACTAAATCTAAGGAAGGATTTGAAAATACCTCAAATCCCATAAATCATGGAAAGAGGATCCTACCTAAATAGATCCTCAAGAGAGTCCCAAGTACTCAATATAAGTCCATGCAGCTGGATGAAATATGCCCCCATATTGATTCATCTAATTTCACATTCCAGGCAGGTTCCTCGGCTAACCCTTTTGCCGTACTCCAAGCGGACGATACAATTGACATAGACGGTTTTACTACTAATGAATCATCAACACCCATGGAATTCTCAAATGGAAGAACAGGGATGATTTCCCTATGGGGGGAGAGCAACCTGAATTACGTGGTAACAAGAGTCGAACTGGACTGATTCTCCAGGATATCACGAATCGAACCACAAGAACCAATTCTCAACATAGTGGAGGTTCCGATAACAGCTCGGAGAGTTTTCTGGCAACGGGTTGTCAAACTCGAACCAAGTCTCCGGAGACACTGACATATGATATGGGGCACGATTCGTCAGTGGATTGCCCTATGGATGGGAGGACGGATTGTTAATCCCGTCTATTTTGCTAATTCTCGAATATTCTTCATGAAGATACTTACTTGGAATTGTCGAGGGGCGGGTGACCCAGATTTTGCTCGTAATCTTATATCGTTAAGTAACACAACCCTATAATTATGTTTGTTATTGAGACTAGAGTTCAGCCAAAAATTGCACTAACTTTGCTATTGCTCCTACGGATAGCAGGGCGGGTGGCATATGGTGTCTATGGAATGAGCAGGATATTGATGTTGATATTATAGAAGTTTGGGATCAAGGAATTCATGCAATTATACGGCAAAAAGAAGGATCTGACTGGATGGTATCCGGGATTTATGCTAAACCTAACAAAGAGGATAAAGAACGCTTCTTCAAGGATATGCACGGTCTGTCTCAACGAATTTCAATACCTTGGGTGGTAACTGGGGATTTTAACGAGATTCAGTATGCACATGAAGGAAAAAGAGGACGATATCCTTCTTTTGCAAGATGTCGTCGATTCTCTCAGTGGATTTCGGATTGTGGTCTTACTGATTTTGGGTCCAAAGGTAATGAATACACATGGACCAACAAACAAAAGGGGAAGGCGAATATTGAACAGCGTCTTGATCGATCACTTGCTAATAGTGAATGGTGCTCTTTGTTCCCTTCTAATGTGGTTCTTAATTTGCCACGTACTTATTCAGACCACCATCCAGTCTTAACTTGCTCTTTGGGGCTGGATAAGAGGAAATTCGTGAGCCGTTCCATTTCGAAGCCGCATGGCTACTACACGAAGGCTGCAAGCCTCTTATCATAGATGTTTGGTCTAAAAGCAGCGGACCTCTAGATGCTATTGCTAAAATTCCTTAAAATATTTTACCATGGAATCACCAGACTTTCGGAAATATTTTTCAGCGTAAAAGGCATGTTCAATCTCGACTTCGAGGTATTCAACGAGTTCTTCTGAAAAGACTAATGAATATCTAGAATCTCTTGAGGCACTTTGATTGATGAGTACAACACCATTTTAAGGCAAGAGGAACTTCTATGGTTTCAAAAATCACGGGTCCAATGGGTGCTTGAAGGTGAATCTAATACAAAATTTTTCCACAAATCCACTATGGTTCGGATGAGGTGAAACAAAATTAACATGCTGAAAATCGAGGGTGAATAGATTCAGGATGGTGACCAACTTCAAGCACATGCTCAGTCTTTTTTTGAAAAACTATTCACCCCCATAGTGGTTCTGAAGTTTCGAATCAAACAAGATTACCTGTTAATGAGTTTTAGGTGGTTATTAGTGAAGATGAAGCAAGGAGACTCCGTGAACCTTTCACTCTAGAAGAAATCAAGAATGCAGTTTGCGCAAGTCATCCATTTAAAGCTCCCGGCCCGGATGGGTTACAAGCTCACTTTTATCAAAAGTGTTGGGATATTATCGGTAAATCTATATCTGATTTTATTCAAAATTCTCTTGCTAATGGTTGTTTTGATCCTGGTTTGTGTGAGGCATTTATATGTTTGATCCCTAAGATTCCAGGACCGAGTCTCATATCACATTTTCGCCCGATTGCTTTGTGTAATGTTTTATACAAATTCATTACCAAATGTATCACTATCCGACTTCGGGATACAATGCCTGAAATTGTTTCTCATTGTCAATCAAGCTTCATTCGTGGTAAAAGCACCCAAGATAACATTTTTGTGATGCAAGAGTTTCTACATTCGCTTCGGGCTAAAAAGAAGAACAAAGTTGGATGCATGGTTATGAAACTGGACATCGAAAAGGCTTATGACAAGGTAAGTATTTGCTTTCAACTTTCCACCTAATCTCATCAAGCTTATTATTTTCTGTGTGCGCAATACATCAACTCGTATTTTATGGCATGGAGAACCGCTTGATTCATTTGCACATAATTGTTTTAATATCCGCAATTTTCGATTTTTGGTAAATTTCTTTTTTCGGCCGGAGTCCGTTTTAACCACTCGCTCATGACCGTTTCGTCATTCTGAGAATGATTAATTCTACACTTTTTGTCATCCGAGTTTGTTTCGGTGTTGTTTTGTTGAGTTCCGTGCTTTTTAGCGACTTTTCCGCACTTGAGTTCGATTCTTGCGAATCTCGTCCGAAACTGCTGTTTCGAGTTTCCCGCAAGTCTGTTTAACTTTGTTAGACGTGTTGTGAACTTAGGTTTGGTTATTCGATCACGTATCGTGATTTCTGGGCGTTTTGGGCCATTTTGTAATTTACCCAAAGTTACGGGTATCCATATCTGTATTTGTCGTCTCGACCCTTTTCTTGGTCGCGTATGATTAATTATTGCATTACATTTTCATTTCGAGTCGTTGACGTCGTCCTCGAACTTTTCGTCGTGTTCGTTCCATGCGTTTTCGGAAATCGAGGTGTCGGGTCGTGGCGGCTAAGCAGCTGGCCGGACCGGTGCGGCACTGTCGGAAGTGCTGGGCACTGGCCGAGCAGGCACGGCAGGAACCGGCGTAGCGCACGCTACGGCCGGGATGCTACGCGCGCTAGCTCGGCAGTGTAGCGCACGCTGTCGAGTCATCCGAGCGCACGCTATCGGGCCTGGGCAGAGGGATTCTGAGGTTCTGGACTCGGTCAGGATCGGCAGGTAGCGCACGCTACTGTCGGTCGTAGCGCACGCTAACCTACAGGGGTAGAACACGCTGTCGGCCGACTAGCGTACGTTACCTGGGTGAGTTTGTTAGGCCAGAGGCTACTGGACAGGTCGGCTAGCGCGCGCAGGCTTCCGGCCGTAGCGCACGCTAGCGGGAGTCGGGCAGACAGTCATGGTCGGCAGAATTGGTCGGTGGTGCCGGGTCATGCGGGCCATGGCCGAGAGTGCTCGTCCGATACTGGCCGATAGCGCACGCTAGTCCGGGAAGGCTAGCGCACGCTAGTTCCGGCCCAGTATATAAATGACAGACCAGCGACTTTTTCAGTCATTTTCCATTTCATTTCTCTTCGGTGCGCGGCTGGGGTTTTGGAGGAGACGAAACCATGTTGTTGGACAACAAATCCATGACGTTTCTGAGTTTATATCACCGATCAATCATCCTATAACATCCTTCGATCCAGCGAATCAAGGTTAGATCTTTAGAACCCTACTTTTGGGTAGATTTGGGGGTTTTCGCGTTTTTGTCCGATTCGTTCCGTTTCGTCGATTAATTCATGATGAATATGATTAATCTTGTTGGTATTCTTAGTTTCCCTACGGATTCATGGTATATTTCGTGATTTTTACGGAATCGAGAGGGTTTGGTTGTGGTCCGCCCTCGTTGTTGTTTATATACGAATATACATGAATCGTAGGCGGGTTTTCGGGTGTATTCCAATTTCGTATTCATTTAGAAATGGTTGTGATTGTATTCTTCAAATCGTTAGGTTCGGTTTCATTGGTTCCTAGCGTTCGTCGGTGATTTTCCTTTCCGTTCGTTGCGTCGTCAATAATTCAAGGCAAGTATTTTTTGGAAACCTCTATGCTTAACGTGAAATGGTAATGTATATTGTGTGTGATTTTCTGACCTCGGGAGGGTCCGACGGGATCACGGAGGGAATCTATGGCTTCGTCCTGGATTCATGAGCTTGTTTCGCTAGCCGGCTCGGGAGGGTCCTTAGAGGCCTCGAGTGGGATTCGTGGCTTCGTCCCGGTCCTAGGTGACGTGTGGTGCTTGGTTTGTTTTATGAATATGGCCAGCTCGGGAGGGTCCTTAGAGGCCTCGAGTGGGATTTGTGGCTTCGTCCCGGTCCTAGGCAAATGTGATTGACTGTTTATTTCCAAAAAAGACATGTCTGGTTTTGGCTTTTGAAATTGATATTGGTGCATGTACTATGAAATGTGTAAGCGATTGGTTTGCCTTAAATACTTGTACTAGCGTAATTGCTAACCCCTTTGGGGACCCGTTGTCGGGGAAATTCTTGTTATGGATTTCAGGTTATGTTCAGCTAGACGAGCGGGCGCTGGGACGGTACGAGGATGTCGGCCAAGGTTGTTGACATGTGCAATTAAGTCTTGTTATTTCCTACTGTCTCTTTTGATGTGGATGTTTTCCAAATTGTAAACTTATAGATTGTACTCGCGAGTACTTAGGCTTTTCCTTTCGGATTGTGATTGGTCTTCGTTGGAGTTACTGTATTTGTCGGTTGATGTTTATTATGCCGGTTGTACCGGACGTGTTGTTTTATGTTCTTGTTGTTAACAATTGTTTCCTTGCTAACCGAGACGGTTAGTCGAGAGGTGTTTTCTTGTGTTAGCCTGGTGGATCCCATGTAGGGGTCCACGGCGCTGTAATACACCTCGAATATCTTGGGGGTGTTACAGAAAATGGTATCGGAGCTCTAGGTTTATGGATACCTAGGCTTGTTGGTTATTTGGGTCTAGTTGTGTTTTGTTTTGCACATTGTCACACCGCTGCCGGCATCTCAGTACATCCAGTGCTCGTAAGTTTTCCTTACTCGATTCTCTTGTTTTCTCGTATTGAAATTCCACTTCTTGAACTGTGAATGCCTCTTTCGTACTTATCGTCGAGTTGTTTTTCGATCCATCCGGTTCGTGTACTTTTGATTCTAGTATTGCGCAGTCCTTTATCTCTCTGGAGTATGTGCGCCGTTCTGGGCTTGACCGTTTGTCGTCTTGCGAGCCTTCCATCGCTAAACTTCCTAGCGTTGGTGGGATCGTTGGTGATCGAAAGATCCGAGTTTTGCTCCGTGGTATACTGTGAGAGGGCTTGACCCTCTAGTCTTTTGTTGTATGATGGAATCTGTGTTTGGTAATTGCGATATACTAAATGTATGTTAAGCCGAATGTACTGATGGTTTGGACACCGAAGGGTGCAGTATGATGTAGAAGTTTTGAACATTGAAATGTTCTAGGAAAGGTATTGATGGCAGAGTTTGTTGAGAAACTCACATAGCTGGTTTCGACATATGTCCAAATCGGTGATCTTTGGTTACACTGTTAAACTTGAAGAGATAGTTTGACATATGCTTGGAATTAGTATTTCCGAGTTGCGCTTGTTGAACTGGTGATTTTTGAATGTCGTATCTGCGTGTGTTCGGAAATCGTTAGTACTTGGCTAATTATTGTTATTTACAACCAATGTGTTTCTATTAATAATAATACACGCGGCGTGCATGCTTGAAATTCACTTAGACTTGATCGTATTGTGGGTTTTTGAAAAGTGACATGAATTTGGGCGAGCCAGCCTTGTATTTTCAAATAAAACCTTGTGTCGGTATTTAAAGGTCGTGTATAAAAGTGTTTAAGACATTTTATAAAATGCTACCGCTATTAAGCCCTTGTCGTTTTTGAAAGGGGTCTTGAAAACGATTTTTAACCTATTGGTTTTATTTTCGAATAATTAGAGTATACGATTTTAAAATCAGATTAGCCTGGGGAAACCTAGGCTGTCGAGTCAAGTTGTGTTTGTTGAGTTTTGTCTCGTCGGATTTTGTCTAACTTAGTCACATCGCGACGCGTCATTTGAGATCAGTAGTCGTGATTAGTATTGAGGGGCGATCGTCACTTACGTGCGACCTATGGATGTTAAACTCCCTTCCTTGTGTTGTGCCTCGTGTGACACGAGTTATTTGTATGATTAGTCGTTAAATGATGGAATCCTTCTGTGGATTTTGATTTCACGATATGTGTTTATTCGACTCTCGTATTTGGTTTATACGAGGAGTGTCATTGTTGCTGATGTATTTTCGTACCGCATTTTATCCGCTGCGTGAGTTCTTTCAAACGGCTTTCGGTATTTTGCAAACTGAGTTTTATTTCGTAAAACCGATTCCCTGAATCAAGTTCTGGCATTTTGGCCTTGAACATTTCATGATGGTTTGACAAATGAGTTTGTGAGTTTTGGAAAATATTACCGTCATTGGTCTTTTTAGCATTTTCGAAATGACGTAGGAAATTGTGCTTAGCCTGGTAAACCAGTGTGAGAAATGTTTACGGCATGTAATTTTTCTGATATGTTTTGTTTTTGTCTCTGTGGGTCGTTAGCGCACGCTACGCTTTGCGGGTAGCGCGCGCGAGAGTGCGTTGGTAGCACGCTACGGGGAGGATAGCGCACGCTACCTGGTAGTTCAGGGCAGTCTAGGAGCTACTGGACTGGGTCTGAAGTTCTCGTTAGCGCACGCTAACACTTGGGGTTAGCGCACGCTAACAGTGTATTTTTGGTCAGGAGTTTTGTTTGGTGCTGTGATAGTGCACGCTAACCTTAATGATTAGCGCACGCTAATTGTGTCCAGTATAAATACTGGACACCAGTCTAGAAGTTGCATTTTTCTTCATTTCTTCTTCTTCCTCCATGAGTTTGGGACGTAGCGACTAGGGTTCGGATCTGGGCTGATTTTTCTTCCATCCAAAGGTGTTTTGGAGTATCCTAGATGATTTTTAACATCATCTAATCCATTGTTCTTCGCCGAATCTAGGTATTTTCTTGAATCCCTAGAGTTGACTTTTTGGAGTTTTGTTCTTGATATCGTTTTCCATCCAGTTTTGATAAACTGATTGTTGTTTTAACGATGTTGTTAAACATATCCTAAGGATTGTATATCATTGTCGTGATTTTGAACGATTTGATGCGTGTGATATGATGTGTTTAAGTGAATGTTGATACGTACGAATTTTGGGCATTTTGGCCTATTGTACTTCTGAAAAACCTTGAGTATCTTAGAAAATAAACCTCGAGACGTACTTTTAAAATGAATTATTTTCTCACAGTGTTCTCAAGATGCCTACTAGCGCCACGCTATGTTTCAAGATTATTTTACTTTGAGGATCAAAATATTTTGAGATATTTCTAATGATTTAGAAATGCATTCGCTTAGACCCGAAGGTTGAATATAGCTGAAAAGTTTTAATTTAACGAAAGGTGTCTTCATTTTTTTTATCAAACGCAAGATGATTTTTTTTTAAAGTCTCGATGACGATGTTTGTACTACTTTTTGATATATGATACTCAAGATCAACTGGTGCTCGCAAATTATTTTCAAAAGGTGGTTTTCGTTTTCAAAACCTATCATTCCTATTTGTGGTCCGGGAATATATGTGTGATGTTCGTACTCTCGTTAGGGTGTTAACCCCCGAGTTGTTGTTGAATTGGTGGTGTGAGCGTTGAGTCGTTCGCCACATAGTTGTCGTGGTAGCCTCTGTGAGGGGTGTGATGTTGGTATTGGATGTTGTCGCCTCGTAGCGGTTTATGCGTTATCGCATATATGCGAGCTGTTAGAGATCGGGTTGGTATGATTGTGTGCATAGGTGATTGTTCCGCATTGTGTCGATTGCTTGTTGTATTGTCACCTTGGTTCCGTTGTTGTGAGTTTCGGGGGCGAGGTCAAAGGTAATACCCATACTATTTTGACTTCTATATTTTCTCTTTCTCCAGTCTATCGATTCGCTCGTGTTCATTGATACCTTCTGAACTTGTTCTGTACCTTGGTTTCATCGTTCGAACGAGCTGTAATCTGGTTTTGAGTCGATCTGGTTATCGATGTGACTTTTCCGAATTCGGTTCGACTATTGTGAACCTTGTTCGGAAGTAACATCTTTTGCTTCTAATAGTTCTTTTATTCGAAGTGGATCGGATTTTGAACTTCTGTATTTTTGGCTCTATCGACTCGTTTATGCTCGTTAACATTTCTGAACTTTCCCTATCTCTTGCTTTTGTTGATCGAACGAGGGTGGTATTGTTTCGGAATAACTCGTCTGTCGTTGTGGCTTTTCAATCGCTATTCCCTTTCCTGTGGATCTTATGGGAATGCACGTCTTGCTGTTCTCACCAGGTCATCCTGGGAGTTGTTGTTTGAATTTTATTATCCTACGTGTTTCGGACATGATTGTTCGATTTTTGTTGTCTCAATCGTTTGTTTGTTCGATTTTTGTTCTCGTTTCGTGATTGTTGAGCGTTAAGGTCCTTCGTAATTCCCTTAAGTTCGGGAAATTAGTCTCGTTTTCGATCTTCCAACCCTTGGGCGGTGGAATTCCGTATTTGTTCAGCGTTGACTCGCGTTTTGGTTGATGAACCGTTGGGTTGGTCAATCGTATTGATTTTCGTTCGTTGAGTTTTGTGATTGCTTGGATAATCGACTCGATTGTATTGTCTATTTGATGACGCTTGTCACTCGTTGATTTTATTATGTCTCTACCGGTGGCGTTGTGTTAGTTGCCGTGGAGCGTATTTTCACGCCGTATGTCTCTTTGCGTTTCTTGCAGCGTTTCGCCGTCGGGCGCGAGTTTTCGGTTTTTGTGTATCTCGTTGAGTTCTCCTAGCGGGATATTGCTTCTCCCTAATTGTTTTAAGTTTCGGGACGAAACTTCTTTTAAGGAGGGTAGAATGTAATATCCGCAATTTTCGATTTTTGGTAAATTTCTTTTTTCGGCCAGAGTCCGTTTTAACCACTCGCTCATGACCGTTTCGTCATTCTGAGAATGATTAATTCTACACTTTTTGTCATCCGAGTTCGTTTCGGTGTTGTTTTGTTGAGTTCCGTGCTTTTTAGCGACTTTTCCGCACTTGAGTTCGATTCTTGCGAATCTCGTCCGAAACTGCTGTTTCGAGTTTCCCGCAAGTCTGTTTAACTTTGTTAGACGTGTTGTGAACTTCGGTTTGGTTATTCGATCACGTATCGTGATTTCCGGGTGTTTTGGGCCATTTTGTAATTTACCCAAAGTTACGGGTATCCATATCTGTATTTGTCGTCTCGACCCTTTTCTTGGTCGCGTATGATTAATTATTGCATTACATTTTCATTTCGAGTCGTTGACGTCGTCCGCGAACTTTTCGTCGTGTTCGTTCCATGTGTTTTCGGAAATCGAGGCGTCGGGTCGTGGCGGCCGTGACCGGGCCGGACCGGCATCGGAAGTCTTGGCATCGCCGAAAGGTGCACGGCAGAACCGCGAGCGCACGCCACGGCCCGGACGCCGCCGCGCTAGCTCGGCAGTGTAGCGCACGCTGCCGAGTCACCAGCCGCACGCCATCGGGCCCGGGCAGAGGGATTCCGAGGTTCGACTCGGCCAGATCGGCAGGTAGCGCACGCCATCGCCGGTCGAGCGCACGCTAACCGGCAGGGTAGCGACGTTGTCGGCCGACTAGCGACGTTACTGGGTGAGTTTGTTAGGCCGAGGCTCTCGGACAGTCGGCTAGCGCGCGCAGCTTCCGCCGTAGCGCACGCCAGCGGGAGTCGGGCATCCATGGTCGGCACTGGTCGGTGGTGCCGGGTCATGCGAGGCCATGGCCGAGAGTGCTCGGCCGATCGGCCGATAGCGCACGCTAGTCCGGGAAGGCTAGCGCACGCTAGTTCCGCCCAAAGATATAAATGATGTACCAACGACTTTTTCAGCCATTTTCCATTTCATTTCTCTTGGTCCGCGGTCGGGTTTTGGAGGAGACGAAACCATGTTGTTGGACAACAAATCCATGAAGTTTCGAGTTTATATCACCGATCAATCATCCTATAACATCCTTCGATCCATAATCAAGGTTAGATCTTTAGAACCCTACTTTTGGGTAGATTTGGGGGTTTTCGCTTTTTGTCCGATTCGTTTCCGCTTTTGTCGATTAATTCATGATGAATATGATTAATCTTGTTGGTATTCTTAGTTTCCCTACGGATTCATGGTATATTTCGTGATTTTTACGGAATCGAGAGGGTTTGGTTGTGGTCCGCCCTCGTTGTTGTTTATATACGAATATACATGAATCGTAGGCGGGTTTTCGGGTGTATTCCAATTCCGTATTCATTTAGAAATGGTTGTGATTGTATTCTTCGAATCGTTAGGTTCGGTTTCATTGGTTCCTAGCGTTCGTCGGTGACTTTCCTTTCCGTTCGTTGCGTCGTCAATAATTCAAGGCAAGTATTTTTTGGAAACCTCTATGCTTAACGTGAAATGGTAATGTATATTGTGTGTGATTTGCTCACCTAGGGAGGGTCGGACGGGATCACGGAGGGAATCTATGGCTTCGTCCTGGATTCATGAGCTTGTTTCGCTAGCCAGCTCGGGAGGGTCCTTAGAGGCCTCGAGTGGGATTCGTGGCTTCGTCCCGGTCCTAGGTGACGTGTGGTGCTTGGTTTGTTTTATGAATATGGCCAGCTCGGGAGGGTCCTTAGAGGCCTCGAGTGGGATTTGTGGCTTCCTCCCGGTCCTAGGCAAATGTGATTGACTGTTTATTTCCGGAAAAGACATGTCTGGTTTTGGCTTTTGAAATTGATATTGGTGCATGTACTATGAAATGTGTAAGCGATTGGTTTGCCTTAAATACTTGTACTAGCGTAATTGCTAACCCCTTTGGGGACCCATTGTCGGGGAAATTCTTGTTATGGATTTCAGGTTATGTTCAGCTAGACGAGCGGGCGCTGGGACGGTACGAGGATGTTGGCCAAGGTTGTTGACATGTGCAATTGAGTCTTGTTATTTCCTACTGTCTCTTTTGATGTGGATGTTTTCCAAATTGTAAACTTATAGATTGTACTCGCGAGTACTTAGGCCTTTCCTTTCGGATTGTGATTGGTCTTCGTTGGAGTTACTGTATTTGTCGGTTGATGTTTATTATGCCGGTTGTACCGGACGTGTTGTTTTATGTTCTTGTTGTTAACAATTGTTTCCTTGCTAACCGAGACAGTTCGTCGAGAGGTGTTTTCTTGTGTTAGCCTGGTGGATCCCATGTAGGGGTTCACGGCGCTGTAATACACCTCGAATATCTTGGGGCTGTTATGAATCGTAGGCGGGTTTTCGGGTGTATTCCAATTCCGTATTCATTTATAAATGGTTGTGATTGTATTCTTCGAATCGTTAGGTTCGGTTTTCATTGGTTCCTAGCGTTCGTCGGTGACTTTCCTTTCCGTTCGTTGCGTCGTCAATAATTCAAGGCAAGTATTTTTTGGAAACCTCTATGCTTAACGTGAAATGGTAATGTATATTGTGTGTGATTTGCTCACCTAGGGAGGGTCGGACGGGATCACGGAGGGAATCTATGGCTTCGTCCTGGATTCATGAGCTTGTTTCGCTAGCCAGCTCGGGAGGGTCCTTAGAGGCCTCGAGTGGGATTCGTGGCTTCGTCCCGGTCCTAGGTGACGTGTGGTGCTTGGTTTGTTTTATGAATATGGCCAGCTCGGGAGGGTCCTTAGAGGCCTCGAGTGGGATTTGTGGCTTCGTCCCGGTCCTAGGCAAATGTGATTGACTGTTTATTTCCGGAAAAGACATGTCTGGTTTTGGCTTTTGAAATTGATATTGGTGCATGTACTATGAAATGTGTAAGCGATTGGTTTGCCTTAAATACTTGTACTAGCGTAATTGCTAACCCCTTTGGGGACCCATTGTCGGGGAAATTCTTGTTATGGATTTCAGGTTATGTTCAGCTAGACGAGCGGGCGCTGGGACGGTACGAGGATGTCGGCCAAGGTTGTTGACATGTGCAATTGAGTCTTGTTATTTCCTACTGTCTCTTTTGATGTGGATGTTTTCCAAATTGTAAACTTATAGATTGTACTCGCGAGTACTTAGGCTTTTCCTTTCGGATTGTGATTGGTCTTCGTTGGAGTTACTGTATTTGTCGGTTGATGTTTATTATGCCGGTTGTACCGGACGTGTTGTTTTATGTTCTTGTTGTTAACAATTGTTTCCTTGCTAACCGAGACGGTTAGTCGAGAGGTGTTTTCTTGTGTTAGCCTGGTGGATCCCATGTAGGGGTCCACGGCGCTGTAATACACCTCGAATATCTTGGGGGTGTTATGAATCGTAGGCGGGTTTTCGGGTGTATTCCAATTTTGTATTCATTTAGAAATGGTTGTGATTGTATTCTTCGAATCGTTAGGTTCGGTTTCATTGGTTCCTAGCGTTCGTCGGTGACTTTCCTTTCCGTTCGTTGCGTCGTCAATAATTCAAGGCAAGTATTTTTTGGAAACCTCTATGCTTAACGTGAAATGGTAATGTATATGTGTGATTTGCTCACCTCGGGAGGGTCCGACGGGATCACGGAGGGAATCTATGGCTTCGTCCTGGATTCATGAGCTTCTTTCGCTAGCCAGCTCGGGAGGGTCCTTAGAGGCCTCGAGTGGGATTCGTGGCTTCGTCCCGGTCCTAGGTGACGTGTGGTGCTTGGTTTGTTTTATGAATATGGCCAGCTCGGGAGGGTCCTTAGAGGCCTCGAGTGGGATTTGTGGCTTCGTCCCGGTCCTAGGCAAATGTGATTGACTGTTTATTTCCGGAAAAGACATGTCTGGTTTTGGCTTTTTAAATTAATATTGGTGCATGTACTATGAAATGTGTAAGCGATTGGTTTGCCTTAAATACTTGTACTAGCGTAATTGCTAACCCTTTTGGGGACCCGTTGTCGGGGAAATTCTTGTTATGGATTTCAGGTTATGTTCAGCTAGACGAGCGGGCACTGGGACGGTACGAGGATGTCGGCCAAGGTTGTTGACATGTGCAATTGAGTCTTGTTATTTCCTACTGTCTCTTTTGATGTGGATGTTTTCCAAATTGTAAACTTATAGATTGTACTCGCGAGTACTTAGGCTTTTCCTTTCGGATTGTGATTGGTCTTCGTTGGAGTTACTGTATTTGTCGGTTGATATTTATTATGCCGGTTGTACCGGACGTGTTGTTTTATGTTCTTGTTGTTAACAATTGTTTCCTTGCTAACCGAGACGGTTAGTCGAGAGGTGTTTTCTTGTGTTAGCCTGGTGGATCCCATGTAGGGGTCCACGGCGCTGTAATACACCTCGAATATCTTGGGGGTGTTACAATTGTGGTCTCCGTCAAGGACACCCGCTCTCTCCATATCTGTTTGTATTGTGTATGGAATGTCTTGCCTTTATTATTACATAGATGGTTGACAGGAAGTTGTGGAAACCCATTTATCCATGTCGAAATGTCCCAGGTTTCTCACATCTTTTCTTTGCTGATGATTTGATTATGATGAGTAAGGCTACAATAGAGAATGCTAGAGTGATAAAATCAGTTCTTGATCAATTCTGTGGAAGCTCCGGTCTGAAACTTAATCTGGAGAAGTCTAAAATCTTTTTTTCTAAGACGAATGGGGCTTCTCTCAAAAGAATCATATCTGAATTGTTTGGGTTTAAGCAAACTCCAAATTTGGGAAAGTATCTTGGGGTATATCTCAACCATGGCAAGCCTTACAGGGAGACACAAAGCAAGATCTTTGACAGGATTATGGAACATTTTGATGGGTGGAAAATGAAGTTGCTCACCTTAGCGGGTGGGGCTACTCTTATTCAGTACGTTTCTACAGCTATCCCAATTCACATGATGCAGTCAACTTGGCTTCCTGAAATATACATTCGAAGCTTGATCATCTTAATAGAAGTTTCCTTTGGTCTTCCGATCAAGTTAAACGTAAGATCCATCTCGTCAGTTGGGAATAGGTGACGAAACCTAAAAAACAAGGTGGATTGGGGATTCGAATGGCCCGAATGAACAATGAGGCCCTCCTTGCAAAACTTGTTTGGCGTCTGTTGAAGGGTGCGAAGTCTATTTGGTTAGACTTTATGTGTCAAAAATATCTTAAACACAAGACACTTCTCGATTACATTCCGAAAACGGGAGATAGTGTCACTTGGAAAGGAATTACCCGATGCGCCCAATTGATCAAAGATAAATTTCGATGGAAAATTGGTTGGAAGTCTAATGTATATTTTTGGTTTGATCGTTGGCTTGGAGATATTAGATTGACTGATGAGGTCGGAAGTATTGTTCAAGCTGATTTGAAACTTCCTGTCAGATATGTATTTTATGACGGCGAATGGTATCTAGAAAATATTCATACTTCTATCTCGATGCCGCTCAAGCAGGACATTCTGCAATTCACTCCACCTATAGGGGAGTCCGATGATATTGTTGTCTGGAACACTACTTCCTCTGGAATTTTCACCTGCCAATCGGCTTACCGGACCTTGCAAGATTTGTATAGTCACTCGAATACTCGTGCAGCTAATTGGAATTGGATCTGGAAAAATAAGCTTAACAATAAGCTGAAGCATTTCATCTGGCTCGCCGCTCTATATAGGTTGGCCATAATCGCTTCGGTTCTAGTGGGGATTCTCACAAGATGCAATTTGTAGGTCGTGTCTTAAGGCTGATGAATCTACTATCCATATGGCTCGGTATTGCCCTGATGCTAGAACAATTTGGACCATTGTTCTTGATGATGATAACATGAGGAGATTTGATGCCGTTGGTGACTATGATTGGTTTCGGATAAATTTGAAGCATAGGGAGATAAAACCAAAATTTAACTCTTCTGCTAGTTGGCCTCAGGTTTTGCCTCGGCAGTGTGGATGATTTGGAAGGCCCGTAACTCGTCGATCTTCAAAGGAAAAAATATTCTCATTGCCAATGTCATTTTTCAGATCAGACAGTTGAGTGAGGATCTTGCAAGTAAGGCTTCAGATACTCTTCCTTCACATTTGCCTTGGTCAAGACCACCTCCTGAGTGGGTTAAATTAAATATAGATGGGAGCTTGCAACAGGGAATGAGCTATAGAAATGCCGCAGGATTGGTTAGAGATGATTCCGGAGCGTGGAGATGGGGTTTTGTGCTGCAATCTTCGGCTCCAACAGTTGTCGAAGTTGAGTTGATAGCACTTTCAAGAGGTCTTGAGTTATCATGGGAACGTCGTATTCCTCGACTAGTGATTGATACCGATTTTGCATCCATCCATCAGTGGGTGACTGGTTCTGAAAATCGACAACATTATCTACAAGCAGTAGTGGACAAGTGTTGTATGTTACTTCACAAGCCTTGGCAATTCAAGTTCCATAAAATAAATCGAAGTGCTAACAAATGTGCACATCGGTTGGCAAAAATGGAGAATATCTCAGGTTATGTATTCTTGGATATCCCGCCTGCAGTTTTGAAGGAAGCTCTTGAAGCTGATAGTTTAGGGTCCCAGTGACTTTGTTTCCAATGTACCAAAAAAAAACTCGAAGTAAGAGTAGGAGTACCACTAGCACCACCTTCTCCTCATCGAGGAATGCCGGTGATAGCCTTTTCTTTTCCCACTTGAATTGGCCACTTGACATTTTTTCAATTAATATGAAAGAAAGTAGTTTTGAGACTTGAGATAATAGAAAGAAGAAGATAGATGATTAGAGTCGGTGTGCGGAAAATAGAGGGTGATAGAGTGATTTTTATAGGTGTTAAAATATATTAAAAAATATTAAAAGAAGGCTTGCGAACATTTCAAATCGCCGGTTCCCGATTGAATCGCCGGTTCACGATTTGAATCGACGATTTTTGAGCAATGGTCATGTCAATTTTAAATTTTAAAATTTACCCCCCCCCCCCCCCATTTTAAAAATTCATTTTTTTTAACCGATTGTTCTGTTCGTCAATACGCTGAACCCGAATCGAATCGTCATAAGATGGTTGACAGTTCTGGTTTTGAACCGAACAACGTTCAATGGTTAATCGAATCGCAGTCAATGATTCAAACTCGGTGGTTCGTTCGGTTCAACCGAACCTTTGAACACATCTAGTTTTAGGTCATTTTTTATATTTTCTGTCTTAATCTACTCACTCTACCATATATTATATAATTTGTTTGACTTCTGACGATCACCAACACTTTTACCATGATTTTTTATGATTATAAAATTATAATATTTTAGAAATATATTGCATGAAATATTTATTTTTGACTATATCTCATCATAATTCAATATATTTTTTTCATAAATGTATGGTCAAATTGAATAAGGCCTAGTTTGGAATTGTTGCGACTTAGAAAAAGCTGCTGCAGTTTTATTGTGAAAATAATCAGGTGTGAATTTAAACAGATTTGTGTCTGGTGAATATTATTTTTAAAGTACATTTAAGATGTAAAATATATTTCCAATATTTTTTATGACAACAACTTCTAAAATCAACCTTAATGCTGCTTCCAAAATCTGCTGCAAATGAGCCATAAATTCTAAAAAAACTATCTTTTTCATCTACCAAATACTATCAAATTTAAAAATTTATCAAAAAAACTAATTATTCTTAAAGTTAAGCAATACCATACCGACCTAAGTTTGACCAAAAAATCAAGTGAATAGTCTATTATAAGATGGAGGAAATATTATTTCAGCAAGCCCAATATATCAGCAAAATTTTTAACTTAAAAGACTTTTTGTGGGCCTTGTAGTTGTTGCGATTTGCATTAAATTCAAAGTTAAATTTTTATTAATTTTTTTCAATAATGGATGAGTCATTACAACAAAAAATGAGAATCACAATCATAATCTATATTCTGAGTAGATAAATAATTATATTTATCTTTCATAAATTCAATTTTAGATAAGTGAGATATCATCATGGTCGATCTTGTTATAAGACTAGTGGAGTTGCCGTTTTGGCCTCTTGATCCCCAAATTCCTTACTCCAGTATTAATAATAGGCTCGAAGTGCCAAGTAAGCCAACAACAGTCCACTACCACAATATAAAAAAGACCAATCTGTGGCTTTTTTAATTTGAACTTCGAAATAGTAATTATTGTTCCACTATTTTAAATTCAAAAAATAACATGCTTCAAGGAACAAAATTTCCAGATGAAAGAGTTGGATTTGGCCCCTAAATCCCACATGATCGATAGTGGATATCTTGGTTGGCCGGTTGGGCATTTAATTTGGGACAATTTGAAAAGTCCACTCTATTTTAAAGTGCAACAATGATACATACACAACCAATTTACATAACTAAACTTTACAACACATCATCTCACCATACATTTATCACTAAATTCATTATTTATTCCACCACCTACCCAACCACTCACATCATCAATGGTTCAAAACAAACACAAACGTTACAACGGTTGTGATTGTATCATTTTTCTTTAAAGTGAAATATCCCACATTGGAAATATTTCCAAGTGGTGAGCATTTTATATGTGAGAATATGAGTAGACTATTAAAATAGAGTACTGAGAGTGACAACAAGGTGGTGCAATATTCACATTCTATTTTTTTAATTTATTTTCTAAACATACGATGCATTAATTTGTGTTCGGGTTTTTTTGTTGCTACATTTTGGAACTGTTTTTGCATTTAGGCACTTTATCATGATATTATCATGTTATACTATCGTGCTGGATTTTTTGATCAATCTTGGTTTTTATGATTATTGTGGCAATTCTTATGTGTTGAGTTATAATTTATCGTGAGCGAAATTTGTTTCGATAAATTTTTTGGTGTTTTTGATTTCGACTCATTGAAGGGCCTTGAGCCGGGATGATATTGGTCGTAGGAGCTAAGTTTATGCCCAACGGCATGCTTAAGGTCGTAAGGTGCTCGAATTACGATCCCTAAAGAAGGGGGCATATGGTCGTAAGTGGAGGAATATTACAGTCGTAGGTAGGTTGGTTCAAGAACCATGAGATTCCAATGAGCATATAACGACTGTATGGATTTTTGGTTACGGCCGTAAGGTGGTCAAGTTACGGCCATAAGAGGAGAGAGTTACGACCATAACTTTGTTAGGTTTAAATACCTGATAGCCATAATTTTTTATTGGGATTTTTATATTTTCACCTCCTCTTCATCTCCTTAGCCAATTTGTCTTGGGATTTCGAAACTTTGGACTTTGAGCACTATAACACACCATCAAGGAGAATCTCACATGGAACTAACATCAATCATCAATCTATTTTCATTTTCACCTGATAAAGGTAATTCTTGACCAAACACTAGTTTTTAAATTTTGGGAGTTGGGGGAAGATTTCATTTGTTTAATACAAATTGAGAGATGTAAATCTGAACATGAGTACAACTGTAGATTCCTGTGTATTCCTCATGGTTATGTTGTCAAAAATCCATGGAAAATCATTCATAGGATTGAGTTGATTTGTGTCCTCTAAGTGTTTGATATATTGCTCAAGCGAGTTATAGTGGGGGTTTCGGTTGTTTTTCCTTCGGTTTCGCTCATTCGGTATTGTTGGTTATCTATGTTATACATAAAGGGCTTGGAATATCATTTTTAAATCGATAGAACCTTGATTGAGCATTTTTCTTTCCACATTTAAAAGGAAAACATCCTAATTACTCCCTCCGTCCCGCCCAAAGGTTTACATTTCTATCAAAAAGTAGTCCTTTTAGTAAGTTTACATATATCACTTTTTACAATCAATTCAAACAATCACTTTTTACTTTTTAATCTCCACCTCTCATCAATATTTTTTACTTTTTAATCTCCACCACATATTTAACCATCATTACTTATACCAATCATTACCTAAAATACACCAAATATACACCAGCTGTCAATCTTTGGCTGGGACAGAGGGAGTATGTTGTTGCGTGTGCTATATAGACGATATGATATAATTGATATTGTTGGTGACCCAATAATGAACCTTAATTTATGATTTGATGCATTATTATTACTAGCATTTGATAACATCTATTCTCCGTAGTCATTCATGTACATAAATTCAAATGAATAAAAGAGATACTTCTGGTAGTGTCATAAGCGAATCATATATATATATATATATATATATATATATATATATATATATATATATATTAGTATCTCAATAAGTCTTTGAACTTGAGATTATCAATGTTCTGGATGATAATCACTATACCTTAACGTAATCAAATGTTCTTTGCGAAAAGATGATTATAAAGGTTAACATAATCAAGCAGTGCGTTTACTCAATCAAAATGTTTACTTCAGAAGAGAGGTAGTCCCAACAATCTGCTCGCTATGTCGCTCTCAAAGAGAAAGAGGAGCTCAAGTTGTCTCTTCATAAGGATAAGAAAAGGTCTTATGACGCCGAGCAAGAGCTAAAGGCAAGGGTGGCTCATCTTGAAGCGCAACTCGAGGAGCCGACGACCCAGGTCAAAGCCGAGAAGGCCATGTCAAATAAGATTTCACTCAAGGCAATTACCCAACAACGCTTGATCTGATTGTGGAATTTATGAATGGGGAACACGTGAAATGGGCCGCTGTGAAGGAGATTCACATGTGTGAGGATATCCTGAATGGGGTCGACAATGATGAGGATGCCAAGGAAGGAGAGGGCGACCAAGATCTGATGGAACAGCAGACCGAGACTTCTTACGGGCGTTCCTCCTGATAGTTTTTTTCTAATGTTTTGGTTACCGTTATGATTTACTTACTTTCGTGTTGTATTTTGTAGTATTGGAGTATCTTGCCCGGATATTCAGTGGAACTCTCTAATTATATTTCAATCTTGTTTTGTAGATGTGTTGTGGTTGTACCACCATGAACTTGTATTATTTATGTTATTAAAAATATTGAGGCTACCTTTCTTTTATAGTCAGGGGTCGACTCTTATTTATTGGTGAAAGAATTGCATCATCTTTTAAATTGAGTTTCCTCTTAGTTCGAGAGGATGCCCTTCCTGTTGCTATAATATTATCTATTATATATTTTTGTCGTATAACTGGGTTACTCTTTCTTTTGTGAGAGGTCGGCCCTTGATCATACTTGTGATTCTTGTCATTTAAATGGTTGTCCCTCCATTTGGGAAAGATCTTCTATATCCGCGAGAGGTTGTCTCTCTTGTGTAATGATGAATATGTTTACCTTCTTTTTGATGAGAGGTTGACTCTATATCATACTTGATATTTTTTGATCGTTTCTTTTTCTGTTTGAAGGAGAGTTTGACTCTTCTCTGTGAGAGAGGTTGTCTCTCTTTATAATGATGAATATGTCCACCTCTTTTTGGTGAGAGGTTGACTCTTATTCAAACTTGAGATTTTTTGGTCCTCTTTTTATTTTTTTATTTTGAGAAGGTTGCCTCCCCCTCTTGGGGGTCTTCCATATTTGAATGAGAGGTTGCCTCTCTTGTATAATAGTGAAAATATACACCTCCTTTTGTTGAGAGGTTGACGGTAATTTAAACTTTAGATTTTATCATCTTTTTTTTATTTTGAGAGGTTGCCTCCCCATTTTTATTAGTCTTCCATATTTGATGGAGATGATGCCTCTCCTTTTGGGAAGGTCTTTTCATATTTGGTGGAGATATTGCCTCTCCTCTAAAATTTTGGGAAAATATCTACCTCTCATATGAGAGTGGTCATCCCATTTCTTTTTAATTTTGAGAAGGAGATCTACCCTTATTACTCGAACTAGGTCTTTTGTAGAGGGTGCCTCCCCCTTTTGGGTGTCTTCCATATTTGAAGGAGATAATGCCCTCCCCTTTCGGGAAGGTTTCTTCATATTTGGTGGAGATGTTGCCTTTTCTTCAAAAAAAATTGGAAAAATGTCTACCTCTCATATGCGATGGGTCATCCTATTTTTTTTTTTATATTTTGAGAGAGAGGTCGACCCTTGTTACTCGAATTGGGTCTTCTATTCGAGAGAGTGCCTCCCCTTTATATGTAAAGGTTGATCCTTCATGCTTTCTAGTTTGAGAGGGTGTTCCTCCAAGAGGTTTGCATACTTGTAAGAGAGATTGCCCATTTTCTACAATGAATTTTAACTTTCCTTTGTGGGAGATATTGCCCCTCATTTTCCGGAGGGTCTTCTATATTTTGAGAAGAAGTTGCTTCTCCTCCTAAGTTGGTGGAAAATGTCTTCTTTTGATGAGAGAAGCTCCTTCTTTTTTATGATACTACTATTTGAATAATATATTATTATTACTATTACTATTATTATTAATATTTTTATTATTATTAAGAGGGTACTCTTTTTTGGTAAGAGGTAAGTGGAATTTTCAAGCATGGTTTGATATTACATAATAATTTGGTCAGACCGATTGTTTCTATCCGTTGTAAATTTTCAAAACACGAGGCAGACAATTTTTTGTAACAAGTAATATACCTAGGACTCTTAAACTCAATCTAGTAATAGAGGTAACATTTGAAAGTAAAACAATAGTGGGTGGGATAGCCAAAAAAGTGAAAAAATAAATTATGAAGACTTATCTGGAGGTACATGGAGTTGTTCATGGCCAATCTTGAACTTTAATCCCATTGGAGCGGGTTGCTGCCTAGTCCGAATGATTTGTGCTTGGACTGTTCAAGCTTGGGTCACCTATCTAATAAAAGGTTCCATCGCCCGGGTTAGATAACCGACTCGACCCTTCATTGGGGGCCCTCAGGATGGCTGACATAATTTATACCCTGTAAAGAATTTTGTGGAACCCCTGGACTAGAGGAGGCATTTATCGGCCTGCCTAGTCGGGTTAGATAACTTACTAGTCCCTGGTCAGACGGGGTTATTTAAATGAAAGGTCAATCTCAAAGCCTGAATTTAAATTGTTATCTTCATTCCGAGGGTCCTCGTGATGGTTGACATTAATTTATACCATTCATTTGGAGGTACTCATGATTAATTGATACCCTGTAAGGAAATTTTGTGAATTCCCTGGATTAGATGGGGTGATTAACCGGTCTGCCTAGTCAGGTTAGGCAACCGACTTGTCCTGGTCATACCGGTTGTTTTTAACGAGAGGTCAATCTCAAATACAAAGATCAAAAGAAATAATATTTAAAATGGACTGCTGTCCAAACGTTGGGGATGGGGAGACCGTCTTCTGCCTGCAACTTGTATGCTTCATTTCCCACGACCTTGACAATTTTGTAAGGCCCTTCCCAGGTTGGACCTAATTTTCCCGCACCTGCCTCTTTTTTGTTTTGTAAGACCCTATGTAACACCAACTCCTCTTGTTTGAAGGTACGAGTGCGCACATGCTTATTAAACTGTTGGGCGGCCTTTTGTTGATAAGTTGTCTTTCGAATCAAGGCTATCTCTCGAAGGTCGTCAATTGCATCGAGTTCATGCTCCAATTCACCATTATTATCTTGTTCGTCCTCCACCACATACCTAGTTGTCGGGAGTCTAACCTCTATAGGGATGACTTCTTCTGTTCCATAAGTCAAACAGAAGGGTGTCTCTCCGACATGGTTCGGTAGGACCACAAGACTCCTGGCAGTTGGTCCGCCCAATCTCCCTTGGCTTGACTCGACTTTTTCAGGTAGTTGATAATTCTCTTGTTGGTTGCTTTGGCATATCCATTGGCTTGAGGATACCTTGGGGTGGAAACGTGAGTTTGATGCCCCATTCTCTGTAGAAATCTTTGAACTTGTAGCTCACGAATTGAGATCCTTTGTCCGTTATAATTTCTTTCGGGAGTCCAAACCTGCAAATGACATGTTTGCAAATGAAAGTTTTAACCTCTCGTTTATGAATTTGCTTGAAAGCCTCTGCTTCTACCCATTTTTTGAAGTAGTCAGTGATTGCGAGGATAAATACTCATCACCCTGGTGCTACAAGAAGCTTCCCCATTATGTCCATCCCCCATTTTATGAAAGGCCGTGGGGCGAGGGTATTGTGCAGCTTATCCACCGGGAAATAGATAATTTGTGAATGTTGCTCGGGTTGGTCGCACCTTTTTGCATGGTCGATTGAGTCTGTCCTCATGGTTGGCCAATAGTACCCTGCAGTGAGTGTGCGGTTTGACAACTCCTTGCTCCTGAATGGGCACTCCCCTTGGTGTAGCTCTGTGAAGATGTACTTGGCTTCTATTGGGGTGACGTACCTGAATAGCAGGCCAGAGAAGGACCTTCTATAGAGTTGGTGTTTTGTAGACAATATCGGGAAGCTCTCGTTTTCAATCTTCTCGCCTCATTTTTGTTTGATGGACGCACCCAAATTAGTTAATGAATCTATGTAGATGTTCTCCATCCTTGGCACTTGGGCTATAAGAATTATTCGAACTTGGCCTGCAAGACCTTGGATATTTTGAGGTAGGCCGCTACTATGGGATCTCTGTCTGGTATGACCCCTGCAAATGATTAAAAACCCATTGTGAATTAGAATACACTTGGAGGTTTTTATGCCCATCTCTTGAGCGAAGTGTAGTCCAGCAATGAGCATTTCGTATTAAGTTTCTTTGTTGGTGGCCTTAAACCCACAATGTGTAACACCCCCAAACCACTCGGGAATATTACAGCGCTGCAGACCCTCTCCGCGAGGATCTACTAGGCTAAATACAAAACAATACATCACTTCACATGCCGACATGGCTACATATGTAATATCCGGTATTTTTCTTTCCCTTGTATTTTCATTTTTAGTATATTTCTCGGTCATAGTAACCCTCGTGTACCTTTCAGTGTGTCCTTCCTGTCAACTGTTGAACTGTATTCTCGTTATTGTGGTGCGGAACCGCCGTTTCGGGGTTGCCGTGGATCCATTTCGTGTTATTGGTTCCCAAATATTGATTCCTATCGTTTTATTCTCTTTCCGGATCATTTTTATCATTTTGGGACCCAATAGGGGGTGTGGGCCGCGGCACAAGATGTGCGTGCCGCGGCACACAAATTCCTTCAGTTGTTGGTCGGACAAACTGTACTGTGTGCCGCGGCACACCCATCCGGTGCCGCGGCACAGCGCCAGGCCAGTGCCGCGGCACACTCGTGTGTCTTCTGCGACCTAAACCCAACTGTACTGGGTGCCGCGGCATACGCAGGCTGTGCCGCGGCACAATGCCGAAACCTGGGAGTAATTTTTGGCCTGTGCCGCGGCACACTTCGGCTGTGCCGCGACACACAAAGCGGTAATTGTGCAATCTCGTCCTTATTAGACGAGATCGGTCGTCTTCTCCTTCATTTCACCTGCATCGCGAGAGAGAGTGAGAGAGAGGGGAAGAGTTCTTCATCTATATCCATTGGGGGGTTGATTTTCATCATTTTTCTTCGGTAGTGAAGCCCGGACAATCAATCCAACGCGTGTTCTACGGATCTTAGTACTTGAATCTCCAAAGGTAATATTTCTAGAACCCTATTTTCGATTAATTTGGGGGTTTTGGGATTTTCTTCCGATTCGTTCCGTTTTGTTGGTGGATTCATGATGTATATGATTAATCTTGTTGATATCATTAATTTCCCTACGGATTCATGGTGTATTTTCATAGTTTTGCGGAATCGAGAGGGTTTGGTTGTGGTCCACCCTCGTTGTTATTTTGTGCGAATATACATGAATCGTAGGCGGGTTTTCGGGTGTATTCCATTTCCGTATTCGTTTAGAATTGGTTGTAATTATGTTCTTCGAATCGTTAGGTTCGGTTCCGTTGATTCTTAGCGTTCGTTGGTGATTATCCTTCCGTTCGTTACGTCGTCAATAATTCAAGGCAAGTACTCTTGGAAACCTTTATGCTTAACGTGAAATGGTAATATATATTGTGTGTGCTTTACTCACCTCGGGAGGGTCCGACGGGGCCTCGGGGGAATCTATGACTTCACTCTGGATTCATGAGTTGTTTCGCTAGCCAGCTCGGGAGGGTCCTTAGAGGCCTCGGGTGGGATTCATGGTGGCGTCCTGGTCCTAGGCGATGCCTGTGCGTGATTTGTTGTTGTAAAGTAGCCAGCCCGGAAGGGGTCCTTAGAGGCCTCGGGTGGGATTCATGGTGGCGTCCTGGTCCTAGGCAAATTGATTATTTGACTGTTTGTTTCCGGAAAAGACATGTCTCGTTTTGGCCCTTGAAATTGTTTGTTTTGGTGCATGTACTATGAAATGTGTAAGCGATTGGTTTGCCTTGATTACTTGTACTAGCGTAATTGCTAACCCCTCTGGGGACCCGTTTTGGGTAAATTCTTGTTATGGATTTCAGGTTATGATTATCCGAACGAGCGGGCACCTGGACAGTACGAGGACGTTGGCCAGGGTCGTTGACATGTGCATTTGGGTCTTTCTATTTCTTTCGTCCATTTCGATTTGGTTGTTCTAATAATTATAAACTTATAGAGTGTACTCGCGAGTACTTAGGCTTTTCATTTCAAACTCCGTATTGTGCCACTTTTAAATTGTTACATTGTTGGTTGACGATCATTTCGCCGGTTGCTCCGGGCGTAACTTTTTATGTCTTATAATTAAATGTGTGTCCTCGCTAACCGGAATGGTTAGTCGAGTGGAGTTTTCTTGTTTGTAGCCTGGTGGGTCCCATGTGGGGGGTCCACGGCGCTGTAATTTACTCTGAATATCTCGGGGTGTTACAGAAAATGGTATCAGAGCCCTAGGTTTATGGATACCTAGGCTTGTTGGTTATTTGGGTCTAGTCGTGTTTTGTTTTGCACATTGTCACACCGGCCAAAGATCCCAAGATACTTCCAGTGCTCGTAAGTTTTCTTATTCGGCTCTTTTGTTTCTTGCATTGTATTTCCACTTTTGAATCGTGGTTGCTTTTTCCTCCCTTACTCATCATCAATATACTTCTGTTATCCCTTAACACCAGTATGGATGCCGGAGGAAACCGTGGTCGTGGTCGTGGTCGTGGACGCGGCCGGGGACGTGGGGCAGCCGGTGGGGCGGCCACGTCGCATTCCTCGGGAGCCGGCAGTACCGGTGACCGTCACAGTCATGCTTCTTCTCAGGAGCGCGCCGATCTTGGTATTGCGGCTGTTATGCAGCAAATGGTTAACCAGATGGCGACTATAGCTCAGGTGGTCCAGAACCCCGATCAGGCCCATGCTAATCGGGGCGGAACGGATCGTTGGCTCCAGGATGTCATCAAGATGCATCCTCCCCAGTTTTCGGGAGCTTCGGACCCGAGCGGCTGGGAAGGGTGGATCAAGGAGATATCCAAAGTATTTACTGCTACCAATTGCCCCGAGGACCGTAAGGTCCCTATTGCTCAATATTTTCTCACGGGAGATGCTACGGATTGGTGGGAGGCCGTTGGTCCCAAAGATCATGTTGCTTCATGGGCCGAATTTCAAGAATTGATGGAGACCGAATATTGCCCGTGGCCGGTTAGACAGGCTCGGGTCCATGCCTTCTATGATGCTCAACCTCGGGATATTCCCGTATCCCAGGCTATTGCCGATTTTAACAAGGAGTTGGGTTACGTGAAGACCCAAGTTGTCGAGGAGAGCGACAAAATTTTTCATTTCTCCAGACGTATGAAACTGTCCATTCGGGACTATATGTCTGGACTTGTCTGCACTACCCTGAAGGATTATCAGAGTCGAGCTCTTGCCTATGATATGTCGGTGACGGCCAGTGCGGCGGTTCGAGAGAGTAAGAAACAGAAATCCGCCGGAAATTTCTCGAGTCACAAGGGTGGAGGTCAGCACAAGTCTCAGTCTGCGAACATTCTTGGTGGTAATTCGTCTCGTTTCTCTGGGGGCTATCGAGGTACTGCCAGTGCCCTCGTTCGGGATACCAAATGCTTTAACTGTGGCGAGCCGGGCCATCGGAACCGGGAGTGTCCTCGTCCGCCTCTGATTTGTCATACTTGTGGTCAGTCGGGCCACAAGGCTTCCTTTTGTGAGCGGGCAAAGCGGCTTTTTGGTACTCAGACTTCTTTTCCAGCACCTATGGAGCCGAGTGTGAACCAGGGCTCATTTGCTCCGCCGCCTCCATTGAGTGCCGGCCGAGGTAGGGGTCGGGGTCAGCCCGCCAGAGGAGGAGCTTCCAGCGTCGGCTCTGCCCAGCCGCGTATCTACGAGATGAGGAGGGCCGATGACCCAGCAGCTACTGTGGCGACAGGTACCGTTCATATCCATTCTCATTCTGTCAGTGTACTTTTTGATTCGGGTGCTACGCATTCATTCATTTCTCTAGAGTGTGTACGCCGTTTGAGTCTCGACTGCTTGTCACCTTGCGAGCCTTTCATCGTTAAACTCCCTAGCGGTGATAGAATTGTCGGTGATCGAGAAGTCCGAGACTGTTCTGTGATCATTTGTGAGAGGGCTTGGCTCTCTAATCTTATTGTTGTGAGTATCGAGGGCGAGGATTTAATTCTCGGGAATGATTGGCTCGAGCGGCATGGTGCAATCATGAACTACCGCACGAGGATCATTACCATGTTAGCCGAGGACGGCACTGAACACTCTTTTGCGGGGCGAAAGAGAAACCAGAAGTTTGTTATTAACGCCTTGAAGGCGGTGAAACTCCTGAGAAAGGGGTGTACTGGTTATTGGTGCTACGCCTTGAAGGCGGAGAATGGTGGAGTCGAGTTTTCGTCGATTCCAGTCGTTAGTGAGTTTCCTGATGTATTTCCTAACGAGTTTCCGGGATTGCCACCGGATCGTGAGGTTGAGTTTGTTATAGAATTAGAGCCGGGCGCGGCTCCGATTTCGAAGGCGCCGTATCGCATGGCACCTTCAGAGATGGCCGGGTTGAAGAAACAGTGGAGTGAACTTCTGGAGTCGGGGTATGTTCGACCGAGCGCCTCGCCTTGGGGCGCACCGCTCTTGTTTGTGCGTAAGAAGGATGGTTCACTACGTTTGTGTATTGACTATCGCGAACTAAACAAGGTGACCATCAAGAACAAGTATCCTTTGCCGAGAATCGATGACTTGTTTGACCAGTTGCAGGGAGCTGCGGTATTCTCGAAGATTGATTTAAAATCGGGGTACTATCAGCTCCGGGTGAGAGAGTCCGACGTGCCGAAAACAGCTTTTCGGACGAGATACGGACACTATGAGTTTGTAGTTATGCCTTTCGGGTTAACTAATGCGCCGGCGGTGTTCATGCAGTTGATGAACAAAGTCTTTATCGAGTATTTGGATAAGTGTGTCGTCGTCTTCATTGACGATATTCTTATTTATTCGAGGAATGAGGAAGAGCATGCCCATCATTTGCGGATAGTGTTAGACATTTTGAGGGCCGAGCAACTCTATGCGAAGTTCTCGAAATGTGAGTTAATTTGAAGGAAGTGATGTTTCGGTCACGTAATTTCGGTAGAGGGAGTTCGAGTGGATCCGCGAGAGAAGATTGAGGCGGTGTTGGATTGGGCACCGCCCACAAGTGTGAAGGAGGTCCGTAGTTTCTTGGGTTTGGTGGCTACTACCGTAGGTTCGTGAGGTTTCTCAAAACTAGCTCGGCCACTTACACGATTGCTCAAATCCGAGAAGTTAAATGCGGACCGATGAGAGGCAGTCGAGTTTCGAGGAGCTGAAGAAGCGTCTGACTTCAGCCCCGGTTTTGGCGTTGCCATGTGGCAACGAGGGATTCGCCGTTTATAGCGATGCTTCGGGCCAAGGTCTTGGGTGCGTATTGATGCAGCACGGCAAGACTATTGCCTATGCGTCGAGACAGTTGAGGCCGTATGAGCTTAACTACCCTACTCATGATTTGGAGTTAGCGGCAGTCGTTTTTGCGCTCAAGATTTGGCGTCACTATCTTTTCGGCTCTGCATGTCAGATTTTTACCGATCATAAAAGTCTGAAATACATATTTACTCAGCGGGAGTTGAATATGAGGCAGAGGAGGTGGTTAGAGTTGATTAAGAATTATGACCTCGAAATCCTTTATCATCCGGGCAAGGCGAACGTCGTGGCCGACGCCTTGAGTCGGAAACCGATTGCATTGCGAACGCTTGAGATCCTTACGTCTCAGTCTGAGCTTCGCCGGGCTTTGATTGAGTTTGATATTGAGGTTTTGTTGCCTGGAGCTGTCGGGCAACTTTGTGCTTTAGAGATTTCGTCGTCTTTGATCGATGAGATTAAGCTAAAGCAATTAGAGGATCCAATGATTACTCAAATCCGAGAGAACGTTCTTAGGGGAAAGTCTCCTGGGTTTTTGATTCACGAAGATGGTGTTTTGAGATTTCGGAGTCGGCTTTGTGTGCCGAACGATCCAGAGTTGCGACAGAGTATTTTGCGTGAGGCCCATTCCACACCCTATTCCGTTCATCCTGGTTCGAGTAAGATGTACAAGGACCTGAGGAGGAACTTCTGGTGGAATGATATGAAGGAGGACGTCGCACAGTTTGTGGCGAGATGTTTGACTTGCCAACAGGTCAAAATCGAGCATCAGCGACCGGCTGGGTTATTGCAGTCACTTCCCGTTCCGGAATGGAAATGGGAAGATATATCAATGGATTTCATTACGAGTTTGCCGAGATCGAGATCGGGCATGAATATGGTTTGGGTGATTGTTGATCGTCTGACCAAGTCGGCACATTTTCTGGGCATCAAGGACACTTGGGGCCCGGAGAAATTGGCTCGTGTGTTTATCGCGCAGATTGTGAGACTTCACGGTACCCCGAAGTCTATTGTTTCGGATCGTGATGGACGTTTCGTATCACACTTTTGGCAGGCGGTGCATAAGGCGTTGGGTACCCGTTTGCATTTGAGTACCTCTTTTCATCCCCAGTCAGATGGACAGTCGGAACGCACTATCCAGACATTCGAGGACATGTTGCGTGCTTGTGCCCTCGATTGGAGTAGCGACTGGGAGGAGCATTTGCCATTGATCGAATTCACGTACAACAATAGTTGGCACGCGTCGATTCGGATGGCACCGTATGAGGCACTTTATGGGCGACGATGTCGATCGCCGATTTGTTGGAATGAGGCGTCCGATTTGGTCGGGACCGAGCCGGATGTCGTTTTAGAGACGAGGCGGAAGATAGAATTAATTCGGGAACGGATGTTGACGGCCCAAAGTCGACAGAAGTCATATGCCGATGGTCGTCGTCGACCTTTAGAATTCGAGGTGGGAGACAACGTTTTGCTGAAGGTGTCGCCGACGAGAGGAGTTTTCCGTTTCGGGAAGAAGGGGAAGTTGAGTCCGAGATTTATTGGACCCTTCGAGATTCTCGATCGGGTCGGTGGGTTAGCATACCGTTTGGCATTACCCTCGGCCTTGAGTCACATTCATAGCGTTTTTCATGTTTCCCAGCTGAGGAAATATGTTCCGGATCCTAGTCACGTCATCGATTATGGCGAGATTGGTATTGCTGAAGATATTACTTTTGAGGAGCGTCCTTTGAAGATTTTGGAGCATCGTGAGAAACGACTGAGGCATAAGACCATCCCTTTGGTCAAAGTGCAGTGGTCGAGACACGGTGTCGAGGAGGCAACTTGGGAAACCGAGGATAGCATGCGTGCTAGGTACCCTGAGTTGTTTGTTTCGTAAGTTTCGGGACGAAACTTATTTTTAGAGGGGTAGAATGTAATATCCGGTATTTTTCTTTCCCTTGTATTTTCATTTTTAGTATATTTCTCGGTCATAGTGACCCTCGTGTACCTTTCAGTGTGTCCTTCCTGTCAACTGTTGAACTGTATTCTCGTTATTGTGGTGCGGAACCGCCGTTTCAGGGTTGCCGTGGATCCATTTCGTGTTATTGGTTCCCAAATATTGATTCCTATCGTTTTATTCTCTTTCCGGATCATTTTTATCATTTTGGGACCCAATAGGGGGTGTGGGCCGCGACACAAGATGTGCGTGCCGCGGCACACAAATTCCTTCAGTTGTTGGTCGGACAAACTGTACTGTGTGCCGCGGCACACCCATCCGGTGCCGCGGCACAGTGCCAGGCCAGTGCCGCGGCACACCTGTCCGGTGCCGCGGCACACTCGTGTGTCTTCTGCGACCTAAACCCAACTGTACCGGGTGCCGCGGCACACGCAGGCTGTGCCGCGGCACAATGCCGAAACCTGGGAGTAATTTTTGGCCTGTGCCGCGGCACACTTCGGCTGTGCCGCGGCACACAAAGCGGTAATTGTGCAATCTCGTCCTTATTAGACGAGATCGGTCGTCTTCTCCTTCATTTCACTTGCATCGCGAGAGAGAGTGAGAGAGAGGGGAAGAGTTCTTCATCTATATCCATTGGGGGGTTGATTTTCATCATTTTTCTTCGGTAGTGAAGCCCGGACAATCAATCCAACGCGTGTTCTACGGATCTTAGTACTTGAATCTCCAAAGGTAATATTTCTAGAACCCTATTTTCGATGAATTTGGGGGTTTTGGGATTTTCTTCCGATTCGTTCCGTTTTGTTGGTGGATTCATGATGTATATGATTAATCTTGTTGATATCATTAATTTCCCTACGGATTCATGGTGTATTTTCATAGTTTTGCGGAATCGAGAGGGTTTGGTTGTGGTCCGCCCTCGTTGTTATTTTGTGCGAATATACATGAATCGTAGGCGGGTTTTCGGGTGTATTCCATTTCCGTATTCGTTTAGAATTGGTTGTAATTATGTTCTTCGAATTGTTAGGTTCGGTTCCGTTGATTCTTAGCGTTCGTTGGTGATTATCCTTCCGTTCGTTACGTCGTCAATAATTCAAGGCAAGTACTCTTGGAAACCTTTATGCTTAACGTGAAATGGTAATGTATATTGTGTGTGCTTTACTCACCTCGGGAGGGTCCGACGGGGCCTCGGGAGAATCTATGACTTCACTCTGGATTCATGAGTTGTTTCGCTAGCCAGCTCCGGAGGGTCCTTAGAGGCCTCGGGTGGGATTCATGGTGGCGTCCTGGTCCTAGGCGATGCCTGTGCGTGATTTGTTGTTGTAAAGTACCCAGCTCGGAAGGGGTCCTTAGAGGCCTCGGGTGGGATTCATGGTGGCGTCCTGGTCCTAGGCAAATTGATTATTTGACTGTTTGTTTCCGGAAAAGACATGTCTCGTTTTGGCCCTTGAAATTGTTTGTTTTGGTGCATGTACTATGAAATGTGTAAGCGATTGGTTTGCCTTGATTACTTGTACTAGCGTAATTGCTAACCCCTCTGGGGACCCGTTTTGGGGAAATTCTTGTTATGGATTTCAGGTTATGATTATCCGGACGAGCGCACTGGACACAGACGAGGACGTTGGCCAGGGTCGTTGACATGTGCATTTGGGTCTTTCTATTTCTTTCGTCCATTTCGATTTGGTTGTTCTAATAATTATAAACTTATAGAGTGTACTCGCGAGTACTTAGGCTTTTCATTTCAAACTCCGTATTGTGCCACTTTTAAATTGTTACATTGTTGGTTGACGATCATTTCGCCGGTTGCTCCGGGCGTAACTTTTTATGTCTTATAATTAAATGTGTGTCCTCGCTAACCGGAATGGTTAGTCGAGTGGAGTTTTCTTGTTTGTAGCCTGGTGGGTCCCATGTGGGGGGTCCATGGCGCTGTATTATACTCTGAATATCTCGGGGTGTTACAACATAAAGGACCATTAGACCGATTTGGCCTTTTGTCACAACACACACAACATTATGTACAAGATTCTTTCCCAAAACTCATTCCCACGCAGGGGCTAAAATACAATAACACTCCCATAAATCGGGGTAACAACACATCGGAGGGACAACCAACACGACTCTACCAAATACTCTACAATTGGTCTTCACGTGATTAGTATCTTCGTCTCCCATCATCCTTCGTATCGATCCTGTGATTCGCTCCCCAGCTACCTGCAAGTACCTGGACGCAATACAGACATCCACCCCCCGAATACTCGGGGGTTAGCAAAACTCCACTGTTTTGCTAGTGCAAGTATAAAACAGAAGTACAAGCCATACACAACGTGCTTCAAGAATATAATAATCTTGAATATATTTTCCGAGATAATTCACTTAATCAAAACAGTTTGATTTATAAAAGGTAGGAATAGAACCATGTATCTCATACAAAATATTTTACGATCTCGGGAGTTTGAAAACATTTGGAATTAAGGAATTCTCAAGTCTTTCAAAAACACTTGGGGACACGGCCCAAAATCATCTTTCCAAAATACGATTCTAATAATAAAACGCGGTTTCACAACCCAATTCACAACACACGGGGTCCAATACCCAAATCATAAGCCACAGGGTCCACGACCCGAATCATATAACACATGTTCCTAAGGATTATTCGCGTCCCGTGCTAACAAGCCACGAACCTCAGATGCTCCCGTAGAACATACCCGAGTGAATAACCCAATAGGAAACCATACCAAATCACATGTCCTCGTGACAACAGTCACGGAACCATTCCAAACCACAACCATAAGTTATCCCGGCATCGGGCTAACAAGCCACGAACCTCGGAGTCCCCGCAAGACATCCCCGATGATAACCCCACAAGTTATCTCAGCATCGGGCTAACAAGACCCGAACCTCGGATTCCCCGCAAGACATACCCGGATTGGATAACCCTACGGTCACGCCCGACCCATACTAGCAAGTATGGATCCCGGAGATTCAACAATCCTACCCGGAGGCACAACACTATCAACGATCACATAACAATGAGCAGAACATCAAACCAAGCAACACTTAAACATCCCAACCTCCTTTCAAAGGAGTAACAACTAATATCACACACAATACGTTCTTACCGAACAAGTACACATAGCATTACGTAATCCCCGGCAAAGGATTACGGTCTATTAAACTCACTCAAAGTGATCATAGCATCTTTTCAACATACAAAACTAACACACATATCTCGAGAACACATATATGTTGGGATTGCACAGAAAATAAACGCAGCGGAAGAATAAACGGAATCCCTAAGAGGATCGATCAAGTAACGTATATACGAAAAGAAAAATACGAAGATCAAGGAATCAAAGTCCCATACCTATCATGTCTCTGAAAAACCTTCGTATGATGATGATGATGATGATGAAGAGCCCTTCGTTCCAAGCACCTAAAGCAAGATGCCTCTACTTCACATGCCGGAACTTGATGGAAAAATCGACAAGCTTCCTTTCTTCAAGAATGTGGCTAGGAAAGCTTGTAGGAATTTTCTCTCTCAATGTATTCTTCTTATATCTTGTCTCTAAGATCAAGATGAAGTTTTCAACCTTACACTCTCTCTCAAATTCGTGATTTTGAGTTCTTTCAAGAAGAAGTTGTCCTCTCTCCTTTTTAAAGACTTTTATTTATAAAAAAATGAAAGTCTACCTTTAACACATGATTGAGGGTATCAAATACACCTCACATATGTCACCTAGTGACATAAAATAAGTATAAAACAGACAAGAGACGGAGGGGGGCGGCCTTAAGGGAAATTTCCAAGAAGACGAGTCGAATTTACTCGGCTCGTGTACTGGATGTTTGTCAAAACGAATCCCTCGTGTACCGGATGTTTGTCAAACGAATCCGTTTTATTTCTAATTTGTTTGGACTAATTAATTAATACAATTAATTAACTATATCAAACACAAATATATATTTCTCTAAGAAATATAATTTATGAATTAAAGTAATCACCCAGTAACCTACTTACAATTCATAAGACCGCTATTTGATTTATCCGATAAATCAAAATTAGATATCTAATATCTAATATTATAAGAGAGATTATTAATTTATATTTATCCATAAATGATCCTATTGCGCGACTCCGTAGGTTCGTCTCAGCTGGCATTGGGAGGAACCAATGAGTGCGGGCAAAGACTTAGCCAAATTTAGTGGGCCGATCAGAACCCCGATCGAGAACGAATGAACGAATCATTCCAGAACCATTATGTCGTGAATACTATATACGTATAGACCCTTCATCAGATGTCGCGGTCAAGTCTTCGGGTCACGGTAAAGTCAAACCCTACTGTTGACTAAACTCTATACATGTGTTAATGCAAATCAAGACCGACTGATTAATAGTGTATCTAATACGACTATATCAGAATGCTTTGGCCAAAGACTTATGATCTTATTTGCCATTAACCGTATAGGACATTCGCCTGCTCACTAACAGGAGATAGAATCCTTTCTTGGCGTACAACAAAGACTGCTACCTGCCCGTATAGTCCGCACTTCGAGGTCGACTCAGCAATTAAGCAAATGAGTCTAACTACTCTAATGACAAACTAAACGTCACAGGCACATTTTCTACTGAACCCTCAAGTCAAAGGTTCACGTATACTATCACAACCTTTCGATTCGTCATCGACTCTCCGAGAGTGAATACCGTGTGACTGAATCGAGTATGAGTAGTGTTCGAGTATACTGGTCCCACCAATATACTTATAACTATGATATCAAGACGTGCACACCTCCTAGCATCAGTTATACAAGTCTTATTAAAACTTAATGTCATATTAAGTTTTATCGACTTGCGAACTAGTTAAGCATTCGAGCTCTAAACACTTCTAGTGCCTATCTCCTTATCTCCATAAGGAGTAGAATGTTCACTCTCAAATGCAAGGACTATTATTCTATATACCAAATCACAATGCCAGTGATATACAATAATATAGAAATAATAATTGCCTTATTAAATATAATATTCATAATTACAATATAATTGCTCTCACTCTCTCATCCTCTGAGTGGCATTCGAGGGCATATTCCTAACAATCTCCCACTTGCACTCAATGCCACAAACTATGGTATCTAATACCCATACTCTCCAGATGTCTCTCTAAGACCTTCTGAGATAGTGGCTTGGTAAGCGGATCAGCAACGTTTTTTTTCTGTGTCTACTCTTTGCAGTGTAACATTCCCATCCCGAACCATTTCTCTAACAAAATGATATTTTCTCGCAATATGTTTAGTGTTGTGGTGAGCCCTAGGCTCCTTAGCCTATGCAACAGCTCCGTCGTTGTCACAAAACAGTGTCACGGGCTTCTCTGCGTTAGGAACCACTTGAAGTTCCTCAGTGAACTTCTTTATCCAAAAAGCTTCTTTAGCAGCCTCCGTGGCTGCATGATATTCGGCTTGACATGTAGAGATAGCAGTCGAACTTTGCTTGGCACTTCTCCAAGAAACTGCCCCACCATTCAGAGTAAAGATATACCCTGATGTGGACATCTGAGCATCCATGTCCCCCAAAAAATCTGAGTCTGTATAACCCATCACTCTTAGTTCTCCACCGCCATATGTAAGAACCAAGTCTTTAGTCCTCCTTAGGTACTTAATAATGTTCTTTACAGCAGTCTAATGTTCCTGCCCTGGATTTGACTGAAACCGACTTACTACGCTCACAACATAGGCAATGTCCGGTCTAGTGCAAATCATTGCATACATAAGGCTACGTACTGCCGAAGCATAAGGTACCTTGCTCATTTCCTTTCAATCTTCCTCACTTTGAGGACACATCTCTAAGGAAAGTTTTGCACCATGTTGCATAGGTAGAAACCCTCTTTTAGAATCTTCCATCCTAAATCGCTTCAGGATCTTTTCTATGTAGAGGGCTTGGGAAAGACCTAACATTCTTTTCGCTCTATCCCGGTAGAGACGAATACCCAGAATATAAGTAGCTTCTCCCAAGTCTTTCATTGAGAACTCTTTAGAAAGCCAAGCTTTCACAGAACTAAGCATTCCTACGTTGTTTCCTATAAGTAGAATGTCATCTACATATAGTATTAAGAACGCAATTTTGCTCCCACTAACCTTATTGTAAATACATGGCTCTTCTTCGTTTTGGACAAAATCAAACTCTTTGACTGTCTCGTTAAAACGAAGATTCCAACTCCATGAAGCTTGCTTCAGTCCATAAATGGCATGCTGAAGTTGCATACTTTATGAATATTGGTTTGAGATATGAATCCCTTAGGCTGTTCCATATAAATCTCCTCCTCGAGGAATCCATTTAGGAATGCCGTTTTCACATCCATTTGCCATATTTCATAATATAAGTGGGCTTCTATAGAAAGCATCATGCGAATAAACTTAATCATAGCTACAGGCGAGAAGGTCTCAAAGTAATCGATTCCTTCTCTTTGGGAATAACCCTTTGCCACAAGCCTGGCCTTATAGGTATCAACCTTGCCATCTCCATCAGTCTTTCTCTTATAGATCCATTTGTTTCCAATAGGCACTATGCCTTTAGGACGATCTACTAAAGTCCAGACCTGATTAGCATGCATTGAGTCTATCTCAGCTTCCATATCTTCTTGCCACTTGGTGGAGTCAACGTCTACCATCGCTTGGTCTTATGTAGAAGGATCATTCTCTTGACTACTTTCTGTCATCTCATGGACACCTAGTTCCTCTTGATGCAGATAGCCATACCTCTCAGGTAATTGAGAAATTCTACTAGACTTGCGAGGTTGTATTTGTATTTCAGAAGGTTCGGTTCTTATATCTTGCATAGGTGTCTCATTTGGTGTTTCTTTTATTTCTTCCAAAGAAATATTTCTACCTGCCCCTCCTTCCTGAATAAACTGATCTTCTAGGAAGTGTGCTTGTATAGCAACGATGATCCTATGATCTTCGTGCATGTAGAATAGATATCCCATGGAATCCCCTGGATATCCTATGAAACGACCTTTCACAGACCTAGTTTCACTACACCATAGATTGCATACAACAACGTGTAAAATACGTTGCAATATGCCCTAAATTCATTGCAATAGGGCCTATTGCAACGATTATGCAAAAATCAAGCGTGCCCTTTGCTCTGGTTGCCATAAGGGCCCTTATGGCAACAAATTTGGTACCATATTGCAACGGCATATTATCGTTGCAAATATAGTATATGGCAACGATTTAACGGCTATAGCAACAGGTTTAACACCATTGCAATATATTGGACTACCTATGGCAACATTTTTTTGCAACGTTTTTTTTGTGTTAATTGTTGCAATACATGGACTCAGGCAACCCTAAGGCAACATATATATGCCCAATTGCAACGTATTTAGAATCAAATGCAATCTAATTTTATTAATGAATATGACATATATGGCAACATTTAAGCTTCTATTGCAACGCTAAATAAAAAAACTGGCATGACCATTAGATTTATTTCAATTGGTATATCGTAACATCAATCCAACCGAGCAATATTACTGCTGTTCCAACATCAATAAATTCACTCAGACTAAGTTTAGGAAAATAACCAAGTTGAAGTAAAATAACTAAGTTCAAGTGACACACAATCTAACTTAGTAATACATAGACCAATATCTTAGTTAAACATTATAAACATCTCTTCTTCCTCTTCCTATTCCTCTTCCTCTTCATCTTCATCTTCATCTATCTTCATCTTCATCTTCATCTTCATCTTCATCCGTCTCATCTCTCGTATGATTTTTATATAATACCGGTGTCATGTTCATACGGTGTTCCAACCGAATAAATCTTATACTATATAAAGTATAGTCATCAAAGCACCATAAGTGAGGGAAAAAGATGTAGATTACGCACCAACCAACCAAAAATATCACAACACCATTGATCGATAAGCATTGGATCTCTTCAATCCAGATATATCAAGATACCGTGCATTGAGATAGAATTATCGAGTTATAACATTTGTCGATATGACGTAGGTGTTCCGTCCCACAATCGATAACATACCATCTCATATTGATCTCGGTGTTGTCACCTCGATATCAAGACCATGCAAGTGTAAAGCCGCCCTCCTGTTAACATGGAATATGCTACCGCAATTCCCGAAAGAGAGTGATGGACAATCGAAAAACCAAAAGCAACCTAATTGTTACAGTCTACACAGGTGCATTTTTAAAAAATGACACTCCACAATTCCTTTATCAAACGAGAAGAAAAGCGAAAGTCTTCCTTTTAAAACTAAGAAAGCGGCAAAATATACTACAAAAATAAGACTATTGGACATGTGGAGCTACTATCTTACGGAAGATAGAGTGACAATATCATCTAATCTCTACTCCAACTTAAGAGAATGACTACTTATGTGGAAGTTAACGTAAAATAGCACCATATACACTTGAATCGGTAAAGATTACTCAAAACCTAACCATCATAGTCATATTTTGCTGCCCATAAGAACCTCTCTCGGATCAATATAGGACCACAGGACCAACATAAACAGAGGCATGCTAAGTTTCTAAGGTTGACTTACATACTCTATTCCACCAAAACAAGGATACAACAACAAATCATTCCAAGATGCGAAATGAAGTAGCCAATGATATACGCCAAAATTTAGAAGACCAAAGAGAAAAAGTGAATACCATGAGCACCCATCACCACAAAAATTATCAATAAGTTAAGATAAAACTAGAATATTAGAACTTAGTGCAGAAATCTCGGCAAAGATGCTTGATTCACCAACTTTCCCGATAACAACAATAGAAAGGAATATGCTTAGCTACACCACTTTACAAAACGGTAATCGGTAAACGAAAAGAAAAAAATAGAAAAAGAAAAGAAGTGATCGAACGGGAGAGACGATGAAATTAATGTAAAACCCGGCCTAAAAGTAGTTTATAACATCCGGACTCTTCGCCATCTTTGCCTTAATGCCGCAAATAGATACCGAACCACGATAATAATTCAACTCCCACAATGTTGAAGCGAATTACAAGTTGCCCATATTTGTAAAATGAAGCTAAAAGTTGAATAACTTCAAAAGTTAAATCAAAAGCAAGACTTGAGGGGGCAAAACAAAGAATAAGCTCACGATCACTTTTTTCCAAGTGTTTACAAAATACTTCTTCAAAGAATAATGAAACATTTCGTCTTTTGAAAGATGAACTGACTTAAGAAACAAGCAACCGTGATCTACCTTGGGCATGCCCAGTCTCAAACAAACAAGTATCTTACTATGATAAGAAGTCCCGGTGGGAGCTTATGTGTCCGGGGTTTCATAGAGAGACTGGGTGATGTGCCGATAATCGAAATAATAACTTTGAAATAATTACCGGTCCCGATGAAGTCCGAAAGACCGAAATCAATAAGCTTCAGATCAGCATCTTCACTTCTCGAGGAGAACAAAAATTCTTGAGGTTGCAAGAAATCCAGGACTAGAATGTTAGCTTCGTCATTTGATATATTTACCAACTGGTCACTAGAAAGAGACAATTCAATTACCTCAGTTTTAAGTCCTTGGACAACACCTTGAAGATGACAAAATGAAGCAACACTAAGAATTTGAACAATAATAAGTTTTGCTTCCTCTTCCGCATATCTACCACCTCGAAATGAATAAACCACTATATGTTTCTTTGTGGTAATAATAAAAATTAGAATAAGAATCACTAATTTTTGTTCCGCTCACTTTCCTCTTTGATATAATGGAGGATTTTTGGCATTTAGATGCGAGGAAAATTCATTCTCACTTACTTTGTGATTTTGTCCAAATAGCTTCTCCACCTTCACACAACTGCGAAAAAGAAAAGGAGAGCTAATAACACGACTATAGTTTTCTAACTTCTTAACTAATTCAAAAACGCATAGCTTATAACAAGTGACGAGAGAAGCACGGGGATAAGAAAACACGTACTCCATTATTATGTACACATTATTGGCGTCCTCACAAGCATCATAATATCTAACAAGATGCTTGTGGCACGAAAGATCTTTCAAAATTTTCACTTCTCGTGAACATCTTCAATAGATATTGCGGTTGTCATACGCCAAAGAAGCTTGTTCACTAAATATTTAGTCTCAAAAAATATCATATGTGTGGATTTATGTATGCAAGAAAAAGGAACAGGAACCATAAACAAAATAGTGAGAATAACGAATAATGGATTGCTAATTGGTAAGAATAAAAGACATGAGATGTCTCATAGTTCTTTTCATTTTTGCAGAACGGGTCAATTAGACCCGACCATTTTGACCCCATATGATTTCATAACCATTTGAGATAAAACCGAATATAGCGGGATTATGTTGCAATACAGACTCCTTATGAAACAACTAGGTCGATTTGGGTTGTCTTACTTCTAAGGGTCAAATGATTTACACTAAAAGGTTTAGGAAGTCAGCTAAACCGGTTTTCTAATCTGTTATGTAAAATGATCATAAACTTAAAACCTTGGATTTAGAGGAGACTCAACAAATACAAACCTTTTGGGAACGGTGCAAATGATTTTCCACATCCCCATCTTAACCGTATCAACATCATCAAACAGACAAACAGACCAAGATGTTTATGTAGCGATATAGTTTTACAATCAAAGGTAACACGTTAACCTTTTAAAGGATTCATAAAATATGTTTTTCCAGGATGGTTCAATTAGACCAGACCTTTTTGACCCTTTTTCCAAAGCCGGCGACCCACAATGCTTTGTTTTTTTATATAACAGACAATATTTCCCCATATCATCTAGTGTTAACAAAGTCAAACTGATGTTGGAGACAATCTTTTTATGCAGCTGAGAAACAAGTTAATCCACTATTATGATTTCTTAACCATTTGAGGGAAAACCTATAGAGCAGGAACATGTCCATTATCAGGTGACAGTTCACCACAACTAGGTCGTTTTGGGTTGTCTTAGTTCTAAAGGGTCAAATGGATTATGCCAAAAGGTTTAGCAAGTCATCTAAACTGGTCCCAAAGTGTCCACGGGTATCATATGTAATGATTATAGATTAAGACCATGGATTTAAAGGAGAGTGGATAAACACGAACCTTCAGGGAACGGTGCAAAGGATTTGCCACAGCCCTTCTTTATAGTTTCAACGTCGTCACAGAGAAGCATATGCTCTTCAGAATCAATCCCCCAGAACAGCGGGCTTCGAGCGCCTTGAGATCCTGTTTCTTGAACGGCCGATCATTTGGTATGCCAGGATCCTTTTCTACCTTCTGCCGAGTGGGAGGAAGGATGGGGTGGGGGGAAGAGAACTAGGGTTTTTCTGGGTTGGCCGTGTGGGTTGTGTTGTCCGTTGTGGGTTTTGTTTTTTCTTTTCTTTTTTCTTTTGTTATTTTTTGTAAGCCCGGCAAGAAATCCCGCTCACATTTTACAAGCCCGCCAATATTTCCCCCCCCAAATGAATAGATACTGCAACGATTTTAAAAAAGTATTGCAATAGAATGTATGTTTTAAACTTTCTTAGATTTTTCCAATGGAATTGCAATGCTTTCGAAAAGCATTGCAATTTATATGATTTGGTTTCTCAATTGCAATGGTTTTTAACAATTTTTTAGAAATGTGGTTGCAATAGGCAATCTATGGTGTAGTGTTTCCAATTTCTCTACTTTAGTCTTCTTGACATAAGCAGGGCATCCCCAAATCCTAATGTGATTAAGATGGTTTCCTACCTCTCCACATCTCATGGGGAGTCTTAGGAATGGATTTGGAAGGACATCTGTTCAAGATATGCACAGCAGTAAGGAGCGCGTAACCCCATAGATAAATCGGTAGATCAGTATAGTTAAGCATGGAGCGAACCATGTCCAACAAGGTTCGGTTCCTTCTTTCTGATACACCATTTAATTGTGGAGTAGCTGGAGGAGTGAATTGTGACACTATTCCTAGTTCTTTTAAGAACTCATCAAATTCGGTACTCATGTACTCACCACCCCGGTCTGACCGAAGAGTCTTAACACGGTTACCTGTTTGATTTTCAACTAAGGCTTTAAATTCCTTGAATTTATCAAAAGCTTCAGACTTATGTTTCATTAAGTACACGAATCCATACCTGGTATGGTCATCAGTGAATGTAATGAAATACTGAAAGCCGTCTCGTGCCACTTCAAAAGGGCCACAGACATCGGTATGGATCAATCCAAGTTTTTCAGCAGCTCTTTCAAAAGTCCCTGCGAAGGGTAACTTAGTCATTTTGCCTTGAAGGCAAGATTCACAAGTTGGATAGGGATCTGATCCCAATGGACCCGTAAGCCCATCTTTCTCCATTTAATGAACCTTGGTCTGACCGATATGACCAAATCTAAGATGCCACTTAAGTGCTTAGTTCGTTTCATCCCTACCACACTTCCTAGTTATAGTGTTCACAGTTGTCTTATTCTTTAAATTTAAATGGTATAAACCATTTAATAATATAGCAGTACCAACCAATTTATTTCTGAAATAAATACGACAGGACCCATCTCCAATAAATAAGTGAAATCCCTTTCGGTCCATGACCGGAATTGATACAATATTCTTGTGCCCCTTGGGCAAAACAAGTAAATCATCTAAAGTGAGAATAAAACCAGATTCTAAATCCAACATAAGGGATCCGATATCAGAAGCCTCGACACTATGCCCACTTCCGACGGTGACCATCACCTCCCCTGAATCCAGCTTCCTACTTCGTTCCAGATCCTGATTCATTGTACAAATGTGAGAACTCGCACCGGAATCAAGTATCCAAGAAGTAGAATATACAGTTACAAAATAATTTGTTTCTAAAACTAGTAGTTCCGTACCTGAAGGCGCATTACGGTTAATCTTTGGACAATACCTCTTCCAGTGGCCTAGCTCACCGCAATTGAGGCATACATCCATTTTCTTGGCCCCTTTGCTCTTTTGAACCATTGGGGCCTTGCCCCTTCCCTTGTCGATCTTGGCTATCGGACCTAACTACTGCTTGTTCTTTTTCTTCTTATTCTTGGACTTCCAAGTCTTAGAAGAAATCACAAGCGTAGCTTCCTTTCCCTTTGTCTTCATCTGAGACTGGGCAGTCGTCAGTTTGTTCATTAGCCCAGCTAAGTTACATGCAATCTCATTGCAGTTGAAGTTCATGACAAATTGGGAAAAGGAGTCAGGAAGTGACTGCAGGATAAGGTCAGTTTGGAGAGACGCATGCATTTGAAAATCAAGAGCTTCCAATCTCTCAATCATCGAGATCATCTTGAGGACATGGTCCCCAACCCTCTCTCCTTCCTTCATCCTGGCGCCGAATAATTGCTTTGATATCTCATATCTAGCAGTTCGGCTATGCTCTCCGTAGAGCTTAGCCAGGTGCACTAAGATGGCTCGTGAAGACGTCATATTTTCATGGGCACGTTGAAACTCATTGGTCATTGAGCCTAACATGTACCCTCGCACTCTTATGTCTTCTTTTACCCATTTCTCATGGGCATCGACATCTTCCTAATTGGCTCGGGTTCTTGCAGGAGCCGTTGGGATGTCTGCCTCCAAGACGTATCCCAGCATTTCCATAGTTAGGACAATCCTCAAGTTCCGAAGCCAGTCCACATAGTTCGGACCAGTCAGGACGTTCTTTTCAAGTAGTATAACGAGTGGGTTCATTGTCATATTGAGAGTTTTGTTAACTGCAGAGAATAATTTGAGATTCGTTAGTGATTGTTTAATTATGATCCGAGTAAAGAATTTAAGGACTTTCTTTATTCATAACTCGGCTCCCACTATTTTATCGGCATTTACACACTCCCATGTTAAATCCAGAAGTCTTGGGTGACTTCATAGTGGTGATCGATTTCTTTACAAAGTTCAATAGAGGGCAACCCATACGGTTTATATTATATTATTCTTTATAAAGTGGTGTCTAATACCAACCCATCTAATGGATGATTCGATCTTCTTTTACCCCTAGTTCACTTGCCCTCAACCCATTCGGTTTCTATGGCTCGCTGAACTATCTAAGTTTAAACCGTCAACTCCTATTAGTCTGACAATTGAATCTTACCCGGCAACCTATATGGTTTATAGGGGTTTGATTTGTCACAATCAAAGGCATCTAATGCACTCTAGAAATTTATCAACTTTCCCCAAAAATATTACCCCGACATACTCGGAAGAATAATATTCCGGTTTAGATTTCAATTTTCCATGAGTTTGATGGAGGGTAGGAAACCTCGTAACCTTTATAACTTAGTGTTTGTAAGTGGAAGTATTAACGCGATTATATGTTACACTTTGCACATTAATCCGTTTATAAGCGCGGTTTGTGGTTTGTCAATCATTCAAAATGAAAAACAATAAATAGCAACCTAGTTACTACCAACATATAGCTCATGGACTTTTTCCTAAGTATTGGGCCAAGCCAAATAAAGAAAGGAAAAATACAGTATTGATTCTTCGTCTTCTAGTCGGTCGTCTTCGGTCTTCGTCATAGCCATATGAATAATTACATCATTGAACAATACGTCTTATTATACATATTTTCTAGTAAAAATAAATAGGCTCAAAATGGCCTTTACAACCATATCGAATCGAACAAATCAACAACTAAGTCCACGAGCTATATCACCATCACATAAGGCATTCCATACAACATGTAACGGTAAATGAAATTAAATAATCAATTAATATATTATTCCAATTAATATAAAAATTAATCTATTTAATTTCTACAATATTAATCAAATTAATATTTATAATCGTCATTTTAATCCGTTCAAAGTAATCCGGCCAAAACAATATCCTCGTCTAATAATTTCCCTTAATAAAAAGATATTCCAAATATTTTATTAAATCCAATTAAATCCAATTTAAATTTCGGAAATTATTACAACGAAATATAAACACAAAAATGGAGTCCGGAAAATCCAAGATCGAGCCCACCAATCGGGCCGAAAACCCGAGAACCGCCGGACCGAGTCACTCTCGCCATCGCCCGGCAGTGGCCGAGCAGCTACTGAGCCTACCGAGTCACTCTCGGCCGGCCAGCAGTCCAGTAAGTTGCTGCCGGCAGCTGCGTCTTCGTGCGGTATTCGTGTTTAACCCCCGTTTTTCTCATTTTTTCGACTCGCTTCCAAAACGAAAAAGTTTCTTAACTTCATGAAGAACTTATAAATCAACAAAAATCAAATTTTTCAGATTTATAATTCACATAAAATAGTCGAAACTTGACTTACTACGAACGATTAAATTTCTTCGATTATATCTATTATGATTCTAAATCATAAACATCATCAAATAACATTCCAAATGCAAAGATGATCATATATACGATATATTTGACCTCGCTCCGATACCACTGTTGAGATTCCACAGAAAAGAAACGCAGCAGAAGAATAAACGGAATCCCTAAGAGGATCGATCAAGTAACGTATATACGAAAAGAAAAATACGAAGATCAAGGAATCAAAGTCCCATACCTATGATGTCTCTGAAAAACCTTCGTATGATGATGGTGATGATGAGCCCTTCGTTCCAAGCACCTAAAGCAAGATGCCTCTACTTCACACACCGGAACTTGATGGAAAAATCGACAAGCTTCCTTTCTTCAAGAATATGGCTAGGGAAGCTTGTAGGAATTTTCTCTCTCAATGTATTCTTCTTATATCTTGTCTCTAAGATCAAGATGAAGTTTTCAACCTTACACTCTCTCTCAAATTCGTGATTTTGAGTTCTTGTTAGGAATATGCCCTCGAATGCCACTCAGAGGATGAGAGAGTGAGAGCAATTATATTGTAATTATGAATATTATATTTAATAAGACAATTATTATTTCTATATTATTGTATATCACTGGCATTGTGATTTGGTATATAGAATAATAGTCCTTGCATTTGAGAGTGAAAATTCTACTCCTTATGGAGATAAGGAGATAGGCACTAGAAGTGTTTAGAGCTCGAATGCTTAACTAGTTCGCAAGTCCATAAAACTTAACAGGACATTAAGTTTTAATAAGACTTGTATAACTCATGCTAGGATGTGTGCACGTCTTGATAGCATAGTTATAAGTATATTGGTGGGACCAGTATACTCGAACACGACTCATACTCGATTCAGTCACACGGTATTCACTCTCGGAGAGTCGATGACGAATCGAAAGGTTGTGATAGTATACGTGGACCTTTGACTTGAGGGTTCAGTAGAAGATGTGCCTGTGACGTTTAGTTTGTCATTAGAGTAGTTAGACTCATTTGCTTAATTGCTGAGTCGACCTCGAAGTGCGGACTATACGGGCGGTAGCGATCTTTTTGTACGCCAAGAAAGGATTCTATCTCCTATTAGTGAGCAGGCGAATGTCCTATACGGTTAATGGCAAATAAGATCATAAGTCTTTGGCCAAAGCATTCTGATATAGTCGTATTAGATACACTATTAATCAGTCGGTCTTGATTTGCATTAACACATGTATAGAGTTTAGTCAACAGTAGGGTTTGACTTTACTGTGACCCGAAGACTTGACCGGGACATCTGATGAAGGGTCTATACGTATATAGTATTCACGACATAATGGTTCAGGAATGATTCGTTCATTCGTTCTCAGTCGGGGTTTTATAGTGCGGCCCACTAGGCTGGCTAAGTGCTGCCCGCACTCATTGGTTCCTCCCAATGCCGGCTGAGACGAACCTACGGAGTCGCGCAATAGGATCATTGATGGATAAATATGAATTAATAATCTCTCTTATAATATTAGATATTAGATATCTAATTTTGATTTATCGGATAAATCAAATAGCGGTCTTATGAATTGTAAGTAGGTTACTGGGTGATTACTTTAATTCATAAATTATATTTCTTAGAGAAATATATATTTGTGTTTGATATAATTAATTAATTGGATTAATTAATTAGTACAAACACATTGGAAATAAAACGGATTCGTTTGACAAACATCCGGTACACGAGGGATTCGTTTTGACGAACATCCAGTACACGAGCCGAGTAAATTCGACTTGTCTTCTTGGAAATTTCCATTAAGGCCGCCCCCCTCCCTCTATTGTATATTTTATACTTATTTTATGTCACTAGGTGACATATGTGAGGTGTATTTGATACCCTCAATCATGTGTTAAAGGTAGACTTTCATTTTTTTATAAATAAAAGTCTTTAAAAAGGAGAGAGGACAACTTCTTCTTGAAAGAACTCAAAATCACGAATTTGAGAGAGAGTGTAAGGTTTAAAACTTCATCTTGATCTTAGAGACAAGATATAAGAAGAATACATTGAGAGAGAAAATTCCTACAAGCTTCCCTAGCCACATTCTTGAAGAAAGGAAGCTTGTCGATTTTTCCATCAAGTTCCGGCGTGTGAAGTAGAGGCATCTTGCTTTAGGTGCTTGGAACGAAGGTCTCTTCATCATCATCATCATACGAAGGTTTTTCAGAGACATCATAGGTATGGGACTTTGATTCCTTGATCTTCGTATTTTTCTTTTCGTATATACGTTACTTGATCGATCCTCTTAGGGATTCCGTTTATTCTTCCGCTGCGCTTATTTTCTGTGGAATCCCAATAATATATTCACGAAGTACACGAATTATCGTTGAAAGACCACATTTATTGAGAACATACCGATCCCTTTTTACGTTCATTAAACATTGGGTTTCGCATAAAATCATTTATCATTAATTACGCCTACGAAACATGAAACGTATGGACAAGATACTTGCCTCGATATCACGAGCGACGAAACGACGAACGGGCACAATCGGGCAACCTTCGAACTTCCAAAAATGATCAAGACTTCGACAGCCCACGAATACTACGAAAATAGCATCACCACGAATCAATAACACTAATCGAAATCCGAAACGATCCTAAAAACGACAAGGATCTAAGTGTTCTCAAAGAAATCAAGAATCGTTGATCCGGGCTATAAAAATCGATGAACGGTTAAAAAAATCTGAAGATTACCGTCAAGACAAACAAGAACAAATAACCGATCGGATGAGATCGGTTAAGAATCACAAATCCAAGCAAAAAACCCAAATTTAAGAAAATAGGGATCTAAAAAGAGATTACTTTGATTTGGACCAAGAAGACGATTAGATGTTGTTAAACATCTACAAGTCCGCTCAAAGATGAAGCTAGAAGAAAAAGATCGGTCATAATCACCTCTGGAGCTCACTCCCATCGGAAGGGATGAAGAAAAGTGGGAAATGACGACCTAATGTTGCTTTCCAGTATTTATACTGGACAGTTATTAGCGCGCGCTAAACACCCTGCATTAGCGTGCGCTAACGGGGTCAACGCTCCAGAGAAACTTCCTATAACAAAGTTAGCGTGCACTAGCTAAAAGCCATAGCGTGCGCTAACGGGTCACAAGACCAATCCAGTAGCCCCTGGACAGAACCGCACCTACCGGGTAGCGTGCGCTAGAAAGAAGAGAGAGCGTGCGCTAAGCAGTCGATAGCGTGCGCTAGCTATAGGCCTTAGCGTGCGCTAACAAAGCTCCAGTCCCAGTCCAGTAGCTACTGGACTGCCTCTGGACTGCCAGTTAGCGTGCGCTACACATTCAGTAGCGTGTGCTAAACACCACGCAGTAGCGTGCGCTATGCCTCAAGCATTAGCATGCACTACACCACAAAAACTCAAAAACTCACATAGTGATCCGAAACGCCTCCAAACACGTGTTCCAACAAGACACACCCAACAAGGCACAAAATTCCAATGATGAGGGAAATAACATTCCGATAAAACCCCGAAAACTCAACGATTCCGGAACAAAAATCTCGGGTATTACATTCTACCCCTCTTAAAAGAAGTTTCGTCCCCGAAACTTGAAACATATAACGAACGACGCAAAACAAACTCAGATAACACATAATATCCATTGCCGAAATAACAAAACACAACGAACGAAAATCAATACGGTTGAACAATTCAATAGTACATCAACCAAAACACGAGGTATAGGCTGAAGCAATACGAGACTCCACAGCCCAAGGGTTGGAAGATCGAACACAAAACAAATCTCCTGAACTTAAGGAAATTACGAAGGAGTCCTAATGCTCAACAATCACGAAACGAGATCAACAAAAACCGAACAATCAAATGATTGAATTACAACGATCGAGGCACAAAAGTCGATCAGTCATGTTTGATTCATGACGAACAATAATACTCAAAAAAACAACCCCAAAGTTCACATCTCGACTCGAGACAATATACGATCCGGTGAGACAACAAGATGTGCATTCGCATAAGATCCACAGGAAAGGGAATAGCAATTTGGAGAGTCATAACGACAAACGGGTTATTCTGAAACAATACCACAACTCGTTCGATCAACAAAAGCACAAGACAGGACATTTTCAGAAAATATCAACGAATATAAACGATTCGACAGAGTCGAGAGTACAGAGTTCAAAATCCGATCCACTTCAAATAAAAGAAGTCAATCTCCGAATTTCGAAACAACAAAGCAAGGGAAATAACTCAACATACAACTGATAGACCACGCCCCTCCGGGACTACTCGGAGTCGATCCTGTTATCAAAGCTCAAGTCCCTGCCTCGGAATGCTCGGTAACCATCTCGCAAAACTGAACCCGGTGTCCCTCGAGTCTGCACCTGTAACACGTTACTGGTGGGGAAGGACAATGTGCACGAACATGTCCCGCCACATTACAGTTAAAACATCTCCTGGCTTTACCAGGAGTCAGAACAGAAGACTTGGAACTCTCAGTTCCACGCATCGAGCGATGGAGCTTCACAGCGGAGAGACTACTATGTTGCAAATTAGAAACACCGACTCCTGTACTGTCCACACGATCATCGGACTTCCTCTGCTTCTTCGACTCGGGCACACGCTCCGACGATAATGAAGCCAGTTCACGAGCTAAGGCTCGATCTTGATAGTCTCTCAATGAAGTGCAATTGAGTCCCGACATATACACGCGAATCTCTGGCTTCATTCGTTTGTCAAAGTGAAGGATCCTCTCTTCCTCGGTTCTCACCCGATCTCGCACATAACTGAGTTGTTTGCTATAATCGATGATAGCCTGCAACACCGATATATCTTGCGGTTCTACCAAGTAGAATTCTCGAATCCTCTGCTCTCTAATTGGTTTCGGACAGAACTCAGCTTCCATAAGTGCTTGGAACTCCGCCCACGTGACATCACGATCACGAGGTTTAACAGCTTCCCACCAATTAGCGGCATCTTTGTCGAGAAGGTACTGAGCGATAGGTACCTTCCGCTCTTCAGGACATCCGACAGCCTCGAAAATCTTTCCCAACTGGAAAATCCAACCATCCCAGCCCAACGCATCCACAGCACCGGCGAATCGAGGGGGATTCATACGAACTACCTCACGAAGCCATTGATTTACACCGACGTTCCGACTCGCGTCAATGCTACGTTGAACCACCTGGGTCAACTGAGTCATCTGAGTCGCTACTTGTTGCAATATAGTAGCAACACCCAAACTAAAATCATTCTCAACGACATTCTCTCGATTCCGCATCTGATCCCCGTGGCCATCAGCACCATGGTTACGACCACGACCTCTGCCCCTCGGCATACTAACAAACAACAACCTATGGCAACGAAGGATCATAACACATAGCAAGATATTCACATCTCTGTCTTTAATCCAATATCATTAAATCATATACATATTACCATTTAATTCCAGCTAGAGCACAATATACAAACTATTATACCAAAAATCTTCATTTATAATGTCGTTGTTATGCGATTTATAAATGCAATGAAATTGAAATCATCTATTATATCAAAATCATTTTCTGTACAGTTTCCGTGCCAGAACTCACCAAGTTGAAAACCATTTTCAAAAACGTTCCAAAATGCCAAAAAGGCCGATGACGGCAATACTTTCCAAATACTCCCCAAAAGTCATTTTCCAAATACCAAATACCATCATCAAATACCATTTGAAATTACAAGGCGTAGACGCGGAAACTCAATAGTTTCAAAATATATGTTAAGTCACCCGACAAAAGAGTTAGGAAAAAGGGGCAACGAAATAATTCAAATTTAGAAACCCGAAAGGTCATTTTGAAACACACACTATTTGGTAAAAGTACCCAAAAAGTCATTTTGGACTTTACACACGCAGCGGACAAGAACACAGTTCAAATTACACATAACCACACAACAATTGTTATTCCTGAACAACACACATAGAGTACGGTCACAAATGGTCAGCCTAACAATCGCAAAAGTTAGACTTACGGCCAGAATGTAGTTTCCGAGCTTCTGCTCAGACCGATTAGGGTATGATTTAACAGAGACTTAGCGTGCGCTAGCCATGCCACGTTAGCGCGCGCTAGCTATTCTCATCCAGCAACACATTCATAAACATATACCAAATAATGCCAAAAGCCGAAGGTTACAAATAAACAACAACATACGAATCCAAACACCAACAATTTACATTCTCACTACATATCGTTTAACCGAAAAGTTGAAGGCGAAAGTCACGTCTCAAGTAAACTATTGGTAGACCTCGTTTAAGCATTTAAAAATCAAATTTTAAAAATTTTCAATGCAAGATGAAAATATAATATATATAGTTTGAATTCTCAAAATCTTTGGTCTCGAGGTCATCATACGAAAATCAAATCATTTTTCCTCCTCGAAGGATGTTTTTAAATAGAATTTACGTGACTTCCCCAAAACATTTGAAGTTTAAAATACCACATTGATAAACTTTTATTGAGTAACCAATCCAAAACATCACCCCTGTAAAAACGATTTCACTCAAAGATGTATACATATATACATGCATACTGGTACTACTCTTTATTCCAACACAATACGAGAATCAAACAAGTATGGAGTAAGTATTCACGAGGCACAATTAAACTCCACATAATAACACAGAATCACATAAACTCGTATAACACGAGACACAACAAAATAGGGAGGCTTACATCCACAGATCGCACGAAGATGATGGTTGCACCTCGATACTAATCACGACCGACAACTCAGACGACGCGTCGCGACACCACTCAGTCAGACCAAATCTGACAAGACAAGACCCGACAACACACAACTCAACCCGACAGCCTAGGTTTCCTCAACCTAAGCTCTGATACCATATTCTGTAACACCCCCAAACTACTCGGGAATATTACAGCGCCGCAGACCCTCTCCGCGAGGATCTACTAGGCTAAATACAAAACAATGCATCACTTCACTTGCCAACATGGCTACATAAAGGACCATTAGACCGATTTGGCCTTTTGTCACAACACACACAACATTACGTACAAGATTCTTTTCCAAAACTCATTCCCACACAGGGGCTGAAATACAATAACACTCCCATAAATCGGAGTAACAACACATCGGAGGGACAACCAACACGACTCTACCAAATACTCTACAATTGGTCTTCACGTGATTAGTATCTTCGTCTCCCATCATCCTTCGTATCGATCCTGTGATTCGCTCCCCAGCTACCTGCAAGTACCTGGATGCAATACAGACATCCACCCCCTGAATACTCGGGGGTTACTACTGTTTTGCTAGTGCAAGTATAAAACAGAAGTACAAGCCATACACAACGTACTTCAAGAATATAATAATCTTGAATATATTTCCCGAGATAATTCACTTAATCAAAACAATTTGATTTATAAAAGGTAGGAATAGAACCATGTATCTCATACAAAATATTTTACGATCTCGGGAGTTTGAAAACATTTGGAATTAAGGAATTCTCAAGTCTTTCGAAAACACTTGGGGACACGGCCCAAAATCGTCTTTCCAAAATACGATTCCAATAATAAAACGCGGTTTCACAACCCAATTCACAACACACGGGGTCCAAGACCCAAATCATAAGCCACAGGGTCCACGACCCGAATCACATAACACATGTTCCTAAGGATTATTCGCGTCCCGTGCTAACAAGCCACGAACCTCAGATGCTCCCGTAGAACATACCCGAGTGAATAACCCAATAGGAAACCATACCAAATCACATTTCCTCGTGACAACAGTCACGGAACCATTCCAAACCATAACCATAAGTTATCCCAGCATCGGGCTAACAAGCCACGAACCTCGGAGTCCCCGCAAGACATACCCGATGATAACCCCACAAGTTATCTCGGCATCGGGCTAACAAGCCCCGAACCTCGGATTCCCCGCAAGACATACCCGGATTGGATAACCCTACAGTCACGCCCGACCCATACTAGCAAGTATGGATCCTGGAGATTCAACAATCCTACCCGGAGGCACAACACTATCAACGATCACATAACAATGAGCAGAACATCAAGCCAAGCAACACTTAAACATCCCAACCTCCTTTCAAAGGAGTAACAACTAATATCACACACAATACGTTCTTACCGAACAAGTACGCATAGCATTACGTAATCCCCGGCAAAGGATTACGGTCTATTAAACTCATTCAAAGTGATCATAGCATCTTTTCAACATACAAAATCAACACACATATCCCGAGAACACATATATTCACGAAGTACACGAATTATCGTTGAAAGACCACATTTATTGAGAATATACCGATCCCTTTTTACGTTCATTAAACATTGGGTTTCGCATAAAATCATTTATCATTAATTACGCCTACGAAACATGAAATGTATGGACACGATACTTGCCTCGATATCACGAGCGATGAAACGACGAACGGGCACGATCGGGCAACCTTCGAACTTCCAAAAACGATCAAGACTTCGACAGCCCACGAATACTACGAAAATAGCATCACCACGAATCAATAACACTAATAGAAATCCGAAACGATCCTAAAAACGACAAGGATCTAAGTGTTCTCAAAGAAATCAAGAATCGTTGATCCGGACTATAAAAATCGATGAACGGTTAACAAAATCTGAAGATTACGGTCAAGACAAACAAGAAAAAATAACCGATCGGATGAGATCGGTTAAGAATCACAAATCCAAGCAAAAACCCCAAATTTAAGAAAATAGGGTTCTAAAAAGAGATTACCTTGATTTGGACCAAGAAGACGATTAAATGTTGTTAAACATCTACAAGTCCGCTCAAAGATGAAGCTAGAAGAAAAAGATCGGTCATAATCGCCTCTGGAGCTCACTCCCGTCGGAAGGGATGAAGAAAAGTGGGAAATGACGACCTAATGCTGCTGTCCAGTATTTATACTGGACAGTTATTAGCGCACGCTAAACACCCCGCATTAGCGTGCGCTAACGTGGTCAACGCTCGAGAGAAACTGCCTATAACAAAGTTAGCGTGCGCTAGCTAAAAGCCATAGCGTGCGCTAACAGGTCACAAGACCAATCCAGTAGCCCCTGGACATAACCGCACCTACCGGGTAGCGTGCGCTAGAAAGAAGAGAGAGCGTGCGCTAAGCAGTCGATAGCGTGCGCTAGCTATCGGCCTTAGCGTGCGCTAACAATGCTCCAGTCCCAGTCCAGTAGCTACTGGACTGCCTCTAGACTGCCAGTTAGCGTGCGCTACACATTCAGTAGTGTGTGCTAAACACCACGCAGTAGCGTGCGCTATGCCTCAAGCATTAGCGTGCGCTACACCACAAAAACTCAAAAACTCACATAGTGATCCGAAACGCCTCCAAACACGTGTCCCAAACGCCTCCAAACACGTGTCCCAACAAGGCACAAAATTCCAATGATGAGGGCAATAACACTCCGATAAAACCCCGAAAACTCAACGATTCCGGAACAAAAATCTCGGGTATTACACAATGAATGGCCTGGTGAATGATATCTCCTTTCGGTGATGTGAGGACCATCATAAGTCCAGACCCTTTGGAGATGCTTGAACCATCAATTGTTAGCATCCTTGGATTGACTTCTCTCGTAAACAGAGGAGCTCATTCTCTGCTTGTACAGGTTCGGTTGGTGTAAAATCTGCAATGAAGTCAGAAAGAGCTTGGGATTTGATGGCATTGTGTGGTTGAAACGAGCTGTCATATTTGCTAAGTTCCACCGCCCACTTTGTGAGTCTTATAAAGAGCTCTGATTTGTGCAAACAGCTTCGGAGCAGAAATTTATGAGTACCGTGATAGAATAGCACTAAAAGATGGGCAGACCTTTATTGCCGCTGTGATCAGGGCAAGTCCTAGTTTCTCCAACTGGGTGTAGCAAGTCTTCACATCAAGATGTGATCAGGGTTATATTCAGTACCTCGTTATGTGACCAGTCAACCAAAGAATTTTCTTGAGGATACTCCGAACGAGCATTTTGCAGGGTTGAGCTTCATGTTGTACTTGCGACTGACTTCAAATGCTTGTCTCATATGGTCGGGATGCTGTATAGTGACAAAGGACTTGACCAACATTTCATGAATGTAAACCTCCATTGTGTTCCCCAGCACGCTTGAGAACATGCGGTTGACCAAATGCTGGTGGGTTGCTCCAGCATTTTTGAGCCCGAAGGGAATGACCTTGTAGCAAAGGGTTGCCCTGTCCGTGACGAATACTGTCTTCTCCTGGTCTTCCGGATGCATTAGTATCTTCTTGTACCCCGAAAAGGCATACATGAAACTTAGGAGTTCATGGCTTGCCATGGCATCTACCAAGATATCTGTGTATGGTAAGGAAACGAGTTTTTGGGTCAGGCCTTATCTAGGTTGGTAAATCAATACAAACCTGTTGGAAATAAAATACAGCGAACGAAGTTGGGGAAATTTTTGATAAAGCATTTTACGCATCCACGAGCACAAAATCTATTTATGCATGCTAATTAATTAACTACTAAGATAGATAAGCAATTTAAATATTAGTTATTATTTATTAAATAATCTTGTTGGTAAATTCAATGCGTAGTGGTTGTTATCTTGATCTCTTCCTCAAAATCTTCTAGATTATGATCCCGCCTTAATCCGAACATCATGTGGGCAACGAGCTACCGAATCTTGTTTGGACTTCAAAGAGGGATCGGACGAACTTGTTCTTCCTCATAACTCTCAACTTTTTTTTCTTCAAGTAATACCGATTTATGGCAAGAATTAAAGTGTTATCTCAATTGTGGAATCAAAGACACAAGTCAAGATCCACAATCTAACATTTGAAAGAAAAAAATCAAAATTCTTGTGTTATAAAGTAGTGTACTGCCGACCCCCTCCCCCCCAGTATCCCTATTTATAGGTTTTGGATTACTCTAGGGATCTTTAGGAGGATTATGATTAGACTCCTAGTGCAACCCAACTTTCCATATTAAGCCCTTACTGATATGGTTGAGTTTACTAATATCAATTCAATCCACTAAAGAATTAATATTGCACTTCCAACCCAAATCCCAATTTATGAATTCGGGATCCTTATTTATATTATTTTCCGTGTTTAAGATATCGAATGTGCATTAATTAATTTAAGCTACTAACATCTTTAATTAATTTCTTAAATAGTAGTACCACTCGAACCTTATTATTATATCAGAATTAAACCCACTTGCATGGGTTTAATATAATAATCATTATTGAGATGACATCATCAACCCGCACGAGTCGGGAGACGATTTCTAGTTAATAATAATTGTGATATAAATAATATTATTGCCCAATATACGAACTATATTGAGTCAATCAATGTGACTCTCTCCCATAATAAATCAAAGAAATAAATATTATAAATACATAATTAAATATTATATACTTAGAATTATTTATCCGAGATTTACGTTCTTCTCATAGTCAATGCATAAGACACTATCTCACTGCGATCCAGTTCAACATATGCAAATACGCTAATGCATGCTAATAGTCCAGACCAATTAATCTCAAGTATATATTACAATCTTTCATATAATTTGTTTAGTAATTATATAGGTTGTGAACTATTATATTATTTTATAAGGCACCGATAACTTGATCTTCCGTGTGACACCAACACAACACATTATCTACAATATAAAATAATTAGACAATATATTTGCATAACCATAATAAATATGCAAAATATGTGATTAAATGTAATTAATATTCTCATAGGTAGTTACAGAGAAATAAGGTAATACAAGCATAAAGTGTGCTTTGCAGTATACAACCCTAACAGTCTCCCACTTATACTCAAAGCATGATTTTAAGTATACTACTCTATTACATAGTCTATCATATCTCCCACTTATACTCAAAGCAATGCTGCCATACACCGTAATCCCATTCCTTCCACATGCCCTTTAAAAACTTTTGCGGGTAAGCCTTTCGTGAAAGGATCAGCAAGATTATCTTCCGATGCAACCCTGGCCACACTACGTCTCCTTCCCTTACGAAGTGTCGTTTCATATGGTACTTGCAGATGATATGTTTACTTGCCTTTTGGGCTGGTGGTTTTCTCGAATTTGCGACTGCACTGATATTATCATAATAAAGTGTAATACCCTTTGGGCAAATCGGGAATCACATCTAAGTCCTACAGGAAGTACTTGATCCATACCGCCTCTTCGGCTGCCTCAGAGGCTGCCACACACTCGACTTCCATGATAGTCTGAGGTGCAATTCTGCTTCACATTCCTCTAACTAATGGCTCCACCTCCCAGAGTAAACACATACCTGAAAGTGGACTTTTCTTTGTCTGATGAAAAATATGTGCCAATATAACCCTCTGGACATAGGTCATCTGATTGATATACTAGCATATACTCCCTAGTCCTTCTCAGGTACTTGAGTATGTGTTTGACAGCAATCCAGTGTCGTGGTACAAAGTTCGAGTGATATCTAGCAGCCATGCCTATGGCATGACAAATATCTGGTCTAGTGCAAGCATAGTATGCGCGAGGCTTCCACAACTGATGCATAAGGGACCAAATTCATGTCATATATCTCCTTTTGTGTCTTTGGACACATATCCGTAGATAGTTGAATTCCATGTCTATAAGGTAGAAACTCTTTTTTGGAATTCTCCATGCTAAACTACTTTAACACTGTATCGATATAGGCTGCCTGGGATAAGCACAACATCCTTTTCTTCCGATCACAAAAGATCCTGATTCCAAGGATGTGCCTTGCTTCTCGCAAATCCTTCATATCGAACTACTCAGACAGCCATACCGGTATGTCCGGTAACTCCTTCACATTGTTTCCAATCATAAGGATATCATCCACGTACAGTACAAAAAACACCAACACATTTTCATTGTTAGAGTTGTATACTCCAAAGCATACTTTATGCTTGTATTACCTTATTTCCATGGAACTACTTATGAGAATATTAATTACATTTAATCACATGTTTTGCATATTTATTCACGTTATAGTTATGCAAATGAAATGTCTAATTATTTTATATTATAAATAATGTAGTGTGTTGGTGTCACACGGAAGATCACATTAACGATGCCTTATAAAATAATACAATAGGTCACATTCTATATGATTATTAGACAAATTATAAGAAAGGTTGTAATGTATGCTTGAGATTAGTTGGTCTTGACTATTAGCATGTATTAGCACATTTGCATACGTTGAACTGGATCGAAGTGAGATAGTGTCTTCTGTACTGACTGTAAGAAATAAGTCTCGGATAATTATTATTTCTTAATTCTAAAGTATATAATATTTAATTATGTATTTATGCTATTTATTGCTTTAATTTTGTTGGGATTCCGAAAATAAAACGAAATACGCAGCGGAAATAAAAACGAATCCCAAACAGGATCGATCAAGTAACGTATATACGAAAAATAAATACGAAGATAAAGATTCATACCCTTGAAGCCTTTGAAATAAATCTTCGTAAAGTTTAGCCGATGATCACGATCCCGTCCCGAACACGAAATCCCTTCGTTCCAAGCACCGAAAATTCGAAGCCTCTACTTCACACGCGTCGGAAGTTGCCCGGAAAAATCTACAATACTCCGTTCTATGAAGAACACGGCTAGGAAGTGTTGTAGGAATTTTTTCTCTCTTAATTTTTCTTACTTCTTTTCACCTCAAAGATGAACAAAATGAAGAAGGAAAATTTTTCTCTCTCTCCTCACTAAAAACTCTCACGGATGGCAGCTCAATGAATGAGTATGAATTATTTTTTGTTATCTCATCTCATCTCATATATAATGTAATGATATATATATATTATAAAGGAATAATTATTCCTTTACAACTATCATTCACAATTATGTGGGAATCTCAACTCTAAGTGAGTTCCCACACACATGCAAGATCATGCCATGCCATGAGGAGTGGGTGGCCACAAGGAAGTTTCCTAGAAAACGAGCTAAGCCACTCGGCTCGTGTACCGGACGTTCGTCAAACGACTCCGTTAAATACACTCCTTTTAATCATCAATGTATTTATATTAATTAATTAATCTAATTAATTAATTATATCAAATACAAATATATATTTCTCTAAGAAATATAATGTATGAATTAAATTAATTACATTAACTTAATTTAAATTCATAAGACCGATATTTGATTTATCCAATAAATCATAATTAGATATCCAATATCTAATATTAATAGAGAGATAATAAATTCACATTTATCCGTCAACGCTCCCGATGCGCGACTCGTAGGTCCGTCTCGGCCGGCATTGGGAGGAACCAATGAGTGCGGGCGGACTTAGCCCGGCTAGCGGGCCGCTGTAAACCCAGGCGAGAACGAATGAAGGGATCATTCCGTAACCATTATGTCGTGAATACTATATACGTATAGACCCTTCATCGGATGTCGGTCAAGTCTTGAGTCACGGTAAAGTCAAACGCTACTGTTGACTAAACTCTATACATGTGTTAATGCAAATCAAAACCGAGTGATTAATAGTGTATCTAATACGACTATATCAGAATGCTTTGGCCAAAGACTTATGATCTTATTTGCCATTAACCGTATAGGACATTCGCCTGCTCACTAACAGGAGATAGAATCCTATCTTGGCGTACGAAGATCGCTACTGCCGTATAGTCCGCACTTCGAGGTCGACTCGGCAATTAAGCAAATGAGTCTAACTACTCTAATGACAAACTAAACGTCACGGGCACATCTTCTCGAACCCTCAAGTCAAAGGTCCACGTATACTATCACAACCTTTCGATTCGTCATCAACTCTCCGAGAGTGAATACCGTGTGGTGAATCGAGTATGAGTCGTGTTCGAGTATACTGGCCCCACCAATATACTTATAACTATGCTATCAAGACGTGCACACGTCCTAGCATCAGTTATACAAGTCATATTAAAACTTAATGCCCATTTTAAGTTTATTGACTTGCGAACAATTTACGTAAATAAACTTTAAATACTTCCAGTACATTTTCTCTTATCCCATAACGAGAATGGAATGTTCGATTTATTTACATGGACTTCACTTCAATGTTTACCAAGTCAAGAATGCAATTGAAATACAATAAACAGTGAATGAATCGTATTGCCTTTTTATTAATTATTCCATAATTACAAGTATAATGCCCTTACTCTCTCATCCCCTGAGTGACATTCGAGGGCATATTCCTAGCAATCTCCCAATTGCACTCAATGCCACACATCATGGTATCCAATACCCATGCTCTTCAGATGTCTTTCTAAGACGGCCTGAGATAATGGCTTAGTCAGCGGGTCAGAGACATTGTCTTATGAGTCTACTCTTTCCAATGAAACATATCCTTTTTCCACCATCTCTCGAACGATGTGGTACTTTCTCTCTATATGCTTGGTGTTGTGGTGAGCCCTCGGCTCCTTGGCTTGGGCGACAGCTCCATCATTATCACAGAATAGTGATATAGGCAACTCCGCGTTAGGCACCACTTGAAGTTCTTGTATAAACTTCTGCATCCAAAATGCTTCTTTGCTAGCCTGCGAGGCGGCTTGATACTCTGCTTGGCGGTGGAATCTGCAGTAGCGGTTTGCTTGGAGCTTCTCCAAGATCTGCTCCTCCATTGAGAGTAAATAAATACCCGGATGTCGACTTAGAGTCGTCATTGTCTCCTTGAAAATCGAATCGGTGAATCCAATCACCTTCAGTTCTCCACCACCATAAGTAAGAACTAAATCTCTAGTTCTTCTTAAGTACTTAAGAATGTTCTTTACGGTAGTCCAATGTTCCCTTCCCGGGTTTGCTTGAAATCGAATTACCATACTCACAGCGTAGGCTAAGTCTGGTCTCGTACACAACATAGCGTACATGAGGCTACCCACTGCCGAGGCATAGGGTACCTTACTCATCTCTCTCTTGTCTTCCTCACTTTGAGGACACATTTTCGTGGTGAGATGAATTCCATGTCGCATGGGAAGGAACCCTCTCTTAGATTCATCCATCTTGAATCTTCTCAGGATTTTATCGATATAAAGGGCTTGGGAAAGTCCTATCATTCTTCGCGGTCTATCTCTGTAAAGACGGATCCCTAGAATATAGGAAGCTTCTCCCAAGTCTTTCATGGAGAACGTTTTAGAAAGCCAAGCTTTCACAGTGCTGAGCATTGCTATGTTATTTCCTATAAGTAGAATATCATCTACATATAGCACTAAGAACGCAATGTTGCTCCCACTGATCTTTTTGTAAACACACGGTTCCTCCTCATTTCGTTCGAAGTCAAAGTCCTTAACTGCTTCGTCAAATCGAAGGTTCCAACTCCGAAGCTTGCTTGAGACCATAAATGGCTCGTTGCGACTTACACACTTTATGAATATTAGCTTTGGACACAAAACCTTTAGGTTGTTCCATATAGATTTCCTCCTCGAGGTATCCATTTAGAAAAGTTTTGACATCCATTTGCCATATTTCATAATCATAATAGGCGGCAATGGCAAGCATCATGCGAATCGACTTTATCATAGCTACGGGCGAGAAGGTATCATGATAATCGATTCCTTCCCTTTAGGTATAACCCTTTGCCACAAGCCCGGCCTTATAGGCATCAACCTTGCCATCCCCATCAGTCTTTCTCTTATAGATCCATTTATTTCCAATAGTCCTCATGCCGGTTGGAAGATCTACTAGAGTCCAGACTGATTGGTATGCATCGAGTCTATCTCGGCTTCCATTGCTTCTTTCCATTTATCGAGTCTACATCCACTATCGCTTGGTCATAGGTGACAGGTCGTTTTCATCTTTGCTATCGGGTGTGTCGTGGAGACCCGGTTCCTCGACATGTGTATAGCCATACCTCTCGGGTAAGTGAGATACCCTATCAGACCTTGAAGTGGAGGTTGTGTTACAATAGGTTCGGTTCTTGATCCCTAATCGATGTCTCCTTAGGAGTTTCATTATGCTCTTCCAAAGAGATATTTCTACAGAGCCACCTTCTGAATGAATTCATCCTCAAGGAAGTGCGCTTGTAATGCCACAACGACCACATGGTCTTCCGGGCATGTAGAATAGATAACCCATCGAGTCCTCTGGGTATCCTATGAAACGTCCTTTTATGGACCTCGCTTCGGTTTGTCCACCTTAGCCTTTTTGACATAATTTGGACATCCCCGCATCCTTATGTGATTAAGGCTTGGTTTCTTACCCTTCCACATCTCATGCGGAGTGATAGGAGCAGATTTGGAAGGACATCTATTTAGGATATAGGCGGCGGTTAGTAAGGCATACCCCACGGGTAAATAGGTAAATCGGTGTAATTTAACATGGAGCGAACCATGTCCAACAAAGTCCGATTTCTCCTTTCTGAAACACCATTTAATTGTGGGGTTCCTGGAGGCGTGAATTGTGAAACTATTCCATGTTCCTTAAGGAACTCATCAAACTCAGTGCTTATATATTCGCCACCTCGGTCCGACCGAAGTGCTTTGATATGACATCCAGTTTGTTTTTCAACTAGGGCCTTAAATTCTTTGAATTTAGCAAAGGCTTCAGATTTATGTTTCATTAAGTACACAATCCCATACCTAGTATGATCATCGTGAACGTTATGAAATATTGATATCCGTCTCGGGCTACTTCTAAAGCACCACAAACATCGGTATGCACCAATCCAAGTTTATCGGCGGCCCTTTCAAAAGTCCTGTGAAGGGAACTTAGTCATTTTGCCTCTAAGGCAAGATTCACAAGTTGGATAGGGTTCTACACCCAATGGACTTAAAAGTCCATCTTTCTCCATTTTCGAACCTTGGTCGACCAACATGACCAAGTCTAAGGTGCCATTTAAGAGCTTGATTAGTATCTTGCCTACCACGTTTCCTAGTTATAGTGTTCATTTCTTTGTTTTATTTTGCATGTTCGGATGATATAAACCATTCAACAATGTAATTTGTTCCAACCAATTTATTTCGAAAATAAATTTTACAACCGCCATTGCCAATGAAGAAACAAAATCCTTTCCGGTCCAAGACTGGAATGGATACAATGTTTTTATGCTCCTTGGGCAAAACAAGTACTTCATCTAATGTCAAAATAAAACCCGATTCTAAACCCGAAGGATTGATCCAATATCGGTTGCCTCGACACTTTGTCCGCTTCCAACGGTGATCATTATTTTCCCAGCTTCAAGTTTTCTACTTCGTTCCAGATCCCGATTCATAGTACAAATGTGAGAAGTGGCACTGAATCGAGAATCCATGAAGCAGAATATACGGAGCGGAACAATTAGTTTCAAAAACAAAAGTTCCGTGCACGATGCGCCATTAATCTTGGGACAAGTCCTTCGCGATGTGCCCACTCACCGCATTCAAGGCATTTGTCCGTAGGTTTTGGACCGCCTACCTTTTGAACCTTTTGGGCCTTGCCCTTTCCTTTTGCACCCCTTTCTTGGGTTTGTCTTGCTCGTAGGTCTTTTTCTTCTTGTTCTTGGACCTCTTAGGCCCGGAAGAAATCACAAGAGCAACCTCTCTCGGTTTAGTCTTCATGTTAGGCGTGCCGTCACGGTTTATTCATTAGCCCGACTAATGTGCATGTAATTTCATTACGGTTGAAATTCATTACAAAGCGCATGAAAGAGTCGTAGAGATTGAAGGATGAGATCAATTTGAAGGGATAAATCCATATTAAAGTTGAGCACCTCGAGCCTCTCAATCATAGAGATCATCTTAAGGACACGGTCTCCCACTTTCTCCCCTTCTTTCATCCTAGCCTTTGAACAACCGCTTTGATATCTCATATCTAGCGGTCTACATGCTCTCCATAAAGTTCGGTCAAGTGTGCGAGAATCTGCCTAGCAGAAGTCATTTTCTCGTGCGCTCTCTGCAACTCATTAGTCATTGAGCCCATCATAAAACCACGAACTAGCACATCATCCTTGACCCATTTTTCATGGACGTCAATGTCTTCACGATTACCCCTAGTCGGATTGGAGTCGGTGGAATGTCCGCCTCCAAGACGTATCCCGAGACTCCATCGAGTACAATCATCGATTCGCAACGACCAACAAAGTTAGGGCCGATTAGGAGATTCTTTTCAAGTAGTATTGCAAGTGGGTTTTAGCCATTTTAGAGAGATTCAATTTCGTTTTACGCAAAGATTTAGACAAGATTAAATTAGTGACTTGTTTAATTATGACCAGTATAGAACTTAAGGGCTTGTATAATTCTTGTCTCGGCTCCCACTAATTTTATCGGAATTATACACTCCCATGTTATAATCCGGAAATCATGGTTAGATCGACTTCTTAGTGGTGATCAAGTTCTTTACAAATTTTAACAGACGCAACCTATCAGGTTTCTTGCCAATTAATTTATGTAAAGTGGTGTCTAACACCAACCCGTCTGACGGATGATTTGATCTTCTTTTACCCCTAGTCTTCATGCCCTCAACCTATCAGGTTTCTTGGCAATCCAGACTATCTAAGTTGTTGACCATCAACGTCTATCACTTTGACTATTGAATCTCACCCGGCAACCTATCAGGTTTCTAGGGGCGAAATTTATCACCAACCGAAGGCATCTAATGCACTCAAGAATTTTTCAACCTCTACCAAATGTACTACGCCGATAACTCGGAAGCATAGCACACCAGCTCGGGTATCAATTTTCTACGAGTTTGATGGAGGGTAGGAAACCTCGTAACCTTTTTCAAACTTAGTCTGTTTGTAGTCGGGAGAATTTCGCGATTAATGTTACACTTTGCACATTAATTCAATTATACGCGCGTTTGTATGTTTGTCAATCATTCAAAATGAAAATGTAAAATAGTAACCTAGTTACTACCAACATATAGCTCATGGACCTAATTCCTAAATCTTGGGCCAAGCGAATGACCCAATAAATAAAAAAAATACAGTCTTCGATTCTTCGTCTTCTCGGTCGGTTGTCTTCGGTCTTCGTCATACCCAAAATAATACTTACATCATTGAAAAAATGCATCCTATACAAATTTTCTAGTAAAAATAAATTGGCTCAAAACGGCCTTTACAACCCAATCGAATCGAACAAATCAAAAACTAAGTCCACGAGCTATATCACCATCACATAAGGATTTCATACAACATGTAATGGCAACGAAATTAAACAATTAATTTTAATATAAATTAATCTATTCAATTTCTACTATATTAATCCAATTAATATAAAGTGGCGTTAAAATTAAATAATCAATTAATATATTAATCCAATCAATATAAAATTAATCTATTCAATTTTAATGATATTAATCAAATTAATACTAATAATCATCATTTTAATTCGTTCGAAGTAATCCGGCCAAAAATAATATTCTCGTTTAATTTATTTCCCTTAACTCAAAATATTCCAAATATTAATTTAGTCAAAATAAAATCCAATTTAAATTTTGGGAAATAATTAAAACGAAATATAAACTTAAAACGGAGTCCCGGACAATCCGATTTAGGCCCAGCCCGCGGCCCGATTCAAAATCGGGCCAAAAACCCGAGGGCTGCCTGGCCGAGCCACTGCTCGGCAGACTGGCCGATCATGATCGGCCCCCTGGCCGAGCACTCTCAGCTCCTGGCCGAGTCATGGCCGAGCACGCTCGGCAGCCTGGGCAGGCAGCCCAGGCAGTGCTGCCGGCACCACTGCCAGCAGCCCTGTTTCTTCGTTTTTCGGCCCGTTTCCAAAAACGTGATGCTACAACGAACAATTTAAAATCTAAAATTATTCCAAATATGATTCTAAATCATAATCATCATCCAAAAACATTCAAAATGCACAAATAATCGTATATACGATATCATTGACCTCGCTCCGATACCACTGTTGGGATTAGAAAATAAAACGAAATCCGCAGCGGAAATAAAAACGAATCCCAAACAGGATCGATCAAGTAACGTATATACGAAAAATAAATACGAAGATAAAGATTCATACCCTTGAAGCCTTTGAAATAAATCTTCGTAAAGTTTAGCCGATGATCACGATCCCGTCCCGAACACGAAATCCCTTCGTTCCAAGCACCGAAAATTCGAAGCCTCTACTTCACACGCGTCGGAAGTTGCCCGGAAAAATCTACAATACTCCGTTCTATGAAGAACACGGCTAGGAAGTGTTGTAGGAATTTTTTCTCTCTTAATTTTTCTTACTTCTTTTCACCTCAAAGATGAACAAAATGAAGAAGGAAAATTTTTCTCTCTCTCCTAACTAAAAACTCTCACGGATGGCAGCTCAATGAATGAGTATGAATTATTTTTTGTTATCTCATCTCATCTCATATATAATGTAATGATATATATTATAAAGGAATAATTATTCCTTTACAACTATCATTCACAATTATGTGGGAATCTCAACTCTAAGTGAGTTCCCACACACATGCAAGATCATGCCATGCCATGAGGAGTGGGTGGCCACAAGGAAGTTTCCTAGAAAACGAGCTGAGCCACTCGGCTCGTGTACCGGATGTTCGTCAAACGACTCCGTTAAATACACTCCTTTTAATCATCAATGTATTTATATTAATTAATTAATCTAATTAATTAATTATATCAAATACAAATATATATTTCTCTAAGAAATATAATTTATGAATTAAATTAATTACCCTAACTTAATTTAAATTCATAAGACCGATATTTGATTTATCGAATAAATCATAATTAGATATCCAATATCTAATATTAATAGAGAGATAATAAATTCACATTTATCCGTCAACGCTCACGATGCGCGACTCGTAGGTCCGTCTCACCGGCATTGGGAGGAACCAATGAGTGCGGGCAAGACTTAGCCACTTAGCGGGCCGCATCAGAAACCCCGATCGAGAACGAATGAAGGGATCATTCCGGAACCATTATGTCGTGAATACTATATACGTATAGACCCTTCATCGATGTCCGGTCAAGTCTTCGGTCACGGTAAAGTCAAACCTCACTGTTGACTAAACTCTATACATGTGTTAATGCAAATCAAAACCGATCGATTAATAGTGTATCTAATACGACTATATCGAATGCTTTGCCAAAGACTTATGATCTTATTTGCCATTAACCGTATAGGACATTCGCTGCTCACTAACAGAGATAGAATCCTTTCTTGGCGTACTGGTAAAGAAGCGCTACCTGCCCGTATAGTCCGCACTTCGACGTCGACTCAGCAATTAAGCAAATGAGTCTAACTACTCTAATGACAAACTAAACGTCACAGGCACATCTTCTACTGAACCCTCAAGTCAAAGGTCCACGTATACTATCACAACCTTTCGATTCGTCATCGACTCTCCAAGAGTGAATACCGTGTGACTGAATCGAGTATGAGTCGTGTTCGAGTATACTGGCCCCACCAATATACTTATAACTATACTATCAAGACGTGCACACGTCCTAGCATCAGTTATACAAGTCATATTAAAACTTAATGCCCATTTTAAGTTTATTGACTTGCGAACAATTTACGTAAATAAACTTTAAACACTTCCAGTACATTTTCTCTTATCCCATAACGAGAATGGAATGTTCGATTTATTTACATGGACTTCACTTCAATGTTTACCAAGTCAAGAATGCAATTGAAATACAATAAACAGTGAATGAATCGTATTGCCTTTTTATTAATTATTCCATAATTACAAGTATAATGCCCTTACTCTCTCATCCCCTGAGTGGCATTCGAGGGCATATTCCTAGCAAATTTACCATAGATGAGAGTCAAAGTGATTGACTCAATAAGCTTCGTATATTGGGCAATAATATTATTTATATGACAATTATTATTATAACTTGAAATCGTGTCCCGACTCGTGAGGGTTGATGATGTCCCCATTAAACCCTGCAGGTGGATTTAATTCCGATATAATAATAAGGTACGAGTGGTACTACTTCTGGATAACAATATAATTAATTTAAGCTGTCAGTAGCTTAAATTAATTAATGGACATTCGCTATCTTAAATATTAAAAATAATATATTTAAATAAGGAGACAAATTGTAAATAGGGATGTGGGTTGGAAGTGCAATATTAGTTCTTTAGTGGATTGAATTGATATTAGTGAACTCAACCATATTAGGAAGGGCTTAATATTGGAAAGTTGGGTTGCACTAGGAGTCTTAACCCTAATCCTCCTTAAGATCCTTAAAGTAGTCCAAAGCCTATACATAGGACTTCTAAGGGGGGATTTCGTCCTTGACATTATATCCTACACAAGGGTTTCGATTTTTTTCTTCCAAGTGTTTAATTGTGGATCGTGACTTCTGTATTTGATTCCACAATTGAGATAACACTTTAATTCTTGCTACAAATCGGAATTACTTGAAGAAAAAGAAAATCGAGAGTTGTTAGGAACATAGTTTCAGCCGATATCAGTTGAAGTCCAAGCAAGAATCGGTAGCTCATTGCCCACACAATGTCCGGATTAAGGTGAGATCATACTCTAGAAAATTTTGAGGAAGAGATCAAGAAAGCAACCACTACGCTTCAAAAGGCAAAAATCCTATGATCTTCGATCTAGATTAGGATATTGAATTTACCAACAAATTATTTAGTAAATAATAAATAATATTTAAATTACTTATTAATCTTAGTAGTTAATTAATTAGCATGCCTAAATAGGTTTTGCGCTCGTAGATGTTTAAAACGCTTTTATCAAATCTTTCATCAATTTTGCTTCCGCTGCGTTTTATTTCCAACATCCATCATATTTATTATACACACAACTCTCACTCAGACATTGGACGAATCCATATGACTGGACAACCTCGTCAGATCGAGTGTTCCAAGATCTAGATACTTGCTTAAGTCCATAAATGGATCTCTTAAGTTAGCAGACTAAGTGCTCTTCTCCTTTAGCAATAAATCTCTCCGGTTGGCGCATATAGATATCCTTGTCTCGACTTCCATTCAAGAATGCAGTCTTGACATCCATTTGCCAACTCTCCAGATCCAAATGCAGAGCTATAGCTAAAAGACTCCGGATTGACTTAAGCATGGCTACCGGCGAAAAGGTTTCTGTTAGATTTGTATACTGCAAAGCATACTTTATGCTTATATTACCTTATTTTCCCGTAACTACCTATGAGAATATTAATTATATTTAATCACATAATTTGCATATTTATTCACGTTATGGTTATGCAAATGAAATGTCTAATTATTTTATATTGTAGATAATGTGGTGTGTTAGTGTCACACAAAAGATCACATTACCGGTGCCTTATAAAATAATATAATAGTTCACAACCTATAAAATTATTAGACAAATTATGTGAAAGGTTGTAGTGTATGCTTGAGTTTAGTTGGTCTTGACTATTAGCATGCATTGGCGTATCTGCATACGTTGAACTGGATTGAGGTGAGATAGTGTCTTCTATAGTGACTGTAAGAAGAACGCAAATCTCGAATAATTATTATTTCCTAATTCTAAGTATATAATATTTATTTGTGTATTTATAATATTTATTGCTTTGATTTACCATGTGTGAGAGTCAAAATGAATGAGTCAATAAGCTTCGTATCTTGGGCAATAATATTATTTATATGACAAATATTATTATAACTAGAAATCGTGTCCCGACTCGTGCGGGTTGATGATGTCCACTTGAGGAGCTTGATAATGATTATTATATTAAACCCTGCAGGTGGATCTAATTTCGATATAATAATGAGGTTCGAGTGGTACTACTCTTGGATAAGATATTAATTAATTAAAGCTGTCAGTAGCTTAAATTAATTAATGGACATTCGATATCTTAAATACGAGAAATAATATATTTAAATAAGAAGCTCGATTTCGTAAATTGGGATTTGGGTTAGAAGTACAATATTAATTCTTTAGTGGACTGAATTGGTATTAGTGAACTCAACCATATTAGGAAAGAGATTAATATAGAAAGTTGGGTTGCAATAGGAGTCTTAACCCTAATCCTCCTTAAGATCCCTAGAGTAGTCCAAAAGCCTATAAATAGGACTTAAGAGGGGGTTCAGCCGTGATGTTCCATTCCAACTTGTGAAATCGATTTCTGTCTTGTATTTAATTGTAGATCTTGACTTGTGTCTTTGGTTCTACAATTTAGATAACACATCAATTTTCTAAGAGTGTTTACATAATATTAGAAAATAAATAAAAATTGAGTGACTCCCAACAAAAGGATTCGACCGATCCCATAGAACTCCAAGCAAGATTCGATAGCCGTTACCACACAACGTCCGGATTGAGGCGGATCATACTCTATAAGATCTAAAGGTAGAAATACAAAGGAGGTCGAGTAGAATTCGAAGACTTTGCTTCAAAGGTAATGTACTCTTTGATCTCTTAGATCTTGATAAGGATACTACGAATTATCATAGTTAGACGCGTAGATTAGTTTTCTTCGTTTAAATTGATTATTAATCTGTTAATTAATTATTTGACGAGCCTAAATAGATCCAGTTCATAAGGGTCAATTTTAGTAAATCAAAACCCGACGCTTCCGCGGTGCTTTATTTCCAACAATTGGTATCGGAGCCGGTCTTTAGGTTCCGTTCAATTTAATTAATCTTGTGATTAATTGCTAGCAATTTAAAAATTTTCATATATTATGATCTTTGGAATATTTTTGCTAGAATTGTCTTGCAGGTGAATATGGTCCAATTATCATGGCTATATGATTTAATTTTATTTTATGCATTTTTGGTAATTTGGCCCGGTTTTGAGGCATGTACAAGTTTTTCCCGTGAGAAATCCTTCGGTAGAATTGTAATTTTATTGTAAAATCGATGTATTTTATTTCGTGTAAAATTGTAATCGGGTTGGAGTACACAAAGTACGAAGGAAAAAGAAGTCCAGCGCGAAAAGGAGTCCCGATCTGACGAACCGACCGAGACCAGGAAGCTGCCGAGCGGTCCGGCCGCGGGATCGTGGTCCAGACCGCGGTCCAGGCTGCTGCTCGGGATGGGTCGGGTAGCCCGGTACGGGGTCCGTTGGTGCACAATATTTAATTTTGGAAATTTCTTGTGCAATTAATTTTGCATGGAAAAGAAAGTTCCCAAATTTGGAAATTTTGTGGGTCAACCGGGAAGAGGTGACGAGATGCTTGAAACAGTGGGAGATTTCGAGCCGAAGATTTTCTCGTTATTCAAAACGAGGAATAAAAGCCATGATAATTGGATTTAATTATCCAATTTATTTTATTGTTGGTTTTTATTGTTTTGGATGTATGGCATGTATGAATGTATGTGTGATATATATCTTGCATATTAGGACGAGAAAATTGAAAACCTTAAAGGCTAAAATAACTAAGTGATTAAATTGATTTTTTTAAAATAAAATCAAACTGGCCTCCATAATTAATTTAAATTGTGAAGTTATTAGCATGCGCGTTGACATTAGGGTCTTCCTCCATATCGGGTGTGCTAATTATAGGTTCACTAGTTTTAAATTTCAAATGATAACATAAGGTAAATATTATTTTTTATGATAGGACCTCTCCATCTATAGGACTATTATTTAAAAGATAATATTTTAAGGATGTTAAATTATGGTATTCACTTAGATGTATTAATTAATAAGCTTCCCATCGGAATCTATGTTAATTAATACATGGCCAAGAGGAACCAACTATTAATTCTACTTGTCATAACGTAAATCGACTAGATAGTAAAATTAAAGACGTAAAACTCTACTTGAAAAATGTGTGTGTAAACGTCCACACGATCGTGGCTTTGCATATGCGGGTTTTTCGAGGTGTTGGTTGCTAGCATATATATTGCGTTTTGAGTTTTTTCAATATATTTTGCTATGCATTATGTGATGAATGTTTTTAATTTTTATGTCAGACGTCTTACAATCCACTTGCTGTAATTCTCAAAGAAAACAAACTAGATGGCACTAACTTTGCTGATTGGAAACGTAATCTTAATATTGTCCTGACTGCTGAAGAACACAAGTTTGTTCTAACTGAGGAATGCCCATTGGAACCAGATGCGGATTCGACACCTGATGAGGTGAAAGAATATCGCAGATGGAAGAAATCTGATGAGATGGATCGCTATAACATCTTGGCTTCTTTAGTAAATGTATTGCAGCATTAGCTGTTGTGATTCGGTGCCTAAAATGAAGGCCCAACGGAAGTGGTAAAACGAAAATTAATTCGATCCGAATCCCTACGAGGATCGATCGAGCTACGTATATATGAATATATAAATGAAAAACAAGAGTTGTAAGAAACTCACCCTTGAAGTCCGTTGATTAAATCGTATCCTTTTCTTGAGCTATTCCCCAAGATTTACTTGAATTCTTTACGATCCGAAGCACTCCAAGCACTTGAACGATCCAACGCCGAAAGCACCGCGTCTCTACTAGCCACGCGCCGGAGAAACGAACGGAATGACAATACCCGATTAACCTCTAAGGTTACGGCTAGAATCAAGTGATGAAGCCTTTTATTATTGCACTCTATGTGTATAATATATATCTCAATGTATCTTGAATTTTCTCCAAGAAAACTCAAGAACAAGATGAAGAACAAGAGGAAGACTTAAGAAAAAAAATTTCTCTCTCACTCCTTTCTTAACTCACGTATGGAATGGATAATACAAGGAGTGAGGGGAGTCTTCTTATTATTCTTCATCATATCCTCCCCAAATCAAGACCAAATAATTAATATGAATTAACTAAAAGATCTTGTTCCCTTGATACTTCAAGTCATCCACCAATTTAGGTGGAGACTATGACCAAAGGAAAGGGGAGGGAAAATGGGCGGCCATCTAGAAGGAGCCGGGACGAGTTCGATTCGTTTCGGACTCCCGTGAGTCCAAACAGATAAACTCCAATTCTGTTCCCATGTATTTATATCAATTAATTAATCCGATTAATTAATGATATCAAATACAAAATAACATAATTAATTTCTCCAAGAAATAATTATATTCATGAATTAAATTTATCACCCGGTAATTTATTTAATTCATTAGGCCGTAATTAATTTATCCAATAAGTCAATTTAGACATTCAATGCCCCAAAATCCATCAGACATCCAATGTCCAATAAACTAGATATCCAATATCTAATATTAATAATGAGAGAATAAGCTCGATTCATTCCGTCGCCAATCCTATTGCGCGACTCAGTAGGTTCGTCTCAGTCAGCAATGGGAGGAACCAAAGAGTAGTAGCACCACCTAGCCAGCCTGGCGGCCTACAATGTACCCCAACTGAGAACGAATGATTGGGATCATTCAAGAACCACTATGTCGTGAATACTAGTATACGTATAAACCCTTCTTTCAAATGTCCCGATCAAGTTATAGGGTCACGGTCAGTCAAACCCTATCTGTACTTGACTCTATGCATGTGTTAATGCAAATCGAGATCATTGAGCTCTCGTGTGTCCAATACAACTAGCTCCAATGCTTTGGCCAAAGACTTATGATCTCATCTGCTAATAACCGCATAGGACATATAACCCGCTCACTAACGGGAGAAAGAATTCTATCTTGGTATTCAGTAGGACCTGCTTCTTACCCATTAAGATGCACGTCGAGGTTGACCCACACCTCCCGATTTATAGGGTCGAACTACTCTAATGAAAATCTTAACGTCACAAGCACATCCCTACTAAATCCTCAAGTCGAAGGGTTCACGAATACCTATCACAACCTTTCGATTCCGTCATTGACTGTCGCGGAGTGAAATCCGTGTGACGAATCGAGGGTGAGTCGGTTCAAGTATACTAATACAATTAGCATACCTATAACGTGTGCTCCCACTAACCATTAGTGTTAGGCACTCTCCATGTCAAAGAACACGTCATACAAGTCTTCACATAAACTTAATGCCCAGTCAAGTTTCATCGACTTGCGAACGATTAAGTATTTGAGCTATAAACCTTTCAAGTGCCGATCCCCTTATCCAATAAGGAGTGGAACGTTTTGATTTCAAATTCACGGACTAGTTTTTATATGTATATTTACGAGTTAGGAATACCAGTAACTGCCAGTAAATAAAGAAACATCCATTGCCTTATATTAATGATTTACATAATTCCAAGTACAATGCCCTCACTCAACATCCTCTAAGTGGCATTCGAGGGCATACTCCTAACAATCTCCCACTTGCACTCAATGCCACACACTATGGTATCTAATACCCATGTTCTCCAGATGACGCTCCAAGCTAGTCTGAGAAAGTGGCTTGGTCAGTAGATCGGCGACGTTGTCGGTCGAGTCTACTCTGTGCAGCACAATGTATCCCTTGCGAACAAATTTTCTTACGAGATGATACTTCCTCTCAATATGTTTGGTGCTGTTGTGAAACCTCGGCTCCTTGGCACGCACTCTGACTCCGTCGTTGCTGCAGATGCAGAACAGCAAATTTCAAAGACATGGTATCACTTGAAGTTCTCCCAGAAACTTCTTAATCCAGAACCCTTCCTTGGAAGCCTCCGAGGCTGCTTGATACTTAGCCTGACAGGTGGAATCAGCAGTCGCGCTTTGCTTGGCGCTACGCCAAGATACTGCTCCTCTATTAAGAATAAATATGTAGCCAGAAGTAGACATCGAGTCATCCTTCAGTCCTTGGAAGTCCGAATCAGTGAATCCCACCACATCCAATTCTCCACCGCCATACATCAGAACCATATCTCTAGTCCTTCTTAAGTACTTGAAAACGTTATATACGGCAGTCCAATGTTCCCTACCTGGGTTTGCCTGAAACCTACTCACCACGCTTACAGCATGCGCAATGTCAGGTCTCGTACATAACATAGCATACATAAGGCTACCCACGGCCAAAACATATGGTATATTACTCATTTCCTTTCGTTGTTCCTCACTTTGAGGACACGGCTTCAAGGAGAGTTTTATTCCATGTCGCATCGGTAGGAACCCTCTTTTAGAATCATCCATCTTAAATCGCTTTAAGATTTTATCTATATAGAGGGCTTGGGAAAGACCTATTGTTCTCTTCGCTCTATCCCAGTAGAGCCGAATACCAAGAATATAGGTAGTTTCTCCCAAGTCTTTCATGGAGAAATTACTCGAAAGCCAAGCTTTCACAGAACTGAGCATTCCCACATCATTTCATATTAGTAGAATGTCATCTACATATAGTACTAAGAATGCAATCTTGCTCCCACTAACCCTCTTGTATACACAAGGTTCCTCTTCATTTTGCATGAAGTCAAACTCTTTGACCGCCTCATCAAAACGAAGGTTCCAACTATGCGACAATTGCTTCAGTCCATAAATGGAATGCTGAAGCTTGCACACTTTCTGAATATCGACTTCGGACATAAAGCCTTTAGGCTGCTCCATATAGATTTCCTCCTGGAGGAATCTATTAAGGAAAGCCGTCTTTACGTCCATTTGCCATATCTCATAATCGTGGTAGGCAGCTATAGCAAGCATCATGCGAATAGACTTGATCATGGCTACGGGCGAGAAGGTATCATGGTAATCGATCCCTTCCTTCTGGGTATAACCCTTTGCCACAAGCCTGACCTTATATGCGTCAACCTTGCCATCACCATTAGTCTTTCTCTTGTAGATCCACTTGTTCCCAATAGGCACTATGCTCTTGGGGTGGTCTACTAGAGTCCAGACCTGATTGACATGCATCGAGTCTATCTTAACTTCCATAGCTTCACGCTATTTTGCGGAGTCTACATCCACCATCGCTTGGTCATATGTCGTTGGGTCAGTCTCTTGGCTATCACTTGAAACCTCATGGAGACCCAGCTCCTCCAAGTGCACAAGCCCATACCTCTCAGGTGAATGAGACACCCTACTAGACCTACGAGGTGGTTGTACATGTGTTTCAGAAGGTTCGGTTCTAATTTCATGCACAGGTGTCTCCCGAAGAGTTTCATTGTATTCTTCTAAAGAAATACTTCTACCTGCTCCGCCTTCCTGAATGAACTCATCTTCCAGAAAGTGTGCTTGTAAAGCAACAATGATCTTTCGATCTTCGGGCATATGTAATATATATCCCATCGTCCCAGACGGGAATCCAATGAAACGTCCCTTCGCGGACCTAGCTTCCAACTTCTCCACATTAGTCTTCTTGACATAGGCGGGACATCCCCAAATCCTAATGTGATTAAGACTTGGTTTCCTGCCCTCCCACATCTCATGTGGAGTTTTAGGAACAGATTTGGAAGGACATCTGTTCCAGATGTAAGCGGTAGTCAGGAGTGCATATCCCCATAGGTAAATCGGTAAGTCAGTATAGCCCAGCATGGAACGGACCATGTTCAACAAGGTCCGGTTCCATCTTTCTGACACACCATTTAACTGAGGAGTACCTGGAGGTGTTAGTTGTGAAACTATTCCATGTTCCTTAAGGAACTCGACAAACTCCGTACTCATATACTCGCCACCTCGGTTCGACCGAAGTGCTTTGATATGATTACCAGTTTGTTTCTCGACTAGGGCCTTGAATTCCTGGAATTTCTCAAAGGCCTCGGATTTATGTTTCATTAAGTATACATAACCATACCTAGTATGATCATCTGTAAATGTAATGAAATATTGATATCCGTCACGTGCTGCTTCCAAATCACCACATACGTCAGTATGGATTAATCCCAATTTATCAGCGGCTCTTTCCAAAGTCCCTGTGAAGGGGGACTTAGTCATTTTGCCTTTAAGGCAAGATTCACAAGTAGGAAAGGGATCCGATACCAATGGACCCATAAGTCCATCTTTTTCCATCTTGTAAACCTTGGTCTGACCAACATGACCAATCTAAGATGCCATTTCAAAACTTGATTGGTTTCATCCCTACCACGTTTTCTAGTCATAGTATTCACAACTACTTTGTTGCTGAGATTTAGATGATACAATCCATTCAACAATGTAGCAGTACCCACTAGTTTATTTCTAAAATAAATTTTGCAGGAACCATCACCAATGAAAAATGAAAAGCCTTTTCGGTCCATGACTGGAATGGATAAAATGTTTTTGTGCCCCTTAGGCAAAACAAGTACATCTTATAAAGTCAAAACAAAGCCAGATTATAAACCCAAAATAAGTGATCCTATGTCGGTCGCCTCGACACTATGCCCGCTTCCGACTGTGATCATAATTTCTCCAGCTCCAAGCTTCCTACTTTATTCCAGATCCTGATTCATGGTAAAAATATGAGAACTAGCACCATAATCCAGTATCCAGGAAGTAGAAAATATAGTTGCAGAACAATTTGTTTCCAAAACTAAAAGTTCTGTACCTGAAGTGCCATGAAGAATCGGACACTCTCTAGCCCAGTGGCCCAGCTCACCACACTTGAGACAAATGTCTTTCTTCTTGCTCTTTGGAACCGTTGGGGCCTTGCCCTTGAAGTCCTTGACATGTGGTCCAGTCTGCTTCTTGGTCTTTTTCTTCTTGTTCTTAGAACTCCGAGGTCCAGAAGAAATCATAAGAGCAGACTCCTTCATCCGCGGAGTTTTCATCTGAGACTGAGCAGTCACAAGTTTGTTCATTAGCCCAGTTAAATTACATGCAATCTCATTGCAGTTGAAGTTCACAACAAACTGTGAGAAGGAATCAGGGAGAGACTGTAGGATAAGGTCGGTTTGGAGAGAAGTATCCATTTTAAAATCAAGAGCCTCCAATTTCTCGATCATGGATATCATTTTGAGGACATGTTCCCCAACCTTCTCACCTTCCTTCATCCTTGCACCGAATAGTTGCTTGGATATCTCATATTTAGCAGTTCTGCTGTGCTCACCATAAAGTTCGGTCAAGTGAGATAGAATCTGCCTAGCAGAAGTCATTTTCTCATGAGCTCTCTGAAGCTCATTAGACATAAAAGCCATCATGTAAGCACGGACTTTTACGTCATCCTTAACCCACTTTTTGTGGTTTTCAATCTCTTCCTGATTGGCTCTGGTTCGCACAGGAGGCGCCGGAATGTCCGTCTCCAAGACGTATCCCAGTGCCTCTATATTGAGGACAATCATAAGATTGCGGAGCCATTCCACAAAGTTAGGTCCAATCAGGGTGTTCTTTTCGAGTAGAATTGCGAGTGGATTCATTGTCATATTGAAAGTTATGTCTGCATTAAGTATAACAGATTAATTAGTGACTTGTTATATTATGTTCTGAGTATAGAATTAAGGTCTTTTCTATTCTTGTTACCCAGCTCCCACTATTTTTATCGGAATAACACACTCCCATGTGAAATCCGGAAGTATCGTCGCTCTACTTCATAGTGGTGATCGAGTTCTTTATAAATCTTAATAGAGGGCAACCGAACAAGTTTCTAGTCTATTATTTTTCATAAAGTGGTGTCCAACACCAACCTATCTAATGGATGATTCGATCTTCTTTTTCCCCTTGTTCACTTCCCTCAACCTATACGGTTTCTATGGTTCGTGAACAAGTTAAGTTTATACCATTGACGCAAATCAGTTTCACAATTGAATCTTATCCGGCAACCTATCAGGTTTCTATGGATAAAATTTGCTTCAACCGAAGGCATCCAATGCGCTCTCGGTAATTTATCCGTCCTCCCCGAAGGACTACCCCAATAACTCGGAAGCATAGCACATCCGGTTTAGATTTCAATTTCCCGAAAACTCGATGGAGGGAAGGAAAACCTTGAAACCTTATAAACTTAATAATTTATCGTGGGAGAATTTTCGAGATTAATGTTACACTTTGCACATTAATTCATTTAAGCGCATTTGTGGCATTCATACAATATGAAACAACCATTCACAACCTAGTTGCTACCAACATGTGGTTCATGGACCGTTCCTAGAAAACAAAAACTCCGTAATCTAATTACAAGTCTTCGTCTTGAATCTTTGTCTTCTCGAAACGGATGTTCCTCCGGTCTTCGTCATTACATATAAATTTTACATTGAAAATTTCATCCTAGATACAAATATTTCTAGTAAAATAAATAGGCTCAAAACGGCCTTTACAACCCATGGAATAAAACGAATGATTCAAAACTAAGTCCACGAACCACATCCCCATTCAAAAGTATTCATCCAATAAATACTATATAAATGGAAAGAGTAGAGATACATTTATCCAATCAACAATACGAACCGATCCAATCGATTCACATAATCGGTAATATGAAAAACGTTCAAATAATTCGGTCGATCACAAGTATTCCAATAAATCAATTTTCCCTTATAAAATGAAATACCATAAATCATTTTAATCATATTAAATCCAATTTAAAATGTGGGAAATCATTTTTAGGAATACACGAAGAAAACAAGCCCGAAACGGGTCCGAAATGGGCTTAACCGCGCCCGAAAAGAACATTGGGCAGCAGCAGGGCTGCCCAGCAGCCCTGGGCCGCAGCTGTAATACCCGGTTGTAATTTATTCATTATGATTCAGTAATTATCGGTCTGTTATTATCACTCAGTAATTTTCACTCATTAATGATCGCTCATCATTCATGATTCATTCATTTGCGTTCATTTGGCATGTTGTAACCGTGTATCAGTTACCGATCGTCATTTCATCTCCGTTTGAGTGTCAGAGCGGGAGTATTATCATTATCATTGTGATTGGTAGTCTTGTACTAGAAATATCATTTTTGGCATGTGTTGGGCTTGTTCGCGTTCACAAACGTTTGGTATGTCGAATCATTCATCAATCGTAGCGAGAAATCAGAGTTGTCGGAATTTCATCTTGTCCAGCAACAAGTTACGGCCGTAAGGAGTGTCGGATACGGCCGTAATAGATGTTCGTTGTTTTCAGGCCATTTCGGACGAGCGGGACTTACGGCCGTAAGGATTTCGGCATACGGCCATAAGTTGGGCGGTACGGCCGTAAGGCTTGGCCGGATACGGCCGTACGTGTCGAGCAGGGTTGCCAGACGTTTTTGGCCGAAGGCGAGTTACGGCCGTAAGGGTTTCGGCATACGGCCGTAAGGCGAGGGAGATACAGCCGTAAGGCTTGGCCGGATACGGCCATACGTTGCAGGCAGGGCACCTGGTCATTTTCGACGAAGGGGGCTTACGCCCGTAAGATTGGCCGGATACGGCCGTATCGTCCGAGTTACGCCCGTAAGGTGTGCGGGTACGGCCGTAAGGATGTCGGCAGGTGTTTTAGACGAGGGCGAGTTACGCCCGTAAGTCAGGTTCGGATACGGCCGTAAGGCTGTCGGCAGATGATTGGACGAAGCCGAGTTACGGCCGTACGAGTTGGCTGGTTACGGCCGTAAGGCCGTTGACCTGGGATGTTACGGCCGTAAGAAGGCCGAGTTACGGCCGTAACTTCCGGCAGTTTATATAGGGCTGGCCGGGACTTTTTCTTCATTTTCACTTTCTTCTTCCATCTTGTCCGAGAGAGAGCTTGGGGGGAAGGGATTTTCCTTCATCAAACACTTGAGTACTTGATTTTCTTCATTTCCATTCGATCATATAGCTCGGATACTCAATTTAACTCGTATTCATCGGATCGAAGTGGTTGGATCTTCAAGAGGTAATTTCTTCAACATCTTGGATTTCGATTTTGTGTTGAGATATGATGTTTTGGACGTTATAATCATGTTATATGAAGGGATATGTATATGATTATGAGTTTGTATAAAGATTCAATGGATTATTGAAGGATTATTCAAGAACACTTTGAATATTGAGTTGGGATTGGGGGTTTTCGATTAATTGTTGTTGTAATCATGAATTTGGATATTCATTTTGGATTATTGATCATTTGGAAGATGTTTTGTTGGATTGAAACACTTTTTGGGTTTTGATGTGGGTATAATCAAGGTTGGGTTGTTAACAATCGAAGTTTGGCCACATAGTGTTCGATATAATGCCTCAATGGACTTGATTTAGTCGTATCGGCGTGTTGAGTTCATTATATTCGTGTTTGATACGTATGTTGAACGGATTGTTGGTAATTGTGTTATTCAAGGTTGTTCGAGCGACCGACATCACATCTAGGACATTTGTTCGTGGAAGGATAATTGTCATCGGTATTGTGTAAGTTAATTCTTACTCAGTTAAAACGATATTCATTCCTTTCGTTGTTGTTCATTCATAATCATAATTCATTCATAAAGTACTAACCGTATTGAAACTTGTAACTGTCATTTCATTACTTCATTCACGAGGAACGACGGTTCCAATTATTTTATTGAGCTATCATTCATTTCACTGTCATTTCATCTCGGTGAGTCATTATTGATTTTTATGTCACTTTTGCTATATCGTGGCATTCCGGGTCATACTGGCGTGTCGATTGGTATGTGTAGGATTTTCATGTCGGGCACATTATAGTCGTGTGTTGGTTGGTGGCCTCACATTGGACTGTGCACACGAGTTGATGGCTTCGTGAGACTGATTAGGTACAAGACCACACGTGTATTCGATCGATACTCGTTGGTGGCTTGTGCACGGACACATTTCCATCCCGGACGAAGTGTGGCGCCATTCCTTTGAGCCGTACTGTTAGTTGATTCATATAGCATGTTTGATTGCGTATGTTTCGACAGGATATTTCATAACTAAAGATAACTCACGATTGTGTTTATTCAACTCTAGAGGATTGTTGTTCTGTGTAACTGACCCCGACTGGGGATTTTGTTTTTCAGGTCATGGCAAGGCAAAAGCACGGGAATAGCATGCTGACGTCGAGGAGTCCCAGTGATACTAGTAGGGGCCCCCGATCTTTCAGTTATTCATGTTGTTGTCCTTTAATTTCCGCTGCAGACTTTCATTTGGATACTCCGTTTCATTCAGTGTTGTGTATTTTATCTTCATATAAAATATACTAGTATTCGGTATTGTCCTGGTGTGTTGTACTTAAACTCCTCATCGGAGTATTTGGGTAATATAATCTGGTTCGGTACTACAATTATATTATTTAATTCATCACTTTCATTCGCCGGGTGGGTCCCAGTCGGGGATCCACGGCACTGTAATATCCGCCTAGTTTGGGGTGTTACAGAGTTGGTATCGGAGCGTGGTTTTGAATACTACCTTCCGAGTCATGTCTCACTTGAAATCATCGTCATCAGACTAGTATCATTGGACTTTCGCGTCACGTGTGACCTGTGCTAATGCCGAGCCAATCAGACCGAAAGAACTGTAAGATTTCTAACGCCATGGTATAATTTCTGGAAATAATCATTCATTCATCATTCATAAATTAACAATCCTCAAACATCATCATTCATTATGATTAGGACGATCATGCTAACTCATTAATTACTCAATTCATTTCATTATTCAGTTGTCGAGCTGGACGATCATATTATTAATCATGTTAAATTGTCCAAGATAATTATTTCAAGAATTTCATCAGATAATCATGTCACTTCAGTATATTATTCATGTAATCTCTAATTTATAGCTTGTATGATTATTTTCATCATCTCTTGACATAATCTTATCGTGTTATTCATGCCGGAAATATAATCATTATGCGACCTTCCTACTTCGGTATGGAGAGAGTCAGGGGGATGCACGGGAGAGACGCGGTGGCCGAAACCCGGGAAATAATCACTCGCTGTCGGGAAATTGTGCCCAGGACTCGGCTCGATCAGAAGATGTTCGGGTTGATCCACTCACTTTTATGCAGGCCATGATGACCCATGTGCAATTGCTCAATCATCATTGCGCCACTCTGGCCGGATTAATCGAGAGAACTCTCCCGTATGAGCCAGTTGCTAAGGAAAGTGCTGAACAACAACCTTCATCTGTCAGCAAGAAATGAACGAAGCGTAATCAATCCGAAGGCGGTCAGTCAACCTTCAAGAAGCCTCGTGTGAGTCCTATCGTTTCTGAGCGACCTCCTACGGTGCATAATCGTGCGGGATCTCAGCCCCGAGCGGCCAGTTCGGCCATCACCTGTTTCAATTGTGGAACGCCGGGTCATTACAGCACTAAGTGTCTGAAACCGTCTATCACGTACTATAATTGTGGGAATTTTGGGCATAAGGCCCGTTTTTGCCGAAAGGACTTCAAGTCGGCTCTGGCGGCATCTCAGGCCCCGAAGCAATTAGCGATTCAGAATCAGACTGCTCTGTCAACGTCGTTTAAGACAGTGGAAGCAAATAAAGTTGGAGCTCTTATTTATCAGTCGGGAGCGTCCGGTTCGGGGGACGGCAAGTCCCGGATTCATGTGATGAAGAGGATCGACGATCCGGTGGCCCGAATGATCTCAGGTTTACTCGTAATTTTATTTCAACCTGTGTGTACCTTTTGATACTGGTGCACCGCATTCATTCATTTTCGAATCATGTTTGAATGGACTTATTTTGGGATAGTCCTATTGCTTGTGGACCTCATACCATCGGTCTACCTCACGATGGAAGAATTTTCGGAAATCATACCGAAGTAAGCTTAGTGACCGCGATTGGTTGGTGGACCTAATCGTGGTGAATTTATCTTAGGACGATGTAATATTGGGTATTAGTTGGATTGATCGTCTTGATACTATCCTCAGTATTTGTAAGCGTTTGGTCGCTATCTTTCCGTCATTGGTTGTCGAATGTGTGCTTCAGGGTAGTAATCCCCGTTGTTCCAGAAGAATTATTATTATGACGAAAGCAGAGAAATTCCGCAATCGAATTGTTTAATCATTCATTGTATCATTTTCATCGATTGGCCTTTCTAAGGCAATCGAGTTATTCAATCATTCAGTGTATCATTTTCATCGATTGGTCTTTCTAAGGCAATCGAGTTATTCAATCATTCATTGTATCATTTTCATCGATTGGCCTTTCTAAGGCAATCGAGTTATTCAATCATTCATTGCATCATTTTCATCGATTGGCCTTTCTAAGGCAATCGAGTTATCCAATCATTCATTGCATCATTTTCATCGATTGGCCATTTCTAAGGCACTCGAGTTATTCAATCATTCATTGCATCATTTTCATCGATTGGCCTTTTTAAGGCAATCGAGTTATTCAATCATCCATTGCATCATTTTCATCGATTGGACTTTCTAAGGAAATCGAGCTATTCAATCATTCATTGTATCATTTCCATCGATTGGCCTTTCTAAGACAATCGAGTCATTCAAACATTCATTGTATCATTTTCATCGATTGGCCTTTCTAAGGCAATCGAGTTGTTCAATCATTATTGGTATCACTTTTTATCGATTGACCATTCTAGGGCAATCGAAATGTTCAATCATTCGTGGTATCATTGTCATCGATTGACGATGTATTTCCAGACGAGTAATCTGGTTGCCTTCACATAGGGTAGTGGAATTCAGGAGTGAGTTGGAGCCGGTACGTCCCCGTTATCGAAGGCACCGTATCGGATGGCCCCGACCAGAATGCAGGAGTTGAAGATTCAACTTGAGGAATAGTTCGAGAAAGGTTATCTCCGACCGAGTGCGTCCCCGTGAGGAGCACCAGTGTGATTTGTCAAGGACAAGGATGGCTCGTCTCGTGTGTGTATTAATTATCAGGAGTTGAACAGGGTGATGATCAAGATTAGTATCCTCTACCCCGTATTGATGATCTCTTAGATCAACTTCAGGGAGCTTCAATATTTTCCTAGGTCGACTGAAGATCTGGATATCATCAGCTGCGAATTCAAGAGTCGGGTATCGCAAGGACCGCGTTTCGTACACGCTATGGTCATTATGAGTTCGTAGTTATGCCGTGCGGGCTAACTAATGCACCTGCGGTATTCATGGAGTTAATGAATCGGGTTTTCATCGATTTTTTTTTGGATCAGTTTGTTGTTGTCTTCATCGATGACATTTTGATTTATTCTCGTGATCGAGAGGAACACGAGGTACATCTTCATCAGGTTCTCGACGTGTTGAGATGCGAGCAACTTTATGGAAAGTTTTCCAATTGTGAGTTCTGGATGTCCGAAGTGACTTTTCTCGGGCATGTAATTTCATCAGACAGAGTTCGTGTCGACCCTCAGAAGATGGAGGCTATTCGAGATTGGCAACCTCCGAAAGATGTTAAGGAAATCCGAGGTTTCCTCGGATTAGCTGATTAATTATCCGACCCACGACCTGGAGCTAGCAGCCGTGGTTTTCGCATTGGAAATTTGGCGTCGTTACCTTTATGGCGTCACCTGTCAGATCTTCACTGATCACAAGAGTTGAAGTATATATTTACTCAGAAGGAGTTAAATATGCGACAAAGACGGTGGTTGGAACTAATCAAAGATTATGATATCGAGATCCTTTACCACCCAGGCAAGGCGAACATTGTCGCCGACGCCTGGAGTCATAAGTCCGTTCAGGAGCAGATGCTTGCTCGTTTATCAGTTCAGAAGGAGCTTCAGCAGGAATTCCTTAGACCCGAGATCGAGGTCTGGCATCAGCGACTGGCGGGTATGCTGAAACCGCTCCCTATTCCAGAATGGAAGTGGGAAGACATTTCTATGGATTTCATCACGAGAGTGCCGACGAGTCGTCGGGGCATGAATACGATCTGGGTGATCGTGGACCGCTTAACTAAGTCAGCTCATTTCCTTGAGATTAAGGATACGTGGGGTCCCGAGAGACTTGCCCAGCTGTTCATCAAAGAGATAGTGAGATTGCACGGTACTCCTAAGAGTATCGTTTCTGATCGTGACGGGCGATTCGTGTCTCATTTTGGAAATCAGTTCATCGTGCTATGGGAACTCAGCTTAATCTCATTACCGTTTTTCATCCTCAGTCCGACGGACAATCAGAGAGGACTATTCAGATATTGGAGGACATGTTGAGGGCATGCGTCCTCGATTAGAAGACGATTGGGAAGCCCAATTACCGTTGATTGAATTCACGTACAATAATAGTTGGCACTCTTCGATTCAGATGGCACCTTACGAGGCCTTGTACGGTCGTCTTTGTCGATCTCCTTTGTGTTTGGATGATGTATCAGAATCAATCGGCACCGAGCCCGATATGCTTATAGCCGCCCGTGAGAAGGTAGCTTTGATCAGGAGTCGTATGTTGTATTCGAGTCGGCGTAAATCATATGCAGATAATCGTCGTCGACCACTAGAGTTCGAGACGGGTGACCCCGTTTCGGTCAAGGTATCCCCGAGTCGAGGTATTTTCCGTTTCGGAAAACGGGGGAAGTTGAGTTCGAGATTCATTGGACCGTTTGAGATTTTGAATCGAGTAGGCGAGTTAGCTTATCGATTGGCTTTACCTCCGGCGTTGAGCCGAATTCATAATGTGTTTCACGTCTCTCAGTTACGGAAGTATGTTGCCGACCCGAGTCACATACTTTAGTTCGACGAAATCGAGATCGCGGATGATCATTCGTATGAGGAGCATCCTATACGAGTGTTAGAGCGGCGAATCAAACAGTTGAGGAACAAGACGATTCCTTTGGTCAAGATTCAGTGGTCTAGACACGGAGTCGAAGAGGCTACTTGGGAAACCGAGGAGAGTATGCGGGAGAGTCATCCCGAGTTGTTTGACCCTTAGTTTCGGGGACAAAACTCTTTTTAAGGGGGGGAGTATGTAATACCCGGTTGTAATTCATTCATTATCATTCAGTAATTATCAGTCTGTAATTATCACTCAGTAATTTTCACTCATTAATGATCGCTCATCATTCATGATTCATTCATTTGCGTTCATTTGGCATGTTGTAACCGTGTATCAGTTACCGATCGTCATTTCATCTCCGTTTGAGTGTCAGAGCGAGAGTATTATCATTATCATCGTGATTGGTAGCCTTGTACTGGAAATATCATTTTTGGCATGTGTTGGGCTTGTTCGCGTCAACAAACGTTTGGTATGTCGAATCATTCATCAATCGTAGCGAGAAATCGGAGTTGTTGGAATTTCATCTTGTCCAGCAACGAGTTACGGCCGTAAGGAGTGTCGGATACGGCCGTAATAGACGTTCGTTGTTTTCAGGCCATTTCGGACGAGCGGGACTTACGGCCGTAAGGATTTCGGCATACGGCCGTAAGTTGCGCAGTACGGCCGTAAGGCTTGGCCGGATACGGCCGTACGTGTCGAGCAGGGTGCCCAGACGTTTTTGGCCGAAGGCGAGTTACGGCCGTAAGGGTTTCGGCATACGGCCGTAAGGCGAGGGAGATACGGCCGTAAGGCTTGGCCGGATACGGCCGTACGTTGCAGGCAGGGCACCTGGTCACTTTCGACGAAGGGGGCTTACGCCCGTAACATTGTCCGGATACGTCCGTATCGTCCGAGTTACGCCCGTAAGGTGTGCGGGTACGGCCGTGAGGATGTCGGCAGGTGTTTTAGACGAGGGCGAGTTACGCCCGTAAGTCAGGTTCGGATACGGCCGTAAGGCTGTCGGCAGATGATTGGACTAAGCCGAGTTACGGCCGTACGAGTTGGCTGGTTACGGCCGTAAGGCCGTTGACCTGGGATGTTACGGCCGTAAGAAGGCCGAGCTACGGCCGTAACTTCCGGCAGTTTATATAGGGCTGGCCGGGACTTTTTCTTCATTTTCACTTTCTTCTTCCATCTTATCCGAGAGAGAGCTTGGGGGGAAGGAATTTTCCTTCATCAAACACTTGAGTACTTGATTTTCTTCATTTCCATTCGATCATATAGCTCGGATACTCGATTTAACTCGTATTCATCGGATCGAAGTGGTTGGATCTTCAAGAGGTAATTTCTTCAACATCTTGGATTTCGATTTTGTGTTGAGATATGATGTTTTGGACGTTATAATCATGTTATATGAAGGGATATGTATATGATTATGAGTTTGTATAAAGATTCAATGGATTATTGAAGGATTATTCAAGAACACTTTGAATATTGAGTTGGGATTGGGGGTTTTCGATTAATTGTTGTTGTAATCATGAATTTGGATATTCATTTTGGATTATTGATCATTTGGAAGATGTTTTGTTGGATTGAAACACTTTTTGTGTTTTGATGTGGGTATAATCAACGTTGGGTTGTTAACAATCGAAGTTTGGCCACATAGTGTTCGATATAATGCCTCAATGGACTTGGTTTAGTCATATCGGCGTGTTGAGTTTTCTATATTCGTGTTTGATACGTATGTTGAACGGATTGTTGGTAATTGTGTTATTCAAGGTTGTTCGAGCAACCGAAATCGCATTTAGGACATTTGTTCGTGGAAGGATAACTGTCATCGGTATTGTGTAAGTTAATTCTTACTCAGTTAAAAGGATATTCATTCCTTTCGTTGTTGTTCATTCATAATCATAATTCATTCATAAAGTACTAACCGTATTGAAACTTGTAACTGTCATTTCATTACTTCATTCAAGAGGAACGACGGTTCCAATTATTTCATTGAGCTATCATTCATTTCACTGTCATTTCATCTCGGTGAGTCATTATTGATTTTTATGTTACTTTTGCTATATCGTGGCATTCCGGGTCATACTGGCGTGCCGGTTGGTATGTGTAGGATTTTCATGTCGGGCACATTATAGTCGTTTGTTGGTTGGTGGCCTCACATTGGACTGTGCGCACGAGTTGATGGCTTCGTGAGACTGATTAGGTACAAGACCACACGTGTATTCGATCGATACTCGTTGGTGGCTTGTGCACGGACACATTTCCATCCCGGACGGAGTGTGGCGCCATTCCTTTGAGCTGTACTGTTAGTTGATTCATATAGCATGTTTGATTGCGTATGTTTCGACAGGATATTTCATATCTAAAGATAACTCATGATTGTGTTTATTCAACTCTTGAGGATTGTTGTTCTGTGTAACTGACCCCGGCTGGGGATTTTGTTTTTCAGGTCATGGCAAGGCAAAAGCACGGGAATAGCATGCTGACGTCGAGGAGTCCCAGTGATACTAGTAGGGGGCCCCGATCTTTCAGTTATTCATGTTGTTGTCCTTTAATTTCCGCTGCAGACTTTCATTTGGATACTCCGTTTCATTCAGTGTTGTGTATTTTATCTTCATATAAAATATACTAGTATTCGGAATTGTCCTGCTGTGTTGTACTTAAACTCCTCATCGGATTATTTGGGTAATATAATGTGGTTCGGTACTACAATTATATTATTTAATTCATCACTTTCATTCGTCGGGTGGGTCCCAGTCGGGGATCCACGGCACTGTAATATCCGCCTAGTTTGGGGTGTTACAGCGGCCCCCTGAGCCCTGGGCCGCGGCCCACAGTACAGAAACTTAGAGTGGGCTGCCCAGCAGCCCTGGGCCGCGGCCCCCGAGCCCTGGGTCGCGGCCCCCTTCTTCCGGACCTCTCCCGGACCGTCCAACGGCATTTCGGGGCTAGTTTTTCGACCAGATATCCAATTTCTATATTTTTCAACATCATATCCTCAATATAAATCATATTTCCTAGAAAATGAAGATTTATGTTTAGACATAAACTTATGAAAAATACAACTATATCGAACCGAAAAACATATACCACGATTATGACTAAAATGATTCCAAATCATTCACCATCTAATCGAGCATTCCAAATGCCAATATCGTATATACGATCGCAAGACCTACGCTCCGATACCACTGTTGTGATTCGGTGCCTAAATCGAAGGCCCAGCGGAAGCGGTAAAATGAAAATTAATTCGATCCGAATCCCTACGAGGATCGACCGAGCTACGTATATACGAATATATAAACGAAAAACAAGAGTTGTAAGAAACTCACCCTTGAAGTCCGTCGATTAAATGGTATCCTTTTCTTGAGCTATTCCCCAAGACTTACTTGAATTCTCTACGATCCGAAGCACTCCAAGCACTTGAACGATCCAACGCCGAAAGCACGGTAATACCCGTAATTTCGATTTCCGGTAATTTCTTTTTTTTTTCGGCGGAAGTCCATTTTGAAGACTCGCTCATGACCGTTTCATCATTCTGAGAATGATTAATTCTGCACTTTTTGTCATCCGAGTTCGTTTTGGTGTTGTTTTGTTGAGTTCCGTGCTTTTTGGCGACTTTTCTGCACTTGAGTTCGATTCTTGCGAATCTCGTTAGAAACTATTGTTTCGAGTTTCCCGTAAGTCCGTTTAACTTTATTAGACGTGTTGTCAACTTCGGTTTGGTTATTCGATCACGTATCGTGATTTTCGGACTTTTTGGGCCATTTTCGTAATTTCCCAAAGTTTGGGGTAATTACCTTCCCTTGTTGAATTTCGAGCCTTCAGGTGGTCGGAATCGTGTGTTCTCTTAGTGCTCGAGTTCGTCTTTGCGAGTACTTCATAACCGTATCTTTGATTCGTATTCAGGTTCGGGTTTCGGGGTCGTCGGGCCGTCGGAGTTGGCCCCGACCGAGTCATGGCCGGGCAATGGCCGTTAGTGCTCGGTAGTTACGTACGTAAGGCCGGTTACGTACGTAAGGCCCTGTCCGGTTACGTACGTAACGGGCCGGCAGATTTGGGGCAGTGACTCGGTTACGTACGTAAGCCTTGGCCGGTTACGTACGTAACTCGGCCGGCAGTCAGCCTATTTAAGGCCAGCAGGCGTTTTCTTCAGCCATTTTCTCACTCGTTCATCCTCTTCCGCGGCTGGAGCTTTGATGATCATGGAGGGATGATGTCAGGTGTTAAATCCATGAAGTTTTGGAGTTCATATCATCAATCATCCACCCTATAACATCCTCCGATCTACCGAATCAGGTGAGATTTTCTAGAAATCTAGTTTTGGGGAATTTGGGTGTTTTGGTTGTTTTCGTCCGTTTAATCCGATTTAACTTGGTATTATGATGGATTGATGATTATTTAGATGTATTACATCTTTTCCCTTGTTATTCCATGGTTGTATCGTATCGATTCATTGTTTTGGTCGAGTTCTTGATCGACGCCTTGAAGGTGTCCGATAGAATGTCATATAGGGGTTTTCGGACGTTCTACGATTATTCTTCCTCGTATGATCGTTGATTTATTAATTATATGATGTTAGGGTCGAGTTTCTTGCGAAGAAACCATGTCGAACCCTTCCGTTCGTCGTCGTCTTCTGTTTCGATAGCATCGGGCGTTTCGAAGCTTCCCGACTGAGCCGTGTTCGTCGGAATACTTGCGTGCTGATTTCGAGGCAAGTATATTGCCCATACATTACATGTTTTGTGGATATATTAGTTGGTAATTTACGATACGTGATTTATGAATGTCTATAATTAACTTTCAAAGGAATCGATATGTTTTTCAATACTTCCTTAAAAGATGACTCGTATGATTTCGTTGTTAAATGTGCTTGTCTAAGTATGTGTAGGGTATCGTTTTGTGTGATTATGAAGTTGTAGATTTATAGTTTAACCTTTCCTTGAGGTATGTGTGGAACATATGCCTATTGATGATCCCGTGACATTGTGTCGTTCGGCGTGGTTGGATAGGTATTTTCCCTCGTTGCTATGTTATTGGTACTAGCTGCATCGTTGAAATTCTAGCATGAATCGTATCGTTACTTGGTCGTGAGTATATGTTGGATGAACTAGCTATTCTAGTAAGGTACCTCGACTATATATACTGTGATTGACCTTCGAGGCTTGTGGTTTGAAACTGTGATTTTGGAACGTTTGTGTGTGTTGTTCCTTCCACCCGGAGTGTCCGACGGGATGTCTGGGGGTCGATACTAAGGGGTACGGCCACGGAAGTGGACTTGGGTGCGTGTGTGGATGAACTTCCACCCGAGGTGTCCGACGGGATGTCTGGGGGTCGATACTAAGGGGTACGGCCGCGGAAGTGGTTTCCCACCCGGAGCGTTCGACGGGGCGTCTGGGGGCCGATACTAAGGGGTACGTGTAATATCCGCAATTTTCGATTTTCGATAAATTTCTTTTTTCGGTCGGAGTCCGTTTTGACGACTCGCTCATGACCGTTTCGTCATTCTGAGAATGATTAATTCTACACTTTTTGTCATCCGAGTTCGTTTCGGTGTTGTTTTGTTGAGTTCTGTGCTTTTTAGCGACTTTTCCGCACTTGAGTTCGATTCTTGCGAATCTCGTCCGAAACTGCTGTTTCGAGTTTCCCGCAAGTCCGTTTAACTTTGTTAGACGTGTTGTGAACTTCGGTTTGGTTATTCGATCACGTATCGTAATTTCCGGGCGTTTTGGGCCATTTTGGAATTTCTTGAAAGTTACGGGTATCCATATCTGTATTTGTCGTCTTGACCCTTTTCTTGGTCGCGTATGATTAATTATTGCATTACGTTTTCATCTCGAGTCGTTGATGTCGTCCGCGAACTTTTCGTCGTGTTCGTTCCGTGCGTTTTCGGAAATCGAGGCATCGGGTCGTGGCGGCTGAAAGCACCGCCGACCGGCGGTAATCGTCTAAGTGCGGCATCGCCGAGCAGTTCGGCAGAACCGGCGAGCGCACGCTATGGCCGGAGGCCGCTGCGCTAGCTCGGCAGCAGCTGTAGCGCACGCTGCCGAGTCACCGGCCAGACGCCATCGGGCCTCGGGCAGAGGGATTACGAGGTTCTCGCCTTGGCCAGATCGGCAGTAGCGCACGCCATCGCCGGTCGTAGCGCGCGCTAACCGGGCAGGGTAGCGACGCCGCCGCCGACTAACGACGTTACTGGGTGAGTTTGTTAGTCCGGGCTATCGGGCAGTCGGCTAAGCGCGCAGCTTCCGTAGCGCACGCTAGCGGAGTCGGGCGGTCGAGTCATGGTCGGCACTGGTCGGTGGTGCCGGGTCATGCGGGCCATGGCCGAGAGTGCTCGGCCGACATCGCCGATAAGCGCACGCTAGGTCGGAAGGCTAGCGCACGCTAGTTCCGCCCAAAGATATATATGATGCACCGGTGACTTTCTCCGAAATTTTTCATTTCATTTCTATTCGGTCCTTGGCTGGGGTTTCTGATGAGACGAAACCATGTTGTTGTACAACAAATCCATGAATTTTCTGAGTTTAAATCACCGATCAATCGTCTATAACATCCTTCGATCCAAATAATCAAGGTTAGATCTTTAGAACCCTACTTTTGGGTAGATTTGGGGTTTTCGCGTTTTTGTCCGATTCGTTCCGCTTTTGTTGATTAATTCATGATGGGTATGATTAATCTTGATAGTATTCTTGTGTTTAACATCATTTAATCCATTGTTCTTCGTCGAATCAAGTATATTTCGATTCCCTTCAAATTGACTTTTTGGGGATTTGTTCTCGATCTCGTTTTTCATCCGTTTTTGATGGATCGATTGTGGTTAAATGATGTTGTTAAACACATTCTATGGATTGTATATCCATATTTCAACTTGGAATTCCGTTTTCGGGTTTTGACGGGACGAATCGTGTTCTTGGCCGTTTTGGGGGAAATCCTTGAACTTTCGTCATATGTTCTTTGAATTCAGCGGCTTTGGGTCGTACTTTGGAATTCATTTTCGTTGTTATTGTTTTCGTTCGTAGTTCATTGTAGTGGATTGTCGTTCGGTGGAGTCGGCGAGTTCGTAGTCGGTTCGTGCCAACCTACTTCGGCCGATTCTCCGCGTTGTGGTTATTCGAGGCAAGTACCTTGCCCATACTTTTCTCGTTTTATGGATATGATGATCGGTGGTCGTCTTGATGTGTTTGTTTGGTTATTTGAAATTAAGTTTCAAAAGATTTCGGTTTGGCCTCGTTAAAGGCTCTCTTTCAAAACGCGTGTGTGTTTTGTGAACGTTGTGTTTTAGGAATTGATTATGATTTGATTATTTTGAACGTTGAAGTCTTTGATGATGATACTCCTGTGTTTAATGTTATGGGATCGTGTATTCCGTATTTAATCATTATTGTGGTGTTTTTGAAGAGTTTGATAATGGTGTCGAGTTAATGGCCATCTCTAGTGAGTATTCTTAATGAACTTACATTCTTAGCATATTAGTATTGCATGAGTAACGTGTGTGTGTGTGTATGCTCACTACGGGTTAGATCCGACGGGGTCTCGGTAGGGGTCCACAAGAGACGTGGATCGACGAGCTTGCTTTTAACCACTACGGGTTAGATCCGACGGGGTCTCGGTAGGGGTCCACAGAGACGTGGATCGACGGTTAATTGTGGTGCATTTTGAAAACGTGATTTGATTATGGCATTTCCAGAAATGAGTGCTTTTGAACGGTTTTCATGATTGCATGCATTGACTAAGTGTGTAAGAGGTAAGTTGTTCGTTTGGCCTACTTGGCTAGGATGGCTCTAGAGTATTTTGTTGTTTATGTTTTAAATCCTTTATTTGTAGATTTTGATGTTGGGAGACGAACCTTGTGGTCGTTCTTGTGTACTGTGAGTTGATGAAATTTGGGGCTAAAATCCCAATGGTTTTGTAAAAGTCGTTTTACGGATTTGGGGCTAAAATCCCAACGGTTTGGTTAATGTCATTTTTCGGAAAGTAAACCTTTGGGGCGGTGACCCCTTTTGTCTTTGGATTTTGAAAAGTAGGATTTGATAATACTAAATTGTTTTCTATTAAAACTCTCGATGGCATTCTAAACCGTTTTATAAATTACTTCCATTGATTTATGATATTTCGATTTTGAAATGTTTTTCTCAAACTCTTGCCTCGGGAAGTACTTTTCGTTTCGTTTGGATCTTTGAGGATTCCTGGTTATTGTTATTCGTGGAATGTGAATTGTATGGCTCGTATTTGCACTTTGTTCTTGCACTAGCAAAACAGTGGAGTTTTGCTAACCCCCGAGTATTCGGGGGGTGGATGTCTGTTTTTGCATTCAGGTTTTGGAGCATAACACAGGGTCGGCACGAAGGATGATGAAAGAGGATCGATACTAATCACATGAAGAACCGTACTCTGTTTATTGGTTCAGTTGTACTCTATTTTTCCGCTGCTATATTTTCCCGTTGTACGGGTGTGGTTGTATTTTGACCCCTGCGTGGGCATGAGTTGTAATTGAGTTGTATATTTTTATTGAAAGACCAAATCGGTCTACTGAGTCAGTTAGCCTTGAAGGCATTGTCGAGATGTTAAATGTTGTTACCAGCCTGGTAGATCTTCGAGGAGAGGGTCTACGGCGTGTAATATCCCTGAGTGGATTGGGGGTGTTACATAAATGGTATCGGAGCTTAGGTTGAGGAAACCTAGGCTGTCGGGTCAAGTCGTGTTGTTTGAGTCTTGTTTCGTCGGATTTTATCTGACTGAGTCGTGTCGCGACGCGTCGTTTGAGTTTGTTGGTCGTGATTAGTATCGTGGGGCGATCATCATCTTCGTGCGACCTGTGGAAGTAAGTCTCCCTTCTTTGTGTTGTGCCTCGTGTGACACGAGCTATTTTTATGATTATTTGTTAAGTGGTGGAATCCTTATGTGAATTTTGATTTCACGATATGTATTTAGTCGACTCTCGTATTTGATTTATGCGAGGAGTGTCGTCGCTTGTGATGTCTTTTTATTGTGTTTTTGTCCGTTGTTGATGATTTTCGAATCGATTTGCATGTTTTACAAGTTCTATTGTGGGAACTTTGTGCTTATACACGTTCGACTTGTTCACTAACCAGTGCGGGAGGGTCTTTAGAGACCTCGAATGGGGTCAGTGGTTTTGTTCTGAATGTGGTATTTTATCGTTTATTTCCGTTTAAAGACATGTATTGTCTTGATTTTAAACTTTTTGATGCGTGTGCTAGGAGTTGTTTTAGTGAACGTCGATATGTGTGAGTTTTGGACATTCGCCTATCGATTTTGAAAACCTTGAGTATCTTAGAAAAATAAATTTCGAGACATACTTTTCAAATGAGTTATTTTCTTGTGGTACATCCAAGGTGCCACAATATATTTCAAAAAATTTCTACCTCGAGGACCAAAATGTTTTGAGATATTTTTAATGTTTTATTTAGACCCGAGGGTCGAATATTCTGAAAGTTTTCACTAAGAGAAAGTGTCCTCATTTTTTTATCAAATGCGAAATGGTTCCCCAAAGTCTCGATAACGATGTTTCACGTCTGTACTTTTTGAAAGGTGATACTCAAGATCAACCGGTGTTCTTCTAAATTATTTTCAAAATGAGGTTTTCGTTTTTAAAACCTATCCATTCCCGTTTGAGGGCTGGGTATGTATGTGCGATGTTCGCGTTGTCATTTCGATGGTTGCTCCCGAGTATGACCGAATTGGCAGTGTGAGCGTTGAGTCATTTTCCACACATTTGTTGTGTTAGCCCCCTGTGAGAGGCGGGGTGTTGGTGTTGAATATTATCGCCTCGTAGTGATTCCTGCGTTGTCGCGCATGTGCGAGTTGTTAGAGCTTGGTTTGGTATGACCGTGTGCATCGATGATCGTTCCGTTATGTGTCGGCTGTTTAATGTCTTGTTACCTTCCTCCTGTTTTTGTGAATTTCGTGGACGAGGTCGGAGGTAATACCCGTACTATTTTGACTTCAGTATTTTCTCTTTCTCCAGTCTATCGATTCGCTCGTGTTCGTTGATACTTTATGAACTTGTTCGGTATTTCGCTTCATCGCATTTAACGAGCTGTGATCTTGTTTTGAGTCGATCTGGTTATCGTTGTAACTTTTTCGAGTTCGGTTCGATTCTTGTGAACCTTGTTCGGAAGTAACATCATTTGGTTCTACTAGTTCTTTTATTCGAAGTGGATCGGATTTGGAACTCTTATGTTTTCGACTCTGTCGACTCATTTATGTTTGTTGACATTTCTGAGCTTGTCCTGCCCCTTGTTTTTGTTTATCGAACGAGTGTGGTATCGTTTCGGAATAACTCGTTCGTCGTTGTGACTTTTCAATCGCTATTCCCTTTCCTGTGGATCTTATGGCAATGCATGTCTTGTAGTTCTCACCAGATCATCCTGGGAGTTGTTGTTTGAACTTCATTGTTCTTCGTGATTCGAACATGATTCTTCGATTTTTGTTGTCTCGATCGTTGTGGTTTGATCGTTTGATTGTTCGGTTTTTATTGACATCGTCGTGATTGGTGAACATTCGTGCTCCTTCGTAATTCCCTTGATTCGTGAAATTAGTTTCGCTTTCGATCTTCCAATTTCTTAGGCGGTGGGATTCCGTGTTTGTTCAGCGGTTGGCTCGCGTTTTGATTGATGTACCGTTGGGTTGGTCAATCATATTGATTTTGTGATTGTCGGATAATTGACTTGGCTATATTATCCGTTTGATGACGCTTGTCATTTGTTGGTTTTATTATATCCCTAACAGCGACGTTGTGTTGGTCGCCGTGGAGCGTGTTTTCACGCCGTATATTCCTTTGCGTTGTTTGTAACATTTCGTCGTTGGGCGTTAGTTACGCATTCTTGTGTATCTCGTTGAGTTTTTGTTGGCGGAATATTTCTTCTCCCTACTTGTTTTAAGTTTCGGGACGAAACTTCTTTTAAGGAGGGTAGAATGTAATATCCGCAATTTTCGATTTTCGATAAATTTCTTTTTTCGGTCGGAGTCCGTTTTGACGACTCGCTCATGACCGTTTCGTCATTCGGAGAATGATTAATTCTACACTTTTTGTCATCCGAGTTCGTTTCGGTGTTGTTTTGTTGAGTTCTGTGCTTTTTAGCGACTTTTCCGCACTTGAGTTCGATTCTTGCGAATCTCGTCCAAATCGCTGCTTCGAGTTTCCCGCAAGTCCGTTTAACTTTGTTAGACGTGTTGTGAACTTCGGTTTGGTTATTCGATCACGTATCGTGATTTCCGGGCGTTTTGGGCCATTTTGTAATTTCTTGAAAGTTACGGGTATCCATATCTGTATTTGTCGTCTTGACCCTTTTCTTGGTCGCGTATGATTAATTATTGCATTAAGTTTTCATCTCGAGTCGTTGATGTCGTCCGCGAACTTTTCGTCGTGTTCGCTCCGGCGTTTTGGAAATCGAGGCATCGGGTCGCGGGCGGCCGAGCACCGTCGACCGGGTGCGGCATCGTCGGAAGTGGCACCGCCGAGCAGTTCGGCAGAACCGGCGAGCGCACGCTATGGCCGGACGCTGGCGCGCTAGCTCGGCAGCAGCGCACGCTGCCGAGCCACCAGCCAGACGCCATCGGCCCGGGCGCAGGGATTCCGAGGTTCTCGGGCCTTGCCAGATCGGCAGAGCGCACGCCATCGCCGGTCGAGCGCGCGCTAACCGGGCAGGGTAGCGCACGCCGGCCGACTAGCGTATGTTACCCGGGTGAGTTTGTTAGTCCAGGGCTATCAAGGTGTCGGCTAGCGCGGCAAAGCTTCCGGCCGTAGCGCACGCTAGCGGGAGTCGGGCGGTCGAGTCATGGTCGGCACTGGTCGGTGGTGCCGGTCATGCGGGCCATGGCCGAGAGTGCTCGGCCGACATCGACGATAGCGCACGCTAGGTCGGGAAGGCTAGCGCACGCTAGTTCCGCCCAAGATATATATGATGCACTGCTGACTTTCTCCGACATTTTTCATTTCATTTCTCTTCGATCCGCGGCTGGGGTTTCGGAGGAGACGAAACCATGTTGTTGAACAACAAATCCATGAAGTTTCTGAGTTTATATCACCGATCAATCGTCCTATAACATCCTTCGATCCAGCGAATCAAGGTTAGATCTTTAGAACCCTACTTTTGGGTAGATTTGGGGGTTTTCGCGTTTTTGTCCGATTCGTTCAGTTTTGTTGATTAATTCATGATGGGTATGATTAATCTTGATAGTATTCTTGTGTTTAACATCATTTAATCCATTGTTCTTCGTCGAATCGAAGTATATTTCTCGATTCCCTTCAAATTGACTTTTTGGGGGATTTGTTCTCGATCTCGTTTTTCATCCGTTTTTGATGGATCGATTGTGGTTAAATGATGTTGTTAAACACATTCTATGGATTGTATATCCATATTTCAACTTGGAATTCCGTTTTCGGGTTTTGACGGGACGAATCGTGTTCTTGGCCGTTTTGGGGGAAATCCTTGAACTTTCGTCATATGTTCTTTGAATTCAGCGGCTTTGGATCGTACTTTGGAATTCATTTTCGTTGTTATTGTTTTCGTTCGTAGTTCATTGTAGTGGATTGTCGTTCGGTGGAGTCGGCGAGTTCGTAGTCGGTTCGTGCCAACCTACTTCGGCCGCTTCTCCGCGTTGTGGTTATTCGAGGCAAGTACCTTGCCCATACTTTTCTCGTTTTATGGATATGATGATCGGTGGTCGTCTTGATGTGTTTGTTTGGTTATTTGAAATGAAGTTTCAAAAGATTTCGGTTTGGCCTCGTTAAAGGCTCTCTTTCAAAACGCGTGTGTGTTTTGTGAACGTTGTGTTTTGGGAATTGATTATGATTTGATTATTTTGAACGTTGAAGTCTTTGATGATGATACTCCTGTGTTTAAAGTTATGGGATCGTGTATTCCGTATTTAATCATTGTTGTGGTGTTTTTGAAGAGTTTGATAATGGTGTCGAGTTAATGGCCATCTCTAGTGAGTATTCTTAATGAACTTACATTCTTAGCATATTAGTATTGCATGAGTAACGTGTGTGTGTGTATGCTCACTACGGATTATATCCGACGGGGTCTCGGTAGGGGTCCACAAGAGACGTGGATCAACGAGCTTGCTTTTAACCACTACGGGTTAGATCCGACGGGGTCTCGGTAGGGGTCCACAGAGACGTGGATCGACGGTTAATTGTGGTGCATTTTGCAAACGTGATTTGATTATGGCATTTCCGGAAATGAGTGGTTTTGAACGGTTTTCATGATTGCATGCATTGACTAAGTGTGTAAGAGGTAAGTTGTTCGTTTGGCCTACTTGGCTAGGATGACTCTAGAGTATTTTGTTGTTTATGTTTTAAATCCTTTATTTGTGGATTTTGATGTTGGGAGACGAACCTTGTGGTCGTTCTTGTGTACTGTGAGTTGATGAGATTTGGGGCTAAAATCCCAATAGTTTTGTAAAAGTCGTTTTACGGATTTGGGGCTAAAATCCCAACGGTTTGGTTAATGTCATTTTTCGGAAAGTAAACCTTTGGGGCGGTGACCCCTTTTGTCTTTGGATTTTGAAAAGTAGGATTTGATAATCCTAAATTGTTTTCTATTAAAACTCTCGATGGCATTCTAAACCATTTTATAAATTACTTCCATTGATTTATGATATTTCGATTTTGAAATGTTTTTCTCAAACTCTTGCCTCGGGAAGTACTTTTCGTTTCATTTGGATCTTTGAGGATTCCTGGTTATTGTTATTCGTGGAATGTGAATTGTATGGCTCGTATTTGCACTTTGTTCTTGCACTAGCAAAACAGTGGAGTTTTGCTAACCCCCGAGTATTCGGGGGGTGGATGTCTATTTTTGCATTCAGGTTTTGGAGCATAACACAGGGTCGGCACGAAGGATGATGAAAGAGGATCGATACTAATCACATGAAGAACCGTACTGCTTATCGTCTTTGTACTCTATTTTTCCGTGCTATATTTTCCCAGACGGGTGTGGTTGTATTTTGACCCTGCAGGCATGAGTTGTAATTGAGTTGTATATTTTTATTGAAAGACCAAATCGGTCTACTGAGTCAGTTAGCCTTGAAGGCATTGTCGAGATGTTAAATGTTGTTACCAGCCTGGTAGATCTTCGAGGAGAGGGTCTACGGCGTGTAATATCCCTGAGTGGATTGGGGGTGTTACAGTACGGTCGCGGGTTACCAGGTGTAGTTTTCATCTTGAGGATGATGTTGATGTTTTCGTTAATTGTGATATTGTCCGGAGTATCACAATGCTTTGTGCTTGGGGTCGAGAGACATTAAATATCGAGTTTTGGTGCTTGGCTAGAATGGCATAGGAATAATGTGTTATGTGTAATGTGTCCTTGTAAGTGAATTGCAGTGGATGATCGGGTCGTAGGCCCTGTGTTTTGTGACCGGAATGGTTGGGTCGTGGACCCCGTGTTTTGTTAACGGATTTACATTTTGGAAAATGAACTTTGGGGCTGTGACCCTAAATGACTTTCGAGGAATTAAGAACTTTTTAATTTCAAATGTTTTCAAAACTCCCGAGATTTGGAAGTGTTTTCAAAGTGCTTACTTACTTCGTTTCTACTTTCAAGACTTGAACTATTTTTAACTAAATATACCTCGGGAAGTCTTTCGTTGTATTCTCGGAATGTGTTGTGTATGGCTCGTTTTTGCACTTTATACTTGCACTAGCGAAACAGTGGAGTTTTGCTAACCCCCGAGTAATCGGGGGGTGGATATCTGTATTGTGTCCAGGTATATGCAGGTTTTCGGGAGCAAGACACAGGATCGATACGAGGGATGATGAAAGACGAATGATACTAATCACACGAAGGCCAGTTTTGGGTTCAGTTAGTCGGAGTCCATTGTATTGTCTTTTCCGCTGTCTTATTGTTCGTTGTTGCAAGTATTTTACCCTTGCATGTGTATGTGTCTGGAAGATTTTATTTATTTTGATTTGTAAGTCAGTGACGGAAGACCAAATCGGTCTATTGATTCGTTATTTTGATTCGTCAGTATGTAATGTAATATGTTGTGTTGATGTCTAGCCTGGTGGATCCTCACGGATAGGGTCTGCAGCGTGTAATATTCCCGGTTTGATCTGGGGGTGTTACAGGCACTGCGTCTCTACTTGCCACGCGCCGCAGAAACGAACGGAATGACAATACCCGATTAACCTCTAAGGTTACGGCTAGAATCAAGTGATGAAGCCTTTTATTATTGCACTCTAAGTGTATAATATATATCTCTCAATGTATCTTGAATTTTCTCCAAGAAAACTCAAGAACAAGAGGAAGACTTGAGAAAAAAAAATTCTCTCTCACTCCTTTCTTAACTCACATATGGAATGGATAATACAAGGAGTGAGTGGAGTCTTCTTATTATTCTTCATCATATCCTCCCCAAATCAAGACCAAATAATTAATATGAATTAACTAAAAGATCTTGTCCCCTTGATACTTCAAGTCATCCACCAATTTAGGTGGAGACTATGACCAAAGGAAAGGGGAGGGAAAATGGGCGGCCATCTAGAAGGATCCGGGATGAGTTCGGTTCGTTTTGGACTCCCGTGAGTCCAAAAAGATAAACTCCAATTCCCTTCCGATGTATTTATATCAATTAATTAATCCAATTAATTAATGATATCAAATACAAAATAACATAATTAATTTCTCCAAGAAATAATTATATTCATGAATTAAATTAATCACCCGGTAATTTATTTAATTCATTAGACCGTAATTAATTTATCCAATATATCAATTTAGACATCCAATGCCCCAAAATCAATCAGACATCCAATGTCCAATAAACTAGATATCTAATATCTAATATTAATAATGAAAGAATAAGCTCGATTTATTCCGTCGTCAATCCTATTGCGCGACTCGGTAGGTTCGTCTCAGTCAGCAATGGGAGGAACCAAAGAGTAGTAGCACCACCTAGCCAGCCTGGCGGCCTACACTGTACCCCAACTGAGAACGAATGATTGGGATCATTCAAGAACCATTTTGTCGTGAATACCAATATACGTATAAACTCTTCTTTCAAATGTCCCGATCAAGTTATAGGGTCATGGTTAGTCAAACCCTATCTGTACTTGACTGTATGCGTGTGTTAATGCAAATCGAGATCATTGAGCTCTCGTGTGTCCAATACAACTAGCTCCAATGCTTTAGCCAAAGACTTATGATCTCATCTGCCAATAACCGCATAGGACATATAACCCGCTCACTAACGGGAGAAAGAATTCTATCTTGGTATTCAGTAGGACCTTCTACTTGCCCGTTAAGATGCACGTCGAGGTTGACCCCCACCTCCCAGTTTATAGGGTCGAACTACTCTAATGAAAATCTTAACGTCACAAGCACATCCCTACTAAATCCTCAAGTCGAGGGTTCACGAATACCTATCACAACCTTTCGATTCTGTCATTGATTGTCCCAGAGTGAAATCCGTGTCACGAATCGAGGGTGAGTTGGTTCGAATATACTAATCCAATTAGCATACCTATAACGTGTGCTCCCACTAACCATTAGTGTTCGACAGGCACTCTCCATGTCAAAGAGCACGTCATACAAGTCTTCACATAAACTTAACGCCCAGTCAAGTTTCATCGCCTTGCGAACGCTTAAGTATTTGAGCTATAAACCTTTCCAGTGCCGACCCCATTATATAATAAGGAGTGGAACGTTTTGCTCTCAAATACACGGACTAGTTTCTATATGTATATTTACGAGTTAGGAATGCCAGTAACTGCCAGTAAATAAAGAAACATTCATTGCCTTATATTAATGATTTACATAATTACAAGTACAATGCCCTCACTCAACATCCTCTGAGTGGCATTCGAGGGCATACTCCTAACATTAGCATCAGAGTATGGGTACGGCTGCAGAAATGATGAAAAATATCGACAAGATGTTTGGTCATCAGAACCGAGCGGCTAGGCAAAATGCTATGAGGGTCTTGATGACGACCTAAATGCCTGAAGGAAACCCTATAAGGGATCATGTTCTAAATACGATTTCGCATCTAAACGAACTTGATATCTTAGGGGCTACTATCGATGCGGAAATGCAGGTCGATATCATCCTAGGCAGCTTACCTAGGAGCTTTGAGTAGTTCCGCCTAAACTATAATATGAATCGTAAGGAGTATACCTTGGCGGAATTGCTGATAGAGCTTCAAGATGCAGAAGGTCTCTTCAGGCAAGGGTATCAATCTCTTGCGGGTACTAGTGTTTCGACCTCTAAACCCAAGTGGGGGAAGAACAAGAAATAAGTGGTCCAGAAGCAAGTGGAAACTCTCAAGGTGAAAATCAAGGCTCCTCAGCCTGAGGCGAACAAAAATCCAAAGGGAAAGTGCTACAAGTGCGGTCAGAAAGGACATTTTAAAGAGGACTGTCCTGCTCTTAAGAAAGTATGCCTCGTGCACTAGTAGTCAAAACATGTTTGGCAGTTTGTTCTTTCACTTTGTGGATAGTTGATTCAGGCTCCACTGATCATGTTTGCTTTGACTCGCATGGTTTTCAGGTAACCAAGTAGCTTAGTGCAGGCGAGATAACCATCAACTGGGGCGATTATTCCAGGCTTATGGCTGTTGCAGTGGGAGTCGTGCAGTTGAAGATTAATGATAAAATTCTACTCCTCAATAATGTATTTTTAGTACCAGATTATAGAATGAATTTAGTTTCGGTTTCTAAATTAAAATGTGATGGTTCTGCAGTTTCTTTCGATGATGATGCTATTATTAGAAGGAAAAATGCTGAATATATTTGCAAAGGTACTCTTACTGATGGACTATATGTCATTAATAGTGCACAAACTCCTATGCATAAACATAAATCACTTAACTCTTTGTCTAAATCTAAAAAGAGAAATGAACCTTCGAGCATAAACCAAACATATCTGTGGCATTTACAGCTAAATCATGTAAACCTTAGGAGGATTCAAAGATTAGTAGATGATGGCTCATTCGATGACCTCCAAAGTTGAGTCATTTCCAATTTGTGAATCCTGTCTGGAAGGTAAGATGACCAAAAGGGTTTTTAGACCAATTGAAACCGTGCTCAGAATGTGTTAGAATTGGTTCATACAAATATATGTGGTCCAATGAACGTCCAGGATAGGGGTGGTTTCGAATACTTCATCACGTCTATAGATGATTATTCGAGATATGGATACATTTATTTGACGCGACGTAAGTCTGAAGCTTTTGACAAGTTCAGAGACTTCAAGGCAGAAACGGAGAAGCGTCATGGGAAGAGTATCAAGTCATTGTTGGAACATTTTGTTCCATACATGCATTAATAGTGTTTTGATGATTAAGTTGTTAAACAAAACAAAACAACAAAAAGACGAAGCAAAGCATCGAAGGAAACGAAGTGCAAAAAGCTGGAATTTCAAGCTTAATGTATGTAACATAAGCTATATAGCGTACGTAATATAAGCTACTTAACGTACGTAAGAGAGGTTGGCTAACGTATGTAATTTGGGAATTCAAACAAGAAGAACGTTGGACGAGTCAAAGTCACGAAGGCGGCAACAGATATATGACGTCACCAATGACGTATCCTTAACGTACGTAATGAGTGATTGATTAACGTACGTAATGATCGAATCAGATGCTACTGGACTCAATCTGGGAGATGTTAACATACGCAACCGGGATGCTTTAACGTACGTTAAATGGCTAACGGTCGTAATGGAAAGCTAATAGCGGCAGTAATGAAGAGTCAGGGAGCTAACGGCTAGTAAGGCTTTGGAGCCTATAAATACCATTCCTATGGTATTGTTTCACTAAAACAACTTCAAGAAAACGATACATTCATCAGAGATTGATATACATTATATTGTTGTTGTGATATTGAGCTTATATTGTTAGTTTGAGTGTTTATACATTCAACACATACACGAGAGGTAAAAGAAAATATATGATTGGATTCGGTGTTTTTAGGATCAAAGATCCGGCATTATTAGAATCGCAATCGATATCTTTGTGAGGTTTATCTAGTACTGATAGAAAGCTAGAGTGGTTGATTCCTTGTCCAATAGAAAAGGAAAACGGTTTAACTTGGACCGACATAAAGACAAGTACGAGTGGTTTATCACGGACCAATTGAAGACGTGATTGTAACGGTTATCCCTCAACCGATAGAAGATAGGTGTAGACGTTTTTATCTTAATCCTATAGAAAACGATACCGAGAGAGAACATAGGCTTAGTTAATAGCCGAACCTCTATAAATCCTTGTGTGCTTTATTTTCGCACTTTAATAATCGCTTCCGCACAAACGGTGCATTATTCCGATTCCATTCAAACAATTGGTATCGGAGCGGTATCTCCAATAAGCGTCTTTACATCCGAGGAGAGAAGATCCAAATGGCATTCCAAATTGCTCCAGTTGAAGGCCTTGCTCTTAACCGACCACCATTTTTCGATGGCTCAAACTGCATGACGTGTAAGAAAAAGATGTCAATATTCATCCGAGCATATGACATCGAGCTTTGGAAAGTAATATGTCTTGGTCCATAAAAATTCCTCTCAAATCCGACGGTACGCTTAAATCTTTCGAAGAATATGATGACGCGGGTTGGAAGAACGACCATCTAAATTGTAAGGCTACTCAATTTCTATTTTGTGCCTTAAATCCGGAAGAGGTCAATCGTATCTCATCGTGTGAAAGTGCTAAAGAAATATGGAAAATTCTTGAAATCACACACGAAGGGAAAACACAAGTCAAGGAGACGAAGATCAAAATGCTTCTCCATTTCATGATGAAGGGTGACGAGTCCATCACTAACATGCTCGACCGATTTTCGGTCATCACAAATGGACTTGCTTCGTTCGGTAAACCATTATCAAGTAGTGAGAAAGTCAAGAAAATCTTAAGATCACTACCTGTTGAATGGAACAGAACGGTGACGGTGATTATGGAATCTAATGATCTCAATAATCTTGATTTTAGTGCCCTCGTTGGTTCACTAATAAATTACGAGATTGTCCTTAAATCTCAAAATGCAAAGCCGAAACCGAAGGAAAGATCGATAGCCTTGAAGGCTAAGATGTCAAAGAGAGAAGAAATTCCGGTGGACGACAGCGATGAAGAATCGGCATATTATGCCAAGAATATTAATAAGTTCCAACACTTATTAAACCGGAGAAAGAAGGACATCCAAACAAGCGAATCTAAGAAATTCGGCAATAATTGTCGATTATGTGGTAAACCAGGCCACTTTGCTAAAAATTGCCGAGCAAAACCCAAGAAGGAGGTTCTCGTTGCAACATGGAGCGATGAAGACAAAGATGATGATTTTATCAATCAAAATAATCTCGCTCTCATGGCCCGAAGTTCATTCGACGATAGCGACGTCGAAAGTCAAGTAAGTACATCCTCTCACGATGAGTTATTTGAAGCTTTTGAATTATTGCATACCGACTTTCAAAATGATTTATCCGAGATTAAATCCCTTCAATTTGAAAATAAATCATTGAAAATTGAAAATTCCAAAATTCTGGAAAAGGGAAAGTTTATCGAGATCGATCATTCAAAATGCATTGAAAATGAAAATATTCTAAAGGATGATCTTGTTAAAATGCAAACCGAGCTCAAAAATTTAACGAAGAAATTTTCTCTCGAAAACGAGAAATTTGAAAATATGCTATCGGTTCAAAAGTTTACTTTAAATAAATAGGGGTTGGGATTCAAACCTCGTTCTAAAAACGAATCCTTAAATTTATAAAACCCCGTTGCGAAAAATGTTTGAAAATCGGGCACCATATTTCAAACTGTAAAAGCCCAAGATGGACGATTAAAGTTAAGAAAATTTGGATTTCTAAAGGAACCACCATCCCAAACATCGTTCACGTCTCGAAACAAAAACCAACTATAGGTTGGATCCCCAAAAATTAAATTGTATTTTACTCAGGGGGAGTATAATTTTTTTTAACGAATATTTTTGTCAGGGGGAGTTTATACCCTACTATTGCATATAGTTATATTCATCATTTGGTATCACATATTTTTATCAATTTGGTATTTATTACACTTTTTGATGAAAACAAAAAGGGGGAGAAAGGAGAAAAGAAAAAGAATGGGATTAACCCTGAAAGGGGGAGAAAATCGAAGAAAAGTCGAAAAGTCGAAAAGGTGAAGTTGAAAAGAAAAATGAGGAGACGTCGAAAAGATGATGAAAATTTGAAAATTCGAAAATAAAAAGAAAAGGAATGAAGGAGTCGAAAAAGAAATGGGAGAAGAAACTAACGAAACGGACAAAGTCGAAAACTTTGGTCTGTACACATATACATATATTCGTATTCTTGCAGGTAAATCCCATTGACGAAGTGTTGTTTTGTAATCATCAAAAAGGGGGAGATTGTTGGAATATTTTGTTACATACATGCATTAATAGTGTTTTGATGATTAAGTTGTTAAACAAAACAAAACAAAAAGACGAAGCAAAGCATCGAAGGAAACGAAGTGCAAAAAGCTAGAATTGTTCAAGCTTAACGTACGTAACATAAGCTATATAGCGTACGTAATATAAGCTACTTAACGTACGTAAGAGAGGTTGGCTAACGTACGTAATGGTGTGTTTGGGAATTCAAACAAGAACAATGTTGGACGAGTCAAAGTCAGGAAGGCGGCAACGGATATATGAAGTCAGCAATGACGTATCTTTAACGTACGTAATGGGTGATTGATTAACGTACGTAATGATCGAATCAGATGCTACTGGACTCAATCTGGGAGATGTTAATGTATGCAACCGGGATGCGTTAACGTACGTTAAATGGCTAACAGCCGTAATGGAAAGCTGATAGCGGCCGTAATGAAGAGTCAGGGAGCTAACGGCTAGTAAGGCTTTGAAGCCTATAAATACCATTCCTATGGTATTGTTTCACTACAACAACTTCAAGAAAAAGATACATTCATCAGAGATTGATATACATTATATTGTTGTTGTGATATTGAGCTTATATTGTTAGTTGAGTGTTTATACATTCAACACATACATGAGAGGTAAAAGAAAAGATACGATTAGATTCGGTGTTATTAGGATCAAGGATCTGGCATTATTAGAATCACAATCGATATCTTCGTGAGGTTTATCTAGTACCGATAGAAAGCTAGAGTGGTTGATTCCTTGTCCAATAGAAAAGGAAAACGGTTTAACTTGGACCGACACAAAGACAAGTACGAGTGGTTTATCACAGACCAATTGAAGATGTGATTGTAACAGTTATCCCTCGACCGATAGAAGAGAGGTGTAGAGGTTTTTATCTTAATCCTATAGAAAAAGATACCGAGAGAGGACGTAGGCTTCGTTAATAGCCGAACCTCTATAAATCCTTGTGTGCTTTATTTTCGCACTTTAATAATCGCTTCCGCACAAACGGCGCATTATTCCGATTCCGTTCCAACAGTCATTAATATCTGATCATGGTGGCGAATACTTTAGTGGAGAGTTTTTGGAATTCTTGGCGAATGAGGGGATTTCATCCCAGCTCACTGCGCCGGGAACTCCACAACAAAACGGTGTTGCTGGGAGAAGGAACAGAACTCTTTTATAAATGGTTACGTCAATGATGAGTTATTCAGATTTACCTATTTCGTTCTGGGGGTATGCCTTGGATACAGCGACGTACACTCTAAACCTGGTGACTTCGAAATCAGTTCAAAAACCACCCACAGAACTGTGGAGTGGGCGAAAGCCCAGTCTAGGACACGTTCAGATTTGGGGTACTCTAGCACATGTGCTGAACATGGAAGCTGATAAGCTGGCATCTCGTACAAAAGTACGATTGTTTGTAGGTGTAATATCCGCAATTTCGAATTTCGGTAATTTTCTTTTTTTCGGCGGAAGTCCGTTTTGAAGACTCGCTCATGACCATTTCGTCATTTCGAGAATGATTAATTCTTCACTTTTTGTCATCCGAGTTCGTTTCGGTGTTGTTTTATTGAGTTCCGTGCTTTTTAGCGACTTTTCCGCACTTGAGCTCGATTCTTGCGAATCTCGTCCGAAACTGTCGTTTCGAGTTTCTCGTAAGTTCATTTAATGTTATTATTCATGTTGCGAGCTTTGGTTTGGTGTTTCGATCGCGTATCGTGATTTTCGGACGTTTTGGGCCATTTTCGTAATTTCCCAAAGTTTTGGGTAATTACTTCCGTTGTTGAATTCCGAGCCTTCGGGTGGTCGGAATCGTGTGTCCTACTAGCTCTTAGATTCGTCTTTGTGAGTACTTCGTAACCGTATCTTCGGTTCGTATTCAGGTTCGGGTTTCGGTGTCGTTTTGTTGAATTCAGGATTACTAAACGACTTTTCTAAGTATGAGTTCGTCTTTGTTAGATCACCATTAAATTTTGATGACTCCAAAAATTATAAATCTTTGCAATATTATAGAACATCGAGTTAGCTTTCCAATGGTTCAAACGGTGAGTCAATCGGAGTCCGGACGAGAGAGTTATGGTCGTTTTAGTGAAAGACTGTCAGCTGTCGGGCACCGTCCAGGAGCCTTTCGGCCGATAGGGAGGGCCGATAGACTCTACTGCCGGCATTTGTATAGGGTATCGGTTGGGCCTATCGGCCGATAGGCTGGCCGATAGGTCCTGCTGTGTTACACTATAAATGTGTTGTTATGAGCGTGAACAGCTCATTTCCTCCTTCCTTTTCCTTAGACGCGAGAGAGAGTGAGAGAGGAGGAGAGTTTCTCATCATTATCATTTGGAGGGTCGATTCTCATCATTCTTCTTCGGTTGTGAAGCCCGGACAATCAATCCAACGCGTGTTCTACGAATCTAAATACTTGAATCACTCAAGGTAATCTCTTGAAACCCTACCTTTTTGGATAATTGGGGATTTTGGGGTTTTGTCCGATTCTTTCCGTTTTGTTGATGGATTGATGATTATTTAGATGTATTATATCATTTCCCTTGTTATTCCATGGTTGGATCGTATCGATTCGTTGTTTGAGATGAGTTCTTGACCGACGCCTTGAAGGTGTCCGGTAGAATGTCATAGAGGGGTTTTCGGGCGTTCTACGATTATCCTTCCTCGTATGATTGTTGATTTATGGATTATATGTTGTTAGGGTCGAGTTTCTTGCGAAGAAACCAAGTTGAACCCTTCCGTTCGTTGTCGTTTTCCTTTTCGAAAACATCGGGCGTTTCGAAGCTTTCCGGTTGAGCCGTGTTCGTCGGAATACTTGCGTGCCGATTTCGAGGCAAGTACCTTGCCCATACTTTTCTTGTTTTATGTATATGATGATCGGTGGTCGTCTTGATGTGTTTGTTTGGTTATTTGAATGAAGTTTCAAAAGGATTTCGGTTTGGCCTCGTTGAAGGCTTTCTTTCAAAACGCGTGTGTTTTATGAACGGTGTTTTGAGGATTGATTATGATTTGATTATTTTGAACGTCGAAGGATTTTATGATGATACTCATATTGTTTAAGGTTATGGAATCGTGTATTTCCTTATTTAATCTTGTTATCGTAATTTTGAAGAGTTTGATAATGGTGTTGAGTTAATGGCCATCTCTAGTAAGTATTCGTAATGAACTTACATTCTTAGCATATTAGTGTTGCATGAGTAACGTGTGTGTGTGTATGCTCACTACGGGTTAGATCCGACGGGGTCTCGGTAGGGGTCCACGGAGGTGTGGATCGACGAGCTTTGCTTTTAACCACTACGGGTTAGATCCGACGGGGTCTCGGTAGGGGTCCACGGAGGTGTGGATCGACGGTTAATTGTGGTGCATTTTTGCTAACGTGATTTGATATTGGCATTTCCGGAAATGAGTGCTTTGACGGTTTTCATGATTGCATGCATTGACTAAGTGTGTAAGAGGTAAGTGTTCGTTTGGCTTACTTGGCTAGGATGGCACCGAGTATTACATTGTTTGTTTTAAATCCTTTATTTGTGGATTTTGATGTTGGGATACGAACCTCCCGGTCGTTCTTGTGTCTTTGTGAGTTGATGAGATTTGGGGCTAAAATCCCAATGGTTTTGTAAAAGTCGTTTTACGGATTTGGGGCTAAAATCCCAACGGTTGGTTAATGTCATTTTTCAGAAAGTAAACCTTTGGGGCGGTGACCCCTTTTGTCTTTTGGGTTTTCGAAAAGTAGGATTTGATAATCCTAAATTGTTTTCTATTAAAACTCTCGATGGCATTCTAAACTGTTTTATAAATTACTTCCATTGATTTATGATATTTCGTTTTTGAAATGTTTTCTCAAACCCTTGCCTCGGGAAGTACTTTTCGTTTCGTTTGGATCTTTGAGGATCCTCGGTTATTATTATTCGTGGAATGTGAATTGTATGGCTCGTATTTGCACTTTGTATTTGCACTAGCAAAACAGTGGAGTTTTGCTAACCCCCGAGTATTCGGGGGGTGGATGTCTGTTTTTGCATTCAGGTTTTGGAGCATAACACAGGGTCGGCACGAAGGATGATGAAAGATGATCGATACTAATCACATGAGGAACCGTATTTCGTGTGTTGGTTTAGTTGTACTTTATTTTCCGCTACTGTATTGTTCCCGTTGTACGGGTGTAGTTGTATTTTGTCCCCTGCGTGGGCATGAGTTGTCTTTGAGTTGTATGTATCTGTGGAAAGACCAAATCGGTCTACTGAGTCATTGTAGCCTTGAAGGCATTGTCGAGATGTTAAATGTCGTTACCAGCCTGGTAGATCCTTGAGGAAAGGTTCTACGGCGTGTAATATCCCTGAGCGGATTGGGGGTGTTACATAAATGGTATCGGAGCTTAGGTTGTGAAAACCTAGGCTGTCGGGTCAGTGGTGTCTATTGAGTTTTGTCTCGTCGGATTTAGTCTGACTGAGTCGTGTCGCGACGCGTCGTTTGAGTTTGTTGGTCGTGATTAGTATCGTGGGGCGATCATCATCTTCGTGCGACCTGTGGAAGTAAGTCTCCCTTCTTTGTGTTGTGCCTCGTGTGACACGAGCTATTTTTTTTATGATTATTTGTTAAGCGACGGAATTCTTTTATGAATTTTGATTTCGTGATATGTGGTTACTCGACTCTAATACTTCGTTCATATGAGGAGTAGTGTTGATGGATTGTGCATGTTTGACTTTATTCCTTTTATCCGCTGCGTGAGTTCCTTTGTAATGATTTTCGGTATTTTACCAGAGTTTTATTTCGAAAATTGATTCCATTAACCGAGTTTTTGGCATTATGGCCTTGATCATTTTGGCGAAATTCTTATGACGGTATTTAGTATTTTGTAAATGGATTTTATGAGTTTTTGAAATATTACCGTCATCGGCCTTTTTGGCGTTTTTGTGAATGGTTTTTAGCTGGTGGGTTCGGCAGGACCCACGGCGCTATATTGTTCCTTGTAATTACCTGAAATTTTTGGGCATTCTAGCCCATTGAATTATTTTGAAAACCTTGAGTGTCTTAGAAAATTAAAATTCGAGACGTACTTTTAAAACGAATTATTTTCTGGCGGTGTTTTCAAGGTGTTTTCTAATGCCGCAATACATTTCAAAAAAAAAAAAATTTCCGGTTGAGGACCAAAATGTTTTGAGATATTTTCAACACTTTTATTTAGACCCGAGGGTCGAATATTTTGAAAGTTTTCACTAAGAGAAAGTGTCTTCATTTTTATCAAATGCGAAATGGTTCTCCAATGTCTCGATAACGATGTTTCACGTTTGTACTTTTTTTTTTTTTTGAAAGATGATACTCAAGATCAATCGGTGTTCTTCTAAATTATTTTCAAAATGAGGTTTTCGTTTTTAAAACCTATCCATTCCCGTTTGAGGGCTGGGTATGTATGTGTGATGTTCGCGTTGTCCTTTTGATACTTTCTCCCGAGTATGACCGAATTGGCGGTGTGAGCGTTGAGACGCTTTCCACACATTGGTTGTGCTAGCCCCTGTGAGAGGCGGAGTGTTGGTATTGAATGTTGTCGTCTCGTGGTGATTTCTGTGTTGTCGCGCATGTGCGAGCTGTTAGAACTTGGGTTGGTATGGCCGTGTGCATCGGTGATCGTTCCGTTATGTGTCCGCTGTTTAATGTCTTGTTACCTTGCTTCCGTATTTGTGAATTTCGTGGACGAGGTCGGAGGTAATGCCCGTACTATTTTGACTTATGTATTTTCTCTTCCCAGCCTATCGATTCGCTCATGTTCGTTGGTACTTTATGAACTTGTTCGGTATTTGATTTCATCGTCCTAAAGAACTGTGATCTTGTTTTGAGTTGATCTGGTTATCGATGTTACTTTTCGGGTTGATTCGATTCTTGTGAACCTTGTTTGGGAGTGACATCATCTAGTTCTACTAGTTCTTTTATTCGAAGTGGACCGGATTTGAACTCTTATGTTTTCGACTGCCGACTCATTTATGTTCGTTGGCATTTCTGAGCTTGTCCTGCCCTTGTTTTTGTTTATCGAAAGAGTGTGGTATCGTTTCGGAATAACTCGTTCGTCGTGGTGACCTTTCAATCGCTATTCCCTTTCCTGTGGATCTTCGGCAATGTATGTCTTGTAGTTCTCACAAGATCATCCTCGGAGTTGTTGTTTGAACTTTATTGTTCTTTGTGATTCGAACATGATTGTTCGATTTTTGTTGTCTCGATCATTTGTTTGTTCGGTTTTTGTTCTCGTTTCGTGATTATTGAACGTTCAGGCTCCTTCGTAATTCCCTTTAGTTCGTGAAATTAGTTTCGTTTTCAATCTTCCATCCCTTAGGCGATGGGATTCCGTGTTTGTTCAGCGTTTGACTCGCGTTTTGATTGATGTACCGTTGGGTTGGCCAATCATATTGATTTTCGTTCGTTGTGTTTTGTGATTATCGGATAATTGACTTGACTATAGTATCCGTTTGATGACGCTTGTCACTTGTCGGTTTTATTATATCCCTAACGGCGACGTTGTGTTGGTCACCGTGGAGCGTGTTTACACGCCGTATATTCCTTTGCGTTGTTTGTAACATTTCGCCGTTGGGCATTAGTTACGCATTCTTGTGTGTCTCGTTGAGTTTTTCCTGGCGGAATATTTCTTCTCCCTACTTGTTTTAAGTTTCGGGACGAAACTTCTTTTAAGGAGGGTAGAATGTAATATCCGCAATTTCGAATTTCGGTAATTTTCTTTTTTCGGCGGAAGTCCGTTTTGACGACTCGCTCATGACCATTTCGTCATTTCGAGAATGATTAATTCTTCACTTTTTGTCATCCGAGTTCGTTTCGGTGTTGTTTTGTTGAGTTCCGTGCTTTTTAGCGACTTTTCCGCACTTGAGCTCGATTCTTGCGAATCTCGTCCGAAATCGGCTGCTTCGAGTTTCTCGTAAGTTCATTTAATGTTATTATTCATGTTGAGAGCTTTGGTTTGGTGTTTCGATCGCGTATCGTGATTTTCGGACGTTTTGGGCCATTTTCGTAATTTCCCAAAGTTTTGGGTAATTACTTCCGTTGTTGAATTCCGAGCCTTCGGGTGGTCGGAATCGTGTGTCCTACTAGCTCTTAGATTCGTCTTTGTGAGTACTTCGTAACCGTATCTTCGGTTCGTATTCAGGTTCGGGTTTCGGTGTCGTTTTGTTGAATTCAGGATTACTAAACGACTTTTCTAAGTATGAGTTCGTCTTTGTTAGATCACCATTAAATTTTGATGACTCCAAAAATTATAAATCTTTGCAATATTATAGAACATCGAGTTAGCTTTCCAATGGTTCAAACGGTGAGTCAATCGGAGTCCGGTCGAGATAGTTATGGTCGCTTTTAGTGAAAGATCACTACTGTCGGCACCGTCCCAGAGCCTTTCGGCCGATAGGAGGGCCGATAGACTCTACCGCCGGCATTTGTATAGGGTATCGGTTGGGCCTATCGGCCGATAGCCGGCCGATAGGTCCCGTTGTGTTACACTATAAATGTGTTGTTATGAGCGTGAATGACTCTCATTTCCTCCTTCCTTTTCCTTAGACGCGAGAGAGTGAGAGAGGAGGAGAGTTTCTCATCATTATCATTTGAGGGTCGATTCTCATCATTCTTCTTCGGTTGTGAAGCCTTGACAATCAATCCAACGCGTGTTCTACGAATCTAAATACTTGAATCACTCAAGGTAATCTCTTGAAACCCTACCTTTTTGGATAATTGGGGATTTTGGGGTTTTGTCCGATTCTTTCCGCTTTGTTGATGGATTGATGATTATTTAGATGTATTATATCATTTCCTTTGTTATTCCATGGTTGGATCGTATCGATTCGTTGTTTGAGATGAGTTCTTGACCGACGCCTTGAAGGTGTCCTAGAGAATGTCATAGAGGGGTTTTCGGGCGTTCTACGATTATCCTTCCTCGTATGATTGTTGATTTATGGATTATATGTTGTTAGGGTCGAGTTTCTTGCGAAGAAACCAAGTTGAACCCTTCCGTCGTTGTCGTTTTCCTTTTCGAAAACATCGGGCGTTTCAAGCTTTCGGTTGAGCCGTGTTCGTCGGAATACTTGCGTGCGATTTGAGGCAAGTACCTTGCCCATACTTTTCTTGTTTTATGTATATGATGATCGGTGGTCGTCTTGATGTGTTTGTTTGGTTATTTGAATGAAGTTTCAAAAGGATTTCGGTTTGGCCTCGTTGAAGGCTTTCTTTCAAAACGCGTGTGTTTTATGAACGGTGTTTTGAGGATTGATTATGATTTGATTATTTTGAACGTCGAAGGATTTTATGATGATACTCATATTGTTTAAGGTTATGGAATCGTGTATTTCCTTATTTAATCTTGTTATCGTAATTTTGAAGAGTTTGATAATGGTGTTGAGTTAATGGCCATCTCTAGTAAGTATTCGTAATGAACTTACATTCTTAGCATATTAGTGTTGCATGAGTAACGTGTGTGTGTGTATGCTCACTACGGGTTAGATCCGACGGGTCTCGAGGGGTCCACGGAGGTGTGGATCGACGAGCTTTGCTTTTAACCACTACGGGTTAGATCCGACGGGGTCTCGGTAGGGGTCCACGGAGGTGTGGATCGACGGTTAATTGTGGTGCATTTTTGCTAACGTGATTTGATATTGGCATTTCCGGAAATGAGTGCTTTCGAACGGTTTTCATGATTGCATGCATTGACTAAGTGTGTAAGAGGTAAGTGTTCGTTTGGCTTACTTGGCTAGGATGGCAATCGGAGTATTTTGTTGTTTGTTTTAAATCCTTTATTTGTGGATTTTGATGTTGGGATACGAACCTCCCGGTCGTTCTTGTGTCTTGTGAGTTGATGAGATTTGGGGCTAAAATCCCAATGGTTTTGTAAAAGTCGCTTTACTGATTTGGGGCTAAAATCCCAACGGTTGGTTAATGTCATTTTTCGAAAGTAAACCTTTGGGGCGGTGACCCCTTTTGTCTTTGGGTTTCGAAAAGTAGGATTTGATAATCCTAAATTGTTTTCTATTAAAACTCTCGATGGCATTCTAAACTGTTTTATAAATTACTTCCATTGATTTATGATATTTCGTTTTTGAAATGTTTTCTCAAACCCTTGCCTCGGGAAGTACTTTTCGTTTCGTTTGGATCTTTGAGGATCCTCGGTTATTGTTATTCGTGGAATGTGAATTGTATGGCTCGTATTTGCACTTTGTATTTGCACTAGCAAAACAGTGGAGTTTTGCTAACCCCCGAGTATTCGGGGGGTGGATGTCTGTTTTTGCATTCAGGTTTTGGAGCATAACACAGGGTCGGCACGAAGGATGATGAAAGATGATCGATACTAATCACATGAGGAACCGTATTTCGTGTGTTGGTTCAGTTGTACTTTATTTTCTGCTGCTGTATTGTTCCCGTTGTACGGGTGTAGTTGTATTTTGTCCCCTGCGTGGGCATGAGTTGTCTTTGAGTTGTATGTATCTGTGGAAAGACCAAATCGGTCTACTGAGTCATTGTAGCCTTGAAGGCATTGTCGAGATGTTAAATGTCGTTACCAGCCTGGTAGATCCTTGAGGAAAGGTTCTACGGCGTGTAATATCCCTGAGCGGATTGGGGGTGTTACAGTAGGATATCCTAGGGGAACGAAGGGTGGCTTGTTCTATAGTCCTCAAGATCAGAAGGTCATTGTTAGCACCAATGCTCGATTCCTGGAAGGGGATTATATGATTAGTCGTAAGCCCATGAGCGAAATAATTCTATAAGAGTTGAGGGGTGAGACTCCGTCTATACCAATCGTACAAGCGCCAACTAACACTGCACCACGTGTCAATTTTAAGACTTTACACCAACTCAGGATTTGCCTCGTCATAGTGAGAGGGTTGTTCATCAACCGAAATGATTCATAGGCGTGGGTCAGTCTTCGGACTCAATCACAGGCGAAGATGAGCCAGATCTCTGGACTTATAAGGAGGCAATCCAAGATAAAGATGCCGACTCCTGGAAAGTAGCAATGGAATCAGAAATGGGATCAATCAAGTGTGGTATCCGTTCTAGAACTACCTGATGGGGTACAAGCCATTGGGAATAATTGGGTCTATAAGCACAAGAAATAATATGATGGGAAGGTTGAAACCCCCGAAGCGAGGCTTGTTGCGAAAGGTTACACTCAGAAAGAGGGTATCGATTATGATGAAACCTTTTCGCCGGTAGCCATGCTTAAGTCAATCCAGATTATTTTAGCTATAGCTGCGCATTTGGATCTGGAGATTTGATAATTGGATGTCAAGACTGCATTCTTGAATGGGAGTCTAGACAAGGAAATCTACATGCGCCAACCAGAGAGATTCATTGCCGAACGAGAAGAGCACTTAGTGTGCAAGCTTAAGAGATTCATTTATGGATTTAAGCAAGCATCTAGATCTTGGAACACTCGATTCGTCCAATGTCCGAGTGAGCATAGTGTGTATAAGTGAAAGTATTGTGCACCAACGGACGCAACGAATTGCGGAAAAATGAACAACACCAAACACCAGACGACCAGACCCGACCAATAGCCTGGACCGCGGTCTGGACCGCGGTCCCGCAATCGGACTGCACGACAGCTTCTCAGTCCCGGTCGGTTTGTCCGATTGGGACTCCTTTTCGCGCGGGACTCCTTTTCCTTCGTACTTTGTGTACTCTAGTTCGATTATAATTTTGCACAAAATAAAATACATCGAATTTACAACAAAATTACAAGAAAAAATAAAATCCTATTCTACCCGTGGATTTTCTCACGGGAAAAACTTATACATGCCTCAAAATGGGCCAAATTACCCAAATGCATACAAATAAAATAAAATCATATAGCCACGATAATTGGACCATATTTACCTGCAAGATAATTCTAGTAAAAATATTCCAAAGATCATAATATATGAATATTTTTAAATTGCTAGCAATTAATCACAAAATTAATTAAATTGAACGGAACCTAAAGACCGGCTCTGATACCAATTGATGGAAGTAAAACGCAGCGGAAACGGAGGGTTTGGATTTACTAAAATCGGCCCTCAAGAATCGGATCTATTTAGGCTCGTCAAATAATTAATTACACAGATTAATAAGCAATTTAAACGAACAATATATATTTACGTGTCTAAACATGATAATTCGTAGTATTCTACCTAGATCTAAAAGATCTTAGAATATGTTACATTTGAAGCAAAGTCTTTGAGTTTCCCCTTGATCTTCTTGTATTTCTACCTTTATATCTTCTAGAGTATATCCCGCATATATCCGGATGTCGTGTGGGCAACAATCTACCGGACTTCCTTGAACAACAACTTTAAGATATCAGACTCCTTATTTAAATATATTATTTCCCGTGTTTACGAAATCGGACTCCTTATATAAATATATTATTTCTCGTGTTCAAGATATCGAATGCCCATTAATTAATTTAAGCTACTGACAGCTTTAATTAATTAATATCTTATCCAAGAGTAGTACCACTGGGAACTTATTATTATATTAGAATTAAATCCACCTGCAGGGTTTAATATAATAATCATTATCGAGCTCCTCAAGGGGACATCATCAACCCGCACGAGTCGGGACACAATTTCTAGTTATAATAATAATTGTCATATAAATAATATTATTGCCCAAGATACGAAGCTTATTGAGTCAATTATTTCGACTCTCACCCATGATAAACCAAAGAAATAAATATTATAAATACATAATTAAATATTATATACTTAGAATTAAGAAATAATAATTATCTGAGATTTACGTTGTTCTTACAGTCAGTACATAAGACACTATCTCACTTCGATCCAGTTCAACGTATGCAAATACGCTAATGTATGCTAATAGTCAAGACCAACTAATGTCAAGCGTACACTACAACATTTCATATAATATGTCTAATAATTATATAGGTTGTGAACTATTATATTATTTTATAAGACACCGATAATGTGATCTCCCGTGTGATACCAACACTCCACATTATCCATAATATAAAATAATTAGACATTTCATCTGCATAACCATAACGTGAATAAATATGCAAAACATGTGATTATGTGTAATTAATATTTTCATAGGTAATTACAGGGAAATAAAGTAATACAAGCATAAAGTATGCTTTATAGTATACAACCCTAATACCAACTGCCTGAAGGAACCCCATTAAGGGATCATGTTCTAAAGATGATCGGATTTGGGGTACTTCAGCACATGTGCTGAATAGGATGCTGATAAGTTGGCATCTCGTACAGAGCTACGAGTATTTGTAGGATACCCTAAGGGAACGAAGGGTGGCTTGTTCTATAATCCTCAGGATCAGAAGGTCACTGTTAGCACCAATGCCCAATTCGTGGAAGAGGATGATGTGATTAGTCACAAGCCTATGAACAAAATAATTCTGGAAGAGTTGAGGGGAGAGACTTCGTCTATACCAATCGTACAAGCACCAACTAACCCTGCACTATGTATCGATTTTGAGACTTTTGCACCAACTCAAGATTTGCCTTGTCGTAGTGGGAGGGTTGTTAGTCAACCAGAGCGATTCATAGGCGTGGGAAAGTCTTCGGACTCAATACCAAGCGAAGATAAATCTGATCCCTGGACTTACAAGGAGGCAATCCAAGATAAAGATGTTGACTCCTGGAAATTAGCAACAGAATCAGAAATGGGATCAATCAAGTGTGGGATCTAGTAGAACTACCTGATGGGGAACAAACCAGTGGGAGTAAGTGGGTCTACAAGCGCAAGAAATAAGGTGATGGGAAGGTTGAAACCTTCAAACCGGGGCTTGTATCGAAAGGTTACACTCGAAGGAGGGCATCAATTACGATGAAACTGTTGGAAATAAAACACAGCAGAAGCATCGGGATTTGATTTACTAAATTTGGCCCTCATGAACTGAATCTATTTAGGCTCATCAAATAATTAATTAACAGATTAATAAGCAATTTAAACGAACAAAATTAATCTACGCGTCTAACTATGATAATTCGTAGTACTCTTATCTAGATCTAAGAGATCTAAGACTACATTACCTTTCAAGCAAAGTCTTCGAATTCTACTCGACCTCCTTTGTATTTCTACATTTAGATCTTCTAGAGTATGATTTGCCTTAATCCGGACGTTGTGTGGGCAACGAGCTACCGAATCTTGCTTGGACTTCTATGGGATCGGCCAAATCTTTTTCTTGGGAGTCACTTTATTTATTTTCTAGTATTATGTAAACACTCTTAGAAAATTGATGTATTATCTAAATTGTAGAATCAAAGACACAAGTCAAGATCTACAATTAAACACAAGACAACAATCAATCTCAAAAGTTGTAATGGAACATCACGGCCGAACCCCCCCCCCCCCCCCGTAAGTCCTATTTATAGGCTTTTGGACTACTCTAGGGATCTTATGCACGATTAGGGTTAAGACTCCTAGTGCAACCCAACTTTTCATACTAATCTCGTTCATAATATGGTTTAGTTCACTAATATCAATTCAGTCCACTAAAGAATTAATATTGCACTTCTAAGCCAAATCCCAATTTACGAAATCGGGCTCCTTATTTAAATATATTATTTTCCGTGTTTAAGATATTGAATGTCCATTAATTAATTTAAACTACTGACAGCTTTAATTAATTAATATCTTATCCAAGAGTAGAACCGCTCGAACCTTATTATTATACCGGAATTAAATCCACCTGTAGGGTTTAATATAATAATCATTATCGAGCTCCTCAAAGGGACATCATCAACCCGCACGAGTCGGGACACGATTTCTAGTAATAATAATATTTGTCATATAAAAATATTATTGCCCAAGATACAAAGCTTATTGAGTCAATCATTTTCACTCTCACCCATGGTAAATCAAAGCAATAAATATTATAAATACACAATTAAATATTATATACTTAGAATTAAGAAATAATAATTATCCGAGATTTACGTTCTTGTTACAGTCAGTACAGTAGACACTATCTCACCTCGATCTAGTTCAACGTATGCAAATACACTAATGCATGTTAATAGTCAAGACCAACTAATCTCAAGCACACACTACAACCTTTCACGTAGTTTGTCTAATAATTACATAGGTTGTGAAATATTATATTATTATATAAGGCACCGATAATGTGATCTTCCGTATGACACTAACAAACCACATTATCTACAATATAAAATAATTAGACATTTTATTTGCATAACCATAACGTGATTAAATATGCAAAACATGTCATTAAATGTAATTAATATTCTCATAGGTAGTTATAGGGAAATAAGATAATACAAGCATAAAGTATACTTTGCAGTATACAACCCTAACAATCTCCAACTTATACTCAAAGCATGCTTTTAAGTATACTACTATATTACATAGTCTCTCATTTCTTCCACATATACTCAAAGCAATGCTGCCATACATCGTAATCCCATTCCTTCCACATGCCTTTCAAAAACTTTTGAGGGCAGGCCTTTCGTGAGAGGAACGGCAAGATTTAATTCTAATATAATAATAAGGTCCGAGTGGTACTACTCTTGGATAATATATTAAATAATTAAAGCTGTCAGTAGCTTAAATTAATTAATGGATATTCGATATCTTAAACACGGGAAATAATATATTTATATAAGGAGTTCGATTTCGTAAATTGGGATTTGGGTAGGAAATGCAATAGTAACTCTTTAGTGGACTGAGTTGACATTTAATAGACTCAATATATTAAGAAAGTGTCTAATATGGAAATTCGAGGTCTATTAGGAGTCCTTTCCCTAATCCTTCTTAAGATCTCTAGAGTATACCATAACACCTATAAATATGACATATGGGTCGGCCAAAATTATGTTGTAACAGTCCAAGAAATTTTGATTTTTTGTGTTTGGTGTTTGATTTTGGATCTTGACTTGTGTCTTCGATTTCATAATTGGATAAGACAATATTTTTCTAAAATACCAATATATTCAAGAAAAATAGAGAAAATCGTAGGTGATTTTTGGAGGAGTTCGGCCGATCCCAGTTGTTGTTCAAGGAAGTCCGGTAGATTGTTGTCCACACGACATCCAGATATATGCGGGATATACTCTAGAAGATATAAAGGTAGAAATACAAGAAGATCAAGGAGAAACTCATAGACTTTGCTTCAAATGTAACATATTCTAAGATATTTTAGATCTAAGTAGAATACTACGAATTATCATGTTTAGACATGTAAATATATATTGTTTGTTTAAATTACTTATTAATCTGTGTAATTGATTATTTGACGAGCCTAAATAGATCCGATTCTTGAGGGCCGATTTTAGTAAATCCAAACCCGCCGCTTCCGCTGCGTTTTACTTCCATCAATTGGTATCATAGCCGGTCTTTAGGTTTCGTTCAATTTAATTAATTTTGTGATTAATTGCTAGCAATTTCAAAATATTCATATATTATGATTTTTGGAATATTTTTATTAGAATTATCTTGCAGGTAAATATGGTCCAATTATCGTGGTTATATGATTTTATTTTATTTGTATGCATTTGGGTAATTTGGCCCATTTTTGAGGCATGTATAAGTTTTTCCCGTGAGAAAATCCACATGTAGAGTAGGATTTTATTTTTTCTTGTAATTTTGTTGTAAATTCGATGTATTTTATTTTGCGTAAAATTATAATCGAACTAGAGTACACAAAGTACGAAGGAAAAGGAGCCCCGCGCGAAAAGGAGTCCCAATCGGACGAACCGACCGGGACTGAGAAGCTGTCGTGCAGTCCAATCACGGGACCGAAGTCCAGACCGCGGTCCAGGATATTGGTCGGGTCGGGTCGTTCGGTGTTTGGTCTTGTTCATTTTTTCGCAATTCGTTGCGTCCGTTGGTGCACAATATTTAAATTTAGAATTTTTTGTGCAATTAAATTGCGTCCGTGTGTACACTCGATTTGACGAGGTTGACGATTTGATTTTTATATAAAATCAAATTGGCTTCCATAATTAATTTAAATTGTGAAAGTAATTAGCATGCGCATTGACATTAGAGTTTTCTTCCATATCGGATGTCTAATTATAGGCTCACTTGTTTTAAATTTCAAATGATAACAAAAGGTAAATAATATTTTTTATGATATGACCTCTTCATCTGTAGGACTATTATTGAAAAGATAATATTTTAAGGTTGTTAAATTATAGTGTTCACTTAGGTGTATTATTTAATAAGCTCCTCATCAGAGTCTATGTTAATTAATTTGAATAGATAGTAAAATTAAAGACGTAAAACTCTACTTGAAAAATGTGTGTTTAAATGTCCACATGATCGTGGCTTGCATATGTGGGTTTTTTCGAGGTGTTGGTTGCTAGCATATATATTGTGTGTTTTTTGAGGGTTTTCAATATATTTTGCTATGTACTATGTGATGGGTGTTTTTAATTTTATCTCAAGTGTCTTTCAATCCACTTGCTGTAATCTTAAAGAGAACAAACTAGATGGCACTAACTTTGTTGATTGGAAACATAATCTTATTATTGTCCTGACTATTGAGGAACACAGGTTTATTCTAATTGAGGAATGCCCATTGGAACCAGATGCGGATTCGACACCTGATGAGGTGACAGAATACCGCAAATGGAAGAAATCTGATGAGATGGCTCGCTGTTAATCTTGGCTTCTTTAGCAAATGTATTCCAGCATCAGCATCAGAGTATGGGCATGGCCGCAGAAATGATGAAAAATCTCGGCGAGATATTTGGTCATCAGAACCGGGCGGCTAGGCAAAATGCTATGAGGGTCTTAATGATGACCCAAATGTCTAAAGGAACTCCGATAAGGGATCATTTTCTAAAGATGATTTCTCATCCAAACGAACTTGATATCTTAGGGGCTACTATCGATGCGGAAGCACAGGTCGATATCATCCTAGGAAACTTACCTAGGAGCTTTGAGCAGTTATGTCTAAACTACAATATGAATCGTAGGGAGTATACCTTAATGGAATTGCTGACAGAACTTCAAGCTGTCGAAGGTCTCTTCAGGCAAGGGTATCAGGTTCTTGCGGCTACTAGTGTTTCGACTTCTAAACCCAAGTGGGGAAAGAAGAAGAAACAAGTGGGCCGAAATCAAGTGGTAACTCTAAAGGTAAAAAGAAAGGCTCCTCAGCCTAAGGCAAACAAAAAGTCAAAGGGAAAGTGCTACAAGTGCGGTCAGAAAGGATATTTTAAAGCAAACTGCCCTGCTCTTAAGAAAGGTATGTCTCGGGTACTAGTAGTGAAGATATGTTTCACAACTTGTTCTTGCACGTCGTGGACAGTTGATTCAGGCTCCACTGATCATGTTTGCTTTGACTCGCATGGTTTTTAGGTAACCAAACATCTTAGCACGGGCGAGATAACCATCAATTGGGATGATTATTCCAGGCTTATGGCTGTAGCAGTGAGAGTCGTGCAGTTGTAGATTAATGATAAAATATTAGTCCTTAATAATGTATTATTAGTACCAGATTTTAGAATTAATTTGATTTTGGTTTCTAAATTAAGTTGTGATGGTTATTCAGTTTCTTTTGATGGTGATGCTATTATTAGAATAAACGGTGAATATATTTGCAATGATATTTATACTGATGGACTGTATGTCCTTAATACTTCACAAACTCCCATGTATAAACAAAAATTGCTTAAATCTTTGTTTAAATCTAAAAAGAGAAAAGAACATTCGAGCATAAACCAAACATATCTGTGGCATTTACATTTAAGTCATGTAAACCTTAGGAGGATTCAAAGATTGGTAGATGATGGCCCATTGGATGACCTCCAAGTTGAGTCATTTCCAATTTGTGAATCCTATCTAGAAGGTAAAATGACCAAAAGGGTTTTTAAGGCCAAGGAAAACCATGCTCAGAATGTTTTGTAATACCCGAGATTTCTGTTATGTAATTGGAACTTGTGATATTGTAATGATTGTACTTTTGTATGAGTACTATTCTCCGTATTTCATAATCCGATGTTGTCGAGCGTATAATTTCGTGTATGTAATTCTGCGCATGTAGCGCATGCTATCGGCTATGTGTAGCGTGCGCTAACATGGATTCATAACGCACGCTACAGAGGATCATTAGCGCATGCTATGCGTGGTCAAATTGATTGAGACGTGCGGTAGGTGAGATCTGGCCGGGGGACCCTTGTCGGATCGTGTCGGGATGTACCTGGATGGCTTTCGTGAAAAGCCGAGTCAACGCCTTAGCGCACGCTACAGGTATGTGCATAGTGCGCTCTAAGTTCTGAGTACAGTTCAGTCAGTGAGCCGTTAGCGCACGCTACGAGCAGGGACTAGCGCGCGCTAATAGCCATTTCTTATAAATAGGACAGCATCCTATTCGTGATTTCAGTTCTTTCTTCTCCCATACCCGAATTCTTACACTTAGAACGTAACTTCCTTCATCCTAAACACTTCATATCAACATCCTAGTTCGTGATTGAAGATCGTATATCATTGGAGATTGGTGTTCAAGCCTTGGCGCTGATTGCTTCAATTTCCTCCGTGTTCTTCACTACCTTGAGGTAGGTGATTCTTCACCAATACTAGTAGTGTTCTAAAGGATGTTGATCATGTTCATCTAGTCAGTTAGATTCGTTATTAGTCGTACATCTTGTGTTAGAAGGATATTTTCGACGTTTCGTCACTTATTCATCGTATAATCCATTGAACCTTTTAGTATGTGGATTCCTAAGCATGTTATGTATCTCCAAAACCAATCGACCAGTATATGAAGATTACCTAGTTCGTATGTTTTACGTAAGGAATCATATGTTTTGGGACTTGGAATAATCGGAACTTGGAATATTTTCTTGAAGATCGAAGATGAATTATGATGTTGAGATGATTATCCGTATATTTGTACCTCATGTTCATGGAACTTCCACAAACCTTATTAGCATGACATGCTTGAGGATGACTTGTTGTATCACCATAGAATTCATGAGTTCATCACCTTTCAATCCAGTTTTCTGTTAGCAGTATTCTGCCATGCAAGATTAGCGCACGCTAACATATGTGAGTTAACGTGCGCTATCGGGGTTCAGTTAACGCACGATACGTACGTAACGTACGTTACGATGTCAGCCGAGTCAACTGTCAGTCCGTGGCTAGCGCACGCTAGTCTTATACGATAGCGTACGCTAACAGGTAGGCTTCGCGCACGTTACGTAGAGTACGTAGCGCACGCTAAGCAGTCCAGGCAGATTGTTTATTTTGAACTTTTGGGCCGTAGAACGAATTGTTAGGCCATCGTTCGACTTGAGGTGATTTGTATATTATTCCTTTTGTTAAGGTTCGAGCTTGTCACGTTGATCTAAGGAGGCGGCCTTCGAGTGTGTTGAGATCATCGAGGTGTTTTCGTCCTTGCCATTTTCGAGGCAAGTATCATATGTCGAGTTCGATTTATATTGAAACTTTGATCATGCTTGTGGTTTTGTTCATATTGTTGAATATGAGGTGTATTTCTGAAAATTCTCGTGATATTCGTTGTTATTTGTTCGTATTGATGAACATATTGAAATGCATATGTGTATGCATAGTTGATTGATTTATGGTATAAATGATCCGAGGGGATCATGAGGATCTATGCTGAGGGCGCTGGATCGAATGTCCACCATGCGTTGGTCCGACAGGATCATCATGGGGATCTATGCTGAGGGCGCTGGATCGTTGGATGGGTTTTCCACCATGCGTTGGTCCGACGGGATCATCATGGGGATCTATACCAAGGGCACTGGATCGCTGGATTACCCTGTATTGTGTTGATGGAATCGTGAGGATTTGCATCGTTGGATTCCGGTGGCGGAAGTCCGTTTTGCATGTTTTATGATGCATTGATGATTTATTGTATGATGATACTTGTACTAGCATTGTTTTGCTAACCCCTTCGGGGGTGGACATTGTTTTGATGTTCAGGTAGCCGAGGAGCGGGGAGGCAACTACAGTATCGACAGGACGATGAAATGGCTCAGTGATGTGGTTGATGTTATTGTTATTGTGATTTGTCTTCTTGGTTCGTTTAGTACTCGAGTACGTCTGTTTTAATAAGGTCATTTCGATATGGTTGTATAAGTTAACTCATTTGATCGGTTGAATCAAATCTGTATTTGAACTTTAGTTGTTCGATTGGATTATTTTTACACTTCTTTTAAAATTAGCCTTGTAAATCCTTATCTAAAGGGTTTACGGCGCTGTAATTATTCCGAATATCTCGGGGTGCTACAGAATATGGTATCGGAGCTAAGATTCTTGGATATCTTGGCAGTCGGGTTAGTTGGGTCTGTTTACGTTATTTGATTATTGGTCGTTCGTAACATCACTGCTGAGTCAGCATCGTCGTGTGGACCGTGGTTGTAAGTCCCTAAATCTCAAATACTACCGTTTTATTTAATTCATGTCCTGTAAACATTGATGGATGTACTTTGAGAAAGTTTGCCCTGGATATTGAGTATTTATGTTTACAGTATGTTGAGAGGAGGTCGTAGACGCGGACGCGGTCGTGGACGCGGACGTGGAAATGCGAGGCAAGAAGAGTCGGTATCTACCCCAGAGATAACCGCTAGTCGAACGGATTCCCATTCCGGGGGACAGCAGGGATCGGCAAATAATGATGCAGATCCTAACGTGCCAGGAGTGCTTCATCAGGTGGTTGCTCAGATAAACCAATTTGCTCAAGTTGTGGATCGCATGCAGAAGGCAATGGGACAACAGCATAACGTGGAAAATCGAGGAGATAGATGGCATACCGAAGTGATTAAATTGCACCCTCCGAAATTTGACGGTTCTGCCGAGACGCTTTCTTGGGATCACTGGCTGAAGGAATTAGAAAAGATTTTTGCAGGGATTAACTGTCCCAACGATAGGAAGGTTCCGGTCGCCCAGTATCTTCTGATAGGGGAGGCTTTCGACTGGTGGGAGGCCATTCGACCGGAGGAGCACAATGTTGACTGGACGGAATTCAAATTGATGATGGAAGCGCAGTATTGTCCTCGCCCAGTTAGAGAGGCCCGAGTTCGAGAGTTTTTCTCACCACAGAACTCAGAAGCATCTGTGACGGACGTGATTAAGACTTTTAATCACCAGCTGACTTATGTGCGCCACTTGGTCAGGACCGAGGCGGAGAAGATTTTCCATTTTGACATGCGAATGAAGCCGGAAATTCAGCAGTATATGTCCGGATTTGAATGTACCACCTTGCGACAGTATCAGGACAAGGCGTTGGCCTATGATATGAAGGAGGTAGCAGTAGAGAAATCGACGGAAGCAAAGAAACAGAAGGTGTCTGGCAACTTCACGGAGGATAAGAGTAGCGGGCCTCGCAGGGGTCAGTCCTCTTTTCATTCATCCAGGAGACCTCCGCATCCTTCTCGAGGTGTAAAGAAGTTCCGGGCAACACCAACTGTTTCAGACGCGGGGAAAAAGTGTTATAACTGTGGCAAAGCGGGACATGTTCGACGTGATTGTTTCGCGCCTGCTGTGACCTGTTTCGAATGTGGACAGGAAGGAAATCGTGCAACATTTTGTGGGAATGCGACCCGATCTTTTGGTACTCGCATTCCTGTACCGGTTCCGAAGGACACTAGTGTGAACCAGACGCAGCAGAGTGGATTTCAGCAGCAGAACGTTGGAAAGAGAGAGACATCCAGTGCTGGGTCCGTTCCTCCGCGTATTTACGAGATGAAGAAGGATGATCAGAACACAGCTGTTGCATCAGGTACGATTCAGATCCTTTTGCAACCAGTTAGTGTCTTGTTCGATTCGGGAGCTACGCATTCTTTTATATCTTTGAACTGTGTTAATCGTTTGAAAATCTCATGCTTGTATAATTGTGAACCTTATGTTGTGGGATTACCGAGCGGAGAGAAAATTGTGGGAACCCTAGAAGCTAGGGATTTTCCAGTGTCTATAGAAGGAAGAGATTGGCCATCGAATCTTATGGTAGTTGACATCTACGGTGACGATTTAATTCTCGGAGATGATTGGCTCAACCGTTATGGAGCTGTTTTGAATTACCGAGAGAGAGTCATTTCTATCATTGCTGATGACGGATCTGAACACTTATTCCGAAGATGGAGACCGGGAAGCTCGGGAAAATTGATCAAAGCAATGAAAGCCGTGAAATTACTGAAACAGGGATGTCAGGGACTTTGGTGCTATGCCATGAGGAAAGAGGAAGGAGTAGAACTCGCCTATTTCGATTGTGAATGAGTTCTCGATGTATTTCTGACGAACTACCCGGATTACCTCCGCAGAGAAGTGGAATTCACTATCGAATTAGAGCCTGGAGCAGCTCCTATTTCCAGAGCACCATACCGCATGGCGCCAACCGAGATGTATGAACTCAAGAAACAACTGGAGGAATTGTTACGTAAGGGTTATATTCAACCGAGCGTTTCTCCTTGGGGAGCGCCTGTTCTCTTTGTCCGCAGAAAGACGGATCCCTCCGATCGTATTGATTACAGGGAGCTCAACAAGATGACAATCAAGAATAAGTATCCTATACCTCGGATCGACGACTTGTTTGATCAACTGCAAGGGGCAAGGGTATTCTCGAAGATTGACTTGCGATCAGGATACCACCAGTTGAGAATTACGGAATCGGATATACCGAATCGCTTTCGTATCCCAGCACGGCATTATGAATTTGTAGTAATGCCATTTGGACTTACCAACGCTCCTGCGGTATTCATGCAATTGATGAATCGGGTATTTTTGGAATACTTGGATAAATTTGTGGTCGTCTTCATTGACGACATCCTGATATATTCGAGGGACGCAGAGAAACATGCTGAACATTTACGTGTGGTTTTGAGCACCTTGAGGAAGGAACAGCTGTATGCAAAACTTTCAAAATGCGAGTTCTGGCTTAAGGAGGTAACCTTCCTTGGGCATGTGATATCAGCCGACGGAGTTCAGGTGGACCCGAAGAAAGTCGAAGCAATCTTGGAATGGGAAGCTCCTAAAAACGTGAAAGAAGTCCGAAGCTTCTTAGGACTTGCTGGATATTATCGCCGCTTTGTAGAGGGACTTTCCAAAATTGCTCGTCCGCTCACTCAGCTGTTACATAAAACTCATAAGTTCACGTGGAATGAGAAGTGCCAGGCTGGTTTTGACGAACTTAAGAGGAGACTGACGACAGCACCTATATTAGCGCTGCCAGAGGGAACTGATGGATTCATAGTATACAGCGACGCTTCAAATCAGGGTTTGGGTTGTGTGTTGATGCAGAAGGATAGAGTGATTGCTTATGCTTCTCGGCAATTGAAACCGTACGAGGTTAATTACCCGACTCACGATCTGGAGCTAGCAGCTGTGGTCTTTGCCTTGAAAATTTGGCGACATTATTTGTACGGCACTCATTGTCAGATCTTTACAGATCATAAGAGCCTCAAGTACATTTTCAGTCAGAAAGAATTAAACATGAGGCAGAGAAGGTGGCTGGAATTGATCAAGGATTACGACTTGGAGATTCTCTATCATCCGGGGAAAGCAAACGTAGTAGCCGATGCATTGAGCCGAAAACCTGTTTCTCTTCGAGTGTTGGAAGCTCTTACGTCCCAATCCAGCATTCAACGAGAACTGATCCGCGAAGGGATTGAAGTATGGGCACCAGGAATCCAATGGCAACTGTATGTGATGGAACTGACTTCATCACTAGTCGAGGAGATCAAATCTAAGCAGTTGAACGATTCTCTGACCCTTCAATTATGTGATGAAGTAAAGAAAGGAAAAGCCCCAGGATTCGTGATACAAGACGATGGAGTTCTGAGATTTCAGAGTCGACTTTGCGTTCCCGAGGATGATGATTTGAGACGGACAATTTTGAAGGAAGCTCATAGCGCGCCCTATTCTATTCACCCAGCAAATAGAAGATGTATAAGGATTTAAAGCAAAACTTCTGGTGGGGTAATATGAAGAAGGACGTAGCGGAGTACGTTTCGAAGTGTTTGACTTGTCAGCAGGTTAAGATTGAACATCAGCGACCTGCCGGGATGTTAAAGCCGCTTCCGATCCCTGAGTGGAAGTGGGAGGATATCTCGATGGATTTCATCACCAGTATGCCAAGGACTAGAACGGGAATGAACATGATTTGAGTTGTAGTTGATCGACTAACCAAGTCGGCTCATTTCCTAGGGATTAAAGATAAATGGGGGCACGAGTATTATTGCGGAGATAGTCAGATTGCATGGGACGCCGAGGACCAGTATTTCGGATCGAGATGGTCGCTTCGTGTCGCACTTCTGGAAAGCAGTTCACAGGGCTTTGGGGACTGAGCTCAACTTTAGCACAGCTTATCATCCCCAAACGGACGGTCAGTCCGAAAAGACTATTCAAACTGTAGAAGACATGCTTAGAGCCTGTGCTTTGGATTGGTCAACTGATTGGGAAGTTTATTTTCCATTAGTTGAATTCACCTACAATAATAGTTGGCATGCTTCAATTAGGATGGCACCATTTGAAGCTTTGTACGGGAGAAGATGCCGATCACCCCTATGTTGGGATGATTCTTCGGATTTGATCGGGACGGAACCGGAATTGATTATTCAGACCCAAGAGAAGATAGCTTTGATTCGAGAGAGACTGTTGACTGCCCAGAGTCGACATAAGTCTTATGCAGATGTACGTCGTCGCCCTTTAGAGTTCGACGCTGGGGACCATGTACTATTGAAGGTGTCTCCTACACGAGGGATTTTCCGTTTTGGTAGGAGAGGCAAGCTTAGTCCGAGATATATCGGACCATTCGAGATCCTCGAGAGAGTTGGAGATTTAGCATATAGGTTGGCCTTACCGCCATCGATGAGTCACGTTCACAATGTGTTTCACGTATCCCAACTGCGGAAGTATGTACCGGACCCCCGTCACGTCATTGATTTCGACGAGATCGAGATAGCTAATGATGGCACCTTCGAAGAGAGACCAATCAAGATACTTGAGAGCCGGATCAAACAATTGAGGAATAAACCAATACACTTGGTTAAAGTACAATGGTCACGACATGGAGTCGAAGAGGCCACTTGGGAAACGGAGGACAGTATGAAGACTAGATATCCGGAGTTGTTTTCATCTTAAGTTTCGGGACGAAACTTCTTTTTAGGGAGGAAGGATGTAATACCCGAGATTTCTGTTATGTAATTGGAACTTGTGATATTGTAATGATTGTACTTTTGTCTGAGTACTATTCTCCGTATTTCATAATCCGATGTTGTCGAGCGTATAATTTCGTGTATGTAATTCTGCGCATGTAGCGCACACTATCGGCTATGTGTAGCGTGCGCTAACATGGATTCATAACGCACGCTACAGAGGATCATTAGCGCACGCTATGCGTGGTCAAATTGATTGAGACGTGCGGTAGGTGAGATCTGGCCAGGGGACCCTTGTCGGATCGTGTCGGGATGTACTTGGACGGCTTTCGGCAAAAAGCCGAGTCAACGCCTTAGAGCACGCTACAGGTATGTGCATAGCGCGCGCTAAGTTCTGAGTACAGTTAAGTCAGTGAGCCGTTAGCGCACGCTACGAGCAGGGACTAGCACGCGCTAATAGCCATTTCTTATAAATAGGACAGCATCCTATTCGTGATTTCAGTTCTTTCTTCTCCCATACCCGAATTCTTACACTTAGAACGTAACTTCCTTCATCCTAAACACTTCATATCAACATCCTAGTTCGTGATTGAAGATCGTATATCATTGGAGATTGGTGTTCAAGCCTTCGGCGTTGGATTGCTTCAATTTCCTCCGTGTTCTTCACTACCTTGAGGTAGGTGATTCTTCACCAATACTAGTAGTGTTCTAAAGGATGTTGATCATGTTCATCTAGTCAGTTAGATTCATTATTAGTCATACATCTTGTGTTAGAAGGATATTTTCGACGTTTCGTCACTTATTCATCGTATAATCCATTGAACCTTTTAGTATGTGGATTCCTAAGCATGTTATGTATCTCCAAAACCAATCGACCAGTATATGAAGATTACCTAGTTCGTATGTTTTACGTAAGGAATCATATGTTTTGGGACTTGGAATAATCGGAACTTGGAATATTTTTTTGAAGATCGAAGATGAATTATGATGTTGAGATGATTATCCGTATATTTGTACCTCATGTTCATGGAACTTCCACAAACCTTATTAGCATGACATGCTTGAGGATGACTTGTTGTATCACCATAGAATTCATGAGTTCATCACCTTTCAATCCAGTTTTCTGTTAGCAGTATTCTGCCATGCAAGATTAGCGCACGCTAACATATGTGAGTTAACGTGCGCTATCGGGGTTCAGTTAACGCACGATACGTACGTAATGTACGTTATGATGTCAGCCGAGTCAACTGTCAGTCCGTGGCTAGCGCACGCTAGTCTTATACGATAGCGTACGCTAACAGGCAGGCTTAGCGCACGTTACGTAGAGTACGTAGCGCACGCTAAGCAGTCTAGGCATATTGTTTATTTTGAACTTTTGGGCCGTAGAACGAATTGTTAGGCCATCGTTCGACTTGAGGTGATTTGTATATTATTCCTTTTGTTAAGGTTCGAGCTTGTCACGTTGATCGAAGGAGGCGGCCTTCGAGTGTGTTGAGATCATCGAGGTGTTTTCGTCCTTGCCATTTTCGAGGCAAGTATCATATGTCGAGTTTGATTTATATTAAAACTTTGATCATGCTTGTGGTTTTGTTCATATTGTTGAATATGAGATGTATTTCTGAAAATTCTCGTGATATTCGTTGTTATTTGTTCGTATTGATGAACATATTGAAATGCATATGTGTATGCATAGTTGATTGATTTATGGTATAAATGATCCGAGGGGATCATGAGGATCTATGCTGAGGGCGCTGGATCGAATGTCCACCATGCGTTGGTCCGACGGGATCATCATGGGGATCTATGCTGAGGGCGCTGGATCGTTGGACGGGTTTTCCACCATGCGTTGGTCCGACGGGATCATCATGGGGATCTATACCAAGGGCGCTGGATCGCTGGATTACCCTGTATTGTGTTGATGGAATCGTGAGGATTCGCATCGTTGGATTCCGATGGCGGAAGTTAGTTTTGCATGTTTTATGATGCATTGATGATTTATTGTATGATGATACTTGTACTAGCATTGTTTTGCTAACCCCTTCGGGGGTGGACATTGTTTTGATGTTCAGGTAGCCGAGGAGCAGGGAGGCAACCACAGTACCGACAGGACGATGAAATGGCTCAGTGATGTGGTTGATGTTATTGTTATTGTGATTTGTCTTCTTGGTTCGTTTAGTACTCGAGTATGTCTGTTTTAATAAGGTCATTTCGATATGGTTGTATAAGTTAACTCATTTGATCGGTTGAATCAAATCTATATTTGAACTTCAGTTGTTCGATTGGATTATTTTTACACTTCTTTTAAAATTAGCCTTGTAAATCCTTATCTAAAGGGTTTACGGCGCTGTAATTATTCCGAATATCTCGGGGTGTTACATGTTTTACAATTGGTTCATACGGATTTATGTAGTCCAATGAATATCCAGGTTAGGGGTGGTTTCGAATACTTCATCAACTTTATCGATGATTATTCGAGATATGGATACATCTATTTGATCCGACGTAAGTCTGGAGCCTTTCACATGTTCAGAGACTTCAATGCAGAAATGAAGAAGCATCATGGAAAGAGTATCAAGTCACAGCGGTCTGACCGTAGTGGCGAATACCTTAGTGGAGAGTTTTTAACAATCAAGCTCAATATGGTGCGCACGATTTTGAGATACAGTTTTATTGCCAATAAATAAGACATTCTTGTTGTCGTACATTAGAAGAGGACAAGAAGCAAATGACATATCAGGATCGCCATGTAAGTGTGTAATCTAGAGGATGCCGGCAACTGCAGTGGCAAGAGAGCAATACTCAGAATCGCACGTGGAATGAGAGACTATAGGTTGTTTCTTAGAACCCCACAACACAAAAATAGGACCGAGAAGCAAATAATAATCAGATGTAGATCGTCTCATATCGAGACAAGCAGCCCAATCAGCATTTCCCTCATCCCTACCAGAGAATCTTTACAAACAAGCTAAATATATTACTCCCTCCCAACCCAATTGCAACATTTGGAATGAAATTAGTGTATTTAGGCGAATGTTTGAATATGTTGGGATAAACATTCCTATTTTGATAAATTGCCAAAACACACAGCAAGAAGTCTTCAAGGAGTTAGAATGTTATTAAGTACGGAAGCTGTTAGGACTTTCTATACAGCCCGTCCATACAGCGAATAGATATTCTACAATTCATCCTACAGAGTCTGCCTCATAGATCAAAGGAACTTACTGTGTTGGATACAACATACAGTCTGAAGGTGTTTTACTTTGGAAATGTAAAATATATCCAACAACACTAATCATAAAAAGATTTTAACCGTTGTGACATAAAACATTATTTATTCATAATATATTCACGGTTAAGACAACATTTATTACTTATAGGACATCATTTAATGCAGCCGGAAGAGACAAGTCTGAACGTTCTGAAGAGCATTTAATGCAAAGACGGAAAAGATGTCTGAAGCAATAAATGCGATCTGCTTTAATTCAAACATTCAGCAGCCTCCAATCAAGAGACAGACGTCAACATCTCACCAACCAACAACGGCTACATTTATAACGGATATAATTCCAAGGTTATAAATATCCCCAAGCAAGAAGACTTCAAAACACACGAAAAGCTATTCATTATCGCACATACTCTGACAAGATTACTCTGACAATCTAGATATTCAAGAGCAGTATATTTCGTGAGCATACAACAGTATCCAAGCGAAGAAATCTACTAAGTCCTCAATGCAAACAGCACAACATACAGCATTTGTTCATCAAAGATAAAGCTGATGTTTGAGGCTTATTCAACCCTTAACGTTGAGATTATCATTAGCCCTATGTGGACTAAGGATCCTTGCGTATTCCGACCTGTGTGGGAAGAATAGCATTGAAGATGAAGCTTCGATCTGTGTGACAAGAAGTGAGTCAGAAAGAGCTTGAAGCCAATCTGTGTGAACGGCAAAAGCTACAGTCCCTGTATGAATCTATGTGAACGATACAGAGACGGGTTTAGTTAAAGTGATGTAGTTGTGTACGTAGTGATTGTAATAAACTATTTACTCCTGTGTGGAGGACCAGTGAACGTAAAGGGATTTATCTCGAATCACTTTAAATTGTGTGTTATCAATATTATATTGTGATCTATAAGTATACATTGTAAAACCCTGTACGCATCAAGCAAACAGGAGATCACCCAATTGTTGTATTTACATCAACTCATCCTACAGACTTCCGCTATGCAATTAACTTCGAAAATCGTACAGCTTATTGTACCCTTACTATCTAAGTTGTTTATTATATACTTAGTGGCCAACAAGTGGTATCAGAGTGGTTGATTCTAAAAAGAATCAATCGATTTTTAACTGAATCAGATCCCATAATCACTAGTTTTTGAAAACTTGATTTTATACTTTCATCATTTCATGTATAAAATGGACTCATCTATGATAAACAAGGTCCCTATTGTCCCAAGACTACAGCACTAGCCATTATATCTGACAGGAGACACAGCTCTGCACCCAGCACATCGAAATCCGTACACAATACTATTGACAGCAATGATGATATCCTGTCATAAGATGAAATGGCCTTGTTAATGCACAAATTCAAAAAGTTCATGAAACAGTCTGGAAAGACCCCCTACAGGCCCAAGCCTTTTCACAAGGTAAGCTCTGAATCTCCTTCCTCTGGTGATTCTAACTTATGCTACAATTGCAGAAAACCTGGACATTATGCAAATAAATGTCCACACCCGAAAGTACAAAAGTTGCCAGAAGCTGAGCAACAAGAAAAGGACGAAAGAAGACGTGTCTGGAAAAGCAAGCTCAAGGCCCTGATTGGTGAATCAAAATCCTCACCATCACCAAACAAGACCGAGGAGTGCCTTCAGGAAATCGCTGATAGTGACTCCTCCGACGATGAGATTGAAGATAAAGCATATATCTGCTTTGTGGCCAAAGAAATACAGGATGACGAGGATACCGATGATGAAGTAAGTTCAAATTCACATATTCCTATAAATGCATCACATACCTTCGAAAACATGTTGACTGAATTAAAAACATTCAAAAGACCCATGAGACTTTAAAACGATAAAACATACAACTCAAAATTTCAAATTTAGAGCTAAAGTTGAAAATGACTTGCTGAAAAACAACTATGAAAATATGTCCATTGATTGCGAAAACAGCAAGGTCACACTTGAAAAATTCATGGAAAGCAATCATCAACTTTCCCACGATCTAAATAAGACTAAGTCTCATAATGAGATCAAGACAAATAATTTTGCTTTACTCGAAGTCAAGGTAAAAACTCTCAAGAAGTGAGAAGGAGAATCAGAGACCATCCTGAAATCATTCGAGAAATTATATAAACAGATGGAAGAAATTTTAAGCACTGATCAAATAGTACGGTATTCGTTAGGGGTGTGGAACCCATTCCTGTTCCCGAAGAGACTCCAAGTCCCGAAAAATCTACAGTTGCCCTTCGTACAGTAAAAGCTGCGATTCCGCCACCAAGTTCATATCACAAACAGCGGAAACATCAGCCTCCCAGACCTGTAAGGCGTAATCAACATCATGCTACCCGAGCATATCAAAAGCGCCAGCATCCATCTAGACAGAAGGTTGTATCCAAATATCAAACAAAAACACCGCAGTACTATCAAACAGTACAGCGGGCCTAGACATTGGATATATGAGCCCTGTTATCCATTCATAAAGCATGTCACCGCGCAGCATCAACTACAGCTCTAGGAATCCAATTGGAGACCCAGGAAACAAGCCGTAAGACCTAAGAAAATGGCTCCACCTCCTAGATGACAATCATACTGGAATAATAACCCTGAATTTTACATGCATGATAATCAAGGTTATAGCGACTATGTGCCTGTCCCACGTATACACCACAAAACTGGACCAAAAGTAACCTACATCAAACCTATTGTTGTCACGCAAATTTGGATACCAAAAGACATTAACATATATGGACCCAACAATCAAAGGGGATCTAAATCTACTTAATCTATTTTATTACAGGATATAAAAGAAAAGGACATCTGGTACTTTGACAGCGAATGTTCTCGACACATGATAGGAGATATAAGCAAACTATCAGATTATGTAGAAGGTTGCGGTCCAAAGGTGTGCTTCGGTGACAAATCCAAAGGAAGGCCAAGAAGGAAGGGAACCCTACTTGTAGGAAAGTTTAAAGTCACCAACGTAGCTTATGTTGAAGGCCTATAGTACAATCTACTTAGTATTAGCCAGTTCTGTGACAAACAGTTCTAGGTGATATTCTACATAAACCATTGTAGAGTGAAGGACATAAAGACCAAAGAAATCATCCTCACAGGAAACAGGTCAGGTAATATGTATATTGATGACTGGAAGCTTACAAGCTCCACTGTTCCTTGTTTTGTTGCCAAAGGAACTGCAGATCAAAGCTGGCTATGGCACAAGAGGATGCCTCACATCAACTTCAAGATAATCAACAAACTCGCCATACAGGGAATGGTTAGAGGTTTGCCCGATGTGTCATTCCATAAAGACAGCGTCTGGGGATCCTGTAAAAAAGGCAAACAAGTCAAAACCACCCTGAAAAGTAAATCATACATGTCCACACACATGGTTCTGGATATACTACATATGGACCTCTACGGTCCTGTAGACCCTGTAAGCATGGGAGGTAAGAAATACTGTCTCGTAATTATTGATGATTTTTCCAGGTATGCTTGGACAATCTTTCTAAGCAAGAAGAAAGAAACAACAACGAAGCTGCATGAGCACCTGAGAAAGCTACAGAATGAGAAAGGGTTGAGTATTTTGTCCATTCGTTCCGACATAGGTACTGAATTCACAAATCGCTTTTTAGAGCAATATTGTTCCGACAATAGAATACAACACAAATACTCAGCAACTCGAATGCCTCAATAAAATGGTGTTGCCAAGCAAAAGAATAGGACGCTCAAGGAAGCAACAAGAACCATGATTTCCGCAAGCAAGTTGCCACAACGGTTCTGGGTCGAACCAACCAATACACCGTGCTATACACAAAACCGATGTATCATTAACAAGCATCCAACAAAACAACCTATGAGGTATGGAACAATAAAACTCCATTAGTTGTGTACTTCCACATCTTTGGATGCAGGTGTTACGTTCTGAATAATGGGAAAGATCAACTCAAGACCTTCGACGAAAAATTGAATGAGGGTATATTTGGATGATACTCCTCTGTCAGCAAAGCTTTCAGAATCTTTAACAAAAGGAAGCTGACAATAGAGGAATCTGTTCATGTAGTGTTCGATGAACCTCACTTTGATCGTATAGGAGTAGAAGACTTAACCCAGAATATTCGGACACTCTCTATTGATGACCCTCAAACTCCAATAGAGCTTGTCGTAGACTTAGAGATTAATCCTGCAGCTGTAAGATCAAAGCTGAAGCTGAAACTACAGCACCATCAGATACAGTATAGGATGCCGAGCTAGAACCTGACAGGAGATGGTTGAGAGATCACCCACAAGAGTTAATTATATGAGATATTGGCGCTAGTGTATCTACCCGAAGAAGAATATAGAGTACACAAGGAAATGTACTGTGTGCAAAACAAGAGATCGATTATGAGAAATCTCCATTTTCTATATGGAAATCTCAAGCTGAAGTTAGGAGATTAGTTATGTGCACCCTAGCTGTATTCTTAGCTCAATCCGAACTTGTTTCAACCAATGAAGCTTTGAATAATTCTCACTAGATAACTTCTATGGAAGAAGAGCTTAATGGTTTCGAAAGAAACAATGTATGGTATCTAGTAGGGATGGCAACGTGGCGGGGATGGGGCGGGGTTCACAACTCCCAGCCCCGGCCCCAGTTTTTAAATCTTTCCCCCGACCTCGGCCCCGATCGGGTACGGGGATTAATACCCCGTCCCTGGTCAAACTCCGGTTAACACCCCGTTGACCCCCGGTCAAACCCCGGCCAACCCCCAGTTGACCCCTGTAATATCCGGAATTTTTACTACTGTTGTTTGATATTATTTTATCCTAGTTATATTGTACAGTGTGGAATCTGTACAGTAGGGATAAAATAAATAAAGGACTGAGATGTCAGTATCGGTATAATTTTCGTATCTGGTCGACAGCTACATTTGAGGATATCGTGTATCAGGTTATCTTACTTTCGATATAGAGTATATCGTATAATAATATTATTGGATTCATTGATTGTGTTCAGTGTGTCTCATGTTCGTTTTTTGGTATGTCAAGATGTTGGACAGAAATTGTGGAAAAATGGCTAAGTGTTCATTAACACACGCTACTGGGTACAGGTAGCGCACGCTACGAAGTGTTGATAGCGTACGCTAAGAGGTTCGGTTACGTACGCTAAGAAGGACCCCTAACGTACGTAACGACTTGCTGGGTTAGTTCCGGAAGGTGGCCGACAGGTAGGACCAGGTTGATTTTTATATTCAGTTAGCGCACGCTAACGTATGTTGGTTAGCGCACACTAACATCAGATCGCCAATAATGGAATCTTAGCTTTCGGCGGGTGGACCCGGCCACTTGCACCGCGTGTCCAGATAAGGTCAGCGGGTGTTTGTCATGTAGGGCTAGCGCACGCTAAACCGTATGGTTAGCGCACGCTAATTCCAGATCGGTCAAATGAATTCCGATAATCGCGGATGCTTTCGGCATGTGGGGGCACGAGTGGTAGGTGTGTACTGTAGCAAGTCAACTTCGGATAGCGCACGCTAAGGTCAGTGACTTGCGTACGCTAGGCAGGATGTTTTACGTACGTTAATGCATGGGCATTACGTACGTAAGCTAGTTTACGAAGCAAGGCAGTAGCCTCTGGGCTGCGATAGCGCATGCTAACAAAGTCAGTTAGCGCACGCTAAGGCTGTAGCGCACGCTAAACATGAGATGTTAGCGCACGCTAATAATGAATTTTATAAAAGGGGACAGAAGGGTGCTGAGAAGCATTTTCGTCATTTTTCTTCTTTCAGTCGAGAGAGAGAGAGAGTTGGGATATATTTGAGGTTCCCAAACAATATATAATGATAATCTTTAACAACATTAGATTGAGAGCTTGGATTCAAGCCTTGTCCTTCAAGTTGTTCATGATTCTTTGGATGGAGTTCTAGTGTTCTTCTTTTTTGTTCATCTAAACCAGGTAATCTTCGTATTCCTTCGTTAATGGTTCGTTTTTCTTGGATGATTTCATGCAAGGAGCATGTTGGATAATCATATGATGATGTTATATGAGATTCAATGGAATTTTGATAAGAGTTTCGGATGTTAGTTAAGATTCTTCATACCATAAGGAGGTTGATTCGTTTAACCCGATCTAAGAAGGATTTCTGAATCTTGGTAATTATATTGGTCGATTTAGATGATATGAATCATGATACTAGGTTGAATTCCAGATTTAGCATGATACGATCCTTGTTATCGAGTCGGTTTGATTGTTGATGTTGTTATTGATATGTGGACATTGACATGATCATTGTGATAATTATGGGGTCATTTATCTTCAAGATATATGGAGATTTATGTCTCCCTTCATTCGGATTCGTAGTTGCAAGATGTGAGTCGATGTTTGGAATGCATGCCACTGTACAGCATTAGCGCATTCTAAGCTTACTGGCTAGCGCACGCTAACGGGACAACTTAGCGCACGCTACGTTATGCGTTTAACGTGCGCTAAGTAGGCAGACAGTGCAGTATTTTTATGTTTTGTTTATGAATTCGTGATGGTTTGACTTGGTTGGTTCTGACTGTGTTTATTCGAGGTTGTGTTGAACCGTTGAGTTCGATTGATTAGTTTTGTCGGTTGTTGATTGTTATCGGATATGTGTTATTTGATTTCTTCGATAGGTTGAGATTATTGATCGGTGATTATAACCGGATATTGCGGTCGTGTTCGAGTATGTCCATTGTATTGCTTTTGATCGGGGCTGAGGAGCTCGTAGACAAAGGCAATGTGTTCGGTAGTAGCTTCGTGGTATCGGTATCGAGGCAAGTTACTACTTGCTCAGTTATAATATTTAATGAATGATTTCAGTTTCATTTCGTTTATAATGCATATAGCGATGATTATTATTGTGAACTCTGAGTATTTGGATTGGATAATGTTCTTCCGATTCTATGAGTGAAATCATAATGTATATGATTTATTTCGGTTATTGTTATATTTGGATAACGAGGATACATTGTGATAAATACGAGGATTCGAGTATTTATGACACGTTTGGATCGTCGAGCGTTGCGGATAATCATCGGTGATGATTGGACATCGAGGTTTCTCCCGAAGGACTCGGGGCAAGTATTCCATATTGATTATGGTTTAGTGCTATTTATTTTGGTCTTGTACATTTTCTTTCATGTTGCTGAACATGGAGTCGTCCTAGTAAATTGTCATGTTGTCGTGCATGTTATGTTGTTCATGTTGATGAACGTGTTGAATTGCATATGTGAATGCATATTGTGTTGTTTATGTTGTGTAAATAATCCGTTGGGATTATGAGGATCAATGCTGAGGGCGCTGGATCGAACGTCCACCTGATTTTGATCTTGTAGGATCATCACGTGGATCTATGCTGAGGGCGCTGGATCGATGGACAGGTCGTTCACCTTATTTTGATCTTGTAGGATCATCACGGGGATCTATGCTGAGGGCACTGGATCGATGGACAGGTCGTTCACCTGATTTTGATCTTGTAGGATCATCACGGGGATCTATGCTGAGGGCGCTGGATCGATGGACAGGTCGTTCACCTGATTTTGATCTTGTAGGATCATCACGGGGATCTATGCTGAGGGCGCTGGATCGTTGGAAAGGTTTTCCACCTGATGTTGATCTTGTAGGATCATCACATGGATCTATGCTCAGGGCGCTGGATCATGGATTTACATTGAGTATACATGATTGTTATTGTTTTTGAACATATTGACGTGGTCATATGAGTATGCATTTGTAGGTCTTGTGTTAGGACCGTGTCCGTATTGCATTGTTCTGATCTCGGATTAGACTGATATGATTGTCGTGGTACTCCATATCTCGAGGTATGTTCCGTATTTCCTTGGTATTTGTCTTTGATGGACAATCGGTTATCGTTTTGGGATTTGATGATGTTATTCGATGGATCGTATTGGTCAGTAATGGTATATTTCCGTATCGTGAGTTGGTGATGACAGTTTGAGAATCTTGAGTATTGTTACAATACAGATATTATGTTCGAGTTTATTGGTTAATCGAGTACGAGATGTGAAATGTGATAATGGTTATTTTGATGAGAATTACTTGAGTAAGTACAGTTATGGCGGTAAGATTACGTTGGTCGTATTCTTATGTTGTATTCTCATTGGTATGTAATTATTAATGTGATGTGACGGTTATCATTGTTGGATATTATGGCTGACCCCGTCGTGGGATTTCTTTTTAGGTTCTTGGAGTGTCGAGCTTGTAGCGGTCGTGAAGAGATGAGCTTCCCGGAGGATACTGGCTAGGATATGTTTATTTCCATTGAGTTTCTTGATTGGTTCTTGTATTCCGCTGCTAGAGTATCTTTATGGTTGGTCTTTTTCCGCTGCGTGAGTATTTTGAAATGCTCTTTTGGTATCTGGTAACTGAGGTTACTTTGGAAATCGTTTTCTAAACTTTTGTGTGTCGGCTGTTTGGCCTTGCGATTTCAAATGAGTTTTTACGACGGTTTTTGTTAAATGGATTTTATAAACCGTTGTGCACTTTTAAAGATAGTACCGTTGTTGGCCTCTTGGGCATTTGTAAATGTTTGCGAAAAATTCTTTTAGCCTTGTGGGTTCCATCTCGGGGCCCACGGCGCTGTAATATTTCCGGTTAAATCTGGGGGTGTTACAGAATATGGTATCGGAGCTTAGGTTGAGAAAACCTAGGCATTTGGGTCGAGTTGGGTCGTGTTTTTGTTGCGTCATTCGAGTTGTCGATTGACAAATATTAGAGCCGTGAGTCTTTGTTGTTCACTTAGGCTTGTGCGTTATCGGATTTGCCAGTATCGTACTGGGCTTGTTATGACTTTTCCAAATGGTGTTAACGAGATTCTCTGGAATGAGATGTATTGTGTTCTTGAGTCGAACTGATTTGGCAAACGTGTGTTTTGAAAATATCGATGTCGAGTGTTGTGTCAAGAATTAACACTTTCCGACCGGCGATCGCCTCGGAGGTCGGGCGACCGAGTCATTGCCGAGCGGCCAAGGCAGATCTGCCGACCAGCGACCAGGCGGCCGAGCCTTAACCCTGCGGACAAGCTACATCATTCAACCGAAGGTCCCAGGACCAGTCCCGGTGCCGAGCGATCAACATCAAATACCATCGCCTCCCGGTACTCGGCGATCGACTCCTGGCGACCGACTAGCGGACGACCATCCCTCGGCACCTGCCGACCGACAAGCGGGCGATCCTCTCTCGGCATCTGCCGACCGACCCTTGGTGACCGACCAATGCCGACCCTCATCAACTAGCCGATGGCGACCTCCATTGACCAGCTAGAGACGACCGCCTCCTGTCGATCAGCACCGATGGCCATCCAGTCGGCGAAGGCCGAACCTTAAGACAGACACCACGTGTAAGGGCCGCGACAAGATCCGCGAATCTCGGGCCATTGACCACAGCCTGGAAGAATCTCTCCACCTGCCGACAAGCCGCCGAAAGTTGTCAGTAGGGCCGCATGTGGCTGACTCCGGACGCGTGCTGGCCCCTCATTGGACCGCCCAGCTGGCTGCTTGCTGGAGCTTTGGACTTTAGGCAAACTGCCAGCCTCTTTCTTGGAATTTAGCCCGACAGCCCGGGTGATCGCCCCATTATAATATTGGCCGGCAGACGATCGGCACATTATTATAATGGCCGGAAGGCGATCGCCCGCCAGAGGACAGGACCCGGCTGCCACTATAAATACAAGGCATCCTGCACTTGTCCAGGGGAGGGAAACTCTTCTACATAAGACCGAACTTTTACCGCACAAAGGCTCCAGAACTTGAACTCTCTCGCATTCTCGCATTACACACGCAATACAGAAGCAAAACATCAAGCACTTGGCTAATCTCCAACTCTTGGCAACAGCTATCATTCGGTCGTACTTCTCCCGGCCTCTCTCATCAGGAAGACGATCGGCGGGGACGAAGAACACCGAGCTTCGCTCAAGAGCCGGATTAACAGAGTCTTTTTACACTCATTGTATTTAGATTTCTCTCATTAATACTTGTATCCACGAATATTCGTATTAATATCATCTCGCGAGAGCATTCAAGCCCGGGCCTAACAAACCCGGCAAATCTTGTATTATTTATCTTCTCTCGGAAGTGCTCCCGCAATTGTTGTTTGTTGTCCGTCTTCCAGCAGTATTAATCTTCGGATAAATATTTTGGGCAACAACAATTGGCGCTAGAGGAAGGACCCTCCAACCCTCGAATTTTTATACCTACCGTCCCGAAGAACACTCACTGTTCTCGGGGCAGATACTTGAAGTGACACTTACTGCACTTCAAAGAAATCCTTCAGAAATCATGTCTTCCGCCTCCGCGTCGAAGAAAGCCGCTGACCAGCCGGCTGCACCCTGTTCCATCCTGATCCGAGCCGCGGCCGATGGTGGAAGGCGGCCGCGGTCGAGACGCCGATCCGTCCCGGGACGGCGGCCCGAGCCTCTCGCTCGATCAGTTCCGAACCAATGAACAGATCGAAGAGGCCATAGCCGTCCTTCAGGAGCGACGGAGTGCTCTCGACGCGCCTCCTGCTATCACCCCCTCGGTCTCCCGCCGGAAGTCCAAGCGGAAGCTCAAGGCACATCGCCGAGCGATCGCCAGGAGGCTCTCGCCGCAAGAAGAGGCGCTCGGCACGGGCACCTCTGTCTTCGATCGCTGGCGGTGACCCGACACAGCGGCCGGGCGCCCGGCCCGCCTACGAGACGACGGAGTTTGAGTCCGTCACTGTGAGCTCGGCCTACCCGGCTCCCGGATGGCGCCACCTGCCGTCGCTCCCGCCGCCAAATTGCCGAGGTCGGGCAGCAGTGAGTCCGAGATCGCACACGATCGCCTCGGCTCCCGCTCCCAAAGCCGATCAGCAAGCAGCCGAGCCACGACGATTGCCGCATTGCAACGTCAACTCGATGACGTGAAAGCGCTCCTGGAATCCAGGGCAGGCGCCATGAATACGATCGCCGAGCCAAGCGAGCCGCTCGCGATCGACATCGAGCTCGCCCCCGTGCAGCACAGGATCGCTCCCCCCCAAACACCCGTGTACGAGGGACGATCGGACCCCCAGGCGCACCTGAGGAAGTTCAACATCTACATGACTGGGTGTGGGGCATCGGACGCGACCCGGTGCCGAATGTTCCCTCTGACGTTGGACGACCTCGCCCACCGGTGGTACACCTCATTGCCACCTCGGTCCATTGGCTCCTTTAACGAGCTGGCGCACGTCTTCACGGAACATTTCGCCACCAGGGTCGTCCGGCCAGAAGGTCGCCTTCGCATGATGCAAATCAAGCAGGGAGAAGAGGAGTCCGACTCGGACTACATCGACCGGGTAGACGTGATCATCCTCAACGGCGAGCCCGTAAACGATGAGACCGCCCTCTACGCGGTCCTAGGAGGTTTTCAGGGCTTCTCGCCTATGTTCAGGCATCTCACGAAGACCCAGCCGACGACCTACGCAGCCTTCCGGGCAAGAGCCGCAGATTTCCTGTCCAGGCAGAGGTTTCTTCGTAGCCTAGGAGTAGAGCGATTGGCGCCCGCACGACGACCTCCAGTCTCCCAGCCCGATCGCTACTACCCAGCAGAGCCGGAGGACTCGCTCACCGCCTACAGTCCACCATTTTAAATAAGGGACTAACTCCCGCCGATCGCCAATATCGACCTACGAATAAAGCGATTGGTTGCCGAGCGACGATCGCCAGTCTTCCGTCCCGATCGCCGATCATCACGCTACATCATCAGCAACCCGGAGGACACGATCGCCATCTACAGTCCAGCATTTAACATGAGGAACTAAGGCTCGCGATCGCCTCCACCGCACATCATAAAGCCATGGTCCTGGCAGTCGATGGAACCGGCTGTTTCGGCCATGCAAGGTCCCTTTCGGCCAAGATCGCCTGCCCTTCGTTTAAATACGAGGCCGGCGTAGTCTAAGGGCTCTCCAACATCAATCAGTGGACACATGCCACAACCCCGTCTCAACGTACACCGTCGAGGTCGGCCATCCCCATGGCTGGCCGAGGTGGAAGCAGAGCTAACAAGCCGCGGGCGTGGAGTTGATTCATCCGACGCTGCCCCGCGCAAGGACTCCTCCAGACCAAGACCGCACGCCCTTCGTTTAAATACGAGGCGAGGCGCAGCCTAACAGAGGACCCTCATAATAAAGTGAGTCACGAGACACTCAATGTCTTCGCGCATCAAGACACGGTCATGGAGTCGGTCCATCGATCTCCGCGACTGTGCACGATTCCTCAAACAAAGCGAAACCACCAAGTTTCCAAGGGGGATCGGCCAATGTTGTTTTTGCAGGTACAAGACCGAAAGATAGCTAGCCAATCGACCATGATAGCCCAAGTCCGAATCCAAAGTCAGCTCAGCAAGATCGCCCATCCTCATCTTACACGATCGCCAGCAAGAACCACCTCGCCCCATGTCTTCAACATAGGAGCAAGCTGGGGGGCAATTGTTGTGTCAAGAATTAACACTTTCCGACCGGCGATCGCCTCGGAGGTCGGGCGACCGAGTCACTGCCGAGCAGCCAAGGCAGATCTGCCGACCAGCGACCAGGCGGCCGAGCCTTAACCCTGCGGACAAGCTACATCATCCAACCGAAGGTCCCAGGACCAGTCCCGGTGCCGAGCGATCAACATCAAATACGATCGCCTCCCGGTACTCGGCGATCGACTCCTGGCGACCGACTAGCGGACGACCATCCCTCGGCACCTGCCGACCGACAAGCGGGCGATCCTCTCTCGGCATCTGCCGACCGACCCTTGGTGACCGACCAATGCCGACCCTCATCAACTGGCCGATGGCGACCTCCGATGACCAGCTAGAGACGACCGCCTCATGTCGATCAGCACCGATGGCCATCCAGTCGGCGAAGGCCGAACCTTAAGACAGACACCACGTGCAAGGGCCGAGACAAGATCCGCGAATCTCGGGCCATTGACCACAGCCTGGCAGAATCTCTCCACCTGCCGACAAGCCGCCGAAAGCTGTCAGTAGGGCCGCATGTGGCTGACTCCGGACGCGTGCTGGCCCCTCATTGGACCGCCCAGCTGGCTGCTTGCTGGAGCTTTGGACTTTAGGCAAACTGCCAGCCTCTTTCTTGGAATTTAGCCCGACAGCCCGGGTGATCGCCCCATTATAATATTGGCCGGCAGACGATCGGCACATTATTATAATGTCCGGAAGGCGATCGCCCGCCAAAGGACAGGACCCGGCTGCCACTATAAATACAAGGCATCCTGCACTTGTCCAGGGGACGGAAACTCTTCTGCATAAGACCGAACTTTTACCGCACAAAAGGCTCCAGAACTCCAATTTCCTTCGGATTTCACACGAAACAGAAGCAGAACATCAAGCACTTGGCTAATCTCCAACTCTTGGCAACAGCTATCATTCGGTCTTACTTCTCCCGGCCTCTCTCATCAGGAAGACGATCGGCGGGGACGAAGAACACCGAGCTTCGCTCAAGAGCCGGATTAACAGAGTCTTCTTACACTCATTGTATTTAGATTTCTCTCATTAATACTTGTATCCACGAATATTTGTATTAATATCATCTCGCGAGAGCATTCAAGCCCGGGCCTAACAAACCCGGTAAATCTTGTATTATTTATCTTCTCCCGGAAGTGCTCCCGCAATTGTTGTTTGTTGTCCGTCATCCAGCAGTATTAATCTTCGGATAAATATTTTGGGCAACAACACATTACACATAACACATCATTCTTATGCCATTCTAGCCAAGCACCAAGACTCGATATATAATGTCTCTCGACCCCGAGCACAAAGCATTGTGATACTCCGGACAATATCACAATTAACGAAAACATCAACGTCATCCTCAAGAAGAAAACCACAACTGGTAACCCGCGGCCGTACCCCTTAGTATCGACCCCCAGACATCCCGTCGGACACTCCGGGTGGGAAACCACTTCCGCGGCCGTACCCCTTAGTATCGACCCCCAGACATCCCGTCGGACACTCCGGGTGGAAGTTCATCCACACACGCACCCAAGTCCACTTCCGTGGCCGTACCCCTTAGTATCGACCCCCAGACATCCCGTCGGACACTCCGGGTGGAAGGAACAACACACACACACACGTTCCAAAATCACAGTTGCAAACCACAAGCCTCGAAGGTCAATCACAGTATATATAGTCGAGGTACCTTACTAGAATGGCCAGTTCATCCAACATATACTCACGACCAAGTAATGATACGATTCATGCTAGAATTTCAACGATGCAGCTAGTACAAATAACATAGCAACGAGGGAAAATACCTATCCAACTACGCCGAACGACACAATGAGACAGGATCGTCAATAGGCATATGTTCCATACATATCTCAAGGAAAGGTTAAGCTATAAAATCAACAACGTCATAATCACACAAAACGATACCCCACACATACTTAGACAAGCATATTTAACAACGAAATCATACGAGTCATCTTTTAAGGAAGTATTGAAAAGCATATCAATTCCTTTGAAAGTTAATTATAGGCATTCATAAATCACGTATCGTAAATTACCAACTAATATATCCACAAAACACGTAATGTATGGGCAAGATACTTGTCTCGAATAACCACAACGCAGAGAATCGGCCGAAGTAGGTTGGCACGAACCGACTACGAACTCACCGACTCCACCGAACGACAATCTGCAACAATGAACTACGAACGAAAACAATAACAACGAAAATAAATTCCAAAGTATGACCCAAAGCCGCTGAATTCAAAGAACGACTGACGAAAGTTCAAGTGTTTTCCCCAAAACGGCCAAGCACACGATTCGTCCCGACAAAATACGAAAACGGAATTCTAAGTCGAAATATGGATATACAATCCATAGAATTTGTTTAACAATATAATTTAACCACAATTTATCCAACAAAATCGGATGGAAAACGAGATCGAGAACAAATCCCCCAAAAAGTCGATTCGAAGGAAATCAAGAAATATACTTCGATTCGACGAAGAACAATGGATTAAATGATGTTAAACACAAGAATACTACCAAGATTAATCATACCCATTATGGATTAATCAACAACACGGAACGAATCGGATAAAAATGCAAAAAACCCCAAATTCACGAAATTAGGGTTCTAAGGAAGATTACCTTGATTCGCTGGATCAAAGGGTGATAACGGGTGATTGATTGATGTTATAACCTCAAGAACTTCATGGATTTGTTGTTAAACAACATGGCTTTAAGATTCCCAAGACCACATCCGCGGAAGAGAAAGGAAAGATTGAGAAAAATGGCCAGAAACCCATCTGCAGGGCCATAAATAGGCTGCACAGTGTGCCGCGGCCCAGCGGGAGTGTGCCGCGGCACAGGGCCAAATCTGCGCCCAGTGATCGGCAGTGTGCCGCGGCCCGGCCGACATGTGCCTCGGCACCAGTACGAGCGGTTTGGCGAAAAATGCACGAGTGTGCCGCGGCCTGCCGCATGTGCCGCGGCCGCAGTGCGGCTGCTCGGCGAAGGCTGCCGAGCACTCTGGCCGTAACTCGGCGAGAAGCCGCCGAGCACTACCGGCCGTAACTCGGTCGGTCTTGCGGCACAGGCCCAGTGCCGGCCATGACTCGGCCGGGGCCAACTCCGACGGCCCGAACGACCCCGAAACCCGAACTTGAATACGAATCGGTGATACGGTTACGACGTAATCGCAAAGACGAATCTAAGAGCTAAGAGAACACACAATTCCGACCACCCGAAGGCTCGGAATTCGACAACGGAAGTAATTACCCAAAACTTTGGGAAATTACGAAAATGGCCCAAAACGTCCGAAAATCACGATACGCGATCGAAACACCAAACCAAAGCTCGCAACATGAATAATAACATTAAATGAACTTACGAGAAACTCGAAACAACAGTTTCGGACGAGATTCGCAAGAATCGAACTCAAGTGCGGAAAAGTCGCTAAAAAGCTCGGAACTCAACAAAACGATACCGAAACGAACTCGGATGACAAAAAATGCAGAATTAATCATTCTCGAAATGACGAAACGGTCATGAGCGAGTCGTCAAAATGGACTCCGGCCAAAAAAGAAATTTATCGAAAATCGAAAATTGCGGATATTACATTCTACCCTCCTTAAAAGAAGTTTCGTCCCGAAACTTAAAACAAGTAGGGAGAAGCAATATCCCGCCAGGAAAACTCAACGAGATACGCAAGGAAACGCGTAACTTACGCCCATCGGCGAAACGTTACAAGCAACGCAAAGGAATATACGGCGTGAAAACACGCTCCACGACGACCAACACAACGCCGCCGTTAGGGATATAATAAAACCAACAAGTGACAAGCGTCATCAAATGGATAATACAATCAAGTCAATTATCCGAACAATAACAAAACACAACGAACGAAAATCAATACGATTGCCCAACCCAACGGTACATCAATCAAAATACGAGCCAATCGCTGAACAAATACGGAATTCTACCGCCCAAGGGTTGGAAGATCGAAAACGAGACTAATTTCCCGAATTTAAGGGAATTAGGAAGGAGCCTGAATGCTCAACAATCACGAAACGAGGACAAAAACCAAACAAACAAACGACCGAGACAACAAAAATCGGACAATCATGTCCGAAACACGAAGGATAATAAAATTCAAACAACAACTCCCATGATGATCTGGTGAGAACTACAAGACATGCATTCCCACAAGATCCACCGGAAAGGGAATAGCGATTGAAAAGTCACAACGACAAACGAGTTATTCCGAAACAATACCACACTTGTTCGATCAACAAAAGCAAGGGGCAGGACAAGCTCAAAAATGTCAACAAACATAATGAGTCCACAAAGTCGAAAACACAAGAGTTCCAAATCCGATCCACTTCGAAAAAAAAAGAACTAATAGAACCAAATGATGTCACTCCCGAACAAGGTTCACAAGAATCGAACTGAACCCGAAAAAGTCACAACAATAACCAGATCGACCCACAACAAGATCACAGCTCGATCGGACGATGAAACCGAAATACAGACCAAGTTCATAAAGTATCAACGAACATGAGCGAATCGATAGAATTGAGAAAGAGAAAATGCAGGATCCAAAAATAATACGGGTATTATATTCGACCTCTTCTAAAAGAAGTGTCGTTCCCGAAACTCACAACACGAAATCAAGTTGACAACACAACAAGCAACCGACAGAAACATCCTTCAAAGGCCTCTCAAAGCCGATTCTGATGACTGTGCTAAGCGCGAACTCCGGAACTCTCGGTAACCAATTCGCAAAACTGAATTCTGTGTCCCTCGAGTCCACACTTGAAATGTGTTACCGATGAGAAGGACAATTTACACGTGCATGCCCCGGCACATCACGGTTGAAACGCCTCAGCTCGGCATACCGAAAATACAATGGGGCATAACGTCGCAAATCAACATAGCGGAGATGCCAACTCAGCACAACAAAGAATCATAACACATATCATATACAACGATTACCATCATAAAGTAATACACACACAAACACTACAGCAATGACGGTATCGTTCGGCGACCTTAACGGCCCAAACAATAACCAGCACATAATTACAAACATCATGAAACAATCACACATGTACACAAACGTACAAACCCAAGCTTTAACAGCTCACACAGGTGCGATAACACGCAAGCCGCCAAGAAATGACAACATTAAAGATCGTCATCACACCTCCCACAAAAGGGCTAACAAAACATATGCGTGGCGAACGACTCAACGTTCACACCACCAATTCAAACACAATTCGGAGGGCTAACACCCTAACAACAATACCAACATCATACACACCTTCTCCGACCACAAGAAGGAAATGATGGGTTTTAAAAACGAAAACCACCTTTTGAAAAAAAAATTTAGAAAAACACCGGTTGATCTTGAGTATCACCTTTCAAAAAGTACAAACGTGAAACATCGTTATCGAGACTTTGGAAAACCATTTCGCATTTGTTAAAAATGAGGACACTATCTTTTAGTGAAAAACTTTCAGAGTATTCGACCCTCGGGTCTAAGTAAAAGTGTTTATAAAACATTGAAAATATCTCAAAACATTTTGGTCCTCGAGGTAGAAGAATTTTGAAACATATTGTGGCACCTTAGAAGTACCACGATAAAACAATTCATTTTAAACGTACGTCTCGAAATTTATTTTCTAAGATACTCAAAGTTTTCGAAAATAATTCCATGGGCTAGAATGCCCAAAAAATTCAGGTAAATACACGGAACAATATAGCGCCGTGGGTCCCGCACCGGAACCCACCAGGATAAAAAACATTTACAAAAACGCCAAAAAGGCCGATGACGGTAATATTTCAAAAACTCACAGAAGCCATTTAGAAAATACTAAATACCGTCATAAGAATTTCGCCAAAACGATCAAGGCCATAATGCCAAAAACTCGGTTAAGGGAATCTGTTTTCGAAATAAAACTCAGTCGGTAAAATACCGAAAGCCATTACAAAAGAACTCACGCAGCGGATAGAAGAAATACAGTCCAACATGCACAATCGATCAACACTACTCCTCACATGAACGAAATATGAGAGTCAATTAATCACGTATCAAGAAATCAAAATCCATAAGAGGATTTCGTTACTTAACAAATAATCATAAAAATAGCTCGTGTCACACGAGACACAACACAAAGAAGGAAGACTTACATCCACAGGTCGCACGAAGATGATGATCGCCCCACGATACTAATCACGACCAACAAACTCAGACGACGCGTCACGACACGACTCAGTCAGACAAAATCTGACAATACAAGACTCAACAACACATAACTCGACCCGACAGCCTAGGTTTCCTCAACCTAAGCTCTGATACCATAAATGTAACACCCCCAGATCAAACCGGGAATATTACACGCCGCAGACCCTCTCCGTGAGGATCCACCAGGCTAGACATCAACACAACACATTACATTACATACTGACAAATCAAAATAACGAATCAATAGACCGATTTGGTCTTCCATCACTGACTTACAAATCAAAATACATAAACTCATCCAGACTCATACACATGCAAGGGTAAAATACTTGCAACGACGAACAATAAGACAGCGGAAAAGACAATACAATGGACTCCGACTAACTGAAGTCAAAACTGGCCTTCGTGTGATTAGTATCATTCGTATTTCATCATCCCTCGCACCGATCCTATGTCTTGCTCCCGAAAACCTGCATGTACCTGGACACAATACAGATATCCACCCCCCGATTACTCGGGGGTTAGCAAAACTCCACTATTTCGCTAGTGCAAGTATAAATTGCAAATACGAGCCATACACAACGCATTCCGAGAATACAACGAAAGACTTCCCGAGATATATTTAGTTAAAAATAGTTCAAGTCTTGAAAGTAGAAATGAAGAAAATAAGCACTTTGAAAACATTTCCAAATCTCGGGAGTTTTGAAAACATTAGAAATTGAAAAGTTCTTAATTCCTCGAAAGTCATTTAGGGTCACAGCCCCAAAGTTCATTTTCCAAAATGCAAATCCGTTAACAAGACACGGGGTCCACGACCCAACCATTCCGGTCACAAAACATCGAGCCTACGACCCGATCATCCACTGCAATTCACTTACAAGGACACATTACACATAACACATCATTCTTATGCCATTCTAGCCAAGCACCAAGACTCGATATATAATGTCTCTCGACCCCGAGCACAAAGCATTGTGATACTCCGGACAATATCACAATTAACGAAAACATCAACGTCATCCTCAAGATGAAAACCACAACTGGTAACCCGCGGCCGTACCCCTTAGTATCGACCCCCAGACATCCCGTCGGACACTCCGTGTGGGAAACCACTTCCGCGGCCGTACCCCTTAGTATCGACCCCCAGACATCCCGTCGGACACTCCGGGTGGAAGTTCATCCACACACGCATCCAAGTCCACTTCTGTGGCCGTACCTCTTAGTATCGACCCCCAGACATCCCGTCGGACACTCCGAGTGGAAGGAACAACGCACACACACGTTCCAAAATCACAGTTGCAAACCACAAGCCTCGAAGGTCAATCACAGTATATATAGTCGAGGTACCTTACTAGAATGGCCAGTTCATCCAACATATACTCACGACCAAGTAATGATACGATTCATGCTAGAATTTCAACGATGCAGCTAGTACAAATAACATAGCAACGAGGGAAAATACCTATCCAACCATGCCGAACGACACAATGAGACAGGATCATCAATAGGCATACGTTCCATACATATCTCAAGGAAAGGTTAAGCTATAAATCCACAACGTCATAATCACACAAAACGATACCTCACACATACTTAGACAAGCATATTTAACAACGAAATCATACGAGTCATCTTTTAAGGAAGTATTGAAAAGCATATCAATTCCTTTGAAAGTTAATTATAGGCATTCATAAATCACGTATCGTAAATTACCAACTAATATATCCACAAAACATGTAATGTATGGGCAAGATACTTGTCTCGAATAACCACAATGCAGAGAATCGGCCGAAGTAGGTTGGCACGAACCGACTACGAACTCACCGACTCCACCGAACGACAATCCACAACAATGAACTACGAACGAAAACAATAACAACGAAAATAAATTCCAAAGTACGACCCAAAGCCGCTGAATTCAAAGAACGAATGACGAAAGTTCAAGTGTTTTCCCCAAAACGGCCAAGAACACGATTCGTCCCGACAAAATACGAAAATGGAATTCTAAGTCGAAATATGGATATACAATCCATAGAATATGTTTAACAACATCATTTAACCACAATTTATCCAACAAAAACGGATGGAAAATGAGATCGAGAGCAAATCCCCCAAAAAGTCGATTCGAAGGAAATCAAGAAATATACTTCGATTCGATGAAGAACAATGGATTAAATGATGTTAAACAAAAGAATACTACCAAGATTAATCATTCCCATCATGGATTAATCAACAACATGGAACGAATCGGATAAAAATGCAAAAAACCCCCAAATTCACGAAATTAGGGTTCTAAGGAAGATTACCTTGATTCGCTGGATCAAAGGGTGATAACGGGTGATTGATTGATGTTATAACCTCAAGAACTTCATGGATTTGTTGTTAAACAACATGGCTTCAAGATTCCCAAGACCACATCCGCGGAAGAGAAAGGAAAGATTGAGAAAAATGGCCAAAAACCCGTCTGCAGGGCCATAAATAAGCTGCACAGTGTGCCGCGGCCCAGCGGGAGTGTGCCGCGGCACAGGGCCAAATCTGCGCTCAGTGATCGGCAGTGTGCCGCGGCCCGGCCGACATGTGCCGTGGCACCAGGTACAGACGGTTTGGCCGAAAAAATGCACGAGTGTGCCGCGGCCCTGCCGGCATGTGCCGCGGCCCACGGTACGGCCTGCTCGGCCAGAAGCCGCCGAGCAATACCGGCCGTAACTCGGCCAGAAGCTGCCGAGCACTACCGGCCGTAACTCGGCCAGTGCCGGCCTTGTAATACCCGTAATTTTCGATTTTCGATAAATTTCTTTTTTCAGCTAGAGTCCGTTTTGACGACTCGCTCATAACCGTTTCTTCATTCTGAGAATGATTAATTCTGCACTTTTTGTCATCCGAGTTCGTTTCGGTATCGTTTTGTTGAGTTCCGTACTTTTTAGCGACTTTTCCGCACCTAAGTTCGATTCGTGCGAATCTCGTTCGAAACTGCTGTTTCGAGTTTCCCATAAGTCCGTTTAACTTTGTTAGACGTGTTGTGAACTTCGGTTTGGTTATTCGATCACGTATCGTGATTTTCGGGCATTTTGGGCCATTTTATAATTTCTTAAAAGTTACGGGTATCCGTATCTGTAATTATTGTCTCGACCCGTTTCTTGGTCGCGTATGATTAATTATGGTATTATGTTTTCATTTCGGGTCGTTGATGTTGTCCGCGAACTTTTTGCCGTGTTCGTTCCGTGCGTTTTCGGAAATCAAGTCGTCGAGCCCTGGTGTTCGAGCACTGGCCGGACGGTTGCGGGACTGGCCGGACGATTGCGAGCACTGACCGGACGGGTGCGGCAGGAACCGGCATAGCGCACGCTACGGCCGTAAGCTGTGCCGCGGCAGTGTAAGCGCACGCTATCGATCGCCTAACGACGCTTCTCGGGCCGGGCGGTGGAGTCTGGGGTTACGGAATCGGTCGGGCTCGGCGGGTAGCGCACGCCATCGGGCATTGCGCCGCTTCTGACCGTGAGTAGCGCGCTTCTGACCGGCGTAGCGCGCTATGACCGGCGGTAAGCGCGCTTCTGGCCGGAAAAGGCTGCGCTTCTGGCCGAGCGATCTAGTCCAAGAGGGTCATCGGATTGCGGCACGGGCGATAGCGCACGCTAGCTCGGCAGACTAGCGCGCGCTAGTCCGGCCCAGTATAAATGTGACAGAGCAGTCACATTTCATCTCATTTTTCATTTCCTTCCTTCTCCGTCCGCGGCTGGCGATTCATGGGTGACGAAGCCATGTTGTTTAACAACAAATCCATGAAGTTCTTGATTTCATAACATCAATCAATCATCTGTTATCATCCTTTGATCCAGCGAATCAAGGTAATCTTCCTTAGAACCCTAATTTCGTGAATTTGGGGGTTTTTGCATTTTTGTCCGATTCGTTCCGTGTTGTTGATTAATTCATGATGGGTATGATTAATCTTGGTAGTATTCTCGTGTTTAACATCATTTAATCCATTGTTCTTCGTCGAATCGAAGTATATTTCTTGATTTCCTTCGAATTGACTTTTTGGGGGATTTGTCCCCGATCTCGTTTTTCATCCGTTTTCGATGGATCGATTATGGTTAAATGATGTTGTTAAACATATTCTATGGATTGTATATCCATATTTCAACTTGGAATTCCGTTTTCGTATTTTGTCGGGACGAATCGTGTTCTTGGCCGTTTTGGAGAAAACACTTGAACATTCGTCGTTCGTTCTTTGAATTCAACGGCTTTGAGTCATGCTATGGAATTCATTTTCATTGTTGTTATTGTCCTCTGTAGTTTATTATCGTGAATTGGCATTCAGTGGAGTCGGCGAGTTCGTAGTCGGTTCGTGCCAACCTACTTCGGCCGATTCTCCGCGTTGTGGTTATTCGAGGCAAGTACCTTGCCCATACTTTTCTTATTTTATGGATATGATAATTAGTGATCGTCTCTATGTGTTTATTTGATCGTTTGAATTGAACTTTCAAGAAATTCGGTTAGCCTTATTAAAGGCCCTCTCTCAAAATGCATGAGTTTTGTGAATGTTGTGTTCTGTGGATGGTTACGTGAACCCTGTAAATTCGCTTGTTGTTGTTGTTGGGCTTTGATAATATATATACATATATTCTCTTTTCGGTGCATTGTGATTTGACAATTGTGTCGTGCCTTGCGTTGTTGCCTTTGGGTGGATTTCTTGGATATGTTTGGTGTGATATGCTAATTTGTGTGCATGTATTTTCGCTCACCTCGGGAGGGTCCGACGGGGCCACGGAGGGAATTCCAATGGTATAGCCCTGGATTCACGAGTGCGGTTGTTTGTTTTGTGAATGTATTTGCTCACCTCGGGAGGGTTCGACGGGGCCACGGAGGGAATTCCAATGGTATAGCCCTGGATTCACGAGTAAAACTTCACGAGTGCATGTGTATGTTTGGTGAATGTATTTGCTCACCTCGGGAGGGTTCGACGGGGCCACGGAGGGAATTCCAATGGTATAGCCCTCGATTCACGAGTAAAACTTCACGAGTGCGTGTGTATGTTTGGTGAATGTATTTGCTCACCTCGGGAGGGTTCGACGGGGCCACGGAGGGAATTCCAATGGTATAGCCCTGGATTCACGAGTAAAACTTCACGAGTTGGTGTATATGGTTTCGAAAACGCATTCTGCTCACCTTGGGAGGGTCCGGCGGGGCCACGAAGGGAATCCAATGGTATAGCCCTGGATTCACGAGTTGATGTTGTATTTTTGGTGACCAAGGTTTACGTATCTTGGGCGATTATATTGTATTGATTTTATGTCCGCCGAGGACACGTGACGTGGGTTTTAACCCTGTGAATTGTTGTTGGTTTTCTAATTGCGAAAACAAAACCTTTGGGCTGTGACCCCTGTTGATTTTGGAAAGATAAGGATTCGATAATCCTAAATTGTTTTCTATTAAAACTCTCGAGGGCATTTTAAACTGTTTTATAAATTGTTTCCCCTTTAATTATTGTCTTTCGGTTTTGGAAATATCTACCCAAACTCTTGCCTCGGGAAGTACTTTTTGTTACGTTTGGATCTTTGCGGATTCTGGTTATTGTTATTCGTGGAATGTGAATTGTATGGCTCGTATTTTTGCACTTGTACTTGCACTAGCGAAACAGTGGAGTTTTGCTAACCCCCGAGTATTCGGGGGGTGGATGTCTATTTTTGCATTCAGGTTTTGGAGCATAGCACAGGGTCGGCACGAAGGATGATGAAAGATGAACGATACTAATCACACGAGGATCCGTTGATGGCGTATGGGTCGATTGTATTTTCTTTTCATTGCAGTATCCTTTCCCGTTATGCGGTGTGGTTGTATTTTGACCCCTGCGTGGGCATGAGTTGTATTTGAGTTGTATGTATTTATTGAAAGACCAAATCGGTCTACCGAGTCATTTTAGCCTTAAAGGCGATGTTTTATTTTAGTTATCAGCCTGGTAGATCCTCGAGGAGAGGGTCTACGGCGTGTAATATCCCTAAGCGGATTGGGATTGTTATAGAATGGTATCAGAGCTTAGGTTGTGGAAACCTAGGCTGTCGGGTCAGTGGTGTCTGTTGAGTTTTGTCTCATCGGATTTTATCTGACTGAGTCGTGTCGCGACGCGTCGTCTGAGTTGTTGGTCGTGATTAGTATCGAGGGGCGATCATCATCTTCGTGCGACCTGTGGAAGTAAGTCTCCCTTCTTTGTGTTGTGCCTCGTGTGACACGAGCTATTTGTTTGATTTTGTGTTAAGTGATGGAACCTTAGATTCTTGGTTTCGTGATGCGTTCGTGTGATTCTCTTATTTCGTTTGTATGAGGAGTGTTGTCATTATTTATGTATTTTTGACTATGATAATTGACTGTTTGTCTTCCCGGTAAAAGACATGTATTATCTTGACTTTGTACGATTTGATGCATATATTATAATATGTTTAAACGAATATTGTTACATGAGCATTTTTGGGCATTCTAGCCCATTGAATTATTTTTGAAAACCTTGAATATCTTAGAAAATAAATTTCGAGACGTACATTTAAAATGAATTGTTTTCTCGTGGCACTTCCAAGGTGCCACAATATGTTTCAAAATTCTTTTACCTCGAGGACCAAAATGTTTTGAGATATTTTCAATGTTTTATAAACACTTTTCTGAAAGTTTTTTACTAAGAGAAAGTGTCCTCGTTTTTTTTATCGATGTGAAATGGTTCTCCAAAGTCTCGAAAATGATGTTTGTTCAACTTTTTGTAAAATGATACTCAAGATCAACTGGTGTTTCCAAAATGTTTCATAAGGTGGTTTTCGTTTTTAAAACCCATCATTTCCTGCTTGTGGTCGGAGAAGGTGTGTATGATGTTGGTATTGTTGTTAGGGTGTTAGCCCTCCGAATTGTGATTGAATTGGTGGTGTGAACGTTGAGTCGTTCGCCACGCATATGTTTTGTTAGCCCTTTGTTGGAGGTGTGATGACGATCTTTAATGTTGCCATTTCGTGGTGATTAGCGTGTTATCGCTTTGTGTGAGTATTAAAGCTTGGGCTTGTACGTTTGTGTACATGTGTGATTGTTTCGTGATGGTTGTAATTATGTGCTGTTTATCGTTCGGGCCGTTGAGGTCGCCGAACGATACCGTTGTTGTAGTGTTTGTGTGTGTATTACTTTACGATGGTAATCGTTGTGTATGATATGTGTTGTGATTCTTTGTTGCGCTGAGTTGGCATCTCCGGTTTGTTGTTTTGTGATGTTATGTTCCATTGTACCTAGCATTTGTATTTTCGGTATGCCGAGCCGAGGCATTTCAACCGTGATGTGTCGGGGGAATGTACGTGCAATTTGTCCTTCTCATCAGTAACACATTTCGAGCGTGGACTCGAGGGACACCGAATTGATTTGCGAATGGCTCGAGACTTTCGGAGTTCGCCTTCAGACAGTTATCGAAATCGTCTTTGAGAGGCCTTCGAAGGATGTTTCTGTCGGTTGCTTGTTGTGTCGCCACCTTGATTTCATTGTTGTGAGTTTCGGGGACGACACTTCTTTTAGAAGAAGTCGAATATAATACCCGTATTATTTTTGGCTTCTGCATTTTTCTCTTTCTCAATTCTACCGACTCGCTCGTTTTCGTTGATACTTTATGAACTTGTTCGTATTTCGGTTTCATCGTCCGAACGAGTGTGATCTTGTTGTGGGTCGATCTAGTTATCGCTGTGACTTTTCGAGTTCGGTTCGACTCTTGTGAAAATTGTTCGGAAGTGACATCATTTGATTCTATTAACTCTTCCATTCGATGTGGATCGGATTTTGAATTTCGTATTTTCGACTCTGCCGACTCGTTTATGCTCCTTAACATTTTCCGAACTTTCCTATCCCTTACTTTTGTTGATCGAACGAGGTGGTATTATTTCTAATAACTCGTTTGTCGTTGTGACTTTTCAATCGCTATTCCCTTTCTGTGGATCTTATGGGAATGCATGTCTTGTAGTTCTCACCAGATCATCCTGGGAGTTTTTGTTTGAATTTTATTATCCTTCGTGTTTCGGATATGATTGTTCGATTTTTGTTGTCTCGATCATTTGTTTGTTCGGTTTTTATTCTCGTTTCGTGATTGTTGAGCGTTCGGGCTCCTTCCTAATTCCCTCAAGTTCGGGAAATTAGTCTCGTTTTCGATCTTCCAACCCTTGGGCGGTGGAATTCGTATTTGTTCAGCGATTGACTCGCGTTTTGATTGATGTACCGTTGGGTCGGTCAATCTTAATGATTTTCGTTCGTTGTGTTTTGTGATTGTTCGGATAATTGACTTGACTATATTATCCATTTGATGACGCTTGTCATCTATTGGTTTTATTATATTCCTAACGGCGGCGTTGTGTTGGTCGCCGTGGAGCGTGTTTTCACGCCGTATGTCTCTTTGCGTTTCCTGCGGCATTTCGCCGTCGGGCACGAGTTTTCGGATTTTGTGTATCTCGTCGACTTTTCCTGGCAGGGGATATTGCTTCTCCCTACTTATTTTAAGTTTCGGTACGAAACTTCTTTTAAGGAGGGTAGAATGTAATACCCACAATTTTCGATTTTCGGTAAATTTCTTTTTTCGGCTAGAGTCCGTTTTGACGACTCGCTCATAACCGTTTCGTCATTCTGAGAATGATTAATTCTGCACTTTTTGTCATCCGAGTTTGTTTCGGTGTCGTTTTGTTGAGTTCCGTGCTTTTTAGCGACTTTTCCGCACCTGAGTTCGATTCGTGCGAATCTCGTTCGAAACTGCTGTTTCGAGTTTCCCGTAAGTCCGTTTAACTTTTTTAGACGTGTTGTGAACTTCGGTTTGGTTATTCGATCACGTATCGTGATTTTCGGGCGTTTTGGGCCATTTGGTAATTTCTTAAAAGTTACGGGTATCCGTATCTGTAATTGTTGTCTCGACCCGTTTCTTGGTCGCGTATGATTAATTATGGCATTATGTTTTCATTTCGGGGCGTTGATGTTGTCCGCGAACTTTTTGCCGTGTTCGTTCCGCGCGTTTTCGGAAATCGAGTCGTCGAGCCCTGGTGTTCGAGCACTGGCCGGACGGTTGCGGGATTGGCCGGACGATTGCGAGCACCGGCCGGACGGGTGCGGCAGGAACCGGTGCCGGAAGGCTGCGCGCACTAACCGGCAGGTGTAGCGCACGCTATCGGCTGGCCTAACGCACGCTATCGGGGCTGGACAGTGGAGTCCTGGGGTTCTGGAATCGGTTAGGCTCAGCAGGTAGCGCACGCCACTGTCGGGCATTGCGCACGCTACGACCGGCAGGTAGCACGCGCTACGACCGGCAGGTAGCGCGCGCTACGGCCGGAAGGCTGCGCACGCTACCTGGCCGAGCAGTCTAGTCCAGTAGGTCACTGGATTGCGGCCTGGGCCGATAGCGCACGCTAGCTCGGCAGACTAGCGCGCGCTAGTCCGGCCCAGTATAAATGTGACAGAGCAGTCACATTTCATCTCGTTTTTCATTTCCTTCCTTCTCCGTCTGCGGCTGGCGATTCATGGGTGACAAAGCCATGTTGTTTAACAACAAATCCATGAAGTTCTTGAGTTCATAACATCAATCAATCATCCGTTATCATCCTTTGATCCAGCGAATCAAGGTAATCTTCCTTAGAACCCTAATTTCGTGAATTTAGGGGTTTTTGCATTTTGTCCGATTCGTTCCGTGTTGTTGATTAATTCATGATGGGTATGATTAATCTTGGTAGTATTCTCGTGTTTAACATCATTTAATCCATTGTTCTTCGTCGAATCGAAGTATATTTCTTGATTTCCTTCGAATTGACTTTTTGGGGGATTTGTCCCCGATCTCGTTTTTCATCCGTTTTCGATGGATCGATTATGGTTAAATGATGTTGTTAAACATATTCTATGGATTGTATATCCATATTTCAACTTGGAATTCCGTTTTCGTGTTTTGTCGGGACGAATCGTGTTCTTGGCCGTTTTGGGGAAAACACTTGAACATTCGTCGTTCGTTCTTTGAATTCAACGGCTTTGAGTCATGCTATGGAATTCATTTTCATTGTTATTATTGTCCTCCGTAGTTTATTATCGTGAATTGGCATTCAGTGGAGTCGGCGAGTTCGTAGTCGGTTCGTGCCAACCTACTTCGGTCGATTCTCCGCGTTGTGGTTATTCGAGGCAAGTACCTTGCCCATACTTTTCTTATTTTATGGATATGATAATTAGTGATCGTCTCTATGTGTTTATTTGATCGTTTGAATTGAACTTTCAAGAAATTCGGTTAGCCTTGTTAAAGGCCCTCTCTCAAAACGCATGAGTTTTGTGAATGTTGTGTTCTGTGGATGGTTACGTGAACCTGTAAATTCGCTTGTTGTTGTTGTGCTTTGATAATATATATATACATATATTCTCTTTTCGGTGCGTTGTGATTTGACAATTGTGTCGTGCCTTGCGTTGTTGCCTTTGGGTGGATTTCTTGGATATGTTTGGTGTGATATGCTAATTTATGTGCATGTATTTTCGCTCACCTCGGGAGGGTCCGACGGGGCCACGGAGGGAATTCCAATGGTATAGCCTTGGATTCACGAGTGCGGTTGTTTGTTTTGTGAATGTATTTGCTCACCTCGGGAGGGTTCGACGGGGCCACGGAGGGAATTCCAATGGTATAGCCCTGGATTCACGAGTAAAACTTCACGAGTGCGTGTGTATGTTTGATGAATGTATTTGCTCACCTCGGGAGGGTTCGACGGGGCCACGGAGGGAATTCCAATGGTATAGCCCTGGATTCACGAGTAAAACTTCACGAGTGCGTGTGTATATTTGGTGAATGTATTTGCTCACCTCGGGAGGGTTCGACAGGGCCACGGAGGGAATTCCAATGGTATAGCCCTGGATTCACGAGTAAAACTTCACGAGTTGGTGTATATGGTTTCGAAAACGCATTCTGCTCACCTTGGGAGGGTCCGACGGGGCCACGAAGGGAATCCAATGGTATAGCCCTGGATTCACGAGTTGATGTTGTATTTTTGGTGACCAAGGTTTACGTATCTTGGGCGATTATATTGTATTGATTTTATGTCCGCCGAGGACACGTGACGTGGGTTTTAACCATGTGAATTGTTGTTGATTTTCTAATTGCGAAAACAAAACCTTTGGGCTGTGACCCCTGTTGATTTTGGAAAGATAAGGATTCGATAATCCTAAATTGTTTTCTATTAAAACTCTCGAGGGCATTTTAAACTGTTTTATAAATTGTTTCCCCTTTAATTATTGTCTTTCGGTTTCGGAAATATCTACCCAAACTCTTGCCTCGGGAAGTACTTTTTGTTACGTTTGGATCTTTGCGGATTCCTGGTTATTGTTATTCGTGGAATGTGAATTGTATGGCTCGTATTTTTGCACTTGTACTTGCACTAGCGAAACAGTGGAGTTTTGCTAACCCCCGAGTATTCGGGGGGTGGATGTCTATTTTTGCATTCAGGTTTTGGAGCATAGCACAGGGTCGGCACGAAGGATGATGAAAGATGAACGATACTAATCACACGAGGATCCGTTGATGTCGTATGGGTCCAGTTGTATTTTCTTTTCCGCTGCAGTATCCTTTCCCCGTTGTACGGGTGTGGTTGTATTTTGACCCCTGCGTGGGCATGAGTTGTATTTGAGTTGTATGTATTTATTGAAAGACCAAATCGGTCTACCGAGTCATTTTAGCCTTAAAGGCGATGTTTTATTTTAGTTATCAGCCTGGTAGATCCTCGAGGAGAGGGTCTACGGCGTGTAATACTCCTAAGCGGATTGGGATTGTTATAGAATGGTATCAGAGCTTAGGTTGTGGAAACCTAGGCTGTCGGGTCAGTGGTGTCTGTTGAGTTTTGTCTCATCGGATTTTATCTGACTGAGTCGTGTCGCGACGCGTCGTCTGAGTTGTTGGTCGTGATTAGTATCGAGGGGCGATCATCATCTTCGTGCGACCTGTGGAAGTAAGTCTCCCTTCTTTGTGTTGTGCCTCGTGTGACACGAGCTATTTGTTTGATTTTGTGTTAAGTGATGGAACCTTAGATTCTTGGTTTCGTGATGCGTTCGTGTGATTCTCTTATTTCGTTTGTATGAGGAGTGTTGTCATTATTTATGTATTTTTGACTATGATAATTGACTGTTTGTCTTCCCGGTAAAAGACATGTATTATCTTGACTTTGTACGATTTGATGCATATATTATAATATGTTTAAACGAATATTGTTACATGAGCATTTTTGGGCATTCTAGCCCATTGAATTATTTTTGAAAACCTTGAATATCTTAGAAAATAAATTTCGAGACGTACATTTAAAATGAATTGTTTTCTCGTGGCACTTCCAAGGTGCCACAATATGTTTCAAAATTCTTTTACCTCGAGGACCAAAATGTTTTGAGATATTTTCAGTGTTTTATAAACACTTTTCTGAAAGTTTTTCACTAAGAGAAAGTGTCCTCGTTTTTTTTATCGATGTGAAATGGTTCTCCAAAGTCTCGAAAATGATGTTTGTTCAACTTTTTGTAAAATGATACTCAAGATCAACTGGTGTTTCCAAAATGTTTCATAAGGTGGTTTTCGTTTTTAAAACCCATCATTTCCTGCTTGTGGTCGGAGAAGGTGTGTATGATGTTGGTATTGTTGTTAGGGTGTTAGCCCTCCGAATTGTGATTGAATTGGTGGTGTGAACGTTGAGTCGTTCGCCACGCATATGTTTTGTTAGCCCTTTGTTGGAGGTGTGATGACGATCTTTAATGTTGCCATTTCGTGGTGATTAGCGTGTTATCGCACCTGTGTGAGCTGTTAAAGCTTGGGCTTGTACGTTTGTGTACATGTGTGATTGTTTCGTGATGGTTGTAATTATGTGCTGTTTATCGTTCGGGCCGTTGAGGTCGCCGAACGATACCGTTGTTGTAGTGTTTGTGTGTGTATTACTTTACGATGGTAATCGTTGTGTATGATATGTGTTATGATTCTTTGTTGCGCTGAGTTGGCATCTCCGGTTTGTTGTTTTGTGATGTTATGTTCCATTGTACCTAGCATTTGTATTTTCGGTATGCCGAGCCGAGGCATTTCAACCGTGATGTGTCGGGGGAATGTACGTGCAATTTGTCCTTCTCATCAGTAACACATTTCGAGCGTGGACTCGAGGGACACCGAATTCAGTTTTGCGAATTGGCTACCGAGACTTTCGGAGTTCGCCTTCAGCACAGTTATCAGAAATCGTCTTTGAGAGGCCTTCGAAGGATGTTTCTGTCGGTTGCTTGTTGTGTCGCCACCTTGATTTCATTGTTGTGAGTTTCGGGGACGACACTTCTTTTAGAAGAAGTCGAATATAATACCCGTATTATTTTTGGCTTCTGCATTTTTCTCTTTCTCAATTCTACCGACTCGCTCGTTTTCGTTGATACTTTATGAACTTGTTCTGTATTTCGGTTTCATCGTCCGAACGAGCTGTGATCTTGTTGTGGGTCGATCTAGTTATCGCTGTGACTTTTTCGAGTTCGGTTCGACTCTTGTGAAAATTGTTCGGAAGTGACATCATTTGATTCTATTAACTCTTCCATTCGATGTGGATCGGATTTTGAATTTCTGTATTTTCGACTCTGTCGACTCGTTTATGCTCCTTAACATTTTCTGAACTTTCCCTATCCCTTACTTTTGTTGATCGAACGAGGGTGGTATTATTTCGGAATAACTCGTTTGTCGTTGTGACTTTTCAATCGCTATTCCCTTTCCTGTGGATCTTATGGGAATGCATGTCTTGTAGTTCTCACCAGATCATCCTGGGAGTTTTTGTTTGAATTTTATTATCCTTCGTGTTTCGGATATGATTGTTCGATTTTTGTTGTCTCGATCATTTGTTTGTTCGGTTTTTATTCTCGTTTCGTGATTGTTGAGCGTTCAGGCTCCTTCCTAATTCCCTCAAGTTCGGGAAATTAGTCTCGTTTTCGATCTTCCAACCCTTGGGCGGTGGAATTCCGTATTTGTTCAGCGATTGACTCGCGTTTTGATTGATGTACCGTTGGGTCGGTCAATCTTAATGATTTTCGTTCGTTGTGTTTTGTGATTGTTCGGATAATTGACTTGACTATATTATCCATTTGATGACGCTTGTCATCTATTGGTTTTATTATATTCCTAACGGCGGCGTTGTGTTGGTCGCCGTGGAGCGTGTTTTCACGCCGTATGTCTCTTTGCGTTTCCTGCGGCATTTCGCCGTCGGGCACGAGTTTTCGGATTTTGTGTATCTCGTCGACTTTTCCTGGCAGGGGATATTGCTTCTCCCTACTTATTTTAAGTTTCGGTACGAAACTTCTTTTAAGGAGGGTAGAATGTAATACCCACAATTTTCGATTTTCGGTAAATTTCTTTTTTCGGCTAGAGTCCGTTTTGACGACTCGCTCATAACCGTTTCGTCATTCTGAGAATGATTAATTCTGCACTTTTTGTCATCCGAGTTTGTTTCGGTGTCGTTTTGTTGAGTTCCGTGCTTTTTAGCGACTTTTCCGCACCTGAGTTCGATTCGTGCGAATCTCGCTCAAACCGCCGTTTCGAGTTTCCCGTAAGTCCGTTTAACTTTTTTAGACGTGTTGTGAACTTCGGTTTGGTTATTCGATCACGTATCGTGATTTTCGGGCGTTTTGGGCCATTTGGTAATTTCTTAAAAGTTACGGGTATCCGTATCTGTAATTGTTGTCTCGACCCGTTTCTTGGTCGCGTATGATTAATTATGGCATTATGTTTTCATTTCGGGGCGTTGATGTTGTCCGCGAACTTTTTGCCGTGTTCGTTCCGCGCGTTTTCGGAAATCGAGTCGTCGAGCCCTGGTGTTCGAGCACTGGCCGGACGGTTGCGGGATTGGCCGGACGATTGCGAGCACCGGCCGGACGGGTGCGGCAGGAACCAGTGCCGGAAGGCTGCGCGCACTAACCGGCAGGTGTAGCGCACGCTATCGGCCGCCTAACGACGCTATCTCGGGGGACAGTGGAGTCACAGGGTTCGGAATCGGTTAGGCTCGGCAGGTAGCGCACGCCATCGCCGGGCATTGCGCACGCTACGGCCGGCAGGTAGCGCGCGCACGACCGTGAGTAGCGCGCTACGGCCGGAAGGCTGCGACGCTACTGGCGAAGCGATCTAGTCCATGGAGTCATCGGATTGCGGCCTGGGCCGATAGCGCACGCTAGCTCGGCAGACTAGCGCGCGCTAGTCCGGCCCAGTATAAATGTGACAGAGCAGTCACATTTCATCTCGTTTTTCATTTCCTTCCTTCTCCGTCTGCGGCTGGCGATTCATGGGTGACAAAGCCATGTTGTTTAACAACAAATCCATGAAGTTCTTGAGTTCATAACATCAATCAATCATCCGTTATCATCCTTTGATCCAGCGAATCAAGGTAATCTTCCTTAGAACCCTAATTTCGTGAATTTAGGGGTTTTTGCATTTTGTCCGATTCGTTCCGTGTTGTTGATTAATTCATGATGGGTATGATTAATCTTGGTAGTATTCTCGTGTTTAACATCATTTAATCCATTGTTCTTCGTCGAATCGAAGTATATTTCTTGATTTCCTTCGAATTGACTTTTTGGGGGATTTGTCCCCGATCTCGTTTTTCATCCGTTTTGATGGATCGATTATGGTTAAATGATGTTGTTAAACATATTCTATGGATTGTATATCCATATTTCAACTTGGAATTCCGTTTTCGTGTTTTGTCGGGACGAATCGTGTTCTTGGCCGTTTTGGGGAAAACACTTGAACATTCGTCGTTCGTTCTTTGAATTCAACGGCTTTGAGTCATGCTATGGAATTCATTTTCATTGTTATTATTGTCCTCCGTAGTTTATTATCGTGAATTGGCATTCAGTGGAGTCGGCGAGTTCGTAGTCGGTTCGTGCCAACCTACTTGGTCGATTCTCCGCGTTGTGGTTATTCGAGGCAAGTACCTTGCCCATACTTTTCTTATTTTATGGATATGATAATTAGTGATCGTCTCTATGTGTTTATTTGATCGTTTGAATTGAACTTTCAAGAAATTCGGTTAGCCTTGTTAAAGGCCCTCTCTCAAAACGCATGAGTTTTGTGAATGTTGTGTTCTGTGGATGGTTACGTGAACCCTGTAAATTCGCTTGTTGTTGTTGTGCTTTGATAATATATATATACATATATTCTCTTTTCGGTGCGTTGTGATTTGACAATTGTGTCGTGCCTTGCGTTGTTGCCTTTGGGTGGATTTCTTGGATATGTTTGGTGTGATATGCTAATTTATGTGCATGTATTTTCGCTCACCTCGGGAGGGTCCGACGGGGCCACGGAGGGAATTCCAATGGTATAGCCTTGGATTCACGAGTGCGGTTGTTTGTTTTGTGAATGTATTTGCTCACCTCGGGAGGGTTCGACGGGGCCACGGAGGGAATTCCAATGGTATAGCCCTGGATTCACGAGTAAAACTTCACGAGTGCGTGTGTATGTTTGATGAATGTATTTGCTCACCTCGGGAGGGTTCGACGGGGCCACGGAGGGAATTCCAATGGTATAGCCCTGGATTCACGAGTAAAACTTCACGAGTGCGTGTGTATATTTGGTGAATGTATTTGCTCACCTCGGGAGGGTTCGACAGGGCCACGGAGGGAATTCCAATGGTATAGCCCTGGATTCACGAGTAAAACTTCACGAGTTGGTGTATATGGTTTCGAAAACGCATTCTGCTCACCTTGGGAGGGTCCGACGGGGCCACGAAGGGAATCCAATGGTATAGCCCTGGATTCACGAGTTGATGTTGTATTTTTGGTGACCAAGGTTTACGTATCTTGGGCGATTATATTGTATTGATTTTATGTCCGCCGAGGACACGTGACGTGGGTTTTAACCATGTGAATTGTTGTTGATTTTCTAATTGCGAAAACAAAACCTTTGGGCTGTGACCCCTGTTGATTTTGGAAAGATAAGGATTCGATAATCCTAAATTGTTTTCTATTAAAACTCTCGAGGGCATTTTAAACTGTTTTATAAATTGTTTCCCCTTTAATTATTGTCTTTCGGTTTGGAAATATCTACCCAAACTCTTGCCTCGGGAAGTACTTTTTGTTACGTTTGGATCTTTGCGGATTCTGGTTATTGTTATTCGTGGAATGTGAATTGTATGGCTCGTATTTTTGCACTTGTACTTGCACTAGCGAAACAGTGGAGTTTTGCTAACCCCCGAGTATTCGGGGGGTGGATGTCTATTTTTGCATTCAGGTTTTGGAGCATAGCACAGGGTCGGCACGAAGGATGATGAAAGATGAACGATACTAATCACACGAGGATCCGTTGATGTCGTATGGGTCCAGTTGTATTTTCTTTTCCGCTGCAGTATCCTTTCCCGTTGTACGGGTGTGGTTGTATTTTGACCTGCGTGGGCATGAGTTGTATTTGAGTTGTATGTATTTATTGAAAGACCAAATCGGTCTACCGAGTCATTTTAGCCTTAAAGGCGATGTTTTATTTTAGTTATCAGCCTGGTAGATCCTCGAGGAGAGGGTCTACGGCGTGTAATACTCCTAAGCGGATTGGGATTGTTATAGAATGGTATCAGAGCTTAGGTTGTGGAAACCTAGGTGTCGGGTCGGTGGTGTCTGTTGAGTTTTGTCTCATCGGATTTTATCTGACTGAGTCGTGTCGCGACGCGTCGTCTGAGTTGTTGGTCGTGATTAGTATCGAGGGGCGATCATCATCTTCGTGCGACCTGTGGAAGTAAGTCTCCCTTCTTTGTGTTGTGCCTCGTGTGACACGAGCTATTTGTTTGATTTTGTGTTAAGTGATGGAACCTTAGATTCTTGGTTTCGTGATGCGTTCGTGTGATTCTCTTATTTCGTTTGTATGAGGAGTGTTGTCATTATTTATGTATTTTTGACTATGATAATCGATCGTTTGTCTTCCCGGTAAAAGACATGTATTATCTTGACTTTGTACGATTTGATACATATATTATAATATGTTTAAACGAATATTGTTACATGAGCATTTTTGGGCATTCTAGCCCATTGAATTATTTTTGAAAACCTTGAATATCTTAGAAAATAAATTTGAGACGTACATTTAAAATGAATTGTTTTCGTGGCACTTCCAAGGTGCCACAATATGTTTCAAAATTCTTTTACCTCGAGGACCAAAATGTTTTGAGATATTTTCAGTGTTTTATAAACACTTTTCTGAAAGTTTTTCACTAAGAGAAAGTGTCCTCGTTTTTTTTATCGATGTGAAATGGTTCTCCAAAGTCTCGAAAATGATGTTTGTTCAACTTTTTGTAAAATGATACTCAAGATCAACTGGTGTTTCCAAAATGTTTCATAAGGTGGTTTTCGTTTTTAAAACCCATCATTTCCTGCTTGTGGTCGGAGAAGGTGTGTATGATGTTGGTATTGTTGTTAGGGTGTTAGCCCTCCGAATTGTGATTGAATTGGTGGTGTGAACGTTGAGTCGTTCGCCACGCATATGTTTTGTTAGCCCTTTGTTGGAGGTGTGATGACGATCTTTAATGTTGCCATTTCGTGGTGATTAGCGTGTTATCGCACCTGTGTGAGCTGTTAAAGCTTGGGCTTGTACGTTTGTGTACATGTGTGATTGTTTCGTGATGGTTGTAATTATGTGCTGTTTATCGTTCGGGCCGTTGAGGTCGCCGAACGATACCGTTGTTGTAGTGTTTGTGTGTGTATTACTTTACGATGGTAATCGTTGTGTATGATATGTGTTATGATTCTTTGTTGCGCTGAGTTGGCATCTCCGGTTTGTTGTTTTGTGATGTTATGTTCCATTGTACCTAGCATTTGTATTTTCGGTATGCCGAGCCGAGGCATTTCAACCGTGATGTGTCGGGGGAATGTACGTGCAATTTGTCCTTCTCATCAGTAACACATTTCGAGCGTGGACTCGAGGGACACCGAATTCAGTTTTGCGAATTGGCTACCGAGACTTTCGGAGTTCGCCTTCAGCACAGTTATCAGAAATCGTCTTTGAGAGGCCTTCGAAGGATGTTTCTGTCGGTTGCTTGTTGTGTCGCCACCTTGATTTCATTGTTGTGAGTTTCGGGGACGACACTTCTTTTAGAAGAAGTCGAATATAATACCCGTATTATTTTTGGCTTCTGCATTTTTCTCTTTCTCAATTCTACCGACTCGCTCGTTTTCGTTGATACTTTATGAACTTGTTCTGTATTTCGGTTTCATCGTCCGAACGAGCTGTGATCTTGTTGTGGGTCGATCTAGTTATCGCTGTGACTTTTTCGAGTTCGGTTCGACTCTTGTGAAAATTGTTCGGAAGTGACATCATTTGATTCTATTAACTCTTCCATTCGACGTGGATCGGATTTTGAATTTCTGTATTTTCGACTCTGTCGACTCGTTTATGCTCCTTAACATTTTCTGAACTTTCCCTATCCCTTACTTTTGTTGATCGAACGAGGGTGGTATTATTTCGGAATAACTCGTTTGTCGTTGTGACTTTTCAATCGCTATTCCCTTTCATGTGGATCTTATGGGAATGCATGTCTTGTAGTTCTCACCAGATCATCCTGGGAGTTTTTGTTTGAATTTTATTATCCTTCGTGTTTCGGATATGATTGTTCGATTTTTGTTGTCTCGATCATTTGTTTGTTCGGTTTTTGTTCTCGTTTCGTGATTGTTGAGCGTTCAGGCTCCTTCCTAATTCCCTCAAGTTCGGGAAATTAGTCTCGTTTTCGATCTTCCAACCCTTGGGCGGTGGAATTCCGTATTTGTTCAGCGATTGACTCGCGTTTTGATTGATGTACCGTTGGGTGGCCAATCTTAATGATTTTCGTTCGTTGTGTTTTGTGATTGTTCGGATAATTGACTTGACTATATTATCCATTTGATGACGCTTGTCATCTATTGGTTTTATTATATTCCTAACGGCGGCGTTGTGTTGGTCGCCGTGGAGCGTGTTTTCACGCCGTATGTCTCTTTGCGTTTCTTGCGGCATTTCGCCGTCGGGCACGAGTTTTCGGATTTTGTGTATCTCGTCGACTTTTCCTGGCAGGGGATATTGCTTCTCCCTACTTATTTTAAGTTTCGGTACGAAACTTCTTTTAAGGAGGGTAGAATGTAATACCCACAATTTTCGATTTTCGGTAAATTTCTTTTTTCGGCTAGAGTCCGTTTTGACGACTCGCTCATAACCGTTTCGTCATTCTGAGAATGATTAATTCTGCACTTTTTGTCATCCGAGTTTGTTTCGGTGTCGTTTTGTTGAGTTCCGTGCTTTTTAGCGACTTTTCCGCACCTGAGTTCGATTCGTGTGAATCTCGTTCGAAACTGCTGTTTCGAGTTTCCCGTAAGTCCGTTTAACTTTTTTAGACGTGTTGTGAACTTCGGTTTAGTTATTCGATCACGTATCGTGATTTTCGGGCGTTTTGGGCCATTTGGTAATTTCTTAAAAGTTACGGGTATCCGTATCTGTAATTGTTGTCTCGACCCATTTCTTGGTCGCGTATGATTAATTATGGTATTATGTTTTCATTTCGGGGCGTTGATGTTGTCCGCGAACTTTTTGCCGTGTTCGTTCCGCGCGTTTTCGGAAATCGAGTCGTCGAGCCCTGGTGTTCGAGCACTGGCCGGACGGTTGCGGGACTGGCCGGACGATTGCGGGCACCGGCCGGACGGGTGCGGCAGGAACCGGCGTAGCGCACGCTACGGCCGGAAGGCTGCGCGCACTAACCGGCAGGTGTAGCGCACGCTATCGGCTGGCCTAACGCACGCTATCGGGCAGACGGTGGAGTCACAGGGTTCGGAATCGGTTAGGCTCGGCAGTAGCGCACGCCATCGGGCATTGCGCACGCTCTGGCCGTGAGTAGCGCGCTTCTGACCGGCAGTAGCGCGCGCTACGGCGGAAGCTGCGCCACGCTACTGGCCGGCGATCTAGTCGATGGAGTCATCGGATTGCGGCACGGGCCGATAGCGACGCTAGCTCGGGACTAGCGCGCGCTAGTCCGCCCGATATAAATGTGACAGCGATCACATTTCATCTCGTTTTTCATTTCCTTCCTTCTCCGTCCGCGGCTGGCGATTCATGGGTGACAAAGCCATGTTGTTTAACAACAAATCCATGAAGTTCTTGAGTTCATAACATCAATCAATCATCCGTTATCATCCTTTGATCCAGCGAATCAAGGTAATCTTCCTTAGAACCCTAATTTCGTGAATTTAGGGGTTTTTGCATTTTTGTCCGATTCGTTCCGTGTTGTTGATTAAATCATGATGGGTATGATTAATCTTGGTAGTATTCTCGTGTTTAACATCATTTAATCCATTGTTCTTCGTCGAATCGAAGTATATTTCTTGATTTCCTTCGAATTGACTTTTTGGGGGATTTGTCCCCGATCTCGTTTTTCATCCGTTTTCGATGGATCGATTATGGTTAAATGATGTTGTTAAACATATTCTATGGATTGTATATCCATATTTCAACTTGGAATTCCGTTTTCGTGTTTTGTCGGGACGAATCGTGTTCTTGGCCGTTTTGGGGAAAACACTTGAACATTCGTCGTTCGTTCTTTGAATTCAACGGCTTTGAGTCATGCTATGGAATTCATTTTCATTGTTATTATTGTCCTCCGTAGTTTATTATCGTGAATTGGCATTCAGTGGAGTCGGCGAGTTCGTAGTCGGTTCGTGCCAACCTACTTCGGTCGATTCTCCGCGTTGTGGTTATTCGAGGCAAGTACCTTGCCCATACTTTTCTTATTTTATGGATATGATAATTAGTGATCGTCTCTATGTGTTTATTTGATCGTTTGAATTGAACTTTCAAGAAATTCGGTTAGCCTTGTTAAAGGCCCTCTCTCAAAACGCATGAGTTTTGTGAATGTTGTGTTCTGTGGATGGTTACGTGAACCCTGTAAATTCGCTTGTTGTTGTTGTGCTTTGATAATATATATATACATATATTCTCTTTTCGGTGCGTTGTGATTTGACAATTGTGTCGTGCCTTGCGTTGTTGCCTTTGGGTGGATTTCTTGGATATGTTTGGTGTGATATGCTAATTTGTGTGCATGTATTTTCGCTCACCTCGGGAGGGTCCGACGGGGCCACGGAGGGAATTCCAATGGTATAGCCTTGGATTCACGAGTGCGGTTGTTTGTTTTGTGAATGTATTTGCTCACCTCGGGAGGGTTCGACGGGGCCACGGAGGAATTCCAATGGTATAGCCCTGGATTCACGAGTAAAACTTCACGAGTGCGTGTGTATGTTTGGTGAATGTATTTGCTCACCTCGGGAGGGTTCGACGGGGCCACGGAGGGAATTCCAATGGTATAGCCCTGGATTCACGAGTAAAACTTCACGAGTGCGTGTGTATATTTGGTGAATGTATTTGCTCACCTCGGGAGGGTTCGACAGGGCCACGGAGGGAATTCCAATGGTATAGCCCTGGATTCACGAGTAAAACTTCACGAGTTGGTGTATATGGTTTCGAAAACGCATTCTGCTCACCTTGGGAGGGTCCGACGGGGCCACGAAGGGAATCCAATGGTATAGCCCTGGATTCACGAGTTGATGTTGTATTTTTGGTGACCAAGGTTTACGTATCTTGGGCGATTATATTGTATTGATTTTATGTCCGCCGAGGACACGTGACGTGGGTTTTAACCCTGTGAATTGTTGTTGATTTTCTAATTGCGAAAACAAAACCTTTGGGCTGTGACCCCTTTTGATTTTGGAAAGATAAGAATTCGATAATCCTAAATTGTTTTCTATTAAAACTCTCGAGGGCATTTTAAACTGTTTTATAAATTGTTTCCCCTTTAATTATTGTCTTTCGGTTTTGGAAATATCTACCCAAACTCTTGCCTCGGGAAGTACTTTTTGTTACGTTTGGATCTTTGCGGATTCCTGGTTATTGTTATTCGTGGAATGTGAATTGTATGGCTCGTATTTTTGCACTTGTACTTGCACTAGCGAAACAGTGGAGTTTTGCTAACCCCCGAGTATTCGGGGGGTGGATGTCTATTTTTGCATTCAGGTTTTGGAGCATAGCACAGGGTCAGCACGAAGGATGATGAAAGATGAACGATACTAATCACACGAGGATCCGTTGATGTCGTATGGGTCCAGTTGTATTTTCTTTTCCGCTGCAGTATCCTTTCCCCGTTGTACGGGTGTGGTTGTATTTTGACCCCTGCGTGGGCATGAGTTGTATTTGAGTTGTATGTATTTATTGAAAGACCAAATCTGTCTACCGAGTTATTTTAGCCTTAAAGGCGATGTTTTATTTTAGTTATCAGCCTGCTAGATCCTCGAGGAGAGGGTCTACGGCGTGTAATATCCCTAAGCGGATTGGGGGTGTTACAGGCCTAGGCCCAGATTGCCCGGCCATGACTCGGCCGGGGCCAACTCCGACGGCCCGAACGACCCCGAAACCCGAACCTGAATACGAATCGATGATACGGTTACGACGTACTCGCAAAGACGAATCTAAGAGCTAAGAGAACACACAATTCCGACCACCCGAAGGCTCGGAATTCGACAACGGAAGTAATTACCCAAAACTTTGGGAAATTACGAAAATGGCCCAAAACGTCCGAAAATCACGATACGCGATCGAAACACCAAACCAAAGCTCGCAACATGAATAATAACATTAAATGAACTTACGAGAAACTCGAAACAACAGTTTCGGATGAGGTTCGCAAGAATCGAACTCAAGTGCGGAAAAGTCGCTAAAAAGCTCGGAACTCAACAAAACGATAACGAAACGAACTCGGATGACAAAAAGTGCAGAATTAATCATTCTCGAAATGACGAAACGGTCATGAGCGAGTCGTCAAAACGGACTCCGGCCGAAAAAGAAATTTATCGAAAATAAAAAATTGCGGATATTACACATGCAATATTTTACTTCATATAATACCGATAAACGGGCTAATACTATTGATTCGTTAGCAAGTAAGTTTATTCAAAATAATGTAACGAGCATTCAATTTTTAGTCAATAATTATTACTACACTTTGTTGGTGCATTTTAATATTTTTGCTCTTAATGTAGTTTTTTGACTTGCGTTGTGTTAATGTCACTTTTTTAATTAAACGTCTTGGAATATTGTGTGACTTTGATATTTGATATGACTGTGTAAATTATGTCGATATTACATATTGCAAATGATAGTATATAATAAAAATATAATAAAAATATCTTCACACTATCATCATAATAATGAGAATCTTCTAAATCGAAGAAGTATATAAAGGAGAAGAAAATTGTATTTCAAATGTTATCCACATATCACGAAGTAAGCATTATTCATTTGAGTTTGAGATCATGTGATTCATGTCATCATAGTGTAAATACTTAGAATGAGTTACTAATGAATGCTCCAAATTCGATATTATAGTTTATGGAAAAATGTTGTAATAATGCATTAATTAAAAAATAATTTATGTAAGTTACTCACATTAAAAGATTACATATGAAAAGCCTCATTTAAATATAACATTTTGAAAAAAACCTCTTCACATTAAAGAAAGAGATTGACAAGTCACGAAAATTGTATCAAGAACAAAACATGCAAAATGCCAATGAACAACAACGACAAAGACAACAAGAAGAAGAACAACAACAACAACAACACGGCCACCGGTGTCAATATAGATGAATACCTGGCATTCATATTAATAGTACGTTACAAATTAAACATGCAATATTTACTATACGAATTATAATTTATTATACGAATTATAATTTATACTCTTGAATATACTAATCACTTTAATGTTTTATGTTTTTATAGTTTTGTTAAAAAGGAAATTTGTTTTATAGTTCGCTTTTTATAATGTAATTTATTTGAACAACGAAGTCCGTCTTTCACAAAAAAATGAGAGTTTCAAACATGAACCGAAAATTAGTCCCGAACATTACGAAAAAAACAATTAGATCCAACCTGAGTGCATCGCATGGGTCCTGAGGCGCCCAAACTCGTGTGCATTGCACGTGGATGAATATAAAAGGTCTCCAACGTTAATGTCATCGCTTCATATTTAAAATAATTTATGTAACTTATACATATTAAAAAATTACATGTGAATAGACTCTTTTCAACGTAACATCTTGAAAAAATCTCTTCAAATATACTCTTTTAATGTCAAGAAACTATTTTAAATGTGTGTCATGCTTAGAAATGTGATACCATCACAACTTAGATATATAATGACGAAAATAAGTTCAAGATTACGATATAAAAACTTATATACACCCATGTGCAACTCAATAAAGTATTCTAAGTACGTATAAAGCTTAGCAAATGTGTGACACCATGAAAACTTAAATATAAAATGACGAAAATAAATGCCGAATATTACGCTATGAAAACTTCTATATAGCCCATGTGCATCGCACGTATTTTAAATCTATGAAAACTTCTATACAAAGACATGTGCATCGCACGGCATCGTGACTATCATAAGAAATAGTTATAACTTAGCCCAATGTATTAATATTAGTTAGTTCCAATTAAAAATGATAGAGTCAATACCAAAATAAATAGACAAAAAATATTACGTAAAAAATACATCTTAAAAGATTATATGTCAATAAACTATTTTAAATACGTATCATGCTACAAAATGTATGCTACCATGACAACTTATATATACAATGACAAAAATACGTCCCGAATATAAAATGACGAAAATAAATGACGGATCCATGATCAAAATGACGAAAATTTGTGCTGAACAATAACAATTTAAATATATAATACCATCATATACAGCCCGGGGCATCGCCCGGGTCTGAATGACTCGTTTATATGACAATTTTTGGGTTGTCATTAAACTATGATGATGTTAGTATGACAAAGTATTATACTCAATCACACTAATTTTAATATTTTTCATATTATGATAAAAAATGTTATATTCGAAATAGAATAAAGTTACTTGATACTTTTTTACATTCGATTAGAGAAATTAAGTAAATTTTAAATCTATTCTATATATTAGAGATATGTATATCAGTTTTTATTTTATTATTTCATACATATTTCTTACTCAGTTACTAGATTTTACACTTACGTAAGTATAATCTTACTATTTTATTTCATATCTATTTAATAATATTTTTTATTTTTTGTATTTTAGAATCATGTATCTTATTTTCATCTCCAACTCTAGACTTAGAGCTGTTGAACAAATCTATTTTGATGATGCATTCTATCAAAATATTTAAAAGAAAAACATCAAAGGCTCGATCAAATATCAAAACGACATATATTCTATCGTAAAACAAAAGCTTCAATGTCAAGACATATTAGCGCACATTATTGTTGATATATTAGCGCACGCTACAAGAGGTAACTTGGATCTATTCTCAAACTACATAGCGCGCTATTTGCCCTCCGATATGATAAATAGCGCACGCTATTTATACAAATAGCGCACGTTACCTGCTCCGTGTGTAACACGACAACACGATTAGTGAAGTCTGCCAGCCACATCTAGCGCACGCTACCATGTCATTATTGTACGCTATGAAGAACTGTTAACGCACGCGACCTGATAGTTCCTACAAGACAGTAAGCTTTGGATATCAAACAAAGTAGCAGTTAACGCACGCTACATTTATGTCTTGCGCATACTACATGAAGTTTTTTCAAGATTTATTGACAAACAGTTAGCGCACGCTAACTGGCATATCTAGCGCATGCTAAAAGTTGAAAATCCGACAGTTGGACTAAGATCTATTGTATTGACCTTTTAGACGCATAAATCACGCTCAGTAACAAAAGGATCTGGAAGACTAGCTAGCACGCAAAGGAATATACTAGTGCACGCTACATCAAATTACTACCGTTGGACATATTTGTCAAACCCAACTGCCATATTTGACCGAAGATAAGCACACGCTAGTATATTTATGCAGTAACGGCTACAAGTCCTCAAATGCCTATAAATACCATTCCACTCGGTGTGGATGGACACACAACTTCAAGCAAACATACATTATATTGAGTTATGCTTAATTGCTATATATTTTCTATTTAAGTTGTGATAAGAAAGATACGACTACTACAAAAAATACATTTTACTACGGTTATTTCATACATTTTACATCGGTTATAGAACTGATGTAAAATGTACCATCGTAAAATAGGTGTTCAATCTACATCGGTTTAAAAACCGATGTAAAATGTCACATTTTTACATCGGTTGTATGTTAACCGATGTAAAAAGTGCAGATTTCATACATTTTACATCGGTTCTGATAGCAACCGATGTAAAAAACGATGTAAAATATTGTATTTTTACATCGATTTTATTATTAACCGATGTAAAATGTCGTTAAAACTACATCGGTTAAAATATAACCGATGTAAAATGTATACATTTTATTTTTTACATCGGTTTTAAACAACCGATGTAAAATGTATATATTATATCGGTTTCAAACAACCGATGTAATTTTTTTTTATTATTTCACTGCTTTTTCCGATTCCATTTGTATTTTCAAATTCTGTTTTTAGCAAAACAATCGAAAATCCTAAAGACGCCCAAACGGAAAGTAATCACCGTTAAAACAACACATTCCTAAAAGACGCCCTAAAAAGAAGTAACAATGAGTATAACATAAGACAAGGAACCCATTAACATGTTCAACCATACATTCGAGTTTTTATCAAATCACAACATTAATTAACAATCGACTTCCAAAACCTGCTCAACCAATAGGTTTGCTAATATCAACGTGGCGATTATTCATTTTTTTAACAAAGAAAAGCAAAGCTAGGCAACGAGCCGCATGGCCATCGAACTCTTGGCTTGCTCATCTTTAATTCGATCGAGCGTAACTGGAAGTATGACCGGTCTGAACGAGAGAGAATGTGGACAGATTGGTGTGAAGAGCATACATGGAACATTCGGATGTACCTGCACATGGAGATGGGCCTACTTTAGCAGGATCAACTACAACTGACAGCTATATAAGCTCCAGTAAGGTTGCATCATTAATCACAGTCTACAAGAAAGCCCAGACATCATTTCAAAAAAAAAAAAAAAAAGCCAAGACACCTAAAACTCATTCTATACTTTATCATCCCTGCGAAACAAGTGAATATGCTAACAACTAAGTGAAAAGAATAAATCACAATCTTTTCCAGACCAAATAGCCAAAAAAATAAAAAAATTACTACACAACTCAAACAACAGGCTTATCTCAAGATATATAATTATTACTACAGAGTTATCTAAGAAACTAATATTGACTCGGATGAGATTTAATTACTTACCTCCCAGTTCGGGTCTAATCAACTTTTTTTAAATTCATCCCAGTCATCCGAGGAGATATTATACTTCAAACAAGGATCCATGTTCTTGTAACCTCCGAACACCCATGCCCTAGACAGGTATGATTTAAATTGTCTCCATTTTACGCCCACCGACTGTAGAATCTTTTCCTTTCTTTGTTTTTCGTTCGCGATATCGAAGTTGTTCTACATTTAATAAAAATATATAAACAGAGAATGATTGGATATGAAACAAATTATTTTCAATTGTAACTGAAATATTCGAGGAATAGAAATTACCAAAACATCCAGCCAAATCATCTCTTTATCATGATCGGGTACAAGTCTCCATGTAGGATGTAAAATGGAAATATGTTCTCGAGCAAGTTTCCCCAAATAACTTGACACTTCACGTTATGAGTCCTTTTTGTTTTTCCTGTGACCGTATCGATGTCAAACGGTAACTTATTCCAAGTCATACGTGTTTTAGTCACATCCCTACATCGTGTGGGCTTCCTGATCATTTTTGATGAGGTTTGTGGAGGTGAAGTGGAACAAGACCTAGTGGAAGAATCAGACCTCGGTGGGGTAGCCATCATGTGCCTGTTCAGACAAAACATAAAATATGGAGCATAAAAGGAGACTTAAGGAGGAATATGGTTAGTCTTTTTTTACAATTTAGCAACTTTATGTAACTGGTGTAAAATATTTATTTGTGTTATGTTAAATGCTTATATAGAAGCTGAACCATAGACATTAGTTCATAAAAAAGTTATACTACTAAACTATTCACCTTGTCAAGAAAGAAGTAAAAATAAATAGGAGAAAGGAGCCTTCCGAGTACAAATTCTATGAATTTCCCATTAATGCAATTTATTTTTATCATACATATGTTGTGTGTTGGATAGAAGTCAGCGAAGAGTGGGAAAACGTATAAATATAATAATCCACTTAAGCTTACAAGTGTCGTATATGCAAAGAATCCAAGTTGAAGACAGAACAGTAAACATACATTTTAAGGTAAGCCATTTTTGTCAAGAAAATAATACCTTTAGTTATATTAAAACATGATGAAAACGTTGTTTATGGTTATGTGCAGATGCTACTTGACAGCATTGGGTAAGCCATCTTTGTTAATTCACAATCATTATTAGAAATTTAAGTTAATATTTTTATTTTTTTTATCTTGAACTGAAACTTAACAATACTAATTTTTTTTTTGTGCAGCTTGGTTTTTTGTCGGATGATAATGGAAAAAACAACAGTAACATCCAATCTTTTTACTATGGGTTAATTGTAGACAAGACATATAGTTCAAAAAATAACAACCCTTGCAATTCAACAAGATAAATTAAGGAAATGCCGATAGCAATCAAGACAGAAAGGCCAAAGTCTCAACACTATGAAGTTCCAACATCTTTCTTCAAGCTTGTTCTTGGAAAGCATTTAAAATACAGGTAACGATCGAGCATGCATTTGTATAATTGTTATATACAATCTGTTCGCTTATTGTTTTAAAACATCTGAAAAGCCATATCATCTCTCTGGGGCTTTTAAAGAGAAGAGTGTTGGCAAACACTAAAATAAGTCCGATGGTTTGTTGGTTATTTTAGCCATTGTTTGGTTGAAATATCCATTTCAACTTACTTTCATTTCTGGAGGGGGTACATTTCTAGGATCCCAGAAATGTGTTTCTCCACTAAACATGTTTTCAGATTCGAGAAATTATTTATGGGATCCTAAAAATGCTAATAATTTAAGTCAAAGGGTTATAACTCATAATTTACTTAAAACTGCCAAAAAAAGAAAAAAAAAATTGTTTCTTTTTAACAGATGAATGATCATTTTGCTATATTAGCACAAAAAGGTGATTAGCAGGTTTAAGCTGGAAAAAGAGATATTTTTTTGATATTAGTGTCTACAAATGTCTGTTATTGCTTTTGCTCCTATTTATTCAGTTAAAATCTAAAAATTTGGGTGAGGTGCTTCTGATCTTGGAAAAGTGTATTCTTGTAAAATAAGATGAAAGTTACTTCTTACATTCTTATCCCTCTAATTTTAAATCATAATACGAAATTGTGCAGCCTCTTGAACACCCATATCATTATATAGGTTTTCTCTGTCTTTCTATTCACAAAATACTTTTGAAAGTACTTCATAAAACATTTCATATGATAGAATTTTTTTGCCTCAACAATACACATCTTCAAAAAAAAAAAAAACAGATCAAAATAAAATATTAACAACATTAAATGAACGAAAGAAAAATCGACTCCCCAAAACGTTGAAAAAAGTAGAGAAAGAGAATGAAGATTGGCCAAAACTCACCTTGGATTAACAGACTGTCGAGCTCAACTTCTGGGTGTGCTACCAACGGCAAAGAGAATGGAGATTGGCCGATGGAATCTCTCTGAAAACGGAAGCTCTTGCTGCTGCAAATTCCTAGCCGCTGCTGCAAATTCACAGTGGAGGTTGGTTGACGATGATTCGCAGGGTGAGGGATGGTTCTCTGGTTTTAGGGTTCAGTTTTGCGCAAAATAATTAGAAACTTTTAGTTAATAATAAAAACTGGAATTTTAATACGGTTCTAAGAAACCGTCGTAAAAAACGCTGCTTTTCAATTGGTTTTACGTCGGTTAAAAACAACCGATGTAAAAAGGAATAATTTTACATCGGTTTTCCAGAAACCAATGTAAAATTAATTTATATTCAGCTTTTACATCAGTTATTTTGAACCGATGTAAATAAGGATTAATTTTACATCGGGTTTGCTACACAACCGACGTAAAATCATCAACATTTTACATCGGTTCACAAGATAACCAATGTGAAAATTCTGAAATTTATTATTTACATCGGTTTTCACTGATAACCGATGTAAAATCGACGCATTTCTTATTTTTACATCGGTTTTCTGTAAACCGATGTAAATTTGAGTGTTGTAAAAAGCATATTTTATAGTAGTGAGTGCTATTCTCATATTGTATTATTTCATATATGTCGTATCTTCTTCGATTGTTGTGAGTGTTATATCACTCCTTCACGAGATTGATAGAAACGAATCACGAACTTTAATTCAGTGTTATTAGGATCGTTGATCCAGTATTATTAGGATTAAATTCTGCTGATCGTAAGTGAGGATTATCTAGTTCCTATAGAACACTATAGAGAAAATTTTTATTGAGTGATTGGTTGTGATTGGACCAATTGAAGTCAAGCATTGTATCGATTGTGCCCGGACCTATAGAAGACGAGACAAAGTTGAGTGTGGTTTTTCTAGAGCCAATATAAAAAGAAACGTAGAGAGGACGTAAGCAGTTTGCTGAACCTCTATAAATCTTCGTATCTCTTACTTTGAGTATTTTTGTTTATTATTATCGAAGAAAATACATATTTTATCAATCAATTATTCGACCCCCTTCTAGTGGAATTATTGACTCTATAGTTGGTATCGGACTGGGTGACCTCTTATATCGGTTTAACCACCGGAGGAAAAGATCCGCAATGGCTCTCCTAGCTCAAACTGAAGGTAATGCTCTCAACCGTCCACCTTTCTTCGATGGATCTAATTTTATGACATGGAAAAAGAAGATGGCTATCTTCGTTCAGCCTATGACATCGAGATATGGAAGGTTATTGCTCTTGGTCCCAAACTAGATAAGAAAGAATACGGGTCGTTAAAAAAATTCGATGAATATAATGACGATGACTGGAGAAACACCCACATCAACTTTTGTGTCACTCAACTGCTATACTATGCTCTAAATTCCGGAGAACTTAATCGTATCTCTGCGTACAAAAGTGCTAAAAAATCTGCAAAATTGTTGAAGTTACCCACGAAGGAACGACTCAGGTCAAAGAGACCAAAATCAACATGCTCCTTCATGACTATGAATTATTTTCTATGAAAGGGGATGAAACAATCACTTATGTTGGATGGCTTCTCGGCTATAACCAGTGGGCTAGCCTCATTTGGAAAACCTATTTCGAGCAGTGATAAAGCCAAAAAGATTCTCCGATCTTTACCCCGTGAATGGGATGCCACTATTATGGCTATTATAGAATCTAAAGATCTCAACAAATTAGAATGTAGTGCTCTTATTGGATCACTTATTAATTACGAGATTGTGCGTAAATCTAGAGGATCTAAGCCAAAGCCTCATGAAAAAGTGGTTGCTCTCGAAGTCGATAGCGATGTTGAGGATGAAGGGCTGGAAGACGAAGATGATGGAACTTGCCTTATATGCCCGAAATTTCAAAAGATACAAAAATCTTATCCAGAAAAGGCGAAACTTCCTTGGTCGAGACCTTGGATGGAACAAAATAAAAATACAGATGTTCCTACCAAGAAATTAGATATCAATTGTCGAAAGTACGGCCAACCCGGATATTATGCTAAAGAATGCCGAGTGACTACTTCCAAACCTCAAGTTGAAAGACACAAAAATGAAAGCAAGTGGTACATTGACAACGGTTGCTCAAGGCACATGTGTGGCACCAAAGAGTTGTTCGAAGATTTTGAATATTAAGAACAAGGATTTGTGACCTTTGGTGACAACAAAAAGCGGACGATTATGGGCACCGGTAAGGTTGGTAAGGAACTTTCCCCTCTATTAATAATGTCTTATTTGTTGAAAGATTACATCATAATTTACTGAGTGTATCTCAACTATATGACGAAGGTTTTAAAATTCTTTTTGAAGAAACTCACTGTACCGCCTTCAAAAATAACAAAGTTGCATTTATTGGTTTAAGAAGCAAAAGTATTTATATCGTTGATCTTTGTGATGAAAAATCTTACAACTAAAAATGTCTTATGACCTTAGATGAAAATGCATTCTTATGGCATCGAAAATTAGGACATATGTCTTTACCTATTATTTTAAACTTTCTTGACATAATCTAGTTTGCGGTTTACCAAAATTAAAATTTGGTCGAAAATACTTGTGGGAATCTTGCATTAAAGGAAAACACATAAGAGAATCATTTAAACCCAAATTTAAAATTTCTATTTCCGTATTCTTGAACTTGTTCATATGGATTTGATTGGACCATCCAGATACGCTAGCTTGAACGGTAAATTCTATACTTTGGTTATTATGGATGACTTTCTCGTTTTACTTAGGTTAAATTTCTCACTCACAAGGATGATACTTTTACGGAATTTTCTAAATGGTGTCGTTTAGTTCAAAATGAGAAAAATCTTTCTATTATTTCTATTCGAACCGATCAAGGAGGAGAATTTGATTGCTCTTTGTTTGAATTTTTATGTGACAAATATGAAATAAATCACAACTTTTCGGCTCCTAGAACCCCTTAACAAAATAGGGCCGTTGAAAGGAAAAATTGTTCGTTAGAAGAAATGTCTAGAACGATGTTAAATGAATACTCTCTTCCTCAATACTTTTGGGCCGAAGCTATTGATACGACATATTATACAATTAATTGAGTTCATCTTCGTAGAGCTCAACTTAAAACTCCGTATGAAATTTGGAATGATAAAATGCCAAATATTTCTTATTTTCATCCTTTTGGCTACAAAGTTTTCATTCATAATAACGGTAAAGAGAATCTGAGTAAATTTCAATCTAAATCCGATTCAGGCATATTTCTGGGATACTCGTTAAATAGTAAAGCTTTTCGTGTTTACAGTTTAAGAACAAATAAAGTAGAAGAATCCATTCATGTTAAATTTAATGAAGCCAATTTACCGTCGAGAAAGTTAGACTCATTTGATGATGCGGGTACACTTCCGGATCTTCAAGCTGCACAAGAAATGGAGAAAAAGCATGAGATTCATGAGGAAGAATTACCTATTGAATGGAGGAATATTAAAGATCACCCAAAACATCTCATAATCGGGAATATTCAAGACGGGGTTCAAACTCATAAAATATCTTTAGACTACTTGAATAATTTTGCCTTTGTGTTCGAAGTTGAACCCAAAAATATTTCAGAAGCTCTAAATGATGAAAATTGGATAATGGCTATGCAAGAAGAACTTGCACAATTTGGGCGAAACCAGGTTTGGAATTTGGTTCTCGCACCAGTAGATAAATCTGTGATCGAGACGAATGGGTTCATAAAGTCAAGTGTAACGAAGACGGCTATCCATTGAAAAATAAATCTCGTCTTGTCGCCCAAGGCTATAATCAAGAAGAAGGCCTAGACTATGAAGAAAGCTTTGCTCCAGTAGCTATCTTGAAGCCATTCGCCTACTCTGTGCCTTTGCATCTCATAAGAAGATTAAACTCTTTCAGATGGATGTTAAAAGTGCTTTTTGTTGGATTACTTGGATGATTACTTTGACAGAACTTATCTGATCTCTTTTTGGTCAATCTGTCTAATGTGCAGTCAACCTTCTTTGATGACGGACTTCTCTGATGTAACTTCTCTGAGATGAAGTTCTATCTGAAGACTTCTGGCCTGATCAACTTGTCTGATCTAATGGTCAAACTTCAAATGACTTGAACTCCGTTTGATCACTTGACTACAGTCTGGTCAAACCTCTCTGATAAAATTTTATTGACCAGAACTTCTCTGATTTGCACTTGACTGCAACTCGGCTTTCTGAAGTGTTCGGTCAAACTTCTCTGATGAACTTATCTGCGATTTAGCCGATTTAAGCCTAACTTTTATGGCCTATAGAAGATACTCATTTGGTTCTTATTTATATTTTTCCAAGTATCTAACTTAACATAATTTGGCCTATAGAAGATACTCATTTGGTTCTTCTTTACAATTTGCCAAGTACTTTAAAAACATACATTTGAATTAACAAATAAATACAGGGATGACATCATCAAAATCTAATAAGTATTCCTAATATAGTCTAGTTTGAATAGAACTTAATCTACGAACTGTTCACAGATAAGTTCTTACAGCTTTGTGACTTAACAAGTTTTATCTTGTTCAAATATAGCAAAATTTCTTAATCAAACAGTAAAACCAATAAGCGCAAATTACGAGTTGTAATCTCTCAATAGAAATAAATTTTATTGATATGAATGGGAAAATTACAAGTTCTTGAGAAGATAATAGCAGAACAAATACATACTGCGATGGTAAGCTTACAGAAGAAACAGATACAGCGAAAAAGCAAATAGGTTAGCTCCTGTGCTGAGAATGCCTCCAAGGTCTCCGATCAGGATCATTTGCGGTCCCTTTCCACAAATTGACTAGGGAGTCATCGCCGCGATCCCTGTAGATACTCCTTCCTTCAGGGGATTTATCAAACGCGAGTATCCAGTCTTCTGGGTGGGTGAGTCGTTCACCCTTCTAGTGCCTTGACTTCATCAGCATTTGCAGAGGGAGCCTTCCTTCTGATAACAGCCTCGAGAATTCATTTGCGGCATCCTGCGGCGTCTTGAATCGGTTGAAGAGGTCAGGCTCCCCGATGAGCGTACAGAAGTATCACATCACTTCATTTTTCTTCCAATTCTTCAGATCATTGGCTAAAGGCTGACAGTCGGTGGGCAGCAAGATCTCGAGAGGCTTTCGCACATTGTTCTTCCAAGGAAAGTTGGGATTCTGGAACTCAGGTCGAGAACCAGATACCTTGTATCCTCTTGAAGCTTGACTTGACCCAGGTGAGGCCAGTTTACCAATAGAAGTGGCAATACTTTCTTCCAGTGCTGTTTTCATCTCTCTCTCTCTCTAATCTCCATCTCCGTCTAGCTCTGGATTCTTCCCCCTTTTTGGCGTCATCAATATCTGGTACCTTTAAATGAATCTCCTGTAAGGAGATTCATGGACTCGTCATGTTTGTTCGTCATATTATTGACTTTCTCAACTAAAGTACTGAGCACCAGCGACATATCATCTATCTTGTGGTCATTCTCAGTCTATCTGGTTCCAGTCTCTTGAAGGGCGGGAACCATTTTAGCCTCGACAATTCTGAGCTTTTCCTGTTCTTGCCTTAGGATTTTCTCCTGATGCTGCTTGAGTTGATTTAGCGCTTGTCACAATGCATTAGGCATTAGGTGGAACGTGTCCTAAACATTGTTGATTGCAGATTTCAATTTGGGGAGCTCATCCTGGGTAGTTTCTCTCATCCAATCGAGTTCCTTTCCGATGTCATACAGTGCCTTTACTGCGTCTTGCAGGAACATTGCCTGTCGACCAAGAGCTTGGAGTTGCTCGATGCGGTCTTCGGTGCGCGGAGAGCTGGGGTGTGCAATCTTGGAATCCTCAGGCTCTTCAAGTTGACGTAGAACCACATGATGACGAGGGCATCGTGGTCTGTCTTCTGGTAAGAAACCATCATCGGAATCTGATTTGCAGTTGACAGAGGTTGGAGATGCAGGAGCATCTGGAGCATGCTCTTCAGACGCAGGGGCTTCGGGAGCGGGAGCTTCGGAAGCAGGAGCTTCAGAAGTAGGTGCTGCAAAGTCAGTCTCAGATACAGGAGGGACTGATTCCTCCTGATGGGATTGTTCGTCTGTATTCGGAAGTACAGGACGGACTATATCCTCCTGCCAACTCTCAGCTTCCACCTGATCCGGAAGAGGGACTGAATCCTCTTGGCGGATGGCGCAGGTGTATTCTTCAGGTTGCGGGATAGGCTGGGCGTCCTGTTGGGGAGCAGCTTGCTCTTCAGTGGTGACAGGAGGGATTGATTCCTCCTGTTGGTCGTGAGCAGCTTTTTGTTGTGGGGCAGGGTACTGTTGTCTGTCATATGTCCCCTGACCCTGTTGCTTTCTGAATTTGGCCATTTCACCTTCCATGGCCTCTTCACGGCTGATCCTCAGACTGGCCTATAGGGCATCATCGTTTAGGTTCGGAATGGTGGCTATTCGATGGAGCTTTGTCACTGTACTGTGACTTCCCTTTCAGTATAGCCTTCTCTTTCACCTTGAAGTAGTTAGAGATTAGCTCCTGGGAAAAGTTATCTTCCCAGCGGATTAAGCCTTCGACGTTCTGGGTGTCCTTGACCTCCAGAGCATATAGTTCCTCTTCCTTCCAGTCGCCCCAATGGTACAGGGTATCGTATGGGGCGACCCTATAGGACTTACATATTTTAAAGCGTTCAAATGCTTGTTCTATTTGGACCTGGAGGAGAGTATGATTTATTAAGGGGGAGAGACTCCGTACAATAGTTGGGCCTACCATCCGGATAGGATCCCCAATAGGTATGGGAGCCTGTTTTGGAGAGGGATCCCGAACAAGGGATGGTACCTTGTTGGTACAGGGACTCCTAATAGGGGTTGGTACCCTATTAGGAGTAGCGGCTTTTGGCTCCGAAGGGGCAGCTAACTCGACGGAACCCTATAGCTTGGCAAATAGTTGATCATCCATCATAGCCTCCACAGGCTCGGGATCTGCTGTTTTTGAGCAACTATTTCTTACATAGGGGTTGCCCCCTATGAGAGTGATTCAGCGATTGGAACAGTAGGAACATCTACAGTGACCGATGTAGTCACTGTAGCATAGGCCTTGGAAGACTTCTTTGTCTTCTTCTTCTTCTTCTCTGCAACATGAGGTGACCGGTTGTCATAGACACTCCTATTCCTTTTGTTTTTCCTCATTAGAGATTCTCACAGTAACGTCCCTCGGGTTACTTGAGATTGGCATTCTTTGAGGTTGGGGTTTTTTATCAATCAAGGGCAATTTGTTGAACGTGGTGGCCTTTATTCCACCAATAAACTTTCCAGGGCCAATCTTCTTGGCATCGGCAGATTTTTTGACTCCGCAGTGAGTAAGGATATGATTCAGGATGAGGCCAAATGATTTCTTCATAGTTTCAGGTTTGGCAGCCTCCTCTTGTATCCTTTTTAGTAGAATTTGACACCAATTGAATTTTTCTACGGACATGATGGCGACCATCATTCTGAAGCGTAGGTTGGTGGACATTTCAAAAGATCCTGTCCGGTTCTCAACAACCTGGCAACAGAAGTCGTGAAGGTTGACATAGGACAAATAGAAATTCTTCTTGTGGATGAAGGATGCACATTCTTCGGATCCTCATCGCCAGTGAACAATTTTCAGTAGGCAGATAGAAGACTCTCCGACCCGAAGGTCTCAAGCTCTTCCATTTTCAGGCCATCAGATGGCAGCCTGTATAATTTCTCCAACCAATCTTTGTTCATAGAGACCTTAATCCCTTGAACAGTTGCAGATATCTCAGAAATTTCTCCTTCTTTTCTCATAGACGAGTATTTAAAGAAGGCATCCAAATAAAATTCTTCTACTATATGTTCATCATACAATTCGACATGGTAACTTGTAAGGTGGTACAACCCTTTCTGTTTCACTCATGAAATAACCATCTCCATTCCAACAAAGTCTTCTCCTTCGAGATTGATTCTCTCCATCACCACAGACCTGGCGAAGATGCGTCCGTCGATGATTGATTCTCTTTTCTTCATGGAAAGGGAAGAAGTATGGGAAGTCGACATTCTCGCAAGGAAAGAGTTTGAAAAAACAGGAAAATATCACAAAAAAATGCAAAAGATGTGTAAACTGTTTGCTGAAGACTCGTTAAATTTTGCTGAAAACGTAAAGAGTCTAAGGGAGCAAGATACAGTGTTTATATGGTGCAGGAAAGATTAGGGTTTCATACAGTGAATGGTCAGATTTAAGGATGGGACTGTTTTATTAAAGAACGTCCAGGATGGATTCAGATTAACTTGTATGTCTTATCCATCTGTTTTTAAAATGATAACCGGTCCCACTTCTGACAGTTCTGTTTCCCTTTTGCACGAAACAACAATTTTGAAATTATTTCAAATTGCGGTATTTGAGGCATTGAAGTCCAGGTGTCTTTAAGAAATTAAAGGATAAAATGTTTGAAATGTAAACAGGGCACGTAGACTTGAAATGTTTTCTATACGAATAGAGTTGTAATATAATATTAATTGACATCTTACAATGTATGTGTTGTATCCGTGAATCAATACAATGTTCCCCCTTAAAAGGTACATACACGATTCAGTTCTTGCACCAATATCTGGATTAATACGGTATTCAAGGGTCGTACTGTATTCCCCCTTAATTAATGCACATGTCAGCTCTAGGAAGATTTCATGCCTTCTATGTCCTACAGTACTATTTGACTTATTTTGAGTGTACAGTTAATTAAAGTGGATATTGTATTCTTGGGTCTTACAGCATTCCCCCTCAATTGATGAGTAAAAGCGTAAAAACTTAAAGGAAATCAGGCTGTAACATACCCAATTCTTGACAAAGCATACAGAATCTGGTTGTGCTGAGAAGTTTTATAAATATTTCGGCCAACTGAATGTCTGCATGAATTTTCTCGATCCGAACATCCCTATTCTCAATATGATTCCTGATGATGTGATGCTTTATATCAATATGCTTAGTTCGCGAGTGCAATACAGGGTTATGGGTTATTGCAATTGCACTCGTGCTATTGCACATGATTGGCGTCTCTCTGGCACTAATTCCATAGTCTTGTAACTATTGTTGCATCCAGAGAATCTGCATACAGCAACTTCGAGCGGCATAGTATTCCGACTTAGCTGTAGAGAGTGAGTTGGCCAATTGCTTCTTACTGAACCATGACACAAGTCTATGTCCAAGAAAGTGTCAAGTACCGCTTGTGCTCTTCCTATCCAACTTGCAGCCTCCAAGATTTGAGTCGCTGTAGCCAACCAAATTGAATCCTCCATCCTTAGGGTACTACAATCCTACATCGATTGTTCCTTTCACGTACTTAAGGATTCGTTTGGCTGTCGCGAAGTGTGACTCCTTAGGTGCTACTTGATACCGAGCACACACTCCTACAGCAAACTAGATATCGGGCTTGCTAGCTGTTAGGTACAAGAGTGAGCCAATAAGCTTCCTGCAGAGAGATTGATCAACCAGCTTTCCAGCTTCGTCAGCACTAATTTGTGTGGAAGTGCTCATGGGGGTTGACGAGGATTTGGAGTTATTCATCCCAAACTTGTTGAGTAGCTCCTTGATGAACTTCTCTTGGTTGATGAACATTCCTGTAGGCAATTGCTTCACCTGCAATCCTAGGAAATAACTAAGTTCTCCCATCATACTTATTTCAAATTTACTTTGCATGAGATAAGAGAACCTTTGATATAAAGTAAGATTAGTAGAACCAAATATAATATCATCGACATATATTTGTACCATTAATAGGTTATCTCCTTCTTGTATTTTAAATAGGGTTTTGTCCACAGCACTTTCTCAAATCCATTGTTTATAAAGTACATGGACAGGGTTTCATACCAAGCTCTAGATGCTTACTTAAGTCTATACAGTACTTCCCGTATCCTGTATACTAGGTCTCCGCCTTTAGTATTGACAAACCCTGGTGGTTGTTCAACATAGACTTCTTCCGAGAGGTCTCCATTTAGGAATGCGCTCTTAACGTCCATTTGATATACTATAATGCTCTTATGGGCGGCAAAGCTAGGAATATCCTGATGGCTTCTAGTCTGGCTACAGGGGCAAATGTCTCATCGTAATATATGCCTTGTCTGTAGCCTTGTGTGAGTAGACGGGATTTGATCCTGATAATCAGTCCATTCTCATCCTTCTTGTTTCCAAATACCTATTTGGTTCTGATTACAGATTGATGTTCTGGCTTGGGTACTAGATACTAGGCATGGCATTTTGACCCGACCCGGTGGGGAACCCGGTCGACCCGCCCCAACCGGGGCCGGGGATTCTACGCCAAACCGGGTACCGAGGCCGGGGCCGGGGATTCCCGCTCACATGAAACTGGAGCCGGGGCCGGGATGCCTATCCCCCGACCCGCCCCGGACCCGGTATATATATATAATTAGGAATTTTATTTTTTATATATTTATTAAATATATAAATTTAAGTTATGTAATCTTTTATTGTTGATTTTTATGAACTTATGTAATTTTTTACAGTTACTTAATTACTATTTTTACGTGTTTTGACTGAAAAGACATGAGAAAAATAGCTAAAAGTAACTATAAAAGCAGCAGCAAATCGGGAGGACCGGGTAAGGAACGGGGATCGGGGTTTGACCGGGGGTTGTAACACCCCCAGATTTAACCGGAAATATTACAGCGTTGTGGGCCCCGAGATGGAACCCACAAGGCTAAAAGAATTTTTCGCAAACATTTACAAATGCCCAACAGGCCAACAACGGTACTATCTTTAAAAATGCACAAAGGTTTATAAAATCCATTTAACAAAAACCGTCGTAAAAACTCATTTGAAATCGCAAGGCCAAACAGCCGACACACAAAAGTTTAGAAAACGATTTCCAAAGTAACCTCAGTTACCAGATACCAAAAGAGCATTTCAAAATACTCACGCAGCGGAAAAAGACCAACCATAAAGATACTCTAGCAGCGGAATACAAGAACCAATCAAGAAACTCAATGGAAATAAACATATCCTAGCCAGTATCCTCCGGGAAGCTCATCTCTTCACGACCGCTACAAGCTCGACACTCCACGACGGGGTCAGCCATATTATCCAACAATGATAACCGTCACATCACATTAATAATTACATACCAATGAGAATATAACATAAGAATACGACCAACGTAATCTTACCGCCATAACTTTACTTACTCAAGTAATTCTCATCAGAATAACCATTATCACATTTCACATCTCGTACTCGATTAACCAATAAACTCGAACATAATATCTGTATTGTACCTCAAACAATACTCAAGATTCTCAAACTGTCATCACCAACTCACGATACGGAAATATACCATTACTGACCAATACGATCCATCGAATAACATCATCAAATCCCAAAACGATAACCGATTGTCCATCAAAGACAAATACCAAGGAAATACGGAACATACCTCGAGATATGGAGTACCACGACAATCATATCAGTCTAATCCGAGATCAGAACAATGCAATACGGACACGGTCCTAACACAAGACCTACAAATGCATACTCATATGACCACGTCAATATGTTCAAAAACAATAACAATCATGTATACTCAATGTAAATCCATGATCCAGCGCCCTGAGCATAGATCCCTGTGATGATCCAACAAGATCAACATCGTGGAAAACTCCGTCCAACGATCCAGGCCTCAAGATAGATCCCCGTGATGATCCTACAAGATCAAAATCGTGAACGACTGCCCATCGATCCAGCGCCTCAAAGATAGATCCCCGTGATGATCCTACAAGATCAAAATCGGGTGAACGACTGGTCCATCGATCCAAAGGTTCTCAAAGATAGATCACCGTGATGATCCTACAAGATCAAAATCAGGTGAACGACTTGTCCATCGATCCAGCGCCCTCAGCATAGATCCCCGTGATGATCCTACAAGATCAAAATCAGGTGGACGTTCGATCCAGCGCCCTCAGCATAGATCCTCATAATCCCAACGGATTATTTACACAACATAAACAACACAATATGCATTCACATATGCAATTCAACACGTTCATCAACATGAACAACATAACATGCACGACAACATGACAATTTACTAGGACAACTCCATGTTCAGCAACATGAAAGAAAATGTACAAGACCAAAATAAATAGCACTAAACCATAATCAATATGGAATACTTGCCCCGAGTCCTTCGGTAGAAACCTCGATGTCCAATCATCACCGACGATTATCCGCAGCGCTCGACGATCCAAACGTGTCATAAATACTCGAATCCTCGTCTTTATCACAATGTATCCTCGTTATCCAAATATACCAATAACCGAAATAAATCATATACATTATGATTTCACTCACAGAATCGGAAGAACATTATCCAATCCAAATACTCAGAGTTCACAATAATAATCATCGCTATATGCATTATAAACGAAATGAAACTGAAATCATTCATTAAATATTATAACTGAGCAAGTAATAACTTGCCTCGATACCAATACCACGAAGCTGCTACCGAACACATTGCCTTTGTCTACGAGCTCCTCAGCCCCGATCAAAAGCAATACAATGGACATACTCGAACACGACCGCAATATCCAGTTATAATCACCGATCAATAATCTCAACCTATCGAAGAAATCAAATAACACATATCCGATAACAATAAACAACCGACAAAACTAATCAATCGAACTCAACGGTTCAACACAACCTCGAATAAACACAGTCAGAACCAACCAAGTCAAACCATCATGAATTCATAATCAAAACATAAAAATACTGCACTGTCTGCCTACTTAGCGCACGTTAAACGCATAACGTAGCGTGCGCTAAGTTGTCCCGTTAGCGTGCGCTAGCCAGTAACCTTAACGTGCGCTAATGCTGTACAGTGTCATGCATTCCAAACATCGACTCACATCTTGCAACTACGAATCCGAATGAAGGGAGACATAAATCTCCATATCTCTTGAAGATAAACGACCCCATAATTATCACAATGATCATGTCAATGTCCACATATCAATAACAACATCAACAATCAAACCGACTCGATAACAAGGATCATATCATGCTAAATCTGGAATTCAACCTAGTATCATGATTCATCTCATCTAAATCGACCAATATAATTACCAAGATTCAGAAATCCTTCTTAGATCGGGTTAAACGAATCAACCTCCTTATGGTATGAAGAATCTTAACTAACATCCGAAACTCTTATCAAAATTCCATTGAATCTCATATAACATCATCATATGATTATCCAACATGCTCCTTGCATGAAATCATCCAAGAAAAATGAACCATTAACGAAGGAATACGAAGATTACCTGGTTTAGATGAACCAAAAAGAAGAACACTAGAACTCCATCCAAAGAAACATGAACAACTTGAAGGACAAGGCTTGAATCCAAGCTCTCAATCTAATGTTGTTAAAGATTATCATTATACATTGTTTCGGAACCTCAAATATATCCCAACTCTCTCTCTCTCTCTCTCTCTCTCTCTCTCTCTCTCTCTCTCTCGACTGAAAGAAGAAAAATGACGAAAATGCTTCTCAGCACCCTTCTGTCCCCTTTTATAAAATTCATTATTAGCGTGCGCTAACATCTCATGTTTAGCGTGCGCTACAGCCTTAGCGTGCGCTAACTGACTTTGTTAGCGTGCGCTATCGCAGCCCAGAGGCTACTGCCTTGCTTCATAAACTAGCTTACGTACGTAATGCCCATGCATTAACGTACGTAAAACATCCTGCCTAGCGTACGCAAGTCACTGACCTTAGCGTGCGCTATCCGAAGTTGACTTGCTACAGTACACACCTACCACTCGTGCCCCCACATGCCTAAAGCATCCGCGATTATCGGTATTCCTTTGACCGATCTGGAATTAGCATGCGCTAACCATATGGTTTAGCGTACGCTAGCCCTACATGACAAACACCCACTGATCTTATCTGGACACGCGTCACAAGTGGCCGGGTCCACCCGCCGAAAGCTAAGATTCCATTATTGGCGATCTAATGTTAGTGTGCGCTAACCAACATACGTTAGCGTGCGCTAACTGAATATAAAAATCAACCTGGGCCTACCTGTCGGCCACCTTCTGGAAATAACCCAGCAAGTCGTTACGTACGTTAGGGGTCCTTCTTAGCGTACGTAACCAAACCTCTTAGCGTACGCTATCAACACTTCGTAGCGTGCGCTACCTGTACCCAGTAGCGTGTGCTAATGAACACTTAGCCATTTTCCACAATTTCTGTCCAACATCTTGACGTACCAAAAACGAACATGAGACACACTGAACACAATCACTGAATCCAATAATATTCTTATACGATATACTCTATATCGAAAGTACGATAACCTGATACACGATATCCTCAAATGTAGCTGTCGACCAGATACGACAATTATACCGATACTGACATCTCGCTCTTTATTTATTTTATCCCTACTGCATGCATTCCACGCTGCATAATATAACCTTGATAAAATAATATTAAACAACAGTAGTAAAAATTCCGGATATTACATTCCACACCACTTAAAATAAGTTTCGTCCTCGAAACTTGCAATCCGTCATAAAACAAACAAACATACCTTTCAACCCAAAATATCCCAAAACCATCACGACAACGATCAATTATCGTCATCACCGAATAACCAAACGAGCATACTTACAAATACGCAGGTCGACGATCTCCTGAGATACTAGCAAGCGATCTCATTGTACAGTCTCAATACGCTTACGATCACAATTCCCTGAGTCTCAACAAAATATATCATCTTCGGATGAAACAATCTGCCCGAATCAAATCCTGTCCGGCTGATTACATAATCAAGTCCCAATTCCGATAAGACGAATAATACACAATACATCTGCAAAACAACTGCCCAAAACAACGACACGAATCCCAAAACATCAAAACAAAATCCGAATGCTCAGATGATCACCAACAATGATCAACAATCAACCGAATTTATCATCGACATGATAAGTTCCAATATGACCAACCAGAGGTCAAAACACAATCGAGAATATCATCAACATGATAAACTCCAATATGACCAACCAGATGTCAATGATAATCGAGAATACCTTCAAACGGTAAGCTCCAACACGATCAACACAGAACCACAGAAACAGATATACGAAAGAATAACATTCTCAAAACGACAAATCAATCACGTACAGTAGATCTCAATAAACATACCCAACTGGCGAACATTTCCCTCGGCATACGAACAACGAATCGCAAATCGACGAACATACCAACTCATACAAGGAGTGGGAACGACCACTCAATATCCAAAACAACCAGCATGGGGTCACCATCCCCAAATTTACACTTACAAAGAAATCATTCAAAGATCACTATGGTAAGATTGCGCTACTACCGCACCCATGGACTCACATAGCATATATGTCCCGGTTTTACAAAGTCCAAAGTTCCAAAATTACATCCTGCACATGAATCTAAAACACGCAGTATATTTCTCTTATCTGATCAAACAACCGATCACCCTTGCATAACCAATCTACCATACTAAACTTCGAATCTCTTTTCCTCGTACCCTCGATATGATATGCCTGATGCACTAAATGCGTATGTACATCAATCACATTTCCAAAACCAGTTTCAAATCATATATTCTTGTCACGAAGACAATTTTCGAAAGTTCTTTCAAGAGTTTGAAAACTCAAAACATAAATTTTCGTAAGACCACGAAATCAATTTTAAAAATTTAAATCGTCTCGCTGGTGCCAAGTTCTCGATCAAAATTCTTTGCGAATAGACACGATTAAATAAAATGGAATTTATGCAAATGCTTGTGCATATCCATACTCCTGTATACCACTTCGGTTCGTCACCAATATCCACTGATATTCCATCAGAAAACCACACGATAGAGTTCCAAAATCTCAATTATATAGACACTGATAAAAACTCCTCTCCACATACTACTCGCAACGTAAATCCTTAATCCATCCTGGATCACCTCAAATATGATATGACAAAACATTGAAATGAATCAATACAGCGAAAGACTTCCCGAAAAGTTCCATTTGAACAAGTAAACCAAATACCTCAAAAGATAGGAACAAAATAAATAAACGATTGATAAAGAGTTTTACAAATCTCGGGAGTTTTAGAAAACAGGAAAGTCTTTTGAAACATTAGGGTCTCATCCCGTATCTCATTCCACATTACAAGAAGTTTAAAAAGTAGAAAACTCTTTTCGGATCCCAAGTCCTGAGTTACAAAACTATTTCAAAATCGATTGGGTCTCGGCCCAAAAATCATTTTCCGTAAAACATCCGTAAAACATTCATTTTGAAAGGTATCATTTTCAAATGATCAAAAGCAGTTCATATATCTCAAAATGAATTAACATGCTACATGTTCTTCTCAACCATGCACAATATTTCTCCCCAAATGCATAATTCCATTCCAAAATCTAACCAACATACTGATTTCCAAAATCATAGTTTCTCAAGATCATCAATCCTGTCCCACTCTGACATCTCATACTGTAACGCATGATATCTGCTGAATCTCAAAACATATCAACTTAGAACGGCAATAAATCTCAATAAAATTAAAAAAATTCCAAATACTTATAGATCGTGAAGCCGACGATTCCCCGTGATACTGGCACATGTCTCGACTCTAGAAAATACTCGATGTTGTGTCAAGAATTAACACTTTCCGACCGGCGATCGCCTCGGAGGTCGGGCGACCGAGTCACTGCCGACCAGCGACCAGGCGGCCGAGCCTTAACCCTGCGGACAAGCTACATCATCCAACCGAAGGTCCCAGGACCAGTCCCGGTGCCGAGCGATCAACATCAAATACGATCGCCTCCCGGTACTCGGCGATCGACTCCTGGCGACCGACTAGCGGACGACCATCCCTCGGCACCTGCCGACCGACAAGCGGGCGATCCTCTCTCGGCATCTGCCGACCGACCCTTGGTGACCGACCAATGCCGACCCTCATCAACTGGCCGATGGCGACCTCCGATGACCAGCTAGAGACGACCGCCTCATGTCGATCAGCACCGATGGCCATCCAGTCGGCGAAGGCCGAACCTTAAGACAGACACCACGTGCAAGGGCCGAGACAAGATCCGCGAATCTAGGGCCATTGACCACAGCCTGGCAGAATCTCTCCACCTGCCGACAAGCCGCCGAAAGCTGTCAGTAGGGCCGCATGTGGATGACTCCGGACGCGTGCTGGCCCCTCATTGGACCGCCCAGCTGGCTGCTTGCTGGAGCTTTGGACTTTAGGCAAACTGCCAGCCTCTTTCTTGGAATTTAGCCCGATAGCCCGGGTGATCGCCCCATTATAATATTGACCGGCAGACGATAGGCACATTATTATAATGGCCGGAAGGCGATCGCCCGCCAAAGGACAGGACCCGGCTGCCACTATAAATACAAGGCATCCTGCACTTGTCCAGGGGACGGAAACTCTTCTGCATAAGACCGAACTTTTACCGCACAAAAGGCTCCAGAACTCCAATTTCCTTCGGATTTCACACGAAACAGAAGCAGAACATCAAGCACTTGGCTAATCTCCAACTCTTGGCAACAGCTATCATTCGGTCTTACTTCTCCCGGCCTCTCTCATCAGGAAGACGATCGGCGGGGACGAAGAACACCGAGCTTCGCTCAAGAGCCGGATTAACAGAGTCTTCTTACACTCATTGTATTTAGATTTCTCTCATTAATACTTGTATCCACGAATATTTGTATTAATATCATCTCGCGAGAGCATTCAAGCCCGGGCCTAACAAACCCGGCAAATCTTGTATTATTTATCTTCTCTCGGAAGTGCTCCCGCAATTGTTGTTTGTTGTCCGTCATCCAGCAGTATTAATCTTCGGATAAATATTTTGGGCAACAACAATTTGGCGCTAGAAGAAGGGGATCTAACCCTCGAATTTTTATACCTACCGTCCCGAAGAACTCACTGTTCTCGGGGCAGATACTTGAAGTGACACTTACTGCACTTCAAAGAAATCCTTCAGAAATCATGTCTTCCGCCAACGCGTCGAAGAAAGCCGCCGACTACCGGCTGCACTCTGCTCCATCCTACCCGAGCCGCGGCCGATGGTGGAAGGCGGCCGCCGCGATCGAGACGCTCGATCCCTTCCCGGACGGCGGCCCGAGCCTCTCGCTCGATCGGGCCCAACCAATGAATGATCAAGAGGCCATAGCCGCCCTTCAGAACGACGAGTGCTCTCAACGCGCCTCCTCTATCACCCCCTCGGCCTCCCGCCTAAGTCCAAGCTAAGCCTGCCGCCATCGCCGAGCGATCGCTGGAGGCTCTCGTCCGCAAGAAGAGGCGCTCGGCATTCGGGGCACCTCTCGTTCGATCGTCGGGCAAGTGACCCGACTCGCGACCGGGCGCCCGGCCCGGCTACGAGACGACGGAGTATGAGTCCGTCACTGTGAGCTCGGCCTACCCGGCCCCGTAAGGCGCCTCAGCCTGCCTGCCTCGCCGCCAAATTGCCGAGGTCGGGCAGCCGTGAGTCCGAGATCGGTGCACGATCGCCTCGGCTCCCGCCTCCCAAAGCCGATCGCCAAGAAATGAGCCACGGCGATTGCCGCATTGCAACGTCGGCCGACGACGTGAAGGCGCTCCCCGCAATCCAGTGGAAGGCGCCATGAAGACGATCGCGATCCAAGAGAGCCGCTCGCGATCGACATCGAGCTCGCCTCGTGCAAAGATGTGATCGCTCCCGCAAACACCCGTACGAGGGGCGATCGACCCTGCACGCACCGAAGAAGTTCAACATCTACATGACCGGTGTGGGGCATCGGACGCGACCCGGTGCCGAATGTTCCTCCGACGCTGGACGACCTCGCCCACCGGTGGTACACCTCATTGCCACCTCGGTCCATCGCCTTTAACGAGCCGGGCGCACGTCTTCACGGAACATTTCGCCACCGTGGTCGTCCGCCGTAAGGTCGCCGCATGATGCAAATCAAGCAGTGGAGAAGAGGAGTCCGACTGACTACATCGACCGGGTAGACGTGATCATCCTCAACGGCGAGCCCAGAACGATGAGACCGCCTCACGCGGTCCTAGGAGGTTTTCGTGGCTTCGCCTATGTTCAGCATCTCACGAAGACGGTAGACGACTCCACGCAGCCTTCCGGCAAGAGCCGCAGATTTCTGTCTGGCAGAGGTTTCTTCGTAGCCTAGGAGTAGAGCGATTGGCGCCCGCACGACGACCTCCAGTCTCCCAGCCCGATCGCTACTACCCAGCAGAGCCGGAGGACTCACTCACCGCCTACAGTCCACCATTTTAAATAAGGGACTAACTCCCGCCGATCGCCAATATCGACCTATGAATAAAGCGATCGGCTGCCGAGCGACGATCGCCAGTCTTCCGGCCCGATCGCCGATCATCACGCTACATCATCAGCAACCCGGAGGACACGATCGCCATCTACAGTCCAGCATTTAACATGAGGAACTAAGGCTCGCGATCGCCTCCACCGCACATCATAAAGCCATGGTCCTGGCAGTCGATGGAACCGGCTGTTTCGGCCATGCAAGGTCCCTTTCGGCCGAGATCGCCTGCCCTTCGTTTAAATACGAGGCCGGCGTAGTCTAAGGGCTCTCCAACATCAATCAGTGGACACATGCCACAACCCCGTCTCAACGTACACCGTCGAGGTCGGCTATCTCCATGGCTGGCCGAGGTGGAAGCAGAGCTAACAAGCTGCGGGCGTGGAGTTGATTCATCCGACGCTGCCCCGCGCAAGGACTCCTCTAGACCAAGACCGCACGCCCTTCGTTTAAATACGAGGCGAGGCGCAGCCTAACAGAGGACCCTCATAATAAAGTGAGTCACGAGACACTCAATGTCTTCGCGCATCAAGACACGGTCATGGAGTCGGTCCATCGATCTCCGCGACTGTGCACGATTCCTCAAACAAAGCGAAACCACCAAGTTTCCAAGGGGGATCGGCCAATGTTGTTTTTGCAGGTACAAGACCGAAAGATAGCTAGCCAATCGACCATGATAGCCCAAGTCCGAATCCAAAGTCACCAAGAAGATCGCCCATCCTCATCTTACACGATCGCTAAGAAGAACCACCTCGCCCCATGTCTTCAACATAGAGCAAGTCGGGGCAATTGTTGTGTCAAGAATTAACACTTTCCGACCGGCGATCGCCTCGGAGGTCGGCGACCGAGTCACCGCTGAGCGGCCAAGGCAGATTCACGACTCACCAAAGCGGCCGAGCCTTAACCTCGCGGACAAGCTACATCATCCAATCAAGGTCCTGTGACTACCCGGTGCCGAGCGATCAACATCAAATACGATCGCCTCCGGTACTCGGCGATCGACTCTGGCGACCGACTAGCGACGACCATCCCTCGGCACTGCCGACCGACAAGCTGGCGATCCTCGGCATCCGCCGACCGACCCTTGGTGACCGACCAATGCCGACCCTCATCAATCGCCGATGGCGACCTCCGATGACTGGGCCTAGAGACGACCGCCTCATGTCGATCAAGACCGATGGCCATCCAGCTTGGCGAAGGCCGAACCTTAAGATGTACACCACGTGCAAGGGCCGAGACAAGATCCGCGAATCTCGGCCATTGACCACACTGGCAATCTCTCCACTGCCGACAAGCCGCCGAAAGTCCGCCGCAGGGCCGCATGTGGCCGACTCGACGCGTGGCCGCCCTCATTGACCGCCCACCGGCCGCTTGTCGAGCTGACTTTAGGCAACCGCCAAATTCTTTTCGAATTTAGCCCGACAGCCCGGGTGATCGCCCCATTATAATATTGGCCGGCAGACGATCGGCACATTATTATAATGGCCGGAAGGCGATCGCCCGCCAGAGGACAGGACCCGGCTGCCACTATAAATACAAGGCATCTTGCACTTGTCCAGGGGAGGGAAACTCTTCTACATAAGACCGAACTTTTACCGCACAAAGGCTCCAGAACTTGAACTCTCTGGCATTCTCGCATTACACATGCAATACAGAAGCAAAACATCAAGCACTTGGCTAATCTCCAACTCTTGGCAACAGCTATCATTCGGTCGTACTTCTCCCGGCCTCTCTCATCAGGAAGACGATCGGCGGGGACGAAGAACACCGAGCTTCGCTCAAGAGCCGGATTAACAGAGTCTTTTTACACTCATTGTATTTAGATTTCTCTCATTAATACTTGTATCCACGAATATTCGTATTAATATCATCTCGCGAGAGCATTCAAGCCCGGGCCTAACAAACCCGGCATCCTGTATTATTTATCTTTTCTCGGAAGTGCTCCCGCAATTGTTGTTTGTTGTCCGTCTTCCAGCAGTATTAATCTTCGGATAAATATTTTGGGCAACAACATAATGTGTCCTTGTAAGTGAATTGCAGTGGATGATCGGGTCGTAGGCCCGGTGTTTTGTGACCGGAATGGTTGGGTCGTGGACCCCGTGTCTTGTTAACGGATTTTCATTTTGGAAAATGAACTTTGGGGCTGTGACCCTAAATGACTTTCGAGGAATTAAGAACTTTTCAATTTCTAATGTTTTCAAAACTCCCGAGATTTGGAAATGTTTTCAAAGTGCTTACTTGCTTCGTTTCTACTTTCAAGACTTGAACTATTTTTAACTAAATATATCTCGGGAAGTCTTTCGTTGTATTCTCGGAATGTGTTGTGTATGGCTCGTATTTGCACTTTATACTTGCACTAGCGAAACAGTGGAGTTTTGCTAACCCCCGAGCAATCGGGGGGTGGATATCTGTATTGTGTCCAGGTACATGCAGGTTTTCGGGAGCAAGACACAAGATCGGTGCGAGGGATGATGAAAGACGAATGATACTAATCACACGAAGGCCAGTTTTGACTTCAGTTAGTCGGAGTCCATTGTATTGTCTTTTCCGCTGTCTTATTGTTCGTCGTTGCAAGTATTTTACCCTTGCATGTGTATGAGTCTGGATGAGTTTATGTATTTTGATTTGTAAGTCAGTGACGGAAGACCAAATCGGTCTATTGATTCGTTATTTTGATTCGTCAGTATGTAATGTAATGTGTTGTGTTGATGTCTAGCCTGGTGGATCCTCACGGAGAGGGTCTGCGGCGTGTAATATTCCCGGATTGATCTGGGGGTGTTACAGCATGTTTAATTTGTAACGTACTATTAATACGAATGCTAAGTATTCATCCCACCGGTGGCCGCGGCGTTGATCTTGTTGTTGTTGTTTTTGTTGTTGTTGTCTTTGTCGTTGTTGTTCATTGGCCTTTTGCATGTTTTGTTCTTGACATAATTTTTGTGACTTCTCGATCTCTTTCTTTAATGCTTCTTGATGCGCTACAAAAAAATAGATATAGTTGATCGTTAGTAACTTAAATACAGTTAATCAATATATTGCATTTTCGATCAAAGTAAAAATGTTCGTGCATGTTCCACTTAATTGATAAGACAACGATGTGTAGGGTCTCTTAAACCATTAGAAAAGATGATGTTACTACCAAATCTCCTAAGCTACCATCTTTATGTCCTACATTGTTACACACAAAAAACACACGTGAAATTTACATAAAATAATATAAATCAATATGGTAAATAAGTAAGACGATATGATGCTTACTTTACCACCATAATAAGTCAGAATGTAACGCGCACGGTGTGGAGGAAGTTGGTTTGTTGTGTGTGATTTTGACACATTATATAGTTGATAAAATATTCAGAACTCATGGACGGAAGGTAAAAAGACTAACCACTAATTGGTGTGTTTAATTTATGATTCATGGCATTTTTGGTTTGTATTCTTTGAGACTTTTGCGCACGATTCACATGTACTTACCCTTACGCATTTACTATTAAATCAATGTACTAACACATGAAGCTTTCACATTTCACTTTCAATTCATAAAACATTTATTGTGAGCACTTTGCATTTATAAGACAACTTAAGCTTTTAGTATATAAGATAAGATAAATATCAGAAAATCAAGTAAATATGAAGTTAACGAGAAAAACATTATACATTTATCACACTTTGTGACGGTTTTAAAAAGGGGGAGTGACCCAACATACATTCTTAATAAAATTTTTCTCCAAAAGTTAATAATTTTAATATTCTTACCTAATATTCTTACCTAATACTCAAGTTTTCTTTTACGAGTGTCTAGTCATCATTTAGTTTATTTATTTCATTTCACGGATTATACCTGCTATTAAAACTAGATGGCCTCATAATGCAAGCAAACACATCATCATTCAACAAGAAATGCTAAGCCTCGTATCAGCCCTAGTGATCCGGAGTTTATAGAAGCTGCCAATTAAGATGGATTCTCAATCCAATTAATATGCCAACCACCAAATTCTCCAGATTCAAATATAAATGATCTGTAACTCCCCAAAAGGCGGCTATTACAGTGCCGTGTACCCCAAAATGGGACCCACCAGACGATACCAAAATACAGATTAAATATGTGTTACCTTGTGATACTGAACCACAATAAATAGTCATTACTCCGAATAAGAGTTTATAAATAGTATGGCCAACGACCTTAACATACACAAAATCCAAAATACAAGTATAAACCATATGAAGATGGAATATACTTCAAATAACAAAAAATCGGATAATAGTTTAAATGAAGCGGAAAAAGTACATTACACTATTTGAACATAACCGTACGACAAAAGACTTGGGGCCTCCGAACTTGTATCATTCGAACCCTTCGCCGTCACCATGCTCTTCCCGTGCCTTGCCTTTGCCTCGACCAAAAATACAACACAAGCATTTCGCCCAAACTACAGGGTCAGATATACATGATAAATGATTCTCCGGACATTATACAATTCACATATATTAGATCTCAAAGAAAACATCCCGACTATTGAACATACCCCTCGGGCGTATGAACAATCAGTCACAAACCGTCGAACATATCCAATCATACATGGACTATGAACGATCAAACAATATGGCTCAAGATGGACATCACAGTACGCCCAAATCCGGAAATGTGTCCGTGTACACGTCCACCCCGTATACGGAATCCAGAATATACGTGTGACAATGTACCTAATTAGCATCACGAACTACGTCTCATGTGCACAGTCCAATACAGAAACATCCACGTATGACTATATATGTGTCTGGCTAAAAATCCCACACAATAACCAATCGGCACGCAGATATGATTCCAGATATGTCACGATACAACATGACAACGAAAATCACATATCCGATTAAGGATCAAGAAACTCACCGAAGTGACAATAAGGATCAACGAGATCAATGATTCAAAGGTGATGAACTTTGGGAATGCAATCCCATGATGAAAAACGGAACATCATCAAGAACAATATCAAACTACGAATCACAGATTTATAAGTGTTCCATATACACGAAATGTATAACCATCACAAGAATTCAATCATCATTATAACCAAAGCAAGATAATTTGCCTCAATACAAAGATGAGAATAATCCTCCCTTGTCGAATGAACGGACGGTCCTCGACTAATATCGGTTACTCGAACAATCGACCTTGAATGAAATACATTTCACTCAATAACACATCCATATAATCATCGATGTCGAATTCAGTGAGACGACACCCTAAATTCACTTTGAATAGTTCAACTATGTCAAGATATCAAAATTCTATTCCAAGAACTCTATTTACCTCAATTCATTCTTATGATGGGTTTACAAGATATTCTCAAATACTCGCATGGTTCTTATGAATAAGAATTTATCAAGAACATATTAAACAATCATTTATGTTCGTTAATATCATCTTATATCGTTTAAACTTTCCCAGAACATCATCAATATTTGAAAGTGATAATCTAAACAACCTTGTTTCATCATTACATCAAATTTAGATTGAATATAGTAAGCTACAATAAGGCTATACTAAATTCATTTAGTTACAAGACTATATCATAATCATAAAGATTATCTCATATTAACACCATCCTTACAACCCCTTACTAACTTGGAGAATCAACTATCATCATCTATGAATTCACCTAGCTTAGGTTATGATGTAATCAAGTCATTCATCACAAGAATATGCAATTATAGCAGTATAAGTTGATGATTTAAATTTAATTGGGACTCCTGAAGAGCTCAATAAAACTGGCACTGATAATCTATGAAGTAAGTCTTACTGGCAATATCTCTCAATCATTATGAAATTATTGCAACACATGAAGTAAGTTGAGTATGTGTGCGGTAGATGAGTTTAACCACAACTAATATGAAATCTCCAGAAGAGATGACATGTCTCATCAACATGTGAGTTCGTGATTGCAACTTGCACTGAATATGATACCTATGCTAATTCGCGGAGGATTTTTGAAATGCCTGGGGCATATTTATATAAAAATACATATTGCACTCTTTTTTCCTTGGTTGATGTGTTATCCCATTGAGTGTTCCTAGCAAGATTTTTAATGAGGCAACTAGGATGGCGTATTAACATGAATACTGTACTCTTTTCCCTTCAATAGGATTTTTTCCACTGGGGTTTTCCTAATAAGGTTTTGACGAGGCATATTCATGGCATAATGAGGACATTACATATATCGGTATTAGACCTCAAGATTTAAAGTAAGAAGGACTAGTTGTACTCTTTTTTCTTCGATCAAGTTTTTCCCACGGAGTTTTCTTGACAAGATTTTGATGAGGCAACACATGGATATAATCCTATAAGAATGGTCTGTATACAGAGAAATCTATACTCTTATGATCACTCAGTTTTTGTCCCATGAGGTTTTACTGAGGCGACACATGAATATTAATACAAGAATGATCGATATTAAGGGGATCAAATTCAATTATTAGCTAATGCTCACGACTTTTTCTAACAACAGTATGATGCAGCAAGTTATGCGTGTTAGAATCTCACTCCAAACAGTTTGGAAGTTTTTCTCCCGTTGGGTTTTTCTTCAAATTAGTCCAGCAGGCATTTATGTAAATAGTCATTCAAGGAGGAGTGTTGTAAGTAAGTCATGTAGTTATTTAATGATTAATATGCCCCTGAAACTCTATATGTGTACCTAGAAATAGAGGTTTATGACCTTCATAATGTTATACACAATTTCACTGGTGTCTCCATCTTCTCTCATATTTTTCTTTCCATAGGGGTTAATAATAAATATTTTTTAAGATCTCCATAATTGTTTCCCTTCCTTCTTCGGCAGTAGAGATATTTACAGTATATTTAAATACACAGTACCTCATAGACAGCTCATCCTTTGCTGGTATGCCGTTATTGTCAAATGCGGATGGACAATGATAGGACTGCAGCGGGGATTTCAGCGCGATGGTGGAGGGCTTGGAAGATGGGTTTTGACCATTGTGGGCCACATGAGTCCTGCTAGTGATGTGGGTTGGTTCACGACGATAACTGTTCCGCTAGTGATGTGACGGCTGCACAAGAGAGCTGGATGTGGTGGTCCAGCTATGGCTGAGATGATAGCTGGGCTGTGGGTTACGAATGAAGTCGATTCCCATGGCTTGGTTAGGCTTGGTGGTTTTGATGTGAGGGCTGAGAAGTGAGAAGCGTTGTATATCCGACGAGGAAGAAGCAACGGTGGTTGGAGTCTGCCGGTGGGTGTTCAAATTTAGATATCGAGAGATGAGATGGTGGTTCGATCCCATTCCCAGCGGTGGCTTGACTTCATATCTGAGTTATGCTATATTTGTGGTAGTTCTGTTTCAAACTCGTGGTAGTTCTGATGTGATGCCTTGCAATAATAATATTGTAATAATAATATTGTACTATTCACCATCTGGAAGATTTATTTTTCACACGAGATTTAAAAAAGTTGAAAAAGTACAGTGTAAATGATTGTATAAATATATATTATTTAAAGTCACAGAATATAAATGTCTTAAAAGAAAATGATTTACACCCAAAAATATAATTCAAAGATCGGTGGGACGGAGGGAGTATTTTTTATTTCTAATTTTTTTTTTAAAATTACAATTCACATAATATCCCTATTATTTTAAATTGTATTTCCATTATTATTGTAATTATTATTATTATTATTTCTGTTTTTTATTTTCAAGATAACCCTATTTAATTTTACATCTTCTCGTATATACTAATTTTGTAATCAATTCGACTCATGTCAGGAAATTAGATATCCATCTTCCAAGATATAGTTTATTGTCCAATCAAATCTCCCAATACACATCATTCCTTATAGCTGCATAATAATTAATTTATTTTAATTTATAGAAAATTGAAATGGAACATACTTTATGGGTCAGTCACCCATCAAATCAAATGTCACAAGTGTGTTTTTCGGTAACTATAATAAGATTTTCATCCATAAAGTATGTTCCATTTCAATTTTCTATAAATTAAAATAAATTAATTATTATGCGGCTATAAGGAATGATGTGTATTGGGAGATTTGATTGGACAATAAACGATATCTTGGAAGATGGATATCTAATTTCCTGACATGAGTCGAATTGATTACAAAATTAGTATATACGAGAAGATGTAAAATTAAATAGGGTTATCTTGAAAATAAAAAACAGAAATAATAATAATAATTACAATAGTAATGGAAATACAATTTAAAATAATAAGGATATTATGTGAATTGTAATTTTTTTTAAAAAATTAGAAATAAAAAATACTCCCTCCGTCCCACCGATCTTGGTTCATATTCTTTTTTGGGTCGTCCCAAGGTCATTTTCTTTTTAAGACACGTTTATATTACACAACTTTAAATAATATATATTTATACAATCACTTTACATACTACTTTTCAACTTTTTTTAAATCTCGTGACGAAAAGTAAATGCTCAAGATTGGTGAGACGGAGGGAGTAGTAAACTACAATATTATTATTGTAAGGCATCAAGTCAGAACTCAAGTAAAAAAAAAAAAAGTCAAGAGTGTGCTTTTAGTCACACTCGTGCTTGGGCATGACATTTGATTAGTTGTTGCTGGGTTTGGGAACATACAAGGGGGTTTAATTTTATTATTCCAAACATGTGTTTCAAATTCTATTCCACCCAATACATAGTCGTTACGTGTACATGTGATCATAAATTAGAAATGAAATTTTTAAAACTCAAAAATACACTTGTACATATGGCGACTATGTATTGGGTCGAATAGAGTTTGGAATACATGTTTGAAACAATAAAAAGAACATGCAAAGACCATGTGGGCAGCCGCACAAGTGGGCGACGGCGTGGCTGATTTTTGTTTGGGATGAATGGTTGTGGTTCGGGGCTGTCTGGCCGACCATTGACGCGGTTGAAGTGCTCCGAGAATACGGGCCTTTGGGGATGAGCTTACATGTTGGTTGGTTCGGGCTTGACTAGTTTCAGATAGTGTGGACAGTGACGTGACGGTTCAAGTCCGACATGTTGACGTCTGATTTGGTCAACGTCACGTGTACTGACCGGGACAAATGGGTCGAAGACACGTAGAAAATAACAAATAAAGTGGAAGATATTTGATCACTAAATTTTTATTAATGACCTTTCGATAGCATAGAGCCGAGCGTGATAATGTGCGCCGGTCTATCTCATTTGCTTGTTAATTACAAGTCTTTTTTATCCTTTTTCAGTCTCTCTCTTATCTCTTTCTTTTTCTCTCTCTTATTAATGCTTAGAATTCCAAAAGATCCTTTTTTACTGTACATTTCTCCTATATATAGACAGTCCGAGCCAGTGAGGAGATGACAGCTGGCTCATGTTTGGGGAATACGCCCATAACACTTGTCAGTCTGCATTTAACTCTTGGACACGTGGCGGCCTATAAGGAGGGCCTTGGGAAGGCGTGGCGCATGCGTTAATTGGCATGCGGGTCTGCTTTGCCGACTTCCGGTGATGCCTATCCGACAGTGGTCGGTCCTCAGTCCCCGCTCGGTCGGTACTTCCGGTGATGCCTATCCGATGTGGTCGGTCCTCGGGTCCCCATTGCTCGGGTCGGCCTTGGAGTCGCGCCGTTCGGCCGGCCTGTCGTAATCTCGAACCGGACCTTTCCGTCCTTTCTCTGCTCGGCCTTCTGGTTCGAGATCTGGGTCGGCCTTGAGTCACCGTCTGCCTGCTTTTAGCGAGCCCGGTTGGAGATCGGGGTTTTTTTTTTTTGTCCGGTCTGACTTCGGGTTCTGCTCGGCCGGTTTAGCTGCCTGGAGTGCCTACGTGGGTTCTGAGTAGGACGGGCTACCAACAAGGGCCCCCGAGTCCAGGGCCGTGCCGAGCTGGCCGGGGCTGGAGTCGTTCGATGTTGAGACCGATCCGGGTTGTGGGAGGATAAGACCTTTCGAACCGACGTCTCTTCGGGAGTCGCGTCGCACCGCTTCCCTGGTTTTTAGGTGTCCTCATGTGGGGGGACGCGTGGCGCAAGAACAATGGGCGGCGTGCTCACGCGTTCTCGAATCCTGCGACGGTTCAGTAGAATTTCTCGCTTCACGCGCCTGGCATTTAATGTCCACATTTCCCTATAAATAGAGGTTGTCTTCTCTTTCAGTGTTTCCTCCGCCATTTTTACACATTGTTTGCAGAGAGAGAGAAAAATTTTTTCGGCGACTTTTTCTTCTTTTCCGACTTCACCAACCTTCCCGGTAAGCTCGCTTTTTTCTTTCTCTTCTTTTTCTTTATCTATTAAAAATGTCGGAGACAAGGGATGAGACGGAGGTGGTTTTGGTTGTGTCGCCGGACCGCACGGGTGTGGCGGATTTATCGATTGGCGAAGCTCCCGTCGACTGGAGTGTTGAGGAGGAAGGAGATGATTTTGTGAAGTCGCCAGGATCTGGAGAAGTGGAAATGGCGGCGCCGTTGACATTTGTCGGAGAAACTCCGGCGGAGAGAGTCGAGCCGGTGGTAGCCCGGGCCCGCCCTCGTCCGGCCCCTTTGGTGGAGGCGAGTTGGGACTCAGCTTCGATCCCAAGTAATGTTACGGAGGAACTATTGGCGGCCTGGCGGCTGCGATTCAAAATTCCGGCGAGGGTGCGGATGTTTGTTCCGTATCCCGAGGAGAGGCCCCATAGTCCGCCCGTTGGTTGCACGGCGGTGTACTACCGCTCTTTACTGGCCGGGCTTCGGTTTCCGCTCCCGTTGACTCTTTCCCGGTGGTTAAGGCAGTGGGGCCTCGCTGTCCCCCAGGTTCATCCGAATTCTTGGGCCCGGGTGGTGGGCCTTTTTATTCTTTTTAACCAGCACGGCTGGCCCGAGCCCAGCTTTGAGGAGTTCAACAGCCTCTATCTATGGAGGTCGGTTGGTAGGTCCGGCTCGGGATGGTTTTATTTGACGGCCCGGCATGCTATGCACAAGGAGCTGGTGGGGGTACCCGAGACCATTCATAGCTGGAAAGAACAGTGGTTCTTTATCGGTGGGCCGTGGAGGAGTTCTTTGGATGAGTGGGAGTCGGGGGTGATAGATGCCGAGCTGCGGATTCCTGTGCTTTTTACGGCCAAAATGGGTGAGCAGTATTTTTTGCTTTTTGTTTCCTTTTTTGTCTAACGCTCATCATTTGTTGCCTGTGCAGAACGCATCCCGGCGTCAGAGACTTCTGCCGAGTTCGACGACCGGGTCGAGCAGCTTTTGGGCCTTCCTCTAGAGCAAAGGAAGTCTCACCTTTTAGTGTCCGAGGAGAACCTTTGGGCGGCCGGACTTAGAGAGACCGACCCGAGCACCATGTCTTCTTCAGGTACCCTTTTTTTTTTTTTTGGTGATATGTCTCCCTTTTCCAGCTCCTCAGGCAAAGACTTCATCCGGTCGGAAGGAGACGCCCGCTCAGCGTGTGGCCAGGCTGGCTGCTGAGGCTGCCGATCGGAGGGAGCGGGCCGGCAAGCGCAAGAGGGTGGAGCCTGTTTCTGTGAATAAGGCCGAGGGTTCGTCGGCCCCTGAAGTCATATTGTCCGCCCCGAGTCCTGTCCGGGCCGATCGGGAGGAGCCCGTTATTGACTTGGAGGGCCATTATCTTCCGGTCAACCAGGAGCGGGTGGAGTCATGTGACCAGATGAAGGGGCGGCGGCCGCGCTGGTTCCTGGATTACGTCCGGGCCGCTACTCCGACTCCTGATATGCTCAGTCGGGTCCCTCCTGGGGTGGTCATTTCTAGCCATTTTCCGATCCGGTGTTGGACTCCGATGCTGGAGATTATGACCAACGATATGGATCCGGCCGAGCAGATTCTGTTCGGGAATGCACTGGTCGGCCGGGCCATGTGCACCTATGTTATGGCCTCATATGAGTTTCAGCCGTCCGAGAGGCACAAGAAGACGGAGGCCGACCTTAAGGCTTTGCAGGAGGAGAATCACTTTTTCCTTTCTTTGATCAAGTCTCTCGAGGGAGATAACCTCCCGAGGGGCGAGATGGAGCTTTTTGACGGTCGGGCTCTCAAGCCGACATATGGAGGTCAAGGCCGAGGAGCCGACCGATGCGGTTGATCAGCGCAGCTTGCGCGGAAATCCGTGAGCACGAGGCTTACTTGAAGGAGGCCAAGGCCTGTGCCTGGAGCCCGACCGAGCGCCTCAACACTGCGAGGCTTCGAGCTATGCGAGGCCGTGCCAAGGCGGAGGCCTTCAAGGAGACGCCTGCTTTTGAGGAGCTGATCAACCTGAATTACGTCTCCACTTGTTTCGAGATTTTAGATCTTATGAAAGGTGGGAAGACCGTTCAGGAGATCGAGGCTTACATCACCTCTCAGGCGGTCGACCTTCATGTGGACCTGGCAGGGGCCGATGAGCCGAAGGCGGCCGAGGGTGAGGATGCCGATCGGGCTCCGCAAGGCGAAGGCGAGGGGCCATCTTTTCAGGCGGCCGGCCAGGATGATGGGGCCGAGTAGTTTCTTTTAGGTTTTGCTTCCAGCATGGCCTGCGTGCCAATTTTTGTCTTTTTTGTTGTTTCATCTGATGTTCGGCCTGCGTGCCAACTTGGTTCGGGTTTTTTTTGTAATCGTCGGTATTTTGTAACAATGACTTTGATGAAATAAGATCTTTCTTTGCCATTTTCGTTGTGCTTTTTCATCGTTCTTGGTTGATCGCGCCGAGACGAGCTCGGTCTTAGAGTGCCGGAGGAGCCGGTCTTATGAGGTGCCGAGACGAGCTCGGTCTTTGAGTGCCGGAGGAGCCGGTCTTAAGAGGTGCCGAGACGAGCTCGGTCTTATAGTGCCGGAGGAGCCGGTCTTTCATGGTGCCGAGACGAGCTCGGTCGTATAGTGCCGGAGGAGCCGGTCTTTCATGGTGCCGAGACGAGCTCGGTCTTATAGTGCCGGAGGAGCCGGTCTTTTATGGTGCCGAGACGAGCTCGGTCTTATAGTGCCGGAGGGGCCGGTCTTTCATGGTGCCGAGACGAGCTCGGTCTTATAGTGCCGGAGGGGCTGGTCTTTCATGGTGCCGAGACGAGCTCGGTCTTATAGTGCCGGAGGGGCCGGTCTTTCATGGTGCCGAGACGAGCTCGGTCTTATAGTGCCGGAGGGGCCGGTCTTTCATGGTGCCGAGACGAGCTCGGTCTTATAGTGCCGGAGGGGCCGGTCTTTCATGGTGCCGAGACGAGCTCGGTCTTATAGTGCCGGAGGAGCCGGTCTTTCATGGTGCCGAGACGAGCTCGGTCTTATAGTGCCGGAGGGGCCGGTCTTTCATGGTGCCGAGACGAGCTCGGTCTTATGAGGTGTATCAGTATTGAGATAGGGAATAATTATCGAATCTTTATTGATAATACCTTTTTAGATACATAGCGTTCCAGGGGTGAGTTAGTCTTTGGACGTTCAGATATTCCAGCCAGTAGGCTCCATTCTGAAGGACCTCGCTAACTTTATACGGCCCTTCCCACTTGGGCTTGAGCGGCCCGGGGTCCGGGCCCAAAACCCTCTTGAGGACTAGATCGCCGACCCGAAATCTTCTCGGGTGAACCTTGGAGTTGTAGTATTTTTCACTCCTCCTTTTGTAGATGGCGTTTCGCACTTCTGCCTGAGCTCGTTTTTCCGCAAGGAGGTCCAGGTTCACTTGGAGGGCCAGGTCGTTATCCTGTTCTTCAAAATGTGTTACTCGGTAAGTAGGTGCCCCGATTTCGACCGGGATAACGGCTTCGGAGCCGTAAGCCAAGGAGAATGGCGTTTCCCCGGTAGCGGATCTGTGCGTTGTTCGGTAGGCCCATAAGGTCCCGGGGAGTTCTTCTGGCCAAGAACCCTTGAGTTCCTCTAGGCGAGTCTTGAGATGTTGTTTTAAGATCTTGTTGACCGCCTCGACTTGTCCGTTAGATTGGGGATAATAGGGCGTGGAAAAGTTATTGCGTATTTGGAGACCGTCGCAGAAGGATCGGAACTTCTTGTTGTCGAATTGTTTCGCATTATCCGAGACAATGGATTGAGGGATCCCGAACCGGCATATGATTGACTTCCATATGAAGTCGACTATCCTCTGTTCGGTTGTGCGTGCCATAGGTTCGGCCTCGGCCCATTTCGTAAAATAATCGACTGCGACGATTGCGTATTGCACTCCTCCCCGTCCCTTAGGCAGAGGGCCGATCAAATCTATTCCCCACTTGGCGAATGGCTATGGACAATATACAGACGTGAGGGTCTCCGGGGGGGATCGGATCTTTGGAGCAAAGATTTGGCATCGGACGCACTTTCGTACGAGCGCAATGGCATCTTTTTTCAGATCGGGCCAATAGTAGCCTTGTCGGATTAACTTATAGGCCAATGCCTGGCCGCCGGAGTGGTTTCCGCATATACCCTCGTGCACCTCCCTGAGGGCATATTCGGCTTCTGATTCGGACAGGCACTTCAGCAGCGGAACCGAATATCCTCTTTTATACAATGCCCCATCCACGATAGTGAACCGGGCAGACTGAGTTCGTAAGGATCTTGCTTGAGATCGGTCCTCGGGCAAAATGCCGCTTTGAAGGTATTGCATTATAGGCTGCATCCACCCTCGCGGTTCTGATTGCTCCGCTGCTCGGATTTCGGCCATTTCCAGGGCCGATGAGGCGTGATGCCCTATGCTGACCTCATCCATATGCTCGGCCCCGGCACTGGATGCAAGTTTGGCCAAAGAGTCGTCCTGAATGTTCTCCGTTCGGGGAATATGTTGTATAGTTGCCTGAAAACCTCGCAGCCGGGCTCCGGCCAGGTTGAGGTACTTAACCAGTTTAGGCTCTTTGGCTTCATATTCGCCGTTGATCTGGTTGACCATCAACTGAGAATCACTCAGGATAGCGAGGCGGGTAAGGCCGAGAGAGGCCGCCATTTCTAGACCAGCCAGGAGAGCTTCGTATTCTGCCTCGTTGTTGGTGGTTGGGAAGCTCAGGCGAATAGCCGAGCAGAACAGGCGCTGGTCGAGACTAACGAGGACTATTCCCGCACCCGATCGGTCAGCGGTAGAGGACCCATCTACATAGAGTGACCATTCTTCTGATCGGTCGTCCTCCTGGGTAATTGCGGGCGTGAACTCTGCAATGAAGTCCGCAAGGGCTTGTCCCTTTATAGCAGTGCGCGATTCGTAAGTTATGTCAAACTGTCCAAGTTCGACGGCCCATTTTACCATCCGGATGGAAACATCGGGTCGGTGCATGACCTGTTTTAATGGATAGTTGGTCAAGACGACTACCTGATGTTCCAAAAAGTAGGGCCTCAATTTCCGGGATGCCATTATGAGCGCATAGGCCAATTTTTCCATCGGGGCATATCTGAGCTCGGCATCATGGAGGGCCTGACTTACGTAGTAAACCGGGTGTTGCACTGAATTCTCCGTTCGAATCAGAGCTGCGCTGATTGCGGAGTCGGAGACTGCGATATATAGGTTAAGAAGTTCCCCTCGGGACGGTCTTTGTAGGGTTGGGGCCTCCGCTAGGACTTTCTTGATAGCTTCGAAGGCCTTTTGGCAAGGTTCTGTCTATTGAAAATCCTTATTCTTTTTTATCGCCTCAAAGAAAGGTTTGCATTTATCCGTTGAGCGGGAGATGAAACGGCTCAATGCGGCTTGGCGGCCTGTTAGGCTTTGCACCTTTTTGACCGAGTTTGGGGGAACAAGCTCGGTTACTGCCTTAATTTTATTGGGGTTGGCTTCAATCCCTCTTTGGCTTACCATGTAGCCGAGGAATTTTCCAGAACCTACCCCGAAGGAACATTTCTTCGGATTTAACTTCATCTTATACTCTCGCAAAATAGCAAACATTTTATTGAGGTCATGTACATGGTCGGCCGAGCACAGGGATTTAACTAACATGTCATCCACATATACTTCCATAGTATGACCTATCAAGCTACTGAACATTTTATTTACCAGGCGTTGATATGTCGCGCCGGCATTCTTGAGCCCGAAAGGCATCATCCGGTAGCAGTATAAGCCGCGGGCCGAGTAGAAGGAGGTATTTTCCTCATCTGCGGGGTGCATTGGAATCTGGTTGTGACCAGAATAAGCATCCATGAAGCTCATCAGCTCGTGCCCGGCCGTGGCATCAACCATGTAATCGATATGGGGGAGCGGGTAGCTATCTTTTGGGCAGGCTTTATTTAGGTTGGAGAAGTCAATGCAGAGCCTCCATAGCCCGGTCGGCTTTTTTACCAGAACTGGGTTGGCTACCCAGGTCGGGTATTGGGCCTCCCGGATAAACCCGTTATCAATTAGCTTTTCTACCTCCTCTTCCAGTCCTTTCTGTCGCTCGGGCCCCATCTTTCTCCTCTTCTGGACGACGGGTTTTGAGCTGGGGTCGATGTTTAGTTGGTGGCATGCCAGTTCCGGATCGATCCCCGGCATATCAGAATGGGTCCAAGCAAAGACATCCAAGTTTTGTCTTAGATGGAAGACAAGCTCGGAGCGGATCGGTTCCTGGAGGTTGTGGCCGATCTTTAGCCGTCGGGCGGGATTAGACGAATCTACGTCGACCAGGTCCAATTCCTCCGTTGGCTCAGCGTGGCGGATTTTTCCTTTTGGATTTTGATACCGCGGGTCATCAGGATCTTCTTCTAAGATCGGCCCCTTCTCGGGCCTGCGGCCGCGGTCCGCCGCCTGCCCGATTCTTATTCCGGGGGTTTGCGCAGCCCCGGGACCGTCGGGCCCCTGGTCAAGCAGGGTGTTTCCTATCTGCTGCTCGGAGTTGGTAGTCTCCATTCCTCCCGGCAGATTTTCCGAGATGGCTCCTACGGCGTTGATCTCGCGAGCCCGGATGCTGAGGTTGCATTCCCGGGCCGCCCTTTGATCCCCTCTGTGTACCCCGACGCCGTCCGGGGTAGGGAATTTCATGCACAGGTGGTAGGTGGACTGAGTGGCTCTCAGCCTTGACATCACAGGTCGGCCTACGATGGCATTGTAGTCGCTGTGCACGTCGATGATCTTAAAGGTTGTGATCATCGTTCTTCTGATCGGCCCTTGACCAAATTCCAGGGCGAGGTCAATTTCCCCCAGCGGGGAGGTGCGGCAGTTGGCAAATCCCCGGATGTCCTCGTTGCAAGGCCGAACATACGATTGGTCTACCTTCATCCTACGAAGGGTATGAAGGTAAATGATGCTTGCATAAGCCCCGGAGTCCACCAATACCCTGTGGACCGGGATCCCCATTATGGGCAGAGTGATGACAAGTGCGTCTGAATGGGGATGGTCCAAGCTGTCTGCGTCGGATTCCTCAAAAGTAACCGCCAGCTGGGGGGTTTTGGGGGCCTCTTCGGCCACCGAAAGAAACCCTTCTGCTCGGCGCTCGGTCCGCTGATAGGAAGTGGTGGCTCCTCGGATGGACGCCTTTTTCTGGCACTTGGACCGAGGATCATCGACCTCGGCGGTGCCCATAATCGTTAGAATTTCCCGGGGGGATTTGGGGACCGGAGGCACCCGATCGTTCTTGGCTCTCGTCGGGTCGGCCCTATCTTGGCGATCCCGAGGCGGGTTCCGGGTAAACCGTCTCAAGCCCGTTTCGTCGCATGCTGCGATCAGGGCGGCAACGAGGTCTCGGCACTGCTCGGTATTGTGACCCGCTGACTCATGATATTTACAAAAGCGGGTCTGGTCCATGTCCTTCTGATCTTTATAGATAGGCCGGGGGACTGGGAGCAAGTTTTTGCCTTTTATTTGATCAAATATCGCCGCGGCTCCAATGGAATATATTTCAGCGAAATTGGCCATGAGCTCGGGCCGGCGATAACTTTGAGCGGCCGGGGCTGCCGAGGAAGAGGCTGGGGTTTTATTTTCCCGTCGAGGTTCTTGACGGGTCTCTTTGTAGTCACGCCTTTCTTCTTTCTTCTTATACGATCCTTTCTGATCGGAGGGCATGACTAACATTGGTGCCGGCATGGCTTCCTCGGCAGCTATGTGGGAGCTGGCGCGCTCCAAAAATTCCTGGTAGGTGTGTGGAACATTCTGGCACACCGTCCAGCGAAAGAAAGAATTTTTGTGAAGTCCGGCCTGGGCAATAATGGCCAGCGCATCGTCGGACATGGGCTCCGTCTCTAATATCCGTTTATTAAAACGGGATATGTAATCTTTAAGGGACTCGTTCGGCCCCTGGATCACGGAAGCAATGGATGAGCGTGGGGCGACCCGCACAAGGGACCCCATGAAATGGGATCGGAACGTCGCCGACAGCTGAGCCCATGTTTGAACCGAATGATGGGGCAGCGTCCGATACCACCTCTGGGCTCTCTCCCCCAGAGTTAGGGAAAACATTCGGCATCGGAACGCGTCCTGAGACCCATGTAGATCCATCCAAGAATTATAATGCCCCAGATGGGCGTTAGGGTCTGTTTCTCCGTTATATGGCGGAATTTGAGGAATTTTGAACTTCTCCGGGAGAGGTTCCGCCAGAACGCTAGGGGCCAAGGGACTCTCCTCGCTGTTGAGCCATTCCGAATTTTGGGATGGCTGGAGTTGTTTATTTTCGAGCTCCGTAAGGCGCTTTTTTAGGAACTCGATCTCGCTTGAATTATCGCCCGGAGTGGGAGGCAATATTTGCGTTGGATTTAGGGACGGGTGTTGAGCCTTCTCTTCCTTACGGCTCTGACTCTGGACAGTAGGAGCCGGTGCGGCCTTCTCGATTTTCCTTCCCGCCCCAAGGCGATCAAAAACGGACGGGGGGCGCGAAAGTTTACTTTTCCATGAGGGATGAGAGATTTCGCCGTGGCTCTCTGCCCTTTCGCCGGCGGCCCCCGAGGCCGCCCTTTTTCTGCTTCGTCCCGAGGCCGCGGGGCGGGCCGTCTGAGATTCTGCCTCGAGCTGATCCTCGGGTTTTTGAAGGGTCCCGCCCCCTGTAACTCTTGCCATAAGGGCCGCCATGCCTTGGAGGAAGGCAGGGTGCTTAAAGCATTCAACCACTTTAAGGAGGTTTTCTTCCTCCGTCGCGGGCTGAGGGTTTTTTGAACTGTTGTGAGACATTGCTGGCGAAGGTTGCCCTCCTTCTAGCGCCAATCTGTTGACGTCTGATTTGGTCAACGTCACGTGTACTGACCGGGACAAATGGGTCGAAGACACGTAGAAAATAACAAATAAAGTGGAAGATATTTGATCACTAAATTTTTATTAATGACCTTTCGATAGCATAGAGCCGAGCGTGATAATGTGCGCCGGTCTATCTCATTTGCTTGTTAATTACAAGTCTTTTTTATCCTTTTTCAGTCTCTCTCTTATCTCTTTCTTTTTCTCTCTCTTATTAATGCTTAGAATTCCAAAAGATCCTTTTTTACTGTACATTTCTCCTATATATAGAAAGTCCGAGCCAGTGAGGAGATGACAGCTGGCTCATGTTTGGGGAATACGCCCATAACACTTGTCAGTCTGCATTTAACTCTTGGACACGTGGCGGCCTATAAGGAGGGCCTTGGGAAGGGGCGTGACTGCATGCGTTAATTGGCATGCGGGTCTGTTTTGCCGACTTCCAGTGATGCCTATCCGACAGGGTCGGTCCTCGGGTCCCCCGCCGCTCGGGTCGGTACTTCCAGTGATGCCTATCCGACAGGGTCGGTCCTCGGGTCCCCCGCCGCTCGGGTCGGCCTTGGGTCTGCCGCCGTTCAAGCCGGCCCTGTCGTAATCTCGAACCGGGACCTTTCCGTCCTTTCTCTGCTCGGCCTTCCTGGTTCAGATACCGGGTCGGCCTTGGAGTCACCGTCCGTTCCGGTTTTTAGCGAGCCCGGTTGGAGATCGGGGTTTTTTTTTTTTGTCCGGTCTGACTTCGGGTTCTGCTCGGCCGGTTTAGCTGCCTGGAGTGCCTACGTGGGTTCTGAGTAGGACGGGCTACCAACACGACAGTGAGTTGTTTCTGATTTGGGTCAGTAAACATAAGGCTCCCTATTATTGTTTTCTATTGTTCGGCCCGTGAAGTTTTGTTATTTTTGGGCTTCTTGCGAAGACATGCACAAGTTATGTATGTTTTTCTTTGTAATAATTTGATTTCTGATACCGAAGATCATATATAAGATGCAACTATAGAGCATACTCTCGTCATATTACTCAAATGGCTAGAGTTGTTCTGATAACGTGTTATGAAACCTTGTATTATAGAGATAGAATTTAGAGAGAGAATAGAGAGAATGATTCTCATGTATGATTTTCATTAATAATTGAAGTCTTATTTATAGGAAAACTTCAGATGGCACAATCGTAATTACATAATTATATTAGGGGCAAAACGGTCATTCACATCACAAAAAATAAACTATACATCACGTTCACAAGAATATTGATTTACTATTACACTTGTGACTATATTTTATTTTATATATATATATATATATATATATAGGGATAGGTTCAGGTAGGAAAGCTTTTTTCCGTAAGAAATAAGAATGATTCTGGGCCCTTGATCTTTGGTGATTAATGGCTGCGATTTGTGCACGTTGTGCTAAAGAGTTAGCCTAAGTGTGCTACGCGGAATATTTTTGAGGGGATATTTTTGTAATTATACAGATTTTATGTTTGGTATTTCCTACAATCATGGTATTTCATATCCCACTTCTTATCTCTTCCCAAATTTTAGCACCTTTGATAATATTGTTTTGATAATTATTGTGATGTCATTTGTGTGATAGTTAGCACTTAAATCTGTAAAATTTTGCATTGTTAATACATTTTATTTCTGTTAATGTTTTAATAGTAGAGTTTAGCATTAAAATGTTATTTGTATTAGCACATTTAATAGGTAATACTAGCATATATGATATGTAATGCTTGCATAGCAGTTTATGGGATTTACAAATGGAGTCTTATTGTATTTATTGTATTTTTTTAGTAAATGACGTGAAAATCATTTTGTACCTATACTTGAAAACGAGTATGATTATTTATCTTCCAAAAAATAAAGCACAACACATTGTATCAAAATTGACTGTATTGTACACAATAAAGCATAACAAACAAAATCAAATAATTGGAATATAACCAGAACCGCACTCTGTTTTCCAATTTGCAGCACACAAAACAAATGGTTAGCACAACAGTTCCGATTTTTAAAAATAAAAATCAAATAGAAAAAAAAGATAATGTTAGTTTTTAAAAAAATAAAAATAAATACACCAAAAATATAAAATATTTGAACGACTAAAAAATATGAAATCCCATAAAAATAGATATTAACCTAAAATATGAAATCCCATGAATATAGGAACTTCTCATGATTTTAGTAACTTCCCATAAGATAAATTAATCAAATTACATTGGTACCCCCAATAATTAAATTCGTTAGCACTCCTAGTTTCCGTGTTAGCACACCAGAACGAAATCTGGGTCATTAATCTCCAAGGATTAATGGCTCACAATCATTCCTATTTCTTACACTTATACCATTTCACTCCATAACCCACCCCTATATATATATATATATATATATATATATATATATATATATAGTGGCGCGTTCCATGCAGTACCAATATTAGATGCAGTACTTTACAGTACTAATTTATGCATGAGTTTTGTACTAATTATGCATGAAATATATGCATTTCGTGCATCAAAATTTCAATGCATTAAAATATGCAATATATGCATCAAAATATCGATGCACTAAAATATTAGATTATATGCATCAAATTTTTGTGAGAATTAATACATTAAAATTTTGATGCACGAAATGCATATATTTCATGCATAATTAGTACAAAACTCATTCATAAATTAATACTGTAAAGTACTACATCTAATATTGGTACCGCATAGAACGCGCCCATATATATATATATATATATATATATATATATATATATATATTTTCATATGCTGGTCGTGTGGTCGCACAATGTTAGATAGAATCTCGAACGGGGTCTTCAGGAACGCGCTAGAAGTGGCGCCCATTTCAGCGAAAGTTAGGGAAGGGAGATTGAGATGGTTTGGCCACGTCCGCAGGAGGCAGTCATCTGCTCCGGTGAAGAGGGTCGAGTTTATTGGTTGTCGGGGAGAGAAGGAGAGGCAGACCGAGGAGGACGTGGGGGGAGCAGCTGAGATTAGATTTGAAGGTCTTAAACCTTTCCGACACCATGACTATTGATAGGTGAGCTTGGAGGCGCCAGATCAGAGTTGTGGATTCTTTAATAGGGAGTGGTGCTGTAGTTGAGAGCCTCAGGGTTGGGTTGTCTCGGTTAGCTTTGACCTAGAGCATTGCATTTTTACTTTTATTGTATATTTTATCCTATTGCATTTTGCGTGTGGTGTATTTTTGCTAGGGAGCTGTGCGAGGAGTCAACCTCTCTTCTGTTTGAGCAGCATTCATCGGGAGTGAAGTAGACAAATTCCTCTTAGATAAGTCCCATGTGGATTAAGCCATGGGCTCAGGTATGGTATTGAGCTTTTTCGAATCATATGCTTCCCTTTGTATTTTTTCACTCAATATTTTGCTGTGCACTAAGCTGAGGGTCTTCACGGAAACAGCCTCCCTACCGTAATAAGTAGGGGCATGGTCTGCGTACATCTTACCCTCCCCGGACCCTGCTCTGAGCGGGATATACTGGGTATGTTTGGTTTGGTTTGGTTAGTTTTATATATTCATTGAAGTATTTTTTTGTGGAAACCTATAAACGTGTATGTGTGTGTGTGTATATATATAATATAAAAAAATAATTGCGTTTTTTTGGCGGTCGTAGTGTGCTTCGAAAAAGACCATTGTATCCCTCCCCTCTTCTTTTTTTCTCTTGTGTTGAATTTAATAATAATATTAAAAAATTATTGAACAACAATAAATTTTAAAACATACTCTTAGAATATTAATTAAATTAAAAAGACTACTAATTTAAAAAAAAATACGGGATCTCCAATGGACCTCTGGTCTACCAGTTTTCCGGTAGGGCCGCCGCCCATCGCCGACAGACCTTAGATGGGCAGCAATTTTTTATACGTCCTTCCGCCGGTCTGTTTTCCGGGGGCCACCGACTACCGATCGTTTTATTTTACACCAAACAACCGACCTATTTTTCGTGGGGGGGGGGGGGGCAACCACCGACGACCAGCAATTTTTTTTTTAGGCCTAAGCCGCCAGCCTGCTTTCCGGCGGGCCATCGTAGGCGGACCTCCGATGAGCGGCCAATTTCTTTTTTTTTTACGCCTTGCCGTCAGCCTGCTTTTCGACGGACCTCCGACGACTGGCCATTTATTTTTCTCTTTTTTTTCTTACGTCAGGCGGCCGACCTGCTTTCTGGCGGACCACCGCCAACGGTCGACGGACCTCCGGTGACCGGTTATTTTTTTTATTTTTTATTTATACGCCAAGCCACCGTCGGTCGGCTGGCCTCGGGCGACCGGCAATTTTTTTTACGCCAGGCCGTCGGCCATCCATTTTTTTTTAATGCCAGGCTGCCGGCAGTCGGCCATTTTTTTTTTTGAATGCCAAGTCGCCGACCTGTTTTCTGATGGGCCACTGCCGCCAGCTCGACAATTTTTTTTAACGCCAGGTCGACACCGGGTTTGCTTTCCTCCGGTGGCCGACCATTTTTTTAAGGCTAGGCGCACCGGCCTATTTCTCTAGCGGTCCTTTTTTTTACGACAGGTCTGTCGGACGCATATAGAATTTTGAGAAACAACATATTTTTTAGCAAGTAATCTGGTCATTTAATTATTTTAGTTCAATTATCCCGCCACCGTGCTATTATGGCACGGACAATCTCTATTATATATATATATATATCACTACCAAAAAAATGACTTTTGCCGACGACACTTAAAAAATCAGCCAACGACTTTTAAGTGTCGTCGGCTAAACTTTGGACTTTAGCCGACGACGCATACTGTCGTCGGCTAAAACGTTTTAGCCGACGACTTTTGTCCAGGTCGTCGGCTAAACTACAACGTAGTCGTCGGCTAAAGTTTAACACTTTAGCCGACGACCCAGATCTAGTCGTCGGCTAAACCTCCAATTTAAAATTATATATCGTCCTCAGGTCTCCTCGGCACCCGGAAAAAAAAATGGGGTTTAGCCGACGACTTAGATCTAGTCGTTGGCTAAACTTAAAATTTAACGGATTAAAAATAACGGAGTCCCTAACGTATATAACGGAATAAACTTGAGTCCCTACTTTGATACACTTTAAAGTTTAGTCTCTTAAGTGATAAAAAGGCTAAACTTCAGTCCCTAGTAGAACTATTTTGTCTTTATTTTTATGTGTGACAAAATATATAAAATTAATAAAATAACAATGTGAATTAAAAAAAATATGGTTGGTTAATAAAACATATAAATTAATAAGTACAAATATTTTACTTGAAGATATAAAATATATAATTTTTTGAGACAAAGAGATAAAATATACTTTGAAGCACTTAACTTGTGCTTTATCTAGAAGGTCCAATAATTATAATTTTTTTTCAATCAATCAATAACAAAATGAATTTCTTACAAATGAGCTATTCGGGATGCTCAAGTAAAATTTTATACAGAATATTATTTTATATAAAATTTTAAACAATATGTCTATTACTAATGAATTATGTATGTAGCATATTCTAAAAAATAAATAAAATGGTTGCATTTTCAAAATAATCGAGTTAGGTTGGTCGAAGGCCAACTCACGTATGCGGACTTATATGGGGTATGGTAGTACGTAGCAGAAGTCATTTTCTCATGAGCTCTCTGAAGCTCATTAGACATAGAGCCCATCATATAGCCACAGACTCTAATGTCATCCTTAACCCACTTTTCGTGGTTTTCAACTTCTTTTTGATTGGCTCTGGTTCGCACTGGAGCCGCTGCGACCACCAACATTTTATCAAAAAAAACACACTTACCCATGCGAATATCTATATCTTTGTAATTTTATCTACCCGTCATTTTTTATTTTTCAGTATTTTATGGTTTAAGAGGTGAAACATTTACACTGTTTCTTTACCAAATTATATAGAAAGTTTATTTTATATTCTATTGTTGTCCATTAGCTAGGAGGTATGGTGCGAAATCTTAAATGTATCCCTATTGAATACATTTTCATTTACTTATCAAGATCTTACTACTAAGTATATAAATAAATAAGGCATATATTATGAATATAGGAGCATATATCAATCATAAATAAGGTTCAACCAAAAAAGCTCATTATAGGGAATAATTCTAATCCTATAAGCTAACATTCTAAGGTTGTTATTGTTTTGTATTAAATAGAACTCTATGGGTATTCAAATTTGGGTCTATTAATAAGCATAATATGTAAACAAATTTTTCGATCCAACCACAACACAAAATTTAATCTAATATTTTTTATATTGTTTTTCATAAATAAAAAATATTTGTAAACCCTAGAGAATTGGAGATCATCTTCAGAGCACAAGTCACACCTCCTCATTACTTTACTCACCGTGTTCGTCGAGTGTATCAGTAAAAAATTAATGTTTGATCAACCTATGCAAACATATGAAAGGTGAAAGGATAGATTATGTTATTATGTTGGAGTAAAATTATGTACACCTCACAAAACTTGTTCTTTTTTGTTTTCGAATGATTATTTGGTACTACATCACCATCAATATATTTTATCAGTTTCCCATTGTTCACAATAACTTTCATCGTTAGCTTTTATTCCATGAAGTTCGCATGACTGCTCAACAGGTTCTTCAGTGGCAGATTGTTATAAGTACGTAGGTTCGAGTCCTGGCAGCCACAGTAGTGGAGTTTTATCCCTCCAATATAGAGATAGCTCCTTGTAAGCACCAAGCACTGCTCCTACAACTTAATGAATCGTTGAGTCACCATAATTTAATTCCTCCATCAATCCTTATCGAAACAGAGAATGGAGGCATGGGGCGGGAAATTTCACCTTTCACTATAAGCTTTTATTCCATAAAAGTCCCTAGAAAATGGACACGAATTGCTGGCCATTTCCTCACAAACCACAACTAGACTTGCCACCCAAACTTTACACATGACCACCAATCACGTTAAATTTTAAAGAATTAGATCATGATAATGATAAATGTTATTGTGCGTGGATTAAGAGAGCTAATATTGTTCATGTTGGTCGCGATTGCCGATTCCATCTTTCATTTGATTATTGATAGGTTCTTAGGAGACACCATATCAGAGTTGTGGATTCTTTTTTTGAGAGCGGTTTGGTTGTAGAGAGTCTCAGAATTGAGTTGTCTCGGTTAACTTTGACCTAGAGCATTGCATTTTTATTTTTATTTTTTTATTTATTATCCTACTGTCTTTTGCGTGTGGTGTATTTTTGACAGGGAACTATGCGCGGAGTCAAACCCCCTTATGTTAGAGCGAAGTTCATCGGGAGTGAAGTAGCCTAATTCCTCTTAGGTAAGTCTCATGTGGATTAAGCCATGGGCTCAGGTATGGTATTGAGCTTTTTCCGAATCATATGCTTCCCTTTGTATATATCACTCAATATTTTACTGTGCACTAAGCTGGGGGTCTTCACGGAAACAGCCTCCCTACCGTAATAAGTAGGGGCATGGTCTGCGTACATCTTAGGCCCTGTTCTATTGGACTTATTTTTCAGTTTTTCAGTTCAGTTCAGTTCAGTTCAGGTCCATTCAGTTCAGTTCAGCTCAGTTCTTCTTCTTCTTCTTATTATTATTATTATTAATCTTAATTATTATTATTGTTATTATTACTAATAATATTACTATTATCGTTGTTGTTGTTAATTACTATTATTATTATTATTATTTACCATTATTATTATTATTATTATTATTATTATTATTATTATTATTTACCCTTAATATATATTTGATTCGATTCGATTCAGTCCATTCGATTCGATTCGATTCGATTCATTTCGATTGATTCATTCATCCAAAGAATGTAACTCTTCCCACACTCTGCTCTGAGCGGGATATGCTGGGTAAGTTTGGTTTGATTTTCATTTGATATCTCTCTCTCTCTCTCTCTCTCTCTCTCTCTCTATATATATATATATATATATATATATATATAAGAAATAATTCATACCATAATATCACCATAGCGGTACTATGATTGAATTAAAATAATCAAATTATCAAATTATTTTGTTAGAAAATATATTTGTTTCTAAAAATATATCGACGGCCGAAAGACCGACCGTCAGAAAAAGGGAAAAAAATTGACGGACGGTCAGATCGGTCGTCAAAAGCCTGCCAGCCACCGATGGTGGCCAGGCGAAAAGCAGGCCGGTAGACCGAACTTGAAAAAAAAACTGGCCTGCCATCAGCGGTGACCCTCCAAAAAGCAGGTTGGGGCACCAGAGGTCTCCCGGCGCTGGCGGAGGCCTCGCCAGAAAAAATGGTCGTTCGAGATCCCCGAGAGGAAAGAATTTTTTTTTCTTTACAGAGTAGTTTCTATTTAATTTAATTTAATATTCAAAGGATATTTTTTTGAATTTCATCATTGTTGAATATTTCATATTATTATTATTATTATTATTATTAAATTCAATATAAAGGGAAGTGGAAGAGAGGGTAAAGTGATCTTTTAGGTGCACATTATAAGACTACAGATAACCCGTGCCATATTATCACAGTGACGGTGCCATAATTGGATTAAAATAATTAAAATACCACATTACCTTACTAGAAAAAAAATATGTTGTCCCCAAGAATCTATTGGCGGGGCAGGCTTGCCGTTAAAAAGAAAAGACGAAAAAAAATTGATGGACCGCAAGAAAGCATGTCGACAGTCCCAAAACGAAAAAAAATGACCGACTGCTGGAAAGCAGGTCCGCAGGAGGTCTACCGGCACCGACCCCAATGAAAAGCAGGTCGGCGGCGATGTCGTTAAAAAAAAGAGAGAAAAATTGATCGGCCGCCGACGGTCGCCCACCGAAAAACAGGTCGTCGAGCCTGACAAAAAAAAATAACTAGTTCTCTGTCGGAGGTCCTGACGGAAGCACTGGCAGTGGGCTTGGCATTTGAAAAAAAAAAAGAATCGGACGGTTGACAGAGACAGCAACGGACCCACGAAAAAACTGACCAGCTAGACCTGGAATGTTATTAAAAAACGATTGGCAACTGAAGGTCTGTCGTCTGCCGGATGCGGCCCTGTCGGAAAAATTGACAAGTAGGCCTGGTGTAAAAAAATACAAGAAAAAATGGTCGGTCGCCGGATGTCTGTCGGCAGCAGACAGCTGTAATATCCGTACTTTCTATTTTTGGTAATTTCTATTTTTGGTGTATGTTCATTTTGGATGACTCGCTTGTTACTGTTTTGGAATTCTGAATCTATTTTGTTCTTGAAATTTTTCGAGTTTCGGAGATGTTTTTACGTATTTTCATCTTGAGTTATGTTTTATCGCATGTACGTTCGATTCTCGTAAAACTCGTTCGATTTTTTTATTTCCCTTTTTTCATGAGTTCGTATGGTTGAGTTGCTCATGTTGTGAGTTTCGGATTGTTAATCCGACGTTGTATCGTGATTTTTCGGACGTTTGGGCCGTTTTGTAATTTCCTAGAAGTTTAGAAAATTTTATCTTCTTTGTTGTATTTCGGATTCCCGGATAGTCATAAGTGTATTTTATTTCAGCACTTAGCTTCGTCATTATGGATACCTCGTGTTTACACTTCTGGGTTCTGTCCTCGTGTTGCATTCCGTCTTTGTATCGTCCAGTGCAGGAAACGGTGTTCAGCAGTGTGGAACTGCTGCATGCATAACGCACGTTATGCATGCTTCTTAGCGTGCGCTATCGATACCTACATAACATACGTTATGCTTTATAGGTAACGTACGTTATGTCCTTCATCAGATAGTACAGAATGTTCTGTCGGGGTCTTACGTACGTTAACTTATGGGAGGTTACGTACGTAAACCCGATAACGTACGTTAACTATTTGTGTTAACGTACGTAACACACTGTCAGGTGTTTAAATCATGAGTTGACCTCAGACGAGTTATTTCACTTCTTTTTCTTTCCCTTGCCCGCGACGGGAGTTCTTCGGGCGATATGGAGCGATTCGTGCAGAGCAGTCCATAGAGTTCCTCCGTAGATCGATTATTGTGTTCCAAGTGAGGTTTATGAAGAGATAAATTTACCACTAGAAGGGGGGTTGAATAGTGGTAATGCGGAATATCGAACTTTCTCGCGAATAAAAGAAAATAGTGCGGAAAATAAAAGACTCAAAGATTTATAGAGGTTCGGCAACTTGCCTACGTCCTCTCTCCAACTTCTTTTTCTATTGGCTCAAGAACAACCACACACTTGTCTCGTCTTCGATCGGTCCGAGTATAACAACCGTTACAACCGCTTGTCTTCTATTGGTCCAAGCACAACCACTCTCAAAAATAAACTTTTATATCTAGTGTTCTATCGGAACTAGATAGTCCTCACTTACGAATATTGGAGTGTAATCCTAACAATGCCGGATCAAAGATCCTAATAACACCGAATTAGTGACTCTAAATTCGTTTCTCTAATGCTCTTGTATGAGTGATGCAACACTCACAACCAAATGAAAAGAATACAAAGTATACTAAATATTACAATGTGTATCACTCTTTGTATCTTTTTCCTCACAACTTAGAATGCAATAATAGATAGAAATCTGAGCTCAAGAATGCTTTGATTGCTTGAATACTTGAATGCTTAAAATTGTATGTGAGATACCCAAGTCCTATGGCTATTTATAGTGTCAAGTCCTTCTTCATATACTGAAAAATGTATTATTAGCGTGCGCTAATAATCCTTCATAGCGTGCGCTAACGAACTTTGACTTGACTGATCTGAACGGTCATTAAACTGTACCAACGGTCATAATATACGTCTAGCGTGCGCTAGTCGGTCTTCTGTAGCGTGCGTTATCGTCGGTCAACAGGTCTTCACTTTTGACTGTTGAATCTTGTCGGTTTGTCTCCCCAACGTCTCTTTTCCAACAGATAAAATGTACTTAGCGTGCGCTAGTACATATACATTATTGTGCGCTAACATTATTTTATGTTAGCTTTCCAGATTTTACGGATCTCCTTTTTGACGTTTGCGTTCCAACGGATAAGTTGACTAATGGTAGGAATTTGAACGCTTAGCGTGCGCTAACACATGTATTGTAGCGTGAGCTACAACTTTTCCAGATAACGTACGTTAGCTTGTTTAGCGTACGTAATAGCTTCCTTGATTTGAGTCCAGAGCCTACTGGACTACCAACATGATTTCCGGTAGCTTACGCAAGGTTTGATATGTAACGTGCGCTAAGACCTCAGAATAGCGTACGTAAGTGTACGTCCGTAGCGTGCGCAATTCCTTTTTCTGTCCAGACCTTACTGACTCTCTGCCTTGAGTGCGATAGCGTGCGCTATAGATAGATGATAACGTGCGCTAAGATTAACAACTTAGCGTGCGCTGATATTAGGTGCTTTGCATGCGCTATCCATCAGGTGACTCCAACTTGACTGCAGATACTGACCTGACTGCAGATAACTTTTCCTCGATAGCGTGCGCTACCATTCAGACTGTAGCGTGCGCTAGGAACATGATTTTCCTTCAATGTAGCAGCTCGATGGGATAGGTTTTGTTAAATGTTTTGAATATAATCATCATCAAAATACTTTGAGTCCACAATCTCCCCCTTTTTGATGATATCAAAACATTTAATATATACCTGCAAATAGGGATGTCAACTTTATCCGTACCCGATCCTACCCGTCGGATAAACCCAAAATCGGGTCGCGTATCGGCCGAACCTGAAATTTTATGATCTGGTACGGGTAGGGTATGAGGATAGTATATTACCCGATTACCCGACCCGCTTACCCGTTTGCATTATATAAATATATTATTATTATATGTTAAACATAAATATTATATTATATTATATGTTATATATATTATTATATAACATATTTTATTTTAGATATTTATTATACTAAATTGAATTTATTAATTGCATTATATGTATATATGACATATATTAAAAAATATTTATATTATTAAATATAGGGTATACGGGTACCCGAATACCCATTGGGTATCCGATTACCCGATAGGTAATACCCGAACCCGATCCAAATCAAATAGGATAGGGTATGGAGGAGACATACCCGTACCCTACCCGACCCATTGACATCCCTACCTGCAAAAACGTTTAAAAAATTTTCGAATCAAGGTAACTTGTTCGATATGTTAGTACGTTCCGGTTTTTGGAGTGTTTCTCCCCCTTTTTGACATAAACAAAAAGGACTCCCCCTGTGTTGTTGCGTATATAACAAGATACTAATCAAATGCTATGTGCCAAAACAAAATCATATAATTAACAAACGCCAAAGTACATGACAACCAGACGAAGAGAAATGCGCAGTTCATTGAAAATAATTCAAGCATTACACATAAATTCAAAGCACGAGACATAAAAAACATGTGAAATAAAAGTCGCTACAACGAGAGTCAATGTCCTAAAACTAGGGTGAGTGCTCGGATGAGGACAGTGGATGCCGAAACGATGGATGAGTGAAGTGAATGAAGTCTTCAAGCAGCCTGCGCACTACTTGAACCTCGGAGCGAAGAGAACGAACGTCTTCACGGATCTTCAATTGTGAAGTCTCGATGCTGCGCATCCGTGAAACGAGGTCACTCTCCTCTTCTTCGGTAAGAGTCTCTCTCATTGGACACTTTCCCTTAGAAATGGGCTTCCTCACGAATTCTCCGGTTTGCATTTCCCGAAGGATGTGTGGCCCTCGTCGAGTGATTCGCTCTTACGGTGTCGTCATACGAGTCCCTTTCTCCACTTGGTCGTCTTCATGAAGGTATGGAAAGAGAATCCAGCCCCGGTTGATCGTTTGGAAATAGTGCATGGCCTTGAGCGAGTAATCCGAGATCTCATGGCCGAGTGAAACGGGAACGGCTTTGTCCTTTGATAAATCCACTTGATGAAATTTGAAGATCGCCGTTAGGATGGAACCATACGGCATTACAGCCTAACGGGACCGTGAAGCGTAATTCTTCGACCGAAATAGGTCGCCCTTAACTTTCATCCAACTTGTGACAATCGTGGCAAAGTCAACTCGGTCATCATTTAGCACTCGGTACACCACATGTTTATCGATTCCGACTAACTTATGTTGCGTGTTTACCTTGGGCATTATACACTTGGTGAGTGCAACCAAAAGGAGTCGGATATTAATTCCGAAATCGTTGTTCTCAAAAGCCTCGTCAGTGATGTAGATTACGACTTTCGAACTCAAAAATTCCTTGACATCAATCTCCTTAACTCCAGATTCCTCAGTAATCGATTTCCCAGAATAGGAAAAGCCATCGGACGACAGAACAAATAATTGAGTCAAAATCTCCAAAGAGACTTTCACTACGGTTCCTCCAACCAAACTCCCTATGACTAAAGATGAAGAACCTTCACTCTCAGCAATGTGAAGATTCACATAAAATTCGCGAACTAACTCGGGAAAGATTGGTTCCTTACATTCAACAAAACGGGAAATTCCAATAGAAGAGAAAAAATCAGAAATATCAACATTCACCCGTTCCAGGCTGTGAAAATTGAAGAAGTAACAGTCCGTCAATTGTTCTTGAGGAAGGATTTCAGAAAAGACCCTGGAGGCGGTATATGACACGAAACGGGATGCATCATACTCTGGTTCGCGGGTGCGTTTTAAGCCTTTGTAAGTCTTTTCCATAGCTTTGCGGCCCTTGCTCGACATGAATATGAAAGGAATTGAAAGATTTGAAGAAGAAAATCGGGATTGTATGAATCGGGTTTAGGCTAGGGTTCTTGCTGAAAGGGGATCTGATGTGTTTGTGTACGTTATGAAATGATGAAAGTGTTTCTGGACTGAACAGGGTTTATATAGCGAACTGAACTGGTTTAATTAGCGTACGCAAAGGGTGTATAATTAGCGTACGTTATGAATATATGGGTAGCTCACTGGACTGTCCAGTAGCATATATCGAAATAAGAGGATTTTAATTAGCGCACGCAAGTGATAAGGGATAAGCGTACGCTATCGAAGACAAAAGTTAGCGCGCGTTAGCGAATGGAACGTTTCTAAGATATTGATTTCTCGAGTAGAAAACTAATTTCAAAAATTGTCTAGATGTCCCATACCAAGTTGCAAACGAATAGTATTAAATGATTCCTCGGGAAGAGGTTTCGTAAATATATCAGCAAGTTGGTCCTTCTTCCCGACAAAAATTAAGCAGATATCTTTCTTCTGCACATGATCGCGTAAAAAATGATGTCTAATATCTATATGCTTAGTTCTACTATGCAACACGGGATTTTTACTCAAATTAATAGCACTAGTATTATCACATAATATAGGGGTATTTTCAAAATAAATGCCGTAGTCGCGGAGTTGATTTTTAATCCATAATACCTGAGCATAGGCACTCCCTGCAGTAACGTATTCGGCCTCAGTGTAGACAAAGCTACACTGGTTTGCTTTGTACTTCCCCAAGATATTAAGCATGAACCGATGAAATGACATGTACCACTAGTACTTTTTTTTATCAATTTTGCATCCGCCGAAATCGGCGTCACTATATGCAATCAAATTAAAGTCCAAGCAAGAGCGATACCATAGACCTAGTCCGATGCTCCCATTCAAGTAACGAAAAATGCTTTTACAAGCAATTAAATGTGATTCCTTAGGATTAGCTTGGAATCGAGCACATAAGCATGTAGCAAATATTATGTCTGGCCTAGAAGCAGTTAAGTATAGCAAAGATCCGATCATACCTTGATATAATTTTTGATCTACGGATTTGCCATTTTCATCTTTTTCTAATTTCAATGATGAAGACATTGGCGTTGAAATCACTTTGCTACTCTCCATTTTGAATTTCTTTAGGAGATCGTTTGAGTACTTTGTTTGATGAATAAAGATTCCATCTTCGCATTGCTTGATTTGAAGCCCGAGGAAGAATGTTAATTCTTCCATCATACTCATCTCCAACTCTCCCTTCATGAGATTAGAGAAATCTTGGCACAATGATTCGTTAGTAGCTTCAAAAACAATGTCATCAACATAGATTTGGCAAACAAGTATATCATTATTCAATACTTTCACAAACAAGGTATTATCGACTTTACCTCTTTTATAATCATTTGCAATTAAAAATTGACTTAAACGATCATACCATGCTCGGGGTGCTTGTTTCAACCCGTAGAGTGCCTTGTTGAGCTTGTAGACGTGATCCGGAAATTGATGATCTTCAAAACCGGGAGGTTTCTTGACATAGACTTCTTCTTGAATATAACCATTCAAGAATGCACTTTTCACATCCATTTGAAATAACTTGATCTTTTTGTGAGCGGCAAATGCACATAACAAACGGATGGCTTCGAGTCGAGCCACGGGAGCGAAACTTTCTTCGTAATCAAGGCCTTCCTCTTGATTATACCCTTGTGCGACCAAACGCGATTTATTTCGAATTGGGTAACCGTCTTCGTCACACTTGATTTTGTGCACCCATTTAGTTTCGATAATTCTTTTATCTTTAGGAGCGGGAACTAAATTCCATACGTTGTTGTGCATGAATTGTACGAGCTCCTCTTGCATTGCCATCATCCAACTTTCATCATCAAGAGTCTCGGATATATTTTTGGGAACTATTTCGGATACGAAAGCACAATGAGCCATATATTCGGTGGTTCTCCTTCGAGTTTGAACACCGTCTTCAATATTTCCAATCACGAGATCTTTTGGATGGTCTTTGATGTGCCTCCAATCTTTCGGTAGACTCTCGATTGTCTTTTTTTGGATTTCCGAAATTTTCTCCATTTCGTTTGAGGGATGAGAATCCAGAAAAATACCTGCATCATCAAAACGTTCTAGCTTTCTCGGGGGTGAGATCATATCGTTGAATTTAACATGAATGGATTCTTCAACTTTATTTGTTCTAATGTTATAAACACGATATGCTTTGCTATTTGTAGCATAGCCAAGAAATATCCCGGAGTCGGATTTAGCATCAAATTTCCCCAAGTTATCCTTACCATTATTTAGGATAAACACATTGCAACCAAAAGGATGGAAATAAGATATATTTGGCTTTTTGCCCTTCCATAATTCAAACAGAGTTTTAAGGTTAGTTCTACGAACATGAACTCGGTTAATCACATAACATGCCGTAAAAATTGCTTCGGCCCAAAAATATTGTGGAAGAGAATATTCATTAAGCATAGTCCTTGACATTTCCTCCAAAGATCGATTTTTTCTTTCAACAACCCCATTTTGTTGAGGCGTTCTAGGAGACAAAAAATTGTGATTAATATCATATTTGTCACATAAAAGCTCAAACGGAGTGCATCAAATTCACCTCGGTGATCGGTGCGGATAGAAATTATAGAAAGACTTTTCTCATGTTGCACCAAACAACACCATTTGGAAAACTCGGAAAATGTATCATCTTTATGAGCAATAAATCTAACCCAAGTAAAACGGGAATAATCATCAACAATGACCAAAGTATAGAGCTTACCATTTAGACTAACATATCTAGATGGTCCAATCAAATCCATATGCACATTCAAGAATACGGCTAGTGGAAACCTCGAATTTTGGTTTGAAAGATTCTCGAGTATGTTTGCCTTTTATGCATGATTCACACTGTAATATCCGCATTTTTTTCCCGGTATTTTTACTTTTCGTTGTATTTCTCATTTTTAGTGGCCCTCGTGTAACTGTATTAATTTTTGAGAATATTTGTTTCGAGACTTTTTGTCATCCAGTTCTACGTTTATTGGTTCTTCCGTCGCTTATTGATCTGATTCTCGTAATTGTCATTCGGAACCGCTGTTTCGGGGTTGCCGTGGATCCATTCTATGTTATTATGCATTTTGAGATGTTCCGTTTGATGTTTCGTTCATGTTCTGGTGTTTTGAGCCGTTAGTAGTCCGTGCCTAGCGCGCGCTAATATTTATGCATAGCGCACGCTGGGGATTCCTTTGTAGCGCACGCTATGTTTGCTTCGTAGCGCGCGCTAGCGAGATGAGCCCTGAGAGTGGCAATGAACCTATTTCTGATCCCAGTCTTCTGGACTAATGGTTTAGCGCATGCTACGATGTCTAGCGCACGTTATTTGTCGAAGGCTAGTGCGCGCTAGGTATCAGTTAGCGCGCGCTAACGCGATTGTCCAGTACTGGGCAGTTTGTTCTGGACTCATTCAGGTGCCCAGGTAGCGCGCGCTACTGAGTCGTTGTTAGCGCACGCTATATAGTAGTAGTGCACGCTAACGGTCCAGGACAGTGAGTTCTGAACTGTAATATAACTGGGTAGCGCACGCTAACACTTAGCCGTTAGCGCGCGCTAAGCCGTGTGGCTATAAATACCCAGAAGTTGACCTTGGACGGATCTATTTCTCATTTCATCTCCTTCCCCGTGGCTTTGGCGATTTTGGGCGATTTCTTCCTCCAATCATCTCAACCATCATCTTCTTTGAGTTCTTGGTGTATAATAACAACATCAACACGAATCTTTCATCCTAATCCAAGGTAAATCTTCTAAGAACCCTACTTTTGGATAAATTGGGGGTTTTCGGGTTTTTCTTCGATTCGTTCCATGTGGTTGATTAATTCATGTTGAATATGATTAATCTTGTTAGTATTCTTGTTTTCCCTATGGATTTATGGTATATTTTGTGGTTGTTGCGTATTCGAGAGGGTTTGGTTGTGGTCCGCCCTCGTTGTTTTTATACGAATATACATGAACCATAGGCGAGTTTTCGGGTGTATTCCATTTCCGTATTCGTTTAGATTTGGTTGTGATTATGTTCTTCGAATCATTAAGTTCGGTTCCGTTGGTTCCTAGCGTTCATGGGTGCTTTTTCTTTCCGTTCGTTGCGTCGTCAATTATTCAAGGCAAGTATTTTTGGAAACCTTTATGCTTAACGTGAAATGGTAATGTATATTGTGTGTGATTTGCTCACCTGGGGAGGGTCCGACGGGGCCACGGAGGGAATCCAATGGTATTAGCCCTGGATTAATGAGTTTGTTTAGCTAGCCAGCTCGGGAGGGTCCTTAGAGGCCTCAAGTGGGATTTGTGGCTTCGTCCCGGTCCCACGCGATGCATGTGCGTGATTTGTTTTATGATATGGCCAGCTCGGGAAGGTCCTTAGAGGCATCGAGTGGAATTTGTGGCTTTGTCCCGGTCCTAGGCAATTGTGATTGACTGTTTGTTTCCAGAAAAGACATGTCTGGTTTTGGTTTTGAAATGATTTGGTGCATTGTACTATGAAACGTGTAAGAGAATCGTTTGCCTTGATTACCTGTACTAGCGTAATTGCTAACCCCTTTAGGGACCCGTTTTGGGGAAATTCTTGTTATGGATTTCAGGTTATGTTCTGTCGGACGAGCGGGCGCTGGGACAATACGAGGATGTTGGCCAGGGTCGTTGATATGTGCATTCGAGTCTTCTTATTTCTCTTGCCCCTTTCAATATGGTTCTTTCCCACATTTATAAACTTATAGATTGTACTCGCGAGTACTTAGGTTTTTCACTCCGAACTTCGTTTTGTATTAACTAAAGTTGTTATGTTGTCGGTTAATGTTTATTACACCGGTTGCTCCGGGCGTATTATTACATGTTGTATTATTTAAATGTGTGTCCTCACTAACTGAGATGGTGAGTCGAGTGATGTTTTCTTGTTTTAGCCTGGTGGATCCCATGTAGGGGTCCACGGCGCTGTAATATACTTCGAATATCTCGGGGGTGTTACAGAAAATGGTATCAGAGCGCTAGGTTTATGGATACCTAGGCTTGTCGGTTATTTGGGTCTAGTTGTGTTTTGTCTTGCACATTGTCACACCGCTGCCAGCATCGCAGTACTTCCAGTGTTCGTAAGTTTTCCTTACTCGACTCATTGTTTTCTCGTACCGTATTTCCGTTTCTTGAACTGTAGTTATTTTCCCTCTTTTACTTATCATCGAGTTGCTTTTTGCCACCTCTTAACACCAGCATGGATGCTGGAAGGGGCCGTGGTCGTGGTCGTGGTTGTGGCCGTGGACGCGGCCGGGGACGTGGGGCAGCCGGTGGGGCGGCCACGTCGTATTCTTCGGGAGCCGGCAGTACCAGTGACCGTCATAGCCATGCTTGTTCTCAAGATGGCGCCGACCTTGGTATTGCGGCTGTCATGCAGCAAATGGTGAACCAGATGGCAACTATAGCTCAGGTGGTTCAGAACTCGAATTCGGCCCATGCTAATCGGGGCGGAGCAGACCGTTGGCTTCAAGATGTCATCAAGATGCATCCTCCTCAGTTTTCGGGAGCATCAGACCCGATCGGCTGGGAAGGGTGAATCAAGAAGATATCTAAAGTCTTCGTTGCCACCAACTGTCCCGAGGACCGTAAGGTCCCTATTGCCCAGTACTTTCTCACTGGGGACGCTACTGACTGGTGGAGGCTGTTGGACCTAAGGACCACGTTGCTTCATGGGTGGAGTTCAAGGACCTAATGGAGACCGAGTATTGCCCGTGGCCGGTTAGACAGGCTCGAGTCCATACCTTCTATGATGCTCAACCGCGGGACATTACTGTCTCTCAAGCTATTACCGATTTCAACAAGGAGTTGGGCTACGTGAAGACCCAAGTTGTCGAGGAGAACGACAAAATTTTTCACTTTTCCAGGCGGACGAAACTTTCAATTCGGGACTATATGTCTGGGCTCGTCTGCACTACTTTGAAGGATTATCAGAGTAGGGCTCTTGCATACGATATGTCGGTGACGGCTAGTGAAGCGGCTCATGAGAGCAAGAAACAGAAGTCCGTTGGAAATTTTTCTGGTCCCAAGGGTGGAGGCCAACAGAAACCTCAGCCTGCAAATGTTCCTGCGGGCGGTTCGGCTTATTTTTCTGGGAGTTCTCGAGGTGCTGCCAGAACCTCCGTTCATGATCCCACATGCTTTAACTGTGACCAGTCGGGCCATAGGAACCGGCAGTGTCCTCATCAGAAGTTGACTTGTCATACTTGTGGTCAGTCGGGCCACAAGGCTCTCTTTTGTGAACAAGTCAGACAGATTTGCGAGACCCGTGATTCTTTTCCAGCACCTAGAGACCCGAGTGTGAACCAGGGCTCGTTTGCTCCGCAGTTTCCGCCGAGTGCCAGCCGAGGTAGAGGTCGGGGTCAGCCCGCTAGAGGAGGAGCTTCCAGTGTCGGCTCCGCCCAGTCGCGTATGTACGAGATGAGGAGGGCCGATGATCCAGCGGCCACTGTGGCGATAGGTACCGTTCATATCCATTCTCATCCTGTTAGTGTGCTTTTCGATTCTGGTGCTACACATTCGTTCATATCGTTGGAGTGTGTGCGCCGTTTGAATCTCGACTGTTTGTCACCTTGCGAGTCTTTCATCGTTAAACTTCCTAGCGGTGATAGGACCGTTGGCGATTAGAGATGTTAAACGGGCTAGCCCTAGCGGTTTCGGGCTAAACGGTCTGGGCCAAAAAAGCCCAGATTTAAACGGGCTAGGAAATATCGGCCCTAACGGGCTTCAGGCTAAACGGGCTAAACGGGCTAAATATTTAAAAAATCTATTTTTTTATTTTTTTATAAGTCATAAACAAAAAAAACAGTAACAATATATTTTATATATATAGTAACAACTATACTATAATATATATAACAAAAAATACACTTTTATGTATATACATATATATATATACACACTATATTAACAAATACAGTAATAATATATATTATATATTATATTAATATATATTACATATGTATTAATATATATTATATATATAATATTAATATATGTTATACAAATATATTACTGTAAGTTGAAATTAAGTGTATATATATATATACATATATACCGGGCTTCGGGCTAGCCCTCTCGGGCTTCGGGCTAAACGGTCCGGGCCAAAAAAGCCCGGATTTAAACGAGCTAGGAAATATCGGCCCTAACCCAGTTTTTTGGCAGGTTAAACGGGCCAGCCCGCCGGGCCCGAGCCCGTTTAACGTCTCTATTCGCGATCGAGAGGTCCGAGACTGTTCTGTGTTTATTTGTGAGAGGGCTTGGCTCTCTAATCTTATTGTCGTTAATATTGAGGGTGAGGATTTGATTCTCGGGGATGATTGGCTCGAGCGGCATGGCGCAATCATGAACTACCGCACGAGAATCATCACTATGTTAGCCGAGGACGGCACCGAGAACTCTTTCGCGGGCGAAAGAGGGGGAACCAGAAGTTCGTTATTAACGCCTTGAAGGCGATGACACTCCTGCGAAAGGGCTGTACCGGTTATTGGTGCTATGCCTTGAAGGCGGAGGATGGTGGAGTCAAGCTTTCGTCGATTCCCGTCGTGAGTGAGTTTCCTGATGTATTTCCTGACGAGTTACCGGGATTGCCACCGGATCGTGGGGTCGAGTTTGCTATAGAGTTAGAGCCGGGCGCAGCTCCGATTTCAAAGGCGCCGTATCACATGGCACCTTCAGAGATGGCCGAGTTGAAGAAGCAGTTGAGCGAGCTTCTTGAGTCGGGGTATGTTCGACCGAGCGCTTCGCCTTGGGGCGCACCGGTCCTGTTTGTACGGAAGAAGGATGGTTCACTGCGTTTGTGTATCGACTACCGCGAACTAAATAAGGTGAACATCAAGAACAAGTATCCTTTGCCGAGAATTGATGACTTGTTCGATCAGTTGCAGGGATTAATTTGAGATCGGGGTACTATCAGCTCCGGGTGAGGGAGTCCGATGTGCCAAAAATAGCTTTTCGGATGAGATACGGACATTATGAGTTTGTAGTTATGCCTTTCGGGTTAACTAATGCGACGACGGTGTTCATGCAGTTGATGAACAAAGTCTTTATCGAGTATTTGGATAAGTGTGTCGTCGTCTTCATTGACGATATTCTTATTTATTCAAGGAACGACTCGTGGGGGCGGATCACAAGCCTCTCAACCGTGGGGGCCGAAGTAAATATCTTATATATTTTTAAAAATACAAAAGATACATCATCCAAAATTATAAATAACAAAACATTAAAGCTAGATGTTAAATATAAAAATACCAAACATCGCTCATCAAAGTGGAACCCGTCGATCCTTCGCGGCCTTGAAATATTCTATAGTTTCATCCAAAGTAATCTTTTCAGCAAGTTCTCTTTCGATATACAAAACCAACTAGTCATTTAGAAAGACGGAAAGTGTTGGTTGAAGAGGACCAAGATTCATATAAGCTCGTCGAATTGTATCTTGTTGATTGACGGGATAATCATAAACTTGATGATGCAAGCGAGGGTCTCGTTCTAATGCACTAAGTGTAACACCCCCAAATCCTATTGGGTTATTACAGTGCCGTGGACCCCACGCCAGGAGATCCACCAGGCGAACATGACTAAAATACATTAAATTAAACAACAAGGGAAAATCATAGTCCCTACCATGATATCCGACACAATATTCCGATAAGAAATTTCAACGACAACGATGGGCCTACATGGCCAAAAATAAAATACAACATCCACGAGCATCTGCTCGAGTAACACATAATGACAATGACTGACAAATTGGAGAACACTCCAACTGACTGACCAACATGAACAACTCGGACTAGTATCGCTCGAATGCCTCGTCGCCATCATCATGCCCCTGTGTCTCAACTCTCTCCTCGCAAGCAGCTAAAACATGAAAACATGTTCCGCCCCCACGGGGTCAGTCATCCAGATAATGAACATCAAATACATGTATAACATGATATGCATCCAAAGGCAGAATGAAACGGCACAATGATAATAATAATACGAGATGCTCACAAACCAAGGTAAGAACCGAGCATTCGTGAAACACTATGCCCACGACATACTATTAATACCTGTTCAGCAGGTTAGAACATAAGTGCCCAACGGCGAATCATAATCATAGAGTACCATAATGAATTACACGACATGAACCAAATCAGAACTGAATTAATTATGAATCACAATGCCCGAAGGCTCCAATGAAATTACCAAGATAATCACAAAGGCCTGAAAGCCACTCAGCCAAAGCTGTCAAATATCACAATCACATGAAGCCAAAACAACCCGAAGCTGTATCGATTAGGGCCGAAGCAACGACACGAAGCCGTATCACCATTAGGGCCGAAGCCACGGCACAAAGCCGTATCATAATTAGGGACGAAGCCACAGCACGAAGCCGTATCACAATTAGGGCCGAAGCCACGGCATGAATCCGTATCACAATTAGGCCATCCAATGGCCGTGACCTACTGAATTGTAGGTGTTGGGAAACCAACCGCGAAGGTTCAAGCCCCAAACTTACCCATAATGAGATCACCCAGTGACCGTGACCTGCTGAATTGCAGGTGCTGGGAAACCAACCGCTCGAAGGTTCAAGCCCCAGACTTACCCATAATGAGATCATAAGCATGACCGTGACCTACTGAGTTGTAGGTGTTGGGAAACCAACCGCAAAGGTTCAAGCCCCAAACTTACCCATAATGAAATCATCCAATGGCCGTTGACCTACTGAGTTGTAGGTGTTAAGGGAAACAACCGCGAAGGTTCAGGCCCCACCAAACTTACCCCATAATGAAACCATCCAATGGCCATTGACCTACTGGGTTGTAGGTATTGGGGGAAACAACCGCGAAGGTTCAGGCCTCACCAAACTTACCCCATAATGAGCACTAGCCGAGACTAGCCTCCAAACATAATTAATCACAAACGGCAATGATCCCAAGATTACCGAATTCACAAGAATGATAGTGTGCTGCCTTGAATCGGCCAACACGACAACAATGACTAACGGATGGGTACCGTCCTCGGCGGTCCCAATTCAATACCTTGATTACCTTAGAATGGTCAATCGATAACAACGACACAACGGATGGGAACTATCCTCGATAGCCCCAATTCAATACCTCGATTGCCTTTGGCCAACCGATAACAGTGATGCAGCGGATGATTCAATATCTCGATTGCCTTAAAACGGCCAATCGATAACAATGATACAACGAATGATTGAGCACCTTGATTGCCTTAGAACGGCTAATCGATGACAATGATACAATGAATGATTGAGCACCTCGATTGCCTTAGAACGGCCAATCGATAACAATGATATAATGAATGATTGAACTCCTCGATTGCCTTAGAACGGCCAATCGATAACAATGATATAATGAATGACTGAACTCCTCGATTGCCTTAGAACGGCCAATCGATAACAATGATACAGTGAATGCCTCGGCACCTTTAATCGGCTACCGACGACGAAGATGATAACGAATACGACAATGCCTTCAATCGGCCAATACAACATGAATGACAGGACGCCGACACTAATAACAATGATTACAACAACATCTAGATCGACATCAATATTAACAACAACAACTAATACATCGATACCACGAACCGGTGATCGATAATAACATTAACAACGAATATCTCAATGCCTTACCGGCTATTAATGAATGATAATAAACATTTGGCATAATTGCCGGAGAGTATCGTATCGAATGATCCCCTAATATCAATGAACTTATGACGAGACTAAGTCTCGGAATGATACAACACATTCATACACATATATGATAACATTAATCTCATTGACTAGTACAAGTATAAAACTTGCCTCAACCGAAGGCGATGAAATCCTTCCACGAACAACGAACGGCGTCCTCCGATAAACACAAGTACTCGAACAACCTTGAATGAAATACAATTCATTCAATAACACTATATCAATCGAAAACAACATAACGATCGAAGGAAACTCTTTGAGGCATTTAATCGAACACTAAATGTTCAAAGTTTCTCAAGAACCTAAGAATCATCAATCGGGTTGAACGAATCGAAGATATGGATATACAATCCATAGAACACGATTAATAATGTTTACTAACATCAACCGATTCATCAAATTCGGACGAACAACGAAAATCAAGAAGAAATCTCGAAAAATCAAATTTTAGGAGATTTCAAGAAATTACCTCGATCCGACGAAGAACAATGATTTGATGTTGATATAATCGACAAGAATCCTCAAAAACGCTTAGAAATCGAGTGGAATCGACCAAAAACTCCATTTCCCGATTTTTCCCGTCGCCAGCCGCAACCGGGTGAAGAAATGATGAAAAAATGAGGGCTGGCCGGTCACTGCCTATATATGGCCGACAGGGTTACGGCCGTAACCGGAAGGGCCTTACGTCCGTAACCGGCATTCGTCAAAATCCGCCAGCGCCTGCCGATCACTTACGGCCATAACCGACAGGGCCTTACGGCCGTAACTCGGCACTTACGGCCGTACCCGGCAGGTCCTTACGGCCGTAACCGGCATTCGTCCGGAAGCTGCCTGGCACCCGTACGGCCGTAACTCTCGGCCCTTACGGCCATAACCGGCATTCGTCAGGCCATACCTGCCGATCACTTACGGCCGTTGTTGGAATATTTATTCCATACATTATTTAATTTGTGATTTGATAATTAAAGTTGCTAAACAATGGTACGCTTAAAACTTTTGAAGAATATGACAACTCCGATTGGAAAAACGACCATTTCAATTGTAAGGCAACTCAACTCCTTTATTGTGCCTTAAATCCGGAAGAACACAACCGGATATCATCGTGTGATAGTGCCAAAGAAATTTGGAAAATGCTTGAGGTAACACACGAAGGTACGTCTCAAGTCAAGGAGACGAAGATAAACATGCTCCTTCATGATTATGAATTATTCCAAATGAAGGACGACGAATCCATCTCGATTATGCTCGACCGATTCTCGGTCATCACTAATGGATTAGCATGTTTTGGAAAACCACTTTCAAGTAGTGAGAAAGTAAAGAAAATTCTCCGATCACTACCTCGAGAATGGGACGGTACGGTTACGGCAATAATGGAATCAAAAGATTTAAATACTCTCGATTTTAGTGCTCTCGTTGGTTCTCTTATCAACTACGAGATTGTCCTAAAATCTCGGAATGCCAAACCGAAACCGAAGGAGAGGTCGATAGCCTTCAAGGCTAAAATGTCGAAAAAGAAAGAAGAAATCCCGGTGGACGAAAGTGATGAAGAAATGGCATATTATGCCAAAAATATTAATAAGTTCCAACACTTATTAAACCGGAGAAAGAAGAACATCCAAGCGGGCGAATCGAAGAAACCCGACAACACTTGTCGATTATGTGGTAAACCAGGCCACTTTGCCAAAAACTGTCGAGTAAAGCAAAAGGAAGTTTTAATCGCAACATGGAGCGACGAAGATCCCGATGAAGATTTTCTTGAACAAAATAATCTCGCGCTCATGGCCCGGAGTTCATTCGACGATAGCGACGTCGAAATCCAAGTAAGTAATTCTTACGACGAACTTTTTGAAGCATTCGAGTTATTATATACGGACTATCAAAATGCTTTAAATGAAATTAAATTCCTCAAGTCTAAATATAAAACTTTGGAAATTGAAAATTCCAAAATACTTGAAAAAGGGAAATTTGTTGAAATCGATCATTCGAAATGCATTGAAAACGAGAATATTTTAAAGAATGATCTTTTAAAAGTTCAAGATGAACTAAAAATTTTGACAAAGAAATTCTCGTGCGGCAACGATAAATTTGAACAAATGTTATGTGTTCAAAAATATACTCTAAATAAAGAGGGATTAGGATTCAAACCACGTTCGAAAAACGAATCCGTCAATTTCAAAATACCCCGATGCGAAAAATGTTTGAAAATCGGGCATCACGTTTCAAATTGCAAAAGCCCTCGCCGGACGATAAAAATTAAGAAAATTTGGGTTCCTAAAGGAACAATCGTTTCAAATATCGTTCACGTTTCAAATCAAAAACCAACTATCGGTTGGATCCTCAAAACTTAATTTTTTAAAAAAGGGGAGAAGGAGATAATACTTTCAGGGGGAGTATTAATGCATATTCATTGGTATCATGCATATTTATATTTCATTTGATATACTCTATATTCTTATACTTTTTGATGAAGACAAAAAGGGGGAGAAGGAGATGAATTGAGATAAAAATGAGAAAAATCAAAGAAGTCGAAAAGAAAAGAAAAGCATAGAAAAAGGGGGAGTTGAAAAATGGAAAAACGACGGAGTCGAAAAATAAAGGAGATGTCGAAAAGAATAAGAATTGGAGAAACTAACGAAACGATCAAAGCCGAAAACTTTGATTCGTAGAAATATACATATATTTTTTTTCAGATTTTATCCAATTCAAGAGTTGTTTTGTAATCATCAAAAAGGGGGAGATTGTTGGAATATTTATTCCATACATTATTTAATTTGTGTTTTGATGATTAAAGTTGCTAAACAACAAAAGAACATTAAGGCGAAGCAAAACGACGATGCAATCGAAGATGCAAAAAGTTGCAATCTGGACTGCATTAGCGCACGCTAAAGCATATATGTTAGCGCACGCTAACGGGAAGAAATATGCATTTCAGCCAAGTTTCGAAGTAAGCTGAAGTGAAGTCAGCTGATGGGATAGCGCACGCTACACGGTATCATTAACACACGCTATCGAGCCTTGTTACCGTTGTGGAGGAATTCAAACACAGAATGACGTATGCAATGATGACAGCATTAGCGCACGCTACAAAGTATGATTAGCGCACGCTAAGATGTTTGAATCAAGTCAATCAGAACGTTGGGAAAAGCAGGTCAAAGTCAGCATGTCAAACAGATACTTTGACAATCCATGCAACGGATATATTGGATTAGCGCATGCTACAATGTGTTATTAAGGCACGCTAATACAAGAGGGTTATGTACGTAAGGCAGAAGGCATAACGTACGCTAAAGAAGAAACGAAGCCACTGGACTGAAACTGGGAACAGTCTAGCGCACGCTACAGGCACGCTAAGATATTAGCGCACGCTACCAGAGGAAGGCTAGCGCACGCTAGCAAGTCAAAACAGCCAGCAACGGCTAGTTTATGGGAAATGCCTATAAATATCATTCCTATGGTATTGTTTGAGTACAACAACTTCAAGCAAATGAGATATGCATCTGAGAATCATATACTTACATTGTTGTTGTAATATTGAGCTATATATTGTTAGTTTGAGTGTTTATACATTCAACCTTATACACGAGCGAGAAAAAGAAAAGATACGATTTGATTCGGTGTTATTAGGATCAAGGATCCGGCATTGTTAGAATCACAATCGCTATCTTAGTGAGGTTTATCTAGTACCGATAGAAAGCTAGAGTGGTTGATTCCTTATCCAATAGAAAAGGAAAAACGGTTTTACTCGGACCGATAGAAGACGAGCTTGTAACGGTAATCCCTCGACCGATAGAAGAGAGGCGTAGAGGTTTTGATCTTAAGCCTAAGGAAAAAGATACATCGAGAGAGGACGTAGGCTTCGTTAATAGCCGAACCTCTATAAATCCTTATGTGATTTATTTCCGCATTTTATTTACGCTTCCGCACAAAACGACGCAAATATCCGATAATATACCAACAGTCGTAACTTCGTCGAGCGGGCCGATTCAAAGCATGCGGCGTGGCTCCAGCCGTGGCCACTCCGACGGCCCGGACGACGCCGAAACCCGAACCTGAATATGAATCGAAGATACGGTTACGAAGTACTCGCAAAGACGAATCCAAGCACTAAGAGAACACACGATTACGACCACCCAAAGGCTCGAAATTCGACAACGGAAAGTAATTACCCCTAACTTTGGGAAATTACGAAAATGGCCCAAAACGTCCGAAATACACGATACACGATCGAAACACCAAGCCAAAGCTCGAACATGAATAATAACATTAAATGAACTTACGAGAAACTCGAAACAACAGTTTCAGATGAGATTCGCAAGAATCGAACTCAAGTGCGGAAAAGCCATTTAAGAACACGGAACTCAACAAAACGATACCGAAACGAACTCGGATGACAAAAAGTGCAGAATTAAATATTCTCGGAATGACTAAACGGTCACAACAAAGTCGCTAATATGGGCTTCTGCCAAAAAAAAGAAAATTACTGGAAAATCGAAATTGCGGATATTACATACTACCCCCCTTAAAAGAAGTTTCGTCCCGAAACTTAAAACAAATAGGGAGAAGCAATATCCCGCCAGGAAAAATCAACGAGATACACATGAACAAGAATGATCACAATGAATGATAATGAATCGAAATCCAACAAGGATCAAGAATGACTCACCGGGGTGAAATGATAACGTAATGAGTGACAGCTCAAATGAAATGATTGGAACCATTGTTCCCCGTGAAGTGAATGATTAGTTTGATAATTATAAGTCTCAACATGATTGATATATGATGAATGACTTATATGAATGAATGAACGACAAATGAAATGAATGATTATCCTATTACCGAGCAAAAATTAACTTGTTCAAAACCGGTGATGAACGTCCTATTGTATCACAATTAAAGCAAACAACAGTCGAACTCGTCGTCTGAGATGAAGATGCTCTCCCAACATGAAGACGACTAGAAAACGATCTCTTGGACGTAGGAGTCTGATGTCCCTCTGACATCTCTTTCCATACCAAGACAGGAAAGTCACGTGATAATTACAGATCTCGTATGAAGATTGCCTTATTATTACGAGACGGAATGATAAAAATGAGCATACACGCTCTAACACAATGAATGGATTAATAATGCAATAAAATGATCGTCGACATGACGCCGGAATATGATAAGATCGCATGAAAGATCAAGTGAGGTGACATGATTATCTAATGAAATTCTTGAAATGATTATCTTGAACAAGTTGACAAGGTTGAAAATTTGATCCGCAAGATCAACAACTGAATCGTGAGATGGACTGGATGATTAATGAATTAACTGAACAATGAGATTGACTGAGTGATGAATGAATTAACTGAGCGATGAGATTGACTGGGTGATGAATGAATTAACTGAACAATGAGATTGACTGAGTGATGAATGAATTAACTGAACAATGAGATTGACTGAGTGATGAATGAATTAACTGAAAAATGAGATTAACTGAGTGATGAATGAATTAACTGAACAATGAGATTGACTGAGTGATGAATGAATTAACATGATCGACAAGATCAAAGTGATGATTGAGGATTATTAACTGATGGATGAGTTGATCCTTATAGCTTGCATGGTCAAACGTACTCCAACACAATTAGTCATGAATCAATCATAACAATAATATCACATATAGGTTTCAACAAAGCATGAATAATTAATGACATGATGAATGTATGAACATAAAGAGAATCGAGTCCTTACACAGGCCATACGAAGCTTCGAGGTCTCATGATACTAGTCTTCACTGACGACGACTCGATGAATGAATGACTCGTGCAGTCGTACAAATTTCACGACTCACAAAACCCGACTGTCCAGATTGTCATAACCTGACAGTCCCACTACTACCGCATCGGTAGAGCCACATAACTCACATATCAGGGTATCTCACAACCCAATGCTCTTATACCATCTTCTGTAACACCCCCAAATCCTATTGGGTTATTACAGTGCCGTGGACCCCACGCCAGGAGATCCACAGGCGAACATGACTAAAATACATTAAATTAAACAACAAGGAAAAATCATAGTCCCTACCATGATATCCGACACAATATTCCGATAAGGAATTTCAATGAAAACGATGGGCCTACATAGCTAAAAATAAAATACAACAACATCCACGAGCATCTGCTCGGGTAACACATAATGACAATGACTGACAAACTGGAGAACACTCCAACTGACTGACCAACATGAACAACTCGGAATAGTATCGCTCGAATGCCTCGTCGCCATCATCATGCCCCTGTGTCTCAACACTCTCCTCGCAAGCACCTAAAACATGAAAACATGTTCCGCCCCCACGGGGTCAGTCATCCAGATAATGAACATTCAAATACATGTATAACATGATATGCATCCAAAGGCAGAATGAAACGGAACAATGATAATAATAATACGAGATGCTCACAAACCAAGGTAAGAACCGAGCATTCGTGAAACACTATGCCCACGGCATACTATTAATACATGTTCAGCAGGTTAGAACATAAGTGCCCAACAACGAATCATAATCATAGAGTACCATAATGAATTACACGACATGAACCAAACCAGAACTGAATTAATTATGAATCACAATGCCCGAAGGCTCCAATGAAATTACCAAGACAATCACAAAGGCCTGAAAGCCACTCAGCCGAAGCTGTCAAATATCACAATCACATGAAGCCAAAACAGCCCGAAGCTGTATCGATTAGGGCCGAAGCCACGGCACGAAGCCGTATCACCATTAGGGCCGAAGCCACGGCACGAAGCCGTATCACAATTAGGGCCGAAGCCACGGCACGGAGCCGTATCACAATTAGGGCCGAATCCACGACATGAAGCCGTATCACAATTAGGGCCGAAGCCACGGCACGAAGCCGTATCATAATTAGGACATCCAATGGCCGTGACCTACTGAATTGTAGGTGTTGGGAAACCAACCGCGAAGGTTCAAGCCCCAAACTTACCCATAATGAGATCACCCAGTGACCGTGACCTGCTGAATTGCAGGTGCTGGGAAACCAACCGCGAAGGTTCAAGCCCCAGACTTACCCATAATGAGATCATAAACATGACCGTGACCTACTAAGTTGTAGGTGTTGGGAAACCAACCGCGAAGGTTCAAGCCTCAAGCTTACCCATAATGAAACCAGCCAATGGCCGTTGACCTACTGAGTTGTAGGTGTTGAGGGAAACAACCGCGAATGTTCAGGCCCCACCAAACTTACCCCATAATGAAACCATCCAATGGCCGTTGACCTACTGAGTTGTAGGTCTTGGGGGAAACAACCGCGAAGCTTCAGACCCCACCAAACTTACCCCATAATGAGCACTAGCTGAGACTAGCCTCCAAACATAATTAATCACAAACGGCAACGATCCTAAAATTACCGAATTCATGAGAATGATAGTGTGCTGCCTTGAATCGTCCAACACGACAACAATGACTCACGGATGGGTATCGTCCTCGGTGATCCGAATTCAATACCTCAATTACCTTAGAATGGTCAATCGATAACAATGACACAACGGATGGGAACTATCCTCGATAGCCCCAATTCAATACCTCGATTGCCTTAGAATGGCCAACCGATAACAATGATGCAGCGGATGATTCAATATCTCGATTGCCTTAAAACGGCCAATCGATAACAATGATACAACGAATGATTGAGCACCTCGATTGCCTTAGAACGGCTAATCGATGACAATGATACAATGAATGATTGAGCACCTCGATTGCCTTAGAATGGCTAATCGATGACAATGATACAATGATTGATTGAGCAGCTCGATTGCCTTAGAACGGCTAATCGATGACAATGATACAATGAATGATTGAACTCCACGATTGCCTTAGAACGGCTAATCGATGACAATGAGACAATGAATGATTGAGCACCTTGATTGCCTTAGAACGGCTAATCGATGACAATGATACAATGAATGATTGAGCACCTCGATTGCCTTAGAACGGCCAATCGATAGCAATGATATAATGAATGATTGAACTCCCCGATTGCCTTAGAATGGCCAATCGATAATAATGATATAATGAATGATTGAACTCCTCGATTGCCTTAGAACGGCCAATCGATAACAATGATACAATGAATGCCTCGGCACCTTTAATCGGCTACCGACGACGAAGATGAGAACGAATACGACAATGCCTTCAATCGGCCAATACAACATGAATGACAGGACGCCAACATTAATAACAATGATTACAACAACGTCTAGATCGACATCAATATTAACAACAACAACCGATACATCGATACCGCGAACCGGTGATCGATAATAATATTAACAACGAATATCTCAATGCCTTACCGGCCATTAATGAATGATAATAAACATTTGGCATAATTTCCGGAGAGTATCGTATCGAACGATCCCCTAATATCAATGAACTTATGAAGAGACTAAGTCTCGGAATGATACAACACATTCATACACATATATGATAACATTAATCTCATTGACTAGTACAAGTATAAAACTTGCCTCAACCGAAGGCGATGAAATCCTTCCCCGAACAACGAACGGCGTCCTCCGATAAACACAAGTACTCGAACAACCTTGAATGAAATACAATTCATTCAATAACACAATATCAATCGAAAACAACATAACAATCGAAGGAAACTCTTTGAGGCATTTAATCGAACACTAAATGTTCAAAGTTTCTCAAGAACCTAAGAATCATCAATCGGGTTGAACGAATCGAAGATATGGATATACAATCCATAGAACACGATTAATAATGTTTACTAACATCAACCGATTCATCAAATTCGGACGAACAACGAAAATCAAGAAGAAATCTCGAAAAATCAAATTTTAGGAGATTTCAAGAAATTACCTCGATCTGACGAAGAACAATGATTTGATGTTGATATAATCGACAAGAATCCTCAAAAATGCTTAGAAATCGAGTGGAATCGACCAAAAACTCCATTTCCCGATTTTTCCCATCGCCAGCCGCAATCGAGTGAAGAAATGATGAAAAAATGAGGGCTGGCCGGTCACTGCCTATATATGGCCGACAGGGTTAATGCCGTAACCGGCAGGGCCTTACGGCCGTAACCGGCATTCGTCAAAATCCGCCCAGCGCCTTCCAATCACTTACGGCCGTAACCGACAGGGCCTTACGACCGTAACTCGGCACTTACGGCCGTAACCGGCATTCATCCGGAAGCTGCCTGGCACCCGTACGGCCGTAACTCTCAGCCCTTACGGACGTAACCGGCATTCGTCAGGCCATGCCTGCCGGTCACTTACGGCCGTAACCGGCACCTTACGGACATAACTCGGCCAGGCCAGGCCAGTTCCAAACTGTGCGGCCGTGGCCACTCCGACGGCACAGACGACGCCGAAACCCGAACCTGAATATGAATTGAAGATACGGTTACGAATTACTCGCAAAGACGAATCCAAGCACTAATAGAACACACGATTCCGACCACCCGAAGGCTCGAAATTCGACAACGGAAAGTAATTACCCCTAACTTTGGGAAATTACGAAAATGGCCCAAAACGTCCGAAATACACGATACACAATCGAAACACCAAGACAAAGCTCGCAACATGAACAATAACATTAAATGAACTTACGAGAAACTCGAAACAACAGTTTCAGACGAGATTCGCAAGAATCGAACTCAAGTGCGGAAAAGCCGTTTAAGAACACGGAACTCAACAAAACGATACCGAAATGAACTCGGATGACAAAAAATGCAGAATTAAATATTCTCGGAATGACGAAACGGTCACAACAGAGTCACTAAGATGGGCTTCTGCCAAAAAAATAAAATTACTGGAAAATCGAAATTACGGATATTACACTAAGATCAATTTTATTACTATTTATTTGAGCTTTTTTGCAAGGGTTTTCAGTAACCGGACACTAGGTGAAACTGGGGTATTATCATCTAGATTTGTTGTCTCTTCAACATCTTGAGAAGAAGAACTAACAATTTTTTCTTTTAAAAAACTCATGAATGATAGATTGAGTTTTCTTCATCTACATGTCAAATAAAATTAACAATTTTATCACATTTTAAATCAATTGAACTATCAAAGTATTAATAATTTCATAAAAAAATACTAGGGCAGGCTACAAAAGAATCCCAAAATAAAAAGACAAAGGGTGAAAGAGTAGAGGGCAAAACCTAATCGATATCGACGTCTTCTTTCTGCTGGACTGCTGGAGGCCGCTGCAGTTCTGGATGAAGACAATGGTCGTTGTGCTTCCTTCCTGGTCACGAACTGAAGGCGCTGGAGTGGGAAAGAAGTCCATCTTTCTTTTCCAAAAAGAGGTTATAACTTGTGTGGGCTGGGCTTTACTTAATTATACCTGGCTGGGCTCTACTATTTTTATTCAAAAAAGCCCAGGGGCCTTGGCCCCTAAAGGCCCCATAGGGCCTCCGCCCCTGGGAACGAGGAAGAGCATGCCCATCATTTGCGAGTAGTGTTAGACATTTTGAGGACCGAGCAACTCTATGCGAAGTTCTCGAAATGTGAGTTCTGGCTGAAGGAAGTGATGTTTCAAGGTCACGTGATTTCAGCCGAGGGGGTTCGTGTGGATCCGCATAAGATTGAGGTAGTGTTGGATTGGGCACCGCCCAAGAATGTGAAAGAGATCCGTAGTTTCTTGGGTTTAGCTGGCTACTACCGTAGGTTCGTCGAGAGTTTCTCGAAACTGGCTCGGCCACTTACACAGTTGCTCCAGAAGTCCGACAAGTTCGTCTAGAATGACGAGAGGCAGTCGAGTTTTGAGGAGCTGAAGAGGCGTTTGACTTGAGCCCTGATTTTAGTGTTGCTGTGTGGCAACAGGGGTTTTGCAGTTTATAGTGATACTTCGGGTCAGGGTCTTGGGTGCGTATTGATGCAGCACGGCAAGACCATTGCATATGCGTCGATACAGTTGAGACCGTATTAGCTTAACTACCCTACTCATGATTTGGAGTTAGCGGCAGTTGTTTTTGCGCACAAGATTTGGCGTCACTATCTTTTCGGCTCTGCATGTCAGATTTTTACCGATCATAAAAGTCTGAAATACATATTTACTCAGCGAGAGTTGAATATGAGGCAGAGAAGGTGGTTAGAGTTGATTAAGGATTATGACCTCAAAATCCTTTATCATCCGGGCAAGGCAAACGTCGTGGCCGACGCCTTGAGCCGAAAACCGGTTGCGTTGCGAATGCTTGAGATCCTTACGTCTCAATCTGAGCTTCAACGGGTTTTGATCGAGTTGGATGTTGAGGTTTTGTTGCGTGGAGCTGTCGGGCAACTTTGTGCTTTAGAGATTTCGTCGTCTCTGATCGATGAAATTAAGCTAAAGCAGTTGGAGGATCCGATGATTACTCAAATCCGAGAGAATGTTCTTAAGGGAAAGTCTCCTGGGTTTGTGATTCACGAGGATGGTGTTTTGAGATTCCAGAGTCGGCTTTATGTACCGAACGACTCAGAGTTGAGACAGAGTATTTTGCGTGAGGCCCATGCTACACCTTACTCCGTTCATCTTGGTTCGAGTAAGATGTACAAGGACCTGAGAAGGAATTTCTGGTGGAATGATATGAAGGAGGAGGTCGCACAGTTTGTAGCGAGATGTTTGACTTGTCAGTAGGTCAAAATTGAACATCAACGACCGGGGAATGGAAATGGGAAGATATATCGATGGATTTCATTACGAGTTTGCCGAGATCGAGTTCGGGCATGAATATGGTCTGTGTGATTTTTGATCGTCTGACCAAGTCGGCACATTTTCTGGGCATCAAGGACACTTGGGGCCCGGAGAAGTTGGCTCTTGTGTTTATCGCGCAGATTGTGAGGCTTAACGGTACTCCGAAGTCTATTATTTCAGATCGTGATGGCCGTTTTGTATCGCACTTTTGGCAGGCGGTGCATAAGGTGTTGGGTACTCGTTTGCGTTTGAGTACCTCTTTTCATCCTCAGTCAGATGGACAGTCGGAACGCACTATCCATACGTTCGAGGATATGTTGCGTGCTTGTGCTCTCGATTGGAGCAGTGACTGGGAGGATCATTTGCCATTGATCGAATTCACGTACAACAATAGTTGGCACGCGTCGATTCGGATGGCACCGCATGAGGCACTTTATAGGCGGCGTTTTCGATCACCGATTTGTTGGAATGAGGCGTCCGATTTGGTCGGGACCGAGCCGGATATCGCTTTAGAGACGAGACGGAAGGTGGAATTGATTCGGGAACGGATGTTGACTGCTCAGAGTCGACAGAAGTCATATGCCGATGTCCGTCGTCGACCTTTGGAATTCGAGGTGGGAGACCATGTTTTGCTAAAGGTATCGCTGACGAGAGGAGTTTTCCGCTTCGGGAAAAAGGAGAAGTTGAGTACGAGATTTATTGGACCCTTTGAGATTCTCGAGCGAGTCGGTGGGTTGGCATACCGTTTGGCGTTACCCCCGGCCCTGAGTCATGTTCATAGTGTTTTTCATGTTTCCCAGCTGAGGAAATATGTCCCGGATCCTAGTCGCGTCATCGATTATGGTGAGATTGATGTTGTCGAGGATATTACTTTTGAGGAGCGTCCTTTGAAGATTTTGGAGCATCGTGAGAAGCGACTGAGGCATAAGACCATCCCTTTGGTCAAGGTGCAGTGGTCGAGACATGATGTCGAGGAGGCAACTTGGGAAACCGAGGATAGCATGCTTGCTAGGTACCCCGAGTTGTTTGTTTCTTAAGTTTCGGGACGAAACTTATTTCTAGAGGGGTAGAATGTAATATCCGCATTTTCTTTTCCCGGTATTTTCACTTTTCGGTGTATTTCTCGTTTTTAGCGACCCTCGTGTAACCATATTAATTTTTGAGAATATTTGTTTCGAGACTTTTTGTCATCCAGTTCTACGTTTATTGGTTCTTCTGTCGCTTATTGATCTGATTCTCGTAATTGTCGTTCGGAACCGCTATTTCGGGGTTGTCGTGGATCCATTCTATGTTATTATGCATTTTGAAATGTTCTGTTTGATGTTTCGTTCATGTTCCGGTGTTTTGAAACGTTAATATTCCGTGCCTAGCACGCGCTAATCTTTATGCATAGCGCACGCTGGGGATTCCTTAGTTGCGCACGCTATGTTTGCTTCGTAGCGCGCTAGCGAGCTGAGCCCTGGGAGTGGCAGTGAACCTATTTCTGATCCCAGTCCTCTGGACTAATGGTTTAGCGCACGCTACGTTGTCTAGCGCATGTTATTTGTCGAAGGCTAGCGCGCAATAGGTATCCGTTAGCGCGCACTAACGCAACTGTCTAGTACTGGCAGTTTGTTCTAGACTCGTTCAGGTGCCCAGGTAGCGCACGCTATAGCTCGATAGCGCGCGCTACCGAGTCATTGTTAGCGCACGCTAGATAGTAGTAGCGCACGCTAACGGTCCACGACAGTGAGTTCTGGACTGTAATATAATTGGGTAGCGCATGCTAAGCCGTGTGGCTATAAATACCCAAGAGTTTACCTTGGACGGATCTATTTCTCATTTCATCTCCTTCCCCATGGCTTTGGCAATTTTGGGCGATTTCTTGGCAATTTCTTCCTCCAATCATCTCAACCATCATCTTCTTTGAGTTCTTGGTGTATAATAACAACATCAACACGAATCTTTCACCCTAATCCAAGGTAAATCTTCTAAGAACCCTACTTTTGGGTAAATTGGGGGTTTTCGGGTTTTTCTTCGATTCGTTCCGTGTGGTTGATTAATTCATGTTGAATATGATTAATCTTGTTAGTATTCTTGTTTTCCCTACAGATTCATGGTATATTTCGTGGTTGCGTATTCGAGAGGGTTTGGTTGTGGTCGGCCCTCGTTGTTTTTATACGAATATACATGAACTGTAGGTGGGTTTTTGGGTGTATTCCATTTCCGTATTCGTTTAGAGTTGGTTGTGATTATGTTCTTCGAATTGTTAGGTTCGGTTCCGTTGGTTCCTAGCGTTCATCGGCGCTTTTCCTTTCCGTTCGTTGCGTCGTCAATTATTCAAGGCAAGTATTTTTGGAAACCTTTATGCTTAACGTGAAATGGTAATGTATATTGTGTGTGATTTGCTCACCTCGGGAGGGTCCGACAGGGCCACGGAGGGAATCCAATGGTATTAGCCCTGGATTCATGAGTTTATTTAGCTAGCCAGCTCGGGAGGGTCCTTAGAGGCCTCGAGTGGGATTTGTGGCTTCGTCCCGGTCCTAGGCGATGCATGTGCGTGATTTGTTTTATGATATGGCCAGCTCGGGAGGGTCCTTAGAGGCCTCGAGTGGGATTTGTGGCTTCGTCCCGGTCCTAGGCAATTGTGATTGACTGTTTGTTTCCGGAAAAGACATGTCTGGTTTTGGTTTTGAAATGATTTGGTGCATTGTACTATGAAACATGTAAGCGAATGGTTTGCCTTGATTACTTGTACTAGCGTAATTGCTAACCCTTTTGGGGACCCGTTTTGGGGAAATTCTTGTTATGGATTTTAGGTTATGTTCTGCCGGACGAGCGGGCGCTGGGACAGTACGAGGATGTTGGCCAGGGTCGTTGACATGTGCATTCGAGTCTTCTTATTTCTCTTGCCCCTTTCGATATGGTTGTTTCCCACATTTATAAACTTATAGATTGTACTCGCGAGTACTTAGGCTTTTCACTCCGAACTTCGTTCTGTATTAACTAAAGTTGATATGTTGTCGGTTAATGTTTATTACGCTGGTTGCTCCGGGCGTATTATTACATGTTGTATTATTTAAATGTGTGTCCTCGCTAACTGAGATGGTTAGTCGAGTGGTGTTTTCTTGTTTTAGCCTTGTGGGTCCCATGTAGGGGTCCACGGCGCTGTAATATACTTCGAATATCTCGGGGGTGTTACACACACAAATGCTTCCGATCAAATTTGAGTTTGGGTAATCCACGGACAAGATCGTGTCTCGATAAAATAGAGATGATGGGTAGAGATGTATGCCCCAATTTACGATGCCATAAATATGCATTATCATCCAAAGTAATAAGGCACTTTTCATCAAATGAACTTTTATCATTAAGATCAACAATCTAAATGTTTCCACATCTCAAACCGATGAATGTAATTTTATTATTTCTAAATGTCGTGCAATGAGTTTGCTCAAAGAGAATTTTAAAACCTTCATCACATAGTTGAGAAACGCTAAGTAAATTGTGATGCAAACCTTCAACAAATAATACTTTGTTGATAGAGGGAGAAGGTTCCTTACCTACTTTTCCGATGCCTTTGATCTTTCCCATTTGATTGTCGCCAAAGGTCACATGTCCTTGTTCTTGATATTCGAGGTCTTCAAATAAGTCCTCGGAGCCGCACATGTGCCTTGAGCATCCGCTATCAATGTGCCACTTGCTTTTCCTTGGTGTCGGTACCTACAAAAATAGTGTTTCTCGGTTGTTTCAGTACCCAAGCCCTTTTGGGTCATCCAAAGTTAACGATACTTATAGCATTCGGAACAATTGTTCCTTTTGGAACCCATATTTGTTTAACTTTGATGGTTCTCAACTTTGAACGAACGTTATCATGAACTCGTTGTTTGAAAGGAGTTTTTGAATTCTCGGCTTCGGTTTTCTTTATCTTGTCAAGATTGATAAAGGATTGTTCCCTTTTAAATGGGTCGAAACCAAGACCGTGTTTTAACAATGGGGATTTTTGAATGTGTTGGGATTCGGTCCAGCATCCTGCCTGCATGGACTTAAAAATGCGCGAGGCGCAGCTTGCGATTCGACCTGTGAGATCTGCACTAGAAAGTGGTTAAATAAATTGATTTGGACTACTCATACCAACAAGATGCATCTTTTTTTCTGGCATCCATCTCATAGAAACTCCAAAGTTAAGCGTGCTTGGCCTGGAGTAGTTATGAGATGGGTGACCCCCTGGGAAGTTTCTCAGGTGCGCGTGAGTGAGGACAAAGCGCGCTAGAAATGACTCGTGTTGGTACAGTGAGGATAGTCCTCATCATTCTTGGGACCAACAATTGGTATCGGAGCAGGTCACATGTGCGGATTCCCTCGAAGTATCCTACAGTGGAGGCTGCCAGAGTGTTGGAATTAAGAGGCTGGCATGCAACAAATGTTGCCAGTTGGCCGGAACTAATATGTTGGCGCTGTGGAGGTTGTCAGGTGCTGGAGGGCTATGTGATCAAATCTAGTATGCTGGAACTAAGATACTGGTGTATCAGAAGTAAACGGAGCTGGAACAAATGCTGATGTCAAGAATTGGAGGACTGTGTGAATGAATCCAGCCGCTAGAGGGCTATGTGATCAAATCTAGTTCGCGGAGGTTTCCAGACTATGGGGTTGAGATGCTGGCAGATACTGGGAGGGGGATTGTTGGGATTCGGTCCAGCATCCTGCCTGCATGGGCTTAAAAATGAGCGAGGCGCGGCTTGCGATTCGAACTGTGAGATCTGCACTAGAAAGTGGTTAAATAAATTGATTTGGACTACTCATACCAACAAGATGTATCTTCTTTTCTGGCATCCATATCACAGAAACTCCAAAGTTAAGCGTGCTTGGCCTGGAGTAGTTATGAGATGGGTGACCCCCTGGGAAGTTTCTCAGGTGCTCGTGAGTGAGGACAAAGCGCACTAGAAAAGACTCGTGTTGGTGTACTATGAGGATACTCCTCATCATATTAGGACCAACAGAATGGATAAGAGCTTTTTGAATTTCTCGTTTCCGAGAGTAAATTTGTTCAAAATATATTTTAGCTCCTTCTGAGTTTTCGTCAACTCAATTTTCAAAACGTTTTCTTTTTTAAGGCATAAGGTATGGTCGATTTCAGTAGTTTTGCCTTTGTTTTGAAGAGAGAATTTTCCGAGTTCTAAAGATTTTATTTTCTTCTTTAAAGACATATTCAATTTAACCATCTCGTCGTATTCTATGTTCAAAGATTCAAACGCACTTAATAACTCATCGTCATGATGAACCTCTTGTGAATCGCAAAAATCGAATGTATCATATTCATCATCATTAAGTTTAGAACTTACCTCGATTTTGCTTTCGGAGTCGAGTGCCAGAAATGCGAGATTGGCATCGAGAGATCTTTCAATCTCCTCCTCGTCATCACTCCAAGACGCGATTAGAACCTCCTTCTTTTTGAATCTTTCGACTTGAGGCTTTAAAGAGAATCCTCGACATTCCTTGGCATAGTGACCGGCTTAACCGCATTTTCGACAATTATTGTCGAACTTCTTTATAGGAACATAGCTATTCTTCTTTTGTTCCGCCTTACCATCCCGACCAAGGAAATTTCGCCTTCTTTGAATTAGATTTTTATACCTTCTAAAGTTCTTGGCGTAGAGAGCAAGTTCCTCGTCATCTTTATCCTCGGGAACATCTTCCTCAACATCGCTATCAACATTGAATGCACTACTTTTTCACGAGGCTTTGGTTTAGTACCTCTAGACTTGAGAACGATCTCATAGTTGATGAGTGACCCGATGAGGGCACTAAACTCGAGCTTGTTGAGATCTTTGGACTCCATGATTGCGGTGACCGTGGCATCCCATTCACGTGGCAACGAGCGAAGAATTTTCTTAGCTTTGTCGCTACTAGATATAGGCTTTCCGAAAGATGCAAGTCCATTGGTTATAGCCGAGAACCAATCCAACATATTGGTAATCGTTTCCTCGTCCTTCATGGAGAAGAGTTCGTAGTCATGAAGAAGCATGTTGATTTTAGTATCCTTAACTTGGGTGGTTCCTTCATGAGTTACTTCGAGGATTTCCCAAATTTCCTTTGCACTTTCGTAGGAAGATATCCTATTGAGTTCTTTGGGATTCATGGCACAATAGAGAAGTTGAGTAGCACGTGAATTGACGTGCGTGTTCCTCCAGTCCTCGTCGTTGAACTCGTCGAACTTTTTCAACGATCCATATTCTTTCTTGGCAAGTTTCGGACCAAGTGCAATGACTTTCCAAATTTCAATATCATAGGCTTGAACGAATATAGCCATTTTCTTTTTCCACGTCATGAAATTGGAACCGTCGAAGAAGGGAGGACAGTTGAGAGCATTTCCTTCGATTTGGCCAAGAAATGCCATTTGCGGATCTTTTTCCCTTAGGTGGTTAAACCCTTAAAAAGAGACCATCTCCGATACCAACTGAAGAGATAAATCCACCACTAGAAGGGTGGTTGAATAGTGGTAATGCGGAATATCGAACTTTCTCGCGAATAAAAGAAAATAGTGTGGAAAGTAAAAGACTCAAAGATTTATAGAGGTTCGGCAACTTGCCTACGTCCTCTCTCCGACTTCTTTTTCTATTGGCTCAAGAACAACCACACACTTGTCTCGTCTTCGATCGGTCCGAGTACAACAACCGTTACAACCGCTTGTCTTCTATTGGTCCAAGCACAACCACTCTCAAAAATAAACTTTTGTATCTAGTGTTCTATCGGAACTAGATAATCATAACTTACGAATATTGGAGTGTAATCCTAATAATGCCGGATCAGTGACTCTAAATTCATTTCTCTAATGCTCTTGTATGAGTGATGCAACACTCGCAACCAAATGAAAAGAATACAAAGTATACTAAATATTATAATGTGTATCACTCTTTGTATATTTTTCCTCATAACTTAGAATGCAATAATAGATAGAAATCTGAGCTCAAGAATGCTTTGATTGCTTGTATACTTGAATGCTTAAAGTTGTGTGTGAGATACCTAAGTCCTATGGGTATTTATAGTGTCAAGTCCTTCTTCGTATACTGAAAAATGTATTATTAGCGTGCGCTAATAATCCTTCATAGCGTGCGCTAACGAGCTTTGACTGACTGATCTGAACGGTCATTAAACTGTACCAACGGTCATAATATACGTCTAGCGTGCGCTAGTCGGTCTTCTGTAGCATGCGTTATCGTCGGTCAACAGGTCTTCACTTTTGACTGTTGAATCTTGTAGGTTTGTCTCCTCAACGTCTCTTTTCCAACGGATAAAATGTACTTAGCGTGCGCTAGTACATATACATTAGCGTGCGCTAACATTATTTTATATTAGCTTTCCAGATTTTACGGATCTCCTTTTTGACGTTTGCGTTCCAACGGATAAGTTGACTAACGGTAGGAATTTGAATGCTTAGCGTGCGCTAACACATGTATTGTAGCATGGGCTACAACTTTTCCATATAACATACGTTAGCTTGTTTAGCGTACATAATAGCTTCCTTGTTTTGAGTCCAGAGCCTACTGGACTACCAACATGATTTCCGATAGCGTGCGCAAGGTTTGATATGTAATGTGCGCTAACACCTCTGAATAGCATACGTAAGTGTACGTCCGTAGCGTGCGCAAATGCTTTTCCTTTTTCTGTCCAGACCTTACTAACTCTCTGTCTTGAGTGCGATAGCGTGCGCTATAGATAGATGATAACGTGCGCTAAGATTAACAACTTAGCGTGCGCTGATATTATGTGCTTTGCATGCGCTATACATCAGGTGACTCCAACTTGACTGCAGATTACTGACCTGGCTGCAGATAACTTTCCCTCGATAGCGTGCGCTACCATTCAGATAGCGTGCGCTAGGAACATGATTTTCCTTCAATGTAGCAGCTCGATGGGATAGATTTTGTTAAGTGTTTTGAATATAATCATCATCAAAATACTTTGAGTCAACAATTTATCATCATCGTGATCATCCTTCTCCGTCCGAATCGAGGTATATTTCGTTAGAACCCTAGTTTTCGGGGATTTCAGGATTTTGACATGATTTCACCATTTGAACCCGATTTAACTTCGATAGGTTGTTAGATTGTGATTATATAGTCGTAGTCCCTTACTTTCAATATAGTTTATAGGATTAAACTTCTAGGTTTTCATAGCTAATAGATTGGAATCGTTTATGACTTCGTAGTGACCGGCGAATTGTTCCAATGGGTAGAATTAGGATGAATTCCGACGTTTCCGCAATATTGAGATTTTTTGTATATCATTATTATATTAGGAACGGATTTGTGAAGATTATTCGGGCCGAAACCTTTCCTTTCACCGTTTCTGTCTCGTCGTGTATTCAAGGCAAGTACATGTATTACATTCTGTTATGTGTGTTACGGTTTCGGTATGAATGATGAATTATGATCTTTTGGGTGTGTGAGTTATTTGTCCTTCCACTCGGAGCGTTCGACGGGACGTTTGGGGGTCGATACTAAGGGGTACGGCCGCGGAAGTGGACTTGGGTGCGTGTGGTTGAACTTCCACCCGGAGCGTTCGACGGGGCGTTTGGGGGCCGATACTAAGGGGTACGGTCGCGGAAGTGGTTTCCCACTCGGAGCGTTCGACGGGGCGTTTGGGGGTCGATACTAAGGGGTACGGCCACGGGTTACCAGTTGTGAATGTTTGTGATATTGTGATGAATTCTTAAACTGTTTTGAATGCCAATGTGATATTCCGGAATATGGCTTTTCAAATATTTTCTGGAGATGACTATATAAATCGTATCTGTATATAATGTAGTGTAATTGTGTACTTGCACTAGCTATTCGAATGTTAACCCCTTAAATGGGGGAAATGCGTCTTACGCATTTCAGACATTGGTCGAGCTGAGGAGCTGGCACGGGATACGCATGCAAAGGATGGACCGGCATGATGATGAGGCTCGAGTCTGCAATAGATGTTTTGTTATTATGTCTACTTGGGTGTTGGATATTATTTGGTTTCTTTAATCTTGGTTAAAGTCCCCTGCATGGGCAATGAACTCGTATTGACTTGTACTTCTTGATGTCCGATTAAAATGTTTTGGCCGAGGCCACGACCCTATTTTACTATGATTATTATGTCTTATGAGAATTGTCTGTGGATTTTGTGTCATGTGTTAGCATGGTAGACCTTATGAAGGTTTTATGGCGTGTAACGTCCCTTAAGTGAATTTGGGGTGTTACATTTATGGTATAAGAGCCTTAGGTTATGAATGCCTAGGTTGTTGGTTAATTTTGGGTCTGTCAGTCGTGTCGTTAGAGTCAGTTGTTGAGCCTAATATCATCATGCTACCATCTCTTCGTGCGACCTGTGGATGTAAGTCCCCTCAAACTCTTATATTTCTGTAATTCATTTCCTTGTGTTGTTTGGAATTACAAATTGTTGTACCGACCTTGCAAACTGTGAATTTTTCTGATCTTGTTCCTTTCATATCTTTTCTTCAGTATGTTGAGAGGTCGCGGTAGACCAGCTAGGGGGCGCAGCCGAGGCCATGGTCGTGGTGCAGATATTGAGGAAGCTCCGCTTTCTCAGTCCTCTACAGGTTCGGCCTCTCATTCAGTGCCGAACACTCTACCTATGAGTTCTGACAGGCAGCAGAATTTGTCAGTCAGTCTAGATCAGCCGTCGGGGAGTAATTCCGACATGGGAGCTACTGCTGTGCTTCAGCAGTTGGTAGCTCAGCTTGCCCAGATAGCTCAGGGTGGACGCCAGAATCCGCCCCCGACTCCTGAGGATGAAGCTAGTAAGTGGCTTCAGAAGGTAACTAAGATGCACCCTCCTCATTTCACTGGTAGTACTGACTCCCTCGGTTGGGAGAATTGGATTTTTCAGTTGGGAAGGACTTTCGATGCCGTAGCTTGTCCCGATGACAGGAGGGTACATATTGCTCAGTACCTCCTGGATAAGGAAGCTGCGGAATGGTGGGAGGCTGTGGCGCCCAGAGACCACCCAGCCACTTGGGAGGAATTTAAGACTGCTATGGAAGCAGAATATTGTCCACCGCCAGTCAAAGAACGCAGGATTGTGGAATTCTTCACTGCTACACCTCAGGATGTGCCGATTTCTCAGGCCATCGTCTCTTATAATCAGCAGTTGGGATTCGTAAAAGATTAGGTGAGGACTGAGGCCGATAAAATCCGTTATTTCAATATGCGCATGAAGCCGCATATCAGACAGAGTATGGCACCGCTCATGTGTGACACATTGAAGGAATACCAGGATCGCGCCCTAGCGATTGAGATGGCTGTCCCGGAATCAGAGTTGGGTTCCGAGGCCAAGAAACAGAAGACAGCTGGCAGTTTTTCATCCAGCAAGAGTAGCCGATTTTCGAAATCTCAGTCTGCTCCTACATCTGGGAAGAGGCCGTTTCATCAGGCCGGTGGATCTCGTGGTAACTGTTCGATCGATCTGTTGCATACGCGCAGAGTTTGTTTTAACTGCAACCAATATGAGCATTTGATGAAGGATTGTCCATTTCCTTTAGTTACTTGCTTTACTTGCGGACAGACCGGGCACCAAGCAACTCATTGCGAGAGGGCTACCAGAGCCGCCAGAACTCCGAATACCATTGCCGTTCAGAAGGAGCTTAGCATCGATCAGAAGACTCCAGTCACTCAGGTTCCTCAGAGTTCGGGCAGTGGTAGGGGTGGGGTCAGCCGGACCGCCGAGCTGCATCTACTTCAGGCTCAGTCCATCCTCTATTGTATCAGATGAGGTGCACGGAGGAGGCAGACGTTCCGGTGGCGTCAGGTACCACTCAGATCCTTTCTCATCCAGTTTCAGTGCTTTTTGATTCGGGTGCTACCCACTCTTTTATTGCTTCGGATTGTGTGTGTCGTATTGGTATTGACTGCTTGTTCGAGTGTGAACTATTTGTAGTGGGTATGCCTAGTGGGGATCGTATGGTTGGGAATCGGGAAGTTAGGTTGCCCAGTGAGGATCGGGAGCCGGGATTGGCCCTCAAATCTCATTGTTGTAGACCTTAAGGGCGAGGATTTGATTCTCGGGGACAATTGGTTGGATAGTCACGGTGCCATCATGAACTATCGGACTCGTACTATCTCGATAGTGGCTGAGGATGGCACAGAGCATACACTTGTTGGTTGTAAGCCGGGTAGATCGGGTAATGTGATTAGTGCCTTGAAGGCGATAAAACTTCTGAACCATGGTTGTGTATGCTACTGGTGTTACGCTTTGAAGGCGGAGAATGGTGGAGTTGAGATGTCGTCGATTCCAGTTGTTAGTGAGTATCCCGACGTATTTTCGGATGACTTGTCGGGATTACCACCGCAGCGGGAATTGAGTTTCCTATTGATCTAGATCCAAACGCGGCTCCTGTTTCTCGAGTGCCGTACCGTATGGCACCGTCGGAGATGTTAGAATTGAAGAAGCAGTTGGGAGAATTGCTAGATAAAGGGTATATTCGACCGAGCGCATCGCCTTGGGGTGCACCTGTGTTTTTTGTTAAGAAGAAGGATGAGTCGCTTCGTTTATGCATCGATTATCGAGAATTAAATAAGTTAACCATCAAAAATAAGTACCCTTTGCCCTATATTTATGACTTATTTGTCAGCTTCAGGGAGCGACGGTCTTCTCGAAAATTGATTTACGATCGGGCTACTACCAGTTGAGGATTTAGGATAGCGATATACCGAAAGCTGCTTTTCGGACGAGATATGGCCATTACGAGTTTGTGGTTATGGCCATTACGAGTATCTAGACAAATTCGTAGTCGTCTTTATCGACGACATTCTTATCTTTTCTCGGAGTCAGGAGGAGCACGCCTTACATCTCCGGACTGTGTTAGATATTTTGAGAGTTGCGCAGCTGTACGCGAAGTTCTCTAAGTGTGAGTTTTGGATCAAGGAAGTGATATTCCTCGGGCATGTGATTTCAGCGGAGGGAGTTAGGGTAGATCCGCAGAAGATAGAGGCAGTGACGGCTTGGGAACCGCCGAGAAATGTGAAGGAAGTGAGGAGTTTTCTGGGACTTGCAGGCTATTACCGTAGATTCGTCGAAGGATTTTCTAAGATCGCTAGACCACTCACCCAGTTACTCCAAAAGACTCAGAAGTTTGAGTGGACCGCAGACAAGCAGGACAGTTTTGATGAGTTGAAGAGACGGTTGACTACCGCACCCGTTTTAGCATTGCCTCAGGGGAACGAGGATTTTATGGTTTATAGTGATGCTTCGGGCCTCGGACTTGGATGTGTCTTGATGCAGAGAGATAGAGTCATTGCTTATGCGTCCCGTCAGTTGAAACCTTACGAAGCAAACTACCCTGCGCATGATTTAGAATTAGCAGCGGTCGTTTTCGCTTTAAGAATCTGGAGGCATTATCTCTATGGGTCGCCGTGTAAGATTTACACGGACCACAAGAGTTTGAAATATATCTTCAGTCAAAAGGAATTGAATATGAGACAGCGTAGATGGTTGGAGTTAATTAAAGATTATGACCTTGAAATTCTTTACCATCCGGGTAAGGCTAATGTGGTGGCAAACGCGTTGAGTCGTAAGCCGATGGCACTACAGATGTTAGAGACACTTACGCCTCAAAGCAAGATCCAGTGGGATTTGATTTGTCAGGATATCGAGGTTTGGGTCCAGAGAGTTCAGGGCCAGTTATGTGCGTTAGAAATCACTTCGTCCTTGGTTGATGATATCAAGGCGAGGCAATATGATAATCCATTTTTAGTCCAGTTGAGAGAGGACGTAAAAAAAGGGAAAGCCCCTGGATTTGTGGTTCAGGATGATGGAGTTTTGAGATTTCGCGGCAGATTATGTGTACCGAGTGATATTGAGTTGAGACAGAAGATCTTGAATGAAGCTCATACTACACCTTACAACATACATCCTGGTACGAGCAAAATGTATAAGGATGTAAGGAGTAACTACTGGTGGAGCAATTTGAAGACGGACGTTAGCGAGTTGTGGCGAAGTGTTTGACCTGTCAGCAGGTTAAGATTGAGCATCAACGGCCCGCGGGGTTATTACGACCACTTCCCTGTAACACCCCAAATTAGGCGGATATTACAGTGCCGTGGATCCCCGACTGGGACCCACCAGGCGAATGAAAACTGATGAATTAAATAATATAATTGTAGTACCGAACCACATTATATTACCAAATACTCCGATGAGGAGTTTAAGTACAACACACCAGGACAATACCAAATACTAGTATATTTTATATGGAGATAAAATACACAACACTGAATGAAACGGAGTATCCAAATGGAAATCTGCAGCGGAAAAATAAATGACGACAACATGAATGACTGAAAGGATTGGGGCCCCCTACTAGTATCATTGGGACTCCTCGCCGTCAACGTTCTATTCCCGTGCTTTTGCCTTGCAGCGACTTGAAAACAAAATCCCCCAACGGGATCAGTTACACAGAACAACAATTCTCAAGGGTTGAAAATACACAATCATGATATATCTTTAGTTATGAAATATCCTTAGTTATGATTTAAGCTGATGAGGAGTATCATAGTACGCCCGTAATGTTCTGTGCAGTGTACAAGACGAATGGCCGGACACACCCGTCCTTGTACCTAATTAGTCTCACGGAGGTAATCGTTACCGTGTGCACAGTCCAATGTATCGATCCCAATACATGACCATCGCGTGCTCGACTAAAAATTCCACACATCCGCACCCGGCCACGCAATATGAACTCAGAAGGTCATATGAACGAGAATGACCATAATGAATATCAATGAATAATAATCCGACAAAGTCAAGAATGACTCACCGAGATGAAAATAATAGTGAAGTGATTGATAGCTCAATGAAATGATTGGAACCGTCGTTCCTCGTGAATGAAGTGATTACTCGACAATTACAAGTCTCAATACGATTAATACAATGATGAATGAATTATGATTATGAATGAACAACAACAAAAAGGAATGAGTATCCTTTTGACCGAGTAAGAATTAACTTACTCAACACCGATGAAGAATGTCCTTCCACGAACAAACGTCCTAAATGAAATGTCGATCGATCGAACAACCTTGAATAACACAATTTCGAACAATCCATTCAACATACGAATCAAACACGATGATAATCAACTCAAAACGTCAATACGACTAAACCAAGTTCATTGGGGCATTATATCAAACACGTTGTGACCAATCTCCGATTGTTTACAATCAATCCTCAATTATACCAACATTAAATCCCCAAGAAGTGTTTCAAACCAACAAAACATCTTCAATACGATCAACAATCCAAAATGAATATCCAAATTCGTGATTTCAACAACAATTAATCAAAAACCCCCAAATCCAACTTAATATTCAAAGTGTTCTTGAATAACCTTTCAATAATCCAATGAATATTCAAACACACTCGTAATCATACGTACATCCCTTCATACAACATGATTATAACGTCCAAAACATCACATCTCAACACAAAATCGAAATTCAAGATGTTTGAAGAATATTACCTTTGAAGATCCAAGCACTTTGATCCGATGAACACGCGTTAGATCGACTATCCAAGCTTCACAACCGAATGAAAATGATGAAAACCGAGTATTCAAGTGATTGATGAAGAAAGATCTATTCCTCAAGCTCTCTCTCTCGGACAAGATGAAGGAAATGAGAAAAATGAGGAAAAGTCCCGTCCAAGATCCTTATAAACTGCCGGGAGTTACGGCCGTAACTCGGCCTTCTTACGGCCGTAACATCCCAGGTCAACGGCCTTACGGCGTAACGGCCTAACAAATGACGGCCGTAACTTCGGCTTCGTCGATCACTGATGACCTTACGGCCGTATCGTGCACGACTTACGGGCGTAACTCGCCCTCGTCTAAAACACCTGCCGACATCCTTACGGCCGTACCCGCACACCTTACGGGCGTAACTCGGACGATACGGCCGTATCCGGCCAAACTTACGGGCGTAAGCCCCCTTCGTCGAAAATGACCAGGCACCCTCCCTGTAACGTACGGCCGTATCCGGCCAAGCCTTACGGCCGTACCTTCCTCCTCTCACGGCCGTATGCCGCAACCCTTACGGCCGTAAGTCCCTCTCGTCCAGCACAACCTGAAAAACACGAACACTCCTTACGGCCGTATCCTGCCCATCTTACGGCCGTAACTCGCCTTCGGCCAAAAACGCCTGGGCACCCTGCTCGACACGTACGGCCGTAACCGACCAAGCCTTACGGCCGTACCTGCTCAACTTACGGCTGTATGCCGCAACCTTACGTCCGTAAGTCCCGTTCGTCCAAAATGGCCTGAAAACAACGAACACCTGTTACGGCCATAACCTAAAATCCTTACGGCCGTAACTCGTTGCTGGACAAGGTGAAAATCCGATAACTCCGATTCCTCGCTACGATTGATGAATGATCCGACATACCATACGTATGTGAAAGTGAACAAGTCCAACACATGCCAAAGATGATATTCCCAGTACAAGACTACCAATCACGATAAAAATGATAATACTCCCGTCTCGATCTATAAACGGAGATGAAATAACGATCGGTAACCGATATACGGTTACAACATGCCAACAGTGAACGCAATTGAATGAATCACGAATGATGAGTGATTAATAATGAGTGAAAATTACTGAGTGATAAGTACTGACTGATTAATACTGAATGAAAATGAATGAATTACAACCGGGTATTACATACTCCCTCCCTTAAAAAGAGTTTCATCCTCGAAACTAAGGGTCAAACAACTCGGGATAATTCTCCTGCATACTCTTCTCGGTTTCCCAAGTAGCCTCTTCGACTCCGTGTCTAGACCACTGAATCTTGACCAAAGGAATCGTCTTGTTCCTCAACTGTTTGATTTGTCGCTCTAAAACTCGTATAAGACGCTCCTCATACGAATGATCATCCGCGATCTCGATTTCGTCGAACTGAAGTATGTGGCTCGGGTCGGCAACATATTTCCGCAATTGAGAGACGTGAAACACATTATGAATTCGGCTCAACGCCGGAGGTAAAGCCAAACGATAAGCTAACTCGCCTACTCGATCCAAAATCTCAAACGGTCCAATGAATCTCGGACTCAACTTTCCCCATTTTCCGAAACGGAAAATGCCTCGACTCGGGGATACCTTGACCAACACGTGGTCACCTGTCTCGAACTCTAGTAGTCGGCAGCGATTATACGCATATGATTTACGCCGACTCGGCGGTCAACAGACGACTCCTGATCAAAGCTACCTTCTCACGGGCGGCTATAAGCATATCGGGCTCAGTGCCGATTGACTCTGATAAGTCGTCCCAACACAAAGGAGATCGACAACGACGACCGTACAAGCCTCGTAAGGTGCGATCTTAATCGAAGCATGCCAACTATTATTGTACGTGAACTCAATCAACGGTAATTGGGCTTCCCAATCATCTTTCCAATCGATGACGCATGCCCTCAATATGTCCTCTAATGTCTGAATAGTCCTCTCTGATTGCCCGTCGGACTGAGGATGAAAAACAGTACTGAGATTAAGCTAAGTTCTCATAGCACGATGAACTGATTTCCAAAAATGTGACACGAATCGTCTGTCACGATCGAAAACAATACTCTTAGGAGTACCATGCAATCTCACTATCTCTTTGATGAACAACTGGACAAGTCTCTCGGGACTCCACGTATCCTTAATCTCAAGAAAATGAGCCGATTTAGTCAAACGGTCCACAATTACCCAGATTGTATTCATGCCACGACGACTCGTCGGCAAACTCATGATGAAATCCATCGAAATGTCTTCCCACTTCCACTCTGGAATAGGGAGAGGTTTCAGCATACCCGCCGGTCGCTGATGTTCAATCTTGACTTGCTGACAGGTTAAGGATCTCGAAACAAATTCTGCGACTTCTCGCTTCATATTACTCCACCAATAATTTTGTTTCAAGTCCTTATACATCTTGTTAGACCCCGGATGAACGGAATAAGGGGTAGCATGAGCTTCTCTCAAAATCGAGTTTTCCAACTCGTCATTTGCCGGTACGCACAACCGATTCTTAAATCGCAAAAGTCCATCCTCGTGGACCACAAATCCAGGGGCTTTCCCCTGAGCCACATCCTCACGGATGCGCAACAATGATGGGTCTAAACCCTGATTCTCTCTGATTGCCTCCTCCAGTGGCGATGAAATCTCTAACATGCAAAGTTGCCCTTGCACTCGCTGAAGCCAGACCTCGATCTCGGGTCTAAGGAATTCCTGCTGAAGCTCCTTCTGAATTGTTAAACGAGCAAGCATTTGCTTCTGAACGGACTTACGACTCAAAGCATCGGCAACAACGGTCGCCTTGCCTGGGTGGTACAGGATCTCAATATCATAATCTTTGATTAGTTCCAACCACCGCCTCTGTCGCATATTTAACTCCTTCTGAGTAAATATATACTTCAAACTCTTATGATCGGTGAATATCTGACAGGTGACGTCATAAAGGTAATGACGCCTAATCTTCAACACGAAAACCACGGCTGATAGCTCCAGGTCGTGGGTCGGATAATTAACCTCGTAAGGTTTCAATTGCCGTGAAGCACAGGCAACAACCTTCCCATTCTGCATTAATACACATCCGAGACCGTGTCCGGACGCGTCACTAAAAATCATGAATCCTTCCGTTCCTTGTGGCAAGGAAAGGACAGGTGCTGAAATTAACCGGTTCTCCTTCCACAGCTGAGCATCCTATATCATCAGTAAGCAAGTCTTCCACGTGGTTATTCGCAAATTGCAGGCAGCCATCACCTGTAAAATGTTAGTGCAATCCTGTAAAATTAAGAAACAAATATAACGAAACAGAACCAGGGAATTATTGCAAACTGTTCAGCTAATTTGCAGAAACCAAAGTTCTACTGTTCAAGCAATCACTATTTAATACTTCAAATCTACTAGAAGTTCTGCTCAACTTTTACAAGTCGAGGTATCTACCGAAAGGCACATTTGCAAATACCATCTGCTTATCATGATCTATTCTTATTCCAAAATCAGTGCACAACTATTCAGTGTTCCAGAAACCAAGAGTTAATTTTAAAATTTCAGGGGTTAAAATAGTCATGAACAATTATGCTCTTTAAGGCAGCACGAACACCCTATTGATTCAATCTATTGGAAACAAAAGTATATATTTTGGGTATCTCAAAAACAAGGTGTTCACAATATCTAGATTACATTCTTCCGTGCACTTCTGATGGTTCGATTTCCCATTGCAGCTAGCACACCTGTACACAGAGAAAAATAACAAATCCAATTGACACAACCAGAATAAACATTCTGCCAGACACAAGAAATACAAATCTTGTTCGCCCAAACTCCACCCTAAACACCATTTTTCCAGCACAGGCATAAACAAATGGGTTTATTGTCTGTAAATTACAGACGTTTTTATAATTTCGGAAATTGCCCCTGTTTTTATAGGTTTCGCAGTAAAACCCCAAACCTTTTAATTTATCGCCGATTTGCCTCTCTGGTCGAATTTCCCCAATTTAAAATCTACGTGGCAATGATCGTTGCCACGCTGGACACGCCGGAAGGGGAGAGCATACGACGTCGTTTCAACTTAACCCAAACCAACTCAGAACGACGTCGTTTCTTCCTAACATATTCCACCAAAATCAGAACTTAACCCAGTAAATTTTAGGGTTCGTGCGAAGTAAGTTTCTCAGACGTTGGTGATGGAGAAGGGCAGCGGCAGCGGAAGCCCGGACATTGACTCCGACACCGAAGACAGGTATTTATCTTAGCTGCTTTGATTGTTCGATTGCATTTTGGGTTTTGAGTTTTGGGTTTAGGGTTTAATAATGTGATTGTATTTTGATTGTTCGATTTATTTTGGGTTTATTGCAGAGAATCATTTACTCTTTTTATTCACCATGGGGGCTATCTTGCTAAGCATTTGGGTTTAGATACTTATCATAGGGGGTTTTGTGGGACACTATATGATGTGGATCAGAGCTCATTCAATCTTTCCAGACTGCATTTTCTGATTAGAGCATTTGGTTATGCTTCTTGGGATGATATTTGGTATAGAATTCCTAGGACACACTCATTCAGGCCAATTAAAGGGGATGTCCAGGTTAAACAGATGATGGATCTTCTACCCACATTTAACATTTCAGTTATGCATGTATATGTGGGAGGGTGTGTGGATGATGGATCTGGGAGACTTCAAACTCACCAGCATTACAAAAATACAATGGGTAGGATTGATTTGAATGGTTATGATGATGTGGATAAGATACAGGTTAATGAGAGAGAGCCCGAGGTTAATGAGGGAGAGCCTGAGTTTATTGAGAGAGAGCCTGAGCCTGTAGTTGATTTGGGTGGCATAGATAGGGCTGATGCTGATGGGGTAGTGAATCAGTTGGAAAATGATGTGGTAGAACATGATGTACACTGGCGACATGAGTCAGAGAATGAAGATAATGGAGATGATGGGGATGATGAGGATGATGAATTTGGGAGTGATCATAGTGATGAGGAATACATTCAGGCTAGGAAAAATCTTAGGGAGCCTATGCAAGAGGAAGTGAATAGAATTTTAAGTGAAGAGTTGCCACAGACCTTGATCATGAGCCCCTAGAGCAGTATGTAGAAGGTGATGCAGATTTCTACTCTGAAGATTCTGATGAAGATGATGGTATGGGAATATTTACAAGGCCGAAGGTTGTATATGATCCAAGATGTGATCATAAATCTTTGAAGTTGGTGATTGGGATGAGATTTCAAGATGGTTGGGAATGTAGGAGAGCTTTGACAACTTATTCAATAGAAAATGGCAACTTTATACAGTTTAGGAAAGTGTAAAAAAATTTTTGCTATGCTAAGTGTTCCAGAGTGGGTTGTCCATGGAAAGTCTATGCCAGTTATAGGTCCAAGAATCACACATTCTGCTTGAAGACATACAAGGGTGACCACAATTGTGCAAGGCATATGAGCAACAAACTTCTGACAGCTAAATAGATTGCAATGCAATATGTTAATGTATTCAGAAGTAGGCCTAACTACACGGTTCATGATCTGAGAATTGATGTGAATGATAGATATGGGTATGATATACCAAAAGATAGGTTGTACAATGCAAAAGCTATTGCAGAAGATTGGATAAGGGGTTCAGTTGTTCACCATTATGGGTTGATTAGGAGGTATATAGCTGAGTTGAGGAGAGTGGACAGAGAGGGTAGGTTTGAACTGTTATTGGATGATGATTGTGTGTTTAAGGCTTTGTATCTGGGGTTTAGTTCATTGATGCAAGGATTTAGAAGGAGTTGCAGACCAGTAATTGGTCTTGATGGATGTCATCTAAAAACATTCCTAGGTGGTATTTTATTGTGTGCAGTGGCCAGGGATGGGAATGACCAGATGTTTCCCATAGCTTGGGCAGTTGTGGAGGTGGAGAATGAAGATTGTTGGGGGTGGTTCATGAAGTGTTTGATTACAGATCTTGATATTACAGATGATGGCAGTGGATACACATTCATAAGTGATCAACAAAAGGTATGTTTCCTAAGCTTTAATTTCCTTTTACTTTTAACTTGCAACTTCTGATTTTTGATTACTTTGATTACATTTCAGGGATTAGAAAATGCAGTGAAAGCACTTGTCCCATATGCAGAGCACAGGAATTGTGCAAGGCATGTTTGGATGAACTGGAAGAAGCACAACCCTGGTCAAACTCTCAAGAACCTGTTCACAGCAGCTGTGCTTGCAACTAATCCAGGTTAGTACAAGGTGGCTTTGGAAAACGTGAAGAAAGAAAGTGTTGCTGCCTACCAAGACTTTATCAACAGAGACACACATAGGTTTTGTAAGGCTTTCTTTTCCACATCTTGTAAGAGTGATGACTATACAAACAATATTTCTGAGACTTTCAATGGATACATATTAGCTGCAAGAGGAAAACATGTGATACACACGTGTGAGGAGATTAGATCTAATTTAATGTCTAGGCAAGTCAAACTGAAGGAAGCTATGAGTAGAGTGAATGATAGGTTGTGTCCTAACATTAGGAAAAAAATTGAAGAATACAGAGTTGAGACTGAAAATTGCAGGGCAAAGCCTGCTCTAGATGATAAATATGAAGTGTATCATGGTGCAAAGCAATATTCTGTATCGTTGCCAACCAAATCATGCACCTGTAGAGGTTGGGATCTTACTGGTATTCCTTGTGTGCATGGAGTAGCTGCATACAATTACAAGGGTTTGGATGCTGCAGATTATGTGTCAGAATATTATATTGTGGAGAAGTATTTAAGGGCATATAAGCAAGGGTTGGAACCTGTGAATGGTGAAAGCATGTGGCCAACAATTGAGGGATTCACAGTCAAACCTCCAAGAATTAGGCCACTCCCTGGTAGGCCTAAGAATAAAAGAATTAGATCTGCTAATGAGGATGCTCCCAGTAGGAGAAATCCTACCAAGATGAGTCAGAAGGGGATGAAGATGCATTGCACAAACTGTGGAGGCTCAAAACACAATAGCAGAACTTGTATTGCTTGATTTTAGATGAATTTTACCTCTTACTAATATACTTGCATTGCTTTGATTGTTGTTTAGCGCAAGAGAGGGAGACCTGCAAAGGAAAAAACACCTGCAAATGAGGCTGAACCATCCAGAAATTCAAGTGTAAGTACAGCAGGTGAAAGGGGCAGAGGTGGTGGCCTAGCTGGGAGAGGCATATATGTGACTAGAGGGAGAGGTGGAGCAGGAAGGGGAGGAGCAAGGAGAGGGAGAGAAGCAATGAGAGGGAGAGGAGGAGTTGAAATAGTTCCCTTTGGTTCTGTTGCACATGTAGAAGCAGAAAGGAACTTTGCTTCTAGAGGGTTTGGTGTTTTTGTTGGTGAGACACGCAATATCTACAATGGGGGAAGAATCTTACACACCTCTTCCTCAACTACCATGCAAGCAGGGCCTTCAACCCAAGAGAGCAGGGCCCATCCTCTCTTTTAGACACTATGCTTTGTAGTTCTACTTTATTTTGACAGGACTTTATAGTTCAAACAATCTAATTTTTGGAATTGAATGTTGTGTTATCCAAATTGAATGGTTGTTGAATTGAGTGCAGTGGTTTGGGTTGTTGCATTGATTATTTTTTTTGGTTACTTTGATCTTCTTTGGAGTTGATTCCATTATTGAGAATGCAAACATACAAAATTTCCACAATTGCAACATTGTCATTTGATTAATACTTCCAAAATAGTACATAGCTACTAAGATCCAAACCATGTCAATACAGACTAACATACTACATCTATTTCAACTGAGATCTACTAACATACATACTAACATCAACACATCAGCTAAGTCATCCAAATAACTACAACAGAGACCAATCCTAATATCATGTACAATAAGCCAATTTCCCATTGCAAATTGTTGTTCACATGGATTTGTTCATTTGTGAAGCGGCGAAGCTCTTCATTATCTGCAAGGTAGGCTTGACACTCCATCATCAACTGCTCATAATCATCATTAGATCTCTCATGCTTTTCCTCCATTAATCTGCAATATTGAACCAGCTCTGCAATCTCAGCACATTTGGCTTCAAATTCCATCATCAACTTCTGAAACTCAACTATCATTCTCTCATGCTCATCTTCCAGCAATTTATAATTTCTGAGTTGCTCTAGAAAAATTTCACCTTCTGCACATTTGGCTTCAAGTTCATTCTTCAACTCCTCAAAATCGAGCATTAATCTGTCATACTGCTCTTCCCTATCTCCATAATAATTGAACGCATTCATAGCAGCTCGACGAAGGTCTTCATTCTCTGCACATTTGACTTCATATTCTATCATCAAATTCTCATACATAGCAGCAAGTTGCTCATACTCAATCATCTCCGACCCCACTTGCGTTGCTTGATATCTTTGCTCTTTACTAACTTCTCCTTCGCACGAACCCCATTCGGTGTCGGAGTCAATGTCCGAACCCTGAAAACCCCCGCTGTCGCTGCCCTTCTCCATTGCCAACTTCGCACAAACCCTGAAAATTACTTCGATAGATTTGCCTTTCCCACAACAACTCACCAAAATCTACAGAGGATTTTGCCGTTCTCGATGACTTTACTTCGATGGATTTTGCCCTAAAAATTACTGAACATATCGCGAAGAGATCGATTTTGGTGGAATATGTTAGGAAGAAACGACGTCGTTCTGAGTTGGTTTGGGTTAAGTTGAAACGACATCGTATGCTCTCCCCTTCTAGTGTGTCCAGCGTGGCAACGGTCATTGCCACGTAGATTTTAAATTGGGGAAATTCGACCGGAGAGGCAAATCGGCGATAAATTAAAAGGTTTGGGTTTTTACTGCGAAACCTATAAAAACGGGGGCAATTTCCGAAATTGTAAAAACGTCTGTAATTTACAGACAATAAACCCTAAACAAATAAACAAACTTGGAGAAATGAAGCCAATCTTTCAAGAACAAGTAAGATCATACCATATCATCAAGTCCAGATGTCACATGCAACCAAGCCACGACTATAGTACAGAAAATAATAAGACGGATCCAGATAAGCAGAGACACATGAATTGTTGAAATACTCTTTTTTTAGTATGTGCTGTATCTCTTTTGCCTTATCAATCAAAAGTTCACACTTAAGATTGCCATTCAGATAGATTAGTGCCATTGGCATGGTAACCTCCTAGAACATACAGATATTACCAGGACAGGAATAATGGAGGCAGGAGAAGACATAATAGTCAAAATGCAAGTACAAGAGAAAAATTGGCAACCCGTGAAAGTTCATCTATGTTGTTGCCCAAAATATTTATCCGAAGATTAATACTGCTGGAAGACGGACAACAAACAACAATTGCGGGAGCACTTCCGAGAGTAGATAAATAATACAAGATTTGCCGGGTTTGTTAGGCCCGGGCTTGAATGCTCTCGCGAGATGTTATTAATACGAATATTCGTGGATACAAGTATTAATGAGAGAAATCTAAATACAATGAGTATAAAAAGACTCTGTTAATCCGGCTCTTGAGCGAAGCTCGGTGTTCTTCGTCCCCGCCGATAATCTGCTGGATGAGATAGGCCGGGAGAAGTAAGACCGAAAGATAACTGTTGCCAAGAGTTGGATGTTAGCCAAGTGTAAGTATTTTGCTTCTGTATGGTATGAAATGCGAGAATGCCAGCGTGAGAATCCAAGTGCAGGCTGCCCTCTTTATATAGGGGTTGAGGTGCCTTGTTTCCTAGTGGGCGATCGCCTTTCGGCCATTAATGTAATGGGGCGATCGTCCTAAAGGTCACATGGGTTGCCTGCCAAAAGTCTAAGGCTACAGCTGGTAGCCAGCTGTGCGGTCCAATGAGGAGCCAGCACGCGTCCGGAAGTACATCACGGGAGGTCCCACTTTGTTACTTTCGGCGGACTTTGTCGGCAGGAAAGGTAGGTGACAGTGTGGTCACCGATCATGTCCGTCGGCTCCTTTCGCAGGCACAGGCCTGTTGGTAGGTGAGGTAGGTGACAGGTTTGTCGGCGCCTTTTGTGGATCTGCATGTGGGTCTTTATCTGTTTGCTCGGCCTTGGCCAGCTGGATGGCCATCGGCCCAGATAAATCATGATGCGGTCGTCTCTAGCCGGACACCGAGATCGTTCTCGGCGATCCGAAGGTCGGCAATGGTCGGTCACCAAGGTCGGTCGGCAAAGCGGCGAGAGATGATCGTCCATAAGTCGGTCGCAGAAGTCGGTCGCCGAGTACCGAGAGGCGATCGTATCTGAGGTCGATCGCTCGGCAAGGACTTGTCACGGGACCTTGGTGGCGATTCATGCTTGTCTGCCGGGCTAAGGCTAGGTCGCACAGTGGTCGGCGGTTCTTCCTCGGGCCTCGCGGCGGATTTGGTCGCCCGACCTCCTAGGCGATCGCCCGATCGGAAGGTGTTAATTCTTGACACAACAATTGCCCCCGACTTGCTCTATGTTGAAGACATGGGGCGAGGTGGTTCTTCTTTGGCGATCGTGTAAGGATGAGGACGGGCGATCTTCTTGGTGACTTATGATTTCGGACTTGGGCTATTATGGTCGATTGGCTTAGCTATCTTTCGGTCTTGTACTGCAAAAACAACATTGGCGATCCCCACGGAAACTTGGTGATTTCGCTTGTTTGAGGAATCGTGCACGATCGCGTAAATCGATGGACCGACTCCATGACCGTGTCTTGGTGCGCGAAGACAATGAGTGTCTCGTGACTCACTTTATTATGAGGGTCCTCTGTTAGGCTGCGCCTCGCCTCGTATTTAAACGAAGGGCGTGCGGTCTCGGTCTAGAGGAGTCCTTGCGCGAGGCGGCGTCGGATGAATCAACTCCACGCTCGCGGCTTGTTAGCTCTGCTTCCACCTCGGCCGGCCATGGAGATGGCCGACCTCGACTGTGTACGTTGAGACGGGGTTGTGGCATGTGTCCACCGATTAATCTTTGGAGAGCCCTCGGACTACGCCGGCCTCGTATTTAAACGAAGGCGGGCGATCTTGGCGAAAAGGGACCTTGCAAGGCCGAAGCGGCCCGGTTCCATCGTGCCAGGACCATGGCTTTATGATGCGCGGTGGAGCGATCTTATGCCTTAGTCCGTCATGTTATATCTTTGGGTGTAGATGGCGATCGCGTCCTCGGGTTGCGGATGATGTAAGCGTGATGATCGGCGATCGGGCGGAAGGCCGGCGATCGTCGCTCATTGCCGATCGCTTTATTCGTAGGTCGATATTGGCGATCGAGCGGGAGATCGTCGTCCGGGTGCCGATCGCGCTGCTCACAGGCTAAGAAGAAACCTTTGCACGGCGAGAAAATCTGCGGCTCTAGCCGGAAGGCTGCGTAGGTCGTAGGTTGGGTCTTCGTGAGATGCCCGAACATAGGCGAAAAACCCTGAAATCCTCCTAGGACCGCGTAGAGGGCGGTCTCATCGCTTATGGGCTCGCCATTGAGGATGATTACGTCTACCGGTCGATGTAGTCCGAGTCGGACTCTTCTTCTCCCCTTGATTTGCATCATGCGGAGGGGACCTTCGGGCGGACGACCACAGTGGCGAAGTACTCCGTGAAGACGTGCGCCCGGCTCGTTAAAGGCGATGGACCGAGGTGGCAATGAAGTGTACCACCGGTGGCGAGTCGTCAGCGTCGGAGGAACATTCGGCATCTGGTCGCGTCGGATGCCCCACACCCGGTCATGTAGATGTTGAACTTCCTCAGTGCACTTGGGAGTCGATCGCCCCTCGTACGGGTGTTTGCGGGGAAGCGATCTTGTCTTTGCGAAGGCGAGCTCGATGTCGATCGCGGCGGCTCGCTTGGCGGCGATCGTCTTCTTGGCGCTGCCACAGATTCGAGGCGCCTTCATGTCGTTGAGTTGACGTTGCATCGCGGCCATTGCCGTGGCTTGGTCGCTTGCAGATCGGCTATGGGAGCGAGGCCGAGGCGATCGTGTACCGATCTCGGGCTCACGTGCCGCCCGGCCTCGGCAATCCGGCGAGGAGCAGACGGCTAGGGCGCCTTGCAGGAATCGGGTAGGCCGAGCTCCCGGTGACGGACTCAAATGCAGCCGTCTCGTAGTGAGGCCGGGCGCCCGTGCTGAGTCGGAGTCACCGCCCGGGCGATCGAAGATAGAGGTGCCCGGCCGCGAGCGCCTCTTCTGCGGGACGGAGCCTCACAGCGTCGCTCGGCCGTGGCGCCTTGAGCTTCGCTTGGACTTCGGCGGACGGTAGGCGATAGCGAGGCGCGCGTTGAGCACTCCGTCGCTCTGTAGGGCGGCAGGCCCCTTCGATCTGTTCCTTGGTTGAACCGATCGAGCGAGAGGCTTGGGCCGCCGTCCGAGGCGAGATCGGCGTCTCGGCCGCGGCTACCCTCCACCATCGGCGTGGCTCGGGCCAGGGGACGGAACAGGGTCCGGCATTGGTCGGCTTTCTTCGACGCGGAGGCGGAAGACATGATTTCGAAGGATTTCTTTGAAGTGCGGTAAGTGTCACTTCAAGTATACCTTAGAACAATGAGTGTTCTTCGGGATGGTAGGTATAAAAAATCGAGGTTGGATGCCCCCTTCCTCTAGCGCCAATTGTTGTTGCCCAAAATATTTATCCGAAGATTAATCTGTGGAAGACGGACAACAAACAACAATTGCGGGAGCACTTCCGAGTAGATAAATAATACAAGATTTGCGGGTTTGTTAGGCCGGGCTTGAATGCTCTCGCGAGATGTTATTAATACGAATATTCGTGGATACAAGTATTAATGAGAGAAATCTAAATACAATGAGTATAAAAAGACTCTGTGTCGGCTCTTGAGCGAAGCTCGGTGTTCTTCGTCCCCGCCGATAATCTGCTGGATGAGATAGGCCGGGAGAAGTAAGACCGAAAGATAACTGTTGCCAAGAGTTGGATGTTAGCCAAGTGTAAGTATTTTGCTTCTGTATGGTATGAAATGCGAGAATGCCAGCGTGAGAATCCAAGTGCAGGCTGCCCTCTTTATATAGGGGTTGAGGTGCCTTGTTTCCTAGTGGGCGATCGCCTTTCGGCCATTAATGTAATGGGGCGATCGTCCTAAAGGTCACATGGGTTGCCTGCCAAAAGTCTAAGGCTACAGCTGGTAGCCAGCTGTGCGGTCCAATGAGGAGCCAGCACGCGTCCGGAAGTACTGTCACAGGAGGTCCCACTTTGTTACTTTCGGCGGACTTTGTCAGCAGGAAAGGTAGGTGACAGGCTGTGGTCACCAGTCATGTCCGTCAGCTCCTTTCGCAGGCCTGGGCCCTGTTGGTAGGTGAGGTAGGTGACAGGTTTGTCAGCGCCTTTTGTGGATCTGCACGTGGGTGCTGTCCTGTTTGCTCGGCCTTGGCCGACTGGATGGCCATCGGCCCAGATCGTCATGATGCGGTCGTCTCTAGCTGGACACCGAGGATCATTCTCGGTCAGTCACTGAAGGTCGGCAATGGTCGGTCACCAAGGGTCGGTCGGCAAAGCGCTGAGAGATGATCGTCCATAAGTCGGTCGCCAGAAGTCGGTCGCCGAGTACCGAGAGGCGATCGTATCTGAGGTCGATCGCTCGGCACCGGGACTTGTCCTGGGACCTTCGGCTGGGCGATTCATGCTTGTCTGCCGGGCTAAGGCTAGGTCGCCTGGTCGTTGGTCGGCGGTTCTTCCTCGGACGCTCGGCAGCGATTTGGTCGCCCGACCTCCTAGGCGATCGCCAGTCGGAAGGTGTTAATTCTTGACACAACAATCTAGACACAAAGTTTTAGCAAATATCTGAAAAAATGCATAGAAAAAACACAAGTCCAAAACAGATGGGAGTTTTAACCTTGTGGCAATAACAAAGAAACTTTCCAGAGTCATTTAATCATGAAAAACAGAAATACATGAGATAACAAAGAGACGAACGGAAGTACATTCAATATAGTATTAATCAGTTCTTTAATTCTTGATTTCTATATAGAGAAAAAGCTACTTGCAAAGAAGAGAAGATTACAAATAATATTAAAACAGACGAACGGAGAAGTGAAAAGACTCAACAGAGGGTAAACCATAGTCGGTAGGGTGACAAATCTTCAATATGAATAGGCTCTTCGTTAATAACACTCGGACATAACCACACTTTATCAGTTAAATTCTCGGAAGCACCAATATGGGTACTCGTATGGGTACGAGTACGGGTGCAGATGCGGGAATGGCAAATGGCATTCTCGAAAAATATGAGACATGGCTACAGCAGGGACACGGAAAATTTATATTCATTATATATATATATATGTGTGTGTGTGTGTGTGTGTGTGTATATATATAAGTACATATATATTACACACATATATATAAACCATAACAAACATTCATAAGTCATTATATACCATAAATAACATCTATAATATAAAGGATAAAGCTGTTTTTTGATCGTCGTCATGGTTGTTACGGCGGTAAGTCGAGTCGAGTCGACGGAGGTCCGGCATGGCGAGTCGTAGACTAGTCGACTAATTATAAATATATATATAATTATATATACATATATATAATTATATATACATATATATATATAATATATGAAATTATTATGTAGGGGGAACGACTGGAGCCCTTAGGCAATGTCCGGGGATGAAACTATTAATCCTGCCCGGGCCCAGTAAGCGCGGGCCTGTAACCCAAGTGGAGGATAATGAGGCGATCAGGTCATGCTGGCAAACTTACCTCTAGATCGGGGGTGAGCTCGAGCCTCTTGGGGGGGTACTCAGGACAGGGGATAATCCCCCTCGTGTGCGTGTGTGGAAAAAAGAAAAAAAATGAAATTATTATGTAAATATGTAATGACAATTGACAAATACCACATTGCAAAATAGAATAACAATAATCATCCAATTTTAAGTTGCAAGTTTCAACAAAAGAAAAGTAGAATCCAATAGAGTGCAAAATAAAAAAAACACAATCATGATCAAACATATTCATCAAGCTCCAAGTCATATGTGTCGCGATCACTAGTTTCGTGAGTAGAAGCAGTTGGTGGCCAATGTCCATAATCATCATCCACATCCTCATCATCATATAAAATGATAGGATCCGGTTCCATCTCATTATCGGATGCTGCATCAATTTGAGAAGAACCACTGCCACGACGCCTACTGTAGGTAAGCCTAGCAACATCCCCACCACCACCTCTACTAGGATTCCGACGTCCATCAATGCCTTCCGATGCCTCCAAAGCTCTATCTACAGCAAGCCAATCCACATCACCGGGATCAACGACTTCTCCATTCACCCACTCATTATCCCATTGGAAATCATCTAGAAGCATGGATCAAAATTTTTACCATCTTCACGTCTCTTTTGGAACCTTGTTGCAATTTTCCGATTGTATTGAACATACACCAAATCATTCAAACGTTGATGCTCCAATCTGTTCCTTTTCTTGGTGTGAATCTAGATACAATGTATAACATAAATAACAATGAATCAATGACATGAAACTTATAAACTGAAAAATACAATTTTGATTATATAGAAGAAAATAATAAAGCTACTTACAAACTCAAAAGTACTCCAATTACGTTCACAACCGGATGAAGAACAACAAAGTTCAACAACTCTCTTTGCAAACATTGCAAGCTCAATGGTATTGCCACCAAAAGCACCCCACCAATCAACTAGAACGAATACAGATAATGTATACTAATAAGCATTTCTACTGTGATGGTACAAGTACAAGAAGTTATAAATTTAATTTATAAACATTAACTTAATTTACTTACGTGGATTCTTAGTTTTCCTTTGACGAATTGACAATTGCTTTCCGAAAGAATTCCTTGAATTTTCGTATTGATCGGCTTGGTCACTAATCTTTTCCACCACACTTGTATCACGAACCATCCTTTCAAGAACATCATTAAACTTCATTCGCAATCGTGCAGAGTATGCATAATCATCTTCTTTGATATCAAAGAATCTTCTCGGATTGAGAAACAAAGCCGCGCTATACAAATCTACTTCCATTTGAGAGTCCCATCGTTTCTCAATAATGCTTAACACTTTGCTTGAAAGTCTTGGTTTTTTTTCAAGTGCACTTTTGATCTTAGCCTTGGCATATTCCATTGACGCACAAATCTTCGTCATAGCCGGTTTTTCATCTCCGTCAACAATCCTCAAGACAACCAACAATGGTTGTGATGCTCTAATGCAATCCTCAACACTATTCCAAAACCTTGTTGAGAGGACAACATCATGCACTTTCCCTCCCGCAACAGTTTTAGCCAAGTTAGAATTGAACCACTCTTCACCACCAAATAATTTCCTCAAAGCATCCCTATACACACATCTTGATATTTTACTTTCATTTCACAAATGAATGAATTTAAAAATTAAAGAAGACCTAAGTGAGGGACTTACCTATTTTTGTACAAACTCTGTAATGTACGAAATGTCGTAGCAAATCTTGTAGCTCCCGTTTTCACAATGTCTCTTCCCATAGTCTTCTCCCTCATGGCATATAGGAGTCGACCATGCCTATAAATAAATGTTGTTATTCCTCTACCATGTGTGATGGTAGCATCGAACTCCTTCAACTTTGTAATATCCTCTAGCATAAGGTCTAAGCAATGTGCGGCACAAGGAGTCCAATAAAGTGTACATATGCGTTCGCACAATAATCCTCCCGCTGCCTTAAAGTTAGCACCATTATCTATCACAACCTAAAATTAATGCAACAAGTGAGAACATTTCTTAAGTTCAATGAAGATTAAAGACAAACAATACAAAATAAGTATGTAGCTACCTGAACAACAATGTCTCTCCCAATCGAATCAATTTGTTCCTCGAACAGATCAGCCAACATCCGTGCATCTTGTACCTTACTTGACACATCAACTGACTTTAGAAAAAAGGTACCCTCCGGGCTGTTAACAAGGAAATTGATCAACTGTCTACTCCTTTTATCGGTCCATCCATCAGACAAGTGTACACCATACTGCTTCCAAGCTTTTTCATGTTTCTCTCTCAACTTGTCTATCTCTTTCTTTGCTTTTTCAAGTAATGGTAGCCGCAATTCATGATAGGTGGGCGGCTTCAAGCCCGGTCCAAATTGTCCAATAGACTCGACCATGATCTCATAGCTCCTAGAGTTAGCGGCATTGAATGGTATCCCACATTCATAGAAGAAGTTTGCTATGTGCATCTTCACCCTTTCTTTTTCTTCTTCGGTCTTTGTAGAATTCTCAAGAGTAGTTTGAGATGGACTCTTACTATGTCTTTCCTCAATGACTTCTTCGGGAGTTTTTCGAATCATAGAAGCAATTGTCTTTGTTGGTTTTGATTGTGGTACTATGAAAGACATCTTTCTTTTCGTTGTTGTCCTGGAACTTGACAAAGTATTAGAACGAATTGTTGATGACTCATGTGGATGTGTTGGATTTTCATGAACTTCGTCATCTTCATTATTATCATCATCATCTAGATCATAATCAAGTGGCACAGACTTCTTTGCATTCTTCTGAATATAATCTTTCATTTCTTTTATGATTGCCGGTGCAGTTTTCGTACACATTGCTACATCCGGAAATCCGCCCGCAAGATGTTGTTTCAACCTTCTTACCCCCGAATGCATTACCTTACTACAAAGAATGCATTGAACCACATCTCTATTTGTTAAATACGGCCAAAATCCATATTTCCATCCAACATCCCCGGATTTAGCCTTCCGTTTTGGATCCTTAGCCGGATCATAAGCTTCATTTGATTCTGCCATCTACAATTTGAAAAACAATCGAAGATAATCAATATATATGATTATATGTAATATGTCTATATATATATATATATATATATGATGAATGACGAGGATGTGGTAGTAGGAGTCGGCTGATGTATTGCTACAGCTATATATATATCTATATATATATATATATATATATATATATATATATATATATATATATATATATATATATCGGCCGAAGTTTCGGGGAGACACGATCGGCGTGCAATTTCAAAGGTACGGCAAATCGGAAGGAATAGAAAAGAAAGAAGAAGAAAGAAAAGAGAGAAAACGTACCTGTTTGTTTATTGGCGGCGCAGCAAATCGGCGTACGGTGGTGGTCGATCTGGCGACGGGACCGAAGTGGAGATATTTCAGTCGGCTGACTCGTTTGCAGTTAGGGTTGAGACTTGAGACTTGAAAGTTTGACGATTTCTTTTCTTATTCTACAGGTGAGTTAAAAAAAATCTGCAATCGGGTCCAAGTCGGACCCGAGTCGTCGACTAGGCGACCCATGTCGTCCAAGTCGGGCGACATATTTACATAAGGCGCGTCGGAGTGGCACGGCGCCGATTCTCCACCGCCTGGTCGACTAGTCGGCGACTAGTCGACCGCCGTAACAACAGTGATCGTCGTAGTGTGCACCTGAAAAAATTATTTTACTCCTCCCCAACCCTTTGTGTTGAATTTAATAATAATATCAAATATTCAACAACAATAAATTTAAAAAAAAGCACCCCTAGAATTTTAAATTAAAGGTACAACTAATCGTCAAAAAAATAAAAAAGTAAATCCTAATGGGGAGCTCCGACGGACCTCCTGGGGGTCGCTGACCGAAAAGTTGTTCTGACGGGGTCACCGCCGGCCGCCGGCAGATTTCCGGTGTCGGTGGCCGGCCAATTTTTATTTTTTTTTACGTCGGGCCCGCCAGCCAATTTTTCCAGCGCAGCCGCTGCCAGCAGACCTACGGCGGCCGGCAAATTTTCTTATTTTTTACCGCCAACCCTGCCGCCTGTTTTCCGACGGGCCACCGCCGGCATCCAGCCAATTTTTTTTAATGGCAGGCCGGCTGGCCTGCTTTTCAGCAGTCGGCCAGCTTTTTATTTTTTCTCTTACCGGCAAGCTCGGCGGCCTGCATTCCAGCGGCCGGCTATTTTTTAGTTTTGGCATGTCGGCATGCTTTCCTGCGGTCCATCAGTTCTTTTTTCTTTATTTTTTAAAGGCAGGCCCAGCAGGCGCAAATGGATTTTCGGAACCAACATGCTCTTTTCTAGCAAGGTAATCTGGTAAATTGATTATGAATCCGATTATGGCACCACCATCATGCCATTATAGAACGGGTTATCTCTAGTACATAATAAGGCATTAAGTCATCGAAAAGAAACATTCAGTACTTCAAACTATTTAAACTACCAAATCTAAAGACTATCTAAGATATTTATTTAAACATTTTATATTAGAGTTTTATTTTAATTTTTGATATTGACCTCTCTTATTTTGTAAAATCAGTACTAAAAACCTCGTTTAAAAAAAAAAACTCAGAAGCTGTGTCCCCGAGTGTCCCTGCATGTCCCCATATTAAAAACAAAAGGACTACTTATTTCGGAGTGTCCGGTGCGTGTCCCCCGTGTCCAGAGTGTCCGACACTCGTAAGTTAACATCCTAGAAGTGTTGGTGGATTTCAGTTCAACCTGAAGAATAAGTAGTCAATTTATATATAAATGTGCTTTTCGCGTTCCAGATTAATTCACTTAGTAAACCAGAAAAACAGAAGGACATCTAACCAAAGCATGCTTGACCATCAAATGATGATCCAAAATTTGAAGAAATTGCAAAAACATTTTCTCTTGTTTTAAAGTAAGTTCTTATCTATCTTTACCCCCATTATCCTATCCCTCAAATTTCAACTTCATTCACATGCCATATTCAGTAGCTAAACAGTATCACCATGACATCATATATCATCTCCAACAACACTTGTTTGACACTGAGCAAAAGTTGATAACACGAAAGATTACTCAAAAAGACAATCCACCAAAGAGATCACAAGTTTACAATACACTTCAAGTATGTAGATTTATAACAATAAAGTATTGTAAGGATCGAAGATGGTCACTTGATGAAACAATGCGGCAAATGAAAAATGTTTAATAACAAGAAATCACTCAAGAAAACGATCCACCAATGAAATCACAAGTTTACAATATATTTAGGGACCGTTTGGTTCGCAGAATGATTTCTTTAGAAATGGAATCTGTCAAAGGAATTGGAATCTGGAAGGAAGTGTAATGGAATGCAGTCTGTCAAATGAATTGGAATCTGTCTGTTTGGGGAATTGGAATGGAATAATGAAAATTGACAAAAATACCCTCTTCTTTGATTTATTTTAAAAAAAAATGCAAGTATAAATAATAATAATAATAATAATAATAATAATAATAATAATAATAATAATAATAATAAGATTAACATTTAATCCCAAAAAAAAACTGTAAATTATGATTGTTTCCATATTTTTTATTAACTTTGGTAATTTAATTGTAATAAAAAAAAACTAAAAATTTGTTTGACTAATTACCATCTCTTCCTAATCCGCCTATTCTTCTTCCTCTCTTTTTCATTCATCTTCCCCATGGCAAACACCAACCTCTGATGTGGTCCATGAACAGTTCCTGAGATCGACGAGTAATCGGGAACAAGATCGACCAAGAATAGGAACATGATCGATGAGTAACGGGAAGAACAGGAAATGATGGAGGATATGCAGAAACGATGGCCCACGTGAGAAAATAGATTCAGATGGGGGAGGGAAAAAATTTTGTTAAAAGGAATTCTCTTTCCTTAGTTTAAACCTCCCCAAACAGACAATGGAATGGAATTTTCATTCCAATTCCACAGATTCCTTCAGGAATCCATGAACCAAACAGGCCCTTAGGGTATGTAGATCAAGATTACAAAAACAAGAACGTGCTATAAAGACGGAAAGTGGTAACTTCATGAAACAGAGGCAAAAGAAATCTCGTTCCAAACAAAAAATTCCAAACAAAACAATATCATTTAAAGAACTAAAGGCAGATAAGCATACCCAACTCAGCAGATTTCTGGAACTGGGACCGAGGATCAAAGTCAACGCTCAGAACACTATCCTCTTGATTAGTTTTATCCAGCTGGACCAGTGCATCTTATTCCTGTTGCAATACATCTTAACCCACCTCTTCTTTTGTTCTTCCAATCCTCCTAAGAACCTCCATCTCCTTTCTCGAATACTAATGAATTTAATGTAGCAACTACTAATTAAGTGAACCATGCCTACTCATACGGTCCAAAATATGAGCATGCACAAACATTATAAATGGTAATGTATCCCCAAAACCAACGAGTTCCGGCCATTCTACTAGTCAAAGTAAAAAAGAAATACACACACCACAGAACAAACCTCATATTACCAAGAATAAATGATTCATGACAGAAATGCATTACTACATTTTGCTTAGGCCTGTAAATTTAGATATGATGATAGTCAACTGAAAATCGAGTCATTAGTCCACTCTCAGAATCCATAGGCAAGAAGAACCACGTAGCCATTACAACTCCAGCTGTCCAAAGTATCTTCCTGATATCGTCACAAGTATATTTAGAATAACAACTTCATCATCCACTTCCTCTTTTGCAGCTCGCAGGCTTGCACACTTTCGGAGTAAAGACCGAAAGGCTGCACTAGTATCGGCATCAAGTGGGCAATCTACTGCTACGCAAAGAGTAAACAGCCACAAACTGGTATCGTGAGGTAACGTGCTCATATTCTCTACGGAGCTTATCATTCTTTTTAGCATTGAAGTTCGAGCAGCAGAGTCTATTTTCAAAATCTTCGAGATGGTAGGAGGGTCAATTATGAGATTTGAAGTTGCAGGAGATTGTGGATTGACTTTAGCATCATGATCACTCGTATCCAACATGCATGAATCATCCATAGATATTAAGCTAACAAACTTCTCCGAGGTATTTTCAAGCATCTGGCCCAAAATATCTTTTTCGCAGACGGATTGATGTTGTTTGTTTGATGAGCTTTTCGAACTGGAACCCTGAGGATCAATGCGTGAAAAAGCCTGAAAGAAAATAGATGGCAAATGTTGAGTTACAATTTACAATAACAGAACTTCGGATAATTGAAATTTAAAAAACTAGATTATCATTTTTCATTAATAATCCTACATATCAAATCTAAGAAATTAGACAAACAACAATAACAACATCTAAGCCTTAATCCCAAAATAATTTGGAATCAGTAACATGAGTCATCCTTCGAAAAAACGTCAATGACCAATAAATTTAATTAATAGCAAAAAGATAGATGGAAATACAAAGTAGAAATTTGTTGCTACCCAAAATATTATCCGGAGATAGATATTGCTGGAATGGATGGGATAGCAAACAAATGCAAGAGCACTTCCGTGAGAAAGATAAATAACACAAGATTTGCCGGGGTTGTTAGTCCCGGGCTTGAATGCTCTCGCGAGATATTATTAATACCGATATTCGGGGATACAAGTACTAATGTAAGAATACAATTACAATGAGTGTAAAGTTTCTTGTTATCTTAGCTAGTGAGCGTGTAGATTGCCGGAAGAACCAGATTTGATGCTCTGTGAGTTCTTGTAACAAAGGAGATGAACAGTCGCGGCGGTGAGAGATCGACCGTCTCTCACGGCGAGTATTTAGCTGGATGCTTGGGCTTCTGGGCTTATGAATCCCTTGGAATCTGTCTAGCGGAGACTTGCTACGCCGATCGTCTTCTGGACGAGAGATTTGGAGAGAGAAGTCCTGAGATGGATTCCGGTGAGATAGCCGGGAGCTTGATGATATGTATGTTCTTCAGTATTTCCGTGGATGTATCGGAATGTGAGAGAATGTGAACTTTTGGTGGAATGTATTTCGGACGTAAGTCAAATGAATTCCGAACCGTAGTGGATGAGTTCTGAACCGAGAACCTTTTTCCAGTAGGAGGAGGTTCTCTATTTATAGGGCTTGGATACGCCGGGCGATCGCCTTTACTGCAATATAATAATCGGGCGATCGTCTTTTAGCACATGGGCTTGTCCCTTCAAAGCCTGCAGGAGTTGTTGGCAGTCAACTACTCGGTCCAATGGGGAGCTTACACGCGTCCTGAGTTAGTCACATGCGGCCCTACTGACAACTTTCGGCGCGCATGCCGGTAGGTGGGGTAGGTGACAGGCTTTGGTCAAAGATCTTGTCTGTTAGCAAAAGATCTTGTCAGCGCCTTTTATGGATCTGCACGTGGGTGCTTTTCTGAGATCCAGTCCTCGATGACTTAGACGGGCGATCATCTCGCCGGGCGTAGGTCGATTGCCCTTAGCCGGTCACTAGAGTAGATCGCCACCGCAAAGGGCGATCGCCTTGGGAGTCGATCGCTAGGTACCGGATGGTGGTTTGATATCTTCGACTTGGCGAGCTAGCCATAGTTTGACTGATGTTGACTTGGTCGCTCGGCCTTATAGTCGATCGCCTGTCGGGATGAATAAATCGTGACACAACAATTGCCCCAGCTCGCTCATACGTTGGAAACGTGGGGTGAGGTGGCTCTCTTAGCGATCGCCGAACTATTGTGAGCGACTTCGTGTTTAATGGAATCGCGATCGTCTTTGGTGATATACTGGATTTGGGACGACTGGTGGCCGAATCGCGGAAAAACAACGGGCGTTGAAAAGTCTCCTCGCACGTGTCGGGCTCCTATCGAGGACGCCAACGGTCATTAATGACTCCTCGGACGCGTCCTCGAAAAGACGCGTACGCTGGTCTCGAGGGGGTCAATAGTGCGCCGTTTGAGATCCGACCCCGAGGTTTTCCTTTATTGCAATCGGGTCCCCGCTTTCTCCTATAAAAGGGGGCACGGGTCAGCGATCTTACTCACGCGTACGCATTGGAGAAAGAAGGTCCCGCCGCCGAATTTTACGAAGATCTAAGCGCCGATCGTCGATCGATTTCACTTTAGGGTAAGAAAATCCTTCTCTTCCTTTCTAACTCAAAATGGCGGAACCTCATCGTCGTTTGGAGCGGGAACTAGTTCTGCCACGGACGTCATTTGCCAGGGAGAAACTTCTTCCGTCTTCCACTGAGACGGCGAAGCTCATTCGAGCGGAATCGACCTTTGAAGTTGAGGCTTTGTTCAATGAGGCCGAGGAGTCGGGGCCGAGGAGAGACGATCGCAGATCGAGAGAGATCCGCGATCGTGGCTTACCGGGAGCAACATAGTGATTTTGGACGCCTATAGGGCCTTTCCGAAATAATGGATAGATTGGCGGTCTACTCCGCGATTCGATTTCGGGGATATTCGGTCGCTTATCCCTATGTGCTCCCAAGCGGCCGCAGATCGTGCCGCAAATGATCGTTGTGGTCGCTCGCCAAATACGAGCTCGACGTCCAGAGAGATCCGCCGTCTGGAGGACAAGATTCCATGTTCCTTGAGATGTGGACATGTTCGCGCCGCGAGAGTGAACGAGCCGACCAGCCTCCGATGGGTATGGTCGCAGTGAGTGAGGCCGCATGGAGGCCGGTTTGCGCTTCCTCTCGTCTTTGCGGTCTCCCATCTGGCTGCCGCTTGGAATGTGGCGCCACTTGGCCCGACGCCGAACGCCCGGCTCCAAATCATATGCACTCACCCTATTCGGCGGTCACCGCTGTATCGCCTCCGTCGCCGTTGGAGATGAATCATCTGTTAAACCGACGGCTCATAGAGGTTGGTGGCGGTTACCACATCCAAGGCCGATCTGGCGGTGATTCATGGAGTTCGAATAAGATACGGGCGATCGACGAAGTGGTTGCAGGTCGGCAAGTGGAGAGCTTCGGCGAGCGACAATCCCACAGCGAACCGGAGATCCCACCGAATTTCGGAGAGGAATCCGGTAAGGGTTTAGACTCTCCCTTCGCTGATGCGTTTTGGGTGATCTAATTTGATTGCTTTTGCAGGCTTTCATATTCGGCGATCGAGGAGCCGCCTTCGACTTCCTCGTTGTTTGGGAGCGAATCGGAGCTTGTCGGACGACGACCTAGACGCCACTCGGATCAACAAGGAGAGTCGCCGGTTGTCGGCTCGACTATTCCGCTTCCCGAGACATCTCGCGGTGCTGTATGTGGTCTGCGATCTTCACTTACTAGCGATCGCCTTATTTTAAGGACAGTGTCGGCCAGTTAGTCGATCGTCTTTAACTGCAGAGGTTCGATTCCCTCGCTTTTGGAGCCTCCATGAGATCGCTATGTCGAACCCGGGAGTCTGGCCGTCTTCACGCGAAGAGGTCGACTCGGGTTCCACCTGCCGCATTGCTTATAGTTCGGAGGCGGAGCCTCGTGCGGAGCCGAGCCTCGCGTTGCGCAGTCGAGGTTGAGGAGGAAATTCGAGGAAAGGCTTCGGCGACCGCAAGAGGCCGAGGCCGCAAGAAACTTCGTTTCTGCCCGGCGATGAAGTGCCGATCGCCGCGCCTCCGATCACCATCGTTGCTCCGAGCGCGAGCCGCCTCTGCGACTTTTCGCGGAGACGGCGATCGCGGATGCGGAAACTCCTCGAGGGAAACCGCTTTTGGTCGGATCCCGAGAAGGCCGAGAGGTAGATAGCATTTGTGTTTGACAATTGCATCTACGTAGGAGTTGTACTAACTTATTGTTTTGATGCAGGATCCGTCGCGCAGATCCTTCTTGTCCACCGATGGTCGTGGATTTCTGGCGAGTCGATCTCCTCGCCATTCTGCGACATTCCTCCCTATGTGAGCAAGTCGCTTACGCTTGCCAAGGCGTGACAATCGATTCGATGCGATCGCCTTGGCCGCGATCGCCGAGTTCGATGGATCTTGTTGTCGCCCTTTCTCTTCGACGGCGACCATGGCCGTCAGTGCCGCCAGAGTTTGAGGCGGCCCTCCACTATTCGCCAGGGAGGATCTTGAGGCGGCTCGGAAAGAGAACGCCGAGTTTGCCGACAAGATCGCGGCGATGGAGAAGGACTCCTTGGAGGCGGCTGCGGCGAGCCATGAGCTTGAGCCGGAGAAGAAGGAGACCGAGAAATTCGAATGGCGGTCGACCGATTTCGGGACCAGATGCAGAGTGCCCTGTGCGAGGAATGTTGCAGAGACGAGGCCGATCGCGAAGGTGACGATCGCTAGCCGAATGAGTCAAGTGAGGCGAGAGAGAAGGTTGCTGCGAGGGAGGCCGAGCTCCAGGGATCGCAACAGGCGATGGCCGAGCTGAGAGGAGAGGTTGAGGCGACCAAGGCCGATCCCTTCCAAAATTTGGAGTATGTCAGCGAGTTCGCCTATTACTTGGCGTTCGCTGACTCGATCCGAGCGGCTAAGAAGGGAGGCTTGGAGGTCGGTCCTCTAGCTGAGAAGTTCAAGTCATATGCATTGGAGCATCCTCTCCATTTGGCTTTCTCCTTGCCGATCTTGGACCTGGCGGACATCGGCGTGGATCTGAGCTGGTATCCGTCTCCAGACAGTCTTGCTCATCCCGATGCCCCGGAGGACGAGGGGACCGCGCCGAATGCTGATGGCGAAGGCCCGGCAGGGGCCTGAGGCGCTTCCTTTTTTACGCTTTCAGCTTACTTTCTTTGTAGTTTGTAGCTTTCTTTTTGTAGTACTTAGGCCTTCGGGCGACCGTGTACTCTATTTTTTCAAGTAATGAAATGAGCATTTGTCTTTCTGACTTATCACTTGAATGAATGGTTATTTTTAAGTCTTTGTTTGACTTTGTACAAATGCGTGAGGAGAGATCGTTGCGAGGGTAGTTCCAAATGAATTGATAAACTCATAAAGATAACTTTTTACAACACAGTCGATCACGCACTACATCTCAAAAAAATGACGATCTCCGTATGTGGTTGAATAGCGACGATCGTCGTGTAGGTAGTCCGCACTCTTCTTGCCCCTTGTTTTTATTCACTTAGTGGAAGTAAGGGGATGAAAATAATTCCTTGAGTGAGCGGTCTTTAACTTTGTCGAATCCTCGGGGACGGTCGTCCATCTTGAGGAACCGTGCACGATCGCGGAGTTCGATGGACCGACTCCTTGATCATGTCTTGATGCGCGAAGACATTGAGTGTCTCGTGACTCACTTTATTATGAGGGTCCTCCGTTAGGCTGCGCCTCGCCTCGTATTTAAACGAAGGGCGTGCGGTCTCGCCTAGAGGAGTCCTTGCGCGGCGGCGTCGGATGAATCAACTCCGCGCCGCGGCTTGTTAGCTTCCACCACCTCGGCTAGCCATGGAGATGGCCGACCTCGACGGTGTACGTTGAGGCGGGGTTGTGGCACGTCGCATTGTCCGGTTCACCATGTTAGATGATGAACCTTCGAGGGCGAGCGATCGTGTCCACCGATTTATTTTGGAGGGCCTCGGACTACGCCGGCCTCGTATTTAAACGAAGGGCGATCTTGGCCTAAAGGGACCTTGCATGGCCTAAGCGATCGGTTCCATCGACCACCAGACCATGTTGCACTCTTTCACCTTGATCGTCATGTAGATGTCGATCTTCGACGGTGTACGTTGTGCGGGGAGGCGATCTCGTGCCTTAGTCCATCATGTTATATGGTGAATCAGATGGCGATCGAGTCCTCGGTTTCTTGAATAAGGAGGAGATCGGGATGACTTAGTGGTTTTTCTTCTCTTGATTGAAGCATATAGTGACGCCGCCGAGGTTGATCCAGGGGTAGGCTCGTATGAGCTTCCCACTGCTTTTGGCTCGACTCGGACGATCGTCTATAGAGATAGGCGGGCTTCGGCTAAACCAATAAGTCATCAACTTGCCCTCCTCGAGCAGTCTCAGAGCCGCTTGAGGAGGTCGCGGCAATTGTTGGTCTTGTGGCGGACTCTTGTGGTAGCGCAATATTGATTGTTGTCCAGTGACCGTGGTCCCTTATCGCCTTTGGCTTTTTGAGCCCTTCGTGCCCCTTGATGGCATAGAAGATATGTCTGGAGTTACTGAGCGTATGGAGGAGATGGGCTTCCATGTCCTCGAAAGCCTTGAGATCTCCGGGTGTCTTGGCGATCGCCTTCTTTGCTTTGGCGATCGCTATCTTCTGGGCAAGAGGTGGCGTTTCCTCGTCCAAGCGGAGGGTGAGTAGCCTTTGCCTGGCCAGGAAGTTGGCAGCTTTAGCGCGGAAGATCGTGTAAGTTGGGGGAATATCCTTGGAGAGATGTCTGAACATGACCGAGTGACCGTGGAATCCCCCCATGACCGAGGATGATTTCGTCTACCCGGTCGATGTAATCCGCGTCAGTTTCGTCCTTCCCCTGCTTGATTTTTATCATGCGCTGGGGGCCTTCTGGTCTGGCGACCTTGCTGGCGAAGTATGACGTGAAGTCATCCGCCAGTTTCTTAAAAGAGGTGACCGATCGTGGTGGTAGTGAGACGTACCACTTATGGGGCCACTCGCCCGATGTCGGCAGGAAGATCCGGCACTGGTTGCATCGGATGCCCCACACGATCATGTAAATCCGGAATTTACTCGGTGGGTTTCGGGTCCGATCTCCCCTTATCTGAGAGGTGTTTTAGGAGGAGCGATCGTTGGTTGTATGGGGCAAGCTCGATGTGGACCGCGAGTGGCTCGGTCGGCCGGCGATCTTCTTCTTGGTGCTTGCCCAGCGTCAGCGTGCTCTCATCTCGTCGGCCGACGTTGCATGGCGGCCATCGCCGTGCTTTGGCTATTAGCGGCTCGGCGATCGGAGCGAGGCCGGCGGCGATTAGTCTTGAGTCTCCGCGATCGGGCGGGAGTCGGATGGTGACATGCGTTCGGTGTGAGGTGGGTAGCCGAACTCGGGTGACAGTTCGGATTCCGTCTTTTCAAGGTTGGAAATGGAGTGCCGGCCGGGATGGGTCGCGTCCCAAGCGATCGAATATGGATCCGTCCGGTCGTGCGAGAGCCTTTCTCGCATCCAGGGCTTTTTGACGATCGCTCGTTCGATAGCCCATTGAATTTCCGTTTTCCCATGCGGCGGATGATCGAGGAGTTATCGCGGGCGCGCGCATGCTCTCCGTCGCTCCTCCGGGATGGCCATAGCCTCCTCGATCTGTTCCTCGGTTTGGGCCGATCGAGTGAGAGGTTGGGGCCATCTCTCGAGATGCGGGATCGAGAGTCTCGCGTTGCCGCGGCTTCCCTGTCGTCGGTGGGGTTCGACTGGCCGGGAAATGGTGTCGGCGGTTCGGAGCGACTTTCTTGATGGACCGGCGGACGTCATGATTCTGGAGGTTTTCTTTGAAGCGCAGTGAGTGTCACTTCAAGTATATGCCCCGAGAACAGTGAGTGTTCTTCGGGACGGTAGAAATAAAAGTTCGAAGGTTCGACGCCCTCCTTCTAGCGCCAATTGTTGCTACCCAAAATATTATCCGGAGATAGATATTGCTGGAATGGATGGGATAGCAAACAAATGCAAGAGCACTTCCGTGAGAAAGATAAATAACACAAGATTTGCCGGGGTTGTTAGTCCCGGACTTGAATGCTCTCGCGAGATATTATTAATACCGATATTCGGGGATACAAGTACTAATGTAAGAATACAATTACAATGAGTGTAAAGTTTCTTGTTATCTTAGCTAGTGAGCGTGTAGATTGCCGGAAGAACCAGATTTGATGCTCTGTGAGTTCTTGTAACAAAGGAGATGAACAGTCGCGGCGGTGAGAGATCGGCCAGTCTCTCACGGCGAGTATTTAGCCGGATGCTTGGGCTTCGGGCTTATGAATCCCTTGGAATCTGTCAGCGGAGACTTGCTGCTTCTACCGATCGTCTTACGGACGAGAGATTTGGAGAGAGAAGTCCTGAGATGGATTAGGTGAGATAGCCGGGAGCTTGATGATATGTATGTTCTTGATATTTAGTGGATGTATCGGAATGTGAGAGAATGTGAACTTTTGGTGGAATGTATTTGGACGTAAGTCAAATGAATTCGAACCGTAGTGGATGAGTTACGAACCGAGAACCTTTTTCCAGTAGGAGGAGGTTCTCTATTTATAGGGCTTGGATACGCCGGGCGATCGCCTTTACTGCAATATAATAATCGGGCGATCGTCTTTTAAAGATACGGGCTGTCCCTTCAAAGCTGCAGGAGTTGTTGGCGATCAACTACTCGGTCCAATGGGAGCTTACACGCGTCTGAGTTAGTCACATGCGGCCCTACCGACAACTTTCGGCGCGCATGCCGGTAGGTGGGGTAGGTGAGGGCTTTGGTCAAAGATCTTGTCATTAGCAAAAGATCTTGTCGGCGCCTTTATGGATCTCGCACGTGGGTGCTTTTCGAGATCCAGGTCCTCGATGACTTAGACGGGCGATCATCTCGCTCGGGCGTAGGTCGATTGCCCTTAGCGGTCACTAGAGTAGATCGCCCGGCGAAGGCGATCGCCTTGGGAGTCGATCGCTAGGTACCTGATGGTGGTTTGATATCTTCGACTTGGCGAGCTAGCCATAGTTTGACTGATGTTGACTTGGTCGCTCGGCCTTATAGTCGATCGCCTGTCGGGATGAATAAATCGTGACACAACAAAATTAAAATCAAATTGACTCGAGAGAAAAAGAAATCTAGATATTGAGAATGATAGTAAAGTCCAGCGAAAAAGTTTGAAAAGTCTGAAAGATAATGCAAAAAATGAAATAAAATAATAATAATAATAATATTCATAATAATAATAATATAATAATAACAATGCTAATAATAATAATAATCAAACTCCATCGTCCACACGTATATTATCTCTCCATATTGTCCTCTCCATTGTCATATTTTCTCCAATCCCAAGGAATCTCATATCGTTTTCAATCACATATCTCCATGCTATCTTGCGTCTTTCTCTACTCTTTACAATCTTATTTGTTCCCCAAATCTTCAGGCCTCCTCACCGGAGCATCAACGGGTCTCCATCTCACATGGTCAAGCCATCTCAACTAATTCTCGATCATCCTATCATATATAGACGCAACTCTTACCTTCTCCCTAGTAACCTCATTTCTAAGCGTATCCCATTTTGTATCGCCGCATATCTACAGTAGCATATGCATCTCCACCACATTCATTCTTTGAACATGACACTGTTTTACCACCCAACACTCGTGCCACATATTGTGCACGCCTAATTGTCATGCAGTAGAATTTACCAGTCAGTCCATCAGGCAGTTCATTTGGGGGCAAGTCTGATGAAGATGAAGTCCCCAAGATCACATAGCAACCCTGTGGTACTCTTTCACTTCAAGCAACCCGACTTAATTCTATTATTCATATCACCATATAGCTCTCCAACCTTTTTTAATAATAGATCCAAGATAACGAAAAAAAAATCGGATTGTTGAACAACTTTCCCATCAAAAGTGATCATCCCCACCTCTGTGGCTCATTTTCATTAAACCTACACTCCAAATATGCAGTCTTACTTCTGCTCATCCCAAAGCCTCGAGCTTCCATAGTATCCCTCCAAAGTATCCTCCAAAAGTTCCAACTTCCTTTAAAATCAAACCTTTCGTCATATCAATCAACACAATATCATCGACGAACATCATGCACCAAGAAATATCATCTTGAATTGACCTTGTCAGTTCGTCCATGACTATAACAAAGGAAAAAGACTAAGAGCACATCCTTGATGCACCTCAATCGTAATAGGAAACTCTTTTGTCCTCCCAATATTAGCTTGTAAACTTGTACTCCCCATACATGTCCATCATCATCGGCAGCAGCACCTTAATCCCAACTATGTTGGGATTGGTAGTGTCAATTAATGGTCAAATTTCGTTGACATTATGAAGTCATGCAAAATACAATATAACAAAGTTTTACGCCGGATGCCATTCCTATCACAACCTCATACGAAGGAGAAATGAGATGAAATTCCATTAACCACATCATAAGTTTTTCCACTTGTATGGAAAATATCACGAGACAACAATGAGTTGAGATAATTGATGTGGTCATGCCTAATTACAGGATTGATAAAATAAAATCAACATATACATGTCCTTTATGAGGTTAATATATTTGCGAGGTACGCCCTTCTTTGGTAAGACCCACCAGAGTACTTCTCTTAGTACTTTATCATTTGTCTTCTATAAATCAATGAAAACCATATGTAGATCTTTATTTTTATCTTGATAATGTTCCATCATCTATCTCATAAGATAAATTGCTCCCATAGTCGACCTCCCAGTCATAAATCCAAATTGGTCATAAGCCTTTGTCCAATCACGTTCCCATAATTTCATGGTATGACTCGTTGGTTTAATTCCACGATAATTAAAACAATCTCGAAAATCAACTTTGTTCTCATACAAAAGGACAAGGGTATTTTTGCTCCATGCTGATAGTATCTTGTTTCTTCTCCAAATCTTGTTGAAAAGCATAGTTACCCGTTTAATCCATGTCTCCCCGAGACACCTCCAACCTTCAATATGTATACCATCTTGATCATTCTTCTTTCTTAGACCACATCTTCTTCAATGTAGTATTCACCTCATCCTTTTGGATTCTCCGTATAAATCCTCGATTAACCATACTTGAAGGGATGTTAAGTCCCCAATATATTGTTTCGATGGCCATAAGATAGGGTATCAAAGTATGACCTCCATCTATCTTTATCTCGAACCAAAAACTTTTGGTCAACATCTTTCACACATTTAACTCTCCCAATATCCCACATGTTCTGGTCCCTCATACGAGCAAGTTTGTAAATATATTTTTTCCTTCGTATCTAATCTCGCATATAATTCTTGATTAACCTTTACTCTGGCATCTCGCACTGTCTTTTTAGCTTCTCTTCTAGCCTCTTCATACTTCACATAGTTCTCAGTGCTCCTCCATTTTCACAATACCTTATAACATCCAGTTTGGTCTTTATCGCTTGCTTAACTTCATCATTCCACCAGGATGTCTTTATTCGATGGCTGTTTCCTTTAGATTCTCCTAAAACTTCTTTCACATTTTCCCTTGTGTTATGCTCCAACATAATCCAAGCCTATTCCATGTCTAATTTTATTATTCTAGTTCTTAGGGATATTTGAACCTGTATCTGTATTATTTATCTTGACTTAATTCTCTTGAATTATCTTTGTGTTGTTGAGCAGATTTATTTTTGATATAATTTACTTTCGTTAGTATGCTCAACTTAATTGAGTTTTTCATATCTTTTTCTAGATCTAGGGTTGTAATACGTAATCGTTATAATTCTAGAATCATAAGTAGCAACAATTGGTTTTAATCAATTGAGTAACATAAAATCAAGATCCCTGGAGTCGAACTAGTGAACTTATATCCATCATTTTGGTTCTAATGCATCTTACGAACAAGAACTGAAGAGCTTGTTTCCTTTGTCTAGATAGATTTAATTAACGAGATTGTTTTAATAAAATAAACTTAAGAAACGACAGGATCAATAGAGCTTGTTGATTTCGGAGTAGGAGTTCATTAGGAATAAACAAAAGATAAGTGCTGCCTTAATTCATAAATTAAATTAAAACGGCGGGTAAGAAAACTAACAACTCGATTCTCATCTCAATTATCCTTCCTTATTAATTCCTACTACTTTTATTTAGTTGCTTACTTATTTACTTGATCTCCTTTAATTCGACCAACCTCCCCCCTGTATTATTATTATTATTGTTATTATTATTTTTAGTATTACTAGTTTTGCTTCCCAAAAATATTAAACTCGATAAGTACAATTAATTCATCCACTTTTTGTGGGTTCAAACCTTATTTACCGTTTTTACTAGTTAGTACAAGGGAGTCAAGGACTTATAAATATTTAATTTTAACGCGTCTCGACAGCGGTCATGCATCTGACTTGCATTACATCCACTTCTATATGTCACCAAATGATAGTCCCTTTTTCACGAACCAAATGTTCATAATACATAAGTCATACGCTAACGCGAAATAAATATACCACTTCCTAATTATTTCCTATCCCCAAAACCAAAGTCTAACTTAGTTCATATACCCAAGTCTGACTTGCATTACCTCCAATTCTATGTCACAATGGGCGAGTCCTTTTCTCGAACCAAATGTTCCTAATACCAAAGTCATATGCGAACGCGAAATCAATATACCACTTCCTGCTTAGTTCCTATCCCCAAAACAAAAGCCACCATGAACACTCTCAAATCCAATGCTTCCAACCCTACTTATGGTGCATATGCACTTATGATAGTTAGAACTTCATCCTCTATCACAAGCTTAATAATCATAATACTATCACTCTTTCTTGATACTTCCACCTATTCGTCAATGGATTCTTTATCAATGACTATACTCACTCCGTTTCTACTTCTATCCTTTTTCCGAATACCTTAGCTTATAACCCCAAGGAACTAACTCTTACTTTTTTGCGACCCACTTAGTCTCTTCTAAACACATTATATGAATCCTTCTTTTCATAACCCACCACCTTCGCTGCTCTCCCAGTCAAAAAACTTAATGTTCCAAGTTCCAATTTGCACCTTACTACCCTCGTACTGCAAGAACTCTTGCACATTTGACACAACACCCATACTTCGGGGTGGTGCGCCACTTCCGAGCGACGAGCTAGCAATCTTGCATATTTTCCCCTACCCCCAACCTTATGAAGTATAGCGCACGCTTGCCATTTTGACACCACCCTAGGCATAGAGGTGGTTGGCAGCTTATGGGAGCGACCTCGCAAAAGTAGCATACTTTTCGCTTCTAAGGACACACCAACTATTTTTAAATTTTGATTCATGCCCATACAATATGACGAGCTTTATGTCGGCTGCACAAACCTACCGCAACCCTCACAAAATAAACTAACTATCTGTGCTTGATCTCTTCTTTTCAAAAGAAAAAAGGCATAAAAGACGTAAGCGCCCAACATAAAAAGTGTCAGCATCACACAAAGGCCACAAAGGCGTACGATTTAGTTGAAAAGACTTGTGCTTTGTTGGTGGAAAGCACTTGGTAAAGAGCCTCGACGTCCTTAATGTTCTAGGCGTCTAGATGTGAGCCTTGATGCAATGAGGCGTAAGCCTTTTTAAGCATTGCGACTTGCGAGTGTCTTAACTTTCTCAATGTATTTTTCTCCCAAATTTTCTGAAATTTCTATCAGTTCAAGCGCCCTATCTCCGATAGATTTCACAACCAATATCCGCCATTAAATTAATCTCGTGTCAGCAACACAAAACCGTGTCGAATCTTCAGAAAGTTTTGACGGCTTTATAATTGTTTGTGGGTAACACGAGAAATAGTAGTGCCCCAGTTCTTAATGTCTAAACAAGGGTGAGTTGACGAAAAGGCCATCAATTCACAAGTTTCATTCGCACTTGCTTTGGTCCATCTACATGCTTTTATTTCTGTGAATTGATCTTTGATTCTCTACAAGTGTTCACTAATGAAACTGAGTCAACAGTAAACATGAGACTTATGCTTTGAAGTGAATTGTGTTTTTACATTGTAAATATCACATTCTTCTACATATATTTAATAAAACTATCTTCCAGCATAAGTTGACTAACATTGCCAGATTTAAGCTTGATGTCTTGATCCTGGTTAAAGTTCAAGCAATAAAGCATTAACTAATACTTATTTTGGGTCGGCAGCATGGTTGTTACGGCGCTCGACTAGTCGACCAGGCCATGCAGGACAGTCGTCGTGTAACTCCGACTCGACTGATGTAAGTATTTCGCCGCCAGGAACGACATGGGTCGCCTAGTCGACTACTTGGGTCGATTGGGCGATGACTTCGGTCCCACTGGTATTGGTATAAGACCCGACCCATCGAGACTCGATCTGAAGCCGTGAAGCGACTACTGTCGACGGCCAATGTGTCGCCGATTTGCTGTCTATACCTAAGTGGTACTCTTCTCTTCCTCTACTCTTCTTTCTTTCTTCTGGTTTCTTCTTGCTGAAGCCGTTTTCTTTCAATCAATCTTTCTTTCTTGCTGAATCTCCACTGTATTTACCTAATTCTTTCTTTCTTAAGCCACTTTGTTGTATAGATATATCATATATGTTATACATAGAGTATACAATCAGCCGAATTATAATAAGTTATATATATATTATTTATAATTAGTTGACTAGTCTCGACTAGTCGACGACTAGTTTACGACTCGCCATGCCGGACTCTCGTCGACTCGACTCGACTTACCGCCGTAACAACCATGGTTGCCAGAGGTCATACAAAATCTACGAATATGGTTCAAGCGACAGCCATGAATGCCGACGTGTCATTTTTTTGCAAATGGATATCCATGCAACAAGATACTGAAGCCATAAAAAAGAGGGAGCACAGTCAAAAAAATGTACCTGTCTCAGCTCCGAGAAATCGGCAAGAAAGCTCTCCTCCCACTGTTTGAGTGGCAACAATTTATCTTGGCACTTCATAATATCAGGAATTTGAGGCATATAGACACTCTGTTCTTTAATTTTATTAACCTTGACAACTGTCACCTTAGGAATTCTGTCGGCCTCCCACCTAAAACAAGCAGACGCCTTGCGCATTACAATCCAGGACATGGAGGTTTCAAAATGAAATTTAGATGTCTATGAATAATTATCAATCTGGGGTTCTTTGAAGGAAACGATGTGCTAAAAGGTTGTCCTCATCACATATACCCCAAACTTTTATACAGAGTTAGTTCCGAGTCTATGAGGGTTCATGTGATAAAAACATATCTACTATAAAGCCATTTATTTATCCACCAAAAGTTCAATGGCCTCGAGGTTTAGCTTAGTAACAAAAAGCTCCAGTTAACTTCCAAAATTACAAATATCCCTTCAGAAGGGTTACAAACACTCCCTTCAGGTTCGTATGTACCAACAAATACTCCCATCTTGAAGGCACAATATGTAAATCAGAAACAAATGTCCAGGGGTATTTATAATTTTGAAGACTAGGTCCTTTTGTAATCAAGCTAAATCTCAGGGGTAAAATTAGAAATTAACCCTGGAGTATATACATCCTGACTCCTTTGAATCCTTTCACAAGTCTCCCAATTGAACACCTTTTCACCCCAAGTATTGCATAGTAAGAACAAATAATACTGATTCTCATCGTTTTACCAGTGCCTTCATTTGCTTGATAACAAGCAAAATATATTCTAAGAAACAAGTACCATTCAGAAACTTCACTTTCCAATAGACCTAACACGCCATGTAATGCAGAAAAGTTTAGTCCGTTTGATACAGCGACTATTTTTTATGCCTGTCAAACTTACCGAGCTTGTCCAAGCATATTTTGAGATGCACGATGAAGTACAACAGAAGATCGTTGCCAAAAAATATTTATAAAAAGTACTAATGCTCATGATTGAAGCACTGATTTGCAAAATTTCACAAAGGTGATATATTGATGGTTTGTTAAAGACCTTAGAGGTTGTTGCAAGAGTTGCTATATAACACTTCACTCACAGAGTTCTTCTCTGACTGGGAATTCGATATCAGGTTTATGTCGTACTATGCCATGGCCATAATGAACAATATGGAAGTACAGTATCCAACTTCCACCAGCAGTGCATGTAAGTTACAGAATTGCAGGTCTTTGGATTTACAAATAATCATCACATAAATAGGAAATTATGGGTTTCTTGTTGAATGGAAGGTGTTTTCACTTTAAAATTGCACATTTATCAGTGGAGACAAGTTTTAATATATTAATTCTCAGTCTACGAAGTGGACGGAACGGGAGGGGGGTTCCCGAGCATTGGTAATCTTAAGTTCAATTACGGGCAATGCCGATTCCCCATAAACGAAATCAATCATTGTAAAAGCCTCTTTGGATTTTATTCCCAACAAAAAACTTCTCTTCCACCAAAGGGCATATATGTTCATATATAACACCTAATTTTATATATATATATATATATATATATATATATATATGTGTGTGTGTGTGTGTATGTATGTATTCTAATATTGTTATTTCAAACCTCAAGAGTGTTTAGAATCATTAGCTTAGTACAAAAACATATTTCCCTATTATTATATTACCACAATAGTAATGTACTTGATGTGACTGACCAATCTTGCATGAAAGATAATGACCTCTGAAGAAAAATGAAACCAACAAACAAACGCACTTTCGGAACTAAATGGCAATAGCCATTAAAATTTTATTGGAATCAACTATATCTGATTATCAACAACGCTCCACTCATGGGTTAAAGAATAATAAATTCATTTCAAGTAAATTGACATGGTGATCTCATCCATAAATGTAGACATCTCTCTTGCACCTACATATTTAACTGATATAGCAATGTGACAAGAAAGAAATATAAGTGTTGCAGCCCTCAGGGCACCTGATCCGTGGAATTAGGCCAAATGGCGAACAGACTAGGCAGGAAAACAAAGTGATATATTAGAGAGTTACCAATGCAGCTAGAACGGAACATAAATCATTCAGATCGAGACAGAACCACATACGTTATTAGCAAAACCACAAATCTGATTTCAACGAACTCAGCCCCATCATTATTTAGCAGTTTAATCTAGTCTACTTGTTCGCTTTGTTCAGGGTATAGAAACTAGCATTTTCATAATTGAAAGGAACAGAAAAAAAAATATCTACTATTCTTTTCTGTTGTTAAAAAAAAAAAATAAGACAAAGCAATCACCCACCATGTTCTACGAAGATTTTCAATGACATCATCACAAGAAAAACAGTCACATGAATTAAAACACCAAAACTACCTTAGGAACTGAGAATTCATACCTAACACGTCTAAGATATTCAATCCCATCTTGTGGAGGGCCAGAGTCAAAATCAGGTTTTCCTGTAACAAAAAAGGCCGGCCTCTGAATACTACTGTAATCTTCATCACTATCATCATCTGCACTGCACTCTCCTTCCACAGCTGAGCACCCTATATCATCAGTAAGCAAGTCTTCCAAGTGGTTATTCACAAATTGCAGGCAGACTTCACCTGTAAAATGTTAGTGCAATCCTGTCAAATTAAGAAACAAAGATAATGAAACAGAACCAGGGAATCATTGCAATCTGTTCATCTAATTTACAGAAACCAAAGTTCTACCGTTCAAGCTATAACTATTTAATACTTCATATCTACTACAAGTTCTGCTCAACTTTTACAAGTCGAGGTATCTACCGAAAGACACATTTGAAAATACCATCTGCTTATCATATTCTCTTCTTATTCCAATATCAGTACAGAAGTATTCAATGACTCAGAAACCAAGAGTTAATTTTTAAATTTCAGAGGTTAAACTAGTCATGACCAATTATGCTCTTTAAGGCAGCACGAACACTCTATTGAGTCAATCTATTGGAAACAAAAGCGTATATTTTGGGTATTTCACAAACAAGGTGTTGACAATATCTAGATACCATCCTTCAGTGCACAAAGATATTCTGATGGTTCGATTTCCCTTGCACACCTGTTCACACAGAAACATAACCCATCCAATTGACAACCAGAGTAAACAGTCTGCCAGACACAAGAAATACAAATCTTGTTCGCCCAAACTCCACTCTAAACCACCATTTTTCCAGCACAGACATAAACAAACAAACAAACTTGGAGAAATGAATGATCAAGCAAAATTTTAGAGAGGTAAGAAAGGAAAATTAACAAGCCAATCTTTCGGGAACAAGTAAGATCATACAACCAAGCCATGAAGATATAGTACAGAAAATACTAAGACGGATCCAGATAAGCATATATACATGAATTGTTGAAATACCTTTTTTCTAGTATGTGCTGTATCTTTTTTGCCTTATCAAATGCCATTCAGAGAGATTACTGCCACTGGCATAGTAACCTCCTAAAACATACAGATAGTACCAGGAAAGGAACAATGGAGGCAGGAGAAGAAATAGTAGTCAAAATGCAAGTACAAGAAAAAAAAATTGGTGACCCGTGAAAATTCATCTAGACAAAGTTTTTGCAAATATCTGAAAAAACGCATACAAAAACACGAGTCTAAAAAAGATGGGAGTTTTAACCTTGTGGCGATAACAAAGCCACTTTCCAGAGTCATTTAATCACGAAAAACAAAAATAAATGAGATAACAAAGAGACGAAGGGAAGTATATTCAATATAGTATTAATCAATTCTTTAATTCTTGATATCTATATAGAGAAAAAGCTACTGCAAAGAAGAGAAAATTACCAATAATATTAAAACAGACAAACGGAGAAGTGAAAAGAATCAACAGAGGGTAAACCGCTAGTCTTTAGGGTGACAAATCTACCATATGAATAGGCTCTTCGTTTGATATCACTCGGACTTAAACACACTTTATCAGTTAAATTCTCAGAAGCACCAATATGGGTACTCGTATGAGTACGGGTACAGGTGTGGATGCGGGTACGGCAAATGGCATTTTCAAAAAATATGATACACGGTTACAGCGGGGACACGGCAAATTTATAGTCATTATACATGCGTGTATGTATATGTACATATATAAATATATAAACCATAACAAACATTCATAAGTCATTATATACCATAAATAACATCCATAATAAGTCATTAAGTCATCAAAAAGAAACATTCAATCAGTGTTGTTAAGGCGTCGCCTAGGCGACGCCTAGTGGCCGCCTAGGCGTCCAGGCGGTTTTCGGTGGGCCACCTGGTAGTTTCACCTCGCCTTGTGATGTAAGTCGTCGCCTGGGCGACGCCTGGGTCGCCTACCCGGCACAAGGATCCGCGGCCCGAATTTAAAAAAAAAAAAAAACAGGTTAAGTACTTACCCCAGTGTGTCGCGAAATCATTCCCGTCCCCCACAGCAACCGCTTCAGCCCTAAGCCAACTCCAAGTATCTCCTCCTGTCGCTCGCCCGACGCCGATCTCCGCCCGCCTCCGATCGCAGCCCGTCGCTCAGCAGGTACTTTCTTCCTCTCTTTTCTTTCCTTTTCTCGTGCTGCTTTCTTTTTCTTTCGTTTTCTTTTTTTTTTCTTTCCGGTTTCTTTTATATGTTTTTCCTTTTTCTTTCCTGTTTATTTTATATGTTTTTCTTTTTTCATACGTTTTTTCTTTTTTTCTTTTTGTTTTTCTTTTTTTCTCGCCAGACTTCCACAGGTATACCAGTGGAAAATTATATGTTTTTTTCTGTATGTTTTTTATTTTTCTTCTTCTTTCTTTTTTCTTTTTCTGTTTCTTTTATTTCTGATTTTCTGTTTCATTACTTTTTTCGGTCTAATTATTTTTTAATTTATTCACCCAAACATTATTATGGCTAAAAGTAATTCTACCGAAAATTACGATCCGTCCAAAGATCCTAGACGAAAGGCCAAATCGAATGATCCGGGATGAATGTGTGTTTTGCAACTTTTGTTGAGTGTGATGAATGTTATTTATTACCTAAGTCATCATGATTTTAGAATAATTCATATATTATATATTATAAAATAATATATATTTTATATGAAATTGGTCGCCTGGACGTCGCCTGGACGGGCGCCTAGTCGCCTAGGCGTCCAGGCGGTCTGGTGGCGCCGCTACTTGACAGGCCGCCGTGACAACCTTGCATTCAATACTTTAAACTATTTAAACTACCAAATCTAAAAACTATTCTAAGATATTTATTTAAACATTTTACATTAATGTTTTATTTTATTTTTTCATATTAACCCCTCTTATTTTTTAAACTCAGTACTAAAAACCTGGTTTAGAAGAAAACTCAGAAGCCGTGGTCCCGAAATGTCCCTATCAGTCCCCATATTAAAAACAAAAGGACACTTATTTTGGAGTGTCCAGTGCGTGTCCCCCGTGTCCGGAGTGTCTAACACTCGTACGTTAACATCCTAGAGTGTTGGTGGGTTTCAGTTCAACCTGAAGCATAAGTAGTCAAATTTATATGTAAATGTGCTTCTTTAGGCTCCAGATTAAATCACTTAGTAAACCAGAAAAACAGAAGTACATCTAACCAAAGCATGCTTGACCATCAAATCATGATCCAAAATTTGAAGAATTTGCAAATACATTTTATCTTATTTGAACAGCAACCAGATAACCATAAAGTAAGTTCTTATCGATCTTTACCCCCATTCTCGTGTCCCTTAAATTTCAACTTCATCCACATGCCATATTCAGTAAGCTAAAAAGCTGACACCGTGACGTCATATATCATTTCCAATAACACTTGCACTTCAAAAACAAGCAATGTTGACACTGAGCAAAAGTTGATAACAAGAAAGATTACTCAAAAAGACAATTAACAAGTATGTAGATATACTTCAGGTATGTAGAGATCACAAATTTACAATACACTTCAGGTATGTAGATATATAACAATTAACAACAGGAAGGTGTTGGAAGGAAATAAAACGGCGATGAAACAATGCGGATATGAAATCTATTTAGTAACAAGAAAATCACCCAAAAAAGATGATCCACCAACGAGATCACAAGTGCACAACACACTTAGGGTATGTAAATCAAGATTATAAAAACAAGAAGGTGCTATAAAGACAGAGAGTGGTCAATTCATAAAACAAGGCGGCAAAGGAAATCTCCGTCGGAACAACAAATTGCAAACAAAACAATATCATGTAAAGAACTAAAGGCAGATAAGCATACCCAAGTCAGCAGATTTCTTGAACTGGGGCCGGGGATCAAAGTCAACTCTCAGAACACTATCCTCTTGATGAATTTTATCCAGCTGGACCAGTGTGTCATACTCCTGTTGCACCAATGGACTAAGCCCGCAATACATCTTAATCCACCTCTTCTTTTGTTCTTCCAGTCCTTCAAACCGAAAAACCTCCATCTCCTTTCTCGAATAGTGCTGCCCCGTTTTTTCTTTATTTTCAATGAAGAAAGGGTTCAAAATGACCTTGTTTTGTCTAGCCTTTCTTCCCCTTTGCCTGGGCCTCTTCTCCTTTTTCTCCTTGGTTTCTTGCATATTCCTATGCATCTCAGTGCCATTATTGTCATTGTTGAATTTTCCATGTCCGGGTATGGAAGGCTCGATAAGTGCAGTGTCGTCAATCACTTGAATCTTGAGCGTGCATTTCTCCGAACACGTTACATGCACTTCTTGTTTGATGGCAGGAGCTTTTTCCTCAATTTCTTGGACGTTAGTCTTTGATTTGTTGTCAGAGACGGCGTCACATGCAGCAGACTCCTGAAATTCGGACATGCCTTGCTCGCGGTTGTTTTCGGGGACAAGAACATATGTGTCCTCGGGAGGAAACCTTCCCGACTGTTTTGAAGACTGAAGTCTGTGACATGGCGCTTCAACAGTGGTCTCAACAAGGCTCCGCTGGGCATCAGAGTTTCTCATGAGAGGAAAGCCTACTGACATCGGGAGAGCGGAAGTGACGGAGGGTAGAATGGTTACTCGGAAATAGGGTAGGAGTCTGTTTGCTTTCAACACCTATACTCCGCGCTGGGGCCTCGCAAGATATTGACATTGTTGGGAAGAATGGTATATATTTACGAGAAATGTTAGACCCAAAGAGAAAGTCCACAAAAAATCTGCAAACTGACGTGGCAGAGACCGATTGATTTAGAAAGAGAGAGGAGAGAGAAATCGTTACACAGTATATCAATAAAGTGCTAACACGTCAGCTTGTGTATGTTTTTGTGGGAGTTTCTTTGTGGGTCTAGCATACCTCTATATTTATATAGATTTGTGGTAACTTATAATATCTTATGTGTATGTAGCGCATTCTTTTGGACTTATTTTGATTTTCATTTGATTTAGGTCCATTCGATTCGATTGATTCGATTCGATTCGAGTCCATTCGATTCGATTCGATTCAGTCCATTCGATTGATTCGATTCAGTCCATTCGATTCGATTCGATTCGATTCGATTCTTATTATTATTATTATTAATCTTAATTATTATTATTGTTATTATTACTAATAATATTACTATTATCGTTGTTGCTGTTGATTACTATTATTATTATTTACCATTATTATTATTATTTATTACCCTTAATATATATTTGATTGATTGATTCGAGTTCATTGATTGATTGAGATCCATTCATTTCGATTGATTGATTCGATTGATTCATTCGATCAAAAGAACAGAGCCTTAGTCCATAAATTGTGGGGTATGCAGGGCTGGTCCCGGGATTTTTGAGGTTCATGGCGGAGGGCTAAAAAATATCCCTAATATACAAAAAAAGAAAAGAAAAAGGCAAAAGAAATTTACTATTTCAAGGGGTTTAGAACCTAATCAAGCTAGACAGCTCATCCCCTCACCGATATTTATTACATATGTTGGCCACTAAGTATACAGGATACAGCTTGGAAAGTGTTTTAAACAACAAGCTGTACGGGTTTTAAATCTGAGTGCGTAGCGGAAGTCTTTAATACGATGGGATTCTTGAGAATCTGACAACTCGGTGTGCAATGTATACTTAAATAATCACAATTAATAAAACAATAATGGCAGAAGGTAAATAACACAATATTTAAAGTGGTTCGAGGTAAACCCCTCTACGTCCACTGGTTCTCCGCACAGGAGTAAAAAGTTTATTATAATTACTGCGTACACAACTACGTAATTATAACCAAACCTAATCAATATATCGTTCACACAGATTGATATAAAGATCTTAGCTTTCAACCGTTCACACAGATTGGTTTGAGCTAACACGTGACTGGCTTCTTCACACACAGTTCTGAAGCTTCGTCTTCTTCAATGCAAGTCCGTTGTTGTTACCCAAAATATTATCAGGAGATGATATACTGGAATGGACGAGTAACAAATAAAATGCGAGAGCACGTCCGTGGGGAAGTAAATAACACAAGATTTGTCGGGGTTGTTAGTCCCGGGCTTGAATGCTCTCGCGAGATATTATTAATACGAATACTTGGGAGTACAAATATTAATGTTAGAGTACAATTACAATGAGTTTAAAGACCCTAGTTATCTTAGCTCTTGAGTGCTGAAGATTGCCAGAAGAACCAGAGTTGACGCTCTCTGAGTTCTTGTAACAACGATGGAGTGTTGTGCTGACTGTGAGAAATCGACGGTCTCTCACTGTGTGAATTAGCTGACCTCTCGTATGTAAGTAGTTCATGAACTTGTGAACGTCTTAAAGTCTGAACTTCTCTTAACCGTAAGGAGTTCCCGTTCCTGCCGACCGTCTTTTGGTTAAGAGGTCCTGAGAGAGAAATCCTAGATAGAGTCAAGAGAGAAGCCGAGAGCTTTCCAAGTGCTGGAGGCTCTCTATTTATAGGACTGGGAGTCGTTGGGCGATCGCCTATGCTGTATTATAATAAGCGGGCGATCGTCTTTAGCACATAGGTTGGTCTCCTTAAAGTCTGCAGCAGCTGCTGGCAGCCGGATGTGCAAACCAATGAGAAGCCAACACGCGTCTATGTCGCTATCTTGGGAGGCCCCACCTAGGACCTTTCGGCTGGTCTATCGGTAGGTGAGGCCGTCCTTGTCACTGACAGCTGCTGATGAGATGGAGTCAACGATCCTTATTTTGTGGCGCCATTCGCGGATCTGCACATGGGTCCTCGCTCCGTGATCCAGTCTTCGTAGACTTGACGGTTGATGGCCTTATACGTGGCATAGGACGGTCGTCTTTGGTCGGGCACCAGAGTCGGTCGCTAGGTACCAAGAGACGATTGCTCCGGGAGGTCGATCGCTAGATACTCGAAGATGGACTGTTACCTTCGATTGGCAAGTTTGTCGTAGCTTATTTGATCGTGAACTCGGTCGCTCGGCCATATGCCGATCGCCGTCCAGGCGTATTAATCTCCGCACAACAATTGTCCCCCCAACTTGCTCTCATGTCGAAGACGTGGTGTGAGGTGGCTCCACTGGCGATCGCTTGGATTTAGACGAGCGACTTTTTATGAGTTTAGACGATCGTTTTTCGAGCGGACTGGTTTTGAATTTGCACGATCCACTCGGTCACTACAAAGAGCGGGAAATAACAGCAGGCTCGAAACACCACGGGGGTACTTGTCGAAATACGATTGGAGGAGTTCGATGGTTAGTTAAGACTCCTCGTCTGGCGTGTCCTTGAAACGACATGTACGCGGGTTTAAAGGGAGGCATTGATTGCGACTTTATCCAACAGTTGCACTTCAGCCCTCGAGATTCTCCTTATTTGCACGGAAGCCCCCGCCTTCTCCTATAAAAAGGGTCTCGGTTACAGTGTAATCCCCCTTACACAATTTCATCGGAGAGGAAGATAGCCGAAAAATTTTCTGAAGCCTTGTCTGCCGATCGTCGATCGACTCAATCCTTCGGTAAGAAATAATCCTCTTTTTCCTCTTCGTTTTGAGAATGTCTGGAGTACCTACGATGTCTGAAACGGGCACCACCTCCACCGTCGGGACTTCAACTGCCCGGGAAGGATCCTCCGCGGAATTCCATATGGAGACAACTGCCGAGGCTATCCGTGCCGGTATTAATCCTGCGGAAGTCGAGGAACTACTCAACGAGGCCGTTGCTGCCAGAGAGGCGGCGATTGAGCAAAAACACTTGCTGGTGGAGAAGGAGTTGGCGGTGAGGGTGTATTGGGAGCAACACAGCGCCTTCGGTCAAGCCTATTCAGCCTTCGCAGAAATTATAGAGAGACTGGCCGGTCCGCATCCCAAGTTCGACTATCAGGAGTACTCGATCGCCCATCCCTATCAATCCCAGCGGCCATTTATTCGGGCGCGCAGCTCCCGTGGTCCCTTGGTCAGATCAGGAGCTCGGAGACCAGGAAGGACTTGGCCATCTGGAGGGCGAGGTACCATGTCCCTTCTGATGTGGACCTTTTCGCGCCTGCCGAGAACGAGCAAGCCGACCAACCTCCAGAGGGCATGATCGTCGTGAATGAGGCGATAATGGAGGTCGGGCTGTGGTTCCCACTGTCGTTTGCCGTCTCCAAGTTGCTGGTCTCCTGGAATGTGGCGCCGCTTCAGCTAACGCCGAACGCCTGGCTCCAGATTGTCTGCGCCCTCACTTTGTTCAGCGGTCACCGATTGTACCGCCTTACCTCGCTACCACATCCAAGGTCGCTCTGATCGGGTGATCCTTAGGGTCCCGAACAAAGTACGGGGCGATCCGGCGAAATGGTTCTGGGTCGGCGGTGCATGGAAAGCATCCGCGAGTGACAACCCCACTAGCGAGCTGGACATTCCCACCGGCTTTCGGGAGAGGAATCCGAGTAAGGGTTCTGACTCTCTCTTTGTTCGGATACACTCTGAACTGATCTAATTTGGTCTTCCTTTTGCAGGCTTCCATATTCCGGCGGCTGACGAGCTACTTTTTGACTTTTTGGTCGTCTGGGAATGGATACGCAGTCTTCCGGATGACGATATAGACGCTCGCCAGATTAACAAAGAGAGATGTTGGTTGGATGCTCGGTTATTCCGTTTTCCGCACCACCTTTTGGTCCCAGGCATGAATTTCCATGATCTCCTTTTGCTTGGCGATCGTCCTGTTTGAGGAAGGTGTTTAACCATTGTTTGATCGTTTCCTTTTGCAGAGGTCCGTTTCCCTCGCTTCCTGGAGCCTCCGCTAGAGATTGCTATGTCGAACCCTGGAGTCTTGAGTCGCCTGCTCCAGAAGAAGTCGAGTCGAGTTCCCCCAGTGGCGCTACCTCTTATCCCGGAGGTGAGGCCTCATGTGGAGCCGATCGCTGCTGAGGAGTAGGTTCGGGAGGAGGGACTCCGACTGAACCGCAAGCGACAGAGGTCGGGGGAACCCCCAGCCTTTGCCCCTGCTGGTGAGCAGCCGATCGTCGCGCCTCCGCTTACCTCAGTCCCCTTGGTGGAGGAGCCTACGCCCTCGTCGGCTTTCCTGCAGGCCATGGCGACTGCCGAGGCCGACACCCCACGCGGGAAGCCGTTCTTCGGCCACGACCCCGATAAGGCCGAGAGGTAAGCTTCGGTTGTTTTTCCGAGTTTTGTCACTTGCGTAGGAGATGTGCTAACTCTTCTGTTCTTGATGCGGGATCCGCTGCACCAATCCGAATTGTTCTCCGCTGGTATTGGATTTTCTCGCGAGCCGATCTCCTCGCGAGGCCTGTGATGTCCCGCACTACGTCGCCCGGGCTGTCTCTGTTCTTCCAAAGGCCTGGACGACTGATTTGGATGCGATCGCCCGCCAGCGATCCGGGGACACGATGCAGGCGGCCTTCGCTCTATCCCTTCAGGCGGCGACGATGGCCGCCCAAGCTGTGAAGGACTTCGAAGGGCGCCCTTCTACTTCCCGTCTTCAGGCGGACCTCGAGGCTGCTCGGAAAAAGAACTCCGAGTTTGCCGATAGGATCGTTACTATGGAGAAGGATTCCTTGGAAGCGGCTAAATGGGCAAGTCAAGATCTTGAGCTGGCGAGACAGGATTCTGAGCGGACCTGGGCGTGGGTCGAACGGATTCGGGATCAGATGACAGAGGCCCGCCGGTCGTACGCGGCTGCTCAGAAGGAAGTCGATCAGTTGAAGGTGACCGTCGCCCGACTGACTAGCGAGTTGGCGTCGTCGAGTGGAGAAACGGCTGCCAAGGTGTCTAAGCTCCAGGGTGCACATCAGGCGGTTGCGGAGTTTAAAGGAAAGATGGAGGCGACCGAGGCCGATTTTTTTCTCAACGTGGAGTTCGTCAGCGAGTTTGCCTACTACATGGCGTTCGCTGACTCACTCCGCGCCACTAAGAAGGGAGGGCTGGAGGTCGGCCCTCTGGCTGAAAACTTCAAGGCTTACGCGCTGGAGCATCCTCTACATCCCGCCTTCTCCGTGCCGATCCTGGATCTCCCGGATCTCGGCATAGACCTGAGCTGGTACCCGATTCCCGGAAATCTCATTCATCCAAATGCCCCAAAGGATGGGGGTTCAGAGCTGGCATCTAGCGATGGAACGGGTGCCGATCCTTGAGCTTTTCGGCTTTTTTACTTGTAGTTTTTGTATCTTTAATTGTACTTTTGCCTTTGGGCGACCGTGATTGTACTTTTGTATTCCAAGTAATGAAATGAATATTTGCTTCTCTGTTTTCTTGCTTGAATGATTGTCTTTCTGAGTCTTTAGCATGACTTTATGCAAGTGTTAGAGAAATGATCGTTGTGTGTACAGCTCCAGGTGAATTGATAAACTCAAATTGATAACTTTTAAAACAAAGTCGATCGTTGCACATACATCTGTACAATGCCGATCGTCGTACATGTATTTGAGTAAAGACGATCGTGGTATACATAGCTCCGCCCTTCCCCCTTGTTTTTGTTTACTTAGTGAAAGTAAGGGGACGAAAATAAATCGTTGAGTGAGCGGTCTTCAATTTTGCAGATTCCTCGAGGAAGGCCGACCATCCCGGCCTAGACGAACCATGCACGATCGCGGAGTTCGATAGAACCGACCTCCACGACCATGTCTTATGCGCGAGCGACATTTCGCCTGATGGCCAACTTCTCGCGACTCACTTAATTGTGAGGGTCCTCCGTAGGCTGCGCCCGCCTCGTATTTAAACGAAGGGCGTGCGGTCTTGGTCTGGAGGAGTCCTTGCACGGGGCATCATCGGATTAATCGACTCCACGACCGCGGCTTGTTAGCACTTTTCTACCTCGGGCCATCATGTTAGATGGCGATCCTCGACGGTATATGTTGTGACGGGGGGAGGGACGCATCGCATTGTCCGGATCCACCATGTTAGGTGATGGACCTTTGAGGGCGGGCGAACATGTCCACAGATCTATTTTGGAGGGCCCTTTGGCTACGCCCACCTCGTATTTAAATGAAGAGCGAGCGATCGCTGCCCAAAGGGACCTTGCACGGGCACAGAGAACGGTTCCATCGTCCTCCATAGACATGTCGACACTCGTCTACCTCGGACCGTCATGTCAGATTGCAATCTTTGACGGTATACATTGTGTAAGGGGAGGCGATCGCTGCCTAGGACCATCATGTTTAATGACGAACTTTAGAGGGCGAACGAGTCATCCTCTGATTTGTTTTGGAGGGTCATTCGGCTACGCCCGCCTCGTATTTAAACGAAGGGGAGCGATCGCTGCCCAAAGGAACCTTGCATGGACGGATCGTCGGTTTCATCGACCTTCGCGACCATGGCGGCACTTTTCTACCTCGGACCATCATGTTAGTTGGCGATCCTCGATGGTATACATTGTGCTAGGGGAGGCGATCACTGCCTAGGTCCATCATTTTAAACGATGAACTTTAGAGGGCGAGTGAGTCATCCTGTTTTTCGAAGCGTTGCTCAGGCAGTAGCCTTTGGTTTGACGTGGTGGGAATCAGGGAAAGACTTCCGAAGTTCCCACCTCTTGATTGAAGCATGTAGATCCGGCCACCGAGGTTGATCGAGGGGCCGACTCGTATGAGCTTTTCGGCTTGTCGCGTTCGACTCTGGCGACCATATCGGGAGATTGATGGGGCTCCGGTAAGCCAATAAAATATCCAGCTTGCTCTCCTCGAACAATCTTCAGAGTTGTCTGAGGAGGTCGCGGCATTGGTTGGTGCTGTGACCGGGACTCTTGTGGTAAGCACAATATTTATTGTGGTCCAGATGATCGTTGTCCCTTATCGCCTTTGGCTTGCTTATCGGTTCGCGCCCCTTGACAGCGTAAAAAATGTGGGCCGGAGTTCGGTTGAACTTGTGGAGGAGATGGACTTCCACATCCTCGAAGGCCTTGAAATCACCGAGTGGCTTGGTGACCGCCTTGTTGGTTTTGATGATCGCCATCTTTCTGACGGGAGGCGGCGTCCCCTCGCCTAGGCGGAGGGTGAGCAGCTTCTGCCTGGCCAGAAAATTGACAGCCTTAGCGCGTAGGTTGAGGGGTTGTCCTTTGTGAGGTACCTAAACATGGGTGAATGACCATAGAATCCCCCCAGGACCGAGTAGAGGGCGAGCTCGTCGCTTATGGGCTCTCCGGTGAGGACTATTTCATCCACCCGGTCGATGTAATCTGCGTCGGTCTCGTCTTCGCCCTGCCTGATTTTCATCATGCGGTGGGGGCCTTCTGGTCTGGCGACCTTGGCAGCGAAGAATGATGTGAAGTCGCTCGCCAGTTTCTCAAAGGAATTGACCGATCGTGGTGGCAGTGAGATGTACCACCTATGGGCCAGATCGCCCAATCTCAACGGGAACTTTTGGCATCTCGTCGCGTCTGATACCCCGCATCTGGTCATGTAGATCCGGAACTTGCTTAGGTGAGTTTCGGGGTCCGACCTCCCTTCATACAAAGGTGTTTGGGGAGGAGAGATTGATAAGTGTCAGTTTTATACACTTATCCATGGTTTGTATCGATAAATTTCACCCATAATTGAGCTAGTCTACTCGTTTTTTGCTTTTAATTAATTAGTTTTTAATAAATTTATTTTTATTAGATGATGATGTAAATCTAGTCTTAATCGGATTGAATTACTGATTTACTCAAGAAATAACATGTTTATAAAATATTCTCTTTGTTGAGTTTTTATGTATTCATGTTGTAGGGCTTTCCGAGACGAGTTCGGTAGTCTTTCCGGATTCAAAATCAGAACTATATATCAAAAGTTATCATCCGAAGAAGATTTGGGGCAAAAACGCAAAGTCTGAGAAATTCTGGGCTGAAAACATAACTCACAAAGCATCCAGTGAGCAAATTTACGAAGCCATGTTACGTAGTAACTCTTGAATGTTACGGTAGTAAGCCATCAATTCTGTAGTAACTCCTTAATGTTACGGCCGTAACTCTTGACAGAATGTGATAATTTGTCTAATTTTTTATACTTTTGGTGTATTATTGAGGGGATGGCTGTGAATAATTGAGATAAAAATGAGAAAAATCGAAGAAGTCGAAAAGAAAAAGAAAGCATACAAAAAGGGGGAGTTAAAACGAAGGAGGGAGTTGAAAAATTGAAAAATGAAGAAGTCGAAAAAGAAAAGGATTGGAGAAACTAACGAAACGATCAAAGCCGAAAACTTTGATTCGTAGAAATATACATATATTATTTTTACAAATTATCCAACTCAAGGGTTGTTTTGTAATCATCAAAAAGGGGGAGATTGTTGGAATATTTATTCCACACATTATTTAATTTATGTTTTGATGATTAAAGTTGCTAAACAACAAAACAACATCGAGGCGAAGCAAAACAACGAAGCAGACGAAGACGCAAAAAGTTGCAATCTGGACTGCATTAGCGCACGCTAAGGCATATTCGTTAGCGCACGCTAACGCGGAGTAAGCTGCATTCCAGCCAAGTTTCGAAGTAAGCTGCAGTGATGTAAACTGTTGAGATAGCGCACGCTATACATCATTATTAACGCACGCTATCGAAGTCCTATTACCGTTGTGAAGGAATTCAAACACAGCATAACGTATGCAATGAAGTCAGCATTAGCGCACGCTACAAAAGTATGATTAGCGCACGCTAAGTTGTTTGAATCAAGTCAATCCGAACGTTGGGAAAAGCAGGTCAAAGTCAGCATATCAAACGGATACTTTGACAAGTCATGCAACGGATATATTGGATTAGCGCACGCTACAAAGGAAGTGATAGCGCACGCTAACTGTCAAGGCGAGCTCTTTGGATGAAACATAAAGTGATTAACGACGCTACATGAAAGCCTTTACGTACGCTAGAGCAAAATATGCGATAGCGCACGCTAAGAAAGAAGAAGGCTAGCGCCGCTAGCTAGTCATTAGCGACAACGGCTAGTAAGGAGGAAGAAGGCTATAAATACCAAGAAGTTGGTATTATTCTTCACAACAACATTGAGCAAAGCATACATACGTGTTATATCATTGTAAACATTAGTTGTTGTTCTTGAGCTTAATTAAGAGTGATTGAGTGTTATACACAAGATCATACACGAGCGAGAAAAAGAAAAGATACGATTTGATTCGATGTTATTAGGATCAAGGATCCGGCATTGTTAGAATCACAATCGCTATCTTAGTGAGGTTTATCTAGTACCGATAGAAAGCTAGAGTGGTTGATTCCTTGTCCTACGAAAAGGAAAAACAGTTTTACTCGGACCGATAGAAGACGAGCTTGTAACGGTAATCCCTCGACCGATAGAAGAGAGGCGTAGAGGTTTTGATCTTAAGCCTAAGGAAAAAGATACATCGAGAGAGGACGTAGGCTTCGTTAATAGCCGAACCTCTATAAATTCTTGTGTGATTTATTTTCCGCAAATTTATTTTCGCTTCCGCATAAAACGGCGCAAATATCCGATTTGGTACCCAACAATTGGTATCGGAGCGGTTCTCCAATACGCGGCTTAACATCCGAGGAGAAGATCCAAAATGGCGTTTCAAATCTCTCCAGCCGAAGGCCTTGCTCTCAACTGACCACCATTCTTCGATGGCTCAAATTATTTGACATGGAAGAAAAAGATGTCAATCTTTATTCGTGCCTACGATATAGAGATTTGGAAGATTATTTGTCTCGGCCCAAAAGTTCCTATCAAATCCGATTGGAAAAACGACCATTTCAATTGTAAGGCAACTCAACTTCTTTATTGTGCCTTAAATCCGGAAGAACACAACCGGATATCATCGTGTGATAGTGCCAAAGAAATCTGGAAAATGCTTGAGGTAACACACGAAGGTACGTCTCAAGTCAAGGAGACGAAGATAAACATGCTCCTTCACGATTATGAATTATTCCAAATGAAGGATGACGAATCCATCTCGATTATGCTCGACAGATTTTCGGTCATCACTAATGGATTAGCATGTTTTGGAAAACTACTTTCGAGTAGTGAGAAAGTAAAGAAAATTCTCCGATCACTACCTCGAGAATGGGACGGTACGGTTACGGTAATAATGGAATCCAAAGATTTAAATACTCTCTATTTTAGTGCTCTCGTTGGTTCTCTTATCAACTACGAGATTGTTCTAAAATCTCGGAATGCCAAACCGAAACCAAAGGAGAGGTCGATAGCCTTCAAGGCTAAAATGTCGAAAAAGAAAGAAGAAACCCCGGTGGGCGAAAGCGACGAAGAAATGGCATATTATGCCAAAAATATTAATAAGTTCCAACACTTATTAAACCGGAGAAAGAAGGACATTCAAGCGGGCGAACCTAAGAAATTCGACAACACTTGTCGATTATGTGGTAAACTAGGCCACTTTGCTAAGAACTGTCGAGTAAATCAAAAGGAGGTTCTAATCGCAACATAGAGCGACGAAGATCCCGATGAAGACTTTCTTGAACAAAATAATCTCGCGCTCATGGCCCGGAGTTCATTCGACGATAGCGACGTCGAAAGCCAAGTAAGTAATTCTTACGACGAGCTTTTTGAAGCATTCGAGTTACTACATACAGACTATCAAAATGCTTTAAATGAAATTAAGTCCCTCAAGTCTAAATATAAAACTTTGGAAATTGAAAATTCCAAAATACTTGAAAAAGGGAAATTTGTCGAAATTGATCATTCGAAATGCCTTGAAAATGAAAATATTTTGAAAAATGATCTTTTAAAAGTTCAGATGAACTAAAAATTTTGACAAAGAAATTTTCGTGCGGCAACGATAAATTTGAACAAACGTTATGTGTTCAAAAATATACTCTAAATAAAGAGGGGTTAGGATTCAAATCACGTTCGAAAAACGAATCCGTTAATTTCAATATACCCCATTGCGAAAAGTGTTTAAAAATCGGGCATCATATTTCCAATTGCAAAAGCCCAAGACGTACGATAAAAACTAAAAGGATTTGGGTTCCTAAAGGAACAAACGTTTCAAACATCGTCTATGTCTCAAAAGAAAAACCAACTATCGGTTGGATCCCCAAAAATAAATTTTAACAATTGATATTTTAAAAATGGGGAGATAATACTTTCAGGGGGAGTATTTTTGCTTATTAATGCATATTCCTTGGTATCACGCATATTTATATTTCATTTGGTATTCTTTATATTTTTTTACTTTTTGATGAAGACAAAAAGGGGGAGATAGATATGAATTGAGATAAAAATGAGAAAAATCGAAGAAGTCGAAAAGAAAAAGAAAGCATACAAAAAGGGGGAGTTAAAACGAAGGAAGGAGTTGAAAAATTGAAAAATGAAGAAGTCGAAAAAGAAAAGGATTGGAGAAACTAACGAAACGATCAAAGCTGAAAACTTTGATTCGTAGAAATATACATATATTATTTTCTGATTATCGATTCAAGGGTTGTTTTGTAATCATCAAAAAGGGGAGATTGTTGGAATATTTATTCCACACATTATTTAATGTATGTTTTGATGATTAAAGTTGCTAAACAACAAAACAACATCGAGGCGAAGCAAAACAACGAAGCGACGAAGACAAAAGTTGCAATCTGGTGCATTAGCGCACGCTAAGGCATATTCGTTAAGCGCACGCTAACGCGGAGTAAATGCATTCGGCCCAAGTTTCGAAGTAAGCTGCAGTGATGTAAACTGTTGAGATAGCGCACGCTACACATCATTATTAACGCACGCTATCGAAGTCCTATTACCGTTGTGAAGGAATTCAAACACAGCATAACGTATGCAATGAAGTCAGCATTAGCGCACGCTACAAAAGTATGATTAGCGCACGCTAAGTTGTTTGAATCAAGTCAATCCGAATGTTGGGAAAAGCAGGTCAAAGTCAGCATATCAAACGGATACTTTGACAAGTCATGCAACAGATATATTGGATTAGCGCACGCTACAAAGGAAGTGATAGCGCACGGTAACTGTCAAGGGCAGTAGCTACTGGACTGAAACATAAAGTGATTAACGCACGCTACATGAAAGCCTTTACGTACGCTAGAGCAAAAATATGCGATAGCGCACGCTAAGAAGGAAGGTTAGCGCACGCTAGCTAGTCAACTGGCAACAACGGCTAGTAAGGAGGAAGAAGGCTATAAATACCAAGAAGTTGGTATTATTCTTCACAACAACATTGAGCAAAGCATACATACGTGTTATATCATTGTAAACATTAGTTGTTGTTCTTGAGCTTAATCAAGAGTGATTGAGTGTTATACACAAGATCATACACGAGCGAGAAAAATAAAAGATACGATTTGATTCGGTGTTATTAGGATCAAGTATCCGGCATTGTTAGAATCACAATCGCTATCTTAGTGAGGTTTATCTAGTATCGATAGAAAGCTAGAGTGGTTGATTCCTTGTCCTACGAAAAGGAAAAATGGTTTTACTCGGACCGATAGAAGACGAGCTTGTAACGGTAATCCCTCGACCGATAGAAGAGAGGCGTAGAGGTTTTGATCTTAAGCCTAAGGAAAAAGATACATCGAGAGAGGACGTAGGCTTCGTTAATAGCTGAACCTCTATAAATCCTTGTGTGATTTATTTTCCGCAAATTTATTTTCGCTTCCGCATAAAACGGCGCAAATATCCGATTTGGTACCCAACAGGCTGGCATTGATCTGATCTATTATAATAATGCTGGAGTTTTGGAGCTATTAGATGACTTTAGGTGTATAAATAGACCCCTTAGATCCATCATCATTCATCATTCATCATATAATTTTTCCACTTTTTGTAATATTTTCTTTTTGTGTGAAGAACACACTTGTGTTCTTGAGTGATTTGTGTTAGTGTGGTATAGCATATGTTGTTCAGGGAGTTTATTACTTCTTTCTCCTTTATCTACTAAGGGAGTTAGGATCAAATCTTTCTCTTGTTCAACTAATAATGACCACTCAAACTTGTATTATGTATATTAAACCCTTCATGGGCTAAGTTACCTTAGTTGAGATTATAAACAAGGTTAGTCATGTTATTTAAGTTTGTATAAAGATCTATCGTGAATTACTTATTATTGTGTGTGATTTTCATTGTTTTAACAATCTTTATTTATTTGGCCAATAAATGACGATATTTATGATCTTCATATGTTTCGAAAGAAAATATGTTTGATTAGATCAAATGATCTTCACTCTAAGTTGTTCTAGGGGATAGAAATATACCTCTAGACCTTAGATGATTCTTTGAGTTATTTTCATAAATCCTAATGCTATGTATTGAAGCCAATCAACATAGAAATATAGTGGATTGATTCAATATATAAGGGGCATTTTATAGTTCGAAAGAGAAACCGTCTTTTTAAGGAAAAACGAATCTACACAATATAATAAGTAAATTCATCTTATGATCTCCTATACATCTTCTATAACTAATGACGAACTAAGTTTGTAATCCCAACTATTTCATTTTATCGTTAATCAATCTATTATTTTTGCAATCTTTTTATATCCTTAAAATATTAGAACTATTATTGCATTTTCTTTGCAATTATTAAATCAAACTCTTTAATTGTGTGTTTCACTCATCTTAGTATCTATAAAAATAGACTAATAGTGTATAATTCAAATTATAACCAAACTTCCTCGTGGGATCGATAAACCGGACTCACAAAGTCCACTTACTACTTGATACGATATCGTGGACTTGCGATAGTTACACTAAGAGCGTGTCAAGTTTTTGGCGCCGTTGCCGGGGAAGTATAAGTTTTATTTTGAAATCTTACATTGTAAACTATTGTTATAGATACAAATTCTCGACGTTGTAACTTAGTACTCAATTGTGTTTGTCCGGTCAAGTGGCGGATAACGGTACTCCGTGACTATTAAAGTCGGATTTTTCAGTTTCCCACAACAACTGATATTGGTAGATATTTTCTTCAATTATTTTCATTTTATTTTTTTTTTATCATGGAAGAAACTTTGAATAAAATTGAAAAAAGATTTTCCTTTCTGAGCAAAAATGTCAATTTAAAAATTTACAAGACAAGGCTTGAAAGGATGAGGTTGCTTACGAATAAAAGCATACCTTTTGATATTAGATTCATAATTGAAGCCAAAGTAAGAATAGCAGGTGAATTCACAGAAACACCGACTAGATTTTTACCAGGGCTTGGAAAAAGTTCATATGCCAAGAAACGACGAGCAAAGATGATAGCCGTTTGCTATAAATGTGCTAGATGGAACTGTAATTTAAAATGTCGATCTTTAGGAATTCCATCTACAAACAGAGAAGATAAAATTCAATTCATTAAGGATGATCTGAATAAAGAGAATTTAGATAATATCGAAATTTCTCTTGACACACATCCTAGTGGACTCGTACATTATGGAATTCGATGTTTGTGGAATAAATTCAAACCATAATATGAACAACGTCTTGGGAATCTGACGTTAAAAGACCCTGTTTGCCAATTTGTAAGAAAATTAGATGGGAAGCTTCTCCCCGACTCATAGAAGGCGTTTAGGCCGTTTTCGAACGTAAAATCAGAGGAAGATGTGAGCCACAATCACAACTACTGTACATACATATGAGTATCTTTTATTTTTGTCGTATGGTGAGATTTTCTGAATAAAAAAAAGGTGATACGCAATAAATGCATTCATTATTCTATTGAATAGTTGAAGCGCAATTAACGCAATCACAAACTTGTTAAACAATTTTTACCTTCTTTTTCTTCTATAAATAAACTTTGTGCTTGTTTCTTTTAATCATCCCTCAAATTTGTACTTTTCTCTTTTTCTCTCTAAAAAATTTCTTTTCAAAAATGGAGTCATCATCTTCAACAAAAAAATTTAGCACTGTCTGCATTTTTGGTGGAGCTAGTTATGGAAAAGAGGCATGCTTTACTGAAGCAGCCCACAACTTGGGTCGTACCTTAGGAGAAAAATGCATTCATGTAGTTTACGGAGGAGGAAGTCTAGGATTAATGGGACGCGCTGCTGCTTCTGCCTATATGGAAGGAGTAAGAGTGTTGGGAATAATTCCAAAACCTCTGGCTTAAAGTAAAATTACCGGGGCAACTATTTGAGATGAGTTTGGATCTGTAAATATGCAGGATCGCATAACTCACATGATAAATAATTTTGGCACCTTTATCACCCTTCCCGGTGGTTTTAACACTCTTGAAGAACTTTTTCACGTGGTTACCAGAGCCCAGCTAAATGTTCATCAAAAACCAATAGGTCTGCTCAATGTCAATGGTTTCTTTGATGGTTTACTATCTTTCATCGACTACTCTGCTGAAAAGGGTTTTATTTCTGAGCGTGCTAAACGAATCATAGTCGTTGCAACAACACCAGAAGAACTAATCAAAAAACTCAATGAATTTGTTCCTCAACCAGATCCAGCTCTAGCTAAAATTGTCTGGATGGAAGATTTTACCGTGAGAAAATGAAAAGTGGATTCATTCCTCTCCCTTTGATAACCCATGTCGGACCTCTTGTATTTTTTACTTTCTGTCGTGTGTAATAATCGTGCTAAATGGTGGCAGCTTAAGGAGTTTCTTCTTGATCTCTTGACGCGCATCTATTCGCGAGTTATGTATTGTTATTTTATTGCTGTAATTTTTATTGTGTATTTTTTATAAAAGCATTGATGGCAGCGTAAGGCGACTCTTCGGACTTTCTTGATGCGCATCTTAAAAATTGTGTTATACTTCCGAGTATATTTTATTTTCTTTTGTTGTGTGCCTCGTATATTTATTCTCTTGCAGATTCTAAAGGCGTTAGCTCAAGCATCAACTTCCTTAACAAGGAGTATTCTGCTTTTCTGCATTGCTTTTTATTTTATTTTATTTTTAAAAACTGAGGACAGTTTTATTTTCAAGTTTGGGGGTGGTATGTTTCATTATTTTGATGTGTTGGTATTATGGTGTGTTTTGATTATGTTGGTTTTTCGCCTTAATTTTTTTTAGTATATATATATATATATATATATATATATATTATTTTGATTTGTGAGATTTCTAGATCTGGCCATAACATCAATAAGTTAGCTATATACAAGCTTCTAAAATCGTTTTAACCGGTAAAAAAATTGTATATTCCAAAATTTTTGAGCCTTAATCTCTCTTTCTAAGCCTTGTAGTTATCATATAAAATCGAGTCATTCGTTACCTTGAGAAAAGAAGAATCAGTCAGTTGCTGAAAAATAGAACTGAAATTTACTTAATTTGTGAAGTTTTTGATTTTTCATGCTTAACTAATAAATGATTTTCTGCAAAAATTCTATTCCCTAAAAAAAAAAGGAGTCATTGGTGAAAAGAGCTACACGTTAGCAAATAACGGTGTGAAAGCTATCACCTAAAAAATAAATGACAAAAAGGAGAAGTGTTGAGCAGCAACAGCTGCCTAATTTTGGGGGTCTTAAAATTTTGCGAAAAATAAAGGACTAACCATTGTTGGTGCGTAGCTGCCGTCTCAAAATGGAAATTAGGTTGGTGAAAAGAGCTACACGTTAGCAAATAACGGTGTGAAAGCTATCACCTAAAAATATATATATAGATAGAAATTGTGTTGGTGAAAAGAGCTACACGTTAGCAAATAACGGTGTTAAAGCTATCACTAAGGGATGTAGTTTATGAGCAGATCTGAATTAATTAGCGGCTGAATTTCAATACACTCAATTTCGTGAAAAATCACAATATTTGATGAAGCCAATGAAATTCTTCTTCATATTGAGTCGAAAAATAAACGAGTAATCGATAGCAACCATTAAAGGGAGTCGTGTGTATCACGAGTGGGAAAGAAATAATCAACCTTTTGGGGGAAAAACCTTGAATTTGGAATTACAAAATAAAAACCGTGTTTTAACTTCAAAATTATTAGTAGATTTATTTTGAATCTTGATTCATTTCTATCTACTGTATATAGTTGGTTGTTGTCTATTAAAGGCATTTTGATCTCCTTTTCTCTTTTTATATTTTATGTGTGTATTAGTATTTTTGTGTCTTATTTTTATTTTATTTTTTTATTTTTTTTGGAGCGTGAATAATAAAGAGTCTTGCTCGGGACTAGCAAAAATTCAAGTTTGGGGGTGTGATAAGTGTCAGTTTTATACACTTATCCATGATTTGTATCGATAAATTTCACCCATAATTGAGCTAGTCTACTCGTTTTTTGCTTTTAATTAATTAGTTTTTAATAAATTTATTTTTATCGGATGATGATGTAAATCTAGTCTTAATCGGATTGAATTACTGATTTACTCAAGAAATAACATGTTTATAAAATATTCTCTTTGTTGAGTTTTTATGTATTCATGTTGTAGGGCTTTCCGAGACGAGTTCGGCAGTCTTTCCGGATTCAAAATCAGAATTATATATCAAAAGTTATCATCCGAAGAAGATTTGGGGCAAAAACGCAAAGTCTGAGAAATTCTGGGCTGAAAACGTAACTCACAAAGCATCCAGTGAGCAAATTTACGAAGCCATGTTACGGCCGTAACTACTGAATGTTACGGCCGTAAGCCATCCAAGTTACGGCCGTAACTCCTTAATGTTACGGTCGTAACTCTTGACAGAATGTGATAATTTGTCTAATTTTTTATACTTTTGGTGTATTATTGAGGGGCTGGCTGGCATTGATCCGATCTATTGTAATAATGCTGGAGTTTTGGAGCTATTAGATGACTTTAGGTTTATAAATAGACCCCTTACATCCATCATCATTCATCATTCATCATATAATTTTTCCACTTTTTGTAATATTTTCTTTTTGTGTGAAGAACACACTTGTGTTCTTGAGTGATTTGTGTTAGTGTGGTATAGCATATGTTGTTCAGAGAGTTTATTGCTTCTTTCTCCTTTATCTACTAAGGGAGTTAGAATCAATTCTTTCTCTTGTTCAACTAATAATGACCACTCAAACTTGTATTATGTATATTAAACCCTTCATGGGCTAAGTTACCTTAGTTGGGATTATAAACAAGGTCAGTCATGTTATTTATGTTTGTATACAGATCTATCGTGAATTACTTATTATTGTGTGTGATGTTCATTGTTTTAACAATCTTTATTTATTTGGCCAATAAATGACGATATTTATGGTCTTCATATGTTTCGAAAGAAAATATGTTTGATTAGATCAAATGATCTTCACTCTAAGTTGTTCTAGGGGATAGAAATATACCTCTAGACCTTAGATGATTCTTTGAGTTGTTTTCATAAATCCTAATGCTATGTATTGAAGCCAATCAACATAGAAATATAGTGGATTGATTCAATATATAAGGGGTGTTTTATAGTTCGAAAGAGAAACCGTCTTTTTAAGGAAAATCGAATCTACACAACATAATAAGTAAATTCATCTTATGATCTCCTATACATCTTCTATAACTAATGACGAACTAAATTTATAATCCCAACTATTTCATTTTATCGTTAATCAATCTATTATTGTTGCAATCTTTTTATTTCCTTAAAATATTAGAACTATTATTGCATTTTCTTTGCAATTATTAAACCAAACTCTTTAATTGTGTGTTTCACTCATCTTAGTATCTATAAAAATAGACTAATAGTGTATAATTCAAATTATAACCAAACTTCCTCGTGGGATCGATAAACCGGACTCACAAAGTCCACTTACTACTTGATACGATATCGTGCACTTGCGATAGTTATACTAAGAGCGTGTCAGAGATCTTTGGTTGCACGGGGGCAAGCTCGATGTGGACCGCGAGTGGTTCAGTCGGTCCGATGATCTTTCTACTGGCGTTTGCCCCGGTTTCCAAGAGCGCTTTCATCTCGTCGAGCTGGCGTTGCATAGCGGCCATCGCTGTGGCGTGGTTGCTCGCGGCTAGGCGCTCGGGGCGGGAGCCTAGGCGATCAAGTACTGATCCCCTGGCTCCGATGTCGATGTTTTCCTTGCCACGTGGCTCGACTCGTCGGCGGATGGGGGCCAAACGGCTGACCTGTATTTGGTTGGGAGTTGGGTATGCCGAACTCCTGGTGACGGACTCGGATTCCATCGTCTCGTGGTTGGGGCCAGAATGCCCCGGTCGCCACGATGGATCGCTTCCAAAGCGGCTGAAGACGGAACCGTCCCACTTCGCGAGAGCCTTTTCTCGTGAATCGGGGCTTTCTGACGATCGCTCGACCAGTAACCCCTTGATCTTCCGTTTGCCCGCGCGGCGGTGGCCGAGGGGGTAATAGCGGGCATTGCGCATGCTCTCCGTCGCCCCATTAGGATGGCCATAACCTCCTCGATCTGTTCCGCGGTTTGGAACTGGTCGAGCGAGCGGCTGGGGCCATCCCTCAGAGGTAGGATCGAGAGTCTCGCGTCACCGCGGCTACCCTCTGTTAGTCCCGGGCTTGAATGCTCTCGCGAGATATTATTAATACGAATACTTGGGAGTACAAATATTAATGTTTTGAGTACAATTACAATGAGTATAAAGATCCTAGTTATCTTAGCTCTTGAGTGCTGAAGATTGCCGGAAGAACCAGAGTTGACGCTCTGTGAGTTCTTATAACAATGATGGAGTGCTGTGCTGACTGTGAGAAATCGACGGTCTCTCACTGTGTGAATTAGCTGAACTTTAGTATGGAAGTAGTTCATGAACTTGTGAACGTCTTAAAGTCTAAACTTCTCTGAACCGTAAGGAGTTCCCGTTTCTGCCGACTGTCTTTTGGTTAAGAGGTCCTGAGAGAGAAATCCTAGATAGAGTCAATAGAGAAGCCGAGATCTTTCCAAGTGTTGGAGGCTCTCTATTTATAGGACTGGGAGTCGCTGGGCGATCGCCTCTGCTGTATTATAATAAGCGGGCGATCATGTTTAGCACATGGGTTGGTCTCCTTAAAGTCCGCAGCAGCTGCTAGCAGCCGGATGTGCGAACCAATGAGAAGCTAACACGCGTCTATGTCGCTGTCTTGGGAGGCCCTACCTAGGACCTTTCGGCGGGTATGTCGGTAGGTGAGGCCGTCCTTGTCACTGACAGCTGCTGATGGGCTGGAGTCAATGATCCTTATTTTGTGGCACCATTCGCGGATCTGCACATGGGTCCTCGCTCCGTGATCCAGTCTTCGTAGACTTGACGGTTGATGGCCTTATACGTGGCATAGGACGGTCGTCTTTGGTCGGGCACCAGAGTCGGTCGCTAGGTACCAATAGACGATCGCTCTGGGAGGTCGATCGCTAGATACTCAAAGATGGACTGTTACCTTCGATTGGCAAGTTTGCCATAGCTTATTTGATCGTGAACTCGGTCGCTCGGCCGTATGCCGATCACCGTCTAGGCGTATTAATCGCCGCACAACATCCGTCACACACAGTTCGGGAATAGCAAGGTTTCTCAGTCCACACAGGGCTGATTGGTTTTGTTCAAGGGTAGAACAATATTTGAACAACAACTTTGACTTTCTGAGCTTATAGCTGATGATGTGTTGTTCACGGTTTGAGCACTGTATATCTTTTCTATCAGAATAGTAGAAAGCTTTGGGAGATATGTTTTTGCTCTGAATATTCGTGTAAGCACTTGTTGATTTGTAAGTCGTGTGTTGTATCTGTGTATGATCTTCAAACTCTGGAGATATATATAGCCTCTGAAATATATCCGTTGAAATAGATCCGTTGAGCAAGATTCTATGATAACTTGATAGTTGACTTGAATAGACTGGGATCCAGATATTGCGGGATTTGAAGATCTTCTGATGACTTACAGTATTTAAATACTTTATCCTTTAGTATTTAAATACTTCTTTATCAAACGGGACTTGACTTTTAGCGAATACTGAAGATTCCTTCTTGTCCTATTTGAGGGCTGTATGGAAGGATTGCTGTATTGATGTTTCGAGACAGCTTCCATACTTAGCTTTGCGGGACTCTTTGTTGTATGATAGATTCACTGTAGGGTGGGACTTCGAGAAGTCTTCGATACAGGTTGATACTTGATCAGCTTTTCGATACAGCTATTAGCGGTATGTAGGATTTGGCATATTGTCAAAACATTCTGACAACACAATCGATACAGGGATTGTTTATCCCAACAATTTCGATACCGGGTATTTGTTATCCCAACAATTTCTCCCTTTTTGATAATTTGCCAAGTCCTTCCGAGTCTTCCTTTTAAAACCTTATGATGTTATCCGAACATCCTTGATGATGCCAAAACTTTGACATTTAGCGGTTTGAAGTAGAGCAGACTTCTTGGTCTTCTTTCGAATGATCTGGACTTCAGCATTTGGATTAACACTAAGAACTGCTCGCAGGCAAGTTAAGCTTTTATCAAAAGAAAGTTACATTTGAAAACTTATGATTGGCGCGCAGGCACAATCTTACATTGTATTCTAGATACATACAACTTAAACTATGAACTGTTCGTGGACAAGTTCTTACAGTTTGTGTATTGAGATAAGTTTCATAATTTAAATACAGCAAGAATAAATTAAGTTACTGTAAACATACAAGAACACAGTAGATTACGAGTTGTAATCTTTCAAGACAGGCAAAAATTTTATTGATATTGAAATGAAGAGTACAAATTTTGTTGTTCTGAAAATAAGATTACAAAATTATAATACAAGGAAATTTAACTCCTGTAGTCTGAATGCCTCCATGGCCTTTTAGGGTCATTCTTGGAACCCTTCTACCAGTTTTGATGTGCTTCCCTATCTCAATTTAGATATAAGGCTCGACCTTCATATGATTTATCGAAGACTAGGATCCAATCCTCTAGGTGGGTAACCAAGTCACAATTCTTGTGCTTTGACTTCATGTGCAGCTGTAGCGGGAGCGTTCCCTCTTCCAGCTTCGTCTTGAACTCCTATGCGGCTTCCTGTACCATTCTGCATCTATTGGATAATGAGGAATGCCTGATAAGTACAACAAAGTATCTTAACAATTCATTTCTCCTCCAGTTCTTGATCTCTGCAGCGGTAGGCTGTCGGTCTGCCGGGAGGTTCATAGATTGTGGCCTTCGGACTAGGCTTTTCCAAGGATACTTAGGATCTTGGAATTCTGGTCGGTCTCCCTGTATCTTAACGTTCGGCGTTGAGATACGGGTTATGTCTGCAGTGATGGAGTCTTCAAATGGAGCTAACATTTCTTTCTCTTGCTCCAACCTCATTCTCCTAGCAGCTTCCCTCGATTCTTCCCCCTTTTTGGCGTCATCAAGGTATGACACCTTTTCATCAAGGCGTTCCAGGATTTGCAAAGCAACATCCTCTTTCGTCTCAATATTAGACATTCTCTCAACAAGGGAGGAGAGCACCTGCGACATATCTTTAATGTTTTTGTCATGGGCTCAAAGTTAGGAACCAAATTCGATCAGAGTAGATGCTATCTTGGCCTCAGACATGCATAGTTTTGATTGCTCTTCTCTCAGGATCTGCTCCTATTTTTCTTGCAGTTGGCTCAGGGCCTGCTTGAAGACGTGTGGCAGGACAGTGAAGGCTTCTACCACTCGGGAGACTTCATGCTTCAGTCCGGTCATCTCTTTAACGACAGATGTGTGTAGCCAATCAAGAGCTTTTTCTACAGAGTGTAGAGCATTGACGGCGTCCTGAATAAAGATAGTTTGGAGGCCAAGAGCACGTAATCGCTCTTTTCTTGCTGCAGTGCTGGGAGATTCTGTCTGGGCAAAGTTCTCGACTCAATTTAACCTTCTCAAATTCACATTTGGGCGTGAAATGAGTTGGACATCCTCAGGTATAACAGCGTCATCGGATTCCAAGGCAGTTTATGGTGCGGGAGTATCAGATTCGGGTTCGGCAATAGGGGGTGTTGCATCCTCCTGTGTCGAAGTGGTTTCTGAAGATATAGATACAAGAGGGACCAATTCCTCCTGTTGTCTCTCAGCATCCGCCTGCTCCGGCAGATGGACTGATTCCTCTTGCTGGATGGCGCTAGATCTTTCTTCGACGGGGACGACTACAGGCTCGGGTGCCTGTTGCGAAACATATTGTTCCTCCGCGACATGAGGGACTGAATCATCATTGTCGGGAACAGTGTCTTGCTATGGCGAAGGGGGCGAGTGATGAGCAGATGTCCCTTCATTTCTCTTTTCTTGGGCTTCCTCACGACTCATCCGCAGATCAGCCTGGAGTGCGCCATCATCGTCGTCTGAATCAGGATCGGATTTTGGACTATCGGGAGATTCAATGGACGTAGCTTTCCCTTTCCTTCGTGTTTCGCCCTTTTCAAACAGATGGCTTTCAATAAGCTCTTTAACGAATAGGTTGTCCCATTGGAGTCACTTCCAAAACAAATTTTTCTTCGTTACTCCATTCGCTCCAGTTGTACAGAGTTTCATACGGAGCAAGTCTGTAACTTTTCCATTGGAGAAAACGCTCGTAAGACTGTTCGATTTGCATGGAAAGCAGGGTCTTGGAAATAATTGTGTCCGGGGAGGGGCTCCGTACAGCGCTTGGGTTCACTGTAGGCATGGGTTTCTCTACAGGTGTGGAATCCTGTATCGGAGAGGGATTCCTTACAGGGGATGGTACCCTGATAGGAGATGGAACCTGAATGGGTGTGGAATCCCGTATAGGAGATGTAGCTTTTGGCTCCATAAAGGCAGCCGACTTGCCAGAGTCTTTAGAGTTGGCAGATGTCCTAGCATCCGTCGTAGCCGCTAAGGGCTCGGGATCTACTGTATCGACAGTAATGGGCATCTCTTCCATAGGGGTTGGGACCTGGGGGAGTTGATCAGTGGGTTGAGCCACGAGAGGAGCATCCTCGGAGGGTTCTGTAGCTTTAACTTTTGTAAGCCTTCTTAGCTTCCTTTTTGGCTTCTCAATAGCAACTGGAGTTTTGCTGTGAGATCTTTTTCTCTTCTTCGATGATTCAACACTTTGGGACTTAGAAGAAACGTCCCTCGGGTCGGCAGATAGCGGAAAATTTTGGATAAAAGGTCTGTTGGCAATCAGGGTGCTCTGGTTGAAGGCAGTAGGCCTGACGCCTCCTAAGAATATATGTGAACTAATTTTCTTTTCCTCTGCGGTTTGCGGAAGTTCGCACTTCGTCAAAATATGGTTCAAAAACAAACCAAACGATTTCTTCTGCGAAGCAGGCTTAGACACCTTTTCCTGCAAACACTTAAGGATGATTTGACACCAATTGACCTTCTCGCAGGTCATTATCACGACCATCATCCTAAACCTGAGATTGGTGCACATCTCAAAAGCACCCATTCGGTTCTCAATAATACGGCAGCAAAAATCATGTAAGTAAACAAAAGATAAACAAAATTTTTTCTTATGGCATGTGGTATGAACCATTTCCACCGTTGCTGAACCGGTGAATAAGCCATAGTACTGGGTCAAGAGTTCTTGGGGCCCAAAGGTCTCAAGATCTTCCATGGTTAGGCCATCAGCAGGTAGCCTGAAGATATTCTGGAGAAGCTCTTGGTCTATGCGGATCTCCACTCCGTGGATAATGGCTGTGATGTCAGCGACATGACCTCCCTGAGCCAGTGACAGAAAATGAACTACAACATTGAGGTAGAATTCCTCAACCATATGAACGTCATATTTTTCGGCGATGTGGCTCCCAAGGCGGTAGAGGCCTTGCTGATGGATTCTTGTAATGACGAACTCCATGGAATCAACGTCATCGCCTTCGGCGTGAATGCGTTCCATCACAACAGATTTGGAGAAGATCCGTCCGTCGATGAAGTTGAATGATTTCTTGAGAGAGGTGGAAGATGTCTGGATAGACGCCATTGATGATTTCTTAAGGAACGGTGAAAAAGATTCAAGAAAATGCAGTAAACGTAGAAAAATCTTGTAGGCTGAATGCTCGAGAACTCTTAAAATATGCAGAAAGCGTAAAGAGTCTCAAATGGCATTTACAGTCCTTTTATAGTAGGCGACGAAGAAGGGTTTTCAAAGAATGAATGGCCAGATTTAAGGGATGGGAACCAGTGTTTAAAATGAACGGTTACGATGGACTGAGTGTAACTGGTACACTTATCCATTGAATTTTAAAATAGGAGCGGGTACCACTTCTGACATTTCAAATTACCCTTAATGCCTGAAACGACGGTATAAAATATATTAAACAATTTGAAACATCGCGACTTTTAAGATTCGATTGTCCAGATGTCGTGTAAGGCATTTAATGTAAAAGACGTTTGACATGAAAACAGGGCACGTGGACAAAAATTGTTTTAAAATGAAATATTATAATATATAATGAATCGATTTCCCATAGTATGTGCTGTATCCGCGACGATACAACATTCCCCCTTAAAAGGTACATATGGGTTTCAATTCCATACAGCAACTTTTGGATTAATGTTGTATTCATGGGTTATACTGTATTCCCCCTTAATTATTGCACACGTCAGTTGTAGGATGATTCATATCGCTTTGTTCCCTACAGTGCTGTATTGAAGGCTCTGAGTGTACAGATAATTAATGGTGGATACTGTATTCTTGGATCTTACAGCATTCCCCCTCAATTGTTGAGTAAAAATAATAAATACTTACAGGGAGTCAGGCTGTAGCAATCCCAATTCTTGTCGAAGCATGTTGAATCTTGCTGTGTCGAGAGGCTTGGTGAATATGTCGGCCAACTGGATATATGTATGAACTTTTCCAGCCGAACATCCTTGTTCTCGAAATGATTCCTGATGAAATGATGCTTCATGTTGATATACTTAGTGCGCGAGTGCAATACAGGGTTGTGCGTTATTGCAATTGCACTAGTGCTATCGCACATAATAGGCGTTTCCTTGGCTTCAATCCCATAATCTGACAACTGTTGCTGCATCCAAAGGATCTGCATACAGCAACTACCAGCATCATAGTACTATGATTCAGCCGTGGAAAATGAGTTTGCCAATTGCTTCTTGCTGAACCAAGACACAAGTCTAGGTCCAAGAAAGTGACAAGTTCCACTTGTACTCTTCCTATCTAGCTTGTAGCCTCCGAGATCTGAGTCGTTGTAGCCAACTAAATCAAATCCACCTTATTTAGGATATCATAGTCCTACATCGACTGTTCCTTTAATATACTTCAAGATTCGTTTAGTTGTATTGAAGTGTGATTCTTTAGGTGCTACTTGATATCTCGCACACACTCCTACAACAAACTGGATATCGGGCCTGCTAGCCGTTAGGTACAGTAGAGAGCCAATAAGCTTCCTGTAGAGTGATTGGTCAATCGGCTTTCCGGCTTCATCAGCACTAATTTGCACGGAAGTGCTCATGGGGGTTGACGATGATTTGGAAGTATTCATTCCAAATTTGTTGAGAAGCTCCTTGCTGTATTTTTCCTGGTTGATGAATATCCCTGTAGGCAACTGCTTTACCTGCAAACCTAGGAAATAACTAAGTTCTCCCATCATGCTCATTTCTAATTTACTTTGCATGAGATAAGAGAACCTTTGACATAAAGCAAGGTTAGTTGAACCAAATATAATATCATCTACATAAATTTGAACCATTAGAAGGTCATCGCCTTCCTGTATTTTGAACAAGGTCTTGTCCACAGCACCTTTCTCAAATCCATTATCAGTTAGATACTGGTACAGGGTCTCATACCATGCTCTAGGGGCTTGCTTAAGTCCATACAATGCTTTCCTTAGCCTGTATACTAGGTCTACGCCGTCTGTGTTGGCAAAACCTGGTGGTTGTTCAATATAAACTTCTTCGGCAAGGTCTCCATTTAGGAATGCAATTTTGACATCCATTTGGTATACAATGAAGCTCTTGTGGGCGGCAAGGCTAAAAATATCCTAATAGCTTCTAGTCTGGCTACAGGGGCAAATGTCTCATCGTAGCCTATGCTTTCTTCTTGTCTATAGCCTTGGGCGAATAGCCTTGATTTATTCCTGATAATGAGTCCATTTCGATCCTTCTTGTTTCTAAATACCCATTTGGTTCTAATTACTGATTGATGCGTAGGTCTGGGTACAAGATACCATACGTTGTTTCTTTCAAAACCGTTCAGCTCTTCTTCCATAGATGTTATCCAATGAGAATTTTTGAGAGCTTCTATGGTAGAAACAGGTCCGGGCTGAGCTAAGAATACAGCAATAGTGCACATATTGAGTCTTTTAAGCTCGGATTGAGATTTCCATTCAGGAAATGGTGATATCTCAGTATCTGGTTCTTCTTGTGCAGACAGTACATTTCCTTGTGTACTCTGTATTCTCCGACGGGTAGATACACCAGCATTAATGTTTCCAATGATCAGCTCTTGCGGGTGATCTCTCAACCATCTTCGGTCGGGTTCTAATTCGGGGTCCCGTACTTTATCTTGAGTTGTTGTAGTTTCGGCTTCAGCTTGTACATCATCGGATTCATCTACATCGATTCTTACAGCTGCGGGGTTGATTTCTAGGTCAACGACAGGTTCTATAGGAGTTGGTGGATCTAAGATAAAAGTTGTTGGATGTTCTGAGTAACAGCTTCTACTCCTGTAGTGTCATGGTGAGGTTCGTCGAACACTACATGAACTGATTCCTCGATTGTCAGCTTCCTTTTATTAATGATCCTATAAGCTTTGCTGACGGAGGAATATCCTACAAATATTCCATCATCCGACTTCTCATCGAAGGTTCTAAGTTGATCTTTCCCATTGTTCAACACATAACACCTGCATCCAAAAATGTGAAAATACGAAACTAACAGAGTTTTGTTGTTCCATACCTCATATGATGTTTTGTTGTGATGCTTGTTGACGATACAGCGGTTTTGAGTGTAGCACACTGTATTGGTTGCTTCGCCCCAAAAACGCTGTGGCAACTTGCTTGCGGCAATCATTGTCCTTGTTGCTTCCTTCAGCGTCCTGTTCTTTCGCTCGGCAACACCATTTTGTTGAGGTGTACGGGTAGCTGAGTATTCGTGTTGTATCCCATTTTCTGAACAGTATTGCTCTATAAATCGGTTAGTGAATTCTATACCTCTGTCAGAACGAATGGACACGATACTCGACCCTTTTTCATTTTGAAGCTTTCTCAGGAGCTCGGGCAGCTTTGATGTTGTTTCCTTCTTCTTGCTTAGGAAAATTGTCCAAGCTTACCTGGAATAATCATCAACAATAACGAGACAGTATTTCTTACCTCCCAAACTTATCGGGTCTACAGTACCATAGAGATCCATATGTAGCATTTCCAGAATTCTGTGGGTCGAAAGGTAGGATTTGCTATCTTCAGGGTGGACTTGATTTGCTTGCCTTTTTGATATGGTCCACAGACACTGTCTTTTTGGAATGATACATTCGGCAATCCTCTAACCAGTCCCTGTCTTGAGAGCTTGTTAATCATCTTGAAGTTGACGTGTGACATCCTCTTGTGCCATAGCCATCTTAAATCTGCAGTGCCTTTGGCAACAAAACAAGGAATTGTGGAGCTTGTAGGCATCCAGTCAGCAATATACATATTACCTGATCTGCTTCATGTGAGCACAATTTCTTTGGTCAGGATGTTCTTGACTCTACAGTGATCTATATAGAATTTCACCGAGAACTGTTTGTCACAGAACTGGCTAATACTAAGTAGATTGTACTGTAAGCCTTCTGTTGTTGCCCAAAATATTTATCCGAAGATTAATACTGCTGGATAACGGACAACAAACAACAATTGCGGGAGCACTTCCGAGAGAAGATAAATAAAACAAGATTTGCCGGGTTTTTTAGGCCCGGGCTTGAATGCTCTCGCGAGATGTTATTAATACAAATATTCGTGGATACAAGTATTAATTAGAGAAATCTAAATACAATGAGTGTAAAAAGACTCTGTTAATCCGGCTCTTGAGCGAAGCTTGGTGTTCTTCGTCCCTGCCGATAGTTTGCTCGGTGAGAGAGGCCGGGAGAAGTAAGGCCGAAAGATAGCTGTTGCCAAGAGTTGGAGATTAGCCAAGTGTGTGTATTTTGCTTCTGTATTGTGTGCTTCAATCGCGATATTGCCAGAGCCAGTTTACAAATGCAGGGGGCCTTGTATATATAGGGGCATCCGGGTCCTGTCCTGTAGTGGCCGATCGCCTGCCGGCCATTATAATAATGTGCCGATCGCCTGCCGGCCAATATTATAATGGGGCGATCTCCTGGGCTGTCGGGCTAAAGTCCAAGGAAGATGCTGGCTGTCGGGCTAAAGTCCAAGGAAGAGGCTGGCACAGCTGGGCGGTCCAATTAGGAGCCATCACGTGTCCGGAATCAGTCAACATGTGGCCCTACTGACAAGCTTTCGGCGGCTTGTCGGCTGGTGGAGAGAATCTACCAGGCTGTGGTCAATGGCCCGAGATTCGCGGATCTTGTCTCGGCCTTCGCACGTGGTGCCAGTCTCAAGGTTCGGCCCTCGCCGACTGGATGGCCATCGGCGTTGTTCAACATGAGGCGATCGTATCTAGCTGATCATCCGAGGTCGCCATCGGCCAGTGGATGAGGGTCGGCAATGGTCGGTCTCCAAGGGTCGGTCGCCGAGTACCGAGAGGCAATCGTCCTGATGTCGATCGCTCGGCACCGGGATTCGTCCTGGGACCTTCGGTTGCTTGATCTAGCTTTGTCCATTGGGTTAAGGCTCGGTCGCTTTGGTTCTTTGGTCAGAATCTGTCTTGGCCGATCGGCAGTGACTCGGTCGCCAGTCCTCCTAGTAGATCGCCGGTCGGAAGGTGTTATTTCTTGACACAACAATTGCCCCCCAACTTGCTCCTATGTTGAAGACATGGGGTGAGGTGGTTCTTGCTGGCGATCGTGTATGGATGAGGACGGGCGATCTGAGCTGACTTAGAACTCGGACTTGGGCTATCATGGTCGATTGGCTTAGCTATCTTTCGGTCTTGTACCTGCAAAAAACAACATTGGCCGATCCCCCACGGAAACTTGGTGGTTTCGCTTCGTTTGAGGAATCGTGCACAGTCGCGGAGATCGATGGACCGACTCCATGACCGTGTCTTGGTGCGCGAAGACATTGAGTGTCTCGTGACTCACTTTATTATGAGGGTCCTCTGTTAGGCTGCGCCTCGCCTCGTATTTAAACGAAGGGCGTGCGGTCTCGGTCTAGAGGAGTCCTTGCGCGGGGCAGCGTCGGATGAATCAACTCCACGCCCGCGGCTTGTTAGCTCTGCTTCCACCTCGGCCAGCCATGGAGATGGCCGACCTCGACGGTGTACGTTGAGACGGGGGTTGTGGCATGTGTCCACTGATTAATGTTGGAGAGCCCTCAGACTACGCCGGCCTCGTATTTAAACGAAGGGCGGGCGATCTCGGCCGAAAGGGACCTTGCATGGCCGAAGCAGCCGGTTCCATCGACTGCCAGGACCATGGCTTTATGATGTGCGGTGGAGGCGATCTTATGCCTTAGTCCGTCATGTTATATGCTGGACTGTAAATGGCGATCGTGTCCGCCGGGTTGCTGATGATGTTGCGATCTGGCCGGAAGACTGGCGATCGTCGCTCGGCAGCCGATCGCTTTATTCGTAGGTCGATATCGGCGATCGGGCGGCAGCTAGTCCCTCATTTAAAATGGACTGTAGGCGGGGTCGAGTCCTCCGGCTCTGCTGGGTAGTAGCGATCGGGATGGGAGACTGGAGGTCGTCGTACGGGCGCCGATCGCTCTACTCCTAGGCTGAGAAGAAGCCTTTGCCTGGACAGGAAATCTGCGGCTCTAGCCCGGAAGGCTGCGTAGGTCGTCGGTAGGGTCTTCGTGAGATGCCTGAACATAGGCGAGAAGCCCTGAAAACCTCCTAGAACCGCGTAGAGGGCGGTCTCATCGCTTACGGGCTCGCCGTTGAGAATGATCACGTCTACCCGGTCGATGTAGTCCGAGTCGGACTCTTCTTCTACCTGCCTGATTTACATCATGCGATGGCGACCTTCTGGCCGGGCGACCCTGGTGGCGAAGTGTTCCGTGAAGACGTGCGCCAGCTCGTTAAAGGAGCCAATGGACCGAGGTGGCAATGAGGTGTACCACCGGTGGGCGAGGTCGTCTAGCGTCAGAGGGAACATCCGGCACCGGGTGGCGTCCGATGCCCCACACCCGGTCATGTAGATGTTGAACTTGTGCAGGTGTGTTTGGGGGTCCGATCGCCCCTGGTACACGGGTGTCTGAGGAGGAACGATCTTGTGCTGCACGGGGGCGAGCTCGATGTCGATCGTGAGCGGCTCGCTCGGCGTGGCGATCGTCTTGTGGCGCTGCCGGATTGCGAGGCGCCTTCACGTCGTCGATCAGCGTTGCATTGCGGCAATCGCGCGGCTCGGCCGCTTGCGGATCGGCTTTGGGAGCGGGGCCGAGGCGATCGTGTACCGATCTCGGACTCATTCTGCCGACCTCGGGAATTTGGCGGCGGGAGCCGGCGGTGGATCGCCTTGTGGGAGCCGGGTAGGCCGAGCTCTGGTGACGGACACAAACTCCGTCGTCTCGTAGCCGGGCCGGATCGCCCGGTCGCTGTCGGGTCACTGCCCAGGCGATCGAAGACAGAGGTGCCCCGGCTGCCGAGCGCCTCTTCTTGCGGGCGAGAACCTCCTGGCGATCGCTCGGCCAGCAATGCCTTGAGCTTCCGCTTGGACTTCTGGCGGGAGACCGAGGGGGTGATAGCAGGAGGCGCGTCGAGAGCACTCCGTCGCTCCTGAAGGGCGGCTATGGCCTCTTCGATCTGTTCATTGGTTCGGAACTGATGGAGCGAGAGGCTCGGGCCGCCGTCCCGGGACGGGATCGGGCGTCTCTGACCGCAGCGGCTACCTTCCACCATCGGCTGCGGCTCGGACTGGGACGGAACAAGGGGTCTGGCCGGCTGGTCAGCGGCTTTCTTCGACGCGGAGGCGGAAGACATGATTTCTGAAGGATTTCTTTGAAGTGCAGTGAGTGTCACTTCAAGTATCTGCCCCGAGAACAGTGAGTGTTCTTCGGGACGGTAGGTGTAAAAATTCGAGGGTTGGATCCCCTTCTTCTAGCGCCAATTGTTGTTGCCCAAAATATTTATCCGAAGATTAATACTGCTGGATGACGGACAACAAACAACAATTGCGGGAGCACTTCCGAGAGAAGATAAATAAAACAAGATTTGCCGGGTTTGTTAGGCCCGGGCTTGAATGCTCTCGCGAGATGTTATTAATACAAATATTCGTGGATACAAGTATTAATGAGAGAAATCTAAATACAATGAGTGTAAAAAGACTCTGTTAATCCGGCTCTTGAGCGAAGCTCGGTGTTCTTCATCCCTGCCGATAGTTTGCTCGGTGAGAGAGGCCGGGAGAAGTAAGGCCGAAAGATAGCTGTTGCCAAGAGTTGGAGATTAGCCAAGTGTGTGTATTTTGCTTCTGTATTGTGTGCTTGAATCGCGATATTGCCAGAGCCAGTTTACAAATGCAGGGGGCCTTGTATATATAGGGGCAGCCGGGTCCTGTCCAGTAGTGGCCGATCGCCTGCCGGCCATTATAATAATGTGCCGATCGCCTGCCGGCCAATATTATAATGGGGCGATCTCCTGGGCTGTCGGGCTATAGTCCAAGGAAGATGCTGGCTGGCGGGCTAAAGTCCAAGGAAGAGGCTGGCACAGCTGGGCGGTCCAATTAGGAGCCATCACGTGTCCGGAATCAGTCAACATGTGGCCCTACTGACAAGCTTTCGGCGGCTTGTCGGCTGGTGGAGAGAATCTACCAGGCTATGGTCAATGGCCCTAGATTCGCGGATCTTGTCTCGGCCTTCGCACGTGGTGCCAGTCTCAAGGTTCGGCCCTCGCCGACTGGATGGCCATCGGCGTTGTTCAACATGAGGCGATCGTCTCTAGCTGATCATCCGAGGTCGCCATCGGCCAGTGGATGAGGGTCGGCAATGGTCGGTCTCCAAGGGTCGGTCGCCGAGTACCGAGAGGCGATCGTCCTGATGTCGATCGCTCGGCACCGGGATTCGTCCTGGGACCTTCGGTTGGCCAGTCTAGCCTGTCCGCTGGGTTAAGGCTCGGTCGCCTAGTTGCTGGTCGGCAGATCTGTCTTGGCCGATCGGCAGTGACTCGGTCGCCAGTCCTCCTAGTAGATCGCCGGTCGGAAGGTGTTAATTCTTGACACAACACCTTCAACATGAGCTACATCGGTGACTTTGAATTTTCCGACAAAAAGGTTTGCTTTTCCTCTTGTTCTTCCTTTAGATTTATCACCGAAGCGCACTTTTGGACCGCGAGCTTCTACGAAATCTGATAGCTTGCTTCTATCTCCTGTCATATACCGGGAGAATCCGCTGTCGAAGTACCATATGTCTTTCTCCAAAATGTCCTGTAGCAAACAAATTAGGTAGATTTAGGTCCCCTTTAATTGTTGGGTCCGTGGATGTTTGTGCCTTTTGGTACCCAAATTTTCCTCACAACAATTGGCTTACTATAGGTTACATTTGGTACAGTTTTGCGGTATCTACATGGGGCATGTACGTAGTTACTGTATCCGTGATAATCATTATGCATGTAAAAATCAGGGTTATTATTATTAATCCAGTACTTATGCCGTCTCGAAGGTGGAGCCATTTTCTTTGGCCTTACAGCTTGCCTTCTGGGTTTCCAGTTATATTCCCAAAGCTGTTGTCGATGCTGTGCGGACACCTGCTTTCTTGATGGATAATGAGGCTCCTGTATCCAGTACCTAGGCGTGCTGTACTGAAAGTACTGCCGTGCGGGCCTTTGGTATTTGGATATAACCTTCTTTCTGAACGGCTGTTGGCACTGTTGATATGCTCGGGGAGCATCCTGTTGCGTGCGCCTTACAGATTGGAATGGATTATGATTCTGCTGTCTCGAATCGGATTGTGGGGGCGGAATGGCAGCCTTTGGTTTTCGCGGAGCAGCAGGTTCCTTCACAGGACACCACACTCCTGACGAACACAGTACTTGTTTTCTCTTTGTTGGAAAATGAGTTGTATCCTAAGCCAATTTTATCATGAGCATGTTGCCCAGTGCTTAGAATTTCTTCCATTCTTTTAGATGATTTCTCGAAAGATTTCAGAATGGTCTCAAGTTCGCCTTCTCGCTTTTCGAGAGTATTAAATTTTGCTTGAAGTAGAACAAAATCATTTGTCTTGCTTCCATTTTGAGACTTAGTCTCACTTAGTTCATGAGCAAGTTGATGATTGCTCTCCACGAGTTTTTCATGCTCGACCTTGCTGTTTTCACAATCAATTGACATATTTTCATAGTTTAACTTCAGCAAGTCGTTTTCTTCTTTCAGTTATATGTTGGAAAGTTGATGCTGAATGTTTTCATTTCTCAAAGTCTCGTGGGCTTTTTGAATATTCTTAAATTCATTCATCATGTTTTCGAAAGTATGCGATGCATTTACTGGAATAATTGAGGTTGAGCTTACCTCATCATCGCTATCTTCTTCTTCCAGAATGTCCTTTGCCATAAAGCACATATATGCCTTATCTTCGAATTCATCGTCAGATGAGTCACTGTCAGTGACTACCTGAAGATATTCTTCGGATTTGGATGGTGTGGGGGAGGCTTCTGATTCTCCTATCAGGGCCTTGAGATTGTTTTTCCAAGCACGTATTCGTTCATCCCTCTCTTGTTGCTCGGCTTCCGGCAACCTTTGAACTTTAGGATGAGGACATTTGTTTGCATAATGTCCTGGTTTCCTGCAGTTATAGCACATGTTAGCGTCGCCATAGGAGGTTTCAGTACTTGCCTTGTGAACAGGCTTGGGCCTGTAGGGAGTCTTTCCAGACTGCTTGATGAACTTTTTGAACTTGTGCGTGAGGAGCGCCATTTCGTCTTGTGACAGGATGTCGTCGTCGCTGTCAGCATTCTTGTAATTAGGCTTTGATGGGCTGGGCATGCTGTGTCGACGGTTGGATACAGCGGCTAAGGCTGTAGTCCTAGCAGGAGATTCTTCAGCTTTCTCTCTCCTTTCTGTATCGTACTCAAATGCTTTGAGGTCAGAAAAGAGATCAAAAGTAGGTATTTCACTAAGATTACACAACACACACATAGCTGTGGTCTTAATGTCCCATCGGGCAGGGAGAGATCTGAAAATCTTTAGGTTTTTCTCCCTTTGAGTATAAATTTTGCCCAAAGCTTCAAGTTCACCAACAATTCCAGTGAATCTGAGGTCAAGTTCATCAAGTGTTTCAGTTGGTTCATTTCAAAAGATTCAAATTGTTGAGTTAATTTTGAAATCTTATTTTCTTTTGAGAGCTCAGTTCCCTCACAAATCAACTTGAGTTTATCCCATATATCCTTGGCTGATTTACAGCTCTTTACCTTATAGAATGTGCCTTTGTCAAGGGTGACAAACAGCGCATTCTTCGCAACATTGTCGAGGTTGGCGCGCTTTCTTTCGTCAGAAGTCCATTGTTCGCGCTCTTTCTCGAGCATCTCCACATGAGCCTGGCCTTCAATTCTTGCGGCCGGATTTACCTTCATTATCTTGATGGGGCCATCCTGTATTACAAAGATCATCTCTTCGTGCATTGCTGCAAGATGAGCCTCCATCATGATTATCCAATCATCAAACTCATTAATAGAGAACATAGGAACTTTGTTGATCATTGATGTATACATATGAGAATGTAGGAATGAAAAAGACTATTTTATAAAAATAAGTGATTTTGGATCTGATTCGGTTAAAAATACGACTGATTCTTTTTAGAATCAACTGCTCTGATACCACTTGTTGGCCTCTAAGTATATAGGATACAGCTTGGAAAGTGTTTTAAACAACAAGCTGTACGGTTTTTAAATCTGAGTGCATAGCGGAAGTCTTTAATACAGTAAGTTACTGAGAATACAACAACTCGGTGTGGAGTGTATACTTAAATAATCACAATTAATAAAACAATAATGGCAGAAGGTAAATAACATAATATTTAAAGTGGTTCGAGGTAAACCCGTCTAGGTCCACTGGTCCTCCACACAGGAGTAAAAAGTTTATTATAATTACTGCGTACACAACTACGTAATTATAACCAAACCTAATCAATATATCGTTCACACATATTGATATAAAGATCTTAGCTTTCAACCGTTCACACAGATTGGTTTGAGCTAACACGTGACTGGCTTCTTCACACACAGTTCTGAAGCTTCGTCTTCTTCAATGCAAGTCCATCACACACAGTTCGGGAATAGCAAGGTTTCTTAGTCCACACAGGGCTGATGGGTTTTGTTCAAGGGTAGAACAATATTTGAACAACAGCTTTGACTTTCTGAGCTTATAGCTGATGATGTGTTGTTCACGGTTTGAGCACTGTATATCTCTTCTATCAGAATAGCAGAAAGCTTTGGGAGATATGTTTTTGCTCTGAATATTCGTGTAAGCACTTGTTGATTTGTAAGTCGTGTGTTGTATCTGTGTATGATCTTCAAACTCTGGAGATATATATAGCCTCTGAAATATATCCGTTGAAATAGATCCGTTGAGCAAGATTCTGTGACAACTTGATAGTTGACTTGAATAGACTGAGATTCGGATATTGCGGGATTTGAAGATCTTCTGATGACTTACAGTATTTAAATACTTATTTATCAAACAGGACTTGACTTCTAGCGAATACTGAAGATTCCTTCTTGTCCTGTTTGAGGGATATATGGAAGGATTGCTGTATTGATGTTTCGAGACAGCTTCCATACTTAGCTTTGCGGGATTCTTTGTTGTATGATAGATTCACTGTATGGTGCGACTTCGAGAAGTCTTCAATACAGGTTGATACTTGATCAACTTTTCGATACAGCTATTAGCGGTATGCAGGATTTGGCATATGGTCAAAACATTCTGATAACACGATCGATACAGGGATTGTTTATCCCAACAGTTTCAATACCGGGTATTTGTTATCCCAACAAAATATAACAAATAATACAATGAGTTGACATAAACTAAAACATCGAATGGTTTATCTAAAAATTAAATGACAAACATCAATGAACCAGTTAAGAAAGCAATCAAACTATTGTCAGCATAAACAACTCCTGATCTCTTTCTCTGTTAATAGGTGGAAATGTTGCTCCTCTGGTCATTCTCATATAGTTTTAAAATCAAAAATCAAGAGAAAGAAATAGAAAACTAAAACCATGAGAAACACACATACCACTTTCAGTCAATCAATCGCCTCAAGAAACAGGTATTAAGAACACAAAGAATAAAAATCCAGTACCTTAATCGAGAAGAAAAGATGGCAAATTGCCAAATCAAGCAATTGCAGTTTGCAAATCGAAATCGAGAGAGGACAGATCGAAAAATCGAAATGGATATAAAGAGTCGATAGGAGCGTAACGGTCTAGGGCATATGAGAGTGACATCGAGAAGAGGCCTAAGAAAAAACCATTTTTTCTGCTAAAAATGAGCCTATCGGGCTTAAGAAGTCACTGACTGGTGATGTCCTTGGGATTTTGCTGCCTATGGCCTTCGCCGTCACAGCCATGGGCTAGGGCCTACCCTGGGGGTAGGATTAGGCCTGCTACAATGTAATCTCTCCCTATATATAGGGGTATTATTAATGAGAATACAACATCTTTTGCTCTATTTCTTGTCTCAGTTATTTTCCCTTCAACAATTTGAGTATTATTTTCAATATAGTAAGGGCATATTACTGAATGCTAATTGGGTGCTAGTATAAGTTATCATTTTGTTTCGGTTATGGTTGTTTTTCTATAAACAATGAATCATTGCATGTACCTATTATATGTCCCCATGTGCATGTATTACTATCGTGTAGCCGGTTGAATTTTAATGGGAAATTACTTTTATGTGTTAATATTTAAGCAGAAATTTACAATTCAGTCAATGGAGTCTTTATTGCGGAAGAACACAGTTACAAACCAAAATAATGTTGCAAAGATACAGCCACTCGGACTTATTTATAATTTATATAACCGTACTCGTCTCAAATCCAATTAAAATGTGCTTTATGTAACACTCCGAGAAATTCGGAATAATTACAGCGTTGTAAACCCTTTATGTAAAAGTTTACAAGGCTAAATTAAAAGAATAGCTGAACAAATACGAAAATACCACCAATAGTTGAGTAATTTAATAACCGGTTAAAACATCTCAACACAATTCAATTATTACAAATTTCTCAAATCCTCAAAAGACAAACGTTCTCGAGTACTAAATACCAAACCAGAATATCAAAACAATACAACAGACAACATCACTGTGCCCCTTCATCATCATGTCGGTACTGTGGTAGCTTCCCCGCTCCTCGGATACCTGAACATCAAACAAATATCCACCCCCACAGGGGTTAGCAAAATGATGCTAGTACAAGTATCATAATATACAAGAACAGGTATGCAACAACGATGCATAACAAAATACAGAACACGGACTTCCGCTATCGGAATCAACGATGCGAATCCACATGATTCCATCAACACAACATGGGGTAATCCAATGATCCAGCGCCCTCAGCATAGATCCCAAGATGATCCCGTCGGACCAACACGAGGTGGAAAAACCCGTCCAATGATCCAGCGCCTTCAGCATAGATCCCAAGATGATCTCGTCGGACCAACACGAGGTGGACAACTGATCCAGCGCCCTCAGTATAGATCACACGATCCCTTTCGGATCAATACAACACACACGATATAACCATGCATACATATGCAAAACAATATGTTCATCAATATGAACATACACATGAATCAAAAACATGAACGACATTATAACAATTCATCTAGGGTAATCTCATATTCATCAATATGAATGGTAATATGCATGATCAAAATCATCAACGTTAAACCAAAAGTCATGTTACGATACTTGCCTCAAAAATGGCGACAAGGATAGATACTACGAATAACCTTCAACCCAGTCGAAGAACTCTCACTTGATCAATTCACCAAAAATCCGAACCTTCATTGAACAATAGCACCAATATAACTAATGGTTCCGGATAATCATTCTAGATATTATACGAGCATCAAGAGGCGTAATCTACCAAATAATAAAAACATATGAATCTGCCCCAACCCATACCGGTTGAATCATCACTACGCTACTAATTCGAACAACAATCCCATAATCTTCCAAGCAAGATTAAACACATCATTCGGTCAGATTCTTCAACTATATCACATGATAGTTCGTCTAACGTTGATCCTAACCATAACTTTCATTAATCCAACGCAGCAAGATTTTGAAAATCTCTTGAAGAACACCATAAAAACTCGTTTATTAGGTTCAACATGATTAACATCTTATTCTTCAAGGAATAACTCTAAGTTCAAATCCATTAAGTTCCCCTATATGCGTTGTTAGTTCAAGTTGTAGGTAAGAAACTCAATAACCTTAGTAATAAACTCAACAATATCCGTAGCATGATCATATTTGACAACAAGAATACATAATCCAGATCGGTAAATCGCCGCATACCTTACACGAAAGGAAAAGATGAAATCACTTGATGATCTCCACGCCAAACGCTAGAACACCAATCCTCAAGGCTCCTTGCCTTCAATGATTATGTTTAGAGGCTGATATGAAGGTTTAAGATGGGGAGGGTAACTCTCTAAGTCTCGGAAATTGAGTGTGGGGAAGTGGAAACTGAAAAATGAAATGAGGCGCTGTCCTATTTATAGAAAATGATTATTAGCGCATTCTGCTGCTACTTTTTAGCGTGCGCTAACGGGCTCCCAGCCCACTGTATCTAACTGTCCTCGGTCTTACGTATGCTAAATAGACTTTACGTGCACTAAAAGCTACAGATAGCATACGCTAACACCCATCATAGCGTGCGCTATCAGCTTTACGAAAGCTCACTGACCTCACTGTACTATATTTAGCATTTTCTAGCATCTCTCAGGTAGCGTGCGCTAAGCACCGTTGACTCGCCTTTTCCAAAAGCCGTCCAGGTTCATCCCGACAAAACATTATCCAAGATTCGCGATCCGATCTCACCTACCGCCTATCTCAGTCATGCTGACCACGTATAGCGCGCGTTAAGACTCATCTATAGCGTGCGCTAGCTTAAATATTTAGCGCGCGCTACACTTAAACATTAGCGTGCGCTAAATGTCACAAGGTTCAAATAAGTACATGCATGAAACAACAACTACGAAATCATACACTCATCGATACAGTATCATGAAATACGGAGGATTATACTCAGATCAAAATACAACATATGCAATGTCACAAGGTTCAAATACAGATAAAATACACATCTGATATTCGGGTATTACATACTCTCCCTCTAAAAAGAAGATTCGTCCCGAAACTTAAGATGAAAATAACTCTGGATATCTAGCCTTCATGCCATCCTCCATCTCCCAAGTGGCCTTTTCGACTCCCTGTCGTGACCATTGCACTTTAACCAAGGATATTGGTTTATTTCTCAATTGCATGACCCGACTCTCGAGTATCTTGACTGGTTTCTCTTCGAATGTGCCATCATTAGCTATCTCAATCTCGCCAAAATCGATGACATGACTGGATCTGGTAAATACTTCCGTAACTGGGATACATGAAACATATTATGAACATGACTAAGTGATGGCAGTAAGGCCAACCGGTACGCTAATTCTCCAACTCTTTCAAGAATCTCGAATGGTCCGATATACCTCAGACTGAGCTTTCCTCTCCTCCCAAAACGATAAATCCCCTGAGTAGGAGAAACCTTTAAGAGCACGTGGTCCCCAATTTGAAACTCTAACGGGTGACGACGCACGTCTGCATAAGACTTCTGTCGACTCTGGGCAGTCAACAGCCTTTCACGAATCAGAGCAACCTTCTCTTGAGTGTGTACTATCAACTCTGGTTCCGTCCCGATCAAGTCAGACAAATCATCCCAACACAAGGGTGATCTGCATCTTCTCCCGTATAATGCTTCAAACTGTGCCATCTTAATGTAAGCATGCCGACTATTATTGTAGGTGAATTCAATCAGCGGCAAATAAACTTCCCAATCAGTCGACCAATCTAAGGCACAAGCTCTTAGCATATCTTATACTATCTGAATAGTCCTTTTGGACTGTCCGTCAGTCTGAGGATGATGAGCTGTGCTAAAGTTCAGCTCGGTTCCCAAGGCTTTATGAACTGCCTTCCAAAAGTGTGACACAAAGTGACCATCCCGATCCGAAATAATGGTCTTCGGCGTACCATGCAATCAGACTATCTCCGCAATAAACACTCATGCCAACTTCTCTGGTCCCCAAGTGTCCTTAATAACCAGGAAATGAGCCGACTTGGTTAGTCGATCAATTATCACCCAAATCATATTCATCCCCGTTCTGGTCCTTAGCATATTGATGATAAAGTCCATCTATATGTCTTGCCACTTCTATTCAGGAATCGGAAGTGGCTTCAACATTCCGGCAGGTCACTAATGTTCGACCCTAACCTGTTGACAAGTTAAACACCTCAAAACATATTCTGCTACGTCCTTCTTTATATTTCCCCACCAGAAATTTTGCTTTAGATCTTTATACATCTTACTCGTGCCTGAGTGAATAGAATAGGGCGCACTGTGAGCTTTCTTCATGATTGTCCATTTCAAAACCTCATCATCGGGAACGCAAAGTCGACTCTGGAACCTCAAGACTCCATCGTCATAAATTACAAATCATGGGGCCTTTCTCTTGCCCACTTCATCACGTAATCAAATCATCAGGGGGTCATCTAATTGCTTAGATTTGATTTCATCGATCAATGATGAAGTTAATTCCATCACACACAATTGCCCTTGGACTCCTTGAGACCATACTTCAATTCATTCGCGAGAGAGTAAGGTGGCAGTAGCGGCTTACTACTTAAATAAGGGCGCTTATTCTTGGTGGCTTTCCATGAAACCCACCGATCGTGATTGTGCTTGGAGCGAGTTCAAGACTCTCATGTTAGAAAGGTATTATCCGGCTCCACTTCGTGAATCCAAGTTGTCGGAGGTTTTAGACCCCGAATCTATCGAGTACGAGGGTGTTATTGTCATTGCTGAGAAATTTTAGGGACTTCTTCAGTTTTCTTCGTTTGTTATCCGTACTGAGGCGGATAAGATCAAGTATTTTAGCAAGAGGCTAAACCCGCAGTTGAGGATGCAGTTGTTCAATCACAATTGTAATTCACTTAGTGAGTTCATCGAGAAGGCTCTTGGAGCAGAGCTTTTGATTAATGAGCTTTCTCGGAAGCACCCTTCAGCTTCTTCTGGTGGAGGACTAGGATTCCGGTTCATTCAGAGAGACATCGGGCTCCGACATCCAAGAGGTTGTTTTCTAGTCGTCTTCGTGCTGGGAAAGCATCTTCTTCTCAGACGACAAGTTCGACTGTCGTTTGCTTTAACTGTGGTTCCGCAGGGCACATTAGCAAACGGTGTATGGTGCCAGCTTTTATTTGTCATTCATGTGGGAGACAGGGACACCTCTAGAAATACTGCAGGAGTTCTAGTGCCAGTAGATCTCGAGAGGGCTCACAAGACTCGAGAGAGTTTGTTACTCCAGCCCGTACGTCATCCTAGGGGTCCTATCTGTAACACACCCGATATATTCAGGAATATTACAGCGCCGTAAATTCTTTACATAAGAATTTACAAGGCTGAAGAACTAAAAAGACATTAACAGATACCAATGTACGAAGATAACAAAAATAAGGTACAACAGTTCTCACCAATAATGAAAGTACGAATGTTCAATGGAAAAGTATTAATACATCACCAAATCCAAATATTCATAAATGACTACGTACTCGAGTACTTATTAAAACGATACAAACAATAGACAAATAAACCCGGCCGGAACATCACTCTGCACCCTCGTCGTCATACAACTCCAGTGGTTGTTTCCCCGCTCTCCTGGATCCCGAACATAAACAAATGTTCACCCCCGAAGGGGTTAGCACAACGATACTAGTACAAGTACCACAACATATTATTCAACATCTCATGAAGGATAATAATAACATAAATGACAAAAGAATCAACGAGTCTTCCCCTGCAAGAATCTCAATAATAACATACATACATGATAATCATGACATGATATCATAACATACACATGGCAATTCCAATGATCCAGCGTTCACTGCCTAGACCCCAAGATGATCCCGTCGGACCAACACGTGGTGTAAAAACCCGTCCAATGATCCAGCGCACGCTAGCATAGATCCCAAGATGATCCCGTCGGACCAACACGTGGTGGACATATAACAACGACATTTATGTATGACAATATGTATAACATCAATATATAAAACAATTAAGGTACTTGCCTCAATTCGAAGACAAGAACAATACTTCTACGTAAAATGAACCACTCGAAGGTCGCCCCTTCGATCAATCACGTAGCAAGCTCGAACCTTAACAAAAGAAATAATATAGAATTCATCTCATGTTGTATGAATGTCTAACAATCCAATTTACGGCCGAAAGTTCATAAAATGTAATCTGCCTGAACTGCTTAGCGTACGCTACGTGTTCTACGTAGCGTGCGTTAATCCTAATCATTAGCGCACGTAAACAACGAAGCCTAGCGTACGCTAAATATGTTTTGACAATCCTCTCTGATCAGCTGACTATCTCGCCTGACGACATAACGTACGTTACGTACCAAACGTAGCGTACGTCAACTTATGCCTGATAGCGCACGTTAATCTACAAAGCTTAGCGTGCGCTAAACGTGCATGGCAGTTCACTACTGGCAGCAGACCGATCTAATCGTGATCAAACTTACGAAATCTTCAGTGTTAAATCATGTTATCTCCATGAATATCATGCTCATACGGTTATGAATCATCTTACGGATAACAACAACTTCAAATTCAAGAATATGAATACCATCATAAAACCATATTCCATTTCGATTCCAATTCTACATGTGTAATTCAGAAGGCCTAACGGTCGATATCAATACCTTATATCAATCAAAACTATCATATAGTAGTTTGTTTAACACTCCATCTTTACAAGATAAATCTTTCCATGATCAATCTCTTAGATTCGTCTAACAATAATGATGTTAAAGTCAAGTCCGTGATTACTATGAAGACACCTTCTAAATTCGGATTACCAATGCTAGAAACTTCCTCTACTTGTTCATCGTAAAAAGATTTGAATTATGATGTTCATAACCAAGGTACTTAAGGCATAATCATCTCAATCTCTTAAACATGATGTGGTTTGGATAATTCACCAATGAAACTCAATATCTTGATAGCATAATCCTCATATCCTTAAGAACACGAATTCAAGGTTGAAAGTAGTATAACATACCTTAAGATGAGGAAGAACACCGAGACAACGAGTAGAATCCGACTCCGGTTGCTTGTTTTTCAAATCAAGACGTTTCTCCACTCCAATGATCAAACACACGTGACATTCAATCTCCAATGATCAAGTAGATGTGTTCTAAGTGTGTTTAAGGAGGATAATGGGCTCTCTGGACTATCAAGTAATGAGGACGAGTGAAGGGAACAAGAAGAAGTCAAGTGCTGACCCTTATATAAACTTTCTGCACATTAGCTGATTAGCGCACGCTATCATACAATCCTTAGCGCGCGCTAATAAGAGTTGACTCCAAAACTGTCCAAGTTCGTCCGTGGGAATCTTATCCGGTCCTACGTCCTGCTGGCGCATGTGCTAGCCGCCCATCTCAATAATTGATTGCCTAGCGCACGCAATTCTTCATTCGTAGCGTGCGCTAGTTGTAGTCCGATAACGCACGTTAAGATACATCCTTAGCATGCGCTATCACGAGTTTGCATGAGAGATTTTGCATGTTGTTATACTTATGTACAAGGATACAAATGTGAGAAATATCATACTCCAATTATCGAGATCACAATTCCTAATTATACAGGGTTCAAATACAGATGAAATACACAGTAATAAATCTGGATTTTACATACTCTCCTACTAAAAAGGAGTTTCGTCCCGAAACTCAAGACGAAAATAACTCTGGATATCTAGACTTCATGTTATCTTCCGTTTCCCAGGTGGCTTCTTCCATTCCGTGGCGTGACCACTGAACTTTGACCAAAATAATTGGTTTGTTCCTCAACTGCTTAACTCGACTCTCGAGTATCTTGACTGGCTTTCTTCAAACATTCCATCCTGAGCGACTTCGATCTCACTGAAATCAATGACATGACTAGGATCTGGTATATATCTCCGTAACTGGGATACGTGGAACACGTTATGAACATGGCTCAATGACGGCGGTAATGCCAATCTGTATGCCAACTCTCCAACTCTTTCAAGAATCTCGAATGGCCCGATATATCTCGGACTCAGCTTTCCCTTCCTTCCAAAATGAAAGATTCCCCGAGTAGGAGAAACCTTTAAAAGTACGTAGTCTCCAGTACTGAACTCCAATGGGCGACGGCGTATGTATGCATAAGATTTACCAACTCTGGGGTCAGACCTTTCACGAATCAAGGCTATCTTCTCTCGTATGCCTTTCGATCAACTCAGTTCTGTCCCGATCAAGTCTGATGAATCGTCCCAACATAGGGGCGATCTGCATCTCCTCCCGTATAATGCCTCAAACGGTGCCATCTTAATGGAAGCATGCCAACTATTGTTGTAGGTAAATTCAATCAACGGTAGATGAACTTCCCAATCAGTTGACCAATCTAAGGCACAAGCCCTCAGCATATCTTCCACCGTTTGAATAGTCCTCTCGGATTGTCCGTCAGTCTGCGGGTGATAAGTTGTACTGAAGTTCAATTCGGTTCCCAAGGCCTTATGAGCTGCTTTCCAAAAATGCGATACAAAGCGACCGTATCGGTCAGAAATAATGGTCTTCGGCGTACCATGCAGTCGGACTATCTCTGATATAAATACTCGTGCCAACCTATATGGTCCCCACGTGTCCTTAATGCCTAGAAAATGAGCTGATTTGGTTAAACGGTCAACTATCACCCAAATCATGTTCAATCCGTCTTGGTTTTCGGCATACTAGTGATAAAGTCCATCGATATGTCCTCCCACTTCCATTCAGGAATCGGGAGCGGCTTCAACATCCCGGCAGGTCGTTGATGCTCGATCTTAACCTGTTGACAAGTCAAGCATTTCGAAACATAGTCCGCTACATCTTTCTTCATGTTGCCCCACCAGAAATTCTGCTTCAAGTCCTTGTACATCTTACTGGTGCCCGAGTGGATAGAATAGGGCGAGCTGTGAGCTTCCTTCATAATCGTCTGTTTCAGAACATCGACATCGGAAACGCAAAGTTGGTTCTAAAATCTCAAAACTCCATCATCATGAATTATGAATCCGGGGGCCTTCCCCTTGATCACTTCATCACTTAACCGAATCATCAGAGGATCATCTGCCTGCTTAGATTTGATTTTCTTGGTTAACGATGAAGTTATTTCCATCACGCACAGTTATCCTTGGACTCTTTGTAACCACACTTCAATTCCTTCTCGAATCATCTCTCGTTGAATGCTGAGCTGGGAAGTCAGAGTCTCCAGCATCTGGATAGAAACAGGCTTGCGGCTGAGTGCATCGGCCACCACATTTGCTTTGCCTGGATGATATAGAATCTCCAAGTCGTAGTCCTTAATCAGCTCTAACCATCTTCTTTGTCGCATGTTTAACTCCTTCTGACTGAAGATGTATTTGAGACTCTTGTGATCCGTAAAGATCTGACAGTGAGTCCCGTACAGGTAATGCCTCCAGATTTTCAAAGCAAAAACTACTGTTGCTAACTCCAAGTCATGCGTTGGGTAATCCACTTCATAAGGTTTTAGCTGGCGTGACGCATAAGCGATCACCTTATCATTCTGCATCAATACGCATCCGAGTCCTTGGTTCGAAGCATCACTGTAAACTATAAATCCTCCAGTTCCTCGTGGGAGTGATAAAATCGGTGCCGTCGTCAATCTCTTCTTCAATTCATCAAAGCTATTCTAGCATAACTCGTTCTACTCAAACTTTTGGGTTTTCTGCAGTAGCCGAGTAAGTGGGCGGGAAATTTTGGAAAACCCTTCCATGAACCGATGATAATACCCAGCAAGTCCTAAGAAACTCCGGACTTCTTTCACGTTCTTTAGCGGTTTCCAATCCAGAACTGCTTCGATCTTCTGAGGATCTACTCGGACTCCTTCAGCTGATACCACATGGCCAAGGAACATTACTTCCTTTAGCCAGAATTCACACTTAGAAAGTTTGGCGTACAATTGCTCGTTCCTCAAAAGTTCTAATATAATCCGTAAATGCTGCGCATGTTCTTCCGTGCTCTTAGAATATACCAAAATGTCATCAATGAACATAACCACAAATTTATCCAAATATTCGATGAACACTCGGTTCATCAATTGCATGAATACAGCAGGTGCATTAGTGAGACCAAACGGCATCACTACAAACTCATAGTGTCCGTAGCGAGTTCTGAACGCTGATTTTGGAACATCAGATTCCTTAATCCTCAGCTGATGATATCCTGACATCAGATCGATTTTAGAAAATACTGTTGCTCCTTGCAACTGGTCAAACAAATCATCAATCCGTGGCAATGGATACTGTTGCGAATTTCGTTGAACGCAAGTGCACGTTATCGTAAACAAGTAATAAAGAGATGAGTAAGATATCGTTCCCACGAGGACTGACTTACTAATTACCGATTTATGAGTATTCTAATTTTATCTGAACTATCGAAATTGGAGATGCAAGAATAATTAAAGAAAATTAATAAAAGAATAAATAATGAAAACGATTGTTCGAAGAAAGAAAATCAAATAAGGAATTAATCTAGGATTGTGAATCCACCTCGTTTATCCGAATTACTCTTGATTATATGAATTTAATGAATTCCCAATTTATTGAAGGCGAAGGTCGCTAAAGTACTCTACCGCCTCTCCCGAGGTCAACAGAATTATCTAAGGCGAATAATACACTCTATTCCTAGGTGGATTAATTCGACAATAGGCAAAAAGCACGAAAACTTCAGAAAGGCCACGTAATTCCTATGAGTATATTCCTATCTCACAAGATAAAACGGTTCTCACCAATTGTTTCCTACCAACTCTCCTCTCCCGATTCAAGTTGCGTAATTAAAACAATTCAATTATAGGCCACACAATTGAAAGCATGAAGAATAATTGGGGAAAACTCAATAAGAAAATGGAATTATATTGATAATGCAAAATCAAAAGTTAATTCGTCAAAACCTTGGTTTCATCAAAATCCTAGACTAGGGTTCTAGCCTGACATGCTAGAAAATAAAAATACAAAAAGAATTAAAGAAAGCATAGAAATCAAACGCAGACGAAGAACTTGGATTCCTCCGTTCTCTGTCTTCCGCTCTCTGCTCCTTGGTGTTTCTGCTTCTTCTCGATTCCTTGATTTTCTTGATGATGCTTCTCCTTTTTTTTCAGACCTTGAATCCCTATTTATAACTATCATTAACCTCCAAAATGCGTCCGGGGATTGGGTCGAAAACAGCCTCCGAAAACGGCCCAGAAACGCGGCAAATCCATCAAAACCGCTCCGTGGGCCGCGGCTCACTTAAGCTGTGCCGCGGCTCACCATGTTCAGCGCCTATACCTGGGCGCTTATTTTTCCTCATGGGCCGCGGCTCACTTAAGCTGTTCCGCGGCCCCCGGTACAGTCCGCTCGGCGCTTGCTAGTCCTCTTCGTGTGCCGCGGCTCATTTGGTTCGTGCCGCGGCCCCAGGCCAAAAATTGTCGTTTCGGCCCGTTTTTTACCGTTCGAGCTTCCGGACTCCAATTTCCTACAAAACATATAAAGATAGTGCATTAAAAGCTCATTTATGCAGGTTTAGACTTCAAACGGATAAAAATAATGATAAATAAGCGCATAAAAATACGCCTAACAAATACCCCCAAACTTGAGCCTTTGCTTGTCCTCAAGCAAAAATCAATTTTCAAAAAAAAGTATCGTGAATGATCGTGCAAATCCATAGTCTCAACTTAATCAATACTACCCTGAAAATCTCAAAAAATAATACGAGTATCGTAATAGTGAGTCACATCAAGGATACTTATTCCACAAAGTAACCATTATTAGTGCTAATCAATCGTTTATGAAGAAAATCAAGCTCAAAGATTAACAAGCGTGAATTTAACCGACCGCCAATACGAAGGGTTAGAGTAAACAAACCAACTCGCCCCGTCCCACAGTCAAGTGGCAAAAATTTAAGAGTCTCATCGTCAAAAATAAACCTCGGACAGCATTCCCTTATGTATGATCATAACAAAGATTCGAGTTAACCACTAGGTTCGGATCTCGGGATATTTCATCGGGATGATCCTAGGGTGGATTTCCATTCTCATGTGTTGGGGAACCATTTGACGTAAAAGACACTCATGGGGCACATGGATGCTTCTAGTTACTAAGTCCCCCTCTACAGCAGAGAAAAAACTCGAATAGCAATTCCCGCATGTCAAGGTTGCTGTTTTACGCGAGAGTAAACAACGGGTCACGTGAATACCCCCGGTTACTAGGCTTCCCATCATCGGTAATGCGATATTTCTAAATTATTAGTCTATTCAGGGTTGTCGTTTTACATGAGAGTAAACAACGGGTCACGTGAATACCCCCGGTTACTAAACTTCCCATCATAGAATATGTATAATATCTTGACTTTTTGGGAAAGACTGTCCGACTCTAAACTCAATTTAAGTGCCCACAAGACTCATGTTACTGGACGACTAGCTACGCGAAAAGTGTAACCAAACGTATAGACGGTGATTTGAAAACATGTATGTCTCCTTTCTTATCTGCTAAGATTTCTACAAAAATGAAAAAATTTCGGACCTAAATGAATACTCAACAGAAACAGATATTGCTGACTGCAACTCGACCAAAAGTCAACCGTTTCTTCAAAGAGAAATCAGTATCGTAACATCAGTTTAACACAAAGAAGCGCGAAAAATTCACAAATGCAAATAATATAACGACAAGCAAGGCTAGCGTCAATGCAAACGAAAAATAACGAAAAATGCAAATGAATAAGTACGACTGAAAGTAAACCCCCCCAAACCTAGGACGTACATTGACCTCAATGGACGTAGATAATAATATGCGATAAAATAAAAGGTCAAGTACTCCCCTAGTGTCCGCTCATGAACTGGTGCCGGCCTCGTCCGGCGAGGAGGGTGGTGTGGCTGGCCTAACTGGTGGAATGAATGGCCCGTCCGGGTGCAGAATATGGCTCGTCCACGCAGAAAGGTAGTCCCGATGGTAAGCATCCCTCGCCGCCAAGCGCCTCTCCTCAGGTCGATTGGCCCGGCGGGCCTGCTCTCTCATCTCATCTCGGACGGCTGTGAGGATGCTCTCTCTCTCTCTCTCTCTCTCTGTCTGCATCTCCTCTGTCAGGGCAGCTAGGTGGCTCTCTCTCTCTCCTCATCTCCTCTCTCAGGGCGTCGAACATTGCCTGCAGGTGCTCTCTCACGGGCGGCGGACTGGACTATGTCTGCCCATGTGTCAGAAGAAGAGGCTCAGTGGACTGCTCATGTGTCTCGTCAAGAAGAAATACTCGTCCCCGAGCATGTGCCATCGCTCCACCCCACTGGTCAAAATGAGAAATAATGCGATGATCAATCGGACCCTGGGGTGCTAGCATCGGCTCATCATCCGATCAAGTCATGCCCGACTGGCGGCATAGAGCGCAAATGAGAGATGGGTGTTTCAGCCCCGTCTTGGCCCCTCCTTGAATGCACAGAAGGATATATCGGACCAGATGAGGGGCCACAACGAATCTGAGCCCGGTAGTGATATCATACAGTGTACGGGCACGAGAGAGTAAAACAGAGCGGATCTGCGAGGTAGGATCGACCCGTGCGCAGAGGAAATACAACCAGGATTGCCCGAGCCGATTGAGGCGCGAGCTCTTAAAATAGAAGGCTGACGAACCCGGGGCGCGCGTCTCCCAGACGGAGCCGGGCTGTGTGAGTGCCTCGAGCAGAGCCTCCCTCGTGAGGCCACTCATGACTCGCGTATACGCCGTCTCATCCACCACTGGCAGCTCGAATAGTCTCCGAATGGCGGCCACTGAAAAATCCACCGTATGGCCTCGGACGACGACCTGAGTCCGAGTATCTGACTGCGGTATCATCTGTCGTGCCCGAATATGCTTCAACAGAGCGCTAGCATAAAACTCCTGGACGATAGAGATCACAGCCGGCTCGGGAGGCGCAGCGAAACGAGCCCACCCCATCTCGTCAATCATAGTCAGAAGCTCGCCGTCCTATGGGGCGGAAGTGAATCCCCGCTCCGGGACTATAGGTCGAGGTCGGATTTTTTCATTGAATATTTTGTGAATTTCTGGATCGGAGAATTGGTGCGACTCCAAATTGGCTCGGCTCTGTGAAGTCTCCCCTCGTGTGGGGGATGATTGTGTCCTAGCCCTTGTGCTAACCTTGCTTTTTCTGGCCATGGCGAGTTTCCTGAAAAGATAAACACCGGAAATTACGTAAACTTTAAGGAAAACAACACCACTTGACTTAAGGTATCCAAAACGTGAATATCGAGTTGAGCGAGCTTGCACCGTCGTGAGAGAAAATTAAAGTTAAGCTTTCACGTTTAAACTTGACGTAAGGGTTGGGGTACAATGTAAACCCATAAAATAATTCGTTGCAAATAGTTTTAAAAACATTTGGTTCAAAAATTTTCATTGACGCAATTCATCAAACACTTAGAGTGCATAAGTTTAAATGAAGAACAAGAACTTTAATGGTTAAATCCAACCCCCAAAAGCAACAACATGAGTATATAGCCATGACAAACGACAAATAACATCACCAATTCATTCATTATCAACAATTACCATCAATAATTCAATCAAAAATTTCATATCCCAACTCAAATTTTTATAGAACTTTGAAAAACTAACAACATATTCATCATCGAATGAATAACAATACTTCACTTTTCAAGTCATTTAGCAATTAGGATTAAGAGATTGAGAATTACCTTGCTTGGATTGAAGAAATGCAAGAAGAAGAAAAATTGAATGGGATCGTCCGAGTGCCGCGCGCAGAAAGGGAAGAAAACTTACCTGGAGTGCCGGCCAATCGATGTTATAAAGCAAGCCTGGGCAGTTCAAATTCGCAGCAGGGGCCGCGGCACAGCTTAAGTGAGCCGCGGCCCAGAGTACAACATGCCTTGGTGTGTTTTCTAGGTCGCCATGTGCCGCGGCTCAATAAGTGTGTGCCGCGGCTCGTCGTGTAAGTGTGTCGCGGCTCATTTGTTCCATGCCGCAGCACGTAGTACAGGTTCCTGGGCGCATCTGGTGTATTTGGTGTGCCGCAGCTCAGGGACCGGGTGTGCCGCGGCTCAGTAAGGTCGTGCCGCGGCACAGAGTATAGTTTGTTTGGCCTTGTTGTGTCAACTTGTGTGTGCCGCGGCTCACTATCCTTGTGCCGCATCCCAATGCTGAATTTTCCCATGGGGTGATTTCTGCACAGAATTTTCAAAGGAACACATCAAGAACGAGAGGGATAAGCAAATCAAAGCAAAAATGACGAAAAATAAAGACTCTAAAATGCAAGAAAACACTGAAAAAATAAAATCTACAACTAATATTCAGGTTGCCTCCCGAGAAGCGCTAAGTTTATAGTCTTCGGCCGGACTTTTTGAAGATCAATTCGCATTTCGCAAAGACCATTTGGACTCCGCACATTCCATCGAACCGTTATTACATGATTTAAATTGTTGACCATTAAATTTCAACCGTTCGACTTTTGGTTTGGATATCCAGCGTTCTTTGCGAAACGGCTTTAACAATAGTAGCCTCCCAAAACACCCATTTTGCAGTTGACTTGGTACTCGTTTGACATCCGGCTTAATTTTCAACTCCACGGGCGAATTTATGACAGCATGAGATTTTATCGATGGTGGATGAACGGATGTTGAAGATGACATATTTAACTGCTTAAGAAACATGATTTGCTCTTCATTTTTATTAGACGTCGGAGCAGCTGAAACGGATTCTGAATACTTCGACCGACAACTCTCCCGGTGTGCGTCTTTTGCAAAGATATCTACACTTTCAATTTGTGAACCCTTCTCGACACTACTTGGACACGGAAAGGATTGAAACACTTGGAAAGTGACTTGCTCATCTTGAACCCGCAGAGTGAGTTTCCCTTTTTCCACATCAATGATTGTTCGGCCGGTAGCTAAGAATGGTCTTCCCAAAATAATTGGGATGTCTTGGTCCTCCTCCATATCGAGCACGATGAAATCAGCCGGAAAGATGAATTTATCTACCTTGACTAAGACGTCCTCTATTACTCCCCTCGGATATTTGATAGATCTATCGGCTAATTGCAAAGAGACCGTCGTTGGCTTGGCCTCCCCAATGCCTAGCTTCTTAAATATGGAGAGGGGCATAAGATTAATGCTGGCCCCGAGATCACACAACGCTCTATCAAAAGACAGATTTCCTATAGTGCACGGTATATTAAAACTTCCTGGATCCTTCAATTTTGGCGGGAGCTTTTTCTGCAAGATGGCGCTGCACTCTTCCGTCAATGCCACTGTTTCGTATTCCTCGAGCTTCCTTTTGTTAGATAAGATCTCTTTCATGAAGTTCACATAGCTCGGCATTTGTTCCAAGGCATCAGCAAATGGAATGTTGATATGTAGTTTCTTGAAGACGTCAAGAAACTTAGAGAATTGTTTGTCCAATCTTTGATTTTGCAACTGCTGTGGAAACGGGACGGGTGGTACATATGCCTTCGGATTATCAGGAAACAGTTTCGAGGGTCTAGAATTTTGTGATTCCTCAATCGCCAAATTTTTCTTTTCCTCATCATCACCTCCCTTTTTGCTCTGCCCAGGCTGCTCGCACACTTCCTTCCCGCTTCTCAAACTAATGGCATTTATACTCTCTCGGGGGTTCGTCTCGGTTGTACTTGGCAAGGTACCCTCAGGTCGGGCTGTTAACACATTTGCTATTTGACCCAATTGTACTTCCAAGTTGCGAATAGAAGCGGAATGGTTTTGCAAGGTTGCTTCCGTACGGGTCATGAACTGACTCGTATTTGCTGCCAATTTCGCCATTGCTTCCTCTAGAGAGATCTTTGGAATGGGAGGAGGTTGTTGTTGGTGTTGAGAAAACTGAGGTTGGGTTAAGTTTTGTCCGTTCTTCCACGAAAAGTTAGGGTGATTTCGCCACCCCGGATTATATGTGTTGGAATACGGATTATTTTGCCGATTCCCGTTCCCCACAAACTGAGCTTGTGCTATCGGAGGTTGCTCGAAAGGATTTCCGACTTGGCACTCTGTGCTAGGATGAGATCCATTGCACCAATTACATGATTCAGTGGTAACGGGGGAAGGAGCATGTGAAAAGGCTTGAAGTTGCTGAGTCAGTGCTGCGACTTGTGCTGATAGTGCAGATATTGGATCATTATTGGAGATTTCCATTACTCGCTTCGGGATAACTCGTTCGGAAGGCCACTGATAAGCGTTTGCAACCATAGCTTCCAATAAAGAGTGGGCTTCGGCCATTGTTTTACCCATCAATGCTCCTCCAGCGGCTGCATCAACAAGAGTGCGTGTAGAAGCACTCAATCCGTTATAGAACGTCTGAATTTGTAGCCAGTCCGGTAGGCCATGGTGGGGGCATCTTCGTAATAAATCCTTGTATCGCTCCCAAGCTTCATCAAGCGACTCCATATCAAATTGCCCGAAAGTAGTAATCTCATTCCTTAGCCTCGCTATCTTTGATGGTGGAAAGAACTTAGCCAAAAAGGCTTGTGCTAATTCCGCCCAAGTCGTGATAGAGCCCGGCGGTAATGAATTCAACCAAAATTTGGCTTGTCCCTTAGAGAGAAAGGGAAAAGCCGCAGACGAATAGCATCATCGGTGACACCATTATTCTTGAAGGTGTCACAGATCTCGAGAAATGAAGCGATATGTGCGTTGGGATCGTCGTTTGCCAGTCCACAAAACTGGCTTGCTTGCACCATCTGAATAATAGCCGGCTTGATCTCGAAGTTGTTTGCTTGGATGGTTGGACGCTGAATTCCCGAAAAGTTCGCATTTATTTATGGCATTGCATAATCACGGAGTGCCAATGCCGGTTGAGCTTGCTGCACAAGATTATATCCTCCATGATTTTTCGTGTTCTCGGCCATGGTGTTTTTAGTCGGTATCTCACGTTTTTCCTTTTTGTTTTTCGGAAGAGTGCGCTCGAGTTCGGTATCCAAAGGTAGTAGGCCTTCGTTACCGAATTTTCTCATGCACTAACCAGAAATTCCTCAAAGGAAAACAAATAATAATAATTACACAAAAATAAAAAAAAGTTCAAACTAAGACTAGAAATACTGAAATCGATATTAGTAAAATAATCAATCCCCAGCAACGGCGCCAAAAACTTGTTGCGAATTTCGTTGAACGCAAGTGCACGTTATCGTAAACAAGTAATAAAGAGATGAGTAAGATATCGTTCCCACGAGGACTGACTTACTAATTACCGATTTATGAGTATTCTAATTTTATCTGAACTATCGAAATTGGAGATGCAAGAATAATTAAAGAAAATTAATAAAAGAATAAATAATGAAAACAATTGTTCGAAGAACGAAAATCAAATAAAGAATTAATCTAGGATTGTGAATCCACCTCGGTTTATCCGAATTACTCTTGATTATATGAATTTAATGAATTCCCAATTTATTGAAGGCGAAGGTCGCTAAAGTACTCTACCGCCTCTCCCGAGGTGAACAGAATTATCTAAGGCGAATAATACACTCTATTCCTAGGTGGATTAATTCGACAATAGGCAAAAAGCACGAAAACTTCAGAAAGGCCACGTAATTCCTATGAGTATATTCCTATCTCACAAGATAAAACGGTTCTCACCAATTATTTCCTACCAACTCTCCTCTCCCGATTCAAGTTACGTAATTAAAACAATTCAATTATAGGCCACACAATTGAAAGCATTAAGAATAATTGGGAAAAACTCAATAAGAAGGGAATTATATTGATAATGCAAAATCAAAAGTTAATTCGTCAAAACCTTGGTTTCATCAAAATCCTAGACTAGGGTTCTAGACTGACATGCTAGAAAATAAAAATACAAAAAGAATTAAAGAAAGCATAGAAATCAAACGCAGACGAAGAACTTAGATTCCTCCGTTCTCTGTTTTTCCGCTCTCTGCTTCTTGATGTTTCTGCTTCTTCTCGATTCCTTGATTCTCTTGATGATCCTTCTCCCTTTTTCCAGACCTTGAATCCCTATTTATAACTATCATTAGGCTCCAAAACGCGTTCGGGGATTGGGTCGAAAACAGCCTCCGAAAACGGACCAGAAACGCGGCAAATCCATCAAAACCGCTCTGTGGGCCGCGGCTCACTTAAGCTGTGCCGCGGCTCACCATGTTCAACGCCTATACCTGGGCGCTTATTTTTCCTCATGGGCCGCGGCTCACTTAAGCTGTGTCGTGGCCCCCGGTACAGTCCGATCGACGCTTGCTAGTCCTCTTCGTGTGCCGCGGCTCATTTGGTTCGTGCCGCGGCCCCAGGCCAAAAATTGTCGTTTCGGCCCGTTTTTCGCCGTTCGAGCTTCCGGACTCTAATTTCCTACAAAACATATAAATATAGTGCATTAAAAGCTCATTTATGTAGGTTTAGACTTCAAATGGATAAAAATAATGATAAATAAGCGCATAAAAATACGCCTAACAGATACTTGTTCTTAATCGTCATCTTGTTCAGTTCTCGATAGTCAATACACAGTCGAAGCGATCCATCCTTCTTCCGAACGAAAAGAACTGGCCCTCCCCAGGGCGAAACGCTTGGCTGGATATAGCCTTTGTCCAATAACTCCTCAAGTTGCTTTTTCAGTTCGTACATCTTAGTAGGTGCCATACGATACGGCGCCTTAGAAATTGGTGTAGCTCTGGGTTCCAGCTCAATGGTGAATTCTACATCCCTTCGTGGAGGTAGTCCAGGTAATTTGTCAGGAAATACATCCGGAAACTCGTTCACAACAGGAATGGATGAAAGTTCCACAATTTCGTCTTCTTTCTTCATTGCATAGCACCAGTATCCGGTACAACCATGTTTCAACAATTTGACAGCTTTCATCGCTTTGATCAACCTTCCTGAGCTTCCTGGTTTCCATACTTCAAACATTATTTCGGAACCATCGTCAGCGATCAGCGAGATATTCCTCCTTCGGTAGTTTACAATAGCTCCATATCGATTAAGCCAATCGTCTCCAAGTATCAGGTCATCTCCTTGCATTTCTATCACGATCAGATTTCAGAGCCACTCTCTGCCTCCAAATGATACAGGGAAATCTCTAGTTTCTAAATTTCCAACAATCCTCTCTCCACTCGGTAAACCAATCACATAAGGTTCACAATCATGAAAACCAGAAATATTTAAATGATTTACACAAGATAAGGATATAAATGAATGCGTAGCTCCTGTATCGAATAAAACGCTAACTGGTTGGGAAAGGATCTCGAGCGATTACTTGATGCGGCAAAGACATCACGATCGTCTGTTCTCCTCATTTCGTACAGATGTGGGGGAACAGATCCGGCACTCGATGTACCCTTTCGGTCAAACTGTCCTCTGCCTCGTCCGCGGCCAAAATTCTGAGGCATCTGAACACTCTGTTACGTCTGCTGAATACTTGATTCTTTCTGGGCTGGCTGTGATGTACGGGCTCTAAAAGCTTTCGCAGCCTCCTCATAGAACACCGCACGATGTCCCTCTCAACCACAGTCAAAACAAGTCACGGTATGAAATGAGCAATCTCGTCGATAATGTCCTGTTCGGCCATAGTTAAAGCACTTCCTTGTCACATATGTCGTGACTGATACTGCTCCAGAGTTCTTTCCGCTCTTGGATGGGTGCGTAGGTTTCTTGAACGAATGAAAGGATGACTGGGCTTTACGGGGCCCACTACTCTTGTGCTCTGTAAAACTGCCAGAGACTTTCTGCTTCTTGGATTCGGTAAACTTCTCCATTGCTGCTTCCTTGATTTCGTATGCCAATGCTTTATCCTGGTATTGACGGAGAGTGGTACATTCAAAACCGGACATGTACCTCTGGATTTCTAGTTTCATCCTCATATCGAAATGGATCATCATTTCTGCATCTGTTCTGACCAGATGTCGAACAAATGCCAGCTGCTGGTTAAACGTCTTAATCATTTGGGATACAGGTTCGTCTGACGGCTGAGCGGAGAAAAACTCCCGAACTTTGGCTTCCCTCACAGGACGAGGTCAGTACTGAGCTTCCATCATCAATTTAAATTATGTCCAATCACCATCATGATCTGTAGGCCGGATGGCTTCCTACCACTCGGATGCTTCCCCTATCAGAAAGTACTGGGCAATAGAAGCTCTTCGGTCATCCGGGCAATTAATTCCGGCAAAAATTTTCTCCAATTCCTTCAACCAATGGTCCCATGTGGGAGTCTCAGAAAAGCCGTCGAATTTGGGTGGCTGCATCTTCGCCACCTCTTGCAGCCATCGGTCACCTCGATTTCCCATGTTTGGGATCCTTTGCTGTCTATCTCCCTGCTGTAATCCCACCGCCACCTGCATTCGGTCCACGACCTGGGCGAACTGAGTCATCTGGTTCACCACCTGACGAAGGATTTCGGGCACAGCAGGTTCCGGTTCATTATTAATAGATCTCTGTGGCTCACTTTGTGGATCGGCTCGATTAGAAGCCGAAGCTTCTCTTTCGGCATTCCTTCGTCCGCGTCCGCGACCGCGACCACGTCCACGTCCACCTCTCAACATACTGTAAGCATAAATACTCAATATATAGGAAACAATATCGTTCTAATGTTCAAGTATAAAGAGATACAACATGTTAAGGATGAGATAGAGTTTAGGAACTTACAACCACCGTTCGCACGAAGACGCAGGCAGTACAGTGATGTTATTCACGGTCGGTTACCTTAAAAGACATATACGACCCCTATTTTAACCCAATGGCCAAGATATCCATAATCTTTGCTCCGATACTATATTCTGTAACAACCCCGATATATTCAGGAATATTACAGCGCCGTAAATCCTTTACATAATAATTTACAAGGCTGAAGAACTAAAAAGACATTAACAAATACCAACGTACGAAGATAACGAAAATAAGGTACAACAGTTCTAACCAATAATGAAAGTACGAATGTTCAACAGAAAAGTATTAATACATCACCAAATCCAAATATTCATAAATGACTACGTACTCGAGTACTTATTAAAACAATACAAACAATAGACAAATAAACCCGGCCGGAACATCACTCTACACCCTCGTCGTCATGCAACTCCAATGGTTGTTTCCCCGCTCTCCTGGATCCTGAACATAAACAAATGTTCACCCCCGAAGGGGTTAGCACAACGATGCTAGTACAAGTACCACAACATATTATTCAACATCTCATGAAGGATAATAACAACATAAATGACAAAAGAATCAACAAGTCTTCCCCTGCAAGAATCTCAATAATAACATACATACATGTGTTGGAACATTTTGTTCCATACATAAATTAATAATGTTTTGATGATTAAAGTTGCTAAACAAAACAAAACAACAAAGAGACGAAGCAAGCATCGAAGGAAAACGAAGTGAAAAAAAGCTGGAAAAACACAAAGCTAATGTACGTAATATGTGATCTTTAACGTACGTAATGTAAGCAGCTTAGCGTACGTAATGAATGAGAGATAATGTATGTAATGTAGTTCAAACCAAGTGAACGTTGGATAAGTCAAAGTCAGCAAAGCATACAACGGATATATGACGTCAGCAGTGACGTAGTGATAACGTACGTAACGAAGGAAATGATAACGTACGTAATCAAAATGACGAAACTCCCTGGACTGTTTTGTGAAGATGCTAATGTACGTAACCAGGCAGGGTTAACGTATGTAAACAAGCTTACGTACGTAATGGGAAGTATATAGCGTACGTAATGAAGGTCCTGACAGCTAATGGCTAGTTTGATCAAGAAGCCTATAAATACCATGTCTATTGTAACACCCCCAAGATATTCGAGGTGTATTACAGCGCCGTGGACCCCTACATGGGATCCACCAGGCTAACACAAGAAAACACCTCTCGACTAACCGTCTCGGTTAGCAAGGAAACAATTGTTAACAACAAGAACATAAAACAACACGTCCGGTACAACCGGCATAATAAACATCAACCGACAAATACAGTAACTCCAACGAAGTCCAAACACAATCCGAAAGGAAAAGCCTAAGTACTCGCGAGTAAAATCTATAAGTTTACAATTTGGAAAACACCCACATCAAAAGAGACAGTAGGAAATAACAAGACTCAATTGCACATGTCAACAACCTTGGCCGACATCCTCGTACCATCCCAGCGCCCGCTCGTCTGGCTGAACATAACCTGAAATCCATAACAAGAATTTCCCCGACAATGGGTCCCCAAAGGGGTTAGCAATTACGCTAGTACAAGTATTCAAGGCAAACCAATCGCTTACACATTTCATAGTACATGCACCAATATCAATTTCAAAAGCCAAAACCAGACATGTCTTTTCCGGAAATAAACAGTCAAACAATTTGCCTTGGGAACAGAGTAATATCATAGAATCCCGCACGAGGCCTCTAAGGACCCTCCCGCGCTGGCTATATTATAAAACAAAACACGCACATGCATCGCCTTGGGAACAGAGTAATATCATAGATTCCCGCACGAGGCCTCTAAGGACCCTCCCGCGCTGGCTAGCTATACAAACTCATGAATCGAGGACTCAACCCTTTCGATTCCCTCCTTGATCCCGTCGGACCAACACGAGGTGAGCAAATCACACACAAAATACATTACCATTCCACGTTAAGCATAAAGGTTTCCAAAAATACTTGCCTTGAATTATTGTGATGCGTGACGGAAAGGAAAGTCACCGACGAACGCTAGGAACCAATGAAACCAAACCTAACGATTCGAAGAATATAATCACAACCATTTCTAAATGAATACGGAATTGGAATACACCCGAAAACACGCCTACGATTCATGTATATTCGTATATAAACAACAACGAGGGCGGACCACAACCAAACCATCTCGATTTCGTAAAAATCACGAAATATACCATGAATCCGTAGGGAAACTAAGAATACCAACAATATTAATCATATTCATCATGAATTAATCGACAAAACGGAACGAATCGGACAAAAACGCGAAAACCCCCAAATCTATCCAAAAGTAGGGTTCTAAAGATCTAACCTTGATTCGCTGGATCGAAGGATGTTATAGGATGATTGATCGGTGATATAAACTCAGAAACTTCATGGATTTGTTGTTCAACAACATGGTTTCGTCTCCTCAAAACCCGACCACGGATAGAAGAGAAATGAAATGAAAAATGACGGAGAAAGTCATGGTCTGTCATTTATATATTGGGCGGAACTAGCGTGCGCTAGCCTTCCCGACCTAGCGTGCGCTATCGGCGATGTCGGCCGAGCACTCTCGGCCATGGCCCGCATGACCCGGCACCACCGACCAATGCATCGCCGACCGTGACTCGGCCCGACTCCCGCTAGCGTGCGCTACGGCCGGAAGCTGCGCGCGCTTGGCACATCGGTAGCCACCGGACTAACAAACTCACCCAGTAACGTCGCTAGTCGGCGGCGTGCGCTACCCCCGGTTAGCGCGCGCGCTCGGCCCGACAATAGCGTGCGCTACTGCCCGATCTGGCCAAAGTCGAGAACCTCGAATACCTCTGCCCGGGCGAATAGCGTCTGGCCGGTGACTCGGCAGCGTGCGCTACCTTTGCCCGAGCTAGCGCGCGCGGCGTCCGGCCATAGCGTGCGCTCGCCGGTTCTGCCGAACTGCTCGGCGGTGCCCGACACTTAAGCGATGCGCCGCCGGTCCGGCCCGGTGCTCGGCGACCCGATGCCTCGATTTCCAAAAGCGCAGGCGAACACGACGAAAAGTTCGCGGACGACATCAACGACTCGAGAAGAAAACGTAATGCAATAATTAATCATACGCGACCAAGAAAAGGGTCAAGGCGACAAATACAGATATGGATACCCGTAACTTTCAAGAAATTACAAAATGGCCCAAAACGCCCGGAAATCACGATACGTGATCGAATAACCAAACCGAAGTTCACAACACGTCTAACAAAGTTAAACGGACTTGCGGGAAACTCAAAGCAGATTTGGACGAGATTCGCAAGAATCGAACTCAAGTGCGGAAAAGTCGCTAAAAAGCACAGAACTCAACAAAACAACACCGAAACGAACTCGGATGACAAAAAGTGTAGAATTAATCATTCTCAGAATGACGAAACGGTCATGAGCGAGCTGTCAAAACGGACTCCGGCCGAAAAAAGAAATTTACCAAAAATCGAAAATTGCGGATATTACATTCTACCCTCCTTAAAAGAAGTTTCGTCCCGAAACTTAAAATAAGTAGGGAGAAGCAATATCCCTTGCCAAGAAAACTCGACGAGATACACAAAACCGAAGACTCGCGCCCGACGGAGAAACGCTGCAAGGAACGCAAGAGACATACGGCGAGAAAATACGCTCAAGGGCGACTAACACAACGTCACCGGTAGAGACATAATAAAATCAACGAGTGACAAGCGTCATTAAACGGATAATACAATCAAGTCAATTATCCGAACAATCACAAAACACAACGAACGAAAATCAATATGATTGACCAACCCAATGGTTCATCAATCAAAATGCGAGCCAAACGCTGAACAAATACGGAATTCCACCACCTAAAGATTGGAAGATCGAAAACGAGACTAATTTCCCGAACTTAAGGGAATTACGAAGGAGCCTGAACGCTCAACCATCACGAAACGAGAACAATAACCGAACAAACAAACGATTGAGACAACAAAAATTGAACAATCATGTCCGAAACACGAAGAATAATAAAATTCAAACAACAATTCCCAGGATGACCTGGTGAGAACAGCAAGACGTGCATTCCCACAATATCCACAGGAAAGGGAATAGCGATTGAAAAGCCACAACGACAAACGAGTTATTCCGAAACAATACCACCCTCGTTCGATCAACAAAAGCAAGGGATAGGGAATGTTCAGAAATGTTAACGAGCATAAACGAGTTGATAGAGCTAAAAATACAGAAGTTCAAAATCCGATCCACTTCGAATAAAAGAACTATTAGAACCAAAAGATGTTACTTCCGAACAAGGTTCACAATAGTCGAACCGAATTCGGAAAAGTCACAGCGATAACCAGATCGACTCAAAATCAGATTATAGCTCGTTCGAATGATGAAACCACGGTATAGAACAATTTCAGAAGGTATCAATGAACACGAGCGAATTGATAGACTGGAGAAAGAGAAGATATAGAAGTCAAAATAGTACGGGTATTACCTTTGACCTCGCCTCCGAAACTCACAACAACGGAACCAAGGTAACAATATAACAAGCAATCGACACAACGCGGAACAATCACCGATGCACACAATCATACCAACCCGATCTCTAACAGCTCGCATATATGCGATAACGCATAAACCGCTACGAGGCGGCAACATCCAATACCAATATCACACCCCTCACAGAGGCTACCACGACAACTGTGTGGCGAACGACTCAACGCGCACACCACCAATTCAACAACAACTCGGGGGTTAACACCCTAACGAGAGCACGAACATCACACATATATTCCCGGACCACAAACAGGAATGATAGGTTTTGAAAACGAAAACCATCTTTTGAAAATAACTTGCAAGCACCAGTTGATCTTGAGTATCATATATCAAAAAGTAGTACAAACATCGTCATCGAGACTTAAAAAAAAAAGATCATCTTGCGTTTGAAAAGAAATGAAAACACCTTTCGTTAAATTAAAACTTTTCAGCTATATTCGACCTTCGGGTCTAAGCGAATGCATTTCTAAATCATTAGAAATATTTCAAAATATTTTGATCCTCAAAGTAGAAAATTTTTGAAACATAGCGTGGCACTAGTAGGCATCTTGAGAGCACTGTGAGAAAATAATTTATTTTAAAAGTACGTCTCGAGGTTTATTTTCTAAGATACTCAAGGTTTTTCAGAAGTACAATAGGCCAAAATGCCCAAAATTCGCACGTATCAACATTCACTTAAACACATCATATCACACGCATCAAATCGCTCAAAATCACGACAGTGATATACAATCCTCAGGATATGTTTAACAACATCGTTAAAACAACAATCGGTTTATCAAAACTGGATGGAAAACGATATCAAGAACAAAACTCCAAAAAGTCAACTCTAGGGATTCAAGAAAATACCTAGATTCGGCGAAGAACAATGGATTAGATGATGTTAAAAATCATCTAGGATACTCCAAAACACCTTTGGATGGAAGAAAAATCAGCCGGATGTGAAACCGAGGTTGCTACGTCTCAAACTCATGGAGGAAGAAGAAGAAATGAAGAAAAATGCAACTTAGGCGGTGTCCGGTATTTATATCGACACAATTAGCGTGCGCTAATCATTAAGGTTAGCGTGCGCTATAACGGCACCAAACAAAACTCGACCAAAAATACACTGTTAGCGTGCGCTAACCCCAAGTGTTAGCGTGCGCTAACGAGAACTTCAGACCCAGTCCAGTAGCTCCTGGACTGCCCTGAACTACCAGGTAGCGTGCGCTATCCTCCCCTTAGCGTGCTACCAATGCACTCTTGCGCGCGCTAGCTGCAAAGCGTAGAGTGCGCTAACGACCCACAGAGACAACAACAGAACACATCAGAAAAATTACATGCCGTAAACCTTTCTCACAAGGATTTACCAGGCTAAGTACAATTTCCCATGTCATTTCGAAAATGCTAAAAAGACCAATGACGGTAATATTTTTCCAAAGCTCACAAAATCATTTGTCAAACCATCATGAAATATTCAAGGCCAAAATGCCAAAACTTGATTCAAGGAATCGGTTTTACGAAATAAAACTCAGTTTGCAAAATACCGAAAGCCGTTTGAAAGAACTCACGCAGCGGATAAAATACGGTACGAAAATACATCAGCAGAGACGACACTCCTCGTATAAACCAAATACGAGAGTCTAATAAACACATATCATGAAATCAAAATCCACAGAAGGATTCCATCGTTCAATCGACTAATCATACAAATAACTCGTGTCACACGAGGCACAACACAAGGAAGGGAGTTTAACATCCATAGGTCGCACGTAAGTGACGACCACCCCTCGATACTAATCACGACCAATGATCTCAAACGACGCGTCGCGATGCGACTAAGTCAGACAAAATCCGACGAGACAAAACTCAACAAACACAACTTGACTCGACAGCCTAGGTTTCCCCAGGCTAATCTGATTTTAAAATCGTATACTCAAGTTATTCGAAAATAAAACCGATAAGTTAAAAATCATTTTCAAGACCCCTTTTAAACACGACAAGGGCTTAACAGCGGTAGCATTTTATAAAATGTCCCAAACACTTTTATACACGACCTTTAATACCGACTCAAGGTTTTATTTGAAAATACAAGGTTGGCTCGCCCAAATTCATGTCACTTTTCAAAAAAAAAAACACAATACGATCAAGTCTAAGAAAATTTCAAGCATGCACGCCGCATGTATTATTATTAATAGAAACACATTGGTTGTAAATAACAATAATTAGCCAAGTACCAACAATTTCCGAACACACGCATATACGGCATTCAAAAATCACCAGTTCAACAAGCGCAACTCGGGAATACTAATTCCAAGCATATGTCAAACTATCTCTTCAAGTTTGACAGCGTAACCAAAGATCACCGATTTGGACGTATGTCGAAACCAGCTATGTGAGTTTCTCAACAAACTCTGCCATCAATACCTATACCGGAACATATCAATGTTCAAAACTTCTACATCATACTGCACCCTTCGGTGTCCAACCCATCAGTACATTCGGCTCAACATACATTTAGTATACCGCAATTACCAAACACAGATTCCATCGTACAACAAAAGACTAGAGAGTCAAGCCCTCTCACAATATACCACGGAGCAAATCTCGAATCTTTCGATCACCAACGATCCCACCAATGCTAGGAAGTTTAGCGATGGAAGGCTCGCAAAACGACAAACGGTCAAGCCCAGAACGGCGCACATACTCCAGAGAGACAAAGGACGGCGCAATACTAGAATCAAAAGTACACGAACCGGATGGATCGAGAAACAACTCGACGATAAGTACGAGAGAGGCAATCACAGTTCAAGAAGTGGAATTTCAATACGAGAAAATAAGAGAATCGAGTAAGGAAAACTTACGAGCACTGGATGTACTGAGATGCCGGCAGCGGTGTGACAATGTGCAAAACAAAACACAACTAGACCCAAATAACCAACAAGCCTAGGTATCCATAAACCTATAGCTCTGATACCATTTTCTGTAACACCCCCAAGATATTCGAGGTGTATTACAATGCCGTGGACCCCTACATGGGATCCACCAGGCTAACACAAGAAAACACCTCTCGACTAACCGTCTCGGTTAGCAAGGAAACAATTGTTAACAACAAGAACATAAAACAACACGTCCGGTACAACCGGCATAATAAACATCAACCGACAAATACAGTAACTCCAACGAAGTCCAAACTCAATCCGAAAGAAAAAGCCTAAGTACTCGCGAGTACAATCTATAAGTTTACAATTTGGAAAACACCCACATCAAAAGAGACAGTAGGAAATAACAAGACTCAATTGCACATGTCAACAACCTTGGCCGACATCCTCGTACCATCCAGTAGCCCGCTAAATGCATTTGAACATAACCTGAAATCCATAACAAGAATTTCCCCGACAACGGGTCCCCAAAGGGGTTAGCAATTACGCTAGTACAAGTATTCAAGGCAAACCAATCGCTTACACATTTCATAGTACATGCACCAATATCAATTTCAAAAGCCAAAACCAGACATGTCTTTTCCGGAAATAAACAGTCAAACAATTTGCCTTGGGAACAGAGTAATATCATAGATTCCCGCACGAGGCCTCTAAGGACCCTCCCGCGCTGGCTATATTATAAAACAAAACACGCACATGCATCGCCTTGGGAACAGAGTAATATCATAGATTCCCGCACGAGGCCTCTAAGGACCCTCCCGCGCTGGCTAGCTATACAAACTCATGAATCGAGGACTCAACCCTTTCGATTCCCTCCTTGATCCCGTCGGACCAACACGAGGTGAGCAAATCACACACAAAATACATTACCATTCCACGTTAAGCATAAAGGTTTCCAAAAATACTTGCCTTGAATTATTGACGATGCAACGAACGGAAAGGAAAGTCACCGACGAACGCTAGGAACCAATGAAACCGAACCTAACGATTCGAAGAATATAATCACAACCATTTCTAAATGAATACGGAATTGGAATACACCCGAAAACCCGCCTACGATTCATGTATATTCGTATATAAACAACAACGAGGGCGGACCACAACCAAACCCTCTCGATTTCATAAAAATCACGAAATATACCATGAATCCGTAGGGAAACTAAGAATACCAACAAGATTAATCATATTCATCATGAATTAATCGACAAAACGGAACGAATCGGACAAAAACGCGAAAACCCCCAAATCTATCCAAAAGTAGGGTTCTAAAGATCTAACCTTGATTCGCTGGATCGAAGGATGTTATAGGATGATTGATCATTGATATAAACTCAGAAACTTCATGGATTTGTTGTTCAACAACATGGTTTCGTCTCCTCCGAAACCCCAGCCGCGGACCGAAGAGAAATGAAATGAAAAATGACGGAGAAAGTCGCTGGTCTGTCATTTATATACTGGGCCGGAACTAGCGTGCGCTAGCCTTCCCGGCCTAGCGTGCGCTATCGGCCAGTATCGGCCGAGCACTCTCGGCCATGGCCCGCATGACCCGGCACCACCGACCAATTCTGCCGACCGTGACTCGACCGCCCGACTCCCGCTAGCGTGCGCTACGGCCGGAAGCCTGCGCGCTTCGGCTGTCCATCCGGTAGCCCTTTGGACTAACAAACTCACCCAGTAACGTCGCTAGTCGGCGGCGTGCGCTACCCTGCCCGATTAGCGCGCGATACGACCTACATTAGCGTGCGCTACTGCCGATCTGGCCGAGTCCGAACCTCGAATACCTCTGCCCGGGCCGATAGCGTCTGGCCGACTCGGCAGCGTGCGCTGCTGCCGAGCTAGCGCGCTGGCGTCCGGCCATAGCGTGCGCTACGCCGGTTCTGCCGAACTGCTCGGCGATGCCAAGACTTAGCGATGCCGCACCGGTCCGGCCAGTGCTCGGCCGCCACGACCCGATGCCTCGATTTCCAAAACGCCGCAGGCGAACACGGCGAAAAGTTCGCGGACGACATCAACGACTCGAGATGAAAACGTAATGCAATAATTAATCATACGCGACCAAGAAAAGGGTCAAGACGACAAATACAGATATGGATACCCGTAACTTTCAAGAAATTACAAAATGGCCCAAAACGCCCGAAAATCACGATACGTGATCGAATAACCAAACCGAAGTTCACAACACGTCTAACAAAGTTAAACGGACTTGCGGGAAACTCGAAACAGCAGTTTCGGACGAGATTCGCAAGAATCGAACTCAAGTGCGAAAAAGTCGCTAAAAAGCACAGAACTCAACAAAACAACACCGAAACGAATTCGGATGACAAAAAGTGTAGAATTAATCATTCTCAGAATGACGAAAAGGTCATGAGCGAGCCGTCAAAATGGACTCCGGCAAAAAAAAGAAATTTACCAAAAATGGAAAATTGCGGATATTACATCTATGGTATTGATTGAGTACAACAACTTCAAGCATACGAGACAATCATCTGAGATCCATATTGATATTATTGTTGTTGTAATATTGAGCTTACATTGAGTGATTGAGTGTTTATACACAAAATCATACACGAGTGGTAAAAGAAAAGATACGATTGGATTCGGTGTTATTAGGATCAAGGATCCGGCATTATTAGAATCGCAATTGCTATCTTCGTGAGGTTTATCTAGTACCCATAGAAAGCTACAGAGGTTGATTCCTTGTCTTACGAAAAGGAAAACGGTTTAACTTGGACCGACGCAAAGACAAGTACGAGTGGTTTATCACGGACCAATAGAAGACGTGATTGTAAACGGTTATACCTCGACCGATAAAAGAGAGGCGTAGAGGTTGCTATCTTTAACCTATTGAAAAAAGATAAAGAGAGGACGTAGGCTCGTTTATAGCCGAACCTCTATAAATCCGTGCGTCATTTAATTTCTGCTTTTTAATTTACGCTTCCGCAACACGGCGCAATATCCGACCCCGTACCCAACAATTGGTATCGGAGCGGTACTCCAATACGCGGCTTAACATCCGAGGAGAAAAAGATCCAATGGCGTTTCAATTTGCTCCAGTCGAAGGCCTTGCTCTCAACCGACCACCATTCTTTGATGGCTCAAATTATTTGACATGGAAGAAAAAGATGTCGATCTTTATTCGTGCCTACGATATAGAGATTTGGAAGATTATTTGTCTCGGCCCGAAAGTTCCTCTCAAATCCGACGGTACGCTCAAATCATTTGAAGAATACGACGATGCCGATTGGAAAAATGACCATCTTAATTGTAAGGCCACCCAACTTTTATTTTGTGCATTAAATCCCGAAGAGGTCAATCGAATCTCGTCGTGTGAGAGTGCGAAAGAAATATGGAAAATTCTAGAAATCACACACGAAGGGACGACTCAAGTCAAGGAGACGAAAATCAATATGCTTCTCCATGACTACGAGTTATTTATGATGAAGGGTGACGAGTCCATCACCAATATGCTCGACCGATTCTCGGTCATCACAAATGGACTTGCGTCATTCGGAAAACCATTATCTAGTAGTGAAAAAGTTAAGAAAATTTTAAGATCACTACCTAGCGAATGGGACGGCACCGTGACCGCGATTATGGAATCCAAAGATCTCAACACGCTCGATTTTAGTGCCCTTGTTGGTTCACTAATCAATTATGAGATTGTATTAAAATCACGAAGTGTCAAGCCGAAGCCGAATGAAAGATCGTTAGCCATGAAGGCTAAGATATCTAGGAAGAAAGAAAAAATCCCGATGGAGGAAAGCGACGAAGAAGCGGCATATTATGCCAAGAATATTAATAAATTCCAAACATTATTAAACCGGAGGAAGAAGGATATCTCGAGCGAAACGAAGAAGTTCGACAACTCTTATCGACAATGTGGAAAACCAGGCCACTTCGCTAAGCATTGTCGTGCCAAACCCAAGAAGGAGGTCCTCGTGGCTACTTGGAGTGATGAAGACGAAGATGATGAATTCATCAATCAAAATAATCTCTCTCTCATGACCCGAAGTTCGTTCGACGACAGCGACGTTGAAAGCCAAGTAAGTACATCCTCCCGTGATGAACTTTTTGATGCATTTGAATTATTGCATACGGATTTTCAAAACGCTTTATCCGAAATAAAATCCCTTAAGTCTAAAATTAAATTTTTGGAAATCTGAAATTTCAAAATTATTGAAAAGGGAAAGTTTGTTGAAATCGATCATTCGAAATGCATTGAAAATGAGAATATTTTGAAGAATGATCTTTTAAAAGTTCAAGATGAACTAAAATCTTTGACAAGAAAATTCTCGTGCGGCAACGATAAATTTGAAAAAATGTTGTGTGTTCAAAAATATACTTTAAATAAAGAGGGGTTAGGATTCAAACCACGTTCGAAAAACGAATCCGTTAATTTTAAAATACCCCATTGCGAAAAGTGTTTGAAAATCGGGCATCACATTTCAAATTGAAAAAGCCCTCGCCGGACGATAAAAATTAAGAAAATTTGGGTTCCTAAAGGAACAAATATTTCAAATATTATTTATGTCTCGAAACAAAAACCAACTATAGGTAACAAATATTTCAAATATTATTTATGTCTCGAAACAAAAACCAACTATAGGTTGGATCCCCAAAAATTGATTTTTGATACTTTACTCAGGGGGAGTATTTTTTTAGGGGAGATACTATTCTCAGGGGAAGTATTTTTTTTTAAGGGGAAATAATATTTTCAGGGGGAGCTTATACCCTTCTTATTCATATATTGTATCATGAATATTTTATATGTTGGTATTGTTTATTTCAATTGATATTTTATCCACTTTTTGATGAAAACAAAAAGGGGGAGAGAATGGAGAAGGAGAAAAAGAAGTCGAAAATGGGAGTAACCCTAAGAGGGGGAGAAAATCGAAAAAAATGAAAAGGAGAAGTCGAAAATGACAGAAAAAGAAAAATGCGGAGACGTCGAAAAGACGATGAAAATTTGAAAACGAAAAAAAAAAATGGAGAAAAAAAAAGGGAGTCGAAAAAGAAATGGGAGAAGATTCTAACGAAATGGACAAAGTCGAAAACTTTGGTCAGTAAAGATATACATATATTTGTATTTTTGCAGGTAAATCCCATTGGCGTATTGTTGTTTTGTAATCATCAAAAAGGGGGAGATTGTTGGAACATTTTGTTCCATACATAAATTAATAATGTTTTGATGATTAAAGTTGCTAAACAAAACAAAACAACAAAGAGACGAAGCAAGCATCGAAGGAAAACGAAGTGAAAAAAAGCTGGAAAAACACAAAGCTAACGTACGTAATATGTGATCTTTAACGTACGTAATGTAAGCAGCTTAACGTACGTAATGAATGAGAGATAATGTACGTAATGTAGTTCAAACCAAGTGAACGTTGGAGAAGTCAAAGTCAGCAAAGCATACAACGGATATATGACGTCAGCAGTGACGTAGTGATAACGTACGTAACGAAGGAAATGATAACGTACGTAATCAAAATGACGAAACTCCCTGGACTGTTTTGTGAAGATGCTAACGTACGTAACCAGGCAGGGTTAACGTACGTAAACAAGCTTACGTACGTAATGGGAAGTATATAGCGTACGTAATGAAGGTCCTGGCAGCTAACGGCTAGTTTGATCAAGAAGCCTATAAATACCATGTCTATGGTATTGATTGAGTACAACAACTTCAAGCATACGAGACAATCATCTGAGATCCATATTTATATTATTGTTATTGTAATATTGAGCTTACATTGAGTGATTGAGTGTTTGTACACAAAATCATACACGAGTGGTAAAAGAAAAGATACGATTGGATTCGGTGTTATTAGGATCAAGGATCCGGCATTATTAGAATCGCAATTGCTATCTTCGTGAGGTTTATCTAGTACCCATAGAAAGATAGAGAGGTTGATTCCTTGTCCTACGAAAAGGAAAACGGTTTAACTTGGACCGACGCAAAGACAAGTACGAGTGGTTTATCACGGACCAATAGAAGATGTGATTGTAAATGGTTATACCTCGACCGATAGAAGAGAGGCGTATAGGTTGCTATCTTTAACCTATTGAAAAAGATAAAGAGAGGACGTAGGCTCGTTTATAGCCGAACCTCTATAAATCCGTGCGTCATTTAATTTCTGCCTTTTAATTTACGCTTCCGCAACACGACGCAATATCCGACCCCGTACCCAACAACATGATAATCATGACATGATATCACAACATACACATGGTAATTCCAATGATCCAGCGTTCACTGCCTAGACCCCAAGATGATCCCATCGGACCAACACGTGGTGGAAAAACCCATCCAATGATCCAGCGCATGCTAGCATAGATCCCAAGATGATCCCGTCGGACCAACACGTGGTGGACATATAACAACGACATTTATGTACGACAATATGTATAACATCAATATATAAAACAATTAAGGTACTTGCCTTGATTCAAAGACAAGAACAATACTTCTACGTAAAATGAACCACTCGAAGGTCGCCCCTTCAATCAATCACGTAGCAAGCTCGAACCTTAACAAAAGAAATAATATAGAATTCATCTCATGTCGTACAAATGTCTAACAATCCAATTTATGGCCGAAAGTTCATAAAATGTAATCTGCCTGAACTGCTTAGCGTACTTTACGTGTTCTACGTAGCGTGCGTTAATCCTGATCATTAGCGCACGTAAACAACGAAGCCTAGCGTATGCTAATTATGTTTTGACAATCCTCTCTGATCAGCCGACTGTCTCACCTGTTGACATAACGTACGTTACGTACCAAACGTAGCGTACGTCAACTTATGCCCGATAGCGCACGTTAATCTATAAAGCTTAGCGTGGGCTAAACGTGCATGGCAGTTCACTACTGGCAGCAGACTGATCTAATCGTGATCAAACTTACGAAATCTTCAGTGTTAAATCATGTTATCTCCATGAATATCATGCTCATACGGTTATGAATGATCTTACGGATAACAACAACTTCGAATTCAAGAATATGAATACCATCATAAAACCATATTCCATTTCGATTCCAATTCTACATGCGTAATTCAGAAGGCCTAACGGTCGATATCAATACCTTATATCAATCAAAACTATCATCTAGTAGTTTGTTTAACACTCCATCTTTACAAGATAAATCTTTCCATGATCAATCTCTTAGATTCGTCTAACAATAATGATGTTAAAGTCAAGTCCGTGATTACTATGAAGACACCTTCTAAATTCGAATTACCAATGCTAGAAACTTCCTCTACTTGTTCATCGTAACAAGATTTGAATTATGATGTTCATAACCAAGGTACTTAAGGCATAATCATCTCAATCTCTTAAACATGATGTTGTTTGGATAATTCACCAATGAAACTCAATATCTTGATAGCATAATCCTCATATCCTTAAGAACACGAATTCAAGGTTGAAAGTAGTATAACATACCTTAATATGAGGAAGAACACCGAGACAACGAGTAGAATCCAGCTCCGGTTGCTTGTTTGTCAAATCAAGACGTTTCTCCACTCCAATGATCAAACACAAGTGACATTCAATCTCCAATGATCAAGTAGATGTGTTCTAAGTGTGTTTAAGGAGGATAATGGGATCTCTGGACTATCAAGTAATGAGGACGAGTGAAGGGAACAAGAAGAAGTCAAGTGCTGACCCTTATATAAACTTTCTGCACATTAGCTGATTAGCGCACGCTATCATACAATCCTTAGCGCGCGCTAATAAGAGTTGACTCCAAAACTGTCCAGGTTCGTCCGCGGGAATCTTATCCGGTCATACGTCCTGCTGGCGCATGTGCTAGCCGCCCAGCTCAATAATTGATTGCCTAGCGCACGCAATTCTTCATTCGTAGCGTGCGCTAGTTGTAGTCCGATAACGCACGTTAAGCTACATCCTTAGCGTGCGCTATCACGAGTTTGCATGAGAGATTTTGCATGTTGTTATACTTATGTACAAGGATACAAATGTGAGAAATATCATACTCCAATTATCGAGATCACAATTCCGAATTATACAGGGTTCAAATAAAGATGAAATACACAGTAATAAATCCGGATATTACACTATCAGGCTTCGAGAGCCAGAGGTAAGGACATTTCATCACCGGTATTGAAGCAAGTTAATTCTTGCTCAGTTAAAAGGATAATCATTCCTTTCATTGTTATTCATTCATTCATATAATTCATTCATAATATATCAATCATGTTGAGACTTATAATTATCAAACTAATCATTCAATTCACGAGGAATGATGGTTCCAATCATTTCATTTGAGCCATCCCTCATTACATTATTAGTTCACATCGGTGAGTCATTCTTGACCTTTGCCGGATTCTATTCATTGTTATTCTTCATGGTCCATATTGAGGAGTATTCCTGGAGATATTGTTTTCAGATCCTTATGGATAGTTCATATCCTGAGTTGTGTACCCTTAGTTTCGGGGGCGAAACTCTTTTTAAGGGGGGAGTATGTAATACCCGATTGTGAATTCATTTATTATCATTCAGTAATCGACACTCATTAATTTTTTTTCACTCTTTAATAATCATTCATCATTCATGTTCATCGTTCGGCGTATCTTTGATCCGTGTATCAGTTATCATTCGTCGTTTAACCCTGTTTGGGAATCGAGACGAGAATATTATCATAATCATTGTGATTGGTAGCCTTGTGTTGGAAGTACCATTATTGTGTGTGATTGGACTTAATCATAGTCATGCAAGTTATGTATGTCGGATCATTCATCATTCGTACCAAGGAGGCGGAGTTTTCGTATGTTTCCTCTCCAGCTGAGAGTTACGGACGTAACCTATCTTGCATTATGGCCGTAACATGCGTTCGTTGGTTCAGTCAATTTGGCCGAAGGCTACTTAAGGCCATAAGATTTTCAGGATACGGCCGTAAGTGATGATCAGTGGGTACTGGAGTGGCTCGACGAAGGCAACTTACGGCCATAAGGGAGTCCTTGTTACGGCCGTAAGTCGAGAAGTTTGGTCAGTATGTTTTTCGATGAGGTGTAGTTACGGCCGTAAGTAAAGGTTGTTATGGCCGTAAGGTCGTTGACTTTGGAATGTTACGGCCGTAAGGTGGTAGAGTTACAGCCGTAACTCTGCGCAGTATTTAAGGATATGGACGGGACTTTTGTGCTCATTTCTTCATTTGAGTCCGAGAGAGAGGTTTTTGGGAGGGGATTTTTCATCATCAAACACTTGTGTATTCGTGTTCTAATCATCTATCTTCGGTTGTGGTGCTTGGAAAGTCGATTAAGTCGAGTTTCGACGGATTGAAGGGTTTGGATCTTCAAAGGTAATTTCTTCAAATCTTAGATTTCAATTTTGAGATGGAGTATGATGTTTTGGATGTTATAATCATGATATGTAAAGGGATATACATATGTTTATGAGTTTCTATGAATTATCATTGGATTGTTGGAGGATTATTCAAGAACACTTTGAATGTTGATTTTGGAATTGGGGGTTTCGATTAGATGTTGTCGTAATCTCGAATTGTGTATTCCTATGGGATTATTGATTGTATTGAAGATGTCTTGTTGGATTGAATCATTCATTGGAGGTTTGGAATCGATATAATTGAGATTAGTTGTAAACAATTGAAGATTGTTTACAACGTGTTTGTTAAATTGCCACAATGAGTTGGGTAGTGTTGTATCGACCTTTTGAGTTGATTTTGATTATACGTGGATATGTATATTAAGCGTATTGTTGGTAATTGTGTTATTCAAGGTTGTTCGAGTGACCGATAATTCCATTAAGGACGTTGATCGTGGAAGGACTTTCTCGTCGTCGGTTTGAAGCAAGTTTTATACTTGTACTAGTCAATGAGATTAATGTTATCATATATGTTTATGAATGTGTTGTATCATTCCGAGACTTAGTCTCTTCATGAGTTCATTGATATTAAGGGATCGTTTGATACGACACTCTTCGGCAATTATGTCAAATGATTATTATTGTTCGTTAATGGCCGGTTCAGGGCATTGAGATACTTGTTGTTAATGTTATTGTCGATAGCCGGTTCGCGGTATCGATGTATCGATTGTTGTTGTTGATATTGATGTCGATCTAAGACATTGTTGTAATCATTGTTATTGATGTTGGTGTTTTGTCATTGATGTTGTATCGGCCGATTGAAGGCATTGGCATATTCGTTCCTCATCTCCATCGTTGGTAACCGATTAAAGGTGTCGAGGCATTCGTTGTATCATCATTATCGATTGGCCGTTCTAAGGCAATCGATGTATTGAATCATTCGCTGTATAATTGTTATCGATTGGCCATTCTAAGGCAATCGAGGTATTGAATCATCTGTTGTATCATTGTTATCGATTGGCCATTCTAAGGCAATCGAGGTATTAAATCATCCATTTTATCATTGTTATCGATTGGCCATTCTAAGGCAATCGAGGTATTGAATTGGGAATGTCGAGGATAGTTCCCATCCGTTGTGTCGTTGTTATCGGTTGACCATTCTAAGGTAATCGAGGTATTGAATTGGGACTGTCGAGGACAGTTCCCACCCGTGAGTTAGTGTTGTCGTGTTGCCCGACTCAAGGCAGCACACTCTATCATTCTTGTAAATTCGGTAATCTTGGGATCGTTGCCGTTTGTGATTAACTGTGTTTTGGAGGCTAGTCTCGGCTAGTGCTCGATGGGTAAGCTTGGAGCTTGAACCTTCGCGGTTGGTTTCCCAACACCTACAGTTCAATAGGTCACGGTCACTGGGTGAGCTCATTATGGGTAAGTCTGGGGCTTGAACCTTCGTGGTTGGTTTCCCAGCACCTGCAATTCAGCAGGTCACGGTCATTGGATGATTTCATTGTGATACGGCTTCGTGCCGTGGCTTCGGCTCTCATTGTGATATGGATTCGTGCCGCAGCTTCGGCCCTTATTGTGATACGGCTTCGTGCCGTGGCTTCGGCCCTCATTGTGATACGGCTTCGTGCCGTGACTTCGGCCCTCATTGTGAAACGGCTTCGTGCCGTGACTTCGGCCCTCATTTTGATACGGCTTCGTGCTGTGGCTTCGGCCCTCATTGTGATACGGCTTCGTGCCGTGGCTTCGGCCCTCATTGTGATACGGCTTCGTGCCATGGCTTCGGCCCTCATGTGATACAGCTTCGGGCTGTTTTGGCTTCGGGCCATTGTGTATTGACAGCTTCGGCTGAGTGACTTTCAGGCCTTTGTGATGTCTTGGTATTTTGTTGGAGCCTGCGGGCATTGTGATTCGTATTTATTTCAGCGCTGGTTTGGTTCATGTTCGTATAATTCATTGTGGTGTTTTATATTTATGATTTGCCGTTGGCACTTATGTTCTAACTGGTTGAACATTTATTAATAGTATGCCGTGAGTATAGTATTTCACAAATGCTCTGTTCTTACCTTGGGTTGTGAGCATATCGTATTACCATTGTTGTACCATTCATTCTACCTTTGGATGCATATCATGTTATACATGTATTTGATGTTCATTATCTGGATGACTGACCCCGTGGTGGCGGAACATGGTTTCATGTTTTAGGTACTTGCGAGGAGAGAGTTGAGACACAGGGGCATGACGATGGCGATGAGGCACACGAGCGATACTAGTCCCGAGTTGTTCGGTGTTCATGTTGGTCAGTCAGTTGGGAGTGTTCTCCAGTTTGTCAGTCGTTGTCATTATGTATTATCTGAGCAAATGCTCGTGGATATTGTTGTATTTTTATTTTGGCCATGTAGGCCCATCGTTGTCTTTGAAATTCCTTATCGGAAAATTGTGTCGGAGATCATAGTAGGGACTGTGATTTCCCTTGTTGGTTAATTTGATGTATTTTAGTCGTGTTCGCCTGGTGGGTCTCCTGGTGTGGGGTCCACGAAACTGTAATAACCCAATGGGATTTGGGGGTGTTACAGTGACCCTATTGTAGATGATGAAATTAAGAAGGCACTGTGGAGTATGGGACCTAATAAATCCCCTGGCATGGATGGTTTTAATGCATTATTCTTCAAGAAAACTTGGAACATTATTGGTAAAGAGGTATGCCAGGCTATTCAAAGTTTCTTTAATAAAGGGTATTTACCTCACACCCTGAACAGTACCTTGATAAGGTTAGACAGCCTAGCACCATTAGAGATTATAGGCCTATTGCTTGTTGTAGTACTATCTACAAAGTGATTTCCAAGGTGCTAGCAAATCGAATGCAAGGAGTTCTATGAAATTTGATCAATGATAGCCAATCTGCTTTTGTTAAAGGAAGAGTAATTCATGATAATATACTCATTAGTCATGAATTGATCAAAGGTTATTCAAGAAAGCATGTCTCACCTAGGTGTATGGTTAAGGTGGATATGCAAAAGGCATATGACTCTGTTGAGTGGCATTTTGTGCAACAATTACTTCTAGAATTGGGGTTTTCCTACAGATTTATGAAATGGATTATGGCTTGTGTGCAAGGTGTGTCATATATAATAAATGTAAATGGAGAATTGACTGGACCATTTCAATCTAGGAAAGGTCTGAGATAAGGAGACCCAATGTCTCCTTATTTGTTTGTCCTCTGTATGGAATACTTAAGCAGATGCTTGATGGAGCTTAAGACAGATGGTGATTTCAAATATCACCCAAGATGTAGAAGATTTGGGCTTGTTCACTTGTGTTTTGCAGATGCCTTACTCATGTTCACAAGGGGGGATCTGATCTCAGTTAGGAAATTGATGCATACTTTTGATAAATTCTCTAGTGCCTCAGGTTTGAAGGCCAACCCCAGCAAGAGTTGTATATATTTTGGAGGAGTTCCTGAAACTGTACAGGGTGCAATACTAGAGGAGTTTGGGTTAACTAGAGGTGAATTACCTTTTAAGTATCTTGGGGTGCCTCTATCATCCAAGAAGCTAAGTGATACAATGTGAACCACTCATCAAGAAGATATTGGAGAGAATTGAAAGTTGGACATCCAAATATGATGGGAGAATTCAATTAATCAAATCTACTTTGTTTAGCATGCAGTCATATTGGTGCCAAATATTCTTAATACCTCAGAAAGTTGTGAAAATAATCCAGCAGGCCTGCAGGGCATTCTTATGGACTGGATCGACAGGTATTACAAGGAGAGCATTAGTGGCTTAGAAATATCTATGTCAACCCAAGGCAGAAGGTGGTTGGAACATAATCAATATGCAACATTGGAATAAAGCCTCAATCTGCAAACTACTTTGGTGTTTGGCACAGAAACAGGATAAAATCTGGGTCAAATGGGTACATGGATTCTACATAAAAGGACAGGATATTACTGCCATAAAAATTCCACAGCAAGCATCATGGGTAATCAGGAAAGTGTTGGAAGCAAGGAAGTAATTGGAGAACACAACTAGAGGAGTAGGAGTGCTTCTAGCCTTAACATTCTCCACAAGGCAGATTTATAAAGAAATGCAAGGAAGACAGAACCTTGTCCCATGGAGAAGAATGATTTGTAATAATAAAGCCCCACCTAAATGTATCTTCATCACATGCCTGGCTCTGAAGGGAAGACTAACCACATGTGATAACTTGATTAAAACAGGGTTTCAATGTGAGCAGGTGTGCATTCTATGCAAGGCTGAGGATGAAAGCATCACCCATTTGTTCTTTACCTGCACTTATTTTGCATGGTGTGGCAGAAGTTGAAGGAATGGTGTCGGCTGCGGAGCCCAGGAGGAGGATGGAACCAGGAGACACCATATTTGATCACACAGTGTGGATCAAATACAGGGAAGCAAAGCATGTATAAAACCCTAGTATCAGTAGCAATTTATTTTTTATGGAAGGAGAGGAATCACAGAAGATTTCAACTACCCAGGAGGCGGTTGTGCGTGAATGTCAACAACATATAGCTTGGAGTTGTAGCAAAGATAAGAAATTAGCTAGATTTTTGAGAAGTTGAGATTTTTAGGTGTTATAGTATGATGTTACCAAGTGAGGTTGGTCGTTTTTTTTTTTTTTTTGTTTCGATGTTTCTTAGTTGTGAGAGGTTCTACTAAATGTTACATTTGGTTGAAATAAAATACTATTTAACAAAAAAAAAGATATAAGATCACTATATGATGGTTTCACCATTTACAAAATTCTTCTCTTTTAATTTACACTATCAATACATTTTATATTTTAACTTACACTGTATAATTAACACCAATACTTTCACTTTAGGCATTTTACGATATAACATATGCATTTTCCAATTAGAATATTAATACTATCAAATATTAATGCCTAACGCATTTCTTGATAAATTTGGAGGAGAAACAAAAAACTCAAACTTCACATTGGAGTCTCATTTTGCATCTCCGTTCAATGTTTACCCAAGCTACACATTCATTTTTCTCTCCATTTACAGAAAAAAAAAAAAAGGGAAATCTTGTGCCAACGTTTTACAAAACCTTCCGGAACTTTTTTTTTTAAATGAAAAATAAAAAAGAAGCTAAAAAAGCTTAAGCTGATAGAACTAGAAGAACCATGTCATTTTTACTTTACATATTTTCTTCTCATTTTCCAAATTAATTAAACAAATTAAGAGTTTTAATTTCACTCGCCGGCTGATCCCCAGATTCCCCACACGTCGTCGTCACAGATGCCTCAGAATTCATCGACAGGCCCCCGAGCCGCCCTTTCTCAGCCTTCAAGGGGCTGTTCTTACTACCCAGAAATCTCGGCGCTGAGCTGAGATCAAGATCGGCTAGCTGCATCACCTTAGCCGGCTCATCCGAAGTACGGCGCAGTTTTTGAACCCCAGGCCCCGAACCCAAGCCAGGATCTCGGCGCCTGAACACGTCCGTACACTCGGAAGCATCGTCGGGTTCCGACGCGCCGCCCAGAAGCTCCGCGACTGGATTCAACGCGCCTCCGCGGAGCACGATCTCCACCGCCGCCTGGCAGACGTGCCAGTTGCCGGTCCACATAAGCCCCACCGCCCCATTCACTGGGTTCACAGTCCTGCCGGCGGCTTCAAATAACAGAGACTGAAAAAGAGCTGCAGATAAAACCAAGAACAGAGAAAGATTTGCTTCAGATTCAGGTTTGAAGTATTAAACTAAGAAAAAATACTAATTACCAGGCCTTTGATTTTCCGGCACGGCGGAGATGAAAGACATGAGGCCGGCGCGGCCGAAGAACTTAGCCACGAAGACGGTGGCGTGGCCCTGTGCCTCGGCGCTTTCGGTCCACTGTAAACATTGCCGTAAAATACAGGTCTCACTACAGCCCTTCCGAAGAACCCGGCAACCATTGCAACTCATTATTTCTTGTTCCTTTTTTCTGGGTATAGTAAATCAGTCGAGAAAATTTTATAAAAATGGCTGCTTCGGCTCCAAGAAACGAACCAGCACTGAGGCATGCAGCCTAGAGAGAGAAAGAAGGACAGAGAGAGAGAACTAGGGTTGGAAATATGGAGGAAGGGTGCGATTATTGTAGCAATCTATATTATACTCCCTCCGTCCACGAAAATGTGTCCAAATTTTGACTTTTTCGGGTCAAAATTTATAAACTTTGAACAAAAAATTGCCATTAATATATAAAAGTTTATAGAAAATTTAAATTATATTTTAGAAATACACACTAGGACAAATCTAACCAAGTACTTACATTACTATAATTTTTTATATATTACTTGTAATTTATGGTCAAATTTTATAAATTTTGACTTGAAAAAGTCAAAAATTGGACACATTTTTGTGGACGGAGGGAGTATATAAAAGAGGAAGTGGAGAATTGGGGAAGGAGAGAGTGGGGTTGAAGCTTTTTTGAGTTGTTAACTAGAGTTGGGTTAGTTGAGTGGTGGTGGTGGTGGGCGTACTCAGAGAGAGAGAGAGAGAGAGAGAGAGAGAGAGAGAGAGAGAGAGAGAGAGAGAGAGAGGCGTGCGTGGTTGGGTTAGATTCCAAAAGTATTGGGCGAAAGCGGTTGCTAGTTTCCGCGGATGGCTATCCCACAACCGTTGGATTCTGCTGTATACATCATGACTTTCCAGATATTGTGGGTGGGGACTTTTTTAACCTATGCCTATCACTTTTATTGTACTCTCATAAATTAAAATATATATAGATGTTTGAAAAGTTTTCAACTTGTTGAAACAATAAGATTTTATTGGGAATGACCCAAATTATATTCCTGAAAGTTTTTTACTTTATTTATATTTAGACATATTTTTAAAGTACTATATTATTGAAACATTTTAAGATACCCACATGTATTGTTTCGCAGACACTTACGTATGATTCTCGTCGGATGCACTACATGCGCAGATGATGGGCGGTGTAAATTGACGCACTAGATGGAAAGATCGATCCGCACTGGCCCGCAAGACGCCACGTATATAGTGCATCCGGCAGGGGATGCATTACATGGGGGTGTACCATGGACCCAACCATACCCACACTAGTGTGTTCATAAATGGGTACCCGATTTTTAAGATACTACTACTCGAAAAACTAGGTACCCAACAAATCGAGCAGCAATTTAAGTGGCCCGCGGCCCAACCCAATAAATCGGGTACCCGTTTTATCGGGTCCCTTATTTTACGGGGTCGGGCCAATAGTGCACCCAGACCCAAATTATATTTTGCACATTTCTAAATAATTATAAAAATAAAATAATTTTTACAAGAACCCAACAACTCTACTTAATAATTAATACACCAAAATCAAATAACCCACCTAATCACATGTGTTTGCATCAATCCCAAATGAATATGGTAACAACATACTGATGGATATTCTTGTTAGCTTATGCCCTCGAATGCCACTCTGAGGAAACGAGAGTTAAGACATTTATATGTTATTATGAACTCATGTTGAATAAAGAAAAGGACAATGGTTATTGCTTTATTTACTGTATGTTATTCATATTCTTGATTTAGCAAATAAATAGAAACGATGTCCATGAAATTGAGTAAAATATTCCACTCCTTATGAGATATGGAGACTGGCATCGAAGTGTTTAGAACTTAATCACTTAACTTATCCGCAAGTCGATAAAACGTAACTTGGCATTAAGTTTGTGAAGACTTGCATATCGTACTCTTGACATGTGCATGTATTCACTCAAGAGTAGTGAGATCATTCGGTATAGGTATACTAATTGGATTAGTACATTCGAATACGACTCACCTCAATTCAATCACATAAATTTCACTATGGGATAGTCAATGGCAAAATCGAAAGGTTATGATATGTATGTGTGATCCTTTGACTTAAGAGTTCAGTAGAAGATGTGCTTGTTTCATTAAGTTAGTCATTAGAGTAGTTCGATCCAATCACCTATCGGTAGGGGTCAACCTCGAAGTGCAGCTTAATGGTCAAGTAGCAGTCTTTACTGAATACTAAGATATGATTCTTTCTCCTCTAAGTGAACAAGTTAATGTCATATACGGTTGGTGGCAAATAAGATCGAAAGTCTTTAGCCAAAGCTAATGAGCTAGTTGTATTTGATACATGAGAGTTCTGTGATATTGATTTGCACTAGCACATGCATAGAGTCAAGTTAAAATAGGATTTGACTTTATGTGGTCCTAAAACTTGATCGGGACATATAATTAAAGGGTTTATACATATACGGTATTCGTAACGAAAAAAGGTTTTGCAGTGATAAAAGATTTAGTCCGGTTATTTATCCGACGCGTGAATCGTAGAGACATCGACACTTTCGGCATTAGATTTCCAAAAGCTTCACGAATTGAATTCGTGCTCGTCATCATAAAATCAAAATTAAGAAGTTGGGTCTATGAGGGTATGATTTCAATTCTTACATTTTATTTGGTTTATAAGATCCTTGATCGATCCTCTTTAGGGGTTCGGATAAGCACGGGTTGTGCAATTTTATTTTTCACTGCATATTTATTTTGACCTGAATCCCAACAATTCTAACAGTCATGCCATCCACTGTTAATCACCGTCGGCCAACTTTTTAACAAAATTACCTGCTGGTAATTTAGATTATCGATAAATTTTTTAAATTAACAAACCGTAATAACGTACCGACGGGTATTTTAGAAATCAAACAATTTATTTTGCCATAGTATAATTTTTAAATAATAATTGGCAGAAAATATATTAAGATGATCAACATCGTATATAACTTTTTAATAAAATAACACATATAGAGTGTTTGCAAATCTATCATCCTTGTTCTATCGAGTCACCAGCTTTATGCGGTTGCAGATCTATTGCAGATCTATCACCTAAAGCTACCATCGGACTAGACGTTCTCTGACGGTACGTTATTACGCTCTCCCACCAAACTAAAGATATTGTGACAATTGTTCCGTATTAAATTACTCCCTCCGTCCACGATCAATATTCCCCAACTTTTGAGTTTCAGTTTTAAAAAATGTTAGGTGAGTGTGATGTGAGTGGAATTTGGGTCCCACATTAAAAGTAATTTAATGTTAATTAAGTTGGTTAAATAATTTAATATGTGAACCTGGTAAAATGTGTAAATATATAAAAATTATAAGGATATTTTAGTAAATTATATTGTGGGTAGTGTTTAAAAATAGAAAGAGAACATTTTTTGTGGACATACCAAAATGGCAAAAAGGGAACATTGATTGTGGACGGATTTAGTATAATTTTGTGTGAGACGAGTTTGTTTCGGTAAGTTTTTTGATGTTTTTGATGTGTAGTCACCGAAGGACATTGAGACGAGATGATATTGGTTGTAGAGCTAATTTTGTGCCCAACAGCATGCTTACATACCTTAGCTATTCGATTGAGTAAAACTAAGTTTACTAATTAGTATTTATTGTTTACTAATTAAAAATTATCTTTAATGAATTTTTTTTTTTTTTTTTTTATGTAGGCAAGAACATGTCTAGATCAGTTTGAGTAACAGTGAAGAAAGGCCATGACCGGCTTGCAAATTACAAATATGTGAATAGATGATTGTTTAAATATTTATTATATTAAAAGATTCGGTACATGTTATTAATGTGGAGTGTTAAAACTATAGTTCATCTATGGAACCATATTGAATGTCACGAGGAAGATGAATAACAACCATTCCCAACACTACTAATTCCACAATTACAACGAAAAAGAATGCAAGGAAGATGAATACGAACCATTCCACAGTTACAACCAAAAAGAATGTCAATCATCCTTCAAACAGTTACAACACAAAAGGCTTTCAATTCTATAAATATAATAGATGGATTCTTTTAGCACCCCATACATATTGCCTGATCAAGCAGACCAGCATAAGAAAAATAAACACCCCATGTCAAAGCAGCCTACACAATCTAAAACCCCAATTTTCTTGGATGAGTTGGATGTTAATGTAACCTCGGAGCTTCGCGATCTCCACCAGATCTAAGCTATCATCATCACCGACGGCAACTTCCATAAGAGACGGCACCGAGATCGGCCCTGCCTCCACTTTTCTCTTCTTCACGACCGGCTCAGCCTCCTGCGACCAGATTCCGGGGGTCTCCTCCACATACGACTTAGAGGAATTGCACGGGAGGGGCTGTGGGAACCATGGCGGCAAATCGGGGAGGTAAAATGATTCGTCGCTCTCGACTGGAGATGGAGACGGAAGGGGAGTAAATGGCCAATAGGGTAGAGAGAGGAGAGAGATTGAACAGTCTTCGGTTGGCAAATTGGGAGAGGCTCTCTCAGTCGTCATCGAGGCGAGGGGGCATCGTGGATCCTCCCAATTAGGTGGCACCGAGTCGAAGGAGAGGGCGGCATGGCGTATCGGCGTTCGCCGCGAGAGGAAGCGGAAGTAGGGTTTCAGAAATGAGGCGTCGAGAATGAGAGATAGAGAGAGTGAAATGAGTGTTGACTTGGATTAGGGGTGTTTGATTAGGAGCCCTAATCTTTACCCCAAAGATAAATGGGCCACAAATAAGTGAACAGCCTAAAGAGGAAAATAGGCCACATTTAAGTGAATCGAGGGAGTATTTAATTGAGTATTCCTCTAACTCTATGTGTGGGTCCAAATGACATTATATATGGTCCCAACATATAACAGATACAGCAACATAAAATACATCCATAGCACAATAAAAACAAACACTGTAATTGCAAATATTTAGTTTTGTACTTCATTAGATCCATGCCATCATTCAGAAATCCTAACACATTGGAATATGATACTCATATAAATGAATGATTAGGTACATTCTGCATGCATCAAACGAAAAAAAGACCTAACTTTAAGCAATGAACAATTAGATATAGCCCTTGTGCATCGCACGGGTCCGAATGACTCGTAGTAAATTATTTTTTGCCTCACATTGAACAACAACTCTTTTGATACATAAATTGGATTTGACCTTTACTTGAATGCATTCGAGTCAAATAATACATTTTCGAGTAATAAAGTTCGAGCAATCTTGCCAAAATATATAATATCGAGTAATGTCGATATTTGAATAACACGAGTGAGCCGTTGGAGTAACACAAGCGGATAAGTCGAGTAACACGAGTGGTACATCGATAACGCATTCGAGTAACACGAGTATCTAACTCGAATGGTTATCGAGTAACCTGAACGAGTCACTCGATCGAACATTCGAGTAACTCGAATAGGTTATTCAAGTGACTCAAATGCAAGAGTAACACGATAAATACTAGTGTCATTTGAGAGAAATAGTCATTCGGACAAACAATTTTCAAGTGAAAAGAGTGAATACTCGAGTAACTTCAAATCTTTCGAGTAACTTTCTTTCTCGATGGCAATTTCGACATTCTCGAATGTGCGATGTTTCCCGAATGGCATCACCAACTCTACCTGTAAATACCGCCGCCAACTCCACCGCCAACAGCGCCACTGCAACCGATTAATCCATCGAAAACCAGGTAACATGAATTCGTAACTCATAATGTGATTCAAATTATATTTCTAGTTTTTAAATTGAAGTTTCTCTGTGAATCGATTTCTGTTTTCATTGTGACTTGAATGGAAAATCAATTTTACTCGTATTATGTTTTCATGTTACTCGATGGAGCTTTTCCGTGACTCGAATTCATTTTTTCTGTTTAGTTACTCGAATTTCTTTTTTTCTGTCTAGTTTACTCGAGTTACTCATTAGGTTCATCTTACTCGATTCACCCATGTTGGCCACTAAGTATACAGAATACAGTTTGGAAAATATTTTAAACAACAAACTGTACGATATTCAAATCTGAGTGCATAGCGGAAGTCTTGTTAAAATAAGTTGTTGTAAATACAGCAACTAGATATGAGGTGTATACTTAAAATAATCACAGATATTAAAACAGTAAATGCAGAAGGTAAATGCCACAGTAATTAAAGTGGTTCGAGGTAAACCCCTCTACGTCCACTGGTCCTCCACACAGGAGTTAAAATGTTTATTATAAATACTACGTACACAATTACGTATTTATAATCAAACCTATCAATGTATCGTTCACACAGATTGATACAATGATCGAAGCTTTCAACCGTTCACATGGATTGGTTTAGGCTTTCACTTGACTAACTTCTTCACACACAGTTCCAAAGCTTTGTCTCTTCAATACAAGTCCGTCACACACAGTTCAGGAAAAGCAATGCTTTCTCAGTCCACACAGGGCTGATGGATTTGTTCAATGATAGAATGATTGTTTGAACAACAACTTTACTTTCTTGAGCTTGAGCTGATGATGTGTTGTTCAAGGTTGAGCACTTAGATATTTCTTCTCTCGGAATATACAGTATACTTGAAGAAATATGTTTGCTCTGAATATTCGTGTAAGTTCTTTACGTTGATGTTGGTTGGTTTCTATGTATTACTGATCTTCAAACTCTTGAGGATATATGTAGCCTTCAGAATAAATCAGTTGAGAAAGATCAGTTGAGCAAAAGTCCGTTACAACTGGATGGTTGACTTTTATAGACCAAGATTCGGATTTTATGTTGTTTGAAGATCTCTGTCAGTTTTCGTATTTAAATACTTTATCCTTTCAGTATTTAAATACTTCTTATCAAACGGGACTTGAATTTAGCGAATAACAAAGATTCCTTTTCCAAACGGTCTTCAGTCCTGTTTCAATATGAATGATGTATCCAATTATGCTGTAGGCATATTGGAGTAGTTCGATACTGTATGGAAAGATGCTGTATTCAGGACAGCTTCCATACTTGGCGTTTACTTAGACTTTGTTGTTGTATCTTGGCAACGCGAAGGCTCGCTGTATGCTGGCGCTATGAAAAAGTCTTCGATACAGAGTCAACAACTTTGATCTTCTTTTCGATACAGCTGCTTGCTGTATGCTGGATTGGCACATTGTCAAAACACTCTATCAAAACTTTCGATACAGGGATTGTTTATCCCAACAATTTCCCCCTTTTTGATAATTTGCCAAGTCTCATTCAAATTCTTTTGATGTTTATCCAGAAATCCTTGATGATGCCAAAACCTCGACACTTAAAGAAACATATTCTAGGAGGGCAGACTTTTTGGTCTTCTTTCGAATGTTCTGGCCTTCAGTAATTAGCCTAACACTAAGAACTGCTCGCAGGCGATTTCAACTTAATCAAAAGAGTATTACATATTTAAACTTATGATTGGCGCGCATGCACAATCTTACAGTGTTATCTAGATACATACAACTGAATCTATGAACTGTTCGCAGACAAGTTCGTACAGCTTAATTTGTAAATAAGTTTTTATACTTATATTAATTCAGTAAATGGATTGAATTACGTAATCATATAAGAACACAGTAGATTACGAGTTATAATCTTTCAACAGAAAAATATTTTATTGATGTTGAACAAAGATTACAAGTTATCTCAAAAATAAATAAGAAAACAGGATAAGAATACAGGTGGAAACTAGCTCCTATAATCAGCATGCCCCCAAGGCCTTTTAGGGACATTCCTGGTACCCTTCCACCAGTTTTGATGAGCGTCCTTACTTGGATTAAAGTATATAGCTTGACCTTCGTAGGACTTATCGAAAGCTAGGATCCAGTCTTCTGGATGGGTAACCAAGTCACCTTGCTTGTGCTTGAACTTCATTTTCTGCTGTAGCGGGAGTGTTCCATTGTCCAACCTCTTCTAAAACTCCTCTGCGGCTTCCTGTACCGTTCTGCAACTGTTGAATAAAGTAGATTCCCTGATAAGAGTAACGAAGTATCTTAGCAGTTCATTCTTTCTCCAGTTCTTGATCTCGTCTGCATAAGGTTGTCGGTTGACCGGGAGGTTTAATGCTTGTGGCTTTTGAACGAGACTCTTCCAAGGAAACTTAGGGTCCTGGAATTCTGGGCGATCTCCCTGTATCCTGTTGGTGTGAGCCGGAGATGTTAAACGATTAATTTCGGCATTAAAGCTGTCTTGGGCAGCTTCAAATTCTCTTTCTTGCTCCAGCCTTGTTCTCCTTGCGGCTTCCCTAGTTCTTCCCCCTTTTTGGCGTCATCAAGGTAAGACACCTTTTCGTCAAGACGTTCAAGGATCTTCAATGCATTGTCTTGTTTCGCCTCAAAACTTGCCATTTTATTAACAAGGGAGTCGAGCACCTGTGACATATCTTTGATATTTTTGTCATGGGCTCGAAGCTGGGAACCAGATTCAATGAGAGTGGAGGCAGTCTTGGCTTCACAAACTTGAAGTTTGCTTTGTTCTTCCTTCAAGATTTGCTCCTGTCGCTGTTGCAGTTGGCTAAGTGCTTGTTTGGAGACGGTGGGCAAGATGTGGAAGGCTTCTTCCACTTTGGATACTTCATGCGTCAGACCGGTCATCTCTTCAACAACATATTGATGCATCCAATCGAGTGATTTTCCACAGCGTGCAGGGCATTGACAGCATCCTGCAAGAAAACAGTTTGATAGCCAAGAGCGTGCAGTTGCTCTTTCTTTGAAGCGGTTCGGGGAGAGTCAGGCTTGACAAAGTCTTCAGCTCTGTTTAGCTGTCTCAAGTTCCCATTAGTACGAGACTCGAGTTGGATATCCTCATGTATGATACCGTCGTCGGATTCCAAAATAGTTGAAGGGGTGGGAGCATCAGATGCGGGCTCGGCGACAGGGGGTGCTGCATCCTCATGTGCTGGGATGGGTTCTGAAGACATGGATACAGGAGGGACTGATTCCTCCTGCTGTCTCTCAGCTTCCACCTGCTTCGGCAGAGGGACTGATTCCTCATGCGGGATGGCGCTGGTCTGGTCATCTGTAGCGATAGCCTCGGGTGCCTATTCCACGGTTAGTGGTTCCTCGGCGACATGAGGGACTGAATCCTCATTGTTGGGAATAATGTCTTGCTGTTGCGAAGGAGACTGATGAAGACTTGATGTCCCTTCACCTTTTTGTTGTTGAAGCTGGGAGAGTTCTTTTTCTCTAGCTTCCTCACGACTCATTCTCAGACCTGCCTGAAAGGCATCGTCGTCGTCGTCTGTGTCATGGTCTGATTTTGGACTTTTGGGAGATTCCACAGACTTAGATTTTCCTTTATTTCGTGCTTCGGCCTTTTCAAAAAGATGGCTCTCAATTAGCTCTCTAACGCATAGGTTGTCCCATTGGATCAGGACTGCAACATCTTGAGCGTCCGTCACTTCCAAAACAAATCTTTCTTCATTGCTCCATTCGCTCCAGTTGTACAGGGTGTCGTACGGAGCAAGCCTGTAATTTTTCCATTGGACAAACTGTTCAAATGCCTATTCGATTTGCACAGAAAGTAGGGTTTTGTTAATAATTGTGTCCGGGGAGGGACTGCGTACATCGCCTGGGTCCGCTGTAGGCATGGGTTCCTCTACAGGTGTGGGATCCTATATGGGAGAGGGATCCCTTACAGGGGTTGGAACCCTGATGGGAGATGGATCCTTAACGGGTGTGGAATCCCGAATAGGAGAAGTAGCTTTTGGCTCTATAGGGGCAGCCGACTCGCCAGAGTCTTTAGAGTTGGCAGATGTCTGAATGTCCGTTGTAGCCGCCAAAGGCTCGGGATCTACTGTCGCGACAGTAGCAGTCATCTCCTCCGCATGGGTTGCGCCCTGGGGTGTCTGTTCAGTGGGTTGGGCCGTTGAAGGAGCATCCTTGGAGGTTTATGTAGCTTTAAATCTTGAAAGCCTCCTTAGCTTCCTTTTCGGCTTCTCAACAGTAACGGGAGTTTTGCTATGAGATCTCTTTCTCTTCCTTGAAGTCTCCTCGCTCTGGGACTTCGAAGATACGTCTCTCGGATCGGCATACAGAGGCAAGTTTCGGACAAAAGGTCTGTTAGCAATCAGGGTTCTTTGGTTGAAAACAGTATGCCTGATGCTTCCCAAGTATATCCGAGAATTGATTTTCTTCGCCTCTGCGGATTGCGGAACACCGCATTTCGTCAAAATCTAGTTAATAAATAAGCTAAAGGATTTATTTTGAGAGGCGGGTTTTGATATTTCTTCCTACAGCCTCTTAAGAACAATTTGGCACCAATTGACCTTTTCACAGGTCATAATTGCAACCATCATCCGGAATCTTAAATTCGTACACATTTCGAAAGCACCTGTTCTATTCTCAATTACACGGCAACAGAAATCGTGTAAATAAACAAAAGGTAAACAAAAGTGTTTCTTATGGCAAGAAGTGTGAACCATTTCAACCGACACTGAACCGGTGAATAAGCCATAATATTTGGTAAAGATTTCTTGGGACCCAAAGGTCTCAAGATCTTCCATGGTCAGGCCATCAGCAGGTAGCCTATAGAGATTCTGAAGCAGCTCTTAATCAACATGGATCTCTACTCCGCGAATGATAGTTGTGACGTCAGCAACATTTCCTCCCTGAGCCAGCGAAAGGAAACGAACAACAGCATTGAGGTAGAATTCCTCAACCAAATGAGCATCGAAACGCTCAACGGTGTGACTTCCAAGGTGATAAAGGCCTTGTTGATGAATCCTAGTAATGACGTACTCCATCGATTCGACGTCATCACCTTCGGTGCGAACACATTCAAACACGACAGATCTAGCAAAGATCCATCCGTCGATGATGTTGGAGGTCTTCTTGAGAGAGTGAGAGGAAGTCTGAGAAGATGCTATTGATGATTCTCGAAGAAAAGTGAAGAGGATTCAAAGAGAAATGCAGTTAAGGCAATAAAAACTTGTAGGCTGTATGCTCAAGACTCGTTCAATATGCAGAAAGCGTAAAGAGTCTGAAGAGGCATTTACAGTCCTTTTATAGTGGGCGATGATGAAGGGTTTTCAGATAATGAACGGTCAGATTTAAGGGATGGGAACCGGTGTTTGAAATGGACGACCACGATGGACTGAGTGTAACCGGTACAACTTATCCATTTAATTTTAAAATAAGAGCGGGTCCCACTTCCGACTTATCAAATTACCCTTATTGCCCGAAACGATGGTGAAAAATTAATAAAATAATATGAAACATCGTGGCTTTGAAGATACCAATGTCCAGATGTCGTGTAAAGCATTTAATGCAAAAGACTTTTAATTATAATAGGGCACGTGGACACAAAGACTGTTTTTTTAAAAAAAAAAACATGATAGTTGATTTCCCATAGTATGTGCTGTATCCGCGAAAATACAGCGTTCCCCCTTGAAAGGTACATAAGAGTTTCAATTCGATACAACAACTTTCGGATTACTGCTGTATTCATGGGTCATACTGTATTCCCCCTTAATTATTGCACACGTCATTTGTAGTATAATTCATATCGCTTTGTTCCTACAGTGCTGTTCTGATGGTCTGAGTGTACAAATCACTAACGGTGGATGCTGTATTCTTGGGTCTTACAGCATTCCCCCTCAATTACTGAGTAAAAGCATTAAAAACTTACAGGGAGTCAGGCTGTAGCAATCCCAATTCATGTCGAAGCATGTGGAATTTTGCTGTGTCGAGAGGCTTGGTGAAGATGTCGGCTAACTGGATATCTGTATGGACCTTTTCGAGCCGGACATCCTTGTTCTCAACATGATTCTTAATAAAGTGATGCTTCATATTGATATGCTTAGTACGCGAGTGCAATACAGGATTTTGCGTTATTGCAATTGCACTCGTGCTATCGCACATTATCGGCATTTCTTTGGCTTCAATTCCATAATCTGACAGCTATTGTTGCATCAAAAGGGTCTGCATACAGCAACTACCAGAAGCATAGTATTTTGATTCAGCCGTGGAAAGCGAGTTTGCCAATTATTTCTTGCTAAACCAAGACACAAGTCTAGGTCCAAGAAAGTGATAAGTACCGCTTGTACTCTTCCTATCTAGCTTGCAACCTCCGAGATCCGAGTCGCTGTAGCCAACTAAATCGAATCCGCCTTCTTTAGGATACCATAGTCCTACATCAACTATTCATTTGATGTATTTCTAGACTCATTTAGCTGTTGTGAAGTGTGATTCTTTAGGTGGTACTTGATATCACGCACACACTCCCACAACAAACTGGATATCAGGCCTGCTAGCCGTTAGGTACAGGAGTGAGACAATAAGCTTCCTGTAGAGTGATTGATCAACCGGCTTTCCAGCTTCATCAGCACTAATTTGCACAGAAGTGCTCCTGGGGCTTGACGATGATTTGAAAGTATTCATTCCAAACTTGTTGAGAAGCTCATTGCTGTATTTTTTCTGGTTGATGAATATCCCTGTAGGCAACTGCTTTACCTGCAAGCCTAGGAAATAACTAAGTTCTCCCATCATGCTCATTTCAAATTTACTTTGCATGAGATGAGAGAACCTTTGACACAAAGCAAGGTTAGTTGAACCAAATATTATATCATCTACATAGATTTGAACCATCAGGAGGTCATCACCTTCCTGTATTTTGAACAAGGTCTTGTCCACAGCACCTTTCTCAAATCCATTATCAGTTAGATACTGGGACAGGGTCTCATACCATGCTCTAAGGGCTTGTTTAAGTCCATACAACACTTTCCTTAGCCTGTATACTAAGTCTCCGCCTTCTGTGTTGACAAACCCTGATGGTTGTTCAACATATACTTCTTCGGCAAGGTCTCCATTTAGGAATGCACTCTTGACGTCCATTTGGTATACAATGAAGCTCTTATGGGCAGCAAAGGCTAAATATATCCTAATAGCTTCTAGTCTGGCTACAGGGGCAAATGTTTCATCGTAGTCTATGCCTTCTTCCTGTCAGTAGCCTTGGGTGACTAGTCGGGATTTATTCCTGATAATGAGTCCATTTGTATCCTTCTTATTTCTAAATACCCATTTGGTTCCAATTACGGATTAATGAGTGGGTCTGCGTACAAGATACCATACGTTGTTTCTTTCGAAACCGTTAAGCTCTTCTTCCATAGATGTAATCCAATGAGAGTTTTTGAGAGCTTCTTTGGTAGAAACAGGTTCGGATTGGGCTAAGAATACAGCAATAGTGAACATATTAAGTCTTCTAAGCTCGGATTGAGATTTCCATTCAGGAAGAGATATCTCAGTATCGGGTTCTTCTTGTACACATAGTACATTTCCTTGTGTAGTCTGTATTCTCCTACGGGTAGAAACACCAGCATCGATATTTCCTATGATCAACTCTTGTGGGTGATCTCTCAACCATCTTCTGTCGGGTTCTAATACGGGGTCCCGTACTGTATCATGAGTTGCTGTAGTTTCAGCTTTAGCTGGTACAGCATCGGCTTCATCTACTTCAGTTCTGACAGCTGCGGGGTTGATTTCTAGGCCAACGTCAGGCTCTATAGGAGTTGGTGGATCTATGATGGAAAGTTGTTGATTGTTCTGAGTAATATCCTCTACTCCTGTAGCATCGTGGTGAGGTTCGTCGAACACTACATGAATTGATTCCTCAATTGTTAGCTTCCATTTATTAAAGATCCTGTAAGCTTTGCTAACAGAGGAATATCCTACAAATATCCCTTCATTCGATTTCTCATCAAAAGTTCTAAGTTGATCCTTCCCGTTGTTCAACACATAACACATGCATCCAAATATATGAAAGTACGAAACTAATGGAGTTTTGTTGTTCCATACCTCATATGCTATTTTGTTGTGGTGCTTGTTGATGATACATCGGTTTTGTGTGTAGCACGCTGTATTGGTGGCTTCGCCCCAGAAATGCTGTGGCAACTTTCTTGCAGCAATCATTGTCCTTGTTGCTTCTTTCAGCGTCCTGTTCTTTCGCTCGGAAACACCATTTTGTTGAGGTGTTCGGGCAGCTGAGTATTCATGATGTATCCCATTTTCCAAACAGTATTGCTCTATAAAGCGGTTAGTGAATTCTGTACCTCTGTCGGGACGAATGGACACGATACTCAACCCCTTTTCATTTTGAAGCTTTCTCAGGTGCTCGGGTAGCTTTGATGTTGTTTCCTTCTTCTTTCTAAGAAAGATTTTCCAAGCATATCTGGAAAAGTCATCAATAATAATGAGACAGTATTTCTTACTTCCCAAACTTACCGGGCCTACAGGACCGTAGAGATCCATATGTAGCATTTCCAAAACTCTGTGGGTGGAAAGGTAGGATTTGCTTTTCAGAGTGGACTTGATTTGCTTTCCTTTTTGATAGGGTCCACATATGCTGTCTTTTTGGAATGAAACGTTTCGCAATCCTCTAACCATTCCTTGTATGGAGAGTTTGTTGATAGTCTTGAAGTTGACGTGTAACATCCTCTTGTGCCATAGACAACTTAGATCTGCAGTGCCTTTGGCAACAAAGCAAGGAATTGTGGAGCTCGTAGGCATCCAGTCAGCAATATACATATTACCTGATCTGCTTCCTGTGAGCACAACCTCTTTGGTTAGGATGTTCTTGACTCTACAGTGATCTATATAGAACTTCACCGAGAGCTGTTTGTCACAGAACTGGCTAATACTAAGTAGATTGTACTGTAAGCCTTCAACATAAGCTACATCAGTGACTTTGAATTTTCCTACAAGTAGGGTTCCCTTCCCTCTTGTTCTTCCTTTAGATTTATCACCGAAGCGTAATTTTGGACCGCGACCTTCTACGAAATCTGATAGCTTGCTTTTATCTCCTGTCATGTGCCGGGAACATCTGCGGTCGAAGTACCATATGTCCTTCTCCAAAATGTCCTGTATGCAAACAAATTAGGTAGATTTAGGTTCCCTTTGATTGTTGGGTCCATGGATGTTAGTGCCTTTAGGTACCCAGATTTTCCTGACAACAATAAGTTTACTGTAGGATGGTTTAGGTCCGTAGTTGCGATTTCTACGTGGGGCATGTATGTAGTTTCTATAACCATGATAATTATTATGCATGTAAAATTCAGGGTTATTATAAGTCCAGTACAAATGCCGTCTTGGAGGTGGAGCCATTTTCTTCGGCCTAACAGCTTGCCTTCTGGGTCTCCAGTTGGATTCCCAATGCTGTTATTGATACTGTGGAAACTTGCTATCGCGAGGAATAACGGGGCTCCTGTATCCAATACATAGGCGTGCTATACTGAAAGTACTGCCGTGCGGGCCTTTGATATTTGGATACAGCCTTCCTTCTGAACGGCTGTTGGATCTGTTGATATGCTCGGGGAGCATGCTGTTGGATGCACCTTATAGGTCTGAATAGCTGAGGATTCCATTGTCTGGAATATAACTGAGGAGGCGGAATGGCAGCCTTTGCTGTTCGCGGTGCAACGGGTTCCTTCACAGGACTCGAAACTTCTTCCGATACAGGAATGGGTTCCACACCCCTGACGAACCAGTACTAGTTTTTCCTTTGTTGTAAAATGAGCTGTATCCTAAGACACTTTTATCATGAGCATTTTGCCCAGTGCTTAGAATTTTTCCATTCTTTTAGATGATTTCTCGAAAGATTTCATAACGGTCTCAAGTTCTCCTTCTCGGTTTTCGAGAGTTTTTACTTTGGCTTGAAGCAGAACAAAATCATTTGTATTGCTTTCACTATGAGATTTAGTCTGACTTAGTTCATGATCAAGTCGTTGATTGCTCTCCATGAGTTTTTCATACTCGACTTTGCTGTTTTCACAATCAACAGACACATTTTCATAGTATACTTTCAGCAAGTCGTTTTCTTCTTTCAGCTCTAAGTTAGAAAGTTGGAGCTGCATATTTTCATTTTCAGTGTCTCATGGGCCATTTGAATGTTCTTAAACTCATTCATCATGTTTGCAAAAGTATGAGATGCATTGGAAGGAATAGCTGAGTTTGAGCTTACCTCGTCATCGCTATCTTCATCTTCTGGAATGTCCTTGGACATAAAGCACATATAGGCTTTATCTTCGAAATTATCATAAGATGAATCACTGTCAGTGACTACCTGAAGACATTCTTCGGATTTAGATGGTGCAGGGGAGGCTTCTAATTCACCAATCAGGGCCTTGAGCTTGTTTTTCCAAGCACGTCTTCTTTCATCTTTTTCTTGTTGCTCGGCTTTCGACAACCTTTGAACTTTGGGATGAGGACATTTATTTGCATAATGTCCTGGTTTCCTGCAATTATAACACAGGTTAGCGTCACCAGAGGAAGTTTCAGTACTTACCTTGTGAATAGGCTTGGGCCTGTAGGGAGTCTTTCCCGACTGCTTGATAAACTTCTTGAACTTATGCATGAGGAGCGCCATTTCGTCTTACAACAAGATGTCGTCATCACTGTCAGCATTCTTATGAATGGGCTTTGATGAGCTCGGCATGCTGTGTCTTCGGTTCGATACAGCGGGTAAGGCTGTAGTCCTGGCGGGAGATTCTTCAGCTTTTTCTCTCCTGTCTATATCGTACTCAAATGGTTTGAGGTCAGAAAAGAGATCAAAAGTAGATATTTCATTAAGATTGCATGACACATGCATAGTTGTGGTCTTAATGTCCCATCAGGCGGGGAGAGATCTGCAAATTTTTAGGTTTTTCTCCTTTTGGGTGTAAATTTTGCTCAACGCTTCAAGTTCACCAACAATACCAGTGAATCTGAGGTCAAGTTCCTCAAATGTTTCAGTTGGTTTCATTTCAAAAGATTCAAATTGTTGACTTAATTTTGAAATCTTATTTTCTTTTGAGAGCTTAGTTCCCTCACAAATTAACTTGAGTTTATCCCAGATATTCTTGGCTGATTTACAGCTCTTTACCTTCGAGAACGTGCCTTTGTCAAGAGTGACAAATAGCGCATTCTTCACAACATTGTCGAGGTTGGCGTGCTTTCTATCATCAGAAGTCCATTGTTCGAACTCTTTCTCGAGCATCTCTGCATGATCCTTGCCTTCATCCTTGGGGCCGGATTTACCTTCATGATCTTTATGGGGCCATCCTATATAACAAAAATCATCTCTTCGTGCATCGCTGCAAGATGAGCCTCCATCCTAATTCTCCAATCGTCAAACTCGTTAATAGGAAACATAGGAACTTTATTGATCATTGATGTATCCATATCAGAATATATGAAAGAAAAAGATTGTTTTACAAAATAAGTGATTTTTGGATCTGATTTGGTTAAAAATACGACTGCTTCTTTTTAGAACCAACCGCTCTGATACCACTTATTGGCCACTAATTATACAGAATACAGTTTGAAAATGTTTTAAACAACAAACTGTATGATATTCAAATCTGAGTACGTAGCGGAAGTCTTGTTAAATAAGTTGCTGTAAATACAGCAACTAGATATAAGGTGTATACTTAAAATAATCACAGATATTAAAACAGTAAATGCAGAAGGTAAATGACACAGTAATTAAAGTGGTTCGAGGTAAACCCCTCTACGTCCACTGATCCTCCACACAGGAGTTAAAAATGTTTATTATAAATACTACGTACACAACTACGTATTTATAATCAAACCTATCAATGTATCGTTCACACATACTGATACAATGATCGAAGCTTTCAACCGTTCACACAAATTGGTTTAGGCTTTCACTTGACTAACTTCTTCACACACAGTTTCGAAGCTTTGTCTCTTTAATGCAAGTCCGTCACACACAGTTCGGGAAAAGCAATGCTTTCTCAGTCCACACAGGGCTGATGGATTTGTTCAATGATAGAACGATTGTTTGAACAACAGCTTTACTTTCTTGAGCTTGAGCTGATGATGTGTTGTTCAAGGTTGAGCACTTAGATATTTCTTCTCTCGGAATATGCACTATACTTGAAGAAATATGTTTGCTCTGAATATTCGTGTAAGTTCTTTGCGTTGATGTTGGTTGGTTTCTATGTATTAGTGATCTTCAAACTCTTGAGGATATATATAGCCTTCATAATAGATCCGTTGAGAAAGATCCGTTAAGCAAAAGTCTGTTACAACTGGATGGTTGACTTGTATAGACCAAGATCCGGATTTTGCGTTGTTTGAAGATCTCTGTCGGTTTTAGTATTTAAATACTTTATCCTTTCAGTATTTAAATACTTCTTATCAAACGGGACTTGACTTTAGCGAATAACAGAGATTCCTTTTCCAAACGGTCTTCAGTCCTGTTTCGATATGAATGCTGTATCCAATTATGCTGTAGGCATATTGGAGTAGTTCGATACTATATGGAAAGATGTTGTATTCAGGACAACTTCCATAGTTGGCGTTTACTTAGACTTTGTTGCTGTATCTTGGCAACACGAAGGCTCGCTGTATGCTGGCGCTATGAAAAAGTCTTCGATACAGAGTCAACAACTTTGATCTTCTTTTCGATACAGCTGCTTGCTGTATGCTGGATTGGCACATTGTCCAAACACTCTATCAAAACTTTTGATACATGGATTGTTTATCCCAACAACTTAGGTTACTCAAACTACTCAATAGGTTCGTCCTAATCGGTTACTCGTACTCTATTCGTGTTACTCTAATCTAGGTGACTCAAAATTTTCAATTGATTCGAATATAGGTTACTCGAATTTCGGTTTTTTTGTTTAGTTACTCGAATTTTGTTTTTTCTTGTCTAGTTTACCTGGATTACTAAATCGGTTCATGTTACTCGAATCTAGGTTACTCGATTCACTTAGTTTACTCGAATTACTGAATAAGTTCGTCTTCATCTGTTACTCGTACTTTATTCGTGTTACTCGAATCTAGGTGACTCGATTTTTAATTTGGCATTATTGAAAATGGAGAAATTATTGAAAGAGCACCCATCATATTTTGATAATTGTGGTAAATAATAGCAACCATCCTACACCAGCATCCTAAAGCGGCATCTGACGAGGGTGAAGCTACAACCTTTGATCGTTCCTCTCTACGACATTAGACTTTATTTGGCTACAATGTTTTTGTTGTAGGAATTTTACTAGGAAAAGCAACTTATACTTCCAACATTATAAGACTTCGTAGAACACTTCGAGCATTAAACCATTGTAAGTAAAGAAATATAATACTCATAAAGTATTTACGGCTTTTGAGAGCATTTAATATTGATGGATACAACATTTAATGCAGCCGAAGAGTGAGATGTTCATTGCATTAATGAACGCTAGAAATGTCTGAAGCATTTAATGTCAAATAATATGGGTTACTTTAATTTGAGTTTCAGCAGCCGCCTATCAGAGCAGTCCATATTTCACATACCCATCAATGACTATATTTATAACAGGCAGATTTTCAAGAACTATAAATATCCAATTAAGAGGACTTGAACACATACTTATCTATTTGTCAAAGTGCATACTTCTGAACTTAAAGTATGAACTATCTCTTTGCAAACCTACATCGCTTTCTTACAGTGAAGATAAAAGACAAGTTCTCAACTTGTAAACAACATAATAAAGTGAAGCTCTTCATTGCCCATAGCTGTTACAGTTTAGAAGTTAACCTTGTGTGGCTTAATGAATAAAGTATCTTTCTGACCTGTTGTAACACCCCCAACCCGTTCAGGAATATTACAGAGCTGCAGACCCACTTTAAAAGGATCTACTTGGCTAGAATACCAAACAAGACATCAAATTTCATGTCAGCATGACTGAATACTAAATCAGTAGACCTTTTTGGTCATTCATCGGTAACATAAACTTAAACTTCATGTACATCTCTATTACAAAACTCATACCCGCACAGGGTCAAAATATAACACTCCCATAAGACGGGAGAACATTACAGCGGAAATAATAATGCAATTCGACCAACAAATCCCAATACTGGCCCTCATGTGATTAGTATCATTTGTCTTCTATCATCTTTCGTACTGATCCCGTGTTTTGCTCCTCAAGAATCTGCACGTACCTGGATGCAATACAGACATCCACCCCTCGATTACTCGGGGGTTAGCAAAATTCCAATATTTTGCTAGTGCAAGTACAAAGTGTAAATACGAGCCATACACAACATATTTCGAAAATATAATAATCGAGAATAGCCAAACAGTTAATGTAATAATAAACTTCCCGAGAAAATTCACTTGAGTAAAATAGTTCGAAATCATGAAAGGTAGGAACGAAACTAATATATATTTTTCAAAATATTTTAAGATCTCGGGAGTTATGGAAACACTTGAGTTCGAAGGACCTTCAACTCATCGAAAACCACTTAGGGACACCGCCCCAAGGATTATTTACAAAATGCAATTCAGATCACGAAACACAGGGTCCACGACCCAATCGTCCATATCAATTTTATGCCCAAAGGTTATTCTCATCCCATGCTAACAAGCATGAACCTCGGAGCTTCTTCGTGCATACTCGAGTGGATAAACCAATGGTAAATAACAGAGTCTCACATCAATATGACAACCGACACGCAAACAACTCAAAGATTAGGATTCCACAATGGACATATAGCATACACTTATAGTTATCCTGGCATCGGGCTAACAAGCACGAACCTCAGAGTCTCGCAACGACATACCCGGTTTGGATAACCCATGACGAGTATGTAACATGACCAAAAATACGCCCATAAATTATCCCGGCATCGTGCTAGCAAGCATGAACGTCGGAGTCTCCTCGATACATACCCGGTTTGGATAACCCTATGGTAAAACTCGACCCGTACTAACATGGATGGATCCCAGAGGTCTCAACGAATCCTACCCGGTAGAACATCACTTACAAATGATCACGCACCACGAGGACATATACTTCTCGAAAAATACCGAATAATACTGCCTCCTTACAAAGGGGTCAATAAACATTACAAACACAACATTTGCGAACTCATCAAAAGAATACAGTAGGACTGTCCCAGTCCAGTAGCTTCTGGACTGTCCCGAACTACCAGTTAGCGTGCGCTACTCTCCCCGTAGCGTACGCTAACTGCTGAACCTTAGCGCGTGCTATAGAACTGCATAGCGTGCGCAGTCGAACTCCCAGTCGAATGCAGTAGCTTCTGGACTGTCTCGGCCTATCCAGGTAACATGCGCTACGTGCCACAATAACATTCTCTACCACCAAGTATTGGCGCGTGCTACACTATTACAATTAGCGTGCTCTATGCCTACTATAAAGGCAGCAGGACAGTTCCAAAAATTCAACAAAACACGGTACATCATACCGTACACAACATAGGGAAAATTCCCAAATAATCATCAACAGAACAAAATAAACGGTACAACTGACAATTAATTTAAAGTAATCAGAAACGAAAATCTTGGGTATCACATTCTACCCTCCTTAAAAAGAAGGTTCGTCCTCGAAACTTAAAACACGAAAGCAAGGCAACAACATAGCACCAACTGACAGATAACATCTCTCAAGGATTTCAAAGAGTCTATCCGGATATCGGTGTTGAAGTCTGGGTATCAGATGAATCAGCAACTAACTCGCAAACTAGATTCTGTGCCCCTCGAGCCTATACTTGTAACACGTTACTGGCGGGAAAGGACAATGTGCACGAACATGACCCGACACATTACTGTTGAAACATCTCCTGGCCTTACCAGGAGTCTAAGTTGATGACTTAGAACTCTCAGTTCCACTCGTCGAGCGATGGAGCTTCACGGCAGAAAGACCAAGGTGTTGTAGTTCAGAAACTACAACTCCTTAACTGATAGGAAAATCATTAACAATCTTTGCTTTTTCGACTCGGGCATATGATCAGTCGATGTTGAGGCTCTTTCATAGGCTAATGCTCTATTCTCATATTCTCTCAACGTAGTACAAGTGAATCCTGCCATATACTGTCGAATCTCCAGCTTCATTCGCATGCAAAGTGACAGATCTTATCTTCCTCTTTACTCACATGTTCCCGCACATAGCTGAGTTGTTTGCTATAATTGATGATAGCTTGAGACACCGGTACATCTAGCGGTTTGGCCAAATAAAAATCACGAATTCTCTGCTCTCTAATCAGTTCCGTACAAAACTCGGCTTCCATTAATTCATGGAATTCCGTCTACGTGACAACACGAACCTGAGGCTTAACAGCCTCCCACCAGTTAGCAGCATCTCTGTCAAGGAGTTACTGAGCGATAGGTACTTCCCGTTCTTCGGGACAATCAACTGTCTCGAATATATTTCCTAATTGGAAAAGCCAACCATCCCAGCCTAATCCATTTGAGACACCAGCAAAACGAGGGAGATTCATATGAACCACTTCTCATAGCCATTGGTTTGCACCGACATTCTGGGTCACATATGTGTTACGTTGCCTGGGTCAACTGAGTCATCTATGTAGCTACCTGTTGCAATGTAATAGCTGCACCAATGCCAATGTCATTCTCGACAATATTCTCTTAGTCCCGCATCCGATCTCCATGACCACCTGTAGCACGGTCACAACCACGACCTCTACCTCTTGGCATACTGAGCAGACACCCATCAAAACGATGAAACACAACATCGCAAAATAATATATTCGTGCCAACTCAGCACAACATATCAACATAAGGCATCAAATAGCAACACGATAAAAATATCCACTCTGGATAAATACACAAATACAAAAATTTCAATAACAATAAATGAAACTTACTATCATAACTAACGAATTACACATCCGTATCAACAGAAATTTTAACGACCACTATCGTTACAATCACAGCCATAATATACTACACATGGTAGCCATTCATTTTAACATTCTTTTTAAAACTCCTCAAGGTATCCACTTAAATAGTGTCATTTGAAAATATTTGAATATGTATGTTTGTTTGAAAAAAATATATTTTGAAAGTACTTTTGGTACCTCGGGCTGTTTTATAAATACTAGAAACACAGTTTACAACCGTTTATTTTGAAAACCTTTGCAAAACCATAACTTGGAACAACAAGTTTCCTCGAAATCGACATCATCAAGATGACCATGTCATCACTTATCATCATGTCAAATAACAACACATAAGGTAACCACATGTTACTATGCAACATTCATAATAATAACAATGCACAAGGTATCACATGGCCATGGCTCTTAGCATCGAACCTCGAAGGTTACACTGAAGCGTTTCCAATTAGACAAACCATTCATATTAGTACTAATCACTTCTTCAACTAACAATCTCATCCGGATAACATTATATAAGCTACAAATAGATCAAACCATGCAATCATAACATTCAGGTATACAACCATAATTCTCCAACGAGAATGGTAACACGACAATAATTCAAACCACTCGGCCTCACAAGCAATCGCTTTAGTTTAATCTCTAGTCTCTAACTCTTAAGCGATAATTCCATGTTACACACACATAACATCTTAACATGCGCTAAGTAACTCAATTCAGTCCAGGTTCGTTAATGCGCGCTAACGATAAGATTAGCGTGCGTTAACTGGTTCAGTACCGAAAATTTTTCCAATCCGAAATTAAAGTTTGATTCGAGTAAGATTTTTCATCTTTCACTATTTATTTTTGAAAGTAAAAATCACGTTTTTAGTTTGGAATATAGAAATTTTATGGTGCAAAAGAATTTTAAAATCATGTACTCAAATTATTTGAAAATAAGAATGATACGTTTAAATATCATTTCCAAAAATATTTCCAACGCGATAAAAAAAATCAACGACGATAACGAATTACAAAATGTCCAAAATACTTCAAAACACATTTTTCAAATACCTTCGTAAGGTTTCATTCGAGAATACACGACCGGCTCGCCAAATCCAAACAATTTTTAAAAATCCACACGAAACCGCCGCTTGACCATGTCGTCAAAACTTTTTGAACTTTTAATTTCCCAAAATCATACTCAAGTCTATGAAATTTTTCAGAAAAGCGTTTTCAAATACGCACGCAGCAGACATGATCGCCAACGAAAACACATTTGTAGCAAATAACAACAATTTGTCAAACACAACCAGTTCTCAAACATATGCCTATACACAATTCAAGATTATCAATTCATCAACACAACCCATGAGTACTATATTCAAATACACGTCAACACCATCTATATGAGTTTCTCAACAAACTCTACCGTCGGTATATATCTTGGAACACATCAATGTTCAAGGTTTCGTATTCACTCTACACCACTTGGTGTCCGATCTATCAATATCCAGTTCATTACACACATAATATGCCACAAGTATCAAATACGAATTCCATCTCCATGACACGCATATAAACAGAGTCATGAAAGAAAGATAATACACAGAAAATAGGAGACTTACATCCACATGTCGCACTAAGATGATAACAACCGATAACTCAGACGATGCGTCGCGACACAATTCAGTCAGACAAAATTCGACAAGACAAGACTCAACAATACTCGACTTGACCCAACAACCTAGGTCTCCACAACCTAAGCTCTGATACCATATTCTGTAACACCCCAACCCGTTTGGGAATATTACAGCGCCGCAGACCCTCTTTAAAAAGATCTACTAGGCTAGAATACCTAACAAGACATCAAATCTCATGTCAGCATGGCTGAATACTAAATCAGTAGATCGTTTTGGTCTTTCATCGATAACATACAACTTAAACTTCATGTACATCTATATTACAAAACTCATACCCGCACAGGGGAAAAAATACAACAACACTCCCATTAGACGCGAAAACATTACAGCAGAAAGAATAATACAATTCGACCAACAAGTCCCAATACTGGCCTTCATGTGATTAGTATCATTTGTCTTCCATCATCACTCATACCGATCCCATGTTTTGCTCCTCAAGAACCTGCACGTACCTGAATGCAATACAGATATCCACCCCCGATTACTCGAGGGTTAGCAAAATTCCACTATTTTGGTAGTGCAAGTATAAAGTGCAAATACGAGCCATACACAACATATTTCGAAAATATAATAATTGAGAATAACCAACCAGTTAATGTAATAATAAACTTCCCGAGATAATTCACTTGAGTAAAACAGTTCGAAATCATGAAAGGTAGGAACGAAACCAATATACATTTTTCAAAATATTTTGAGATCTCAGGAGTTATGGAAACACTTGAGTTCGAAGGACCTTCAACTCATCGAAAAGCACTTAGGGACACCGCCCCAAGGATTATTTCCAAAATGCAATTCAGATCACGAAACACGGGGTCCACGAGCCAATCGTCCATGTCAATTATACGCCTAAAGGTTATTCTCGTCCCATGCTAACAAGCATGAACCTCAGAGCTTCTTCGTGCATACCCGAGTGAATAAACCAATGGTAAATAACAGAGTCTCACATTAATATGACAACCGTCACGCAAACAACTTAAAGATTAGGATTCCACAACAGACATATAACATACACTCATAGTTATCCTGGCATCGGGATAACAAGCACGAACCTTGGAGTCTCGCGACGACATATCTGGTTTAGATAACCCATGATGAGTATGTAACATGTCCAAAAATATGCCTATAAATTACCCTGGCGTCGTGCTAACAAGCATGAACCTCGGAGTCTCCTCAAGACATACCCGATTTGATAACTCTATGGTAAAACTCGACCCGTACTTATAAGGTTAGATCCCAGAGGTCTCAACAAACCCTACCCGGTAGAACATCACTTACAAATGATCACGTACCACGAGGAGATATACTTCTCGAACAATACCGAATAATACTGGCTCCTTACAAATGGGTCAATAAACATTACAAACACAACATTTACGCACTCATCAAAAGAATACACATTCGAGCATACAACCCTTAACAAGGGAAGAGGGCTTTTATAATCACATAGCACGAAGGCAATATATTCCAATTCGCAGCCACAATACACATATACGTAAAACTCATCTATTCGCAAAGCACTCGAGCATTTTGAAACAAAGCCGTTAATGGGACTATATAAATCCTCTTGAAAGTTCGTTATGAGTAATCCAGGTCAACACACATAGTCTATTATCAATTATTACATCAACAAAACACCAAATATATGGGCAAGATAACTTGCCTCGATAATCGATACTGAAAACTCCGACCAATACGGCTCGACCGAAAAACCTCGAACACCTACAACTTCTGCAAGACATAATGAAACACGATCACAATGAGGATAAAGACCAATAACAATGGAAATCTCCTCAAACCAATGAAGGAAAACTCATATGAACATTTAATCGAACATTAAATTTTCACAGTTCCTCAAGAACACTAAAATCATCAATCGGGTCGAACGAATCGAAGATATGGATATACAATCCATAGAACATATTTAACAACATCATTTAACACCAATCGATTCATCAAAATCGGATTGAATATGCAATGAAGAACAAATCTCCAAAAAGTTAACTTCAGGGAAATCAAGAAAAATACCGCGATCCGACGAAGAAGAATGGGTTAGACGATGTTATAATCACCTAGGATGCTCCAAAACACCTTTGATTTGAATAAAATCAGCTAAGATTACGAACCCTAGTCGCCCTTGACTCACACCCGCGGAGAGAATAGGATAGAAGGTAAAATGAGAGAACATGACTGCTGTCCAGTTTATATACTGGACAATTTAGCATGCGCTAATCACCAAGTATGAGCGTGCGCTATCAAAGCAACGTTCTGCCCAAAAGCACAGTTAGCTTGCGCTAATTGCAAGGGTTAGTGTGCGCTATCGGGACCTGCAGTCCCAGTCTATTAGTTTCTAGACTGCCCCGAACTACCAGTTAGCGTGCGCTAACTGTTGAACCTTAGCGCGCGCTATAGAGCTGCATGGTGTGCACTACCGAACTCCCAGTCGAGTGCATTAGCTTCTGGATTGTCTCGGCCTATCCAGGTAGCATGCGCTACGTGCCACAATTGTAATACCCAGATAATTATTGTGTATTTTACCTGTAATCAAAACTTGTAGCATTTGATTATGTGGTATTAATAATCAAAGTGTGATTTCCCGTATTCGTATTCCTACGTTCATGAGTTTCCAATACATGCATGCATGCATCAGCACGTCATAACGTACGCTTGTTGTTGAGCATAACATACGTTAAAAGCTGCATATAACGTACACTATAATCGAAGCATAACGTACGTAAGCAGCAGTCAAAGGCAGATCAGATAAGGTTGGCGTGTGGAGCCAGGAGGAGATAGTGTTGGATTTTCCCCGCGTGAACCTAAATAGCTTTTTGATAAAGAAATTCAAGGAGGCATAGCGTATGTTAAAGGAGTATAATAACGTACGCTACACAGAGCATATTACATACGTAAAGGTGATGGTTAACGTACACGAATGATGTCAGAAAATGAGATAGTGAGCTACCGATGAATGTTAATGCACGTAAGGATTTGCACATAACATATGTTAAGGTTATTGTAATATCCGTGTACTTTATTTATTAATATATATTTTTTTGTTGTTGACATTTTCGAGTGAGCAATTGGGTTGCTTTGTCTTTCCTTGATGTACTTTTTGATGTTTGGAATTGCGTGTATATTAGAGTGAACTGGCTTGTTTATTCTAGCATTATATAGTCTTGTATCTTCCGGGACGTGTTCGTTCGGACAGGACATTACGAAGGTAATGCTGAAGAGTAGTAGTTAACGCACGCCATGCTGCTAGCGCACGCTAATCGTGCGATTGTAGCACACGCTAATGTTCTCCTAACGCATGCTAATTAGATTGGTCAGGGCAGTCTGGAATTGGGCTGGAAATTTAGGAATCTTGGACCAGAACAGGTAGCGCACGCTACCAGTATGCCAGCGCACGCTATTGGGATTGGGCAGAAAATTTTGGACCGCCATTATAGACAAGTAGCGCACGCTATGCTTACCCCTTAGCGTGCACTAAATCCACCCACTATATAGGACTGCATGACTTAAATCCCGTCATTTTCAACCTTCTCTCCTTTCTTCTCCAGCGACATGCGATCTAGGGTTTAAGGGAGTGCAGTTCTCCACCTGATAGCACCATCCATCCACGTTTTGAAGTTCCTAACGTGGAGTTATCAGCATCTTAACATCTTTTATCGCCCGGATTGAGGTAATTCATGCTAAACTCTAGTTTTGGGATTTTTGTTTTTTCTTGCGACTTCATCATTTAGGGTCCGTGATTAACCTTGGTTTGTGTTGGATTAGGATGATATAACCATAATCCCTTGTTCTTGTTGAAGTTTATGGGTTAAATTCTGAGTCTTCATTCGTAGTCTAAGCATGACCCATGTTGTCCGCATGGTGTTCGATTGATTATCCTTAAGGATAAAACTTAGGGTGATTCTTTCATTTCCGTCGTATTGTGTTTGATATGGTCTTGTGTTGTGCTAGGATCATATCATTGAAGAAAGTCAGACCACAGGTTCCTCAGTTCATTGTTTCTTGTGTTCTTCCAACTAAGGTAAGTACTTCGATTATGTTTAATGTACTTCGTGTGAATATGTGAAAATATAATTTTGTGAAAAGCGGTAATTTCAGAAAATATGGTTTGTGCCATGTGGTTATTGAGTATGTGTGAACCGAGTTAAAACCAGTGAGGGTCCCATGGGATCCATTAGACTGCGAGTATCTGCGGATCACTCGGTGGGGTTGTACAACCAGAGAGGGCCTAACGAGGACTCACTGGGGTGTGTATCTCGCATGAGGTATAGGGACAGTACAACTCGAGAGGTTGTTTTGTGATGATGATTATGGTATGATATTCCGGAATATTTGTGATGGCACTATGATTCCTGTTGTTTATTCATCTGTTGTACATATTCTAGAATCATTGTACTTGCACCGGTTGGTTGCTGACCCCTTTAGGGTGAATACTTGTTCTGTATTCAGGTACAGGTCCAGAAGGCGATACGGCACAGGACATGCACGAGCTTGATGGTCAGCGTTGATTTCATGTGTCATTTTCGAGTTGTAGTTGTTTTGTTTGAGAAGAATTGTGATTTGTTTTGTACTCGTGCGAGTACAGTCATGTAATATGTATTTGGTATGCTATGCGGTCGTTTGATAATGATGTTGTACCAGTCATAGCCCTCGGAACAATGTGTCGTTTGTAGTGGTGTTGAGTTGTTTTAAAGTGATTGTTGTTAACATCTCATGTATTTGTGGGTGTGAACTGTTAATGTGGTTTTATGTCGGTCTAAGCCTAGTAGGTTCTCCAACAAGAATCTACGGCGCTGTAATATCTCCGTATACCATGAGGGGTGTTATAGATTTTGGTATCGGATCCTAGGTTTATGGACACCTAGGCTGTTGGTGTTTTTGGGTCTGTTAAAGTTGAGTCAGTCATCTGTTTCCGACATCACTAGCTGCTGCCATCTCGGGCTGTCTGTGCCGGAAGTCCCTTCGGATGATAGTCATTCCCTATCATAGAGAGTAATTATTAATGTAATTGTGTAACCCATTGCTGTAATTATCCCCTTACTAAAATGTTTGTTTCTTCAGTATGTTGCGAGGTAGAGCTAATCGTCAATGCGGTCGAGGTCGTGGTAGAGGAGTGGTGCCCGAACCAGAGATGTCCGTATCTGATTTGGCATCTCATTCTGTGACTAATCCAGGCCCAAACCTTTCAGGAGGTATGGGTGCGAGTGCAGAAGCGGAGATACCTAATGTGTTTCAACTGCATCAACTGGCCCAAGTGGTGCAGAATATTCATACTAGTAAGACCACTGAAGATCGATGGCTGCAAGAGGTCATGAAGATGAATCCTTACATATTCAATGGTTCCGGTGATGCGAACAACTGGGATCATTGGTTCGTTGAACTGGAGAAGATATTTGATGGTATTGGCTGCCCTGAAGCCAAGAAGGTCCCAATTGCTCAGTACATAATAGTTGATGATGCTTCTGATTGGTGATGAGCCGTTAAACCTAAGGATCGTGTTGCCACTTGGGAAGAATTAAAATATTTAATGGAAGCACAGTATTGCTCGGCACCTGTACGGTTATCCAGAGTTAGTGAATTCTTCAAATCTTAACCCGATGATGTTTCTATTTCTGAGGCAATCAAGACGTTCAACAAACAACTAGTATATGTTCAAGATCAAGTTCGGGATGAGATGGCTAAAATACTTCATTTTGATGCTAGAATGAAACCTGAAGTTCGGAAGTATATGGCTGGTCTTAGGTGTGCTACGTTGATGGAATATCAAGATAGAGCGCTTGCGTATGAAATGGTGACAGTACCGGTACAGACAATTCTTAGTTCGAAGAAGCCGAAGTTTTCTGGCAGTTTTCGAAGAAGCGGATTGCGTAGGCCTCAACCTTCTGTGTTGTCTTCCGTTGGTTCACCTCAGCCCAGTGGAGGAGTGCAGAAAGTTTGTTTTAATTGTGGGAAACCAGGGATATCAGTTCTTGGTGTTCATTTTGCCCCGTCGATTGTTTTAACTGTGGGAAGCAGGGACATCGAGCGTCATACTGTGAGACCGCGAGTAGAGTCGTTGCTGGTCAGTCTCCTATTCCAACAGTCACAGTTGCAGGTCAACCAACTCCGAGTATCGGGCGTGGCAGCGGTAGAGGAAGAGCCGAGCGTAAAGATACCCCAAGCACTGGGTCAGCTGCACCTCGACTGTATGCGATGAGACGGACTGATGATGTTGGGGCTGCGACTATGTCAGGTATTGTTTATATTTGTATGCACCCAGTAGATGTATTGTTTGATTTTGTGGCTACTCATTCCTTTATATTGTTGTCTTATGTACGTCGTTTGGGTCTTAATGGCCTATCTGTGTGTGAACCGGTTACCGTTGGATTGCCGAGTGGGGAAAAGATAGTTGGGGATCAGGAGATTATAAATTGCCCTATAACTATTGATGGCAGAGCTTGGCCGTCCGACTTAATTGTAATTAATATGAAGAGAGAGGATTTGATTCTGGGTGACAATTGGTTAGACCGTCATGGGGCGGTGGTGGATTACCGTTGAAAGATAATTTCGATCATCGCACAGGATGGGACCGAACATGTCTTTGAAGGACAGAAATCAGGCACTTCAGGAAGAATTATTCGAGCCATGAAGGCGATAAAGTTATTGCGACAAGGCTGTATTGGCTATTGGTGTTACTCAATGAAGACATAAACTGTTGAGGTTCAGTTATCCTCTATTCCAGTCGTGAATGAGTTTCCATACGTGTTCCCAGATGATTTACCTGGATTGTCGTCGTATCGTGATGTAGAGTTATTATTGAGCTAGAACCCAATGCAGTACCAATATCTAAAGCACCCTCCAGAATAGCCCCATCGAAAATGAAAGAGTTGAAAAAGCAACTAGGTGATCTGCTGGATAAAGGTTCTATTCGGCCTAGCGCCTCTCCACGGGGCACGCCGGTGTTGTTTGTACGGAAGAAAGATGGATCCTTACAATTATGTATTGACTATCATGAGTTGAACAAACTCACTATCAAGAATAAGTATCCGCCGCCACGGATTGATGATCTATTCGATCAACTACAAGGAGCTACAGATTTCTCAAAGATTGACTTGAGGTCCAGATATTACCAGCTGTGAATTCGGGATTCGGATATTTCAAAAACAGCATTGCGAACGAGGTATGGGCATTATGGATTCGTAGTTATGCCATTTGGTTTGTCTAATGCCCCATCGGTATTCATGCAGCTCATGAATAAGACCTTTATAGAATATCTGGATAAATTCGTAGTGGTGTTTATTGATGATATCTTAATCTATTCTAAGAGTGAAATGAAGCATGCTGAGCATCTAAGAATAGTATTGAGTATTTTGAGGGCTAATAAGCTCTATGCTAAATTCTCTAAGTGCGAGTTTTGGCTGAAAGAAGTTGCTTTTCTTGGCCATATTATATCAGCCAAAGGTTTTCGAGTGGATCCTCAAAAAATTGAAGCAGTTTTAGCGTGGGAACCCCACGGAATGTCAGGGAAGTTTGGAGTTTTCTAGGATTAACTGGCTATTATCGTCGATTTGTCGGGGGTTTCTCGAAAATTGCTCGACCACTCACCCAGCTGCTACAGAAAACTCAGAAGTTTGAATGGAATGACGAGTGTCAGAAGAGTTTCGATGAGTTAAAGAAAAGACTGACAATGTCACCGGTCCTAGCCTTACCACAGGGGACGGAGGGTTTCGTTATTTATAGTGATGCCTCTAAACAAGGATTAGGATGTGTATTGATGCAAAACGAGAGTAGTAGCTTATACATCTCGACAATTAAAGCCATCTGAGATGAATTATTCTACCCATGATCTTGTGTTAGCCACTGTGGTGTCTGCGTTGAATATTTGGAGGCACTATTTGTATGGTCCTTCTTGTCGAGTGTATACAGATCATAAGAGTTTGAAATATATTTTTACTCAGAAGGAGCTTAATATGCATCAACAGCGATGGCTGGAATTGAGCAAAGATTATGATCTTGATATTCTTTACCATCCAGGTAAAGCGAATGCCGTTGCCGATGCTTTGAGTCGCAAGTCAATTGTGTTACAGAGATTGGAATTACTTACCGTCCAACCGAAGCTCAGACAAGAGTTATTTAATTTGGAGATTGAAATTTGGCCCAAAGTAACTCAAGGACAATTACGCCTCCTTGAGGTCACATCCTCCGTGATTGAAGACATTAAGTCCAAACAGTTAGATGATCCTTTGTTTGTACAGCTTCGAGAAGATGTTGTTAGAGGAAAGGCACCTGGATTCATAATATCCGAAGACGATGTTCTTCGATTTTGAGGTAGGATTTGCGTACCGAATCAGGATGATCTTAAGCAAATGATTTTAAACGAAGAATATTCTACTCCGTATTCAATCCATCCGGGTACGATTAAAATGTATAAAAACTCAAAGAAGAATTTTTTGTGGCCGAATATGAAGAAAGACGTAATGGAGTTCGTGTCGAAATGTTTGACTTGTCAGCAATTTAAAGCTGAACAATAAAGACCTGCCGGGAAATTACAACCGTTACCAATTCCAGAATGGAAGTGGGAAGATATCACTATGGATTCTATTGTGGGAATGCCAAGGATGCGAAATGGGATGAATATGATTTGGGTAATCGTTGATCGATTAACCAAATCAGCACATTTTCTGGGCGTTAAAGTGTAGGTCACAAGTCGTCCAGGAATAAGTCTAGAGGGGGGGTGAATAGACTTATTGAAACTCTTAAACTCTTTTCTTCGAAGAGTGAGTTTCTCAGCTGATGGATATGCGAAAATCAGCTGATGACGAAAACAAAACTAGGCAATGGAACAGTCAAGTATGAATGCAACAGTTAAGTGTGATGCTGAAAACTATAAAATACGCAGGCAATTTATAGTGGTCTCAGAGGTGGGGTAATCCTCTACTAATACAATTTCTCCAAACCAGTTGAAGATGAATCAACTATAATTCTCAACCAGTGATAAATATTACAGTGATTCTTTTACTTAGCTATAACAACTTCCAACCAGTGGAAATCCCGTCGTTTCAACTCCTTTTTGACTTCCTAGCACCACTTGATTTTTCAAATCCTCGGATGCCTATCAGTCTCGCAACTTCAACCAGTGAAGTACCCCGAACTCAGGTTTTAAGACAAGAGTGTTTGTCTTCTCCAACTAAGAGCTTTCTTCAAATAAGAACTTCGAGTACTGCTCTTTTCACGATGCTATATGATTGATTTGATTGCTTTTGATAATTTTGATCGCTTGAGAGTTTTGTTCGCATCGTACTGCTCAACTTCAAATCTTCGGATATATATAAGTGTCGATCCTTGAGCATACTTCATAGCCGTTGCAAATCTTGTAACAAATCCGTCCGTTGGAGAGAGAGACTTCATTATTTTTTCTTTCTGAACGTTGCAAGGCTGGATTCCCATATTTTAATCCATCTTTCGACTGTTGTGAAGACTTGCATGTGAGGCGCCGAATCTTTTGAATATAATAAGATTAAAGTCTTTAGCGGTAGGTCTGGATGAATTTTTTATTTCATATCCTTTGCGGGAATCTCTCCAATTTATCCTTTCACGCTTGCATGTGACTTTCCGTAAATATTGACTATTCAACGCATGCTGACGTGGACTTGGAGTACTTGGCTGATCTCTTATAAGTCAAGCTATCTGATATCCAGTCAACTTCTCTGCAATTTGTACTTCTCTGCCGATGACTTCTCTGATGTCCTGTTGAGACTTGCCTGATCAGATGACTTGTCTGAAGTCTTCTCTCTTGATGAATTTTTGACTTATCTGTTAGTCAGACATCAGATGTCTTGGTCGGCTGATTACTTGACTGCAGTCTGGTCAACCATCACTGATGAATTTTTGTTTCTCTGATTTAGACTTGACTGAGACTTCAGCTTTACTGCAGTGTTTGGTTTACACTTCTCTGAAGTACTTATCTGTACTTTTGTACTTAGCCGATTTTGAGCCTAACTTAAATGGCCTATAGAAGATACTCATTTGGTTCTTCTTTACATTTTTCCAATATTTAACTTAACACAATTTGGCCTATGGAAGATACTCATCTGGTTCTTCCTTACATTTTTGCCAAGTAATAAACATTTGAATTACAATAATGACATCATCAAAATCTAACACGTATTCCTAACATAAAGATACCTGGGGACCAGAGAGATTGGCTCGTTTATTCGTCATAGAGATTGTGAGACTCCATGGTACCCCAAAGAGTATTGTTTCGGATCGCGATAGTCGTTTTGTATCACATTTCTGGCAAGCAGTACATCGAGCACTCGGTATTGAACTGAATTTCAGTACCGCTTACCACCCTCAGACGGATGGACAGTCGGAGAGAACCATCCAGACATTGAAGACATGTTTAGAGCTTGTGCGTTAGATTGGAAAGAAGATTAGGAGGTTCATTTACCATTGGTTGAATTTGCGTATAATAATAGTTGGCATAGTTCAATTGGAATGGCTCCATCTGAAGCGCTATATGGGAGACGGTGTAGATCGCCAATTTGTTGGGACGAACCGTATGAATTACTTGGAGTAGAACAAGACTTGATAATTCAAACAAGGGAGAAGATTTCTTTGATCCAACAGAAATTGTTAATGTCCCAAAGTCGACAGAAGTCATATGCCGACGTTTGACGTCGATCATTAGAGTTTCAGGCGGGCGATCATGTATTATTAAAGGTATCTCTAACGCGTGGAGTTTTTCAGTTCGGTAAAAAGGGGAAGCTTAGTGCTCGTTACATTGGGCATTTTGAGATCCTGGAGAGATTAGGTGAAGTAGCTTATCGACAAGCGTTACCTCCAACGCTTAGTCACGTTCATAATGTGTTCCATGTTTCAAAATTGCGTAAGTATATTCCCGATCCCAACCACGTTATTGATTACAAGGATATTGAACTTAATTATGATGTTACATATGAAGAGCGACCGGTAGCCATATTGGAGCGACGAGTGAAACAATTGCGATGTAAAGCAATTCCATTAGTAAAGGTCCAATGGTCTAAACATGGAATTGAGGAAGCTACTTGGGAAACTGAAGACAGTATGCGAGACCGGTACCCTGAACTTTTTGAATCTTAGGTTTCAATACTAAACTTCTTTTGAGGGTGTAAGGGTGTAATATGTGTGTACTTTATTTATTAATATATATTTTTTTTTGTTGACATTTTCGGGTGAGTAATTGGGTTGTTTTGTCTTTCCATGATGTACTGTTTGATGTTTGGAATTGCGTGTATATTAGAGTGAAACTGGCTTGTTGATCCTAGCATTACCTAGTCTTGTATCTTCCGGGACATGTTCGTTCGGACAGGACATTACGAAGGTAATGCTGAAAAGTAGCAGTTAACGCACGCTAAATTGCTGCTAGTGCGCTAATCGTGCGATTGTAGTGCACGCTAATGTTCTCCTAACGCACGCTAATGAGATTGGTTAGGGAAGTCTGGAATTGGGTTGAAAATTTAGGAATCTTGGACCAGGACAGGTAGCGCATGCTATCGGGATTGGGCAAAAAATTCTGGACCGCCATTACAGACAAGTAGTGCATGCTACTCTTACCCCTTAGCGTGCGCTAAGCCACCTAGTATATAGGACTGCATGGTTTAAATTCCATCATTTTCATCCTTCTCTCATTTTTTCTCTAGCGAGGTGCGATCTAGGGTTTAGGGAAGTGCAGTTCTCCACCTGATATCACCATCCATCCACATTTTGAAGTTCCTAACGATGAGTTATTAGCATCTTAACATCTTTTACCGTCCGGATTGAGGTAATTCATGCAAAACCCTAGTTTCGAGATTTTTGGGTTTTCTTGCGACTTCATCATTTAGGGTTCGTGATTAACCTTGGTTTGTGTTGGATGAGGATGTTATAACCATAATACTTTGTTCTTGTTGAAGTTTATGGGTTAAATTCCGAGTCTTAATTCGTAGTCTGAGCATGACCCATGTTGTCCACATGGTGTTCGATTGATTGTCCCTAAGGGTTAAACTTAGGATGATTCTATCATTTCCATCGTATTGTGTTTGATATGGTCTTGTGTTGTGCTAGGATCAGATCATTGAAGAAAGTCAGACCACAGGTTCCTCAGTTCATTGTTTCTTGTGTTGTTCAAACTAAGGGAAGTACTTTGATTACGTTTAATGTACTTCGTGTGAATATGTGAAAATGTGGTTTTGTGAAAAGTGGTAATTTCAGAAAATGTGGTTTGTGACATGTGGTTACTGAGTATGTGTGAACCGAGTTAAAACTAGTGAGGGGCCCCTAGAATCCGTTAGACTGCGAGTATCTACGGATCACTCGATGAGGTTATACAACCAGAGAGGGCCTGACGAGGACTCACTGGGGTGTGTATCTCGTATGAGGTATAGGGCCAGTACAGCTCGAGAGGTTATTTTGTGATGATGATTATGGTATGATATTCCGGAATATTTGTGATGGCACTATGATTGTTGTTGTTTATTCATTTGTTGTACATATTATAGAATCATTGTACTTGCACCGACTGGTTGCTGACCCCTTTGGGGGTGAATACTTGTTCAGTATTCTGGTATAGGTCCAGAAGGCGATACGGCACAGGGCAGACACGAGCTTGATGGGCAGCGTTGATGTCATGTGCCATTTTTGAGTTGTAGTTGTTTTGTTTTGGAAGAATTGTGGTTTGTTTTGTACTCGCGCGAGTACCGTCATGTAATATGTATTTGGTATGTTATGCGGTCGTTTGATAATGATGTTGTATCGGTCATAGCCCTCGGAACAATGTGTCGTTTGTAGTGGTGTTGAGTTGTTTTAAAGTGATTGTTGTTAACATCTCATGTATTCGTGGGTGTGAACTGTTAATGTGGTTTTGTGTCGGTCTAAGCATGGTAGATTCTCCATCAAGAATCTACGGCGCTGTAATATCTCCGTATACCATGGGGGTGTTACAGCTATAGCATACGTAATACCTTGTGGCCAACGTACGTAATGATCAGGATCATATAAATAGGACACCACCATATTTCATTTCTCAGTTTACACTTCATCCTATACCCGATTTCCGAGACTTAGAGAGTTACCCTCTCGACCTTAACCCTTCACATCAGCCTCTAAACATAATCATTGAAGGCAAGAGCTTGGGGATTGGTGTTCAAGCGTTTGACGTTGATTTCATCAAGTGTTATCATCATTTCCTTCCATATAAGGTTTGTGACGATTCACCAATTTGGATTTCATGTTCTCGCTGTCGAATATGAACATGCTAATGAAGTTGTTGAGTTTGTTAGTGAGATTATCAAGTTTATTATGAACAATATGATCGAACAATGCGTATAGGGGAACTAGATGGATTGAACATAGGGTTTATTCCTTGTATAAGACGATGATGATCATGTTGAACCTAGTAACGAGTTTTATGTGATGATTATGGTGTTCTTAAGATAGTTCCGAAATCATGTTGCGTTGGATTGATGATGGGTATGGTTAGGATCCTTGTAGGACGAACTATCATAAGGTATAATTGAAGAATTCAATCGAAAGATGTGTTTAGACTTGATTGAAACAATATGAGATTTTTGTTCCGATAAGAATTGTAGTGATGATTCGATCGGTATGGATTGGGGCATATTAATGTGTTTATCATAATCAGATAGATTATGTCTTTTCATGTTCGTATAATGTTTAGAAGCGATTATCCGGAAGCGTTAGTTATATTGGTGTTATTATATAATTAAGGTTCGGATATTGTGAATTGATATAGTGAGAGTTCTTCGAGCGGGTTGAAGGTTATTGGAAGTATCGATCCTTGTCGTCATTTCTATGGCAAGTATCTTAATTTGATTTTGGTTTAATGTTGATGATTTTGATCATGCATACTGTCATTCATGTTGTTGAACATGAGGTCATTCAAGTTGATTTGTCATAATGTCGCTCATGTTATTGATTCATATGTTGATGAACATATTGATTTGCATATGTGTATACATAGTTGTATTTTATATGTTGTATTGATCTGATGGGATCGTGTGATCTATGCTGACAGCGCTGGATCAATTTTCCACCTCGTGTTGGTCCGACGGGATCATCTTGGGATCTATGCTGAGGGCGCTGGATCATTGGACGGGTTTTTCACCTCATGTTGGTCCGAAGAGATCATCTTGGGATCCATGCTGAGGGCGCTGGATCATTGGATTACCCTATATTGTGTTGATGGAATCATGTGGATTCCCATCGTTGGATTCCAGTAGAGGAAGTCCGTGTTGTGTGTTTTTGCAATACATTGTTGTTGCATATCTGATTCTGTATGGTACTTCTACTAGCATTGTTTTGCTAACCCCTGTGGGGGTAGACATTTGTTTAATGTTCAGGTAGCCGAGGAGCGTGGAAGCAACCACAGTGTCGGTATGATGACGAAGGGGCACAGCGATGTTATCTGTCTGAATTGTTTTGGTATTCTGGTTTTGTGTTAAGTACTCGAGTACATGTGTTCTTTATGGTGACTTGAGAATTTTATATTAAATGGGTTGTTTTGGATGGCTAAACCGATTACTAAATTATAGAACTATTGGTGGTATTATTCGTATTGATCAGTATTTCTTTTAATTTAGCCTTGTAAATTCTTATATTAATGGTTTACGGCGCTGTAATTATTCCGAATATCTCGGGGTGTTACAGAATATGGTATAAGAGCTAAGATTTATGGATATCTTGGCAGTCGGGTTTAGTTGGGTCTGTTTATGTCGTTTGATTTGTCGGTCGCTCATGACATCACTGTACACCCAGCGTCAGATAGTATCATTTTAATTATTGCGCATTTTGTGGATAATGACAAAATTTTAGGAGATTTTGCTCTGGGTATTGAGTATTTGTGGTTACAGTATATTGAGAGGAGGATGTGGATGTGGACTCGGTCTTGGATGTAGACGTGGTAATGCTAGATGGGAAGATTCATCGTCTATCCCGGATTTGTTGGCTAATCAAGCTGATTTCAGTTCTGGCGAACAACAGGAATCAGTTAATAATGACCGAGCACGAACTGTGGAGGCAGATGCAAATCCTAACATGCTTGAAGTGCTCCAGCAAGTGGTCACTCAGATGACCCAATTTGCTCAGGTGGTTGACTGCATGCAAATGACGATGGGCCAACAGCACGACGAAGAAATTCGAGGAGACAAATGGCTCTCAGAAGTGGTCAAATTACACCCACCAAAATTTGACGGTTCTTCACAGATGCCTACATGGGACCACTGGCTGAAAGAAATGGAAAAGGTATTTGCGGGAATTAATTGTCCCAATGACCGAAAAGTTCCGATCGCTTAGTATTTTCTGACTGGGGAAACTTTCGACTGGTGTGAAGCCATTCGACCTAAGGATCATAATGCTGACTGGACAGAATTAAAATTAATGATGGAGCACAATATTGTCCTCGTCCAGTTAGAGAGGCTAGAGTCCGAGAGTTTTTCTCACCACAAAATCTGGAGGCATCTGTGACAGATATGATTAAGACTTTTAATCACCAGCTGACCTTTGTGCGACACCTGGTCAAAATTGAGGCATAAAAGATTTTTCACTTCGACATGAGAAAGAAGCCGGATATCCAACGATATATGTCGGGATTCGAATGTACTACTCTCCGACAGTATCAGGATAAAGCCCTAGCTTATGAGATGAAAGAGACAGAAGTGGAGAAATTTTCGGAATTGAAGAAGCAGAGAGTGTCTGGCAACTTTACTGAGAGCAAGAGTAGTTGGCCCCGCAAGGGGAAGTCCTTATTCCATTCATCCAAGAGGCCTCTGTATCCTTCCCAAGGCGGAAAGAAGTTCAGAATGTCATCGATGGTTACAGATGCAACGAAGAAGTGTTATAACTGTGGATGACCAGGGCATGTTCGGCGTGATTGCTCCGCTCCTTCTGTGACCTATTTTGAATGTAGGCAAGAAGGGCACCATGCGACATTTTGCGGGAATGTGACTATATCGTTTGTAGCTCGTACTTCAGTGCAAGTTCTGAAAGAGAGGAGTTAGAAACTGACACATTAGAGTGGTCTACAACAGCAGAATCTTGGAAAAAGAGAAGCATCCAGTGCTGGGTCCGTTCCTCCGCACCTTTATGAGATGAGGACGTCATATGATCAGAACACTGCTGTTGCTTCAGGTACGATTCAGGTTCTTTTGCAACCAGTTAGTGTCTTATTCGATTCAGGAGCTACATATTCTTTCATATCACTGAACTGTGTTAATCGTTTGAGAATCTCGTGTTTGCATGATTGTGAACCTTATGTTGTGAGTCTGCCGAGTAGAGAGAGAATTGTGGGAAATCTATAAGCTAGAAATTTTCCTGTATCGATAGGAGGGAGGAATTAGCCATCAAATCTTATAGTGGTCGATATCCATGGTGACGATTTAATTATTGGAAATGATTGGCTCAATCGCTATGGGGCTATTTAAAATTATCGAAGGAGAGTTATCTCGATTATTGTTGATGACGGATCTGAACATTTATTCGAAGGATGGAGACCAGGAAGCTTACGGAAAGTGATCAAAGCCATGAAAGCGATTAAATTGCTGAAACAGCGTTGTGCCGGGTTCTGTTGTTATGCTATGAAGAAGGAAGGAGTAGAGCTCTCATCTATTCCAGTTGTGAACGAATTCTCAGATGTATTCCATGACGAACTACCTGGATTACCTCTGCGTAGAGATGTAGAGTTTAATATTGAATTAGAACCAGGATCCGCACCTATTTCTAGAGCACCATATCGTATGGCGCCAATAGAGATGTATGAGTTAAAGAAACATCTTGAAGAATTGTTGCAGAAGGTTTACATTCAACCTAGTGTTTCTCCTTGGGGTGTGACCATTCTTTTCGTTCGAAAGAATGACGGATCACTCCAATTGTGTATAGATTAAAGGGAGATATTGCATCGGATTGATGATTTGTTTGATCAATTGTAGGAAGCGATGGTATTCTCGAAGATCGATTTGAGATAAGGATACCATCAGTTGAGGATTAAGAAATCTGGTATACTGAAGTCCGCATTCAGATATTGGTATGGGCACTATGAGTTTATAGTAATCCATTTGGCCTTACCAACGCTCCTGCTGTGTTTATGAAATTGATGAATCGAGTATTCTTAGAATACTTGGATAAATTCGTGTCGTTTTCATTAATGACATCTTGATTTATTCAAAGAATCCAGAAGAGTATGCATAACATTTTCATATTGTTTTGAATATTTTGAGGATTAAACAGCTTTATGCAAAACTTTCTAAATGTGAGTTCTGGCTTAAGGAAGTGACGTTCTTTGGGCATGTGATATCAGCCGACGGAGTCCAAGTAGACTCAAAGAAAGTTGAGGCAATCTTGGAGTGGTAATTTCCTAAGAACGTGAAGGAAGTCCGAAGTTTTTTAGGACTTGCTGGGTATTATCGTCGTTTTGTGGAAGGATTTTCCAAAATCACTCGCCTGCTTACTCAGTTTCTACAGAAGACTCAAAAATTCGTGTGAAACGAGAAATGTCAGATTAGTTTTGATGAACTCAAGAGGAGACTAACAACTGCGCCAATATTAGCACTACCAGATGGAACTGAAGGGTTCGTAGTTTACAGTGATGCTTCAAATCAGGGTCTGAGTTGCGTGATGATGCAGAAGGATAGGGTGATTGCCTATGCTTCTCGATAGTTGAAACTGTATGAGGTTGAATACCCAACATGATTTAGAGTTAGCAGCCGTAGTCTTTGCTCTGAAAATCTGGCAACATTATTTGTACGGGATCACTGTCAGATCTTCACAGATCATAAGAGTCTCAAATATATTTTCAGTCAGAAGGAATTATATATGAGACATAGGAGATGGCTGGAATTAATTAAATATTATGACTTGGAAATTCTTTATCACCTAGGCAAAGCTAACGTGGTAGCTGATGTACTAAGCCATAAACCTGTTTCTATTCAAATGTTGGAAACGCTTATGTCCTAGTCCAGCAGTCAGTGAGAGTTGTTTCATGAAGTAATTGAAGTATGGTGTGTGATGGAATTAACTTCATCATTGATCGATGAAATCAAATCTAAACAATTAGATGATCCTCTGATCATTGTAATCCATGAAGATGGAGTTTTGAGATTCTAAAGTCGACTTTGTGTTCCCGATATAGATTTTTTGAAACAGACAATCATGAGGGAAGCTCACAGTACGCCCTATTCTATTCACCATGTCACCAGTAAAATGTATAAAGATCTGAAGCAGAATTTTTAATGGGGCAACATGAAGAAAGATGTGGCGGAATATGTCTCGAAGTGTTTAACTTGTCAACAGGTTAAGATCGAACATTAACAACCCGCCGGAATGTTGAAGCCACTTCCTATCCCTGAATGGAAGTGGGAAGATATATTAATGGACTTTATCACCAATATGCTGAAGACCAGAACAGGGATGAACATGATTTGGGTGATAGTTGATCGTCTAACCAAGTCGGCTCATTTTCTGCGTATTAAGGATACTTGGGGGCCAGAGAAGTTGGCACGAGTGTTTATTGAGGACATAGTCCGACTGCATGGTACGCCGAAGACCATTATTTCAGATCGGGATGGTCGCTTTTTGTCACACTTTTGGAAGGCAGTTCATAGAGCCTTGGGAACCGAGATGAACTTTAGCACATCTTATCATCTCAGACTGATGGACAGTCCGAGAGGACTATTCAGATAGTAGAAGATATGATGAGAGCTTGTGCCTTAGATTGGTCAACTGATTGGGAAGTTCATATGCTGTTGATTGAATTCACCTACAACAAGAGTTGGCATGCTTCCATTAAGATGGCACCATTTAAAGCGTTGTTTGGGAGAAGATGTAGATCACCCTTATGTTGGGACGATTCATCTGATTTAATTAGGACGAAACTAAAATTGATAGTGCAGACTCAAGAGAAAGTAGCCCTGATTCGTGAAAGGTTATTGACTGCCCAGAGTCGACAGAAGTCTTATGCAGATGTGCTCTGCCGCCCATTAGAATTTGAGATTAGGGATCACGTACTCCTGAAAGTTTCTCCTATCCGAGGAATTTTTCGTCTTGGGAGGAAAGAAAAGTTAAGTCCAAGATATATCGGACCATTCGAGATCCTTGAAAGAGATGTGGAGTTGGCGTACAGGTTGGCCTTACCACCATCGATGAGTCATGTTCATAATGTGTTCCACATATCCAAATTTCGGAAATATGTACCAGATCCTAGTCATGTCATCGATTTTGGCGAGATCGAAGTAGCTAATGATGGCACGTTTGAAGAGAAGCCAATCAAGATACTGGAGAGTCGAGTCAAGCAATTGAGGAATATACCAATCTCCTTGGTTAAAGTTCAGTTGTCTCGACATGGAGTCGAAGAAGCAACTTGGGAGACTGAAGATAGTATGAAGTCGAGATATCCAGAATTATTTTTGTCTTAAATTTCGGGACGAAACTTCTTTTTAGAGGGAGAGTATGTAATACCCAGATAATTATCGTGTATTCTACCTATATTCAAAACTTGGCATTTGATTATGTGGTATTAATAATCAAAATGTGATTTCCCGTATTCGTATTCCTACATTCATGAGTTTCCAATACATGCATGCATGCATCAGCATGTCATAACGTACGCTAGCTATTGAGCATAACGTACATTAAAAGCTGCAGATAACATATGTTATAGACGAAGCATCGCGTACGTAAGCAGCAGTCAAAGGCAGATCATAAGGTCGGCGTGTGGATCCAGGAGGAGATAGTGTCGGATTTTCCCTGCGTGAACCTAGACAGCTTTTTGATAATGCAAGTCAATGAGGCATAGCGTACGTTAAAGGAGTATAGTAACATACGCTACACAGAGCATATTACGTACGTAAAGGTGATGGTTAACGTACGTTAAGGAAGTCAGAAAACAAGGCAGTGAGCTACTGACGAATGTTAACGTATGTAAGGATTTGCACATAATGTATGTTAAGGCTATAACGTACGTAATACCTTGTGGCTAACGTACATAAAGATCAGGATCCTATAAATAGGACACCACCTCATTTCATTTCTCAGTTTACACTTCGTCCTATACCCAATTTCTGAGACTTAGAGAGTTACCCTCTCGATCTTAACCCTTCATATCAGCCTCTAAACATAATCATTGAAGGCCAGGGGCTTTGGGGATTAGTGTTCAATCGTTCGACGTTGAGTTCATTAAGTGTTTTCATCATTTCCTTCCGTATAAGGTATGTAATGATTTACCAATCTGGATTTCATGTTCTCGTTGTCGAATATGAACATGCTACTGAAGTTGTTGAGTTTTTTACTGTGATTATCAAGTTTAGTATGAACAATATGATGAAGCAACGCGTATAGGGGAACTAGATGCATTGAACTTAGCGTTTATTCCTTGTAGAAGAAAATGATGATCATGTTGAACCTAGTAATGAGCTTTATGTGATGATTATGGTGTTCTTCAAGATAATTCCGAAATCATGTTGCATTGGATTGATGATGGGTATGGTTAGGATCATTGAAGGATGAACTATCATGAGGTATAATTGAAGAATTCAATCGAAATATGTGTTTAGACTTAATTGAAACAATATGAGATTATTGTTCGGATAAGAAATGTAGTGATGATTCGACCGGTATGGCTTGGGGTAGATTAATGTGTTTATCATAATCGGATAGATTATTTCTTTTCATGTTCGTATAATGTTTAGAAGCGATTATCCGGAACCGTTAGTTATATTGGTGTTATTGTATAATTAAGGTTCGGATATTGTGAATTGATATAGTGAGAGTTCTTCGAGCGGGTTGAAGGTTATTGGAAGTATCGATCCTTGTCGTCATTTCTATGGCAAGTATCTTAATTTGATTTTGGTTTAATGTTGATGATTTTGATCATGCATACTGTCATTCATGTTTTTGAACATGAGGTCGTCCAAGTTGATTTGTCATAATGTCGTTCATGTTATTAATTCATATGTTGTTCATGTTGACGAACATATTGATTTGCATATGTGTATGCATAGTTGTATTGTATATGTTGTATTGATCCGATGGGATCATGTGATCTATGATGAGGGTGCTGGATCAGTTGTCCACCTCGTGTTGGTCCGATGGGTCCATCTTGGTATCCTTGCAAGGGCGCTGGATCATTGGATTACCCTGTGTTGTGTTGATGGAATCATGTGGATTTGCATCGCTGGATTCCGGTAGAAGAAGTCCGTGTTTTGTGTTTTCGCTATGCATTGTTGTTGCATATCTGATTTTGTATAATTATGGTACTTGTACTAGCATTGTTTTGCTAACCCCTTCAGGGGTGGACATTTGTTTAATGTTCAGGTAGCCGAGAAGCGGGGAAGCAACCACAGTGTCGGCATGATGACGAAGGGGCACAACGATGTTATCCGTCTGAATTGTTTTGGTATTATGGTTTTGTGTTAAGTACTCGAGTACGTGTGTTCTTTATGGTGACTTGAGAATTTTGTATAAAATGGGTTGTTTTGGATGATTAAACCGGTTACTAAATTACACAACTATTGGTGGTGTTATTCGTATTGATCAGTATTTATTTTAATTTAGCCTTGTAAATTTTTATATAAAGGGTTTACGGCACTGTAATTATTCCGAATATCTCGGGGTGTTACAACAATAACATACGCTATCACCAAGTATTAGCACGCGCTACACTACTACAATTAGCGTGCACTATGCCTACTATAATGGCAGCAGGACAGTTCCGGAAATTCAACACAACATGGTTCATCATACCGTACACAACATAGGGAAAATTCCCAAATAATCATCAACGGAACAAAATAACTGGTACAATTGACACATAATTTAAGGTAACCGGAAATGAAAATCTCGGGTATCACACATGTGTGGAATAAAATTTCTTAGACGAACCAAATTTCCAATCTGTATGAAAATGAGATGAAGCTCAAGAATAGCCTGGGCCAATCTGTCTGAATGGAAAAGCTGCGAATCCGAGTCTATCAGTCTGTGTGAAACATACAGCTCGAGAAATTATTGTATACTAATTTGATTCTACTAAACAAACTCCTGAATCACGCTAACCCTTGTGTCACTTTTCGATTTCTTTACTCCTATCATACAGCTTATATATATATATATATATATATATATATATATATATACACCGACTCTATTGAACTCCTGTGAGCATCAAGCCTACAAGATAGCACACTGTTGCTACAAATATATATATATATATATATATATATATATACCTACTCTATAGAACTCCTGTGAGCATCAAGCCTACAAGATAGCACACTGTTGATGCAACTACAACATAACCATTAAAACACTTTCACGGTTCAAAACTGGGTACAACTTATTCACTCTCCCCTCTAAGCTTACATTTAAGTATATTGTGACCAATATATTTACTTACAATATGCAAGAGAGTTATTATATATGTTAAAATCACAAGTAGGATTTGTAAGTGTGATGTGTGCATGCATGTATATTCGATAACAAGGAAATACGATAAACAATAAAGACATAATATTTATAATGGTGTGAAGGTAACTTATACGTATAATCGGATTCATGCAGGAGGTATTCACTAGAAGAGTAGGCTAGTACATAATAATCTTATTATATAATAATAGACTTCACAGTTTATAACCTTCTGTTAGGGTTGTATACTGCAAAGCATACTTTATGCTTGTATTATCTTATTTCCCTGTAACTACCTATGAGAATATTAACTACATTTAATCACATGTTTTTCATATTTATTCATGTTAGGGTTATGCAAATGAGATGTCTAATTAATTTACATTGTAGATAATGTGGTGTGTTGGTATCACATGGAAGATCATATTATAGTAGCCATATAAAATAATATAATAGTTCACAACATATATAATTTAGACAAATTATGTGAAAAGTTGTAGTGTATGCTTGAGATTAGTTGGCCTTGACTATTAGCATGCATTAACATATTTGCATACGTTGAACTGGATCGAAGTGAGATAGTGTCTTCTGTACTGGCTGTAAGAAGAACACAAATCTCAGATAATTATTATTTCTTAGAGTACATAATATTTAATTATGTAATTATAATATTTATTACATTGATTTACCGTGGGTGAGAGTCAAAGTGATTGACTCAATAAGCTTCGTATATTGGGCAATAATATTATTTATATGAAAATTATTATTATTACTAGAAATCGTGTCCCGACTCATGCGGATTGATGATGTCCCCTTGACGAGCTCGATAATGATCATTATATTAAACCAATCAGGTGGATTTAATTTCGATATATTAATAAGGTTCGAGTGGTACTACTCTTGGATAAGATAAGATATTAATTAATTAAAGCTTTCAGTAGCCTAAATTAATTAATGGACAATGGATATCTTAAACATGGAAAATAATATATTTAAATATGGACCCGATTTTGTAAATTGGAATTTAGGTTGGAAGTGCGATATTAATTCTTTAGTGGACTGAATTATTATTAGTGAACTCAACCATATCCGGAAAGGTATTAATATGAAAAGTTGGGTTGCACTAGGAGTCTTAACCCTAATCCTCCTTAAGATCACTAGAGTAGTCCAAGAGCCTATAAATAGGGACACAAGGGAGTTCAACCGAAATTGCTTCATTAATACACAAGAAATTTCGATTTTTCTTCTTAGTGTTTAATTGTGGATCTTGACTTGTGTCTTTGATTCCACAATTAAGATAACACTTTAATTCTTGCTAAACATCGAAATACTTGAAGAAAAGAAAATCGAGTGTGAGAAATAAATTTTTGGCCGATCCATATTTGTCCAAGCAAGATTCGGCAACGTCCGGATTAAGGTGGATCATACTCTAGAAGATCTAAAGGTAGAAATACAAGAAGATCGAGGAGCAAGAAACCACTACTCTTCAAAAGGTAATATCTTATGATCTTTGATCTAGATTAGGATATTCAATTTATCAACATATTTATTTAATAAATAATAAATAATATTTAAATTGCTTATTAATCTTAGTAGTTAATTAATTAGCATGACTAAATAGATTTTGTGCTCGTGGACATGGATGCGTAAAACGCTTTATCCAGCAATTTCCCAACTTCGCTTCCACTGTGTTTTTATTTCCAACAATTACTATAGGAGCAAGGTTTTAGGCTTTTGCTATTCTAATTAATTTTGGTGATTAATTGATACAATTTAAATATTCATGTAATTTGATGTTGGAGTATTTTGCTAGATGTGTTCTTTCAGAGAATATGATCCAATTATCATGGTTATGTGAATGGTTTATTTATTTATTTTTATTATTTATGCAATTATTGGGTTGGCCCTGTTTTAAGGCATGTAATGGTTTTTTCCGTGAGAAAATCCGCGGGTAGATCTAGGAGATGCTTGATCCAGTGGGAAAAATCGAGTCGAATATTTTCTCGGATTCAAATCAAGGAAGAAGACCATGATAATTGGATAATTTAATTATCCATGCTTTATTTTTGTTTGTACTGTTTTGATATATGCCATGTATGGATGTATGCGTGATATGTTTCTTGCATGTTAGGACGAGAAAATTAAAAAATTTAAGGCTAAAATAACTAAGTGATTAAATTGATTTATTTTTAAAATAAAATCAAATTGTCCTCCATAATTAATTTCAATTGTGAAGTAATTAGTATGTGCGTTGACATTAGGGTCTTCCTTCATATCACATGTGCTATTTATAGGTTCACTAGTTTTAAATTTCATATAATAACAAAAGATAAATATTATTTTTTATGATAGGACCTCTCCATCTGTAAGACTATTATTTAAAAGATAGTATTTTAAGGTTGTTAAATTATTGTGTTCACTTAAGTGTATTAATTAATAAGCTCCCCATCGGAATCTATGTTAGTTAATATATAGCCAAGAGGAACCACCTATTAATTTTACTTGTCATAACGTAAATTGACTAGATAGTAAGATTAAAGACGTAAATCTCTACTTGAAAAATGTGTGTATAAACGTCCACACAATTGTGGCTTGCATATGCGGGTTTTTCGAGGTGTTGATTGCTAGCATATATATTGTGTTTTTGAGGGTTTTCAATATATTTTGCATGCATTATGTGATGGATGTTTTAGTTATTATCTCAAATGTCTTTCAATCCACTTGCTGTAATTCTCAAAGAAAACAAACTAGATGGTACTAACTTTGCTTATTGGAAACATAATCTTAATATTGTCCTGACTGGTGAGGAACACAAGTTTGTTCTAACTAAGGAATGCACATTAGAGCCTGATGCGGATTCGACACCTGATGAGGTGAAAGAATACCGCAAATGGAAGAAATCTGATGAGATGGCTCGCTGTTACATCTTGGATTCTTTAGAAAATGTATTGCGGCATCAGCATCAGAGTATGGGCACGGCCACAGAAATGATGAAAAATCTCGGCGAGATGTTTGGTCATCAGAACTGGGGTTCTCATCTAAACAACCTTGATATCTTAGGGACAAATATCGATATGTCTAAACTACCATAAGAATCGTAGGGCGTATGCCTTGTCGAAATTGCTGACAGAGCTTCAAGCTGCAGAGGGTCTCTTCAGGCAAGGGTATCAAGTTCTTGCAGCTACTGGTGTTTCGACTTCTAAACCCAAGTGGGGGAAGAAGAAGAAACAAGTGGTCCAAAAGCAAGTGGCAACTCTTAAGGTTAAGAGCAAGGCTCCTCATCCTGAGGTGAACAAACAGTCAAGGGGAAAGTGCTACAAGTGCAGTCAGAAAGGACATTTTAAAGCGGACTGCCATGCTCTTAAGAAAGGTATATCTCGTGCACTAGTAGTCAAAACATGTTTGGCAGCTTGTTCTTTCACTTCGTGGATAGTTGATTCAGGCTCCACTGGTCATGTTTGCTTTGACTCGCATGGTTTTCAGGTATCCAAGCAGCTTAGTGCGGGCGAGATAACCATCAACTGTGGCGATTATTCCAGGCTTATGGTTGTTGCAGTGGGAGTCGTGCAGTTAAAGTTAATGATAAAATCTTAGTCCTTAATAATGTATTATTAGTACCAGATTTTAGAATGAATTTAATTTTGGTTTCTAAATTAAAATGTGATGGTTATTTAGTTTCTTTCGATGATGATGCTATTTTTAGGAGAATAAAAGGTGAATATATTTGCAAAGGTACTTTTACTAATGGATTTTATGTCATTAATACTGCACAAACTCCCATGCATAAACATAAATCGCTTAACTCTTTCTCTAAACCTAAAAATAGAAAAGAACCTTCTATCATGTAAACCTTAGGAGGATTCAAAGATTGGTAGATGATGGCCCATTGGATGACCTCCAAGTTGAGTCATTTCCAATTTGTGAATCCTGTCTGGAAGGTAAGATGACCAAAAGGGTATTTAAACCATCCTCAGAATGTGTTGGAATCGGTTCATATGGATGTATGTGATCCAATGAATATCCAGGCTAGGGGTGGTTTCGAATACTTCATCACATTTGTAGATGATTATACGAGATATGGATACATTTATTTGATGTGACGTAAGTCTAAATCCTTTGACAAGTTCAGAGACTTTAAGGATGAAAGGACAAGCGTCATGGAAAGAGTATCAAGTCACTACAATCTGATCGTGGTGGCGAATACCTTAGTGAGAAGTTTTGGTTTTCTTGGCAAATGAGGGGATTTTGTCCTAGCTCACTGCACCGAGAACTCCACAACAAAATTGTGTTGCTGAGGGAAGGTACATAACTCTTTTCATTCTGGGGGTATGCCTTAGAAACAGCGGCGTACATTCTAAACTTGGTGCCTTCGAAATCAGTTCCAAAACCACCTACAGAACTATTGAGTGGGTGAAAGCCCAGTCTAGGTCATGTTCGGATTTGGGGTACTCCAGCATATGTTCTAAATAAGGAAGATGATAAGTTGGCATCTCGTACAGAAGTATGAGTATTTGTAGGATATCCTAAGGGAACGAAGGGTGGCTTGTTCTATAGTCCCCAGGATCATAAGATCATTGTTAGCACCAATTCCAGATTCCTCGAAGAGTATTATATGATTAGTAACAAGCCCATGAGCGAAATAATTCTGTAAGAGTTGAGGGACGAGACTCCGTCTATACCAATCGTACAAGCGCCAACTAACACTACACCACATGTCTATTTTGAGACTTTAACACTAACTTAGGATTTGCCTTGTCATAGTGGGAGGGTTGTTCATCAACCGGAATGATTCATAGGCGTGGGATAGTCTTCAGACTCAATCTCAGGCGAAGATGAATCAGATCCTTGGACTTACAAGGAGGTAATCCAAGATAAAGATGCTGACTCTTGGAAAGTAGCAATGGAATCAGAAATGGAATCTATAGATTCCAATCAATTGTGAGAGCTAGTAGAACTACTTGATGGGTTACAAGCCATTGGGAGTAAGTGGGTCTACAAGCAAAAGAAAGGAGATGATGGGAAGGTTGATGTAATACCGGATATTTTTGTTCCAGTTGCGTTGAATTTTTTTCCTACTATTTAATCGATTATATGTTGTTCGTGCCTATATGATCATAAGTCATGTCGTGTGACGTGTTTGTTTGCAACTTGGTTGTTGGTGTTGGACATTGGTGTTTTATTGCATGTTGCATGATTTGTCCTTCCGTTGGCAGGTATCGTTGTTATGATTTGTCGTTCCGTTGGCAGGTATCGTTCAGTAGGAATAGCGTACACTACGTGGATAGATAGCACGCGCTACTAAAGTGTTGCTAGCACACGCTAAGTCGCCTTTAGCGCACGCTAATGGAGGATGCAGAAGTGATGTAGAAGATACTACACTGGGCTAGGAAGTTGATTAGCACATGCTATGTAGTGGTATAGCACGTGCTAAGGTGCAGCAATAGAGCACGCTACGGTGAGAATAACGCACGCTAACTGGTGGTTTTGGGGCAGTCCATAAGCCATTGGACTGGGTTGGAGAGTTGATTAGCGCACGCTAATGCTTGCAGTTAGCGCGTCCTAACTAGGCAGTTGTGCAGAACGTCTTGTGTTGATGATTCTATAGAGCACGCTAATATAGATGATTAGCGTACGCTAAGCTGTCCAGTATATAAACTGTACAACAGTTTATTGTTCTCATTTCTCGCTTCTTTCTCCCCTCTTTCACGGGTTTGAGATGAAAGTCCATAAGTTGATGATCTTGGTCGATTTTTGCTCCATCCAAGGTGTTTTGGAGAGTCTTAGGTGATTTCAACATCATCTAATCCGTTGTTCTTTGTCAGATCGATGTATTTTTCCATTTTTCCTTGAGTTGACCTTTTTGAAGGTTTTGTTCTTGATTTTGATTCTAGTCTGATTTTGATGAATCAGTTGGTGTTATACGATATTATTAATCATGTTCTATGACTGTATATCCATATTTCGAGTTTGTTTAACTGGATTGGCGATTTGAGTGTTCTATGAATTTTCGAACATTTAATGTTCGATTAAATGTTTGAATGAGTTTTCCTCCAGGTGTTGGACGTGTTTTCTGTTGTATTTGGTCGCTTTATGTGTAGTAATTGGGTTGTCGTTGTTTTCTCATGGAGGTTGTAGGTTTTCAAGGCTTTTTGGTTGAGACGTGTTCCCCGGAGGATTCGTGTGTTGTTTATCGAGGCAAGTATCTTACTTATACGACTTATATCTTGTGACTAGATATCACGTGTTGGGTTTGTGATGATTGGTTTACCTTCGTAAACATGGTTCATGTGAATTGGTTATGTATTACTTGTCATAAATGTTTGATGTTATTGGTGTTGTTCTTGAATGTTTAACGTGGTGTAATTGTGTTAGTTGTGATAATCATGTTGGTTTGGATGTGTACTCTGATGCGTATCGATCATGATGTATTTATTGGTTGTGTATTGTTGGTTGAGTATTGTTTATGATAACAGTTGGACAGTTGAGATTGTGCTATGTGTGCTAGATGTGTGTAGATTGTGGTAATCAATGTGATTGATTGATCGTGTCCATTGTTGACGTAATGTGAACGTGAATGTTGTATGTTGTAATGATAACTTCACTCGTGTGGGTTCGACGGGACCTGCGAGGGTTCATGTTAGTGGAGCATGGGATCGGAACTTAGTATGTAGTGCTGTGGTCCAATCGTGCGGGTCTGACGAGGCCGACGATGACACTTGACAGAAGATCACGGGGTCAGGACACAGTACGTCCAACCGTATGGGTTTGACGGGACCTACGGTCACTCGTGACAGTGGATCGCAGAGTCGGGACTGTTATTGTGATGTTGTGTTTGGTAAAGACCGTGCAGGTTGTTGAACCTACGGTGACTCGTGATAGTGGATCATGAAGTCGAGATTGATTGTGAATGTTGTGTTTGGTTAAGACCGTGTGGGTTGTTGAACCTACGATGACTCATGACAGTGGATCACGGAGTTGACATTGATTGTGATTGTTATGTTTGGTTAAGACCGTGTGAGTTGTTGAACCTACGGTAACTCGTGACAGTGGATCATGGAGTCGAGATTTATTGTGACTGGTATGTTTGGTTAAGACCGTGCGAGTTGTTGAACCTACGGTGACTCGTGACAGTGATCACGGAGTTCGAGAACATGTTTTGATAATCAAAGTTTTTGAAAAGAGAGTTTTATGTAAATGGAATGATTGGGATGAGACTCAAGCGATTTGAGGAAATGTTTTTGTATTGTAAAACTTTTGAGATTCGAACTGAGACTTGAGTTAAGATCCTAAGGTTTTGATAAAGGTTTTTACAAACTTAGGACTCAATGTCCTAAATACTTTGTAATTTTAAAACTTCCGAGATGTTGAATCTATTTTCAACGGCTTCAAGTGCTTTGTTTTCTAAATACTAAGACCTCTCGGAAATACTTGGTGAAATGTTATCCTTATCTGATTCGTGATTGTTGTTTGCTTGCTACATTTGGTATAGTTATGCTACTTGTACTGGCAAATTCGAATCTCTAACCCCTTAAATGGGAAAAATGCGTATCATGCATTTCAGGTATGCTTGGTTCGCGGGAGTAGTCACAGGATCAGCACATACGATGATGGGCTGCGATACTTATCAAGAGTAATGGATTTCAATCTGATGTCGTCGTGTTATGGAATTTTTCCCAGCCTCCCATTGTGCTATGTCATTTTGTATTTGGACCCCTTTGTGGGTATGTGTTGTAAGGAATTTGTTTTAGCTTGATTTAGTTGTGTGACCTTATCGGTCCGTGTCGTTATCTTGTTTGACTCCGGCCGGTCTAAAAATTGGTCGTTTTATAGTGTTTAGCCTGGTAGATCCTTGTGAGAAGGGTCTACAGCATGTGATATTCCCGAATAGTTTCTGGGGGTTCTACATTTATGGTATAGGAGCTTAGGTTGTGGAAACCTAGGCTGTCGGGTCGAGTTGAGTCGTGTTTTTGTCGCGTCATTTGAGTTATCGATTGATAAATGTAGTTGTGTGTTGGCAAATCATGTCGTTCATGTGTCCAAATGAGATTAGTATCGTGGGCGGCCATCATCTTTGTGCGACCTGTGAATGTAAGTCTCCTCTTTTATGTATTATGTTTAGTGACTTTGTTATGTGTGTGTTGAGAAATCTACTTTGTATTTGATATTGTGGTATATTAAGTGTATAGTGATTTGGATATATTGTTAGATTTTACGCTGAGTGGTGAAGTATGATATGAAACCTTGAATATTGAGGTGTTTTAGAAAGTGTATTGACAGTAGAGTTTGTTGAGTAACTCAGGTATATGGTTTCGATGTGTGTTCGAACTTGGTATGCATGTGGTATGTTGAATTGATGATTTTTGTATGCCAGATGGGCATGTGTTTGAAAATCGATAGATTTCGGATCATTGATATAATTATATCCACTGTTTGTGTGTTTATGAACTAGTGTTTTGAAGTATTTTGGATACTTAGTAAAATGTTACAAGTGATGACCTTTTGTCGTGTTTGAAAGAATTTTGAGAAAATTACTTTTGCGTGTTCGTATTATTTTCAAAAATTTGAATAAACGAATTTTTAAACCTTCACACCATGGAACTTTTATATTTTCAAATGAAAACACGATTTTATTTTCGAAAAGGATGGAGGATGAAATTTTCTAAATTGTATCATTAGCGCACGCTAATGTGCTAATTACCACATCTAACTAGTATGAGCAGACAGAATGTTAAAGTTAGCATACGCTAACCGTAGGCTTAGCGCACGTTAAGAGGGTTATATTATACGGTTTGGTTCTGCTTTGTGACTTGTGCGATGTTTTCGGATGAGATTGTTGATCTGTAGAAATGGTTAGTATGAGTATGAATGGGTTGTCCATCTAGTGATGGTTCGGTGAAACCTCTGGGGGTCGATGCCAAGGGAGCATGGACGTGGATTACTTTTTGTGTTGCTAATTATAGTAATGTTGCGTGTTAACATGTGGTTACTTGGTGTGTTGCTATTTGTGGTGATGTGTTGTGATAACGTGGTTATCTTGATGAAGTTGTTTCCAGAGAAATCGATATTTCAGAATGTTGTTTTGCAAATGTTTTCAAAGTGAGATGCGTAAGACTTATCAATCATGGTTTTGGTAAAATAGCTCGAGGTATTAACGGTATTTTCAAATTTTCTTTTGGAAAAATATATGAATTTAAAAATTTTCAAATGATATTATTTAAATGAATACCTAGCGGAGTTTTAAAAGGAATATTATCAAGAGTTAATTACAACGATGTGTAGTTGTTACGGTCACATTTGTACCGATATTGGTCATAAGTCTCTTGTTGATATGGTCATGTGATTTGTTGGTTATGACAGTATGTTCCAGATATTGCAATTGTAGTTCTTGTATTCGTGTAATTAACTGATATGGGCATTTTGTCGTGTTACTAATTGTTACACTATGTTGATGTGTTGTGCTGAATTAGTATTTTGGTGCGTTTTTTTGCAATATTGCCCTCATTGTATTGAAAGATTGTCTATTTAGTATGCCGAGAGGTCGAGGTCGAGGCCGTGGACGTAATCAGAAGCGTGGTAGGGTGACTCATTTGTTGCCGAGCACCATCAGTCCACTACAGATTGTCTGGAGGACCAGTCGCATGATCAGGGACAACCAGCTGGGGATAATGTTAATGTTGACGCCACCACCATCCTACAGCAGGTGGCAAACTAGTTGGCACAGATGAATCAAGCAGTGCACCGGAATGAGCTCCCAGAGGGAGATAATGGAGCTAGTAAGTGGTTGCGAGATGTGATGAGAATGCATCCACCTTATTTTGCAGGTTCCTCTGATTTGTTAGGTTGGGAGAACTGGCTCTTCCAGTTGGGAAGAACGTTTGATGCTGTAGCTTGTCCGGATAAGAGGATGTTACCCATTGCTCAATACTTCCTCGATAAGGAAGCTGCGGATTGGTGGGAGGACGTAGCGCCTACAGACTGTACATCCACTTGGACTGAGTTTAAGACTGCCATAAAAGCAGAGTATTGTCCGTTGCCTGTCCGAAAGTGCAGGATTGTCGAGGTGTTCTTGGGTACGCCTCAGGATGTGTCGATATCCCAGGCGATAGTTGATTATAATCAGCAGCTATGTTATGTTCGTGAGCAAGTGAGAAGTGAAACGGACAAGATCCGTTACTTTGATATGCACACGAAGCCCCATATATGTTAGACTATGGCTCCTCTCATGTGTACTACTCTAAAAGAGTATCAGGATCGAGCTCTAGCCATCGAGATGGCCATTTCTGTGACGGGAGTTGGTCCAAAAAGTAAGAAACAGAAGATCACAGGTGGCTTCCCTAGGGGTCAGAGATGTGAGTTCGATGAGCCTGTTATTCCGTATCGTTCTTCTGGTAAGACTCCCCGTTCGTTTGGTCAGTCCAACCATCCTACCCTTGTGATTAGTAAGGCGAGCAGTGTGAAAACGTATTTTAACTGCAGTCGTGTGGGCCATGTACGGCACAATTCTCGCTCGCCAAAGGTGAATTGTTTCCAGTATGGTCAAGTGGGACACCAAGCGGTGCATTGTGATACCATTGTGATAATGTGGATTATATATCATGTGGAGATTTGATATTTGGTGTTTGATGTCTGATATTTTGGTTTGAATAATTCCGTATGGGTTGGTAAACCTATGGAGACACATGACAGTAGATCACGGGGTCCCGAGTATGTTGATATCTGATGTTTTAACATTTGTGTTTGTTTTGTTATGTGGCACTTTGATGCTCTTGTTTTAAGTTTCGGGACGAAACTTATTTCTAGTAGGTAGAATGTAATACCCGAGATTTTCGTTCTGGTTGCGTTGAATTTTTTTCCTACTGTTTAATGGATTATATGTTGTTCGTGCCTATATGATCATATGTCATGTCGTGTCACGTGTTTGTTTGCAACTTGGTTGTTGGTGTTGTACGTTGGCGTTTTATCGCATGTTGCATGATTTGCCATTCCGTTGGCATGTATCGTTGTTGTGATGAGTTTTTGATGTGATCCTACTGCATGTGTAGTAGGAATAGTGCACGCTACCTGCATGGATAGCGCGCGCTACTAAAGTGTTGCTAGCGCACGCTAAGTCTCCTTTAGCGCACGCTAACAGAGGATGCAGCAGTGATGCAGAAGCTACCCTATTGGGCTAGGAAGTTGATTAGCGCACGCTATGTAGTGGTATAACGCGCGCTAAGGTGCAGCAGTAGCGCAAGCTACGGTGAGAATAGCGCACGCTAATTGGTGGTTTTGGGGCAGTCCATAAGCTACTGGACTGGGTTGGAGTGTTGATTAGCGCACGCTAATTGGGCAGTTGTGCAGAACGTCTCTTGTTGACGATTCAATAGCGCACGCTAATATGGATGATTACCATGCGCTAAGATGTCCAGTATATAAACTCGACATCATTTTATTTTCCTCATTTCTCACTTCTTTCTCCTCTCTTCCACGGGTTTGAGACGAGAGTCCTTAGGGTTGATGATGTTGGTCGATTTTTGCTCCATCCAAGGTGTTTTGGAGAGTCTTAGGTGATTTCAACATCATATAATCCGTTGTTCTTCGTCGGATCGAGGTATTTTTCCATTTTTCCTTGAGTTGACCTTTTTGAAGATTTTGTTCTTCATTTCGATCCTAGTCCGATTTTGATGAATTGGTTGGTGTTATACGATATTATTAATCATGTTATATGGATCGTATATCCATATTTCGAGTTTGTTTAAATCGATTGGCGATTTGAGTGTTCTGTGGAATTATCGAAAATTTAATGTTCGATTAAATGTTCCAATGAGTTTCCCTTCGGGTGTTGGACGTGTTTTCCGTCGTATTTGGTCTTTCTATGCATAGTAATTATGTTGTCATTGTTTTCTCGTGGAGGTTGTAGCTTTTCAAGGCTTTTTGGTTAAGACGTGTTCCTTGGAGGATTCGTGTGTTGTTTATCGAGGCAAGTCTCTTACTTATACGACTTATATCTTGTGACTAGAAATCACGTGTTAGGTTTGTGATGATTGGTTTACCTTCGTAAACATGGTTCATGTGAATTGGTTATGTATTACTTGTCATATATGTTTGATGTTATTGGTGTTGTTCTTGAATGTTCAACGTGGTGTAATTGTGTTAGTTGTGATAATCATGTTGGTTTGGATGTGTACTACAATGCGTATCGATCATGATGTATTGATTTGTTGTGTATTGTTGATGATAACGATTGGATTGTTGAGATTGTGCTATGTGTGCTGGATGTGTGTAGACTATGGTAATCATTATGATTGATTGATCGTGTCCATTGTTGAGGTAATGTGAATGTGAATGTTGTATGTTGTAATGCTATGTTCACTCGTGTGGGTTCGACGGGACCTACGAGGGTTCATGGTAGTGGACCATGGGATCGGAACTTAGTATGTAGTGTTGTGGTCCAATCGTGCGGGTCTGACGAGGCCTACGATGAAACCTGACAGAAGATCATGGGGTCCGGACACAGTACGTCCAACCGTGTGGGTTCGGCGGGACCTACGGTGACTCATGATAGTGGATCGCGGGACTGTTATTGTGATGTTGTGTTTGGTAAAGACCGTGCGGGTTGTTGAACCTACGGTGACTCGTGACAGTGGATCACCGAGTCGAGATTGATTGTCATTGTTATGTTTGGTTAAGACCGTTCGGGTTGTTGAACCTACGATGACTTGTGACAGTGGATCACGGAGTCAAGATTGATTGTGACTGTTATGTTTGGTTAAGACCGTGCGGGTTGTTGAACCTATGGTGACTCGTGACGCTGGATCACGGAGTTCGAGAACATATTTTGATAATCAAAGTTTTTGAAAGTAAAGTTTTATGTAAATGGAATGATTGGGCTGAGGCCCAAGCGATTTGTGGAAATGTTTTCGCATTGTAAAACTGTTGAGACTCGAAATGAGACATGAGTTAAGACCCTAAGGTTTTGATAAAGATTTTTACAAACTTATGGCTCGATGTCCTAAAGACTTTGTACTTTTAAAACTTCCGAGATGTTGAATCTATTTTCAACGGCTTCAAGTGCTTTGTTTTCTAAATACTAAGACATCTCGGAAATACTTGGTGAATGGTTATCCTTATCTGATTCGTGATTGTTGTTTGCTTGCTACATTTGGTATAGTTATGATATTTGTACTAGAAAAATCGAATTGCTAACCCCTTAAATGAGGGAAATGCGTTTCATGCATTTCAGGTATGCTTGGTTCATGGGAGCAGTCATAGGATCAGCACAGACAATGATGGGCTGCGATACTTATCAAGAGTGACGGAGTTCAGTCTGATGTCATCGTGTTATGTAATTTTTCCCAGTCTTCCGTTGTGCTATGTCATTTTGTATTTGGACCCCTGCGTGGGTATATGTTGTAAGGAATTTATTTTAGCTTTATTTAGTTGTGTGACCTTATAGGTCCATGTCATAATCTTGTTTGACCCCTGCCGGACAGAAAGTTGGTCTTTTTATAGTGTTTAGCCTGATATATCCTTGTGAGAAGGGTCTACAATATGTGATATTCCCGGATAGTTTCTGGGGGTGTTACAGTTGAAACCTTCAAAGCGAGGCTTGTTGCGAAAGGTTACACTCAGAAAGAGGGTATCGATTATGACGAAACCTTTTCGCCGGTAGCCATGCTTAAGTCAATCCAGATTCTTTTAGCTATAGATGCACATTTGGATCTGGAGATATGGCAAATAGATATCAAGACTGCATTCTTGAATGGAAGTCTAGACAAGAAAATCTACATGCATCAACCAGAGGGATTCATTACTGAAGGAGAGGATCACTTAGTGTGGAAGCTTAAGAGATACATTTGTGGACTTAAGCAAGCATCTAGATCTTGGAACACTCGATTTGATGAGGTTGTCCAGTCATATGGATTCGTCCAATGTTCGAGTGAGAGTTGTGTGTATAATAAATGCGATGGAAACATGTTGGTATTTCTTGTACTGTATGTAGATGATATCCTTCTGATTGAAAACAACATGAATTAATTAACGGGCGTACGAGTATGGCTATCTGAGCAGTTCGATATGAAGGATTTGGGAGAAGAAGGACACATCCTTGGGATCAAGATCTTTCGTGATCGGAAGAAAAGGTTGTTGTGCTTATCTCATGCATCCTACATCGATACAGTGCTAAAGCGGTTTAGCATGGAGAATTCCAAGAAAGGTTTTCTACCTTATAGACATGGAATTCAACTATCTAAGGATATGTGTCCCAAGACACAAAAAGAGATAGATGACATGAAGCTAATCCCTTATGCTTCAGTTGTGGGAAGACTCATGTATGTTATGTTGTGCACTAGACCAGATATATGTCATGCCGTAGGCATGGCTGAAAGATATCAATCCAACCCAGGACCACGACACTGGATTGCTGTCAAGCACATACTCAAGTTGATGAGAAGGACTAGGGAGTATATGCTAGTATATCAACCAAATGACCTATGTCCAGCGGGTTATACTGACTCAGATTTCCAAGTCTACTTCAGGTTATGTGTTTAGCATGGGAGGTGGAGCCATTAGTTGGAGGAGTGTGAAGTAGAAATACATCTCGGACTCTACCATGGAAGCCTAGTACGTGGCAGCCTCTGAGGCAGCCAAGGAGGCGGTCTGGCTCAAGTACTTCCAGCAGGACTTAGATGTGATTCCCGATTTGCCAAAGGGTATTACACTTTATTGTGATAATACCGATGCAGTCGCAATTCGAGGGAACCACGAGCCCACAAGGCAAGTAAACATATCAACCGCAAATACCACATCATACGACACTTAATAAAGGAAGGAGAAGTAGTTGTAGCCATGGTTGCATCGGAAGGTAATCTTGCTGATCTTTTCACGAAAGGCCTACCCTCAAAAGTTTTTGAAAGGCATGTGGGAGGAATGGGATTACAGTGTATGGCAGCATTGCTTTGAGTATAGGTGGGAGAAATGAGAGACTGTGTAATAGAGTAGTATACTTAAAAGCATGCTTTGAGTATAAGTGGGAGATTGCTAGGGTTGTATACTGCAAAGCATACTTTATGCTTGTATTACCTTATTTCCCTGTAACTACCTATGAGAATATTAACTACATTTAATCACATGTTTTGCATATTTATTCACGTTATGGTTATGCAAATGAAATGTCTAATTATTTTATATTGTAGATAATGTGGTGTGTTGGTATCACACGGAATATCACATTATCGGAGTCTTATAAAATTATATAATAGTTCATAACCTATATAATTATTGGACAAATTATGTGAAAGGTTATAGTGTATGCTTGAGATTAGTTGGTCTTGACTATTAGCATGCATTATCGTATTTGCATACGTTGAACTAGATCGAAGTGAGTATCTTCTGCACTGACTGTAAGAAAAACTTAAATCTCGAATGATTATCATTTCTTAATTCTAAATACATAATATTTAATTGTGTATTTATAATATTTATTGCTTTGATTTACCATGGGTGAGAGTCAAAATGATTGACTCAATAAGCTTCATATCTTGGGCAATAATATTATTTTTATGACAATTATTATTACTAGAAATCGTGTCCCGACTCGTGCGGGTTGATGATGTCCCCTTGAGGAGCCCGATAATGATTATTATATTAAATCATGCGGGTGGATTTAATTTCGATATAATAATAAAATTCGAGTGGTACTACTCTTGGATAAGATAAGATATTAATTAATTAAAGCTGTCAGTAGCTTAAATTAATTAATGGACATTCGATATCTTAAACACGGAAAATAATATATTTAAATAAGGAGCCCGATTTCGTAAATTGGAATTTGGGTTGGAAGTGCAACATTAATTCTTTAGTGGACTGAATTGATATTAGTGAACTCAACCATATTAGGAAAGGGATGAATGTGGGAAGTTGGGTTGCACTAGGAGTCTTAATCCTAATCCTCCTTAAGATCCCTAGAGTAGTCCAAGAGCCTATAAATAGGGACACAAGGGGGTTCGGCCGAAATTGCTTCATTAATACACAAGAAATTTCGATTTTTCTTCTTAGTGTTTAATTGTGGATCTTGACTTGTGTCTTTGATTCCACAATTACGATAACACTTTAATTCTTGCTACATATCGGAATTACTTGAAGAAAAGAAAATCAAGAGTGTGAGAAATAAATGTTCGGCCGATCCATATTTGTCCAAGCAAGATTCGCTAGCTCGTTGCCCGCACAACGTCCAGATTAAGACGGATTATACTTTAGAAGATCTAAAGGTAGAAATACAAGAAGATCGAGGAGCAAGCAACAACTACGCTTCAAAAGGTAATATCATACGATCTTTGATCTAGATTAGAATATTCGATTTACCAACATATTTATTTAATAAATAATAATATTTAAATTGCTTATTAATCTTAGTAGTTAATTAATTAGCATGCCAAAATAGATTTTTTGCTCCTGGATGCGTAAAACGCTTTATCAAATAATTTCCCAATTTCGCTTCTGCTTCCGCTGCGTTTTATTTCCAACACATTCCACATTAGATTGGTATAAAATTATTCTTACTCGGTCAACATTGTTTGCATAGAGTGGATTTTAATTGGATTTTAGTCAACATCCTACCACAGCGTTCGGCTTATAAAAGCTAACACATTTTTACAAGAGTTGGTGTTCATTTTGAAGTTCAACCTACATACTTCAGTTCAATTTTCTTTGAGAATATTCTTAGTTGAGGGGTAGGAGCACTTGTGAGATAAAACATTTCTGATTAACGGTTGGAATTTCAATTATAGTTGCCATATATGTTTCTTATGTACTCTTTCTTTCTTAGCCATCAATAATGCTCTTTCATTTTTCAAACTACAACTATGTTATTACGAATAAAATATGTAATAAACGAATTCTTCCTTTCATGTTATATTAGGAATAAAACATACCTTAAGCCCGGACGACTACTTGTGAGCCATCTTGCTGTGAAGTTGTGATTATTCTAGTATGTGGATCGTGTAACTTATATGTTGTAGGGCTATCTAAATGGTTCTCGATTCTCAGTTAGAATTGGAACTGAATCAGAACCGAGCGGTTTCCGGTTAACCGAGAACCGCAATTTCGGTTATCGATCCAGTTTTCGGTTGCATTGTGTATCATCTTTTCGGTTTTCGGTCTAACCGATAACTGTTCAGTTCCGAACCGAAAACCGGTTTTGTAAAATATATTATTAAATATTATTTTTTATTTTATAATTATATTATATTATTTTAATTTTTGTAAAGTAAAATTTGAAATTAGAACCCTACCTACTGCAGACCGTTTTTGTGAAATTATATTTTTATATTTTATAATTATATTATATTATTTCAATTTTTTAAAATTGAAATTAAAAAAAAATGGTTTTTGTGGTTAATCGTACCAGAACCAAAAATAACTGGTTCGGTTCCGGTTAACCAAAAATTTATTTGGTCCGATTTTCCGTTCTTATTTTAGGACATTTAAGGTTTTGGTTAGCCAAAAAATTCGATCCGATTAATCGGAACCGAACCGTTCGACAGCCCTAAAATGATGTATCATCAGTGAAACTCTAACCATATTTTCAGTGAAGTCATAGGTTGTATCTTCAATGAAGCTCTGATTCACTTTGCCTCTGCGATATATGCGTGTCGTCTTGTTGTAGGACTCTGATTTCCTTCTTGTTATAGTTTTGCATTATCGAAATTTTAGGTTTATTTCCTAAAAGTACACGAGGTGCATGATACATCAATGTTTACTTTCATGCGATCTCATCTCGATTTGGTCTATCTACAAATCACCTTTTCTCCCATCACCCCATTATAAAATGTATTCTGGTCGAACACTTCCTTCAAATTATATACCAAGATTATGATTTCTCACACTGGATTTCCTTCATACCTTTTGTTATTTCCATGTATCTGTTGGAAGAAAGGACCTTACTCAAACAGACACAAGAACACGTGGCCACATGCTCCGCCTCACAAGTGAATAAGGTAACAATGAGTTGTTGGAAAAAGCTAGAAAATTAAATAAGAGATTTAATTTTGTAAAGCTTTTATTTGATTGTTCATTAAAACACAAAATAGTGTATTTTGTGAGTGGAAAAAAATCCCACATGGAACAAAAACAAAGGAAATGAGCACCTCATAAGTGTGAGCAATTAAATAACCATTAATAACATGTGGTAGTGCCATGTGGATGTGAGGTGGAGGTGAGGTGGCAAATCTATACCAATTTTCACTCTCACACCGGCGACAACGGCGTCCGGCTCGGGCTCGGGCTTAGAGGCTTTAGTGGCGCTTCGTAGGCGCACTTTGGCACGTGGGCTCGTGGCGAATCCGGCGAAACGGCGCGGTCCGCGGCGATTCTCGCCAACGGTTGTGCCTCTTCAATTAGTGGTTATTTTTGCTGCTTAAATGAAAAGTCATGCCTCTTCATTTGGTGGTTATTTTGCTGCTTAAATGAAAAGTCATGTCATTTCGAAACGAACGGTTGTTTGGCCAACGGTCGTGTCGTTTGAACGAAATGGTGCTCCCTTTCGCGAATAGGTATGATTTATTTATAAAACCAAGTTCAGTTTCATAAGTGTATACAGATTTTCGAATCACCTATTCTCTTTTCTTGAATACTTATAATCCAGAAAAATTATTCTTGCCTATTTTCGGATTTCACTTTGTCTTAGTGCAGTCCGAAATTAAGGCTTGTCGTATCCTGCGGTATTCTTGTTTGTGACCTTAAGACACATTTCGGGGTGCAAGAAATACTATAAGGAAAGCGCTTCCATGCGTGATTCAAGCCTCGACGTCTTTAACTTTGAAGAATTTTCTAACAATCTTATAGTATCTGTTGCAATGGCGACCGAGGCTCTTGTTTGAGTTTGAAGGTGATGAACCAAGACTTCGTCAAGTTGGACGCTTGATGGAACCAACTACACTCGCTGGCAGGACAAGATGCGTTTCTTCCTCACTGCCATGAAGGTCTTCTACGTGTTGGACCCAACGTTGAAGCCTATCCCAGAGCCAACAGAGAAAGATTCTGAAGAACTCAAGGCAGAACGGAAGAAACGTCAAGAGGACGAGTTGCTGTGCCGTGGCCATATTTTGAACACTCTCTCCGACCGTCTCTACGATCTCTACACCGAAAATCCATCAGCTATGGAGATTTGAAAGGCACTCGAGTACAAATTCAAGGCCGAAGAAGAAGGTACCAAAAAGTTCCTTGTCTCTAGTTACTTCGATTTTAAGATGTTTGATGATAAGCCCATACTTGCTCAAGTACATGAATTGCAAGTTATTGGCAACAAATTGAGGGCTGTGAAGATTGATATTCTGGAGACTTTCCAAGTTGGTGCAATTATTGCGAAGTTGCCCAATTCCTGGAAAAGCTACCGGAAGAAACTTCTTCACAATACCGAGGACTTGTCTTTGGAACAAATCCAGAAACATCTTCGAATCGAGGAGGAATCGAGGATGAGAGAGAAGACGACGGATACCGGTACTTTCAAGGCCAACGCGGTGAGCGCGAAAGGCAAGAGAAAGTGGAATGAAAAAGGAAGTTCTTCGGGTCCCAAAAAGGATTCAAATAAATTCAAGCATTCCAGCAAATTCAAGTCCGGCAACAAGTCCGTGTCCAAGGGATCCAACGGGGGCTGCTATGTGTGTGGCAAATCCGGTCACTATGCTAGAGACTGTCGACTCCATAAGACGGCGGAAAAAGAAGTCGACGCCACTATGACCGATGGGAACATAATCGCTACGGTGAGCGAAATTATGGCGGTCAAGGGAAAGATTCAAGGGTGGTGGTACGACACTTGTGCTACCGTCCACGTATCCTATGATAGGACTGCTTTCAACACCTATTCTGATGTCGACGGAGGACAAGAAGTTCAGATGGGAAACGAGCAACGCTCAAAGGTCGTCGGCATCGAAAACGTGGAACTCAATTTCACATCCGGAAAGAAGGTCACTTTGACCAATGTTCTCCATGTTCCGGAAATGAATAGGAACCTTGTTAGTGGTGATCTCTTAGGTAAACCGGGGATCAAATCTGTGTATGAGTCGGGAAAGCTTATCTTGACCCGTAATGGTGTATTTGTTGGAAAGGGCTACTCCAGTGAAGGGATGGTCAAATTATGTATTGTTGACAATGTTATTAATAAGATTTCTCCTTCTGCTTATATGATTGATTCCGTTTCTTTATGGTATAGTAGATTAGCACATATAGGATTTAGCACTATGAAAAGATTAATTAAATGTGGTTTAATTTCGTGCAAATCTGATAAATTAGATAAATGTGAAATATGTGTGAAATCTAAAATGATAAAGAAACCCTTTTATAGTGTAGAGAGAAACTCTAAATTGTTAGATCTTATACATTCTGATTTATGTGAATTCAATGGGATGTTAACCCGTGGGGGTAATAAGTATTTTATTACCTTTATTGATGATTGCTCTAGATTTACATATGTGTATTTATTAAAACATAAAGATGATGCTTTTAATGCTTTTAAGATGTACAAGGCTGAAGTTGAAAATCAATTAGGAACTAAAATTAAAATTCTTAGAGCGATAGAGGTGGTGAATATTTTTCTAGTGATTTCAATGCCTTTTGTGAAGAAAATGGTATTGTTCACGAGTGTTCCGCACCACGTACACCACAACAAAACGGTTTAGCCGAACGTAAAAATAGAACACTTCAAGAGATGATAAATGCCATGTTAATGCATTCTGAATTACCTTTTAGTTTGTGGGGTGAAGCTTTATTTTCTGCATGTCATATTTTAAATCGTATACCTTTAAAGGAAACCCAAATTTCTCCGTATGAGGTATGGAAAGGGCGAAAGCCGAATATTGGGTATTTCAAAGTGTGGGGTGCTTAGCCTACTATAAAAACATGGATCCTAAAAGGACCAAGTTGGGTCCTCGAGGGATACGAAGTGCTTTTATTGGCTATGCTACGAATAGCAAGGCATATAGACTTCTAAATTTAGAATCTAATGTCATAGTAGAATCCCGAGACGTGGAATTCTTTGAAAACTCTAATTCTAAGGAAAAGGAATCTCAAAATTCCACAAATGAAGAACCTCGAGAGGAGAGTTCTTCTAGGGTTGTTAATAGAACAACCAGAACCTCGGATTAGCAAGAGAGTCCGTAAGACTAAGGATTTGGGACCTGATGAAATAGATTCTCAACTTATTTCTTTTTACATAGTAGAAGGAAATAGAGAGAATTTTGCCCGAAAGATTCCGATTATTCTTCTTGTTGAAGATAATCCTAAGACTTATAATGAAGCAGTGGCTTCTCGGGACTCCACTTTTTGGAAGGATGCTATCCAAGATGAAATGGATTCTATTATGGCAAATCACACTTGGGAGATTGTCGATCTACCCAAAGGGTCGAGACCCATTGGATGTAAGTGGGTGTTTTGAAAGAAATACAAAGATGGCACTCTTAACGCTTACAAGGCTAGATTGGTAGCCAAAGGATTTCGACAATGGGAAGGAATCGATTATTTTGACACATAAGCACCGGTAGCAAGAACAACAACAATTAGAGTACTGTTCGCCTTGGCTTCTTTATATAACCTAAATGTTCATCAAATGGATGTCAAGACAGCATTTCTAAATGGAGATCTCGATGAGGAGATTTACATGGAGCAGCCGGAAGGCTATGTGCTTCCGGGTAATGAACAAAAAGTTTGTAAACTTGTCAAATCCTTATATGGATTAAAACAAGCACCCAAACAATGGCATCAAAAGTTTGACTCGGTCATACTTTCGAATGGATTTATTCCTAACGTTTGTGACAAGTGTTTGTACACAAAAGTGCGTGGTAACGTTGTGATCTTCCTATGTCTCCATGTTGATGATATGTTGATCATTAGCAACGAGATGGAAGGAATATTAGAAACGAAGAGGTTTCTATCTTCCACTTTCAAAATGAAAGATCTTGGACAAGTTGATACTATTTTAGGTATCAAGGTTCGTAGAACTAGTGGGGGTTATGAACTTAGTCAATCACACTATGTTGAAAAAGTGCTTGACAAGTTCAAACATTTAAAATTCAAGGAGGTGAACACCCCTTTTGATCCCAGTGTAAAACTTGAAAAGAATGATGGAAGAGCTGTGGCCCAATTGGAATATGCTAGTGCTATTGGTTGTCTTATGTACTTGATGCAATGTACTCGACCAGACATAGCATTCGCCGTTAGTAAAATGAGTAGATTTACTAGCAATCCAAGTGCCGAACATTGGAAGGCCATTAGAAGAACTTTTGGATTTCTTTTAAAAACAAAAAATCTTAGACTTCAATACGGTCAGTTTCCTGCCGTACTAGAAGGATATACTGATGCAAGTTGGATATCAAGTGTCGGAGATAACAAATCTACGACAAGATGGGTATTTACACTTGCCGGAGGAGCAGTTTCTTGGAAATCAAAGAAACAAACGTGTATTACTCATTCGACCATGGAATCAGAGTTCGTGGCTCTAGTTTCCGCAGGTCAAGAGGCTGAATGGTTAAGGGATCTCCTTTTAGAAGTTCCATTGGCTAAAGACAATATATCAACCGTGTCGATACATTGTGATAGTCAATCAACCTTAGCAAGAGCATACAGTGAAGTGTATAATGGAAAGTCTAGACATATTAGTCTTAGACATAACTATGTGAGGAAATTGATCAAAGATGGAATCATTTCGCTCACATATGTGAGATCAAGCTTTAACATTGCTGATCCATTCACAAAACCTCTTGCTAGAGATTTGGTGAAATCGACCTCGAGAGGGATGGGTCTTAAACTCCTTGAGTAGTGATCCGACTATGATGGCAACCCAACCTAACGTTAGGAATTGACTAACATTAGGTTCAATGGGTAAGAACAAGTCATTGATTTGGATGTTCACAACATTATACAATAATGTTGGCATTACTATTGGAGGTTGAGTTTTTCTTAACTCTTAATGAAGTTCATCATGAGGACAAGTATACGTAAGTATGAGAGATCTTTGTAAGAACTTCACCTATGTGAATTTAAGGATGGTGCCGTCCCAAAGTGAGAGTTGGAGTTTCTCTCATGAAAAATTCACGAGACAGGATGAGCACATGGCCATTAACGGTGCTAAGCGTGATATGTAGGCAAAGAACACTAAAGAGTGTGTGTTGAGTAATACCGACTTTATCACAAGAAAAATAGGTTCAAAGCCTAGCTACCTAATTTTTCGATAAAGTCTTGTGTTGCTTATACTAAGGATTAGTTCAAATCGAAAGATACTTATCTGTACTAACACTCTTTGTTTTTTTTCTTCTGGATTCTATTTTGTCTTTTCTGAACAAGTGGGGGATTGTTGGAAAAAGCTAGAAAATTAAATAAGAGATTTAATTTTGTAAAGCTTTTATTTGATTGTTCATTAAAAGACAAAATAGTGTATTTTGTGAGTAGAAAAGAATCCCACATGGAACAAAAACAAAGGAAATGAGCACCTTATAAGTGTGAGCAATTAAATAACCATTAATAACATGTGGTAGTGCCATGTGGATGTGAGGTGGAGGTGAGGTGGCAAATCTATGCCAATTTTCACTCTCACATCGCCGCTCGCCGGTGTTGCCACCGGCGACAACGACGTCCGGCTCGGGCTCGGGCTCGGGCTCGGGCTCGGGCTTAGAGGCTTTAGTGGCGCTTTGTAGGCGCACTTTGGCACTTCGGCACGCCGGTCACGTGGGCTCGTGGCGAATCCGGCGAAACGGCGCGGTCCGCGGCGATTCTCACCAACGGTTGTGCCTCTTCAATTAGTGGTTATTTTTGCTGCTTAAATGAAAAGTCATGCCTCTTCATTTGGTGGTTATTTTGCTGCTTAAATGAAAAGTCATGTCATTTCGAAACGAACGATTGTTTGGCCAACGGTCGTGTCGTTTGAACAAAATGGTGCTCCCTTTTGCGAATAGGTATGATTTATTTATAAAACCAAGTTCGGTTTCATAAGTGTATACAGATTTTCGAATCACCTATTCTCTTTTCTTGAATACTTATAATCCAGAAAAATTATTCTTGCCTATTTTCGGATTTCACTTTGTCTTAGTGCAGTCCGAAATTAAGGCTTGTCGTATCCTGCGGTATTCTTGTTTGTGACCTTAAGACACATTTCGGGGTGCAAGAAATACTATAAGGAAAGCGCTTCCATGCGTGATTCAAGCCTCGACGTCTTTAACTTTGAAGAATTTTCTAACATGAGTTGCTTCTTTGAACTCCATGAAAAAGATATGTCGCCCATAAAAAAATACATATCCGGTGGTACTCTTGCGATCATCAATGTCACCGGCCTAATCACTATCACAATAACCAACAATCTTGAACTCATTAGAACGATGATAATATAATCCATAATCAATCGTACCTTTAAGCCAACAAAGAATTCTTTTGGCCGCCTACAAGTGTGTTGTTGTTGGAGCCTCCATGTAGCGACTAATAAGTCCAACACTATAAAGTATGTCTGGCCTCGTGCATGTCAAATATATCATACTTCCCACAAGACTTTTGAAATAAGTAGGATCAACCTTCTCACATTCTTCGAATTTCAACAACGTAGTTCCACATTCGATAGGGGTGCTAACGGCTTGAGAATTTTCCATCCTGAACTTCTTCAAAATCTCTCTTGTATAACTTCCTTGGGAGATTAGTATTCCATCATTCATTTGCTTTACTTCGATTCCAAGATAGTATGACATAAGCCCAATATCGGTGATCTTCAAAATCTCTCTTGTATAACTTCCTTGGGAGATTAGTATTCCATCATTCATTTACTTTAAATTTCTCGAACATGTTTGTACTATTGCCCTATAAATATTAAATCATCCACATACAAGCACGCAAGACGAAATTCTCCATTCTTAGTAACCTTGGCATATAGAGCATGTTCATGAGGACACTTTTAAAATCCTTGAGCTTGGAAGTATTTGTCAAGTCTACAATTCCAAGCCCTAGGTGCTTGTTTCAATCCGTAAAGGGCCTTCTTCAACTTCAACATTTTCTTTCTTGTCCTTCCACGACATATCCCAATGGTTACTCCACATATACGGTCTCCTCAAGAACACCATTCAAGAAAGTGGACTTTACATCCATTTGATGAATCTCTCATCCATTTTGTACCGCTAAAGAGATTATCAGTCTAATAGTCTCCAACCTCGCAACCGGTGCAAACACTTCATCATAATTCACTCCATGTCTTTGATTGTAGCCTTTGGCCACCAATATTGCCTTGTATTTCTCAACCTTGCCTTGAGCATTTCTCTTCACCTCGTATACCCATTTCACACCTATGGCCTTCTGTCCTTTTGGGAGTATTTTTAACTCCCATATGTCATTCTTCTTGATAGAATCTATCTTGTCATCCATTACTTTCTTCCATTTTGCATCTTGAGCGGCTTCTTTAAAACTTGTTGGTTTAGTTTCCGCTATAAGACAAAGAAGAGTTAAGTCGGAAATTGCAGGAACCTCTTCCATTTCATCAAAGATATCTTGAAGCCTTCTTGTGCGCCTTGGAGGTGTCTCATCACTATCACTTGATGAAGATGAAAGAGTTACTTGTCCATCACTTGTTGCCCGTGGTGATGTGGGAGGAGTGATAAGTTGCTCATTATTTTCTTCACTTTCTTCTTCATCAACGAGTGAGAAGAAATTATAATCTTCTTGTGTGTTGTTCCAATCCCATGAGCTTTCTTCATCAAATACAACATCACGACTGATAACAATATTTCCATTGATGGGGTTGTAAAGTTTGTACCCCTTTGATCTTGCATCATAGCCAGCAAACACATAATTCTCACTTTTATAGTCCAACTTTGTCCTTAGCTCATCATCGACATGTGCATAAGCTATGCTTCCAAAAACTCGTAAGTGAGTAATAGTTTGCCTTTTTCCTTTCCATGCTTGTTATGGAGTCATGTCTTTGACACTTCTCGTAGGACATCGATTTGACAAGTTGACGGCACAATCTACCGCTTCGGCCCAAAATTCATTAGGCATATTCTTGCTCTTTAGCATGCTGCGAGCCATGTTAAGAATGCTTTTATTTTTTCTTTCGACGACTACATTTTGTTGAGGTGATCTTGGAACCGTTGCGGGTCATCTTATTCCACATCTTCACATAATTTTAAGAACTACTTTGAATTGAATTCGCCTCCTCGATCCGAACGAATAGCTTTTTTTGATACTCTCTCTCTTTTTCAACGGGCTTTGAATTTTTTGAAACATTCAAAAACTTGAGACTTTTCTCTTAGAAAGTACACCCATGTCTTGCGGCTAAAATCATCAATGAATAATAATAAGTAAAGATTCTTACTAAAAGATGGAGGATTAAAAGGTCCACATTCAACCGAGTGAATATGTTCAAGCGGCTCACGTGCTCTTGTCATGGATTCCTTTGGAAAACTCCTTCTTGATTGCTTTCCGAAGAGACATCCTTCACAAATTTGGTTTGCATGATTGATGTGAGGCAATCCATTCACCATGTGCTTCTTTGATAATGGATTTAGTCCTTCAAAGTTTAAGTGCCGAAACCTAAGATGCTAAATCCAAGAAGAATCTACAACACAAGCTTTTAAGCATTTTGCGACATCACTTTGAATTTTGAGAATAAACATACGATTCTTGGTCATAGGTACCTTAGCAATTAATTTATCACAAGAATCTCTCTAGTTAAGGAATCCGTCTTTCATGATGATGGTGTAGCCTTTCTCCATAAGTTGGCCCAAACTTAATATATTATTTTTCATGTTAGGCACATAATAAACTTGAAATAAAATTATGATCTCTATTTTTCAAGCGAATCAAGATGTTACCTTTGCCTTTGACGGGCACTCCGGAAGAGTCTCCAAAAGTGACTTTTCCATTCACATTCTCATCAAGATCCACAAACAAATTTTTATTACCACAAATATGATAACTTGCGCCGCTATCAAAGTACCATAAGTTGTGTTCATAGTTTTCGTCTCCTTTATGTGCTAGAAGCAAAGTGGGCTTATCAATGTTGCCTTTGTCTTCAACAAGATTAGCTTTCTCCTCAAATTGGTTTTTTGAAGTATGGCACTCGGAAGCATAGTGACCACATTTTGGACAATTATAACACTTAACATTTGATTTGTCATACCTTGAAGTGTATCTTCCGCTTCCACGGCCTCTTGAAATTATTGTCTCATACAACCTTTCATCTTTTTTATTTTCATCTCTTTGTTGACCACGCCCTCTTCCTTGTCCATCTACAAAACCACGTGCTCGTCCTTGTCCACGACTCCTTTGACATCTCGTGTATCTTCCATCATTATATTTAAAGGATAATTTTGCTTGTAAGGCTTATTCAATTGGCTCATTTCGATTCAAGAATTTTTCTTCATAGGCTTGCAGTGATCCCATAAGTCATAAATAGTCATTTCATCTATATCTTTAGCCTCCTCGATTGCCACAACTTTCTAATCAAATTTAGAGTCAAGTGAACGAAGAATTTTTTATATAACATGGACATCACTTACCTCTTCTCCATTGCTTTTCATTTGGTTGACAACCGTCAAGACCCTTGAAAAATAATCCGAGATAGATTCGGATCCCTTCATTCGCAAAGCCTCAAACTCGCCACGAAGTCTTTGTAGGCTGACTCTTTTTAATTTAGCATCTCCACTAAAAGAAGCTTTGCAAACTTTCTTTGATGTTGTTGCGGAAGCCACCTTTTGTAACATAGAATCATCCAAACATTGATGAATTATCATGATCGCCTTTTGGTCCTTCCTCCTTTGGCTTTGTAGTTGTTCTCTTTGAGTTTGATTCAAAATTTCTTCATTTTCCGGCACCACCAATCCTTTCTCCACGATATCCCACACATCATTTGCTCCAAGAATCTCCTTAATTAGAATGCACCAATTCTCATTGTTGTGCGGCGATTTATACGCCTCGATGGCGATCGGCATAATGGTCAGGAGCCAACTAAAGAAGACAGATGCTGGGCAAGCGCCTAGCGGTCGACGTCCAAATCGATCGTCTATTGGCATCTGGCGATCACCTCTAATGGCCGACTGGAGACGATCGTCCCGTGCCACGTATGAATCCGACACCCGTAAAAGTCTTCAGAGACCGAATCTCGGGTGAAGACCCACGTGCAGATCCGCAAAAGGCGCCACAGGATAAGGCCCTTTGACTCCAGCCTGTCACCACCTTCACACCTACCAACAGACCCGCCGAAAGGTGCAAAGTGGGTCCTACCGAGACAGCGACTCAGGACGCGTGCGGTCTTCTCATTGGCTCGCACATCTGGCTGCCAGCAGCAGCCGCGGACTTTAAGGAAACAGTCCCACGTGATGGGACGATCGCCCACCTTATTTTAATATAGGAAACGGCGGTCGCCCGCGATGGACAGGGAGGACCTAGCAACCTCTTCTCCTATAAATAGAAGGCCTCCAGCAGTGGCCAAAGGACAGTGATTTACATTCACACAGTGGAATTCATACACAAAAACACAGTTTACAATGTGAACACAGAACGCCAAAAGCAAACTATACAGAGAACTCTCCATCTTTATAACAAGAACTCACAGAGCTTCAACTCTGGTTCTTCTGGCAATCTTCAGCACTCGATAGCTAAGATAACTAGAGTCTTTACACTCATTGTAATTGTACTCTAACATTAATATCTGTACTCACTAGTATTCATATTAATAACATCTCGCGAGAGCATTCAAGCCCGGGACTAACAACCCGGCAAATCTTGTGTTATTTATTTCCTCACGGACGTGCTCTCGCACTTTATTTGTTACTCGTCCATTCCATCATATCATCTCGATATAATATTTTGGGAAACAACAATTGGCGCTAGAAGGAGGGCATCTTAACCTTCATTTTTTATTCCAACCGTCTTGAAGAACATTCACTGTTCTCCGGGGCATATACTTGAAGAAACACTCACTATTCTTCAAAGAAAAACCTTCAGAATCATGACGTCTGCCACGACCTCAAAAAGAACCACCCTGCGATCTTTCGGACATCTTATTCCGGCCCAGGCCGAATCCCAACCTACGACGGAAGGCAACCGCGACGACGCTAGGCTCTCACTCCCGCACCCGAGGGACGACCCCAACCTCTCACTCGATCAGTTCCAAACTGCGGAATAGATCGAGGAGGCTATAGCCATCCTCAGGGAGCGATGGAGGGCATGCGACTCGCCCACCATTACTCCCTCAGCCATCCGCCGTGCAGGCAAGCGGAAACTCAAGGGGCTATATGTCGAGAAATCATCAGAAAGCCCCGACCCGCAGGAAAAGGCTCTCATAGGGCGGGATGATTCCGTCTTCAGCTGTCTAGGAAGTGATCCCTCATGGTGACCCGGGCATTCGGGCCCCAACCGGGAGACATCGGAGTCCGAATCCATCAACAAGAGTTCAGCATACCCGACTCCCAGAAGACAGGCCAGCCAACGGGCTCCCACTCGCCTAAGAATTGAGCTCAGTGGTGGAGAACTCGTCACCTACCACGGGGCCAGGAGATCGATACACGATCGCCTCGTCTCCCGCTCCGAGAGCCAATCCGCGAGCAGTAAGGCTACGGCGATGGCCGCCATGTAGCGCCAGCTCGACGAAATAAAGGCGCTCCTAGAAACTGGGGCAGGCGCCAAGAGATCGATCGCCGGACCGAGTGAGCCGCTCGCAGCCTAGATCGAGCTCGCCCCCGTACAACCGAAGATCGCTCCTCCTCAAACACCTCTATATGAGGGGAGATCGGATCCTGAGACCCACTTGAGCAAATTCCGGATTTACATGACCGGATGTGGGGCATCGGACGCGACGAAGTGCCGAATGTTCCCATTGACATTGGGCGATCTTGCCCATATGTGGTACATCTCACTGCCACCACGCTCGATCAAATGTTTTGAGAAACTGGCGAACGACTTCACGTCGCATTTCACCGCCAAAGTTGCTCGGACAGAAGGCCCCCACCACATGATGAAGATCAGGCAGGGGAAGAATGAGCCCGACGAAGACTACATCGACCGGGTGGATGAAATTATCCTCACCGGCAAGCCTATTAGCGACGAGCTCGCTCTCTACTCGGTCCTAGGGGGATTCTATGGCCATTCGCCCATGTTCAGGCACCTCACAAAGGACATCCCCCTGACCTAAGCGATCTTCCGCGTCAGGGCCGCTGATTTTTTGGCTAGGCAGAGGATGCTCACCATTCGCTTAGGTGAGGGATCTACCGGGGAAGGAAAGGCGCCATCTTCTATCCCGAGAAAGGCGGTTCCCAAGCCCAGAAAGGCGGTCGCAAAGCCGCCCGGTGAATTCAAAGCCTTCGAGGATGTGGAGGTTCACCTCCTCCGCAACCTCAATCTATCTCCGGCCCACATTTTCAACACCATCAAGGGGCGCGAGTGGCTTAGTAAACCAAAGCCGATGAGGGACAATGGTCATTTAGACTGCAGAAAATTTTGTGCCTACCACAGGAGTCCCGACCACAACACCAGCCAGTGCCGCGACCTCCTCAGACAACTCTGGAGACTGTTTGAGGAAGGCAAGTTGGATAACTTGGTTACCAAGCCAGAACCTCAGGCAGAAAGGACCGGGGGGGCGCGAGTGCCGACAGAATGACGGAATCCCTCCCAATCCGGTCGCCAGGATCGAGCAGAACGAGCCGGAGTACTCATACGAATCATTCCCTCCGATCAACCCTGGCGGCCGAATCAATATGCTTCAGTCGGGAGGTGGAAAACTCGGAGGCTTTTCCCCGGTTTCTACTATGTCGATTAGAAAGCGGAAGGTCGAATTGAGGGCGTTCGCTGGGGTCCATGTCATGGTACCCCCAGAGCCGACCATCTCCAAAGACGCGCTCATCACTTTCTCCAACAAGGATAGGGAGGGAGTGCAGTGCCCCAAAGAGGATGCATTGGTAATCTCTGCATGTATCCTTGGGAAATGGTCGATCGCGTGCTGGTTGACAATGGGAGCTTTTGCAATATCATATTAAAATATGCTCTTGACCAGATCTGCAACCTGACCAAGTTCATCAAGCCATTTGATACCGTGCTTCAAGGGTTTGGCGACAGCACAGTCCAAGCCTATGGAAGGATCAAGCTCTCTGTCGAGCTAATATGCTATTACGATCCCAAGGTTAGGATTACTAAGAACCTCAATTTTGTAATCATAGATAGGCCCAGCATCTATAATGGGTTCCTAGGTCACCCATTTCTAGAAACCTTCGAGGCGGTCGCCTCTTCTTTCTTTTACTGTATCAAATTCCCCACTGCCGACGGGACGATCGGCACTGTAAAAGGAGACCAGCTAATGACTAAGAAATGTTTGAATTACTCCTATGTCGTAACTTCTTTCAACACTTCCCATACTATTTATAACATTGAGACGATCGACAATCAACCGATGGAGATCGACGAGACAAGCACCTCGTACCAGCTCGACCCAGAGGACGGCATCTCACATCGATTGACGGACGACATCGAGCCAAGGATCTGTTTCAAGCCAAGGATCGGTTTCGAGCCAAGCCTCGACATCGATCCAAGGATCGAGTCCGAAAATCTTTTCAAACGAGAAGCGACCGTCCCCATTGAAAAGTTGGAAAGTATAACGATAGATCCGGCTCGCCCGGAGCAGGAAGTACAGATCGGCACAAGCGTCGGCCTGGAGTTAAAGGATGATCTGATCAGTTTACTACGTAAGAACATCGGAGTCTTTGCCTGGTCGCATCAAGATATGCTCGGCATAAGTCCTGAACACGCTTGCCACTATCTAAAGATCGACCCGGCAAGGAAGCCTGTTCACCAGAAATGTAGGAAATTCGGTCCTGAGAAGTACGCAGCGCTCGACATAGAAGTCAAAAAGCTACTCGAAAACAAACTAATCGGAGTAGCTATAGACGAGCCACAGTGGGTAGCCAACGCGGTGCTCGTCAAAAAGCCGAGCAACTCCTGGAGGTTATGCATCGACTTCACCGACCTCAACGCGGCATGTCCAAAAGACCACTTTCCGATGCCTCATATTGAACACTTGGTCGATAGCATGGAAGGTTGCGAAATGATGTCGTTCATGGATGCCTTCGCCGGGTACCATCAGATCCCAATGGCGGAGAAAGACATAAAACACACGTCGTTCCACATGGAAAAAGACGTCTTCTTTTGGGTCCGAATGCCGTTCGGTCTGAAGAATGCGGGGGCGACCTACCAACGGCTAGTCAATGGGATGTTCGCCAACGAGATCGGCAAGACCATGGAGGTCTACATTGACGACATCGTAGTCAAGAGCCTCAAAAAAGAAGATCACATCAATGACCTTGCCGAGACGTTCGCCATCCTCGAGAAGTTCAATATGAAGCTGAACCCTAAGAAATGCAACTTCGGGGTAAGCTCCGGAAAGTTCCTGGGGCACATCGTGAGCCAAAGAGGGATCGAGGCAAACCCCACCAAGATCCAGACGATCCTCGATATGCAGGAGCCACGGAATGTCAAACAGGTGCAATGCCTCACAGGTTGTCTAGCTGCCCTTAACCGTTTCATTTCTCGGCTCGGAGATAAAAGCAAGCCATTCTTCGCGACCGTAAAGAACAATAAATTTGCATGGACAAAGGAGAGTCAAATAGCATTCGCCAAAATCAAGGAGTATCTGTCTAACCCACAAATCTTGGCAAAGTCGATCCCCGACGAAAAGCTATTCCTTTACCTGGCGGCCTCGGAGGTCGCGCTGAGTGCTGTTTTAGTGCGAGCAGAGGGGCAAGCCCATTTGCCGATCTACTTTGTTAGTCAAGCGCTCCATGATGCGGAAACGCGTTACACACCTCTGGAGAAGATCGCCTACGCATTAGTCATGAGTCTTCGCAAGCTCAGGGCCTACTTTTTCGAACACAAAGTGGAGGTTCTGACGACTCTCCCTTTAAAGCAAGTTCTGCACTGGATAGACACCAACGGGCACATCTTCAAGTGGTCACTGGAGATCGCCCAATACGGTATCACATACGCTCCTCGCACGGCGATAAAAGGCCAAGCTCTGGCGGATTTCGTGGTGGAATTAACGTTCCCACCCAGTCCGACCCAGGTCGGCCGCCCAACTTGGAAATTATACGTAGATGGCTCGGCGACCAACTCGCGAGCAGGGGCAGGTATTGTCCTCATCAGCCCCGACGGGCAAAGTTTCACTAATGCTGTGCGTTTCGGGTTTCGTGCGACCAACAATGAAGCCGAGTACGAAGCCTTGGTAGGCGGGCTCGATCTAGCACTCGCCCTGGACGTTCGTCGCCTCTACATCTTCATGGACTCCCTCTTGGTCGTGAACCAAGTCAAGGGAAAATATGAGGCGCACGGCGAACAAATGATCAAATACCAAGAATTGGTCGCCGAAATGTGCACAAAGTTTGAATAAGTACTGATCGAACAAGTCCCGAGAGAGCACAACTCCCAGGCCGATACTCTATCAAAACTAGCATTGTCAGATGGGGCGGAAGATTTCTCTAACATCCAAATCACAAAATCAACAAAGCCGGCGATCGACAGAAGCCTGATTACCACAGTTGCCATCGGCGAAGAGAACTGGATGACTCCACTTATTAAATACTTGAAGGACGGGACGGTCCCTGCCGATCGCATCAAAGCTCGCCAGCTTCAACTCCGTGCAACCAGATACACCCTATTGGACAACCGGCTTTACAAGCGAGCTTTCAGCCTTCCTCTCCTCAAGTGCATTACGTCGGAGTAAGGCCGACTCGTTTTAGCCGAGATCCATGACGGGATCTGTGAAAATCATGCTGGAGGGCGAGCTCTCATCCACAAAACAACCGGGCAAGGTTTTTTATGGCCAACACTACAAAAAACGCGATCGCCTACGCCCGATCGTGTCACAAGTGTCAAGTGATGGGCCCGAACATCAAGCTCTCCCCCGAGCAGCTCACTTTTATGTACAGTCCATGGCCTTTCGCCCAATGGCGCATCGACCTCATCAGTCCTTTGCCGACAGCGCCAGGGGGATGTAAATTTGCCATTGTGGGGTTCGATTATTTCACGAAATGGGCTGAGGCCGAGCCACTCAACAAAATCGGCCAAGAACAAGTAATCAAGTTCATTTGGAAGAACATCATATGCCGGTTCGGTCTACCCCAGGCTATCATCTCCGACAATGGGAAACAGTTCGATGGTTTGGAAGTCATGCAATTCTGCGAGAAATGGGGAATCAAAAAGCTGTTCTCGGCCCTTTACCACCCTCAGGCGAACGGGCAGGTAGAGGCTGTAAACCAGATCCTCAAACACACGATCAAAGCAAGACTCGAATCCAAACAAGGATGATGGGAGAGCGAGCTTCCGGATGTTTTGTGGTCCTACCGAACAACAACCCAAAACCCAACCGGCGAAACCCAGTTCGCCCTCGCCTTCAGAGCAGAAGCAGTGATCCCTTCGGAGATCGCCGTCCTCAGCCACTGAACTGAACAGGAAATGACGACGGATAATGATGTTGCCCGACGGATCGACTTGGATATGCTCGAAGAACGGCGATTGACCTCAGAAATGAAGAACACGATCCACAAAAGGAAATCCGAAAAATTCTTCAATTCGAAGGTCAAGGAAAGGCGATTCCAAGTGGGCGACTTAGTCCTCAAAAAGGTCCAGACTCACATGTGAGTATTTGGCCCGAATTGGGAGGGCCCCTTCAGGATATCTAAATGGCTGACCAGAGGAGCCTACGAACTCGAACACCCAGACGGCACTCCGGACCAATATCCCTGGAACGCCGTACATTTGAAGAAATACTACCAATAGAAACTCTGTATTCAGTTACCCAATGTATAAAGAGTTTAATGAGATTTTCCGATCCCCTATATATGATTCGCCTCGACAAAACAAATAAATAGAAAAGAGGACGACTCCAGCTACCTTGGCGGCCAGCTCCCCTTTCGATGACTCCAGCTCGCCATTTAGACGATCCACCACCTCCTTCAGCCTGGTCAACTCCTCCTGCGAGGCCGCATGCAACCGACGAGCATCCGTCATCTGGTCGCGCATCCGATGGACCACCGCCCGGGACCGGTCGAGCTCTTGCCTCATCCAGTCAAGGTCTTGTTTGGCTCGCTTGGCCGTCTCAGCATACTCCTTCTCCATAGCCACGATCCTATCGGCGAACTCGGCATTCTGGTTCCGAGCAGCCTCAAGATCTAAATGGAGGCGAGCAGTAGAGGGCCGCCCCTCATAATCTTTAACAGCTTTAGCGGCCATCGTCGACGCTTAGAGGGTCAGGGCAAGTGTCGCCTGCATGGCATCTCCAGACCGCCGGCGCGCAATCGCATCCAGATCGGTCGTCCAAGCCTTCGGAAGAGAGGAGATGGCCCGGAAAATGTAGGAAGGGACGTCGATAGGCGCGCGCGGGGACTTGCTCGCCAGGAAATCCAGCACCATCGGCGAGGTGTTCGGATCGGCAAGGCGGACCCTGCAACACAAAAAAAAAACGAAGGAGTTAGCATACGCACTACACAAGTAGCTTAATTCAGAAAGATCAAACCAGTCTTCCCTTGCGACCTTCTCGGGGTCGCAGCCGAAATAGGGCTTGCCCCGCGGAGTCTCGGCTTCAGCGATCACCGTAGGCTTTAGGAAGGCCGCTGAGGCCGAAGACCCCTCCGCCATTGGAACAGCGGAGATAGGAGGCGTGGCAACCTGCGGCACCACAATGGACGCCTCCGCAGCAACAGTCGGCAGGGGCTCCTCCGGCCTCCGCCTCTTGCGGTTGTGCTGGAGCTGCTCCTCATCCCAAGCTTCTGGCTCGACGACTGGCGCTATGATAGGTCTCTCCTCGGGGATAGGACGGGACATCATTGCAGGGGCACGACCTGTCTTATTTCCTTGGCGGAGACGACTCAAAAGGCCGAGGTTTGACACTATAATCTCTCTCGGGGGCTCGGAGTAGCGGGGAAAGTGGATCTCTGCCAAAGAAGAAATTCAGCCAAGTTAGACATCTCTTTCAATCAGACGATCGTCAAGCAGAAAAGAGAAAGTAAAAATTCACACCTGGAACCTTCAAGTGGCGAGGGAAGCGAAACAATCGAGCGCCCAACCAATGAGCTTCGTTGTTGACCATGCGAACGTCGAGGTAGTAGTCCGACAGACCACTGATTCGCTCCCAGATGATCAAGAAGTCAAAAGGAAGGTCGCCGATCACTGGAACAAGGGAGCCTGCAAAAAGGAAACCAAATTAGATCAGTTCAAGGTGTATCCAAATAAAGGGAGAATTAAAATCCTTACTCGGATTCCTTTACCGAAAGCTGGTAGGGATATCCAACTCATCCTCTGGTGTATCGCTCGCCGCCAACCTCCACGCTCCACCGACCCAACACCATTTTGTCAGGTCGCCCCGAACTTTGTTCGGCACCCCGAGGACCACCCTACCCATGCGATCCTGAATGTGGTAGCGGCCAACTGAACCCTTCTGCGCAGTCAGCTTGAAGAGGTATTTCATTTCCAGCGCAGAAGGTAGACGGAACAGCCGATGACCGCCAAAAAGTGTCAAGGTACTGATAATCTGCAGCCAGGCGTTCGGCGTTAATTGGAGCGACGCCACATTCCAGGCGGACAGCAAGTATGGCACGGCGAACGGCAATGGGAACCACAAACCGGCCTCCAGGATCAGTTCGTTAACGGCGACTAAACCCTCGGGAGGTTTGTCGGCACATTCGTTCTCTAAGGGCACATACAATGAGACATCAGAAGGGATATGGAATTTCGCCCTCCAGCGACTCAAGTCCTTCCTGGTCGCCAAACTCCGGATCTGAACGAGAGTCCACGGGGAGCGTTCCGCGGCCCGGAATGACGTCCGCTTCATGGGCTCATAGGGGTGGGCGATCGAGTATGGACCGAAGTCAACCTAAGGATGTGGTCCGGCCAGCCTCTCCATAAGTCCGGCGAATTCCAAAAAGGCCCGGCCAAATACAGCCTCACCGCCTCATCCTCGTCTACCGGCGAGCCCCTCTGCCCCGCCGCCGCCGCCGACCTCGCCGCGTCAGCCTCGTTGAAAAGCTCTTCAACCTCCGCGGATGCAATTCCCGCACGAATGGCCTCGACGGCCGTCTCCATGTGAAGAGCTGTGGAGCTTTCTTCCCGGGCAGGCGAAGTCGCGGCGACGGAAGAGCTACCCACCTCATACACGTTAGATCCTCCTCTAGACATGTTCGAAGAAAAAAAGGGGGAAGAGAATTTTTGTTCTTACCTAGAGAGAAAGTCGATCGGCGCAAGAAGCTTCAAGGAATTTCGGCAGAGTCTTCGTCTAAAGGCAAGGGCGCATAAAGATCTAAACCTCAGTAGCCCTAGCCTTTTATAGGCGAGAGCAGGGACCTCTGTGCAAATAGGCGGAATCTCGGGGGCTGAAGTGCAACCGTCGGGGGGGGGGGGGGGGGGGGGGGCACATTAAATGCAGCCCCCGAAACCCGCGTATGCGTCGTCTTGAGGGCACGCCTAGCGACAAGTCTGACAAAAACCGTCGGACTCCCCCAATGGGAGCGCGACGCGTGTCCCTGTGACGTTTCCAAATCCCGCCTCCACATCCTGCTATTTCCAGCGCCTAAGGAGATCGTCCGAATTCAAAACCAGTTCGTCCAGGCGACGATCGTCCTTGTCATAAATAGATGAGTCACTCGTCTAAAACAGGCGATCACCAGCAGTGCCACCTCGCCCCATGTCTTTAATATCGGAGCGAGCTGGGGGGCAATTGTTGTGCAGCGATTTATACGCCTCGATGGCGATCGGCATAATGGTCAGGAGCCAGCTAAAGAAGACAGATGCTTGGCAAGCGCCTAGCGATCGACGTCCAAAGCGATCGTCTATTGGCATCTGGCGACCACCTCCAATGGCCGACTGGAGACGATCGTCCCGTGCCACGTATGAATCCGACACCCGTCAAAGTCTTCGGAAACCGAATCTCGGGTGAAGACCCACGTGCAGGTCCGCAAAAGGCGTCACAGGATAAGGCCCTTTGACCAAGCCTGTCACCACCTTCACACCTACCGACAGACCCGCCCGAAAGGTGCAAAGTGGGTCCTCCCGAGACAGCAACTCAGGACGCGTGCGGACTTCTCATTGGCTCGCACATCTATCTGCCAGCAGCATCCGCGGACTTTAAGGAAATAGTCCCACATGATGGGACGATCGCCCACCTTATTTTAATATAAGAAACGGCAGTCGCCCGCGATAGACAGGGAGGACCTAGCAACCTCTTCTCCTATAAATAGAAGGCCTCCAGCAGTGGCCAAAGGACAGTGATTTACATTCACACAGTGGAATTCATACACAAAAACACAGTTTACAACGTGAACACAGAATGCCAAAAGCAAACTATACAGAGAACTCTCCATCTTTATAACAAGAACTCACAGAGCTTCAACTCTGGTTCTTCCGGCAATCTTCAGCACTCGATAGCTAAGATAACTAGAGTCTTTACACTCATTGTAATTGTACTCTAACATTAATATCTGTACTCACTAGTATTCATATTAATAACATCTCGCGAGAGCATTCAAGCCCGGGACTAACAATCCCGGCAAATCTTGTGTTATTTATTTCCTCACGGACGTGCTCTCGCACTTTGTTTGTTACTCGTCCATTCCAGCATATCATCTTCGGATAATATTTTGGGTAACAACACTCATATTTATCTTTTGTGAATTTTGGCATTTTCCATTGAGACATTCCATTCGCTATGATCTCCTTCTTCTTTAACAAAATACAAGCCTTCTTTGAAGACAAGTAGAACCTTTGGCTCCGATACCACTCTGTTGGAAGAAATGATCTTACTTAAACTCACACAACTCAATATTTAGGAGAAGAAATACTTTGTATAGAATATATTACTTGAAAATGACTTTATTACAAATGACTTGGTACAAAGCTTTATATAAGACTCAATAGAAGTATCTACACACTTACTTAAATGCTAGACTCCAAGAGGCTCATACATTGAATGTAGAAAATACACATACATGTGCCAAGAACAATCTAGAATGACCCACACATTCTTATTATTTTAAGAGTCAAAATTATAATTTATTTTTAACATCCCCCTTAATTTTGACTATGCCAAGAAGAGTTCGAACTTTGTTGAAGACGTCACTTTTGAGAGGCTTTGTAAATATATCACTAATTTGATCTTGGGACTTCACATAGTTGAGCTCCCCTTCGTTCTTTTCAATACATTCTTGGATGAAATGATATTTTCTATCAATATGCTTGCTTCGTTCATGAAACACCGGATTTTTTGCCAAAGCTATAGCCGACTTGTTATCAACCAATATTTCCGTGGACTCATTTTGTGGCATATTGAGCTCCTCCAAAACTCTCCTTAATCATATAGCTTGACAAACACAAGAACACGCGGCCACATACTCCACCTCACAAGTGGATAAGGTAACAATGGGTTGCTTCTTTGAACTCCATGAAAAAGATGTGTCGCCCATAAAAAAATACATATCTAGTGGTACTCTTTCGATCATCAATGTCACCGGCCTAATCACTATCACAATAACCAACAAGGTTGAACTCATTAGAACGATGATAAAATAATCCATAATCAATTGTACCTTCACGTCCATCTTATATATTAAAAACTTCGATATTCATAAATCAATAACGCGTAAAATGAATATTTTTTTCAATATGAACTTAAATAAAGGAATAAATAAATACTCTCACTAACTACATTAATAAATAAAAAATTGGTGTCTTTAAAGCCTCTACAAAATATAAATTGATAATCAATAAATTTGATACAATATATTAGTATAAATTCATGAACCCGGCCATAAAATGATGGTCATATTTATTTTCTTAATAAAAAAAAATCATGAAATGTTCAATAATAAAATTGTTCTAATCTTATATTTGACTACTTTGCAATATTTTTTAATATTAAGTACAAAGTATTACACGTATATAAAGTGTATATTATTTCTACAATAGTTTTATTCCCCTAAGAATGAGTGAGTGACTTCGGCCTTCTACCAAGGCATTCGTGTTAATCATCAATGATGGTAGCCCGTTCGCTGTGGCATCCATTCAAATTTGAAGACAATAATCGGATCCCAACTCGATCGATCGAGGAATAATACCACGTGGAGGTCCGACGAGGCCCAAACTAATCAGGCTCCAGAACTCTACTAGAACATGATCGGGCAGAGCAGTTAGAGGTGGGAGGCCGACCCCAGAACTGACCATATAACGGGTAACTATCACCGAACGCGTACGGGACAAGCACACATTACAATTATTGCGATCTGTCCTACCTCTCCCAAAGCCCCCTCAGATGCCTCCACACATCCCTAAAACATTCTCTCATTCTTACATGTATTTTGGTTGTATCTTAAATATTCTCCCGATGTCAGTTTCCTGATTGGTCAGGTCCTCTATTAATAGAAGAAATCTACGATGGAGAAGGATTTTTAAAAACGTTCCACTAAAAAAATTAGATCCACATTCTAATACACCAAGTATACTAGATCGTCCTGAAAAATCCGCTCAGCTCTCTATGCAAAAAAAAATGAGATAATCAATAGTTTCATATTCTCCTATCCATTTGGTTTTTTATTCCTGAGCCTTATTTACTACGTGACTTCGATTTATCTGTTCCGAATCAGCACACGTTTTGTTGACCAAACACGCTATCAACAATCAACTCCCCTAATTTAGCATGTATGGTTTGGGCTAATATGCAATTCCTGGATGGCATGGTATGTCTTTGGTTGGGTATTCTGCCCTTTTCACGCCCTCCATATGCGCTCTAGCCACTATGGTACCTCGGGTAAAAATGATTTCGGAATTGCCTTTCATTCGAAGAAAAAATCTGCTTCCAAGCATCGTCGGGCCGGGCTTGTTCCACAGAATTACTGGCAGAAAGGAACTCTCAAAGCACGGAGAAGAGGCCAACGAATCCTTTCTTCCAGGAAGACCTCGGGCTCTTCAAGTCCCTTAAACCAGAAGTTTCAAAAGCGGGGGGATCCGACTCAGGTAAATTACTAGCAGAACTTCGCTCTTATATATAGTACATTTTGTTGGGAAAAATACCGACTAACGTCACGTCACAACGAATAAAGCGGAACCTCGTTTGAAAAATTCCCACTCTTCAATCGTAACTTTGTGGTTACCGACGAGTAGAGCAACAATTACAACTCGATAACATTTAATACAAATGATATCCAAAAAGCAATAAACACGAGACACAAATTTTAGCGTGGAAAACCCCTCAAGACGAGAGTAAAAACCACGGGACCGAAGCCGCTTAAATCCACTATCACCAATACACACAAATACACAATCGTCCCTAATACAAACTAGGGGTATACACCAATCGTCAAATACTTGGTAATAAATGTTCTTCAAGTATTTGGAATCAACAACAACAACAAGATCGAGAAAAGAAACAACCGTAAATAGCTTACACAAAGAGCTAACGAAATACCCGTACTTCCGGACTCAAAAACTCGATCTACACCGGTGAAAAGATTTGCCCAATAGCTACCAAGCTCTTGTCAAAAGATCACGATGATCGGACCGATAAATCTCCGGAAAAATAAAATATTGTATTTCTCTCTCTTGTTTCTCTCTCTATATCTCTCTCTTGTTCTTAAGTGTGAAGATGATGAATTGTTCATGAAACTCCCATTCCAAACAGCATAAAGATACACAACCTGTGCAAGGTTGACCCGTGTGCCACGGCCCAGCCCAAGTGTGCCGCGGCACACAGCGAAAAAATGCGCCCAGGTATCCGGCAGGGGCCGAGGCCCAGCAGGAGGGTGCCGCGGCCCGTAGTACAGGCCACTTTGGCCATCGGAAGCAAACGACGGGGGCCGCAGCTCTGCAGGGATGTGCCGCGGCCCAAGGTGATCGGCAGGACTCGGCATGTCTCGGCAGGAGGTTGCACGGCATGGACCGGCAGGGCGTGCTCGGCAAGGGCCGTGGCCCGGCCGGCAGGGGTCGCGGCCCAGAGTATAGTTAGGTGTCAGTGCTGAGTGTCTTCGGCGGGGGCCATGGCTCGGCAGCTGTGTGCCGCGGCCCAGCAGTGCAGGTGAGGAAAAACGTCATTTCGAGCGAAGTGCCACGGATTGGAGGGTCTGTGCCGTGGCCCGGAGTCCGGTCGACTCCGAAAAAGCCTATATTTCGGAAATTACTCCTACAAATCTCCCCCTTTCCGGAATATAGGAAGAGTTCGCCATCCCGGCAATCGAGCAACAAACTTTTACCTTATCTCTACTCAATGCCTTCGTTAACATATCGGAACCATTATCATCGGTATGAACTTTATCAAGTTCAAATAAACCATCCTCCAAAGCATCTTAGATACAATTATACCTCACGTCGATATGTTTCGTTCTCTTGTGAAAAGTTGCATTCTTAGCCAAATGAATCGCATTTTGACTATCACAAAGAACTACGTAACGTCGTTGTCGGAAGCCTAGCTCTCGTAAAAACATTTTCAACCGTAAGAGCTCTTTGCTCGCTTCCACCGCCGCAATATACTCGGCCTCCGTTGTAGAAAAGGCAACGCACTTTTGCAATCTTGATTGCCATGACACGGCTTCCCCTGCGAACGTCATCAAATAACTGGAAGTGGATTTTCGGTTATCTTCATTACCGGCCATATCCGAATCGGAATATCCAACAAGCATTGCTTTCCCGTTTCCAAACGTAATTCCCAATTTGGAAGTACCCCGTAAATTTCTAAATATCCATCTTACGGCTTCCTAATGCTTCTTACCCGAATTCGATAGAAACCGGCTCACCACTCCCATGGCATGAGCAATGTCGGGCCTAGTACAAACCATATCATACATTAAACTCCCGACCGCCGAGGCATATGGAATTTTATCCATATCCTCAATCTCCTCCTTCGTCTTAGGGCAATCTTGGCTCGTCAATTTAAAATTGTTAGTAAGAGGCGAACTAACAACTTTAGCTCTGTCCATGTTGAAACGTTTAAGCACCTTCTCGATATATTGCTCTTGCGACATGTGCAATTTCCGGGCTGCTCTATCCCGAGTAATTCTTATTTCAAGAATTTGTTTAGCCGCCCCCAAGTCCTTCATGGCAAAGGACTTACTCAATTCTTTCTTCAAGTCGGCAATCCTCTCGGTATTCTTGCCAACGATCAACATGTCGTCCACATAGAGCAATAAGATGATAAAGTCATCATCTCCGAATTTCTTGAAAAATACGCAATGGTCGAGAGTCGTCTTCCGGTAGCCTTGCTCCCCCATAACTGACTCAAACTTCTTGTACCATTGCCTTGGTGCTTGTTTCAACCCATATAAACTCTTTCGAAGTTTACACACATAATCCTCTTTTTCTTCGACCTCAAATCCTTCCGGTTGCTTCATATAAATTTCTTTGTCAATGTCTCCGTGAAGAAAAGCCGTCTTGACATCCATTTGCTCAACCTCAAGATCGAGGCTAGCTGCAATACCAAGGACCAATCGAATCGATCCTATCTTCACAACCGGAGAAAAAATCTCTTCAAAATCAATGCCCTTCTTTTGACTAAATCCTTTCACCACGAGTCTAGCTTTGTATCGGGGCAACGAGGTATGTTCCTCCGACTTCACCCGATACACCCATTTGTTTCTCAAATCCCTCTTGTCTTTCGCCAACTTCACCAACTTGTAAGTGTTATTCTCATGCAAGGAACTCATCTCGTCTTGCATGGCATCCATCCATTCCTTCTTCTTTTCATCCTCCATGGCCTCCGCAAAATATTCGGGCTCTCCCTCGTCGGTGAGTAAAACGTACTCATCGGCCGAATAACGAGTGGAGGGATGACGGTACCTTATCGAGCGCCTATGTGGAACAAAAGATGGCATGTTTGTCACGGGTAGCCCGGGATGAGATCCATCGTTGTCATCTTGTCTCAACTCATCGTTGTCACCGGCATCTTGTTGTTCATCATTTTGGACGTCATCTCCAACGGGTGTCTCAACATTTTGTGGAGGAACGGGGTCCAAATCAATAAGATCGTAGCCGTGTTGCGGAGCCGACTCTCCATTCTCAACATCCTTCATCGTTTGATCTTCTACAAAAACAACATCTCTCGACCGAACAAGCCTCTTTGTCACCGGGTCATATAATCTATACCCGAACCCATCAAGCCCGTAGCCAATAAAAATACACGGATTCGTCTTGGAATCAAGCTTTGATCTCTCATCATTCGGAATGTGAACAAAAGATTTACATCCGAAGACCCTCAAGTGGCGGTACGAGATCTCTTTACCGCTCCACACCTTATCCGGCACATCAAACTCCAAAGGGACACACGACGTCAAATCAATAACATGAACCGCCGTGTTCAAAGCTTCTCCCCAAAACGACTTTGGCAATCCGGCATGTGAGAGCAAACAACGAGCTCTCTCGACCAAAGTCCGGTTCATTCTCTCCGCCAAACCATTGAGTTGCGGAGTCTTCGGGGGCGTCTTTTGATGTCTGATCCTGTGATCTTGGCAATATTCATCAAAGGGTCTGGTGTACTCTCCACCATTGTCCGTCCGGATACACTTTAGCTTCTTCCCGGTCTCTCTTTCCACCGAGGCATGAAATTGTTTGAAAGTGTCTAACACTTGGTCTTTGGTATTCAAGGTGTAAGCCCACACCTTCCTAGAGTGATCGTCGATGAATGTGACAAAATATCGGCAACCACCGAGCGTCCTCATGTTCATAGGACCACAAACATAGGAATGAACAAGATCAAGCACATTTTCCTTCCGTAAAAGGAGTATGACTCTTAAAAGTAACTCTCCTTTGCTTCCCGGCTAGACAATGAGAGCATATTTTAAGGTGTACCTTGTGAACCCCGGACAAAATCTCCTTTTTCGACAATAGCGCCATTCCTTTTTCACTCATATGACCGAGCCTCTTATGCCATAACTCGGCCATGTCATTATTGTCGATTGTGTTCATGAAATTAGTCGTGACTTTCGGAAGTGTCACGTACAATTTTCCTTCCTTTTGTCCTCTCCCGACAATCAAGGAACCTCTAGTGAGTTTCCACAACCCCTTGCCAAAACCGCTGTGGTAACCATCATCATCGAGTAAACCAATGGACATAACATTAAGTCTCATGTCGGTAACATGTTTTACATTCCGTAAAACAAGTTCCATTCCGGTGTCGAATCTCAAATGCAGATCTCCCACTCCAACAATCTTGGATAACCCATCGTTACCCATCTTGACTATACCAAATTCGCCCGGGGTATAAGAGGAATAAAAATCTCTACGCGATGTAACATGACACGTAGCTCCACTATAGACCACCCAACTCGAATCATCTCTAGCAAGATTGACTATATCATAATCACAACAAACAAAGAACTCTTTTGTGAATTTTCTCGGCCTTGGCGATTCTCCTTCTTCAACTTTCGGCAAAATTTCTTAGTATGCCCATTCTTACCACAATGGTGACATTCGATGTTGGCATACTTCCCCCGAGAACTACTCCTTTATGGCCCTCTATTACTCGGACCTCTACTTTGACCTCTCCCCCGTCTTTCGGTAACTAGAACATCCGACTGTGATGAAGATCCTTGTGCTTTTCTTCGGACCTCCTCATTCAACATGTTCCCTTTTGCTAGTTCCATCGAAATGACTCCATCGGGGGCGGACTCAGACAACGACGTTCGAAATGTCTCCCAAGAATCCGGCAATGTGCCTAACAACCACAAAGCTTGCACCTCCTCTTCGAATTTAATTCCCATTCCGGCAAGTTGATTAATTATGCCTTGGAATGTATTTAAATGATCCGATAGAGGAGTCCCGTCTCGAAACTTCAAATTCATCATTTGTTTAATGAGGAATAACTTATTATTCCCCGTCTTCTGAGCATACAATTGCTCGAGCTTGTGCCATAACTCTCGAGCATCCTTCTCTCCACTAATTTGGTTCAAAACATTGTCATCCACCAATTGTCGAATATATCCGCAAACTTGGCGATGCAAAATAGTCCACTCCGCGTCGGACTTCCCTTCTGGTTTATCTTTGCTAAAAACTGGTATATAATAATCCTTCACGTATAGAAGGTCTTCCATCTTCCCCTTCCATACGTGGTAGTTTGAACCGTTCAAGTTAACCATTCTACTCGTGTTGGCTTCCATCTTACGATTGAGATACTAAACAACCACGAAACAGCAAATCCCGTAGCTCTGATACCACTTTGTTGGGAAAAATACCGACTAACGTCACGTCACAACGAATAAAGCGGAACCTCGTTTGACAAATTCCCACTCTTCAATCATAACTTTGTGGTTACCGACGAGTATAGCAACAATTACAACTCGATAAAATTTAATACAAATGATATCCAAAAAGCAATAAACACGAGACACAAATTTTAGCGTGGAAACCCCTCAAAACGAGAGTAGAAAGCACGGGACCGAAGCCGCTTAAATCCACTATCACCAATACATACAAATACACAATCGTCCCTAATACAAACTAGGGGTATACACCAATCGTCAAATACTTAGTAATAAATGTTCTTCAAGTATTTGGAATCAACAACAACAAGATCGAGAAAAGAAAAAACCGTAAATAGCTTACACAAAGAGCTAACGAAATACCCGTACTTTCGGACTCAAAAACTCGATCTACACCGGTGAAAAGATTTGCCAAATAGCTACCAAGCTCTTGTCAAAAGATCACGACGATCTGACCGATAAATCTCCGGGGAAATGAAAAATTGTATTTCTCTCTCTTGTTTCTCTCTCTATATCTCTCTCTTGTTCTTAAGTGTGAAGATGATGAATTGTTCATGAAACTCCCATTCCAAACAGCATAAAAATACACAACCTGTGCAAGTTTGACCCGTGTGCTGTGGCCCAACCCAAGTGTGCCGCGGCACACAGCGCAAAAATGCGCCCAGGTATCCGGCAGGGGCCACGGCCCAGCAGGAGGGTGTCGCGGCCCGTAGTACAGGCCACTTTGGCCATCGGAATCAAATGACAGGGGCCACGTCTCGGCAGGGATGTGCCGCGGCCCAGGGTTATCGGTAGGACTCAGCATGTCTCGACAGGAGGTTGCACGGCATGGACCGGCAGGGCGTGCTCGGCAGGGGCCGCGACCCGGCCGGCAGGGGCCGCGGCCCAGAGTACAGTTAGGTGCCAGTGCTGAGTGTCTTCGGCGGGGGCCGCGGCTCGGCATCTATGTACCGTGGCCCAGCAGTGCAGGTGAGGAAAAACATCATTTCCGAAAAAGCCTATATTTCGGAAATTACTCCTACACATTTAACATAAAACCAACATTTTTCCTATCTTGTTTGCTGCTTGAAGTCCAATTCTCGCGTTTTCCTACTGATCAGCAAGGTCAGCAGCAAGAAGTGTTATATGAAATAATACATAATCCCAAAACCTTGAATTAACATGATTATCACAAATATTTAAAGCATAATTATTCACATGCCTCCGGACATATTGATAAATAGAGTAGTATTTGGATTCTAACCGGAATGATTATCTTCACCAAAAGCTTCAATTGAAGAAGAAAAGTTATTTCTCTTGGCCTATGAACTATTATTTATGTGTTATTACTTCAACATGATATACTTTTTGTGATGGAGAAAGAGTTCTATTTATAAGTAGAGAAAGTACCTTTAGCTTTATCTCTTAATCATAAGAATTAACCATCCATCAAGGCTAATCATGAAAATATTTGTAACGGGTTGTAACTTATGCAATGAAGTTGCAACTTAATTATGAGAATAAACATCCTACTAATGACCACTTTTATGAGGAAAAATTTGAAGAGTTTTGAGTTATCAATTATTCTTACATTCTCCCACTCGCTCTGTAGGAGGATCTATTATAATTTTCCTATTAAGAACGTAAGGCGCACATGATATGCGAATTACTCGTTTATATTGTTACCATAAGTGCCTTGACCAATCGAGGTCAATGAGAGTCATGGTGTACACAAATTATTTCAACATATTAACTTTCATGTACAACAACATTGGAAACTTTCATAGCGAGACCGTAAATGAGAGCAACATAATGGTCACGTTATGTCTTCAAGTTAAGACGCGTCGGTTATCTTCGTTAAACATAAGGTATACAATTTTGATGATGGTATCAGGAGTATAATGATAATGGCATAAGATGAAATAATTAGGAATTATCAGCAAAACCCATGCTGTCAGTATGTCCCTGAAAGGTCTTTGGAGGTAGTCCTTTTGTGAACATATCTGCCACTTGTAAGTGTGTACTTATTGACTCAACAACAATTTTCCTCAGTTGAACATCTTGCTTGAGTAATAAGCATTTGAGGTCCATCTGTTTTGAGCCCTTTGTGTGTAATACCCGAGATTTTCGTTTTCGGTTATTCTGAATTATTTGTCATTTTCTGCCGTTTATTTTGTTCCGTTTATGATTATTTAGTTGTGTATGGTATGATGTACCATGTTGTGGTTTTCATCAAGTTCAATTTGTCGCCGCATCAGTCATATTGATCATATACTTGTGCGTGTGACACTGTATGTTGTTTCTCTTCGTATGATTGTTCTCGTTGTAAATTGTCAGAACTTCGTTGTAAAGCTAGGAGTCATGTTATTCGTTGGGTAGTCACATCGTTGTACCGACTTCAGACTGTGCTGTTGTCAGAACATGTTACGTACACTAACAAGAGCATATCATACGTAACTGGTGATGGATAACGTACGTCATGTGTTTAGGCTACGCACGTTATGATACTTGTTGGTTGGGGCAGTAGCCACTGGAGAGGCTTTAGCATACACTGCATGAGGCATATAGCGTACGTTATCGATGGTTATGTATGTAACATGGGAGGTGTTACGTACGTTAGCTTGCATATGGATTGGTACAGTGAGCTCTGAGTAGAGCATTACATATGTAGTATTTGTAGTGTAGCGTACGTAACGTGCTGCGTCCTATATCTAGGCAGGCAGCAGACTTCATTTCGCGTTTTCATCATTTCTTTCTCCTTCTCCTTCTTACGGTCAACGGGATTGGTTCAAAAGGCTAGGGTTGGTCGAGATTTCCTCATCCATTAATATTCTTGAGTTCCTAGCAATGATTAACACCATCTAGTCCTTCGTTCTTCATCGGATCGAAGGTATTTTCTTGATTCCCTTGAGCTAATCTTTTTGGGGATTTGTTCTTGATCTCGCATTCAATCCGATTTTGATGAATCAACATATGTTAAATGATGTTATTAAACATGTTCTATGGATTGTAAATCCATATCTTTGGTTCGTTTAACCCGATTGATGATTTTAGGGTTCTTAGGAAACCTTGAACATTTAATGTTTGATTAAATGTCTCAATGAGTTTTCTTCGAGCATTGGGCCAGTCATTATTAACCCCTATTCCAGTAGTGATTGCGTTGTTGTTGATTTCTAGCGAAGGTTGTAGGTTTCCAAGACTGTTTCGGGTGAGCCGTGTTGTCGGAGTTTTCATATCGATCATCGAGGCAAGTGTTCTTGCCCATACGACTTATATCTAATAAATTGATGTTATGTAAAATGTGTATGATGGTTTGTCGTGTATATAATATATATATATATATATATATATATATATATATATTGTTAGGAATACTTGTTAGATTTTGATGATGTCGTCATTATACTTGTTTATTCAAATGTATGTTTATTACTTGGCAAAATGTAAGGAAGAATCAAATGAGTATCTTCCATAGGCCAAACTAAGTTAAGTTAGATACTTGGCAAAATGTAAAGAAGAACTAAATGAGTATCTTCTATAGGTCATTCAAATTAGGTTTAAAATCGGCTAAGTACAAAGTGCAGATAAGTACATCAGAGAAGTTTCGGTCAGACAAGTATCATCAGAGAAGTCTTCATCAAACTCTACAAAAAGCCGAGTCACAATCAAGTGAAAATCAGAGAAGTTATGGTCAACAAATTTTATCAGAGAAGTTTGACCAGACTGCATTCATGTGATCAAACGGAGCCCAAGTCATCTGAAGTTTGACCATCAGATTAGTCAAAGTTCATCAGGTCAGAAGACTTCAGACAAGTCATCGGATCAAAGAAGTCTCATCAGGACATCAGAGAAGTCATCATTAGAGGAGTCCGACGACAGAGAAGGTTGACTGCACATCAGACAGATTGACTTAAAGAGATCAGATAAGTCATGTCTGAGTAATCAGCCAAGTAAGCTTATCCACGTCAGCACGCGTTGAAAAGTCAATAATTACGGAAAGTCACATACGGGCGATAAGGGACAGATTGGAGAGATTCCTGGAAGGATATGAATTAAATAAATCATCCAGACCCACCTCTGAAGAATTTAAGCATATTAAAATCAAAAGATTCGGCGCTATCACGTGAAAATCTTCACAATGGTCGGAAATAGTTAAAATAAGGGAATCCAGCCTTGCAACGTTCAGAAAGAAAAACAAAGAAGTCTATTTCTCCAACGGACGGATTTGTTACAAATTTGCAATGGCTATGAAGGAAGCTCAAAGATCTACATCTATAAATACCTGAAGATTTGAAGTTGAGCAGTATGATGCGAACTATAATCTCAAGCAATTCAAGCAATCAAGCAATGAAGAAATCTATAGCATCGTGAAGAGCAATATTCTCAGTTCATATACGAAGAAAGCTCTTAGTTGGAGAAGACAAAACACTCTTGTCTTAAAACCTGAGTAAGGGGTACTTCACTGGTTGAAGTTACGCGACTGATAGGCATCGAAGGATTTGGAGATCAAGTGGTGCTAGGCAGTCAGAAAGGAGTTGCAACGATAGGATTTCCACTAGTTGGAAGTTTTTGTAGCTAAGTTGTAGAATCACTGTAATATTTATCACTAGTTGAAAATTATAGTGGATTCATCTCCAACTGGTTTGGAGAAAGTGGATTAGTAGAGGATTATCCCACCTCTGAGACCACTATGAATTGCATGCGTACTTTACTGTTTTAGCATCATAATTAACTGCTGCATTCATACTTAGTGTTTCATTATTTATATTTCTGTATTCTTCATCAGCTGACTTCCGCACTTATATTGTCTACAGACGACTCTAAGTCATCTGTATCATCAGCTGAGAAACTCCTTAAATCCTACATGGAAAAAGAGTTTCAATAAGTCTATTCACCCCCCTCTAGACTTATTTCTGACGACTTGTGACCTACAAGTAGGTATCAGAGCGGTTGGTTCATTTATTCCAGAACCAGATCCATATATCTTGCATATATTTATATCTCTCATTTAGAATGGAACACATGCACTCTAGACTACCCGTGTTTTCAGTTGACGAGTATGATCTTTGGAAGATAAGGATGCAAGCACACTTATCTTCTATCCATGACGACATGTGGTGCATTATCGAATATGGTCCTTTCATATTCGAGAAGGACAACACTTCTGAGGAGATAGCAGCAGGGAAACCAGCAAAGATTCCCAAGAAAAGGACAGAGATGAGCCCAGAAGAAAGAAAGCTGGCCAACCTTAACAACCGGACCAGAATGTGCTATATCAAACTCTTGACAAATCAACCATGGTCAAGATTAAGAATTGCCATAATGCCAAGGATATTTGGGATACCCTTGCCGTGATGTGTGAAGGTACAAAGCTGATAAAGGAAAACAAGTTGTCACTCGCTACCCAGAAGTTTGACAACTTCAAGATGAAGACCGGAGAATCTATAGACCAGGTGGACACAAGGTTCATAGAGATTATCAACGAAATCAACTCCCTTCTAAAATCCTATGGCAACAGGAAAATGGCCCTGAAGGTTCTAAGATCACTCAGCCCCGAATGGAGCATGAAGGAGAAATCAAAAAGCCGGAAGCTGGAAGGTGGAATGCTATAACTGTCATAAGATATGACACATTCAGATCGATTGTCCTGATCTTAAGAAGGACAAGATCAAGAAGGAGGTGAGCCGAAAAGAAGACCGACGGAAAGCCCTCATTGGATAAGATCAAGAGAAAGTGGAATCAAGCAGCGGATTCTCCTCTGATGATGATGAGGAATATGACTGTCTGATGGCCAACCTAGCTGATGAAGAGGTAACATCAAAACTCTCTAATTCAAATAATAGTTCAGACATGTCACAAGATATGGACTTGCATGGATCTGTAAATCAGCTTCCCAAATATTTTGAGAAATTAAAATCTGCACACCAATCTGTATCAGCCGAGAAGACTCAGCTGCAAGATGAGAATAGGCAGATGAAAAACAATTTTGAAATACTCAGCCTAGAGTTGAATAAAACCAAATCTGATCTTGAAAAACAGGCTTCAGACAACTTTAAAAACCAGGATGATATCACTACAGCTGAGATAAAACGATTAACTATTTTGAATAGTGAAAAGTCAGCTACACTTGGTCATGTCAAAACTGAGTTTACTAAACTGACTCAACTAAGTAAACCTCATGCGAAGGAAATAACCTCCCTGAAGGCGTCTCTAACTTTGGACGAATTGTGTATGAACAAATGGCCACTATATTCCATATCAGGCCTAGGATATGACCCTAACACTCTCTCTAGTTCTAAAACCACTTTCATCAAGGGAGAAACACTTGTCCCATCTGCTGAGCCTAATTACAAACCTGTGTTTCAAAATAGGTAGCAGTCAAGTCACAAGTCTAGGCTGCAACCAAGGTATACAAGGCAACCACCTAGACATGAGACTAGGCAATGTCCAAGGCAGAAGCAGCAGCCCAGACAACATGCCCATTATTATCAAAGACTCCCCAAAAATAGATTTCAAAATGGGAGGGGCAAATGGAAACCTCAAAGTTATCCAAATTTTCAAAATGAACAGATGTGGAGACCCCAAATATTTTATAAATGGTCTTAGCCAAGATTTCGAAATGACTCACATCAATTTTATGAGGCATATCCAATACACAATCCTAATAGAGGATACGGGCCCAGACAACACACACCATTTAGGGGAAATAACAACAACTTTCACAATCCGAGGAGAAATTAGTTCTCCAGGAAACCAACTAACCCTCGAGGACCCACACAGATTTGGGTACCTAAATCTATGCTTGTCTGATTGTAGAAAAGGTGTAAGGACTACTACAACATCTCCACAAATTCAAATATTGGAGGTGAAGAATGGTATGTATATTCTGGATGCTCGAGGCATATGACCGGGAACAAGAAGGTGCTGTCAAACTATATCAAAGAAAGAAGTCTGGACGTAACCTTTGGAGATAGCTCTAGAGGGTAGACTAAAGGCTTTGGAGAGTTGCAGAGAGGAAATATCACTATATCAAACGTTCATTATGTCAAAGGGCTCAAATACAACCTTTTTTAGTATAAGCCAATTTTGTGATGAGAAGAATCTAGTAGTCTTCACCATTTGGAAATGCATGGTGATAGATATCCTCTCTGGGGAAGTGAAGCTACAAGGATTCAGAAGGAGAGATGTCTATATGATAGATTAGAAAACAGGAACTCCCAACACCTGCTTTCTATCCAAGACTATAGCAGAAAATGGATGGTTGTGGCACAAGAGACTATGTCACCTAAACTTCAAAGCCATCAAAAAGATTAGTCCTCAGAAGCTGGTCAGAGGACTACCAGAATAAGTTTTTAGAAAGGAAGATCTCTGTGATGCATGTCAGAAAGAGAATCAGACCAGAGCATTATTCAAGCTAGTCTACCTTACCACTCTCACAACAAGGATCTTAGATCTACTTAACATGAATCTATTTGGTCCTATCAAGCCAAGGACCCTAAGTGGCAGAAAGCATGCTCTAGTAGTAGTAGATGACTACTCAAGGTACACATGGATTGTCTTTCTATATAATAAGAGTGAAACCTTGACAAAGCTACCTGAGCTGCTGAGAAGGATCCAGAATCAGAAATCCCTCTCAATCATCAAGATCATATCAGATAGAGGAGGAGAATTTCTCAATAGAGTAATCACTGAGTATAGTGATCCGAATGGGATCCAGCACGAGCTCTCTGCAGCTAAGACTCCACAGCAGAATGGTGTTGCCGAAAGAAGAAATAGAACCTTGAAGGAAGCAGCCAGGTCCATGATTGCAGAAGCAGACCTGCCCAAGAGGTTCTGGGCTGAAGCTGTCACCACATCATGCCACACTCAAAACAGGAGTATGATAGAGGGGAGACATGGCAAAACTCCTTATGAGGTTTGGAATGGCAGAACACCTACAGTTGCTTATTTTCATATTTTTGGTTGTACGTGTTTCATCCACAACAATGGTAAAACCCAACTAAATGCCTTTGATGCTAAAACTGATGATGGTCTCTTTATGGGATATTCACAAAGAAGCAAGGCATATAGAGTATTTAACAAAAGAACCATAGTTGTAGAGGAAACACCTCATGTGGTATTTGATGAATCTACTGATGAGTACAGGAAACAGGTGGAACTGATTGAGGATAAGCTCAAAACCACCACCCTGGAAGAAGTCATTGTTCATGATACAGGAATGATGGACTCATCTACAGATCAGCCTGAAGACCCAACTACAGATCAGATAGGACCTCAAAACCTTCCTGATCCAGATGTAGCTAATGAAGACCCATCTGTAGTTGATAAAGACCCATCGGCAGACCAGACCAGATCCCCACCTGCAGATGAAAAGGCGGTAGCTGATCCAGTTGCAGACCAAGGAAGTCAGAACCAAGCTGAAGCAGAAAGAGAAGAAGTTCACCAAAGCAAATCTACAAGGGGAATAAACCCTGAAGAAGAAGACATTTCTAAGTGGCTTATAGATTATCCCATCCAACAAATCATTGGGAAGCCAACTGATGGAGTCAAGACCAGACAGTCCACTCTACCGGCAGGAATGGCAATGTTTTCATGCTTCATGTCTCAAATTGAACCCAAGACTACAGAAAAAACTTTGGAAGACTACTCATGGATTAATGCAATTCAAGAAGAGCTCAACCAGATGGAAAGGAACAATGTTTGGGAACTAACAGACAGACCAAATCACAAGAAGGTTATTGGCACCAAATGGGTGTACAAGAACAAATGCGATGAAGATGGAGATATTGTGAGAAATAAATCCAGACTTGTTGCTAAAGGCTATGCAAAATGTGAACGAATAGATTTTGATGAAACCTATGCTCCTGTTGCAAGATTAGAAGCCATCAGACTATTCTTTTCATATGCAGCATTCAAGGATTTCATAGTCTACCAAATAGATTTTTTAGGAATACTTGTTACATTTTGATGAGTCATCATTATACTTGTTTATTCAAATGTATGTTTATTACTTGGCAAAATGTAAGGAAGAACCAAATGAGTATCTTCCATAGGCCAAACTGAGTTAAGTTAGATACTTGGCAAAATGTAAAGAAGAACCAAATGAGTATCTTCTATAGGCCATTCAAATTTGGCTTAAAATCGGAAAAGTGCAGATAAGTACATCAGAGAAGTTTCGGTCAAACAAGTATCATCAGAGAAGTCTTGACCAAACTCTACAAAAAGCCGAGTCACAGTCAAGTGAAAATCAGAGAAGTTATGGTCACCAAATTTTATCAGAGAAGTTTGAACAGACTGCAGTCATGTGATCAGACGGAGCCCAATTCATCTGAAGTTTGACCATCAGATCAGTCAAAGTTCATCAGGTCAGAAGACTTCAGACAAGTCATCAGATCAAAGAAGTCTCATCAGGACATCGGAGAAGTCATCATTAGAGAAGTCCGACGACAGAGAAGGTTGACTGCACATTAGACAGATTAACTTAAAGAGATCAGATAAGTCATGTCTGAGTTATCATCCAAGTAAGCTTGTCCACATCAGCACACATTTAAAAGTAAATAATTACGGAAAGTCACATGTGGGCAATAAGGGACAGATTGGAGAGATTCCCGGAAGGATATGAATTAAATAAATCACCGAGACCCACCTCTGAAGACTTTAAGCATATTAAAATCAAAAGATTCGGCGCCATTACGTGAAAGTCCTCACAACGGTCGGAAATGGATTAAAATTAGGGAATCCAGCCTTGCAACGTTGAGAAAGAAAAGTAAAAAAGTCTATTTCTCCAACGGACAGATTTGTTATAGATTTACAACAGATATGAAGGAAGCTCAAAAATCTACATCTATAAATACCCGAAGATTTCAAGTTGAGCAGTACGATGCGAACTATATTCTCAAGCAATTCAAGCAATCAAACGATCAAGAAATCTATAACATCGTGAATAGCAGTATTCTACGAAGAAAGCTCTTAGTTGGACAAGACAAAACACTCTTGTCTTAAAACCTAAGTAAGGGGTACTTCACTGGTTGAAGTTACGCGACTGATAGGCATATAAGGATTTGGAGATCAAGTGGTGCTAGGCAGTCAAAAAGGAGTTGCAACGACAAGATTTCCACTGGTTGGAAGTTGTTGTAGCTAAGTTTTAGAATCACTGTAATATTTGTCACTGGTTGAAAATTATAGTGGATTCATCTCCAACTTTGGAGAAAGTGGATTAGTAGAGGATTAACCCACCTCTGAGACCACTATAAATTACCTGCGTACTTTACTGTTTTAGCATCATACTTAACTGCTGCATTCATACTTAGTGTTTCATTGTTTATATTTCTGCATTCGGCATCAGCTGACTTCCGCACTTATATTATCTACAGACGACTCTAAGTCATCAGTATCATCATCTGAGAAACTCCTTAAATCCTACTTGGAAAAAGAGTTTCAATAAGTCTATTCACCCCCCTCTAGACTTATTTCTGACGACTTGTAACCTACATATATATATACACCCCTCTAGACCTATTTCTGACGACTTTTAACCTACATATATATATATATATATATATATTGATTTCGTATAATGGAATTGAGTTGGTTAAGATGATTTGATTGGTCTGTGTAAATGTTGATGGGTAGTGACGCGTCTAGCATAGTTAGGTTGTTGCGGAGTCGTGTCGATCGTGTTGTTGATCTCGAGATATATTAAGTGTTGAATGTGGTGCTTGTCGTGTGAACGTATACTAGGAGTAGCTTATAGTCATGTTAGCCTTGGTCATAGTTATGTATCTGTAAGTGGACATTCTAGCTAGTGCCATAACTATATACATTATATTCAACGTTTGGAAATTTTGAAAGTTGTGAACGCTGGTGTGCGTGAGTTGTTCTTCCACCTGATGACGTTTCGACGGGATCTTTGGGGGCCGATACTAATGGGTACGGCCGTAGAAGTGGTTTCCCACCTGGGGACGGTCCGACAGGACCTCTGGGGGTCGATACTAATAGGTATCGCCACGGTTACGAGGTGTGGTTTTCGTGATGTTGATGTTGACGTTTTCAATAATTGTGATATGTCCGGAATAGCACAACGTTTATCCTCGATGTTGAGATATATTATATATATGGTCTTGGTACTTGGCTAGAATGGCACTGGAATATGTGTTGCATGTGTTTTATTCCCTGGATGTAATGTTCTAGTGTCAGAATGTGGGTTTTGTAACTGTTCCCGTGCATTGTGGTTGGAAGAAAGTTGGGGTGAGACCCTAACGATTGTGTAAAAGTTGTATTGCGGAAAATGACTTTGGGCCGAGACCCAATTGTCTTGAAAAGGTTTTGTAAATAAGGATGTGAGGTCCAGAAAGATTTTCTATTTATAAAAATGTTTGTGACATGAAACAAGACTTGCATCGAGGCCTTATTGTTTTCGAAAATGGTTTTTTAATCTTTGACTTGCAGCCCCAAAAGACTTTCTGTTGTTATCTAAAACTCCCGAGTTGATATCTTACTTTCAAGAATTTGAGTTGTACTTTAAACATTGAAAACCTCTCAGGAACTTCTTTTATGGTTTGTCGTTGTTTTATATAACGAATATTTGTGTGGTGTATTTTGTATGGTTTGAATACTTACACTAGCCATTCAAATGATAACTCCTTAAATGGGGGAAATGCGTCTCATGAATTTCAGGTATGCGTAGTTAGTTGGAGCAATCATAGGGACGACATGGAAGAAGACACGCCGCGATACTAATCAAGAGTTTAGAGTTCAGTTAATTTCGTTGTATTGATGAGTTAAATCCTATCACCGTTGTTTTGTATTTTGACCCCTGCGTGGGTATGTACAATAATGAGTTTATTTTCGGATTGATTTAGTCGTGAGACCTCATCGGTCAGTGTAAATTAATATTTGACATTATCGGTCCGTGTTAGTATGTTATTTGACCTCGTCCGATCAAACGTTATTCGTATCTTGTTGATTTGCCTGGTAGATCCTTATGGAAAATGGGTCTATGGCGTGTAATATTCCCGGTGGATTTTCGGGGTGTTACATTTATGGTATCAGAGATTAGGTTGTGGAGACCTAAGCTGTCGGGTCGAGTTGAGTCATGATTAGTCGAGTCGTGTTTTGTCGTGTCGTCTGAGTTGTCGGTTAATAAGTCGACTTGTGCGTTTTCATATCATGTCGTTCGTGTTGTTCGTCGAGATTAGTATCTTGGGCGACCATCATCTTCGTGCGACCTGTTGATGTAAGTCTCCCCTCTTATATATTATACTTTATGTTACATGACTTTGTAAGTAAGTGGTAAGTTGGAAACTGTATTTGATACTTGTGATATATTACGTGTGTATCGATTCAGATATATTGATTGAGTTTTGAGTGGTATAATGTGTTGCGGAGTTCTAAACACTAATGTGCTCCAGAAAACGTATTGAGGGTAGAGATTGTTGGGAACACAGATAGATGGTTTCGATGCATGTTTTATTTAGGATTACATTCATGAGTTGTATTAGTTAGTATGGTGAAAATATACCAGATGAATATGTGTTTGTTAATTGGGTGTGTTTGACTAATTGTTGCTAATTGTTATACATATGTTCATATTGGTAATCCTAATTGATGCGCGTGTGTTTGAAAAATATTTTTCTTTTTGAAAATTTCCTGGACTCGAGTATGTTGTGAAAAATCAGATTTTCTAAAATATTTTATCGGTACGGTTAATTGATAGTCTAGTGTGTATTTTAAAAATATTTAAATATAGGCGAGCTGGCCTTGTATTTCAGATAAAACCTTATGACGGTATTTAATAGATGTGTTTTGAAGTGTTATGAACATTTTACAGAATGGTACAGTCATCAATCTTTTGTCATGTTCGAATGAATTTTAGAAATGGTTTTAGCCTAGTGATGTTAATTTCAAATAACTCGAGTATACGATTTTAAAAATCTTTCACACCATAAAACTTTTGTATTTTAAATGTGTTTTTTTTCTCATTTTCAAAAAAATAAATAGTGAAAGATGAAAAATCTTACTCGACTTGAACTTTTAATTCGGATTTCTGATATTAGTCAGTAAACGCATGCTAACTCCCTCATTAGTGCATGCTAACGAGACTGATTAGACAGAACGCTTGGTTGTTACAACTCGTTAACGCACGCTAATCATAGACTTAGCGCGCGTTAAGATACATTGTGTGCATAACGAGAATTTATCGCTTAAAGCGAGAGACTAGAATGGGAACTAACGTAATTGCGTGTGAAGTCGAGTTGTTCTGATATAATTATCGTATTACCCTTTTCATTGGAGAATTTCAGTTGTGTGCCCAAATGTCGTGTTGTGTGGTTTAGGTTTGCTTTGTATCTCGTATGATGTTATTACGATGGGATTCTGGATCTGTGGAAATACTCAATATGAGTATGAATGGTTTCCCACCCGGGGACGGTTCGGTGGAACCTCTGGGGGTCGATGCTAAGGGGCTTGGCCGTGGGATAACCTTGTGTATTCTTACTTGTAAGGGTGTTGCGTGGTAACATGTGGTTACCTTGTATATTGTTAATTGTGATGAGGATACGTAATGACATAGTCATCTTGATGATGTTGTTTCTGAAGAAATTGATATTTCGGAATGTTATTTTGCAAATATTTATAAAGTGAGATGATTAAGACTTATGATTCATGATTTTGGTAAAACAGCCCGAGGTATCAAAAGTATTTTCAAATTTTGTTTCAGAAAAATATACCAATTCAAATATTTTCAAATGGTATTATCTAAATGGATACCTCATGGAGTTTTCAAAAATGAATGTTATCGGTGATTGGATACCATGTGTGGTTTATTACGATAATGATTGTATCGGTAATGGTCGTTAGTTTGTTGATATGGTCATGTTATTCGACAGTCATGACCGTAAGTTCCATTTGTTGCAGTGGTGTTTTTTGTATTTGTGTAATTATCCGGAGTGGATATTTTTATGGTATTACTATTTTCTTGTCTTATGTGGACATGATGTGTTAAGTTGGCATATTGATACATTGATTTGCGACGTGTTGTGCTGATTTGGCATCTTGGCATGCTGGTTGCCATGTTGCGCTTCGTTGTACTTAGTGATTGTATGCTCGGTATGCTGAGGAGATAGGGTCGAGGTTGTTGTCATGGACGTAGTCAGTAGCATGATTAGGTGCGTGATAATGCCGATGTTAGCGGAGATCCGGCGTTCGTAATGACTCTATCGTCGATGGAGACTATGTCCGTGGCATATAAGCAGAAAAATTCTGGCAATTTATCGGGAAGAAGGGAACTGGGGTTCCTAAACCTCAAACCTTGCGCAAATCATTTGTGGAACCTTCTAGGCCAATTGGTAGATCTGAGGGATCCAGGTCGGTATCATTAACAATTTGTAACTTGCCTAGGTGCTTTAACTATAATGTTCCGGGCCACGACCGTGCGAACTCTAAGAAGCTATTGGTTAACTATTTCGAGTGTGGTCAAGTGGAGCACCAAGCGGTGCATTGCGAGACCGTCGCTAATGTGGCTGAGAACCGGAGTTCCGTTCCGACTCCAGGAGGATCCAGTGGTGCCTAGTGATAGTATTTTTGTGTTTTGTATTGTGGGCTGTATCTCGTGCAGGGATTTGATATTTGATGTTTGAACGTTGTGCTTTTTTGTGGCACGGTGATGCCCTTGTTTTAAGTTTCGGGACGAAACTTATTTTTAGTGGGGTAGTATGTAATACCCGAGATTTTTGTTTCCGGTTATTCTGAATCATTTATCATTTTGTGCCATTTATTTTGTTCCGTTGATGATTATTTGGAACTTTCTCTCTATTGTGTATGGTATGATGTACCGTGTTGTGATTGTCATCGAGTGCAACTTGTCGCCGCATCAGTGATATTGATCATATAATTGTGCGTGTGACACTATATGTTGTTTCTCTTCGCATGATTGTTCTCGTTGTGAACCGTCAGAACTCCATTGTCAAGATGGGAGTCGTGTTATTTGTCGGGTAGTCGCATCGTTGTACCAACTTCAGACCGTGCTGTTGTAAGAACATGTTACGTACGCTAACAAGAGCATTACGTACGTAACTAGTGATGGATAACGTATGTTATGTGTTTAGGCTACGTACGTTATGATACATGTTGGTTGGGGCAGTAGCCACTGGAGAGGCTTTAGCGTACGCTACATGAGACATATAACGTACGTTACCGATGGTTATGTACGTAACAATAGGAGGTGTTACATACGTTAACTTGTATATGGATTTGGACAGTGAGCTCTGAGTAGAGCATTACGTTCATAGTATTTGTCTGTTATGTACATAAGGCCTATTACGTATGCTAACCTTGTAGTATAGCGTACGTAACGTTATACGTCCTATATATAAGCAGGAAGCAAACTTCATTTCGCGTTTTTCATCATTTCTTTCTCCCTCTCCTTCTTGCGGTCGACAGGATTAGTTCAAGAGGCTAGGGTTGGTCGAGATTTCAACATCCATTGAGTTCATAGCAATGATTAACACCATCTAGTCCTTCGTTCTTCATTGGACGAAGGTATTTTCTTGATTCCCTTGAGTTAACCTTTTTGGGGATTTGCTCTTGATTACGCATTCAATCCAATTTTGATGAATGAACTGTTGGGATTCTGGATACAAAACGAGTATGCAGCGGAATAATAAAACTCAATATAAAGAATCCCAAACAGGATGGATCAAGTAACATATACACGAAAAATAAATTGACGAAGATAAAGGATTAGAGTCCCATACCTTTGAAGCCTTTGATAATGTCTTAGCAATATGATGATGATAACGAACCCGAGCATAAGCAGGAAATCCCTTCGTCCCAAACACAAAAAATACGATATCTCTACTTCACACGAATCGGATGTTGCCCGGAAAAATTTAACGAAACTCCGTTCTTCAAGAACGCGGCTAGAAAGTTATCGTAGGCTTTTCTCTCTAATTTTTCTTGCTTATTTCTTATCTCAAAGATAAAGAATAAGATGAAGAAACATTTTCTCTCTCTCTCCTCTTTTGCTCTGGCCGAACCATCAAGTGTTAATGGTGGATGGTGTTGTTTTTATTTTATAAGTGAAACATGTTCAAAAGTGGAAAAAAGAAATGATATGATAAGATAACATATCCATCCAATTTAGAAGCATGTAATGGAAATAACATGCCAAATCTTCACTAAAAAACAAAAGCAACACCAAGACAAAAGGTAGGGGAGGGGGCGGCCATTAGGAAGGTGCTAGGAAACGGGCCGAGTCACCCGGCTCGTGTACCGGACGTTCGCCAAACGACTCCGTTAAATACACTCCATTTTATCACCAATGTATTTATACTAATTAATTAATCTAATTAATTATTAAATCATATACAAATATATTTCTCTAAGAAATATAATTTATGAATTAAATTAATTACCCAGTAACTTAATATTAATTCATAAGAACGCTATTTCATTTATCCAATAAATCATAATTAGATATCCAATATCTAATATTAATAGAGAGATGATTAATTCATATTTATCCATCAATGATCCTGATGCGCGACTCTGTAGGTTCATCTCAGCCGGCATTGGGAGAAACCAATGAATGCGGGTAGCACTTGGCCAGCCTAGCGGGCCGCACTATAAACCCCAATTGAGAACAAATGAAGGGATCGTTCCAGAAGCATTACGTCGTGAATAACATATACGTATATACCCTTCATCAGATGTCTCGGTCAAGTCTTTGGGTCACAGTAAAGTCAAACCCTATTGTTGACTAGACACTATACATGTGTTAATGCAAATCAATACTGACTGATTACTAGTGTATCTAATACGACTAGATCAGAATGCTTTGGCCAAAGACTTATGATCTTATTTGCCATTAACCATATAGGATATTCGCCTGCTCACTAACAGGAGATAGAATTATTTCTTGGTGTACAATAAAGACTGCTACCTGCCCATATAGTTCGCACTTCGAGTTGACCCAGCGATTAAGAAAATCGGTCTAACTACTCTAATGACAAACTAAATGACAGGCACATCTCTTACTGAACCCTCAAGTCAAAGGTCCACGTATACTATCACAACCTTTCGATTCGTCATCGACTCTCCAAGAGTGAATACCGTGTGACTGAATCAAGTATGAGTCGTGTTCGAGTATATTGGTCCCCCCAATATACCTATAATTATGCTATCAAGACATGCACATGTCCTAGCATCAGTTATACAACTCTTACTCAAAACTTAATGTCCAATTAAGTTATCAACTTGCGAACGGCTTACGTAAATAAACCTTAAACACTTCCAGTGCACTTCTCTTTTATCCGATAACGAGAGTGGAATGTTCATTCTTATTTACTAGGACTTCACTTCAATGTTTACCAAATCATGAATGTATTTGAAATACAATAAACAATGAATGAATTATATTGCCTTTTTATTGATAATTTCATAATTGCAAGTACAATGCCTCTTCTCTCTCATCCTCTGAGTGGCATTCGAGGGCATATTCCTAACAATCTGCCACTTGCACTCAATGCCACACATTATGATATCCAATACCAATGCTCTTCAGATGTCTTTCTAAAACAGCCTTAGATAACATCTTAGTCAGCGGGTCAGAGACATTGTCTTATGTGTCTACTATTTGCAACGAAACATATCCTTTGCTAACATCTCTGGAATGAAGTGATACTTTATCTCTATATGCTTGGTGCTGTGGTGAGCCCTTGGATCCTTGGCTTGGGCGACAGCTCCATAATTATCACAGAATAGTGATATAGGCAGCTCTGCATTAGGCACCACTTGAAGTTCTTGCACAAACTTCTGCATCCAAAAAGCTTCCTTGCTAGCCTCTGAGGCAGCTTGATACTCTGCTTGGCAGGTGGAATCTATAGTAGCATTTTGTTTGGAGCTTCTCTAAGATACTGCTCCTCCATTGAGAGTAAACAAATACCCAGATGTCGATTTACAGTCGTCCTTGTCTCCTTGAAAATCAGAATCGGTGAATCCAACAACTTTCACTTCTGCACCACCGTAAGTAAGAACCATATCTTTAGTCCTTCTCAAGTACTTAAGAATGTTCTTAACGGCAATCCAGTGTCCCTTCCCGGGTTTGCTTGAAAATGACTTACCACGCGTAGGATAAGTCGGTCTCGTGCACAACATAGTTTACATGAGGCTACCTACTGCCGAGGCATATAGTACCTTACTCATCTCTCTTTTGGCTTCCTCAATTTGAGGACAAATTTTCTTGGTGAGATGAATTCCATGTTACATGGGAAGGAACCCTCTTTTAGAATTATCCATCTTGAATCTTCTCAGGATCTTTTCTATATAGAGGGCTTGGGAAAGTCCTATCATTCTTCGTGGTCTATCTCTATAAAGACGGATACCTATAATATAGAAATCTTCTCCCAAGTATTTCATGGAGAACGTTTTAGAAATCCAAGCTTCCACAGTGCTGAGCATTGCTACGTTATTTCCCATAAGTAGAATATCATCTACATATAGTACTAAGAATGCAATGTTGCTCCCACTGACCTTTTTGTAAATACGTGGATCCTCCTCATTTTGCACGAAATCAAAATCCTTCACTACTTCGTCAAATCAAAGGTTCCAACTCCGAGAAGCTTGCTTCAGCCCATAAATGGATCGTTGCAGCTTAAACACCTTATGAATATTAGATTTGGACACAAAACCCTTATGTTGTTCCATGTAGATTTCCTCCTCGAGGTATCCATTCAGAAAGGCCATTTTGTCGTCCATTTGCCATATTTCATAATCGTAATGGGCAGCAATGGTAAGCATCATGTGAATCAACTTGATCATAGCTACGGGCGAGAAGGTATCATGATAATCGATCCCTCGCTTTTGGGTATAACCCTTTGCCACAAGCCTGGCCTTATAGGCGTCAACCTTGCCAACCCCATCAGTCTTTCTCTTATAGATCCATTTACTTCCAATAAGCTTCATGCTATTTGGTAGATATACTATTTTCCAGACCTGATTGGCATGCATCGAGTCTATCTCATTTTCCATAGCTTCTTGCCATTTATCGGAGTCCACATCCATTATCGCCTGGTCATATGTGATAGGTTCACCCTCACGGCTATCACGTATGTCGTGGAGACCCAGTTCTTTGACATGTGTATATCCATACCTCTCAGGTAGGTGAGACATCCTATCAGACCTTCGAAGTGGAGTTTGTGTTACAATAGGTTCGGTTTTTGATCCCTGATCAGATGTCTCCTCAGGACTTTCATTGTGCTCTTCGAGAGAGACATTTATACCTGAGCCACCATCCTAAATGAATTCATCCTCAATGAAGTGTGCTTGTAAAGCCACAATGACCCTACGGTCTTCTGGCATGTATAATTGATAACCCATCGAGTCCTCTGGGTATCCAATGAAACATCCCTTGACGGACCTTGCTTCCAGTTTTTCCACCTTAGCCTTTTTAACATAGGCTGGACATCGCCAAATCCTTATTCGATTAAGACTTGGTTTCTTACCCTTCCACATATCATGCGGAGTTATAGGAACGGATTTGGAAGGACATCTATAAAGGATATAGGCAGCGGTAAGTAGGGCGTACCCCCAAAGGTAAATCGGTAAATCAGTATAGTTCAACATGGAGCAGACCAAGTCCAACAAAGTCCGATTTCTCCTTTCTGAAACACCATTTAACTCTTGAGTTCCCGATGATGTGAATTGTGAAACTATTCCATGTTCCTTAAGGAAATCATCAAACTTGGTGCTCATATATTCGCCACCTAGGTCCGACCGAAGTGTTTTGATATGACATCCAGTCTATTTTTCAACTAGGGCCTTAAATTACTGGAATTTAGTAAAGGCTTCAGATTTATGTTTCATCAAGTACACAATCCCATACCTAGTATGATCATCTATGAATGTTATGAAATATTGATATCCATCTCGGGCTGCTTCCAAAGCACCACAAATATCGGTATGTACCAACCCAAGTTTCTCAGCAGCCCTTTCAAATGTCCTTGTGAAGGGGGACTTAGTCATCTTGCCTCTAAGGCAGGATTAACAAGTTGGATAGGGTTCTTCACCCAATGTACCATCTTTCTCCATTTTGTGAACCTTGGTCTGACCAACATGACCAAGTCTAAGGTGCCACAAAAGAGCTTGATTAGTATCATACCTGCCACGTTTCCTAGTTATAGTGTTCACTGCTGATTTATTTTGCAAGTTCAGATGATATAAACCATTCAACAATGTAGTTGTACCAAAAATTTTATTGTGAAAATAAATTTTACAACTACCATTGACAATGAAGAAAGAAAATCCTTTCCGGTTCAAGACTGGAATGGATACAATATTTTTATGCTCCTTGGGCAAAACCGATACTTTATCTAACGTCAAAATAAAACCGGATTCCAAACCCAGTATGAGTGATCTAACATCGGTTGCCTCAACACTTTGTCCGCTTCCGAGTGACCATCACTTCCCCAGCTTCAAGCTGCTACTTCATTCCAGATCCTGATTCATAGTACAAATATGAGAAGTAGCACCTGAATCCAGAATCCATAAAGGAGAATATACAGTAGCAGAACAATTAGTTTCAAGAAAAAAAAGTTTCATACCTAATGCGCCATTGATCTTGGGACAAGTCCTACGCTAGTGGCCCAGCTCACCGCATTAAAGACATTTCTCCGTAGGTTTGGGATCGCCTACCTTCTGAATCTTTAGGGCCTTGCCCTTGCCTTTCTGCACCCCTTTCTTGGGTTTATACTGCTCGTAGGTCTTTTTCTTCTTGTTCTTGGACCTCCGAGACCCAGAAGAAATAACAAGAGCAGCCTCCCTCGGCTTAGTCTTCATGTTAGACTGTGCCGTCACTAGTTTGTTCATTAGGCCAACTAATGTGCATGAAATTTCATTACAGTTGAATTCATTACAAACTGCGTGAAGGAGTCAGGTAGAGATTAAAGGATGCGATCAATTTGGAGGGATAAATCCATGTGAAAGTTGAGCATCTCGAGCCTCTCAATCATGGAAATCATTTTGAGAATGTGGACTCCCACTTTCTCCCCTTCTTTCCTCCTAGCACTGAACAATTGCTTTGATATCTCATATCTAGTAGTCCTACTGTGCTCTCCATAAACCTCGGTCAAGTGTGTGAGAATCTGCCTAGCAGAAGTCATTTTTTCGTGCGCTCTCTGCAGCTCATTAGTCATTGAGCCTATCATAAAGCCACGGACCAGCACATCATCCTTGACCCATTTTTCATGGATGTCAATTTTTTCCTGATAACCCCTAGTCCGGACTGGAGTCGGTGGGATGTCCGTCTCTAAGATGTATACCGGAGACTCCATGGTGAGTACAATCATCAGATTCCGCAACCAGTCAACAAAGTTGGGGCCAGTTAGGTCGTTTCAAGTAGTATTGCAAGTGAGTTCTTTGCCATTTTAAGAGAGATATTGTTTCGTTTCTCTGCATTGATTTAGACAAGATTGAATTAGTGACTTGTTTTATTATGACCAAGTATAAGATATTCTTGTCTCGGCTCCAACTAATTTTATCGGAATTACACACTCTAATATTATAATCCGAAAGTCATGGTTAGATCGACTTCTTAGTGTTGATCGAGTTATTTACAAATTTTAACAGACGCAACCTGTCAGGTTTCGTGCCTATTGGTTTCTGTAAAGTTGTGTCCAACACCAACCCGTCCAACGGGTGATTCGATCTTATTTTACCCCTAGTCTTCATGCCCTTTACCTATCAGGTTTCTTGGCAATCCGGACTATCTAAGCTGTTGACCATCAACGTCTATCAGTCTTACTATTGAATCTCGCGCGGCAACCTATCAGGTTTCTAGGGGCGAAATTTATCACCAACCGAAGGCAGCTAATGCACTCAAGAATTTATCAACCTCTACCAAATGTACTACCCCAATAACTCGGAAGCATAGCACACCGGCTCAGGTATTAATTTTCTACGAGTTTGATGGAGGGTAGGAAACCTCGAAACTTTTCAAACTTAGTCTGATTGTTGGTCGGGAGAATTTCGAGAATAATGTTACACTTTGCACATTAATTCATTTATAAGCGCGTTTTCGTTTGTCAATCATTCAAAACGAAAAACAGTAAATAGCAACCTAGCTACTACCAACATATAGCTCATGGACCTTTCCTAAGTATTGGGCCAAGTGAATGACCCAATAAAGAAAATAAAAATTACAGTCTCGATTCTTTGTCTTCTCGGTCAGTTGTCTTCGGTCTTCGTCACATCCAAATAAATAATTACATCATTGAATAAATGCATACTATTATACAAATTTTCTAGTAAAAATAAATAGGCTCAAAACAGCTTTTACAACCCAATCGAATCTAACAAATCAAAAAACTAAGTCCACGAGCTATATCACCATCACAAAAGGCATTCCATACAACATGTAATGACAATAAAATTAAATAATTAATTTAATATATTAATCCAATTAATATTTGAAAATAATTTATTCAATTTCTACCATATTAATCCCATTAATATTAAGTGTCAATAAAATTAAATAATCAATTAATATATTAATCCAAGTAATATAAAAATTAATCTATTCAATTTTAACGGTATTAATCCAATTAATACTTATAATCGTTATTTTAATTCGTTCGAAGTAATACGGCCAAATATATTCTCGTTTAATTTATTTCCCTTAACAAAAATATTCCAAATATATATTTAAGTCAAATTAAATCCAATTTAAATTTCGGGAAACAATTACAATGAAAAATATACTCAAAACAAAGTCCCGGACAATCCGGTATCAAGCCCAGCCTGCGGCCCGATTCAAAATCGGGCCAAGACCCGAGAGGCAGCATGGCAGAGCCATATCTCGGCAACTCTCGGCTGCCTAGCCGAGAGACATTTCGGCAGTGCCCAGGCAACACTGTTGGCAGTGACTCGGTGACCTCGTGTCATCGAGTTCAATCCCCGTTTTTCTCGTTTTTCGGTTCGTTTTCCAAACATGACGTTTCTGAATTTTATGTAGGACTTATAAATCAATAAAATAAATTTTACAGATTTATCATTCACATAAAATATTAGAAACAAAATTTACAACGAACAATTAAATATCTCCGATTATACCAATTATGCCAAATCATAAACATTATCCAAAAGCATTCAAAATGCAAATAAATTCGTATACACGATATCATTGACCTCGCTCCGATACTAATGTTGAGATTCTTGATATAAAGACGAGTACGCAGCGGAATAATAAAACTCAATATAAAGAATCCCAAATAGGATGGATCAAGTACCGTATATACGAAAAATAAATTGACGAAGATAAAGGATTAGAGTCCCATACCTTTGAAGCCTTTCATAATATCTTCGCAATATGATGATGATGATGATCATGAACCCGAGCATAAGCACGAAATCTCTTCTTCCCAAACACAAAAAATACGATGTCTTTACTTCACACGCGTCGGATGTTGCCCGGAAAAATTCAACGAAACTCCGTTCTTCAAGAACACCACTAGAAAGTTATCGTAGGAATTTTCTCTCTAATTTTTCTTGCTTATTTCTTATCTCAAAGATAAAGAACAAGATGAAGAAAATTTTTCTCTCCCTCTCCTCTTTTGCACTCGGCCGAACCATCAAGTGTTAATGGTGGATGGTGTTTTTATTTTATAAGTGAAATATGTTCAAAAGTGGAAAAGAAATGATATGATAAGATACCATATCCATCCAATTTGGAAGCATGTAATGGAAATAACATGCCAAATCTTCACTAAAAGCCAAAAGCAACACCAAGATAAAAGGGAGGGGAGGGGGCGACCATTAGGAAGGTGCTAGGAAACGGGCCGAGTCACTCGGCTCGTGTACCGAACGTTCGTCAAACGACTCCGTTAAATACACTCCATTTTATCACCAATGTATTTATACTAATTAATTAATCCAATTAATTAATTATATCAAATACAAATATATTTCTCTAAGAAATATAATTTATTAATTAAATTAATTACCCAATAACTTAATTTCAATTCATAAAAATGCTATTTGATTTATCCAATAAATTATAATTTGATATCCAATATCTAATATTAATATAGAGATAATAAATTCATATTTATTCGTCAATGATCCTGATGCGTGACTCTGTAGGTTCATCTCAACCGGCACTGGGAGGAACCAATGAGTGCAGACAGCACTTAGCCAGCCTATCGGGCCGCACTGTAAACCCCAACTGAGAAAAAATGAAGGGATCATTCCAGAAGCATTTCGTCGTGAATACGATATACGTATAGATCCTTCATCAGATGTCTCGGTCAAGTCTTCGGGTCACAGTAAAGTCAAACCCTACGGTTGACTAGACACTATACATGTGTTAATGCAAATCAAGACCGACTGATTACTAATGTATCCAATACGACTAGATCAGAATGCTTTGGCCGAATCAAGTATGAGTCGTGTTCGAGTATACTGGTCCCACCAATATACCTATAATTATGCTACCAAGACATGCACATGTCCTAGCATCATTATACAAGTCTTACTCAAAACTTAATGCCCTGTTAAGTTATCGACTTGTGAACGGTTTATGTAAATAAATCTTAAACACTTCCAGTGTAATTCTCTCTTATCCGATAACGAAAGGGGAATGTTCGCTCTTATTTACTAGGACTTCACTTCAATGTTTACCAAATCAAGAATGTATTTGAAATATAATAAACAATGAATGAATCATACTGCCTTTTTATTGATAATTCCATAATTACAAGTACAATTCCCCTTTTCTCTCATCCTCTGAGTGGCATTCGAGGGCATATTCCTAACATCAACATGTGTTAAATGAAGGTATTAAACATATTATATGGATGTTAAATCCATATCTTTGGTTCATTCAACCCGATTGATGATTTTAGGGTTCTTGGGAAATCTTGAACATTTAATGTTTGATTAAATATTTCAATGAGTTTTCTTCGGGCGTTGGGCGTGTTTTTTCGTCATTATTAACCCTTATTCCCATAGTGATTGCGTTGTTGTTGATTTCTCATGAAGGTTGTAGGTTTCTGGGACTGTTTCGGGTGAGCCGTGTCGTCGGAGTTTTCATATCGATCATCGAGGCAAGTGTTCCTGCCCATACGACATATATCTCATAAATCGATGTTATGTAAAGTGTGTATGATGGTTTGTCCATATATATATATATATATAATGGAATTGAGTTGGTTAAGATGATTTGATTGTGTAAATATTGATGGGTAGTGACGCGTCTAAGATAGTTAGGTTGTTGCGGAGTCTTGTCGTCGTGTTGTTGTTCTCGAGATATATTAAGTGTCGAATGTGTTGCTTGTGGATAGCCTTATGGTGTAAACATATACTAGGAGTAGCTTATAGTCATGTTAGCCTTGGTCTTAGTTATGTGTTGGTAAGTAGACATTCTAGGTAGTGCCATAACTATATACATTATATTCAATGTTCGGAAATTGTGAAAGTTGTGAACGCTAGTGTGCGTGAGTTGTTCTTCCACGTGGGGACAGTTTTACGGGACCTCTGGGGGCTGATACTAATGGGTACGGTCACGGAAGTGGTTTCCCACCTGGGGACAGTCCGACGGGACCTCTGGGGATTGATACTAATGGGTACGGACATGGATTAGCAAGTGTGGTTTTCGTGATGTTGATGTTGACGTTTTCAATAATTGTGATATGTTCGGAATAGCACAACGTTTATCCTCGATGTTGAGATATATTATATATATGGTCTTGGTACTTAGCTAGAATGGCATTGGAATATGCGTTGCATGTGTTTTATTCCTCGATTATAATGTTCTAGTGTCAGAATATGGGTTTTGTTACTGTTCCCATGCATTGTGGTTGGAAGAAAGTTGGGGTGAGACCCTCACGATTGTGTAAAGGTTGTTTTGCGGAAAATGACTTTAGGCCGAGACCCAATTGTCTTGAAAAGGTTTTGTAAATAATGATGTGAGGTCCAGAAACATTTCTTATTTATAAATATGTTTGTGGCATGAAACGAGGTTTGCATCGAGGCCCTATTGTTTTCGAAAAAGGTTTTTTAGTCTTGTACTTGAAGCCTCAAAGACTTTCTGTTGTTTTCTAAAACTCCCGAATTGATATCTTACTTTCAATAACTTGAGTTGTACTTTAAACATTAAAAACCTCTCGGGAACTTCTTTTATGGTTTGTCGTTATTTTATTATAATGGATATTTATGTCGTGTATTTTGTATGGTCTGAATACTTGTACTAGCCATTCAAATGATAACCCTTAAATGGGGTTAAATGCATATCATGCATTTCAGGTATGCGTAGTTCGTTGGAGCAATCACATGGACGACATGGAAGAAGACAAGCCACGAAACTAATCAAGAGTTTAGAGTTCAATTAATGTCGTTAGATTGATGAGTTAAATCCTATCACCGTTGTATTATATTTGACCCCTGCGTGGGTATGTACAATAATGAGTTTATTTTTGGTTTGATTTATCCGTGAGACCTCATCGGTCAGTGTAAATTAATATTTGACCTCATCGGTCCATGCTAGTATGTCGTTTGACCTCAGTCGGTCAAATGTTATTCGTATCGTGTTGATTAGCCTGGTAGATCCTTGTGGAAAATGGGTCTACGACGTGTAATATTCCCGGTGGATTTTTGGGGTGTTACATTTAGATTCTATCATGCTTTGAGAAGAAGGTTGCAGCTTCATTGTCACAGTAAACAGTCAATGGCTTAGAGATAAAATTTAAAACTTCAAACTGTGAGACAAAATTACGCAGTCAAGTTCCCTGAATAGAAGTCTCGTAACATGCCACACATTCAGCCATAATGGTGGATCCGAAAAGCATCTCAGACTTTTGGCTTCTACAAGATATGGCACCTCCACATAAGGGATACACGTCGCCAAGAGTACAAACCCGAGTGTTTGGACATCCAGCAAGATCTGAATCAGAATAACCAGTCAACTCTGGGTGACTTGATTTTCGAAATGTGAGCATATAATTTCTTGTTCTCTTGAGGTATCTAAATACTTTCTTTGCAGTTTTTCAATGAGCAATGCCTCAGTTGCTTTGAAATCGCCCCAATAAACCAACACATGACTGATATTAGATCTTGTACTGTAATATCCGTACTTTCTATTTTTAGTAATTTCTATTTTTGGCACATGTCTATTTTTAACGACTCGTTTGTAACCGTTTCGACGTTTGGAATCTTTTTTGTTCTTGGTATTTTTCCATTTAGATGAGTTTCGGAGGTGTTTTTACGTAATTCACTTTATGTTATGATTATGTTGCATGTACGCTCGATTCTCATAAAACTCATTTGATTGCGTTGTTTCTTCGTTCCTATGAGTCCGTATGGTTGAGTTATTCGGGTTGTGAGTTTCGGTTTAATAATCCAACGGCGTATCATGATTTCGGATATTTTGGGCCGTTTTGTAATTTCCTAGTGTTTGAGGAGATTTACTTCCGTTGTAGAATTCCGAATCTTCAGGTAAATAGGATTGTGTTTCCTTTTAGTGCTTATATTCATCATCGGGAATACTTCGTAACCATATGTTCGGATTGTTAGCAGGTTCGGGTTTCAGTGTCGTTCGGGGCAGTTCGGACAGCAGTCTTCCCAAACTGCTGTCCAGCAGAGTGTTACGGCCGTAACACCCTAATGGTTACGGTTGTAAGATGGCCTTGTTACGGCCGTAAAAGCTAATTGTTATGGCTGTAACGTCCCGCTATTTTAAAACAGCGGGCAGAGGACATAAGTCCTCATTCGTTCCTCTTCTTATTTTCAACGGGCGGCGCGAGGGTTCCTTCAAGGGGTGATTTTACCACCTCCAATGTGTGTGTTCATCATCTTCCATCACCGTGATATCGTGCAAAATTATTATCATCAACGAAATCATCCTACTCCGTCCGAATTCAAGGTATTTTGGCTTAGAACCCTAATTTTGGCAATTTTGGGAGTTCTTCGGGAATTGTCTATTCAAACTCGAATTGTTCATTTGTGTTGCAATACTTCTTATCGATTATTGTTACTGGGTGATTCCCAATCCATTTCCGTTGAGTTAAGTCCGTGAGTTGTTGATTCGGGGAGGTTTTGTGAAAACCCTCGCCCGTGTTGATCGTACATGTATTGTTATGATTGGTAATCGGGGTTATGGGCGTATTCTGCTCGGTTAATAATGTCGTTTAGGACTTATTCGTATTAACCTTTCATCTAGGAACAGACTTTATCATTCCGGGTCATTCCCAGTCCTCGTGGATCTTCCGTTTCGATCACAATGTCTCAAAGGCAAGTACTTTACATTTGTTTACGTATTCTAGCATTGATTTATGGCTTTGCGTGTATATGTAGATGTGATTGCGTATGTTCACCCATGGATTGGTCTGATGGGTCTTCTGGGGATACGTAGTGCCATGTGTGTGTGTATCATGAACCGGGGTTAACCACCCAGGGATGGTCCAACGGGGCCTCGGCGGGGTGCGGTGGTCGCGAGTCTCGTACCAACGGTTAACCTTTGAAATGTTTTGTTAGAGAACTATGTTTTGTGCATGTGCACCTTAATATTCTGGAATATAAATGTTTATGAAAATGTTTTTGGTGCATATATCATGTGTATAGAATGGTAATTCAAATGTTATTGTACTTGCACTAGCAGTTGGCGCTAACCCCTTAAATGGCGGAAATACTTTTATATTTCAGGTATAGGTCCAAGGGACGAGCGAGCACGTGGTCAGTGTGAGGATGATGGGAAAGGGGTGACACTGTTCAGTTGGTCGATTGAGTCATGTCCTATCGCTTGGGTTTTATTTATTGTATTATTTGCTTCAGTATCGAGTAATTCCTTCATTTTATTTTGTATTGTTTTCGGACCCACTTCTTATGATGACATTTGATCGTTGAGTTAATGATGTAAGATATTCTGTTTGTTATCGTTGTCTTTATTTAGTATCAGTGTATTTATGTCGTATTATTTGTCGATGGTTTGCTGGTCGAGATGTGTGTTAGCCTTGTGGACTCAAAGGGTTGAGTCCACGGCGCTGTAATATGCCCTGAACGTCTTGGGGGCATTACAGAAAATGGTATCGGAGCCTAAGGTTTATGGATACCTAGGTTGTCGGTCATTTGGGTCTAGTCGAGTGTTGTTTCTGAACGGTATCACTGCTACGCCGTCATCTTAGTATGCCGGTGCTCGTATGTTTTCCTAACTTGACTCGTTGCGTTATCATGTATTGTTCATTCTTATTATCGTGATGTGTTTTGCGTTTGAAATGTACTCTCTAGTTACTTCTTCAGAGTGTCTGTTGGTAGAGGACGCAGATGCGGTAGGGTACGTGGTGCAGCCGGTGGGGCGGCCATGTCCAATAGCTATGAGGCTGGTTCGGCAGCGCCATCTTTGTCGAGTAGTGTCCAACCTAGTGTCGAAGGTCATCGGGACATTTTGCTAGCTTCGGTAATGGTAACGATAACATCAGGGTAGCTAATATTCTGTAGCAAGTAGCGAATCATATGGCGCTACTAACTCAGGCGGTCCTAGTTAATGAAGCTAACGCTACTCCGGTTCCGCCTACTGGTCCTGGTACCGACAAGTTGCTTTAGGATGTGATCCGTATGTGTCCTCCGCAGTTCAATGGTATTTCCGACCCTTCTGGTTGGGAGAGTTGGCTATTTGAGATGAAAAAAGTATTCGAGGCAGCAAACTGCTCCTAGGAGAGGAAAGTACCAATTGCCTAATACCTTCTCGCCAAGGAGGCGGCGACTTGGTGGCAGGCGGTGAAACCGCGTGACCGGGTAGCTACGTGGGATGAGTTCTAGGAACCGATGGAGGCCGAGTTTTGCCTGTGGCCGGTGAAAGAGTGAAGGATTCGAGCCTTCTTTGAGGCAAAACCACAAGATATTCCCATCTCACAGGCAGTTAAAAATTATAATAAGCAGCTATATTACGTGAGGAATCAGGTCCGAGATGAACAATACAAGATCCGCCACTTCGACATGCAGATGAAACCGAGGGTTCGTAACTATATGGCAGGCCTTGGGTGTGCGACTCTGAAAGACTATCAGAATAATGCAATGGCCTATGAGATGTCTTTTTCTGCTACGGAGGTGGATTTGGAGGGTAAAAAGCAGAAGACTTCCGGTCAGTTTTCGGGAAGTAAGTTTTGCAGACATCAGAAGACTCAATCCGGATCGCGACCTATGGGGGGTCAATCCCGATCTTTTGGGGGAGGCCACGGTTCAAAATTTGCTCCTACTATTCCTGCTCATGGTCATACTTGTTTTAACTTTGGTCGTCCAGGACATATGGTGAGTGAGTGTGACAAGCCGCCACTGCAGTGTCACAATTGTGGTCGTTTGGGTCATCGTGTTGCGTATTGTGGAGATGCTAGTCGGGCACCAAATACACAACTGTCGGCTCCAGCTACGAGGGAACCGAGCATGAATCAGGCTCCGACAGCTAATCAGCCTCAGCAGAGTTTCGGCAGAGCTCGAGGACGTGGGCAGTCTTCTAGACGGGGAGCATTGAGTGCAGGATCTGTTCTGCCTCGTGTGAATGAAATGAGACGAGCTGAAGATCTCGACGTGACAGTGGCTATAGATACCATCTACATCCTTGACCATCCTGTTTCTGTACTTTTCGATTCCAATGATACACATTTTTTCATTTCTTTAGATTGCATGCATCGTCTGCGTGTTGATTGTTTGGTTGCATGTGAACCACTTATCATTAAACTGCCTAGCGGAGATAGTATCGTGGGGGATCGTGAGATTAGAGATTTTTCGGTAAGTATCACGGGGAGGGCTTGGCCTTCTAATCTGATTGTGGTAGACATTAAGGGCGAGGATTTGATCCTTGGTGAGGATTGGTTAGACAAGCATGGGGTGATCATGAATTATAGAGCGAGGACCATTTCGATGTTATTCCCTGACGGTACCGAACACACCTTTGTGGGATGCAAATGGAGTAGTCAGAATTTCTTGATCAGCGCATTGAAAGCGGTGAAATTTTTTCGAGGAGGGTGCAGTGGTTATTGGTGCTATGCCATGAGGTCGGAAGAGGGGGACATCGAGCTTTCGTCTATTCCGGTAGTAAATGAGTATCCTGACGTTTTTCCAGATGAGTTGTCGGGTTTTCCACCGAACCGTGAAGTTGAGTTCACCATTGATTTAGAGCCGGGTGCAGCTCCAATTTCTAAAGCACCGTACCGCATGGCACCGGCAGAGATGCGAGAATTTAAGAAACAGCTGGGGGAATTGCTAGATACGGGTTACATTCGACTGAGTGCTTTGCCTTGTGGCACACCGATCTTGTTCGAAAGGAAGAAGGATGGGTCACTGCGGTTATGCATCGATTACCGAAAGCTGAATAAGGTAACTATAAAAAACAAGTATCCCCTTATGAGAATTGACAACTTGTTTGACCAGTTGTAGGGGCTACAGTGTTCTCGAAAATCGATCTGAGGTCGGGGTTTAACCAGCTCTGAGTGAAGGATTCAGATATTCATAAAACGGCTTTTCGGACGAGGTACAGTTATTACGAGTTTGTGGTTATGCCGTTTGGGCTGACCAACGCCCCAGTCGTGTTCATGCAGTTAATGAATGAGGTCTTCATTGAATATCTCAATAAGTGTGTAGTCATATTTATCGAGGATATCTTGATCTATTCGAGGAACGAAGAGGAGCATGCGCACCATCTACGCATAGTGTTGAACATTTTGAGAACTCAGCGCCTTTTTGCGAAGTTATAAGTGTGAGTTCTGGTTGAGAGAGGTTACATTTCTCGGTCACGTTATCTCGGTCGAGGGCGTTCATATGGACCCAAACAAAATAGAGGCAGTATTGGATTGGGCACCACCCAAGAATGTGAAGGAGGTTCATAGCTTTCTGGGTCTGGATAGATATTATCGAAGCTTCATTGTGGGGTTCTCTAAACTTGCTCGACCGCTTACTCAGTTGTTGCAAAAGCCAGAGAAGTATGTGTGGTCAGATGAGAGGCAGAAGAGTTTTGAATAATTGAAGAAGTGGTTGACTACCGCTCCCGTCTTAGCCTTACCGTGTGGTAATGAGGGCTTTTCGGTTTATACCGATGCCTCGAGCCAAGGACTCGGATGTGTATTCATGCAGCATGGAAAGACGATTGCCTATGCTTCCCGTCAGTTGAAACCGTATAAGTTGAATTACCCTACACACGATCTAGAGTTGGCTGCGGTCATGCTTGCGTTGAATATTTGGCGCCACTATCTCTATGGCTCATCTTGTCAGATTTTCACCGATCACAAGAGCTTGAAGTATATATTCACTCAGAAGGAGTTGAACATGAGACAGAGGAGGTGGATAGAACTGATCAAGGATTATGATGTCAAAATCCTTTATCACCCGGGCAAGGAAAATGTGGTGGCAGATGCCTTGAGTTGGAAATCGGTATTATTTCGGTCACTTGAGTTATTCACGGCTTAGCCAGAGCTCCAGCGAGATCTAATGTAGTGGGGAATCAAGCTTGTGTTACCGGAGGGCGAGGGACAGTTGTGCTCCCTTGAGATTTCATTGTCGCTGGTCGACGACATTAAATCGAGACAGTTGGAGGATCCGATGTGCATCCAGCTCCGTGAGAATGTAGTTAAAGGGAAAGACCCGGGATTTGTGATTCATGAGGATGGTGTGCTGAGATTCCAAGGTCGGTTATGTGTACTGAATGACTTAGAATTGAGGCAGGGCATTATGCAAGAGGCTCATGCATCACCTTACTCAGTTCATCCGGGCTCGAGTAAGATGTATAAGGATTTGAGGAAGAACTTTTCGTGGAATGACATGAAGAATGAGGTGGTACATTTTGTGGCTAAGTGTTTGACTTGCCAGCAAGTCAAAATCGAACATCAACAACCATCCGGGTTGGTGAAACCACTACCCATTCCGGAATGGAAGTGGGTGGACGTCTCTATAGATTTTGTCACGAATTTGCCGAGGACGAAGACGGGAATAAACATGGTGACTAACTAGTCAGCACATTTTCTGGGCATCAATGATACTTGGGGTCCAGAGAAATTGGATCGCATATTTATTCCACAGATCATGAGGATTCATGGTATGCCGAAAACTATTATTTCGGAGAGGGAAGACCAGTTTGTATCGCATTTATGGCAGACGGTACATAGAGCATTGGGGACACGTTTGCGTTTGAGCACTTCTTTCCATCCTCAAACCGATGGACAGTCCGAGCGTGCCATTCAGACGTTCGAGGATATGTTGCGCGCGTGTGCGCTAGACTGGAGTAGCGATTGGGAGGAACATATGGCCCTGATCGAGTTCACTTATAATAATAGCTGGAATGCATCGATTAAGATGGCACCATATGAGGCACTTTATGGCCGATGATGTCGATCACCAATATGTTGGAATGAGCTGTCCGATTTAGTTAGCACCGAGCCGGATCTTGTGTTGCAGACTAGGAGGAAAGTCGAGTTGATTATAGAGAGAATGCCGGCGGCTCAGAGTCGACAAAGGTCCTTTGCGGATGTTAGGCGTTGACCCTTGGAGTTTGAGGTAGGGGATCACGTCTTGTTGAGAGTGTCTCCGTCGAAGGGAGTTTTTCGTTTTTGGAAAAAGGGGAAGCTTAGTCCAAGGTATATTGGACCTTTCGAGATATTGGAGAGAGTTGGCGAGTTGGCCTTCCGTTTGGCATACCCCCATCGTTGAGCCATGTGCATAGTGTATTTCACGTTTCTCAGTTGATAAAGTATGTTCAAGACCCGACTCATGTTATCGGTCGAGACATGGAGTGGAGGAAGCGACATAGAAATTGGAGAAGGATATGCGTGCAAGATACCCCGAGCTTTTTTATCCTCAAGTTTCGGGATGAAACTTCTTTTTAGAGGGAGAGATTGTAATATCCGTACTTTCTAAATCTAGCAGTTTCTATTTTGGCGCATGTCTATTTTTAACGACTCTCTTGTAATCGTCTCGACTTTTTGAATCTATTTTGTTCTTGGTGTTTTTCTATTTAGACGAGTTTCGGAGGTGTTTTTACGTAATTCACTTTATGTTATGATTTTGTCGCATGTACGCTCGATTCTCGTAAAACTAGTTCATTGCGTTGTTTCTTTGTTCCCATGAGTCCGTATGGGTGAGTTATTCATGTTGTGAGTTTCGGTTTAATAATCCGACGTCATATCATGATTTAGGATATTTTGGGCCGTTTTGTAATTTCCTAAAGTTTGAGGAAATTTACTTCCGTCGTCGAATTACAAATCTTGAGGTAGTCGGAATTGTGTTTCCTTTTAGCGCTTAGATTCTTCATCGGGAATACTTCGTAACCAGATGTTCGGATTGTTAGCAGGTTCGGGTTTCGGTGTCGTTCGGGGCGGTTCAGACAACAATCTTCCCAAACTAGTGTCGAGCAGGGTGTTACGGCCGTAACACCTCAATGGTTACGGCTGTAAGATGGCCTTGTTATGGCCGTAAAGTCCAGCTATTTTAAAACAGCGGGCAAAGGACATAAGTCCTCATTCATTCCTTTTCCTATTTTCGACGGGCGACGCGAGGGTTCCTTCAAGGGGCGATTTTACCATCTCCAATCCGTGTGATCATCATCTTCCATCACCATGATATCGTAGGAAAATATTATCATCAACGAAATCATCTTACTCCGTCCGAATTCAAGGTATTTTGGCTTATAACCCTAATTTTGTCAATTTTGGGGGTTTTTTGGGAATTATCTATTCAAACTCGAATTGTTCATTTGTTTTGTAATACTTCGTATTGATTATTGTTATTGGGTAATTCCCAATCCATTTTCATCGAGTTAAGTCCGTGAGTTGTTGATTCGGGGAGGTTTTGTGAAAACACTCGCCGGTGTTGATCGTACTTTTGTATTTCAGGTACAGGTCCAAGGGACGAGCAAGCACGCGGTCAGTTGGTCGATTGAGTCATGTCCTGTCGCTTGGGTTTTATGTATTGTATTATTTGCTTCAGTACTCGAGTACTTCCTTCATTTTATTTTGTATTGTTTTCGGACCCAATTTTTGGGTTGACGTTTGATCGTTGAGTTAATGTTGTAAGATAGTCTGTTTGTTATCGTTGTCTTTATTTAGTATCGGTGTATTTATGTCGTAGTGTTTGTCGATGGTTGGGTGGTGGAGATGTGTGTTAGCCTTGTGGACTCAAAGTGTTGGGTCCACGCTGTAATATGCCCTGAACCTCTTGGGGGCATTACATGTACATACTTGGGAATACATCAAACTCCCCACAAGAGAATTATAAAGATATTTGGCCATTTTTTCTTTTTCCATAGGAGTCTGTGGACACTGCTCAAGAACAAGTTTGTCTCCTTTATGTAGTGAAACAGGACTTGCGGAACAATTAGACATGCCAAATCTCTCCAGGACTTTGTCAATATATGCTTTCTGAGACAAACATATAAGTCCTTGTGATCGATCATGGAATATTTCTATCCCTATCACATCGGAAGCCTCATCCATATATTTCATTTCAAAGTGCTTGAATAGATAACCCTTAGTTTCATTTAATAAACCGAGATCGCTACTAGCCAATAAAATGTCATCAACATACAAAACCAAAAATATGAACTTGATCCCGCTGAACTTAAGGTATATATAAGGGTCAACTATATTTTTATTGAAATCGAAAGCAGTAATGATTTCATGAAATTTTAGATACCATTGTCAGGAAGTTTGTTTTAGCCCATAAATTGATTTCTTAAACTTGCAGACCATGTCTTCATGTCCTCCAGTTATGAAAACTTCAGGTTGATGCATGTAGACTTCTTCTTCCAAGTCTCCATTTAGAAAGGCGATTTTCACATCCATATGATGTAGCTCAAGATCATACTGAGCTACCAGGACCATGATAATTCTAAGAGAATCTTTCCTAGAAACAGGAGCAAATGTCTCATAATACTCGATGTCTTATGTTGGGATTTGGTCCAGCATACTGTCTGCTGATCGGCGGAAAAACTTATCCTAAAAATAGGAGTTCTTGAGTCGCTCGCAAATATATACGAGGTAGAAGTAGTTTGTGGTGAGTTCTACCAAGGTCTTTTCTCTCGAGGATTGTCCAACAGGGCTTCGTATAATTTTTTGTTACAAATTGCGAGAAATAAATACTAAAATATTAAAAAAAGATATTTTTGGGTTTTTTAAAAATTAACTAAATTAAAATGCACTATATTTTAAACTAAACTATTTTTAATAAGACTATTTTATATAAGACTATTTTTATTAAGACTGTTTATACTAGACTATTTATATTAAGACTATTTATTTTAAGACTATTTATATAAGACTATTTATACTAGACTATTTTTAACTAGTGAAAATGAATAGAATTAAAATGAGTTGGGAATAAAAAAAATAAAGGGAATAAACCGTTCATTAAATTAGATATTTAAATAAGTATAGAAATTGATTTATATGGATATAAAATAAAAAATGAATATTTATCGAGTAATCAACTTTTCACCTCCGTACTTTCGTAATCAAAGATGTCTTAATCATTGTCACTTTTTAAGATGTTGATAACAAGATTAACACTTGATAGATTGAAAAGATGTGTTTCCAATACACTTAACAATCAATCAAGGAGGTTTCACTAGTAGAAATAGGATATGATCAATCACTATTTAAACCAATTAGTCCTTTCATTTCTCTAACTTGACTATTTTTAGGATAAGCGATCGTTCATCGAGTAATCAACTTTTCACCTCCGTACTTTCGTAATCAAAGGTGTCTTAACCACTTTCGCAATCTTAAGATGTTGATAACAAGATTAACATTTGATAGATTGAAAAGATATGTTTCCAATTCACTCAACAATCAATCAAGAAGGTTTCATTAGTAAAAATAGGATATGATCAATCTCTATTTAAACCAATTAGTCCTAAAAATAGTTTAAATCAATCAAATACTCAATATATAACCTAATAGAAATCCCCTTCCCTAGGAAGAAAGATTAGCTACTCATCGGTTTATACATACTAAAATTATAATAGAAATAATTGATATATATAATATATATATAGAAACTTTTAATTACTAGAACTTAATGACAATAGATAAAACTTACTTGAATATGATGAATCAAAGTGCAAGAAACAAACTTCAAATTATAACTTCAAACTTGTTCAAAGGTTACAAGCTTACAAAAATTGAAAGTAAAACACTAAGTAAAATACTAAGTGCTTATTGATCAAGCACTTTTCAATTACAAACTAAATGAAAGAAAAACTTCAAACCAAAAATAAAATACAAACTAAAATTGAAAGTTCTAAGGAAAATATATTGCTAAAGGAAAGGAGTATTTCTTAGCAAGAAGTTGAGGATTTCTTGGTAAGAATGTGGGTTGGGATTTTTGCAATGGATGAACATGTCCTTTTATAGGTGATTTTCAAGAATACAATTGATTATTTAATTCAAAATATCTATTGTAATATCATTTTTAATTCTTTGTTCACACTTCACCCATGTCTTTGAATTTTCAGATTTTTGACCAAAAAAATATCTTGTGGTTGATTTCACAAGTTGGTCAAAAGTGGACTAATTTTGCATGGCATCTCTTTGAAACACGGCGATGAAAAGCGGCTCGGTTGCCCCGTGTTGTGCGCCGTTTGTCTTGACTCGGTCTCTTCCGAATACGCGCGAGGACACGGCGCTAAATGCCGGCCGTGTGTGAAACGGCCCAAGACACGGCCCTTGTTGCGCCGTATGTGAAACGGCTACATAACACGGTCTGTTTGCGCCGTGTTGTAGGTCGTTTTGCCTTGAAAAATTCCGTCGTTGGATTTGGTCTTGTTTTCCGTCCTTTTGATGCTTCATGTCGATGTCGTAAAATAACCATTTTTAGCTCATGTTTGGATATATCATAAAATATATATTTTTAATCACAAATTAGTACAATTATGCCGGAAAAATGAATATTTTGTATATGAATTTTAGATCAATTATGCACTAATCAAATACCCCACACTTAAATTCTTGCTAGTCCCGAGCAAGACTCTTTATTAATCACACACAAAATAAAAATTAAAAATTAAAATAAGACATAAAATAAAAAATAAAAAATAATACACACAAATTTAAGAAAAATAATTATATATAAAGATAAAAAGAGATCAAAATGCCATTAATACACAATAACCAACTTTATACGGTAGATAGAAATGAATCAAGATTCAAAATAAATCTACTAACGATTTTGAAGTTAAAACACGGTTTTTATTTTTGTAATTCCAAAATACAAGGTTTTCCACCCAAAAGGTTGATTATTTTTTCCCACTCGTGACTTCACACGACTCCCTTTAATGGTTGCTCTCGATCACTCGTTTATTTTTCGACTCAATATGAAGAAGAATTTCATCGTCATCAAATATTGTGATTTTCACAAAATTGAGTGTATTGAAATTCAATGCTAATTAATTCAAATCGCTCATAAACTACATCCCTTTTAGTGATAGCTTTCACCGTTATTTGCTAACGTGTAGCTCTTTTCACTAACACAATTTCTATCTCATTATTTTTCGTTCGTAAAAAGGTGATAGCTTTCACACCGTTATTTGCTAACGTGTAGCTCTTTTCACCAATTTTTCGAGACTACGCACCAACAATGGTTAGTCCTTTATTTTTCGCAAAATTTAAGACTTCCAAAATTAGGCAGTTGTTGCTGCTCAACACTTCTCCTTTTTGTCATTTATTTTTTTAGGTGATAGCTTTCACACCGTTATTTGCTAACGTGTAGCTCTTTTCACCAATGACTCCGTTTTTTTTTAGGGAATAGAATTTTTGCAGAAAATCATTTTTTAGTTAAGCATGAAAAATCAAAAACTCCACAAATTAAGTAAATTTCAGTTCTATTTTTCATCAACCGACTGATTCTTCTTTTCTCAAGGTAACGAATGACTCGATTTTATATGATAACTACAAGGTTTGGAAAGAGAGATTAAGGCTCAAAATTTTGGAATATACAATTTTTTTACATGTTAAAACAATTTTAGAAGCTTGTATATAGCTAATTTATTGGTGTTATGGCCAGATCTAGAAATCTCACAAATCAAAATACTATATATATATATACTAAAAAAAAAAAAAATTTTAAGGCAAATAAAAACACACCAAAATACTAACACACTAAAACATACTACAACAAACCACCCCCAAATTTGAAAATAAAACTGTCCTCAGTTTATAAAATAAAAATAAAAATCAATGCAGAAAAGCAGAATACTCCCTGTTAAGAAAGTTGATGTCTGAGCCTAACGCCTTTTAGAATCTGCAAGAGAATAAATATACGAGGCACACACAAAAGAAAATAAAATATACTCGTAAGTATAACATAATTTTTTAGATGCGCATCAAGAAAGTCCGAAGAGTCGCCTTACGCTGCCATCAAAGTTTTTATAAAAGCAAAACACGAAATAAAAATTACAAAGAATACATAAATCGCGAATAGATGCGTCAAGAGATCAAGAAGAAACTCCTTAAGCTGTCATCATTTAGCACGATTATTACACACCATGTAAAGTAAAAATACAAGAGGTCCGTCATGGGTTATCAAAGGGAGAGGAATGAATCCACTTTTCGTTTTCTCCTGTAAAATCTTCTACCTGCATACAATTTTATCTAGAGTGGATCTGGTTGAGGAACAAATTCATTGAGTTTTTGATTAGTTCTTCCGGTGTGGTTGCAACGACTATGATTCGTTTGCTTAGCACGCTCGGAAATAAAACCCTTTTCGGCGAGTAGTCGATGAAAGACAGTAAACCATCAAAGAAACCATTGACATTAAGCACTCTATTGGTTTTGATGAACATTTAGCTCTGTAACCACATGAAAAAGTTCCTCAAGGGTGCCAAAACCACCGGGAAGGGCGATTCAGGCGCCAGAATTATTTATCATGTGAGTTTTGCGATCGTGCATATTCACAGATCTAAACTCATCTCCAATAGTTGACCGGGTGATTTTACTTTCAGCCTGAGGTTTTGGGATTACTCCCAATACTCTTACTCCTTCCATATAGGCGAAGGCACTCGTCCCATTAATCCTAGACTTCCTCCTCCGTAAACTACATGAATGCATTTTTCTCCTAAGGTACGACCCAAGTCGTGGGCCGCTTGATGAAGCATGCCTCTTTTCAGAACTAGATCCACCAAAAATGCAGTGTGTAAAATTTTTGTGGAAGATGATGACTCCATTTTTAAAAGAAATTTATTTAGAGAGAAAAGAGAAAAGTACAAGTTTGAGGGATGAATAAAAGAAACAAGCACAAAGGTTATTTATAGAAGAAAAATGAGGAAAAATTGCTTAACAAGTTTGTGATTGCGTTGATTGCGCTTCAACTACTCAATAGAATAATGAATGCATTTATCGCGTATCACATTTTTATTGAGAAAATCTCACCATACGACAAAAATAAAAGATACTCACGTGTATGTACGGTAGTTGTGATTGTGGCTCACATCTTCCTCTCGATTTTACGTTCGAAGCGGCCTAAACGCCTTCTATGAGTCGGGAGAAGCTTCCCATCCAATTTTCTTACAAATTGGCAAACAGGTCTTTTAACGTCGATTCCCAAGACGTTGTTCATATTCTGGTTTGAATTTATTCCACAAACATTGAATTCCATAATACACAAGTCCACTAGGATGCGTGTCAAGAGAAATTTCGATATTATCTAAATTCTCCTTATTCAGACCATCATTAATGAACTGAATTTTATCTTCTCTGTTTGTATATGGAATTCCTAAAGATCGACATTTTGCATTACAGTTCCATCTAGCACATTTATAGCAAACGGCTAGAATCTTTGCTCGTCGTTTCTTTGCATATGAACTTTTTCCAAGCCCTGGTAAAAATCTAGTCGGTGTTTCTGTGAATTCACCTTCTATTCTTACTTTGGCTTCGATAATGAATCTTATGTCAAAAGGTATGCTTTTATTCATAAGCAACCTCATCCTTTCAAGCCTAGTCTTGTAAATCTTTAAAATTGCATTTTTGCTTAGAAAGGGAAATCTTTTTTCAATTTTAAACAATGTTTCATCCATGATAAAAAAAAAACAAAAATAAAAAGACAATGAAAATAATTAAAAAAAATATATACAAATATCAGTTGTTGTGGGAAACTGAAAAATCCGACTTTGATAGTCACGGAGTACCGTTATCCGCCACTTGACCGGACATAAGGATAAAAGATGCAGAAATAAAGAAAGATAAAATAACAAGATATAAACAAAAGTATACAAAAAATTATATTTGGCCTAAAACAAACCCCGGCAACGGCGCCAAAATTTGATCGGCCAAAAAACTTATCCTAAAAATAGGAGTTCTTGAGTCGCTCGCAAATATATACGAGGTAGAAGTAGTTTGTGGTGAGTTCTACCAAGGTCTTTTCTCTCGAGGATTGTCCAACAGGGCTTCGTATAATTTTTTGTTACAAATTGCGAGAAATAAATACTAAAATATTAAAAAAAGATATTTTTGGGTTTTTTAAAAATTAACTAAATTAAAATGCACTATATTTTAAACTAAACTATTTTTAATAAGACTATTTTATATAAGACTATTTTTATTAAGACTGTTTATACTAGACTATTTATATTAAGACTATTTATTTTAAGACTATTTATATAAGACTATTTATACTAGACTATTTTTAACTAGTGAAAATGAATAGAATTAAAATGAGTTGGGAATATATAAAATCTAGGGGAATACGGGTTCATTAAATTAGGTATTTAATTAAGTATAGGAATTGATTTATATGGATATAAAAGAAAAAATGAATATTTATCGAGTAATCAACTTTTCACCTCCGTACTTTCGTAATTAAAGATGTCTTAATCGCTGTCACTTTTTTAAGATGTTGATAACAAGATTAACACTTGATAGATTGAAAAGATGTGTTTCCAATACACTTAACAATCAATCAATGAGGTTTCACTAGTAGAAATAGGATATGATCAATCACTATTTAAACCAATTAGTCCTTTCATTTCTCTAACTTGACTATTTTTAGGATAAACGATCGTTCATCGAGTAATCAACTTTTCACCTCCGTACTTTCGTAATCAAAGGTGTCTTAACTACTTTCGCAATCTTAAGATGTTGATAACAAGATTAACATTTGATAGATTGAAAAGATATGTTTCCAATTCACTCAACAATCAATCAAGAAGGTTTCATTAGTAAAAATAGGATATGATCAATCTCTATTTAAACCAATTAGTCCTAAAAATAGTTTAAATCAATCAAATACTCAATATATAACCTAATAGAAATCCCCCTTCCCCTAGGAAGAAAGATTAGCTACTCATCGGTTTATACATACTAAAATTATAATAGAAATAATTGATATATATATAATATATATAGAAACTTTTAATTACTAGAACTTAATGACAATAGATAAAACTTACTTGAATATGATGAATCAAAGTGCAAGAAACAAACTTCAAATTATAACTTCAAACTTGTTCAAAGGTTACAAGCTTACAAAAATTGAAAGTAAAACACTAAGTAAAATACTAAGTGCTTATTGATCAAGCACTTTTCAATTACAAACTAAATGAAAGAAAAACTTCAAACCAAAAATAAAATACAAACTAAAATTGAAAGTTCTAAGGAAAATATATTGCTAAAGGAAAGGAGTATTTCTTAGCAAGAAGTTGAGGATTTCTTGGTAAGAATGTGGGTTGGGATTTTTGCAATGGATGAACATGTCCTTTTATAGGTGATTTTCAAGAATACAATTGATTATTTAATTCAAAATATCTATTGTAATATCATTTTTTTAATTCTTTGTTCACACTTCACCCATGTCTTTGAATTTTCAGATTTTTGACCAAAAAAATATCTTGTGGTTGATTTCACAAGTTGGTCAAAAGTGGACTAATTTTGCATGGCATCTGCTGAAACACGGCGATGAAAAACGGCTCAGTTTGCCCCGTGTTGTGCGCCGTTTTGTGCTGACTCGGTCTCTTCCGGAATACGTGCGAGGACACGGCGCTAAATGCCGGTCGTGTGTGAAACGGCCCAAGACACGGCCCTTGTTGCGCCGTATGTGAAACGGCCTACATAACACGGTCCTGTTTGCGCCGTGTTGTAGGTCGTTTTGCCTTGAAAAATTCCCGTCGTTGGATTTGGTCTTGTTTTCCGTCCTTTTTGATGCTTCATGTCAGTAATCTGTAAAATAACCATTTTTAGCTCATGTTTGGATATATCTGTAAAATATATATTTTTAATCACAAATCAGTACAATTATGCCCGGAAAAATGAATATTTTGTATATGAATTTTAGATCAATTATGCACTAATCATCTGCATGGGCTTAAAAATGCGTGAGGTGTGGCTTGAGATAAAACCTATGAGATTTTCACTAGAAAGTGGTTAAATAAATTGATTTGTATTACTCATACCAACAAGATGAATCTTCTTTTCTGGTAGACATCTCATAGAAACTCCAAAGCTAAGCATGCTTGGCTTGGAGTAGTTATGGGATGGGTACCCCCCGGGGGAGTTTCTCAGGGTGCACGCGAGGGAGGACAAATAGCTTTTCTAGATCCTTGAGTGAAATGAGCAACCTTATTGCCGTGTTGGCCTTGCCTAGACTCCTCTTGAACCAACTTATTAGTTAATTCATTAAGACTTCACTTTTCCTTAATAGTGTTGTAATGAATTTTGAATGGTTCGTAATGAGGAGATAGTCTAGTCAAGATGAATTGGACTAGGAAATCATCATCCATAGCCAATCGAAACTCCTTAAGTTTGGCAGAAAGGTTAATCATTTCAATGACATGAGCACTCATTTGAGCGAGAACCATTAAACTTCTTGGTTACAAGATCTACCATAAGTTTCCTAGCAAGGGATTTTTCTGCAATCTTGAACTGCTCTTCAATGGCATGCAAATACTATTTGGCATTCTCAGTTTTGGGTAGGGAAGTTTTGATGTTGGTATCGATCAACATGAGCATAAACATAATGCTGAGCTTGTTAGATCGATCCCAATCAAGATGGCTTTTGACATCATCAGGGGTATTTTTGTCAGTAAGTGGAGCAGGCTCCTCCTCACGGAGAGCTATTCCAATTCAAGTAGCATCAGGGAAAACTCAACTTGCTCTTTCTATTCTGAGAAGTTGGTCCCATTGAGTTTTGTAATGGACGTAGCCATTGAGGTGAGGGTTGAAGGTAAATTAGCGGCAATTTAGAGGTACAAGAATTTAGGATTAAAATAACACATGTTATATAAACAACATAATTATGAGTGCTCCTGTAGGTAGTCACTTAAATTATATGTGATGTTGTTTAAAGTAAATATATCTAAATTATAGTTAAAATATTAATTTAATAAATTCCTTAATTATTGCTTAAATAGATGAATATTATTTGTATGTGGACTAAATTAATTCAAATATTTGGCTAATAGAAATTATTCACATAATGAATAAAATAGTTTAAGACAATATGCAAAACTTATAAACCTACTATGGTGAGGTTTAACCATTACTATGCAATTTGTCAAAATATATGTTTTCTAAAATAATGAAAACAAATAAATTTACATAATATCAAAATATATTGATAAAAAAATTAATATCTCTTTTATTATCATAATGTTGTTATAATATATAGTAATAATAATGTATAAAACAAATAATATTCAATTCACTGGATTACAATATGCATACCATAAAATCTAATGGTCTGGATATATGTTAGCCATATTAAATCGGTCATTATGTACGTATCAATATTATCATTAATGAGCCAACATCACAAAGAATGATCGAAAGAAATGTCATATGAATATGATTAGGCCATGGACAATAGTGAAACACTTTAAAGGGCTAGCTACTAACAAGCACATCATCTGCACTATCCTTTTCAAATAATTCACACAATTATATTATGATATACGTAGTTTAGTCGGAGAACACCACTTTCCAAATGCACAAATCCATGGCTCTTTAGATTATTTGGTAATAAAAAATACAAAATGATAAAAAAACAAATCAAACCATATATACATATGCACTCCACCGAAGGGAGAATGATGCTTCAGAACGTTAGTGAGCAACAATTTAAAGACTCAGAAGGACGAATTCCATGCGAATAGAAATGACATTGTATATATATGCTCAAATAAGAGGCAAAGTGATAGCGGAAACATAACTCATGGCAAAAGAGAATCGATATATGAATCATAATAATGGACAATCATGCATTCGAAACCTTAATCTGATACCACATGGTAAATGAAATAATACATAATCCCAAAACACTGAATTAATATGATTATCACAAATATTTAAAGCATGATGATTCACATACCTCCCTAACATATTGATAAATAGGTGTTTAGATTCTAGCCGGAATGATTATCTTCACCAAAAGCTTCAACTGAAGACGAAAAGCTTCTTTCTCTTGGCCGATAAACTATTCTTTATGTGTTATTACTTCAACATGAGATACTCTTTGTGATGGAGAAAGAGTTCTATTCATAGGTACAGAAAGGACTTTTAGCTTTATCTCTTAATCATAAGAATTAACCATCCATCAAGGCTAATCATAAAAACATTTGTAACGGTTGTAGCTTATATAATGGATTTCTAATTTAATAATAAGAATAAACATCTCACTAATGACCACTTTTATGAGGAAGAATTTGAATAGTTTTGAATTATTAATTATTCTTACAAGAAGAGCAGGGACAGAACCATTAGCAAGAGTATTCGACTATGCATTTCTTCCAATCCTTTCGCATCGATTCCGGAGAACAAGCAGTTCGGTCATCTTTTCCTTTCTGATTGCTTATGAACAGGAACTTTTTCCATACGTCGTCGACTTATTTATAACATTTCGAGAGCAGGAGATTTTGACAAGGCTTCAACAGCTGGCTCATCTCTCGTCAGTATGATTCTCCTAACTCATATATAGAGTCATTAAGGGAGGTGAATGTAACACCCCTAAGTTATTCAGAGTATATTGCAGCGCAGTGAGCCCCATCATGGGACCCACAAGGCTATTTATACGCCGAACTATGAACTTTGACCGAGAAGGTCCAAGTACAATAAAATGGAAGACAATAAAAATGGTATTCAAACCATATCTAATACATCCAAATACAACACATCACAATTCAATACCACGGCAACACAGGCCGGAACAGCAAGAAAACCAAAAATAGTACTCGAGTATTCAAAAACCATTCAAGTACAACAACACTGAATGGAGGTAATACAAAAAACAACCAGAGATAAGACACAGCATCACACTTGACCATCATCTTCATGCCGACCTGGTACATGCCTATCCGCTCTCCTGGATCCTGAAATACATGAAAGGTATTTCCGACATAAAAGGGTTAGCCGTCGAATAGCTAGTACAAGTATATCGAATATGAAACACAATGCTCCTCGAAAATAAAGTAAATATAATCATCAACTAATCAATTCAAGACTAGTATTCCGGAATAACTAAATCACAAAACATCACATTCATTACATACATGATCAACTGCGGAACCGCACCAGAGTCTACGAAACCCTCAAAGGACCCGTCGGTCCATACCAGAGTGGATATATATCATCGTATAATTCATATATCTTACTTTCAAAGTCGAGAACGCACAATCATAAATATATACTTGCCTTTGAAACATCGAAAATCGGATGGAAAAGAGTATAGTCCAAAAACGCACTTCCGGCACCTAAACGATTCGTAAGGAATACGATAATCAATAATCCATACTCAAATCACAAGAAGAAACTCCCAAAACCCACCTACGATTCACGAAACTACAAGGATAAATATCTAGAGGTTTGAAAATCACCCAAACCCTCTCAAGTCTGAACAAGGTACAAAACAATCCATATAATCATAGCGGAAACATGGTTACGAGGTTGATACATTAAAATATCAAATAACTCAAGCTCCAAAATGGATAAATCGGACGAATCTAAGAAAATCCCCAAAATTCCCAAAAACTAGGGTTCTAAGGAATTTACCTTGATTTGGAAGATGGAAATGGATTAGATGTTGTATAATCTTTGTTATCTAACCAAAGATGATGATTGTTGAAGAAGGACCGCCTCAAATCGCCCCAAATAGCCCTCTACCGAGCTCTCCCGATTGGAATATGTGAAAATGAACTGAAATGACAAGTGCAGGGGTTGATTGCACCTTATATACTGCGATCGCCTAGCCTGCGATAAGCTTCACGATTACCATGCGCTAACAGGGTCACCCAGCAGTCTAGTGGCTACTGACCTGCGATGTTAGCGCTGTAATATCCGCAATTTCGATTTTTCGGTAATTTTCTTTTTTTCGACGGAAGTCCGTTTTGACGACTCGCTCATGACCGTTTCGTCATTCCGAGAATATTTAATTCTGCACTTTTTGTCATCCGAGTTTGTTTCGGTATCGTTTTGTTGAGTTCCGTGTTCTTAAACGGCTTTTCCGCACTCGAGTTCGATTCTTGCGAATCTCGTCCGAAACTGTTGTTTCGAGTTTCTCGTAAGTTCATTTAATGTTATTATTCATGTTGTGAGCTTTGGCTTAGTGTTTCAATCGTGTATCGTGTATTTCGGACGTTTTGGGCCATTTTCGTAATTTCCCAAAGTTTGGGGTAATTACTTTCCGTTGTCGAATTTCGAGCCTTCGGGTGGTCGGAATCGTGTGTTCTCTTAGCGCTTGGATTCGTCTTTACGAGTACGTCGTAACCATATCTTCGATTCATACTCAGGTTCGGGTTTCGGGCTCGTCCGGGCTGTCGGAGTGGCCACGGCCGGAGCCGGGCCTGGCCTGGCCGAGTTACGGCCGTAAGGTGCCGGTTACGGCTGTACGTGCTCGGCAGGCATGGCTTGACGAATGCCGGTTACGGCTGTAAGGGCCGAGATTCTGGCCAGTCTGGTGCTGTGACTTCTGACGAATGCCGGATTCTGGCCGTAGGACTGCCAGATGCAGTAAGTGCCGAGTTACGGCCGTAAGTCCTTGTTGGTTACGGCCGTAAGCGATCGGCTGGGGCTGGGCGGGTTTTGACGAATGCCGGTTACGGTCGTAAGGCCCTGCCGGTTACGGCCGTAACCTGTCGGCCATATATAGGCAGTGACCGGCCCAGACTTCACTTTTATCACATTTCTTCACCCGGGTGCGGCTGGCGACGGGGAAAATCGGGAAATGGAGTTTTTGGTCGATTCCACTTGATTTCTAAGCGTTTTTGAGGATCCTTATCAATTATATCAACATCAAATCATTGTTCTTCGTCGGATCGAGGTAAATTCTTGAAATCTCCTAGGATTGGATTTTTCGAGATTTGTTCTTGATTTTCGATTCTAGTCCGATTTTGATGAATCGGTTGATGTTAGTAAACATTATTAGTCATGTTCTATGGATTGTATATCCATATTTTCGATTCGTCCAACCCGATTGATGATTTTTAGGCTCTTGAGAAACTTTGAACATTTAGTGTTCGATTAAATGCCTCAAAGAGTTTCTTTCGGTCGTTATGTTGATTTCGATTGATATTGTGTTATTGAATGAATTGTATTTCATTCAAGGTTGTTCGAGTACTTGTGTTTATCGGAGGACGCCGTTCGTTGTTCGTGGAAGGGTTTCATCGCCTTCGGTTGAGGCAAGTTTTATACTTGTACTAGTCAATGAGATTAATGTTATCATATATGTGTATGAATGTGTTGTATCATTCCGAGACTTAGTCTCTTCATGAATTCATTGATATTAAGAGATCGTTCGATACGATACCTTTCGGCAATTATGCCAAATGTTTTTATTGTTCGTTAATGGCCGGTTCAAGGCATTGTGATACTCGTTATTAATGTTATTATCGATCACCGGTTCGCGGTATCAATGTATCGATCGTTGTTGTTGATATTAATGTCGATTTAAAACGTCGTTGTAATCATTGCTATTAATGTTGGAGTTTTGTCCTTGAAGTTGTTTTGGCCGATTAAAGGCGTTGACGTATTCATTTCTCTTCTTCGTTGTCGGTAACCGATTAAAGGTGTCGAGGCATCCTTCGTATCATTGTTATCGATTGACCGTTCTAAGGCAATCGAGGTATTCACTCATTCATCGTGTCATTGTTATCGATTAGCCGTCCTAAGGCAATCGAGGTGCTCAATCATTCGTTGTATCATTGTTATCGATTAACCGTTCTAAGGCAATCGAGGTATTCACTCATTCATCGTGTCATTGTTATCGATTAGCCGTCCTAAGGCAATCGAGGTGCTCAATCATTCGTTGTATCATTGTTTTCGATCGGCCGTTTTAAGGCAATCGAGGTATTGAATCATCCGCTGCATCATTGTTATCGGTTGGCCATTCTAAGGCCATCGAGGTATTGAATTGGGGCTATCGGGGATAGTTCCCATCCGTTGTGTCATTTTTATCGATTGACCATTCTAAGGTAATCGAGGTATTGAATTGGTACCGCCGAGGACGGTACCCATCCGTGAGTCATTGTTGTCGTGTTGGCCAACTCAAGGCGGCACACTATCATTCTCGTGAATTCGGTAATCTTGGGATCGTTGCCGTTTGTGATTAATTATGTTTGGAGGCTAGTCTCGGCCATTGGATGGCCTAATTGTGATACGGCTTCGTGCCATGGCTTCGGCCCTAATTGTGATACGGCTTCGTGCCGTGGCTTCGGCCCTAATTGTGATACGGCTTCGTGTCGTGGCTTCGGCCCTAATTGTGATACGGCTTCGTGCCGTGGCTTCGGCCCTAATTGTGATACGGATTCGTGCCGTGGCTTCGGCCCTAATTGTGATACGGCTTCGTGCCGTGGCTTCGGCCCTAATTGTGATACGGCTTCGTGCCGTGGCTTCGGCCCTAATGGTGATACGGCTTCGTGCCGTGGCTTCGGCCCTAATCGATATGCCGGACGCTTGTTTGGCTTCATGTGATTGTGATATTTGACACTTGGTGAGTGTCTTTCAGGCCTTTGTGATTGTCTTGGTAATTTTATTGGAGCCTTCGGGCATTGTGATTCATAATTAATTCAGTTCTGGTTTGGTTCATGTCGTGTAATTCATTGTGGTACTCTGTGATTATGATTCGCCGTTGGGCACTTATGTTCTAACCTGTTGAACAGGTATAAATAGTATGCCGTGGGCATAGTGTTTCACGAATGCTCGGTTCTTACATTGGTTTGTGAGTATCTCGTATTATTATTATCATTGTACCATTTCATTCTGCCTTGGATGCATATCATGTTATACATATATTTGATGTTCATTATCTGGATGACTAACCCCGTGGGGGCGGAACATGTTTTCATGTTTTAGGTGCTTGAGAGGAGAGAGTTGAGACACAGGGGCATGACGATGGCGACGAGGCATTCGAGCGATACTAGTCCGAGTTGTTCAGTTGGAGTGTTCTCCAGTTTGTCAGTCAGTTGGAGTGTTCTCCAGTTTGTCAATCATTGCCATTATGTATTACCCGAGCAGATGCTCGTGGATGTTGTTGTATTTTTATTTTTGGCCATGTAGGCCCATCGTTGTCGTTGAAATTCCGTATCGGAATATTGTGTCGGATATCATGGTAAGGACTGTGATCTCCCTTGATGGTTAATTTAATGTAATTTTAATCATGTTCGCCTGGTGGATCTCCTGGTGTGGGGTCCACGGCACTGTAATAACCCAATAGGATTTGGGGGTGTTACAGAAGATGGTATCAGAGATTTTGGGTTGTGAGATACCCTGATATGTGAGTTATGTGGCTCTACCGATGCGGTAGTAGTGGGACTGTCAGGTTATGACAATCTGGACAGTCGGGTTTTGTGAGTCGTAATATTAGTACGACTGCACGAGTCATTCATTCATCGAGTCGTCGTCAGTTGAGACTAGTATCGTGAGACCTCGAAGCTTCGTATGACCTGTGTAAGGACTTGATTCTCTTTATGTTCATACATTCATCATGTCATTAATTATTCATGCTTTGTTGAAACATATATGTGATATTATTGTTATGATTGATTCATGACTAATTGTTTTGGAGCACGTGTGACCTGTGTAAGTGCTAAGGATCAACTCATTCACCAGTTAATAATCCTCAATCATCATTTTGATCTTGTCGATCATGTTAATTCATTCATCACTCAGTCAATATCATTCACCACTCAGTTAATTCGTTCATCACTCAGTCAATATCATTACTCAGATAATTCATTCATCACTCGGTTAATTCATTCATCACTCAGTCAATATCATTCATCACTCAGTTAATTCGTTCATCACTCAGTTAATATCATTCATCACTCAGTTAATTCATTCATCACTCAGTCAATATCATTCATCACTCAGTTAATTCATTCATCACTCAATTAATTCATTCATCACTAAGTTAATTCATTCATCACTCGGTTAATTCATTCATCACCCAGTCAATATCATTCCTCAGTTAATTCATTCATCACTCAGTTAATTCCTTCATCACTTAGTCAATTTCATTGTTCAGATTAATTCATTAATCACTCAGTCAATCTCATTGTTCAGTCAATTCATTCATCACTCAGTCAATCTCATTGCTCAGTTAATTCATTCATCACTCAGTTAATCTCATTGTTCAGTTAATTCATTCATCACTCAGTCAATCTCATTGTTCAGTCAATTCGTTCATCACTCAGTCAATCTCATTGCTCAGTCAATTCATTCATCACTCAGTTAATCTCATTATTCAGTTAATTCATTCATCGCTCAGTTAATCTCATTGTTCAGTTAATTCATTAATCACTCAGTTAATCTCATCGCTCAATTAATTCATTCATCACTCAGTCAATCTCATTACTCAAGTAATTCATTCATTACTCACTCAATCTCATTATTCAGTTAATTCATTCATCACCCAGTCAATCTCATTGCTCAATTAATTCATTCATCACTCAGTCAATCTCATTACTCAATTAATTCATTCTTCACTCAGTCTATCTCATTGCTCAGTTAATCATTAATCACTTATTCAATCTCATTGCTTAGTTAGTTCATTCATCACTCACTCATTGCTCAGTCAATTCATTAATCATCCAGTCCATCTCATTGTTCAGTTTTTGATCTTGTGGATCGAATTTTCAACCTTGTTAACTTGTTCAAGGTAATCATTTCAGGAATTTCATCAGATAATCATGTTACCTCACTTGATCTTTCATGCGATCTTATCATATTCCGGCGTCATGTTGATGATCATTTCATTGCATTATTAATGCATTCATTGTGTTAGAGCATGTATGCTCATTGTTATCATTCCGTCTCATAATCATAATGCGATCTTCATACGGAATCTGTAATTATCATGTGACTTTCTTGCCTCGGTATGGAAAGAGCTGTCAGAGAGACATCGGACTCTGACGTCTAAGAGATCATTTTCTAGTCATCTTCGTGCTAGGAGAGCATCTTCATCTCGGACGACGAGTTCGACTGTTGTTGCTTTAACTGTGATACAATAGGACATTCATCACCGGTTTTGAGCAAGTTAATTCTTGTTCGGTAATAGGATAATCACTCATTTCATTTGTCGTTCATTCATTCATATAAGTCATTCATCATATATCAATCACGTTGAGACTTATAATTATCAAACTAATCATTCAATTCACGGGGAACTATGGTTCCAATCATTTCATTTGAGCTGTCACTCATTACGTTATCATTTCACACCGGTGAGTCATTCTTGATCCTTGTTGGATTTCGATTCATTATCATTCATTGTGATCATTCTTGTTCGTGTGTATCTCGTCGATTTTTCCTGGCGGGATATTTCTTCTTCCTACTTGTTTTAAGTTTCGGGACGAAACTTCTTTTAAGGGGGGTAGTATGTAATATCCGCAATTTCGATTTTTCGGTAATTTTCTTTTTTCGACGGAAGTCCGTTTTGACGACTAGCTCATGACCATTTCGTCATTCCGAGAATATTTAATTCTGCACTTTTTGTCATCCGAGTTCGTTTCGGTATCGTTTGGTTGAGTTCCGTGTTCTTAAACGGCTTTTCCGCACTCGAGTTCGATTCTTGCGAATCTCGTCCGAAACTGTTGTTTCGAGTTTCTCGTAAGTTCATTTAATGTTATTATTCATGTTGTGAGCTTTGGCTTGGTGTTTCGATCGTGTATCGTGTATTTCGGACGTTTTGGGCCATTTTCGTAATTTCCCAAAGTTTGGGGTAATTACTTTCCGTTGTCGAATTTCGAGCCTTCGGGTGGTCGGAATCGTGTGTTCTCTTAGCGCTTGGATTCGTCTTTGCGAGTACGTCGTAACCATATCTTCGATTCATACTCAGGTTCGGGTTTCGGGCTCGTCCGGGCTGTCGGAGTGGCCACAATGGAGCCGGGCTGCTTCGCCGAGTTATGGCCGTAAGGTGCGATTCTGGCCGTCGTGCTTTCGGCGAGCATGGCTTGACGAATGCGATTCTGGACGTAAGGGCCGAGATTCTGGCCAGACGGTGCGAGCGGCTTCACGACGAATGCGATTACGGCCGTAAGGACTGGCTGCACGGCCGTAAGCGAGTTACCGTAAGTCCTTGTTGGTTACGGCCGTAGCGATCGGCCGGGGCGGGTTTTGACGAATGCGGTTACGGCCGTAAGGCCACGCCGGTTACCGTAACCAGAATCGGCCATATATAGGCAGTGACCGGCCCAGACTTCACTTTTATCACATTTCTTCACCCGGGTGCGGCTGGCGACGGGGAAAATCGGGAAATGGAGTTTTTGGTCGATTCCACTCGATTTCTAAGCGTTTTTGAGGATCCTTATCAATTATATCAATATCAAATCATTGTTCTTCGTCGGATCGAGGTAAATTCTTGAAATCTCCTAGGATTGGATTTTTCGAGATTTGTTCTTGATTTTCGATTCTAGTCCGATTTTGATGAATCGGTTGATGTTAGTAAACATTATTAATCATGTTCTATGGATTGTATATCCATATTTTCGATTTGTCCAACCCAATTGATGATTTTTAGGCTCTTGAGAAACTTTGAACATTTAGTGTTCGATTAAATGCCTCAAAGAGTTTCTTTCGGTCGTTATGTTGATTTCGATTGATATTGTGTTATTGAATGAATTGTATTTCATTCAAGGTTGTTCGAGTACTTGTGTTTATCAGAGGACGCCGTTCGTTGTTCGTGGAAGGGTTTCATCGCCTTCGGTTGAGGCAAGTTTTATACTTGTACTAGTCAATGAGATTAATGTTATCATATATGTGTATGAATGTGTTGTATCATTCCGAGACTTAGTCTCTTCATGAATTCATTGATATTAAGATATCGTTCGATACGATACCTTTCGGCAATTATGCCAAATGTTTTTATTGTTCGTTAATGGCCGGTTCAAGGCATTGTGATACTCGTTATTAATGTTATTATCGATCACCGGTTCGCGGTATCGATGTATCGATCGTTGTTGTTGATATTAATGTCGATTTAAGACGTCGTTGTAATCATTGCTATTAATGTTGGAGTTTTGTCCTTGAAGTTGTTTTGGCCGATTAAAGGCGTTGACGTATTCATTTATCTTCTTCGTTGTCGGTAACCGATTAAAGGTGCCGAGGCATCCTTCGTATCATTGTTATCGATTGACCGTTCTAAGGCAATCGAGGTATTCACTCATTCATCGTGTCATTGTTATCGATTAGCCGTCCTAAGGCAATCGAGGTGCTCAATCATTCGTTGTATCATTGTTATCGATTGACCGTTCTAAGGCAATCGAGGTATTCACTCATTCATCGTGTCATTGTTATCGATTAGCCGTCCTAAGGCAATCGAGGTGCTCAATCATTCGTTGTATCATTGTTATCGATCGGCCGTTTTAAGGCAATCGAGGTATTGAATCATCCGCTGCATCATTGTTATCGGTTGGCCATTCTAAGGCCATCGAGGTATTGAATTGGGGCTATCGGGGATAGTTCCCATCCGTTGTGTCGTTGTTATCGATTGACTATTCTAAGGTAATCGAGGTATTGAATTGGGACCGCCGAGGACGGTACCCATCCGTGAGTCATTGTTGTCGTGTTGGCCAACTCAAGAAAGCACACTATCATTCTCGTGAATTCGGTAATCTTGGGATCGTTGCCGTTTGTGATTAATTATGTTTGGAGGCTAGTCTCGGCCATTGGATGGCCTAATTGTGATACGGCTTCGTGCCGTGGCTTCGGCCCTAATTGCGATACGGCTTCGTGTCGTGGCTTCGGCCCTAATTGTGATACGGCTTCGTGTCGTGGCTTCGGCCCTAATTGTGATACGGCTTTGTGCCGTGGCTTCGGCCCTAATTGTGATACGGCTTCGTGCCGTGGCTTCGGCCCTAATTGTGATACGGCTTCATGTCGTGTCTTCGACCCTAATTGTGATACGGCTTTGTGCCGTGGCTTCGGCCCTAATGGTGATACGGCTTCGTGCCGTGGCTTCGGCCCTAATCGATAACAGCTTCGGGCTGTTTTGGCTTCATGTGATTGTGATATTTGACAGCTTCGGCTGAGTGCCTTTCAGGCCTTTGTGATTGTCTTGGTAATTTCATTGGAGCCTTCGGGCATTGTGATTCATAATTAATTCAGTTCTGGTTTGGTTCATGTCGTGTAATTCATTGTGGTACTCTGTGATTATGATTCGCCGTTGGGCACTTATGTTCTAACCTGTTGAACAGGTATAAATAGTATGCCGTGGGCATAGTGTTTCACGAATGCTCGGTTCTTACATTGGTTTGTGAGCATCTCGTATTATTATTATCATTGTACCATTTCATTCTGCCTTGGATGCATATCATGTTATACATATATTTGATGTTCATTATCTGGATGACTGACCCCGTGGGGGCGGAACATGTTTTCATGTTTTAGGTGCTTGCGAGGAGAGAGTTGAGACACAGGGGCATGATGATGGCGACGAGGCATTCGAGCGATACTAGTCTGAGTTGTTCAGTTGGAGTGTTCTCCAGTATGTCAGTCAGTTGGAGTGTTCTCCAGTTTGTCAATCATTGCCATTATGTATTACCCGAGCAGATGCTCGTGGATGTTGTTGTATTTTTATTTTTGGCCATGTAGGCCCATCGTTGTCGTTGAAATTCCTTATTGGAATATTGTGTCGGATATCATGGTAAGGACTGTGATCTCCCTTGATGGTTAATTTAATGTAATTTTAATCATGTTCGCCTGGTGGATCTCCTGGTGTGGGGTCCACGGCACTGTAATAACCCAATAGGATTTTGGGGTGTTACAAGCGCGCACTACCAAGCCTTAGCGTTCGCTAACTGGTGTCCTGCTGAAAATCCAATTCACTGCCTAACTCCGATAGCATGCGCTACAACTAGGCAATAGCGCGCACTACGCAACGCCTATAGCATGCACTAGCCGCTGCCTAGCGTGCGTTACCTGCTAGTCCAGAAAGTAGAAATACCTCACTTCCTCTGCTGACTCATCTCATTAGCATGCGCTCCGGACGATGTTAGCGTGCTACTGAACACGAATAGCGTGCGTTATCGAACTCCTAGTGTACGTTAACTGGTAGTCCAGAGGGTAGAATTGGCTATTGCCTCTGCCAAACCCGGACCATTAGCGTGCGCTATGGCTCAAAGCTAGCATGCGCTACTCAAGTAGAATTAGCGTGCGTTAGCCTAGGCCTAGCGTGCGCTGTCAGTCTGTCCCAAGACACTTCTGAAAGGTCCGATCAACACCATCATGATCCTAAAGGTACGAAACTCTAAATCAACATCAACACCTCAAAGTGTTTACAGAGCGACAAAAGAGGAAGGACGGCAAGGTCAAACAATCAATAAAAAGTACGGGTATTACATTCTCCCCCTCTAAAAAGAAGTTTCGTCGCAAAACTTAAGAAATAAAAATCTCGGGGTAGCCCGATCACATCTTCTCTTCCATATCCCAAGTCGATTCCTCGACTCCATGTCTCGACCATTGCACTTTAACCAACGGGATGGTTTTGTGCCGAAGATGCTTCTCATGACGTTCAAGGATCTTCACTGGTCTCTCCGGCAAGGTAACATCCTCGGCTACGTCAATCTCACTATAGTCAATAATATGACTTGGATCCAGCACATACTTTCTCAACTGAGACACATGAAAAACGCTATGGACGTGACTCAAAGCTGGAGGCAACGCCAAGCGATAAGCTAAATCTCCAACCTTGTCCAAAATTTCAAAAGGTCCGATATAACTCGAACTAAGTTTCCACTTTTTCCCGAAGTGGAAAACTCCTCTCGTCGGCGACACCTTGACTGGAACATGGTCTCCCACTTCGAATTCTAAAGGTCAACGACGAGTATCGGCATAAGATTTCTGACGGCTCTAGGTAGTCAACAACCGGTCCCGGATAATTGAAATCTTCTCCTTAGTCTCCATCAACATATCCGGTTCCGTTCCGACTATATCCGAAGCCTCGTCCCAACATAATGGCGATCTACACCGCCTACCATAAAGTGCCTCGAATGGTGCCATTTTGGTCGACGCATGCTAACTATTATTGTAGGCAAACTCGATCAACAGCAAGTGAAACTCCCAATCATTACTCCAGTATAGGTCACAAGCCCGCAACATATATTCCAACATCTGAATCATCTGCTTCGTATGACCATCTGAATGAGGATGAAAAGACGTGCTCAATCTCAACTCGGTGCCCAAAGCCTGATGATTGGCCTGCCAAAAATGCGATATGAAACAGCCATCTCGATCGGATACAATGGTCTTAGGGGCACCGTGCAATCTCACGATCTCAGCTATAAAAGTTCGAGCCAATCTCTCCGGTCCCCTAGCATCCTTAATACCTAGGAAGTGCACAGACTTGGTCAACCGATCGATGATTACCCAAATCATATTCATTCCGGCTCTAGTTCTCGGCATCCCAGTGATAAAATCCATAGAGATATCTTCCCACTTCCACTCGGGAATGGGAAGCGGCTTCAACAACCCCGCCGGTCGTTGATGTTCAATCTTGTTGACACGTCAAGCACTGTAGTACAAACTCCGTGACATTTTTCTTCATATTATTCTACCAAAAATTTCGCTTCAAGTCCTTGTACATTTTACTTGTTCCGGGGTGGATTGAGTAAGGCATAGCATGAGCATCTCGGAGAATTCTCTACCTCAACTCTAGATCATTCGGAACACAAAGCCTACCCTGGAATCTTAGAATGCTATCCTCGTGGACCATAAAATCGGGGGCTTTTCCTTTAATTACATCTTCCTTCAGTTGAGAGATCATCGGATCACTCCACTGTTTCCCTTTGATGTCGTCAACCAAGGACGAAGTAATTTCGAGAGTGCACAACTGTCCTTGCAGTCTTTGAAGCCAAACTTCTATTCCTTGCTCTACTAAATCCTGACAAATCTTCGTCTGAGCTGTAAGAACCTCAAGCATCTGAAGTGATGCCGATTTATGGCTCAAAACATCCACGACGACATTGGCTTTTCCTGGATGGTAAACAATTTCCAAATCGTAATCCTTGATCAATTCCAACCAACGTCTCTGACTCATATTCAGCTCCTTCTGACTGAAAATATACTTCAAACTCTTGTGGTTGGTATAAATCCGACACGGAGAGCCATACAAATAATGCCTCTATATCTTAAGTGCGAAGATACTCGCGGCGAACTCCAAATCGTGAGTAGGATAGTTCATCTCATACGGTTTCAGTTGTCGTGGCGCAAAAGCTATCGTCTTATCATGTTGCATAAGCACACATCCAAGCCCTTGTCCCGAAGCGTCGCTATCAAATCCTTCACTACCCTATGGTAAAGCTAAAAGTGCTGAGAGCAACCGTCTCTTCAGCTCATCGAAGCTCTGTTGTTCTCAGCCGTCCAAACAAACTTTTCTATCTTCTGGAGTAATTTCGTAAGCGGCCGAGTGAGTTTCGAGAACCCCTCGACAAACCGACGATAATACCCAGCAAGACCAAAAAGCTACGAACTTCTTTAACATTTTTAGGTGGTGAGCACTGCCTCAATCTTATGCGGGTCTACACGAACCCCTTCGGCCGAAATCACATGGCCGAGAAACAACTTCTTCCAACCAGAACTCACATTTCGAGAACTTTGCATAGAGGTGCTCGGCTCTCAAAACATCTAGTATCAAACGCAAGTGTCGGGCATGTTCCTCCTTATCTCGAGAATAAATCAAGATGTCGTCAATAAAGATGACCACACATCTGTCCAGGTATTATATGAATATCTTGTTCATTAGTTACATGAATACTGCTGGTGCATTAGTCAATCCAAAAGGCATGACCACAAATTCATAATGTCCGTACCTCGTCCGAAACGCAGTCTTCGGAACGTCGGACTCTTTCACCCGGAGCTGATAGTACCCTGACCTCAAATCAATTTTCGAGAATACTGTGGCTCCCTGCAACTGATCAAATAAATCATCTATACGAGGGAAAGGATACTTTTTCTTGATGGTCACTTTGTTCAGTTCACGGTAATCAATGCATAAACATAGTGAACCATCCTTCTTCCTCACAAAAAGAACAGGTGCGCCCCAAGGCAAAGCGCTCGGTCTGATGTACCCTTTTTCCAAATTTCTCCTAGCTCACTCTTAAATTATGGCATCTCGGAAGGTGTCATCCGATAAGAAGGCTTAGAAATCGGAGCCGCGTCAGGCTCTAAGTCCACAGAAAATTCTATCTCACGATTCGGCGGTAATCCTGGGAGGTTATCTGGAAAAATGTCGGGATACTAATTAACAACTAGAATCGAAGAGAAATCGACTCCATTCCCTTCCGTATTCAAAGCATAACACCAATAGCCCGTGCAACCTTTATTTAAAAGTTTTATGGTCTTCATGGCGCTGATAAGCAACTTAGGCTGGCCCGACTTACGTCCCATAAACGAGTACTCAGAACCATCTTTAGTCATCATGGTGATAACCTTCATACGGTAATTCATAATCGCTTGGTGACTGTCAAGCCGATTCTCGCCGAGGATCACATCCTCGCCTTCCATATCAACCACCATCAAATTCGATAACCAATCCATACCAATTATATTCACCAGAAAATCTCTAATCTCCCGGTTCCCCATGATTCTATGCCCGCTATGTAGTTTCACAATGAAAGGATCAAGCAATCATACAAGTTATATTCAAACAGCGTACACACTCCACGGATATGAAAGAATGTGTAGCACCCAAATAAAAAAGTACACGAACTGGATGAGATAGGATATAAATGGTACCTGAGGCCACCGCCACATTAGGTTCATCTACTCGATGCTTCTCATAGACTCATGGGTGTGCCGAACCGATGCTATAATCTCCCCCTCTAGCGTCCTAACTCCGTCCTCGGCCTCTGTCGTAACTCTGCTGTGATTGTCCAACTGGTTGCCTTTGATTCATACTCTGAGCTAAAGACGCTAGGGCAGAAGCCCGAGTGTCCACAATCTGATCTTGTTCGGGGCAATAAGCTGCCCTATGTCCCATATGTCCACAAGTGTGACACTTTAGGGGTGGGAAATTGCATTCCAGATTAACGTGGCCTGGACGACCACAATTAAAACAAGTTACCGTGCGAGTTGAGGTGCCCGGAGCATAGCGAAAACTTCTCTTTCCCCTAGCAGAACGTGATGACTGCCCGACAGAACGGTTAATCATTTGAGGTCTCTGGAAATTGCCACTTTTAGAACCACAAAAATTACCAATGATCTTCTGCTTCTTCGGTTCTTCTGCGGTATCATTGTTGGGACTCAAAATGTCATATGCTAAATCCCTATCTTAGTAATCTTTCAAAGTAGTACAAGCAAATCTGGCCATATAATGCCGTAAATCTATATTCATCCGCATATCAAAATAACGGATCTTGTCACGCTCATCCCGTACTTGATTCTTCATATGGATCAGCTGGTGATTGTATTCCACTATCGCTTGCGAGACTGGAACATTCTGCGGCTTAGCCTCGAAAAAGGCTTGAATTCTGCCTTCTTGCACTGGCCAAGGACAAAACTCGGCCTCCAATAGCTCTTTAAACTCTCCCCACGTAGCAACATGATCCTGTGGCTTGATAACTTTCCACCAAGTCGGTACTTTCCTCACTTCCGGACAATCAATCGCTTCAAACACTTTCTCTAACTTTGCCAACCAATTCTCCCAACACATCGGGTCTATAGCACCGCTGAACTGCAGAGGAGGGTGCATACGGATCACATTCTGAAGCAAGGCATCCGAGTTCGGATTCGGATTGTTCAGTTGAACGGCTTGGGCTAGGATAGTCATCTGGTTAGCCAATTGTTGAAGGACATTCGTAACTCCAAAATGTGTGATATTTCCTTGGCTGGTCGACTGGTCGTGATGACCCTCAGTATCAGGATGCACTAAGTTAGATAAACTATGGGTGGTCGAACCCACAACAGAACTGAGGGAAGCAGCCGCGCCACGTCCTCGTCCGCATCCACGACCACGGCCTCGTCTCTATCCCCTATCAGCAGACATTCTGAAGGATACACAAAGCACGTAAGTATAATTCACATCGCACGTCATCGAAATGACCGATTTTCAAAATACCAGTTCAAGGGTAAAACGATTAAGGAACATTAGGAGAGTAAGAGGTCTTACAAGTACCAGTCACATTGTGATGATGGCAAAGTAGTGATACTGTAGACAAATGATGACTCAATCGACCCAAAAGACCGTCAGCCTAGGTATCCATAAATCTAAGCTCTGATACCATATTCTGTAATACCCCATGTTATTCAGGGTATATTACAGCGCCGTGAGCCCCGTCATGGGACCCACAAGGCTATTTATATGTGGAACTATGAACTTTGACCGAGAAGGTCCAAGTACAATAAAATGAAAGACAATAAAATGGTATTCAAACCATATCCAATACATCCGAATACAACACATCACAATTCAATACCACGGCAACACAGGCCGTAACATCAAGGAAACCGAAAATAGTACTCGAGTATCCAAAAATCATTCATGTACAACAACAGTGAATGGAGGGAATAAAAAACACAACCAGAGATAAGACACATCATCACACTTACCCATCGTCTTCATGCCGACCCGGTACATGCCTATCCACTCTCCTGGATCCTGAAATACATGAAAGGTATTTCCCCCATAAAGGGGTTAGCCGTCAAATAGCAAGTACAAGTATATCGAATATGAAAAACAATGCTCCTCGACAATAAAGTAAATGTAATCATCAACTCGTCAATTCAAGACTAGTATTCCTAAATAACTAAATCTCAAAACATCACATTCATTACATACATGATCAACCGCGGAACCGCACCAGAGGCTACGGAACCCTCAGAGGACCCGTCGGTCCGTCCCAGAGTGGTTAACCTAAAATATTCGTCGAACCGCACCAGAGGCTATGGAACCCTCAGAGGACCCGTCGGTCTGTGCCAAAGTGGATATATATCATCATATAATTCATATATCGTACTTTCAAACTCGAGAATGCACAATCATAAATATATACTTGCCTTTGAGACTTCGAAAATCGGATGGAGAAGAGTATAAGTTCGGTAGGTCCAAGAACGTACTTCCGGCACCTAAACGATTCGTAAGGAATACGATAATCAATAATCCATACTCAAACCACACGAAGAAACTCCCAAAACCCGCCTACGATTTACGAAACTATAAGGATAAATATCTAGAGGTTTGGAAATCACCCAAACCCTCTCAAGTCCGAATAAGGTACAAAACAATCCATATAATCATAGGGGAAATATGGGTACGGGGTAGATACATCAAAATCTCAAAGATCTCAAGCTCCAAAACAGATAAAACAGATGAATCTAAGAAAAACCCCAAAATTCCCAAAAACTAGGGTTCTAAGGAATTTACCTTGATTTGGAAGATGGAAATGGATTAGATGTTGTATAATCTTTGTTATCCAACCAAAGATGATGATTATTGAAGAAGGACCGACTCAAATCGCCCCAAATCGCCCTCTACCGAGCTCTCCTGATCGGAATATGTGAAAATGAAGTGAAATGACAAGTGCAGGGGTTGACTGCACCTTATATACTGCAGTCGCCTAGCGTGCGCTAAGCTTCAAGATTAGCGTGCGCTAACGGGGTCACCCGGTAGTTCAGTGTCTACTGACCTGCGAAGTTAGCGCGCGCTATCAAACCTTAGCGTGCGCTAACTGGTGTCCTGCCGAAAATTCAGTTTACTACCCAACTCCGATAGCATGCGCTACAACTGGGCAATAGCGCGCGATACGCAACGCCTATAGTGTGCGCTAGTCGCTGCCTAGCGTGCATTACCTGCTAATCCATAAAGTAGAAATACCTCAATGCGTCTGCCGACTCAGCTCGTTAGCGTGCGCTACGGACGATGTTAGCGCGTGTTACTGAATACGAATAGCGTGCGCAAGCGAACTCCTAGCGTGCGTTAACTGCTAGTCCAGAGGGCAGAATTGGCTAATGCCACTGCCAAACTCGGACCATTAGCGTACGCTACGCCTCAAAGCTAGCGTGCGCTACTCAAGTAGAATTAGTGTGTGTTAGCCTAGGCCTAACATGCGCTATCAGCTTGTCCCAAAACACTGTCGAAAGGTCCAATCAACACGATCAAGGTCCGAAAGGTACGAAACTCTAAATCAACATCAACAACACCTTAAAGTGTTTACACAGCGACAAAAGAGGAAGGATGGCAAGGTCAAACAATCAATAAAAAGTACGGGTATTATAGTGAAACTCTTTGATCGTAAACCTCCAGACCAAAAGGCCAAATAATCTAGAAAAAGATCTATGAGGAGGAGTTCGATTGAGCCCTTGCCACCTTGAATGGGGTAATACCCTGACTAAAAAAGAAACTTGAATTGGGGATCGACATCATCGAAAGCAATCCCGGTTGACAATTCTCCAGAGAAACTCACCGACATTCTTCATTATATTTACAACTTTTTTACACGTCATATCTTTGTCCATTCAAAGAATTTTCAATGCTTTCTTATTTTATACTTTTGATACCGCCACTAAATACTGGTTTTGCAATATAAGTACAATTCAATATTCGATAGCTTTTAACTCCCGAATCTTATTACCCTTATTTCTATACAAATCATCATGCAAAATTGGCTTCTTCAAAACTTAAATGAGAACATGTTCTCAAAATGATCGAAGATCATTCTGGGTATAAAACACTTCGGTGACGAAAATATTAAAAATTCTGGGTATGGGGCGGATCATTGTCTTAATTAAAAATCGCACCGCACTGCAGTTTTGCGAGGGGAGATGGGCCGGGGGGGTACAATGTTGAAGTATTTTTCGAAGAGTTTTTTCTTATTAGATGCTGCGCAAGGTGGGGCCACACGGGCATGTGGAAAATAAACACGTATTCGCGCCACGAATTTGCTGGAGGGCGATTTGAAATTCATATTTTAAACCATACTATCTCGTTATTTGTTAGTGCGGGAATAATGTAAATTAGATAATAAATTCATAAATCCTATTATTCTTAAAGAGGGTAGGTCTTGCTTGGGGGCTGTTTACTTGTGATTTAATCAGCTTAATGGGTAACATGTCTTATTCGCTCAGACGTTTGGATGTGTTTACTTATGGCTTAATGGCTTATTCACGCAGACAAAAATGACTTATTCATTAAGCACGAAAAGGGGTGTTGTCCCCATTAAGACAAAAAAATGACTCCCCTACCCCTAATTGAAAACCACACATTTATATATACAATATAAATAATTTTGGACAAAAAATTATATATACTCATTTATATATACAATATAAAAAATTTAGGTTTTAATATAAATGAATGTAATATATATTATTCATATAAAAATAATATACATTATTAATTTATATATAATATTTTTTATTATATATTATTGTATAAATAAACTTTTGTATCTACAAAATATCATATATATTATGAATATATAAATAAATATTATATATTACTTATATATTAACATTTACTCATATGTATAATATTTATTATATATAATCTTATCTATTTAAAATATATTTCTATATATAAATATATATTGTATATTGTATGTATTATTTATATACGTATTAAATATTTTATATATTACTTACATACAAAATTGAATCATTTATGTATAATATTTTGTTTAAATTTAAATAATATATATATATATAGAGAGAGAGAGAATCATTTATGTATAATATTTTGTTTAAATTTAAATAATATATATATATATATATATATATATATATATATATATATATATATATAGAGAGAGAGAGAGAGAGAGAGAGAGAGAGAGAGAGAGAGAGAGAGAGAGAGAGAGAGAGAGAGAGAGAGAGAGAGAGAGAGAGAGAGAGAGAGAGAGAGAGAGAGAGAAGCTGCGTTAAATTTGATTTTTTAATAATATTTAAATTTGTCTATTTTGTGTTTGAATTTGGCTACTTTGTGTTTGATCTTGACTTCTTTGTATTTCAAATTGGATTTTTAAGTACTTTATGAATTTATGTCTTGATTTTTGGATTATATCATTTATATTGTTTAAAAAATAAACAACAATTTATAAAACATCTTATAATTCATATTCAGGGGTAAATCGGTCATTTATGTTATTCATACAGTTTATTCAGATGAAAAAGTAAACAACAACATTAATTTACCCAGACAGACATATTTACCCAGACAGACAAATTTACCCAGACAAACACAATTTACCCAGACAGACAAAATTGGTAAACGGCCCTTGTCGAAGTCATGTTTCTAAGAGTCGTGACTCTTTCATTTTCCTTCATTAACAATCTCTTTCTCTTTCTTTGCGACACTTTCATTTCCCTTCATCACCCGTCTCTTTCGCTTTCTTCCATTCGATCGACCTCCCTACTTCATCTTGTTCCGACGTGTGTGTTTCATCTCTTTTATTTTCATTTAGTTGCTTCTGGAACATTCATTCGCTTATTTGGCTAATTGTGTGCTTCTTCCATTTCTCTGCTCTATTGTGGTTTCACTGATTTGAGGATGCCTCTTTATCGAAGTGTTTGTATAAGGTTTATTTACTGTTAGGGTTGTTCGTTTTGGGTGTATGTCTGATTTATTTTTCTCTGGCGTTTGTTTCCTTATTGGCATTTATTAGGTTTTTGTTTATAAGGTGCGTGCTTTGATTGCTGTAAGAAATAAGGCCATCGATTTTTGGGAATTTTGATTCTCTGTTATACAAGCGAATATTTCTTTCCTGCTTTTTTCCTTCGATTTCTTTTTTGATTTTTGTGATGCGAAATCTTCTCCGCTGTTAAAGTTCAAAACTGTTGTCTTTCTGAATTTCTCCTGTTATTTGTTCTTCTTTGTTTTATTATTATTCAGGGTTCCCTTTTTGTAGGCATTTATAGTGTGGAGGTGTTGATTGTGGTTGCTGGTATTCGTTTTATTTTTTATTTCAGTTGTTATTAACTAGGTGTGGTCCTGTGCAGGTCTTGGGATTAGGGTTGTTGTCTTCTTTAGATTATTTGGTAAAGGTGAACTAAAACTGTATTTCTATAAGGCTCTTGGGTTTTGCTGAAGGTGAATATTTACTTCAGTTGTTGTTTTATGTATTTAACAATTCTCTATAAAATTCTTTCCAAATTTGGCGTCCTTTGTTAAAAGGTTGATTTATGTTCTCTTGTACTATGTACTTTGGTATTTCTTGATTTCCTGATTGTTTTTTTTTGTTTGGCAGGATACAGATTAGCAAGTTTATAAATTCTCTCCGCTGTAATTAGAAGCTCTTGGTTTTATTAAAGATGCTTATTTAAAGTTCTTGTTTTAGGGGGTTCTTCTGTTTATTTTTTTGGTTTATTGCAAGTGTTTGGCGCTCTTAGCGTCTTCGAAGCTCTTTTTTTCCAGCTGGTTGTAGATGGAAAATATTGTTTTTTTGTCCTATCTACGCGTTTATGTGGCTTTTTTATGTTCTCGCGCTTTATTTGCTTTGTTTTCAGTGTAATTGAATTTTTATGAATAAAGTTTTTGTCTGCATGTGCTTATGGAAATTAGTAGGTGTATGTGCTTATGTGTCTGCATGTATGTGTGTTTGGATGTAGTTGTTTAGGTTTGTTGTTATATTAATATTAACATTTTCGTTTAGTTGTGGTCAAAGGTCTAGGAAGTTATTTGTTTTGCTTCTTTCTCTTGTAGCTCTTATGTTTTGTGTAGCTCCAGAATGAGCCACTTTCCGGTTAGTGAGAGCGTGCATCGTTGTCGGCAGCGATGAAAACATTTTTGTGATGCGAACTCTTCTCCTCTGTTAAAGTCCAAAAGTTTATTGTTTCTTAATTCCTCCTGTTATTTGTTCTTCTTTGTTTTATTGTTATTCAGGTTTTCCTTTTTCAGGTTTTTGTTGTGTCGAGGTTTTGGTTTTGATTGCTGGTACTTGTTTTATTAGGGCATGTTGTGTACGCTTTATTTTAGCTGTTATTAAGTAGGTGTGGTCTTGTGCAGGTCTGGGGATTAAGATTGTTGTCATTTGGAGGTGCTGTGTTCTGTACGATTCCGTGTCTGGTATATTTATATTATCATCCGTGTTTTTTATCCTGTTTTGTGAAGAGTTGCGGTCTTTTATTTGTAATTGAAAATGTAATATTCCATATGTTTAGAGGCATACACGCTGCCAACCTTGCGACTATATACAGTTCTTTTTCTTCTAATAAGAATCTCATAATAATCCAAACACAGCGGAAATTATTTGTAATTCCATATTAGATTTTGTTCGATCTACTGTTACGTAGACCTATTTAATAATGTCATGCAAATTTGATTTTCCAAAAAGACTAATTAGGAACTCAAATTCAGTTTCATTACTTTTTGTTCGTTTCAGAAAATGCTTCATTATTATTTTGGGCTACCTGACTCCTTATCATGCTCCTTAATATTCCGTTGTAATTGCTCATATATGTATATGATTACGACTTTTTAGATACATTATTTATTAGGTATTTTGATACTTGCCAATTTCTTGATTTTTATTTTTGCTTGGCAGGTTATTGTCTTCTTTAGATTCTCTGGTAAAGGTGAACCAGAACTATATTTCTATCAGGCTCTTGGGTTTTGCTAAAGGTGATTATTTATTACGGTTGTTTTTTTGTGTATTTACTATTGCTAAAGGTTGTTATCATTTTGGTATTTGTTGATTTTCTGACTGCTCTCTTTGTTTGGCAGGATATAGATTAGCGAGTTTATAAATTCTCTTTGTTGTAATTATGGGCTCTTGACTTTTATTCAAGGTGGTTATTTAAAGTTCTTGTTAGAAGATATTGTTATTATATATTTCTTTTTATATTCAGTTAGGGGCTTTTTCTGTTTCTTTTTTTGGTTTGCTGTAAGTGTTTTTTCAGGTGGTTGTGCATGGAAAGTATTGTTCTTTTTGGCCTATGCATGTGTTTATGTGGTTTTTTAGGTTCTCTGGCTTTATTTGGTTTACTTTTCAGTGTTATTGCATTTATATGAATAGTGGTTTTTGTGTGTTCATGATGTATTTGAATGTAGTTGTTGATGTACTTGATTATTTTATTTCTTAATTTATATCATTAGAGGTTCTTGTTTGGGTCAGTTTATTGTGTTCTGGAGTTGTTTTGTTCTATGAGGTTTTGAGTGTGTGATCCCATTTATTTAGAGGTATATAGGTTGGCAACATTGCGACCGAAAGGCCTCTTGGGAGGATGATTACGACTCTCTGGATGGACTGGTCTGATAGGTATAACAACGCCACGTACCTTTAAATGTTTATGGAAATTAATAGGTGTCTGTGTTCATGATATGTCTGAATGTAGCTGTTAATGTATATCTTTTGGAGTTATTGGGTTCTATGAGGTCGCGAGTGTGTGATCCCATATGTTTAGAGGTATATAGGCTGGCAACCTTGCGACTAAAAGGCCTCTTGAGAGGACGCTTACGACTCCCTCGATGGACTGGTCTGATAGGTATGACAATGCCACGTACTTTTAAATGTTTATGGGAATTTATGGGTGTATGTGTTTATGATGTGTTTGAAGATAGCTGTTAGTGTATATCTTTTAGAGTTGTTGAGTTCTATGAGGTTGAGAGTGTGTGATTCTATATGTTTAGAGGTACTCTGTGTGTGTTTATGTATTTGTATATATATGTGCTTGGATGTGGTTGTTTATGTACGTGGTTATATTAATATTAATTTTTTCTTTTATTTGTATAAAGGATATTAAAAATATTCAGGTAATGTACGCTTGAGTTAATCATTAGTGCCTCTTGTTTTACTCAGGTTGTTATAATCATTAGATATCTTGTTGGATTCTTTTATTCTATGAGTTTGAATTTTTTGCGCTTCCATATGTTTAGAGGTATATTAGGCTAGTAACCTTGCGACCGAAAGGACTCCTAGGAGGACAATTACCACTCCCTTGATTGACTGGTCTGATACGCATAACAACGCCACGTATCTTTAAACGTTTATGGAAATTAATAAGTGTATGTGTTTATGTATCTGCATGTATGTGTGTTTGGATGTAGTTGTTTATGTATGTGGTTATATTACTATTACCGTTCTGCTTTATTTTTTGTCAAAGGTCTAGGAACTTATTTGTTTTCTGGTTTTTTCTCTTGTAGCTGTTCTATTTTGTGTTGCTCGAGAATGAGCCACTCTCCAATTAGTGAGATCTTGCTTCGTCGTTGGCAGCGGCAAAGAGATTTGTATGCTAAAAATAAAGGTTATTTCTGGTTTCATTTTATTTTATCTTCTATTTGATTTTTAGAGAGTTGTATATGTTGAAAGGTTTAAAGATTTTCTGTTAGGAAGTGTACTTGTGATTTATTCAAATGTATACTCTAAATACTTGACACTGTAAAGAACCAAATGAGTATCTTCTATGAGCCATTGATGTAGGCTTAGATTGATCTGAAGTTAATCTGTTAAAAATCGACCAAGTATAGAACCGATGATATATCAGATAAGTTATCAGGTGACCTTTTTATCAGGCGAGTTTTGGTCAACAAAAATATTAGAGGGGTCTGAGTAAAATACTGTAGCATCCGAAGAGCAGACGAGTTATCATCAGGCGAGAAAAGTTCCGCCGAGTCTTGGTCAACTCAAGCAGACCAGAGAAGGTTGACCACAGACAAGTTATAATCAGACAACTTATTACCAGAGAAGGTCTGGTCAAACAAAAAACATCAACTGAAGTTTGACCATCAGATCAGAGAACATTCATCATATCAGAGAACTTTAAACAGACCAGATCAGAGAAGTTCATCTCATCATATCAGAGAACTTCTACAAAGTTATTAGAGAAGTTTTACATCAGAGAGGTTTGACCGCACATCTGGCAGGTCTAACCAAGAGATATAAGATAAAGTTTTTCGGACAAGATATCAGCCAAGTTTAAGAAACTCAGACCACGTCAGCAAGCTTTGAAGTCAACAATAACATAAATTCACATGCAGACATAAGGAGACAAACCGAAAAGATTCCCGGAAAGTTAGGAATAAAATATTCCTTGAGATCCGCGTATTAAAGACTTATGAATATACAAATCAAGAAAAGCGGCACGACCAAAAGACTTCTTTCAAATGGTCGGAATGGAAAAAGGAATCAAGACATGCAACGGAATGATAAGATAAACAAAGAAGTACACTCTTCAATGGACGGACTTGCTACAGGAGATGCAACGGCTATACAGAAGCTCAGAGAATCGCACTATAAATATCTGAAGATCAGAATTGAGCAAAGTACGATGTGAACAATACTTACAAGAAACCAAATCAATCAAAGTTATCAAGAGAACTATAACAACGTGAAGAGCAAAGTTTCAAAGATCATATTATGAGAAGCTCTTGAAGTTGGAGAAGACAACACTCTTGTCTTAAAAGCCGAGTACGGGGTACCTCTATGAACGAGGTTCTTCAGAAGCTTCGCGACTGATAAGTCATCCACGGGTTCTTGATTGGAAGTGTTGGAACATTTTGTTCCATACATAAATTAAAAGTGTTTTGATGATTAATGTTGATAAGCAAAACAAAACAACGAAGAAGGCGAAGCAAAGCAACGAAGGAAACGAAGTGCAAAAAGCTGGAAAAACACAAAGCTAACGTGCGTAATATGTGATCATTAACGTACGTAATGGAAGCAGCTTAACGTACGTAATGGATGAGAGATAACGTACGTAAAGGAGTTCAAACAAGTGAACGTTGGAGGAGTCAAAGTCAGCAAAGCATACAACGGATATATGACGTCAGCAGTGACGTAATGTTAACGTACGTAACAAAGGAAAGGCTAACGTACGTAACTCAAATGACGAATCTCACTGGACTATTTTGTGAAGATGCTAACGTACGTAACCAGGCAGGGTTAACGTACGTAAAGGTGCTTACGTACGTAATGGAATGGATATAACGTACGTAATGAAGGTCTGGCAACTAATGACTAGTTTGATCATGAAGCCTATAAATACCATCCTATGGTATTGTTTGAGTACAACAACCTTGAGCAAATTGCCTATACTTGTGATATTATTATACACATTCTTGTTGTTGATATTGAGCTTAATTGTAAGTGTTTGAGTGAAAATTCACGAAAACATACACGAGTGGTAAAAGAAAAGATACGATTGGATTCGGTGTTATTAGGATCAAGGATCCGGCATTATTAGAATCGCAATCGATATCTAAGTGAGGTTTATCTAGTACCCATAGAAAGCTAGAGCGGTTGATTCCTTGTCCGATAGAAAAGGAAAACGGTTTAACTTGGACCGACGCAAAGACAAGTACGAGTGGTTTATCACGGACCAATAGAAGACGTGATTGTAACGGTTATACCTCGACCGATAGAAGAGAGGCATAGAGGTTTTTATCTTGATCCTATAGAAAAGATACCGAGAGAGGACGTAGGCTCGATTATAGCCGAACCTCTATATATCCTTGCGTCATTTATTTTCCGCAATTTTATTTACGCTTCCGCAAACGGCGCAAATATCCGACCCCGTACCCAACAATTGGTATCGGAGCGGTACTCCAATACGCGGCTTAACATCCGAGGAGAAGATCCAAAATGGCTTTTCAAATGGCTCCCGTCGAAGGCCTTGCTCTCAACCGACCACCATTCTTTGATGGCTCAAACTATTTGACGTGGAAGAAGAAGATGTCGATATTCATCCGAGCATACGACATCGAAATTTGGAAGATTATTTGCCTTGGCCCGAAAGTCCCAATCAAATCCGACGGTACGCTCAAATCTTTCGAAGAATACGACGATGCCGATTGGAAAAATGACCATCTAAATTGTAAGGCTACTCAACTCTTATTTTGTGCCTTAAATCCGGAAGAGGTCAATCGAATCTCATCGTGTGAGAGTGCGAAAGAAATATGGAAAATTCTAGAAATCACACACGAAGGGACGACTCAAGTCAAGGAGACTAAAATCAATATGCTTCTCCATGACTACGAGTTATTCATGATGAAAGGTGACGAGTCCATCACCAATATGCTCGACCGATTCTCGGTCATCACAAATGGACTTGCGTCATTCGGAAAACCATTATCTAGTAGTGAAAAAGTTAAGAAAATTTTACGATCACTACCTAGCGAATGGGACGGCACCGTGACCGCAATTATGGAATCTAAAGATCTCAACACGCTTGATTTTAGCGCCCTCGTTGGTTCGCTAATTAATTATGAGATCGTGTTAAAATCACGAAGTGTCAAGCCGAAACCGAAAGAAAAATCGCTAGCCATGAAGGCTAAGATGTCGAAAAAGAAAGAAGAAATCCCGGTGGAAGAAAGCGACGAAGAAGCGGCATATTATGCCAAGAATATTAATAAATTCCAAACCTTATTAAACCGGAGGAAGAAGGATATCTCGAGCGAAACGAAGAAGTTCGACAACTCTTGTCGACAATGTGGTAAACCAGGCCACTTTGCTAAAAATTGCCGTGTCAAACCCAAGAAGGAGGTTCTCGTAGCAACATGGAGCGATGAAGATGAAGACGATGATTTCATCAATCAAAATAATCTCGCTCTCATGGCCCGGAGTTCGTTCGACGACAGCGACGTCGAAAGCCAAGTAAGTACATCCTCCCGTGACGAACTTTTTGATGCAGTTGAATTACTTCACACGGATTTTCAAAACGCTTTATCCGAAATAAAATCCCTTAAGACTAAAATTAAATCCTTGGAAATTGAAAATTCCAAAATTATCGAGAAGGGAAAATTTGTTGAAATCGATCATTCAAAGTGTATTGAAAATGAAAATATTTTGAAGGATGATCTCGCCAAAATTCAAACCGAGCTTAAATCTTTGACAAAGAAATTCTCGTGCGGAAACGAGAAATTTGAACAAATGCTTGGTGTTCAAAAATTTACTTTGAATAAAGAGGGGTTAGGATTCAAAACTCGTTTGAAAAACGAATCCGTTAATTTCAAGATACCCCATTGCGAAAAGTGTTTAAAAATCGGGCATCATATTTCAAGTTGCAAAAGCCCGAGACGGACGATAAAAATTAAGAAAATTTGGGTTCCTAAAGGAAAAATCGTTTCAAATATCGTCTACGTTTCTAAACAAAAACCAACTATAGGTTGGATCCCCAAAAATTGATTTTTGTATTTTACTCAGGGGGAGTATTTTTTAGGGGAGATATTATTTTCAGGGGGAGTTTTTACCCTTTATGCATTTATTTGTATCATGCATATTTTATATTTTGGTATTATTTATTTCAATTGATATTTTATCCACTTTTTGATGAAAACAAAAAGGGGGAGAGAAATAAGAAAAATGGGATTTACCCTAAAAGGGGGAGAAACGAAGGAGTTGAAAAATGAAGACAGAAAAATAAAAATGAGGAGAAGTCGAAAAAAAAAAAAATGACAGAAAAAGAAAAATGAGGAGACGTTGAAAAGACGATGAAAAATTAATGAAAGTGAGAAAAGAAAGGAGAAAAGAAAAAGAAGAAGTCGAAAAAGAAATGGGAGAAGAAACTAACGAAACGGACAAAGTCGAAAACTTTGGTCTGTACAAATATACATATATTTGTATTTTTGCAGGAAAATCCCATTGACGAAGGGTTGTTTTGTAATCATCAAAAAGGGGGAGATTGTTGGAACATTTTGTTCCATACATAAATTAAAAGTGTTTTGATGATTAATGTTGATAAGCAAAACAAAACAACGAAGAAGGCGAAGCAAAGCAACGAAGGAAACGAAGTGCAAAAAGCTGGAAAAACACAAAGCTAACGTGCGTAATATGTGATCATTAACGTACGTAATGGAAGCAGCTTAACGTACGTAATGGATGAGAGATAACGTACGTAAAGGAGTTCAAACAAGTGAACGTTGGAGGAGTCAAAGTCAGCAAAGCATACAACGGATATATGACGTCAGCAGTGACGTAATGTTAACGTACGTAACAAAGGAAAGGCTAACGTACGTAACTCAAATGACGAATCTCACTGGACTATTTTGTGAAGATGCTAACGTACGTAACCAGGCAGGGTTAACGTACGTAAAGGTGCTTACGTACGTAATGGAATGGATATAACGTACGTAATGAAGGTCCTGGCAGCTAACGGCTAGTTTGATCATGAAGCCTATAAATACCATCCCTATGGTATTGTTTGAGTACAACAACCTTGAGCAAATTGCCTATACTTGTGATATTATTATACACATTCTTGTTGTTGATATTGAGCTTAATTGTAAGTGTTTGAGTGAAAATTCACGAAAACATACACGAGTGGTAAAAGAAAAGATACGATTGGATTCGGTGTTATTAGGATCAAGGATCCGGCATTATTAGAATCGCAATCGATATCTAAGTGAGGTTTATCTAGTACCCATAGAAAGCTAGAGCGGTTGATTCCTTGTCCGATAGAAAAGGAAAACGGTTTAACTTGGACCGACGCAAAGACAAGTACGAGTCGTTTATCACGGACCAATAGAAGACGTGATTGTAACGGTTATACCTCGACCGATAGAAGAGAGGCATAGAGGTTTTTATCTTGATCCTATAGAAAAGATACCGAGAGAGGACGTAGGCTCGATTATAGCCGAACCTCTATATATCCTTGCGTCATTTATTTTCCGCAATTTTATTTACGCTTCCGCAAACGGCGCAAATATCCGACCCCGTACCCAACAGGAAGGTGATAGACAGCTCGAGAGTTGTTAAGGCATCCACGGGTTTCCGATCAAGAGGTGCTAGGCAGTCAACGGAGTTGCAACGGCCACGGGTTCCCACTGGTTGGAAGCTATTGTAACTAGTTTGAATCATTGTAAGGTTTATCACTGGTTGCAAGTTATAGTGAATTCAGCTCCAACTGGTTTGGAGAAAAGTGGAATAATAGAGGATTACCCCACCTCTGAAACCACTATAAGTGCTTGTGTGTCTTATTACATTTATCATACTTATCTGCTGCATTCATATTAACTGTTCCATTTAATTGTCAACTGTCTTCCGTATTGCTTAGTCTTTACAGTTGACATAAGTCAGCTGCAGTCGATATAAGTCACCTGCAGTGTTACCAGCTGTAACACCCCCAATCCACTCAGGGATATTACACGCCGTAGACCCTCTCCTCGAGGATCTACCAGGCTGATAACTAAAATCAAACATCTAAACATCGCCTTTAAGGCTAAAATGACTCAGTAGACCGACTTGGTCTTTCAATAAAAATATACAACTCAATTACAACATATACCCACGCAGGGGTCAAAATACAATAAGCTCCCGTACAACGGGGAAAAGATACTGCAGCGGAAAAGAAAATACAACTAGACCAATACGACATCAACGGATCCTCGTGTGATTAGTATCTTTCATCTTTCATCATCTTTCGTGCCGATCCTGTGTTATGCTCCAAAACCTGAATGCAAAAATAGACATCCACCCCCCGAATACTCGGGGGTTAGCAAAACTCCACTGTTTTGCTAGTGCAAGTACAAAGTGCAAATACGAACCATACAATTCACATTCCACGAATAACAATAACCAGGAATCCTCAAAGATCCAAACGAAACGAAAAGTACTTCCCGAGGCAAGAGTTTGAGAAAACCTTTCAAAATCGAAATATCATAAATCAATGGAAATAATTTATAAAACGGTTTAGAATGCCATCGAGAGTTTTAATAGAAAACAATTTAGGATTATCAAATCCTACTTTTCAAAATCCAAAAGACAAAAGGGGTCACCGCCCCAAAAGTTTACTTTCCGTAAAATAACCTTTACCAAATCGTTGGGATTTTAGCCCCAAATCCGTCAAATGACCTTTACAAAAACGTTGGGATTTTAGCCCCAATCTCATCAACTCACAGTACACAAGAACGACCACAAGGTTCGTCTCCCAACATCAAAATCCACAAATAAAGGATTTAATACAAACAACAAAATACTCTAGTGCCATCCTAGCCAAGTAAGCCAAACGAACAACTTACCTCTTACACACTTAGTCAATGCATGCAATCATGAAAACCGTTCAAAAGCACTCATTTCCGGAAATGCCATAATCAAATCACATTTGCAAAATGCACCACAATTAACCGTGGATCCACCCCTCCGTGGACCCCTACCGAGACCCCGTCGGATCTAACCCATAATGGTTAAAAGCAAGCTCGCGGATCCACCCCTCCGTGGACCCCTACCGAGACCCCGTCGGATCTAACCCGTAGTGAGCATAAACACACACACACGTTACTCATGCAATACTAACATGCTAAGAATGTAAGCTCATTAAGAATACTCACTAGAGATGGCCATTAACTCGACACCATTATCAAACTCTTCAAAACACAATAACAAGATTAAATACGGAATACACGATTCCATAACTTTAAACAATAGGAGTATCATCATCAAATCCTTCAACGTTCAAAATAACCAAATCATAATCAATTCCCAAAACACGCCGTTCACAAAACACACACGCATTTTGAAAGAAAGCCTTTAACGAGGTCGAACCGAAATCCTTTGAAACTTCATTTCAAACAACCAAACAAACACATCAAGACGATCACCGATCATCATATCCACAAAATAAGAAAAGTATGGGCAAGGTACTTGCCTCGATACCACGAGCACGGAACCACGAACGGATACGGCTCAACCGGGAAGCCGGGCGCCCGATGCTAGCGAAAAGGAAGGCGACGAACGGAAGGGTTCAACACGGTTTCTTCACAAGAAACTCGACCCTAACAACAATATAATCAATAAATCATCGATCATACGAGGAAGGATAATCGTAGAATGCCCGAAAACCCCTCTAAGACATTTTACCGGACACCTTCAAGGCGTCGGTCAAGAACTCGACCCAAACAACGAATCGATACGATCCAACCATGGAATAATAAAGGAAATGATATAAAACATCTAAATAATCATCAATCCATCACAATCCTAAGTTAAATCGGATTAAAACGGATGAAAACAACCAAAACACCCAAATTCCCCAAAACTAGATTTCTAGGAAATCTGACCTGATTCGGTAGATCGGAGGATGTTATAGGATGGATGATTGATGATATGAACTCCAAGACTTCATGGATTTATTGTCCAACATCTCTCCATGATATACACACCCACAGCCGCGTACGGGAATAAAAAGAAGGAGAAATGGCTGAAGAAAAGCGGCGCGGGCCTTAAATAGGCCATTGCCGGCGGGTTACGTCGTATCGGCCATGGCTTACGTAACGGCCATGGCGAACTCCTTTGAAATGCGGAGGCGTTACGTCGTTACGGCCGGGGCCTTACGTGCGTAACCGGACTTACGACGTATCGCCGATCACTACCGCGTTACTCGGCGGTGGCGCTGGCCCGACATGCCGGCCATGACTCGGCCGGGACCAACTCCGACGGCCCGAACGACCCGAAACCGAACGAGTACAAATCGAAGATACGGTTTGAAGTACTCGCAAAGACGAATCCGAGCACTAAGAGAACACGATTTCGACCACGAAGGCTCGAAATTCGACAACGAAAGTAATTACCCCAAACTTTGGGAAATTACGAAAATGGCCCAAACGTCCAAACACACGATACGATCGAAACACCAAGCGAAGCTTGCAACATGAATAATAACATTAAATGAACTTACGAGAAAGTCGAAACAACGATTTGGACGAGATCCGCAAGAATCGAACTTAAGTGCGGAAAACCGCTAAAAGCACGGAACTCAACAAAACGACACCGAAACGAGCTCGGATGACAAAAGTGCAGAATTAATCATTCTCGGAATGACGAAAGCGGTCATGAGCGAGTCGTCAAAACGGACTTCGCCGAAAAAAGAAATTTACGAAAATCGAAAATTGCGGATATTACATTCTACCCTCCTTAAAAGAAGTTTCGTCCGAAACTTAAAACAAGTAGGAGAAGCACTATCTCGCCGGAAAACTCAATGAGATACGCAAGAAACGCGTAACTAATGCCAAACGGCGAAACGTTACAAACAACGACGGAATATACGGTGTGAAAACACGCTCCACGACGACCAACACAACGTCGCCGTTAGGGATATAATAGAACCAACAAGTGACAAGCGTCATCAAATGGATAATACAATCAAGTCAATTATCCGAACAATCACAAAACACAACGAACGAAAATCAATACGATTGACCAACCCAACGGTACATCAATCAAAACGCGAGCCAATCGGCCGAACAAATACGGAATTCCACCGCTCAAGGGTTGGAAGATCGAAAACGAGACTAATTTCCCGAACTTAAGGGAATTAGGAAGGAGCCTGAACGCTCAACAATCACGAAACGAGAACAAAACCGAACAAACAAATGATCGAGACAACAAAAATCGAACAATCATGTCCGAAATACGAAGGATAATAAAATTCAAACAACAACGCCAAGGTTCACATCTCGACTCGAGACAATATATGATCCGGTGAAAACAACAGGATGTGCATTCATATAAGATCCACAGGAAAGGGAATAGCAATAGAAAAGTCACAACGACAAACGAGTTATTCCGAAATAATACCACACTCGTTCGATCAACAAAAGCAAGGGGCAGGACAAGCTCAGAAATGTCAACGAACATAAACGAGTCGAAAATACAAAAGTTCAAGATCCAGTCCACTTCGAATAAAAGAACTAGTAGAACCAAAAGATGTTACTTCCAAACAAGGTTCACAAGAATCGAACCGAACTCGGAAAGTTACAGCGATAACCAGATTGACCCAAAACAAGATCACACCTCGTCCGATCAATGAAACCGAAATACAGAACAAGTTCAGTAAGTATCAACGAACACGAGCGAGTCGATAGAATCGAGAAAGAGAAAATGCAGGAGTCTAAAAACAACACGGGTACTACATTCGACCTCTTATAAAGAAGGTCGCCCCGCAACTCACAACAATGAAATCAAGGTGACGACACAACAAGCAACCGACGAAACATCCTTGAAGGCCTCTCAAAGACGATTCGATACTTGTCTTTGAGCGCGAACTCCGAAAGTCTCGGTAGCCAATTCGCAAAATCGAATTCGGTGTCCTCGAGTCCACACGAAATGTGTTACCGCCGAGGACAATTTACACGTGCATTCCCCGGCACATCACGGTCGAAGCGTCTCGGCTCGGCATACGAAAATACGGATGCTAGATACAATGGAACTAACACCGCAAAACAACATAGGAGATGCCAACTCGGCATAACATATCAACGCATACAAAAATCACAACAACGGCATCATTCGACGATTACAACGGCTTAAACAATAGCCACACACAACCATAAACATCATGAAACGATCACCAATGTGCATAAACGCATAAAATTCCAAGCTTTAACGACTCACACAGTGCGATAACACGCAAGCCACCACGAAATGACAACATTAAAGATCGTCATCACACCTCCCACGGGCTAACAAAACATATGCGTGGCGGACGACTCAACGCGTTCACGCCACCAATTCAATCACAATTAAGGTTAACACCGTAACGAAAGTTCGAAAACCATACACGCATTTCCGGTCCGCAAACAGGAATGATAGGTTTTAGAAACGAAAACCACCTTTTGAAAACAGTTTGGAAACAACAGTTGATCTTGAGTATCATTTTACAAAAAGTAGTACAAACACCATTATCGAGACTTTGAAAATCATCTTGCGTTTGAACAAAAATGAGGACACCTTTCTTTTAGTGAAAAACTTTCAAAAATATTCGACCCTTGGGTCTAAGCAACTTTGAAAATATCTCAAAATATTTTTGGTCCTCAACCGGATTTTTTTTTTTTGAAATGTATTGCGGCATTAGAAAACACCTTGAAAACACCGCAAGAAAATAATTCGTTTTAAAAAGTACGTCTCGAATTTTAATTTTCTAAGATACTCAAGGTTTTCAAAAATAATTCAATGGGCTAGAATGCCCAAAAATTTCAGGTAATTACAAGGAACAATATAGCGTCGTGGGTCCCGCGCCGGAACCCACCAGGCTAAAAACCTTTTATAAACTACCAAAAAGGCCGATGACGGTAATATTTCAAAAACTCATAAAATCCATTTACAAAATACTAAATTCCGTCATAAGAATTTCGCCAAAATGATCAAGGCCATAATGCCAAAAACTCGGTTAAGGGAATTGGTTTTCGAAATAAAACTCAGTCGGTAAAATACCGAAAGCCATTACAAAAGAACTCACGCAGCGGATAAAAGAAATAAAGTCAAACATGCACAAGACAGCAACACTACTCCTCATATGAACGAAAAATGGGAGTCAAATAATCACATATCACGAAATCAAAATCCATAAGAGGATTCCGTCAATTAACTCATAATCATAAAAATAGCTCGTGTCATACGAGGCACAACACAAAGAAGGGAGACTTACATCAACAGGTCGCACGAAGATGATGATCGCCCACGATACTAATCACGACCAACAAACTCAGACGACGCGTCGCGACACGACTTAGTCAGACAAAATCCGACGAGACAAAAACTCAATAGACACCACTGAACCGACAGCCTAGGTTTCCACAACCTAAGCTCTGATACCATTTCTGTAACACCCCCAATCCACTCAGGGATATTACACGCCGTAGACCCTCTCCTCGAGGATCTACCAGGCTGATAACTAAAATCAAACATCTAAACATCGCCTTTAAGGCTAAAATGACTCAGTAGACCGACTTGGTCTTTCAATAAAAATATACAACTCAATTACAACATATACCCACGCAGGGGTCAAAATACAATAAGCTCCCGTACAACGGGGAAAAGATACTGCAGCGGAAAAGAAAATACAACTAGACCAATACGACATCAACGGATCCTCGTGTGATTAGTATCGTTCATCTTTCATCATTCTTCGTGTCGATCCTGTGTTATGCTCCAAAATCTGAATGCAAAAATAGACATCCACCCCCCGAATACTCGGGGGTTAGCAAAACTCCACTGTTTTGCTAGTGCAAGTACAAAGTGCAAATACGAACCATACAATTCACATTCCACGAATAACAATAACCAGGAATCCTCAAAGATCCAAACGAAACGAAAAGTACTTCCCGAGGCAAGAGTTTGAGAAAACCTTTCAAAATCGAAATATCATAAATCAATGGAAATAATTTATAAAACGGTTTAGAATGCCATCGAGAGTTTTAATAGAAAACAATTTAGGATTATCAAATCCTACTTTTCAAAATTCAAAAGACAAAAGGGGTCACCGCCCCAAAAGTTTACTTTCCGTAAAATAACCTTTACCAAACCGTTGGGATTTTAGCCCCAAATCCGTCAAATGACCTTTACAAAAACGTTGGGATTTTAGCCCCAATCTCATCAACTCACAGTACACAAGAACGACCACAAGGTTCGTCTCCCAACATCAAAATCCACAAATAAAGGATTTAATACAAACAACAAAATACTCTAGTGCCATCCTAGCCAAGTAAGCCAAACGAACAACTTACCTCTTACACACTTAGTCAATGCATGCAATCATGAAAACCGTTCAAAAGCACTCATTTCCGGAAATGCCATAATCAAATCACATTTGCAAAATGCACCACAATTAACCGTGGATCCACCCCTCCGTGGACCCCTACCGAGACCCCGTCGGATCTAACCCATAGTGGTTAAAAGCAAGCTCGCGAATCCACCCCTCCGTGGACCCCTACCGAGACCCCGTCGGATCTAACCCGTAGTGAGCATACACACACACGTTACTCATGCAATACTAACATGCTAAGAATGTAAGCTCATTAAGAATACTCACTAGAGATGGCCATTAACTCGACACCATTATCAAACTCTTCAAAACACAATAACAAGATTAAATACGGAATACACGATTCCATAACTTTAAACAATAGGAGTATCATCATCAAATCCTTCAACGTTCAAAATAACCAAATCATAATCAATTCCCAAAACACGCCGTTCACAAAACACACGCATTTTGAAAGAAAGCCTTTAACGAGGCCGAACCGAAATCCTTTGAAACTTCATTTCAAACAACCAAACAAACACACCAAGACGATCACCGATCATCATATCCACAAAATAAGAAAAGTATGGGCAAGGTACTTGCCTCGATACCACGAGCACGGAACCACGAACGGATACGGCTCAACCGGGAAGCTTCGGAACGCCCGATGCTAACGAAAAGGAAGACGACAACGAACAGAAGGGTTCAACACGGTTTCTTCACAAGAAACTCGACCCTAACAACAATATAATCAATAAATCATCGATCATACGAGGAAGGATAATCGTAGAATGCCCGAAAACCCCTCTAAGACATTTTACCGGACACCTTCAAGGCGTCGGTCAAGAACTCGACCCAAACAACGAATCGATACGATCCAACCATGGAATAATAAAGGAAATGATATAAAACATCTAAATAATCATCAATCCATCACAATCCTAAGTTAAATCGGATTAAAACGGATGAAAACAACCAAAACACCCAAATTCACCAAAACTAGATTTCTAGGAAATCTGACCGGATTCGGTAGATCGGAGGATGTTATAGGATGGATGATTGATGATATGAACTCCAAGACTTCATGGATTTATTGTCCAACAACATCTCTCCATGATATACACACCCACAGCCGCGTAGGGGAAGAAAAACAAGGAGAAATGGCTGAAGAAAAACGCTGCCAGGCCTTAAATAGGCCGGCTGCCGGCCGAGTTACGTACGTAACCGGCCATGGCTTACGTACGTAACCGGCCATGGCCGAACTCACTGCCTGGAAATGCCGGAAGCGTTACGTACGTTACCGGCCAGGGCCTTACGTACGTAATCGCCTTACGTCGTAATCGCCGATCACTACCGCACGTTACTCGGCGGGGATGGCACAGCCCAGCATGCCCGGCCATGACTCGGCGGGACCAACTCCGACGGCCGAATGACCCCGAAACCCGAACTGAGTACGAATCGAGATACGGTTTGAAGTACTCGCAAAGACGAATCCGAGCACTAAGAGAACACACGATTCCGACCACCAAGGCTCGAAAATTCGACAACGGAAAGTAATTACCCCAAACTTTGGGAAATTACGAAAATGGCCCAAAACGTCCAAAACACGATACACGATCGAAACACCAAGCGAAGCTTGCAACATGAATAATAACATTAAATGAACTTACAAGAAAGTCGAAACAACGATTTGGACGAGATCCGCAAGAATCGAACTCAAGTGCGGAAAAGTCGCTAAAAAGCACGGAACTCAACAAAACGACACCGAAACGAGCTCCAATGACAAAAAGTGCAGAATTAATCATTCTCGGAATGACGAAACGGTCATGAGCGAATCGTCAAAACGGACTTCCGCCGAAAAAAAGAAATTTACCGAAAATCGAAAATTGCGGATATTACACCAGCTGTGTTTCTACACTAATCATCTGCAACTAAGGTTTGTTATGTAATATCCGCAATTTTTGATTTCCGGTAAATTTCTTTTTTCGAAGTCCGTTTGTGACTCCTCATGACCGCTTTCGTCATTCGAGAATGATTAATTCTACACTTTTGACATCCGAGTTCGTTTGAGTCGCTTTGTTGAGTTCCGTGCTTTTAACGACTTTCGCACTCGAGTTCGATTCTTGCGAATCTCGTTAAGCTCTTGTTCAGTTTCCCGTAAGTCCGTTTAACTTTGTTAGGCGTGTTGTGAACGTCCGTTGGTTATTCGATCACGTATCGTGATTCCGGCGTTTTGGGCCATTTTGTAATTTCTTGAAAGTTCTGGTATCCGTATCTGTAATTGTTGTCTCGACCCGTTTCTTGGTCGCGTATGATTAATTATGGTATTATGTTTTCATTTCGGGCCGTTGATGTTGTCCGCGAACTTTTCGTCGTGTTCGTTCGTGCGTTTTCGGAATCGGGTCGCCGAGCCACGTGGTCGGGTGCGGCCGGACGGTTGCGGGGCTGGCCGGACGATTGCGGCACCGGCCGGACAGATGCTGGCGAACCGGCGTAGCGCACGCTTCTGCCGGAAGGTCGCGCTTAACCGGCAGTGTAGCGACGCTAGCTTGGTCGACCAACGACGCTATCGGGCCGACAGAGGATCACGAGGTTACGGACTCGGTCGGGATCGGCGGGTAGCGCACGCCATCGTCGCGCCACGCTTCGCCGTGAGGTAGCGCCTGACGCCGACTAGCGTCGTTACAGGCAAGTTTGTTAGTCCGATTGCCTCTTTGGGCCAGTCGGCTAGCGCAGAAGCTTCCGGCCGTAGCGCACGCTAGCGGGAGTCGGGCGGCCGAGTCATGGTCGGCAGAATTGGTCGGTGGTGCCGGGTCATGCGGGCCATGGCCGAGAGTGCTCGGCCGATACTGGCCGATAGCGCACGCTAGTCCGGGAAGGCTAGCGCACACTAGTTCCGGCCCAGTATATATATGACAGATCAGCCACTTTTCCCTTCGTTTTTCATTTCCTTCCTTCTCCATCCGCGGCTGGCGATTCATGGGTGACGAAGCCATGTTGTTTAACAACAAATCCATGAAGTTCTTGAGTTCATAACATCAATCAATCTTCCGTTATCATCCTTTGATCCAGCGAATCAAGGTAATCTTCCTTAGAACCATAATTCCGTGAATTTGGGGGTTTTTGCATTTTTGTCCGATTCGTTCCGTGTTGTTGATTAATTCATGATGGGTATGATTAATCTTGGTAGTATTCTTGTGTTTAACATCATTTAATCCATTGTTCTTCGTCGAATCGAAGTATATTTCTTGATTTCCTTCGAATTGACTTTTTGGGGGATTTATCCCCGATCTCGTTTTTCATCCGTTTTCGATGGATCGATTATGGTTAAATGATGTTGTTAAACATATTCTATGGATTGTATATCCATATTTCAACTTGGAATTCCGTTTTCGGGTTTTGTCGGGACGAATCGTGTTCTTGGCCGTTTTGGGGGAAATCCTTGAACCTTCGTCATTTGTTCTTTGAATTTAGCGGCTTTGGGTCGTGCTTTGGAATTCATTTTCGTTGTTATTGTTTTCGTTCGTAGTTCTTTTTGTGGATTGTCGTTCGGTGGAGTCGGCGAGTTCGTAGTCGGTTCGTGCCAACCTATTTCGGTCGATTCTCCGCGTTGTTCTTATTCGAGGCAAGTACCTTGTCCATACTTTTCTTGTTTCGTGGATATGATGATTGGTGATCGTCTTGATTTGTTTGTTTGTTTGAAATGAGTTTTCAAAAGATTTGGTTAGCCTCGTTAAAGGCCCTCTTTCAAAACCGTGTGTGTTTTGTGATTGGCGTGGTTCGTGAATAACTATGTGAATTCTATGTATATGCTTGGTGTTCATGTTGCACTTGGTATTGTGTCTGGACGTATATTATTTTCATTTCGGTGCGTTGTGGATTGATGTGGTGTTTTGCTAAGTGTTTGATGTCTCTGGGCGAATTGTTTGAATATCCTTGATGTGATATGTTATTTGTGTGAATGTGTGGATATGGTTGAAGGTCTACGGTGACACATGGCACGTGATCATGTGGTCAGGATGCAACAAGTGATTGATCCAACCGTGAGAGCCTGAGATAATCTACGGTGGCACATGGCATGTGATCATGTGGCCAGGATGCAACAAGCGATTGATCCAACCGTGAGATGTGTGTGATTTGTTTCGCTAGCTTTCGGGAGGGTCCTTCGAGGCCTCGGGTGGGATGTCGGTGGTATCGTCCGGTCTGGCGATGCGCGTGCGTGATTATGTTTCGTTGATTTTACGTCCGTTGAGGACACGTGATGTTGGGCTCGACCACCGTAAATTGTTGGTGATTTCCTATTTGCGAAAACAAAACATTTGGTGTGACCCTATTGATTTTGGAAAGAGAAGGATTTTATAATCCTAAATTTTTTCTATTAAAACTCTCGATGGCATTTTAAACTGTTTTATAAATTGTTTCCCTTATTTGCGATCTTTCGGTTTTGGAAATGTTTACCCAAACTCTTGCCTCGGGAAGTACTTTTCTTTACGTTTGGATCTTTGAGGACTCTGATTATTATTGTTCTTGGAACTTGTATTGTATGGCTCGTATTTTTGCACTTGTACTTGCACTAGCAAAACGGTGGAGTTTGCTAACCCCAGTATTCGGGGGTGGATGTCTATTTTGCATTCGGGTTTTCGAGCATAGCACGAGTCGGCACGAAGGATGATGAAAGATGAACGATACTAATCACACGAGGATCTGTTGATGTCGTTTTGGTCTAGTTGTATTTTCTTTTCATTGCAGTATCTTTTCCCGTTATGCGGGAGTTTATTGTATTTTGACCCCTGCGTGGGTATGTGTTTGGAATTGAGTTGTATGTTATTATTGAAAGACCAAGTCGGTCTACTGAGTCATTTTAGCCTTAAAGGCGAGGTTTAGATGTTTGATTTTAGTTATCAGCCTGGTAGATCCTCGAGGAGAGGGTCTACGGCGTGTAATATCCCTGAGCGGATTGGGGGTGTTACAGAATGGTATCAGAGCTTAGGTTGTGGAAACCTAGGCTGTCGGGTCAGTGGTGTCTGTTGAGTTTGGTCTTGTCGGATTATGTCTGACTAAGTCGTGTCGCGACGCGTCGTCTGAGTTTGTTGGTCGTGATTAGTATCGTGGGCGATCATCATCTTCGTGCGACTTGTGGCTGTAAGTCTCCCTTCTTTGTGTTGTGCCTCGTGTGTCACGAGCTATTTTATGATTATTTGATTAGTGACGGAATCCTCTTATGGATTTTGATTTCTTGATATGTGGTTATTTGACTCTTATATTTCGTTCATATGAGGAGTAGTGTTGCTCGATTGTGTATGTTGAACCGTATTTCTTTTATCCATTGCGTGAGTTCTGTGTAATAGCTTTCGGTATTTTACCGATGAATTTTATTTGAAAATCAATTCCATTAACCGAGTTTTTGATATTATGGTCTCGATCATTTTAGCGAAACTCTTATGACGGTATTTAACATTTTGTAAATGGATTTTGTAAGTTTTGAAACATTACCGTCATCGGCCTTTTTGGCGTTTTTGTAAATGGTTTTTAGCTGGTGGGTTCCAACGCGGGATCCACGGCGCTATAAAGTTTTGTGTAATTACGAAATTTTTGGGCATTCTAGCCCATTGAATTATTTTGAAAACCTTGAGTATCTTAGAAAATAAATTTGAGACGTACTTTTAAAATGAATTATTTTCTCGTGGTACTTCCAAGGTGCCACAACATGTTTCAAAATTCTTCTACCTCGAGGACCAAAATGTTTTGAGATATTTTCAATATTTTATAAACACTTTTACTTAGAGAAGGTCGAATATTAAAGCTTTTCACTAAAAGAAAGTGTCCTCATTTTTATCAAATGCGAAATGGTTTTCCAAAGTCTCGATAATGATGTTTCACGTTTTTACTTTTTTGGAAATGTGATACTCAAGATCGACGGTGTTTTTCTAAATTATTTTCCAAATGAGGTTTTCGTTTTAAAACCTATCCATTCCCGTTTGAGGGCCGGGTATGTATGTATGATGTTGGCTTTGTCGCTATGATGTTAACTCCCGAATATGATCGAGTTGGTGGCATGAACGTTGAGGCGTTGCCATGTATTTGTTGTACTAGCCCTCTGTTAGAGGTGTGAGGTATTTAATGGTTGTCGCCTCGTGGTGGATTGCGTGTGTCACACGAGTGTGAGATGTTGAAGCTTGGGTTTGTACGTTCGTGAACATCTGTGATTGTTTCATGATGTTTGTAATTAGTCTTTGGTTATCGTTCGGGTCGTTGAGGTCGCGAACGATACCGTCGTTCTTTGTGGTGTATGTGTATATATTACTTTACGATGGTAATCGTTGTATATGATATGTGTTATGATTCTTTATTGTGCTGAGTTGGCATCTCCGCTATGTTGTTTTGCGACGTTATGCCCCATTGTATCTAGCATTTGTATTTTCGGTATGCCGAGCCGAGGTGTTTCAACCGTGATGTGCCGGGGGAATGTACGTGCAATTTGTCCTTCTCGTCAGTAACACATTTCGAGTGTGGACTCGAGGGTCACCGAATTCAGTTTTGCGAATTGGCTACCGAGACTTTCGGAGTTCGCGCTTCAGCACAGATATCATAATCGGCTTTGAGAGGCCTTTGAAGGATGTTTCTGTTGGTTGCCTGTTGTGTCGTCTCCTTGATTTCGTTGTTGTGAGTTTAGGGGACGACACTTCTTTTAGAAGAGGTCGAATATAATACCCGTATTATTTTTGGCTTCTATATTTTCTCTTTCTCCAGTCTATCGATACACTCATGTTCGTTGATACTTTCTGAACTTGTTCTGTATTTTCGACTCTGTCGACTCGTTTATGTTCATTGACATTCTCTGAGCTTGTCCTGCCCCTTGCTTTTGTTGATCGAGCGAGGGTGGTATTATTTCGGAATTACTCGTTCGTCGTTGTGACTTTTCAACTGTTATTCCCTTTCCTGTGGATCTTATGCGAGTGTGCATCTTGTTGTTTTCACCGGATCATGTTTTGTCTCGAGTCGAGATGTGAACCTCGGAGTTGTCGGTTGAACCTTATTGTTCTTCGTGATCCGAACATGATCGTTTGATTTTTGTTGTCTCGATCTTTGTGGTTCGATCGTTTGATTGTTCGGTTTTTGTTGATCTCGTTTCGTGATTGTTGAACATTCAGACTCCTTCGAAATTCCCTTAAGTTCGGGAAATTGGTCTCTTTTTCGATCTTCCAACCCTTGGGCGGTGGGATTCCGCATTTGTTCAGCGGTTGGCTCGCGTTTTGATTGATGTACCGTTGGGTTGGTCAATCATATTGATTTTCGTTCGTTGTGTTTTGTGATTGTCGGATAATTGACTTGGCTATATTATCTGTTTGATGACGCTTGTCATTTGCTGATTTTATTATATCCCTAACGGCGACGTTTTGTTGGTCGCCGTGGAGCGTGTTTTCACACCGTATATTCCGTTGCGTTGTTTGTAACATTTCGCCGTTGGGCGTTAGTTACGCGTTTCTTGCATATCTCGTTGAGTTTTCCTGGCGGAATATTTCTTCCCCCTACTTGTTTTAAGTTTCGGGACGAAACTTCTTTTAAGGAGGGTAGAATGTAATATCCGCAATTTTTGATTTCCGGTAAATTTCTTTTTTCGGCCGAAGTCCGTTTTGACGACTCACTCATGACCGCTTCGTCATTCTGAGAATGATTAATTCTACACTTTTTGACATCCGAGTTCGTTTCGGAGTCGTTTTGTTGAGTTCCGTGCTTTTTAACGACTTTTCCGCACTCGAGTTCGGTTCTTGCGAATCTCGTTGGCTGGCTATTGTTTGAGTTTCCCGTAAGTCCGTTTAACTTTGTTAGACGTGTTGTGAACGTCCGTTTGGTTATTCGATCACGTATCGTGATTTCCGGGCATTTTGGGCCATTTTGTAATTTCTTGAAAGTTACGGGTATCCGTATCTGTAATTGTTGTCTCGACCCGTTTCTTGGTCGCGTATGATTAATTATGGTATTATGTTTTCATTTCGGGCCGTTGATGTTGTCCGTGAACTTTTAAATCGTGTTCGTTCCGCGTTTTGAAATCGGTCGTCGAGCCACAGTGGTCGTCTTGGCCGGACGGTTGCGGGCGGCCGGACGATTGCGGGCACCGGCCGGACAGATGGCGAGAACCGCGTAGCGCTGCCATCTGCCGGAAGGCCTGCATGCCGGCAGTGTAAGCGACGCTTAGCTTGGTCGACCAACGACGCCATCTCGGGCGACGAGAGGATCCCGAGGTTACGGACTCGGTCGGGATCGGCGGGTAGCGCACGCTCTTGTCGGTCGTAGCGCACGCTAACCGGCGAGGGTAGCGCCGCGGCCGACTAGCGTCGTTACAGGCAAGTTTGTTAGTCCGGTGGCTCTTTGGGCCAGCGGCTAGCGCGCAGCTTCCGGCCGTAGCGCACGCTAGCGGGAGTCGGGCGGAGTCATGGTCGCGTAATGGTGGTCGGTGGTTCCGGGTCATGCGGGCCATGGCCGAGAGTGCTCGGCCGATCTTGGCCGATAAGCGCACGCTAGTCCGGGAAGGCTAGCGCACGCTAGTTCCGACCCGATATATATATGACAGACCGACCACTTTTCCCTTCGCTTTTCATTTCCTTCCTTCTCCATCCGCATGTTTGGCGATTCATGGGTGACGAAGCCATGTTGTTTAACAACAAATCCATGAAGTTCTTGAGTTCATAACATCAATCAATTATCCGTTATCATCCTTTGATCCAGCGAATCAAGGTAATCTTCCTTAGAACCCTAATTCCGTGAATTTGGGGGTTTTTGCATTTTTGTCCGATTCGTTCCGTGTTGTTGATTAATTCATGATGGGTATGATTAATCTTGGTAGTATTCTTGTGTTTAACATCATTTAATCCATTGTTCTTCGTCGAATCGAAGTATATTTCTTGATTTCCTTCGAATTGACTTTTTGGGGGATTTATCGCCGATCTCGTTTTTCATCCGTTTTCGATGGATCGATTATGGTTAAATGATGTTGTTAAACATATTCTATGGATTGTATATCCATATTTCAACTTGGAATTCCGTTTTAGGGTTTTGTCGGGACGAATCGTGTTCTTGGCCGTTTTGGGGGAAATCCTTGAACCTTCGTCATTTGTTCTTTGAATTTAGCGGCTTTGGGTCGTGCTTTGGAATTCATTTTCGTTGTTATTGTTTTCGTTCGTAGTTCTTTTTGTGGATTGTCGTTCGGTGGAGTCGGCGAGTTCGTAGTCGGTTCGTGCCAACCTATTTGTCGATTCTCGCGTTGTTCTTATTCGAGGCAAGTACCTTGTCCATACTTTTCTTGTTTCGTGGATATGATGATTGGTGATCGTCTTGATTTGTTTGTTTGTTTGAAATGAGTTTTCAAAAGATTTGGTTAGCCTCGTTAAAGGCCCTCTTTCAAAACCGTGTGTGTTTTGTGATTGGCGTGGTTCGTGAATAACTATGTGAATTCTATGTATATGCTTGGTGTTCATGTTGCACTTGGTATTGTGTCTGGACGTATATTATTTTCATTTCGGTGCGTTGTGGATTGATGTGGTGTTTTGCTAAGTGTTTGATGTCTCTGGGCGAATTGTTTGAATATCCTTGATGTGATATGTTATTTGTGTGAATGTGTGGATATGGTTGAAGGTCTACGGTGACACATGGCACGTGATCATGTGGTCAGGATGCAACAAGTGATTGATCCAACCGTGAGAGCCTGAGATAATCTACGGTGGCACATGGCATGTGATCATGTGGCCAGGATGCAACAAGCGATTGATCCAACCGTGAGATGTGTGTGATTTGTTTCGCTAGCCAGCTCGGGAGGGTCCTTCGAGGCCTCGGGTGGGATGTCGGTGGTATCGTCCCGGTCCTAGGCGATGCGCGTGCGTGATTATGTTTCGTTGATTTTACGTCCGTTGAGGACACGTGATGTTGGGCTCTGACCCTGTAAATTGTTGGTGATTTCCTATTTGCGAAAACAAAACATTTGGGCTGTGACCCTATTGATTTTTGGAAAGAGAAGGATTTTATAATCCTAATTTTTTTTCTATTAAAACTCTCGATGGCATTTTAAACTGTTTTATAAATTGTTTCCCTTATTTGCGATCTTTCGGTTTTGGAAATGTTTACCCAAACTCTTGCCTCGGGAAGTACTTTTCTTTACGTTTGGATCTTTGAGGACTCCTGATTATTATTGTTCTTGGAACTTGTATTGTATGGCTCGTATTTTTGCACTTGTACTTGCACTAGCAAAACGGTGGAGTTTGCTAACCCAGAGTATTCGGGGTGGATGTCTATTTTGCATTCGTGTTTTGGAGCATAGCACGGTCGGCCGAAGGATGATGAAAGATGAACGAAACTAATCACACGAGGATCTGATGTCGTTTTGGTCTAGTTGTATTTTCTTTTCATTGCAAGTATCTTTTCCCCGTTGTACGGGAGTTTATTGTATTTTGACCCCTGCGTGGGTATGTGTTTGGAATTGAGTTGTATGTTATTATTGAAAGACCAAGTCGGTCTACTGAGTCATTTTAGCCTTAAAGGCGAGGTTTAGATGTTTGATTTTAGTTATCAGCCTGGTAGATCCTCGAGGAGAGGGTCTACGGCGTGTAATATCCCTGAACGGATTGGGGGTGTTACATGTTATCTGCATATTATACATCTTAAGAAACTCACCTGTATTTCAGGAAAAGAGTTTAATAAGTCTATTCACGCCTAGACTTACTCCTGATGACTTGTGACCTACAAGTGGTATCGGAGAGGTTGGTTCAATTTTACAGAACGAGATCCATATACTTGAGTATATTTTAATCTCTCATATTATAATAGAATACATGCAACACTTGCACTCTAGATTACCTGTATTTTCTGTGGATGAATATGACCTTTGGAAAATAAGAATGCGGGCTCATATGTCATCCATTTATGATGACATGTGGTGTGTAATTGAGGATGGACCGTTCATATTTTATAAGGACAACACACCAGAAGAAGTTGCAGCTGGGAAGCCAGAGAAGATCCCCTATAAGAAAACCGAGATGTCTCCTGAAAAAAGGAAGCTATCCAATCTTGACAACCGGGCCAGAGCTGTGCTTTATCAGACTCTTGACAAAGCAACCATGGTCAAGATTAAAAATTGCAAGAATGCCAAAGAACTCTGGGACACATTAGCTGTAATGTGTGAGGGAACCGAGCTGATCAAGGAAAATAAGTTGTCAATTGCCACTCAAAAATTTGACAATTTCAAGATGAAGACTGGAGAAACAATTGACTAGGTGGACACAAGATTCACTGAGATTATAAATAAAATAACCTCCCTTGGAAAGACATATGGTAACAGGGAGATGGCTCTAAAAGTTTTAAGATCTCTCAACCCTGAATGGAGCATGAAAGCTGTGGCCATGAGAGAATCAAAGGATCTCAACAAAATAAAGATTCAGGAACTGTTTTCTGATCTCAAAGCCTATGAGTTTGAGCTGCCCTGTTCATCATCTAATGAACCAGGTGAAAAAGGGATAGCATTTGCAGCAGGATCATATGCAAAGAGCCTAACTGAAGTCAGTCCCCCCAGTCCTCTGAATTTTGAAGAAGAGATGGATTTCATCATGCAGAGGTTTAGGAATTTCAGTAAGAACTATTCCAAGTACAAGAAGAATTACAAGGACAATCCAAGGAGGAACCAGAATCTGGCAACTGGAAGGTGGAATGCTACAACTGCCACAAAACAGGACACATCCAGTTTGACTGTCCAGAACTCAAGAAGGATGAAGGCAAGAAAGATGTGGCCAGAAAGGAGGACAAAAGGAAAGCTTTCATTGGAGAAGACCAAGAAAGAGCAGAATCTAGCATTGGATTCTTCTCTGATGATGATGAAGACTACAACTGTCTGATGGCCAACCTAGCTGATGAAGGGGTAATATATAAACCCTAAATTTCAAATAATGATAGCTCAGACATGTCTCAAGATATTAACTTACATGAATTTGTCAATCAGCTCCTCAAGGACTTTAAAAAATTAAAAACTGCACACTTGACTCTGACAACTGAGAAAACACAGCTGCAACATGAGAATAGGCAACTGAAAAATAATTTTGAAAAACTCAGCTTAGAGTTAACAAAAGTCAAATCTGAATTTGAAAAATAGGCTGAAAACAAATTAAAAACTCAGTTGATAATACCACAACTGAGATTAAAAAGCTAACTGTTTTAAACAGTGAGAAATCAGCTTCACTTGCTCATGTCAAATCTGAGTTTGCTAAAATGACACAGCTAAATAGTACACAAACTAAAGAGATAACATCCCTGAAAGTATCTATAACCCTTGATGGTTTGTGTATGAACAAGAGGCCACTTTATTCAAAATTAGGCCTTGGATATGACCCTAACACTCCATCTAGTTCAAAAACCACTTTTGTCAAGGGAGAAACTTATGTCCCGACTGTTGAGCCTATAAACAAACCTGTATTTCAAAATAGGCAGCAACCCAGTCAAAAGTTTAGGCAGTAGCCAAGGTTTACAAGGCAGCCACCTAGACAGGAGACTAGGCAATGGCAAGGCAGAAGCAGCGGTCAAAACATTATGCAAATTATTACCAAAGACTACCCAAAATCAAATTTCGAAATGGGAGAGGTAAGTGGAAACCTCAAGGTTATCCAAACTTTCAAAAGGAACAGGTGCGGAGACCCCAAAGATTTTACAAATGGTCTCAACCAAGATTTAGGAATGGCCCACACCACAAATATTATAAGGCATATCTAGTATACAATCATAACCAGGGATATAGGCCTAGACAGCACACACCTTATAGGGGTAATCAACATAATTTTTATAACCCAAGGAGAAACCAATTGTCCATGAAGCCTACTAACCCCAAAGGAACCCCACAAATTTGGGCACCTAAATCTCTACTTGTCTGATTACAGAAAAGGTGGAAAGACTACTATCATGTCACCTCAAGTTCAACAGGAAGAGGTGGAGAATGGTTTGTAGATTCTGGATGCTCAAGGCACATGACAGGGAATAAGAAGGTGCTCTCAAACTACATCAAAGAAAGAGGTCCATATGTAACCTTTAGAGATAGCTCTAGAGGTCAGACAAAAGGATTTGGAGAGCTGCACAGACGAAACATAACTATATCTAAAGTACATTATGTTAAAGGTCTCAAATACAACATGTTGAGCATAAGTCAATTCTGTGATGAAAAGAACATAGTAGTCTTCACTATTTGGAAATGCATGGTGACTGATATCCTATCTGGAAAAATGAAGCTGCAAGGATTCATAAGAAGAGACATTTACATGATAGATTGGAATACAGGCACTCCAAACACTTGTTTCCTATCAAAAACAATTGCTGAGAATGGATGGCTATGGCACAAAAGATCATGTCATCTGAATTTCAAGGCCATCAAGAAAATCAGCTCTCAAAAGCTGGTCTAAGGACTTCTAGAAGAAGTATTCAAGAAAGAATCCCTCTGTGATGCATGCTAGAATGGAAAGCAAACCAGAGCATCATTCAAACCAGTTCAACCTAACACTCTCACCACCAGAATCATAGATCTACTTCATATGGATCTCTTTGGCCCCATCAAGACAAGGACATTGAGTGGAAGGAAGCATGCCTTCGTAGTAGTGGATGACTACTCGAGATATACATGGGTTGTTTTTCTCTATAAAAGAGTGAAACACTAACAAAGCTTCCTGAGCTGATGAGAAAGATTCAGAATGAGAAATGCCTCTCCATCATCAAGATCAGATCAGACAGAGGTGGAGAATTTCTCAACAAGGCAATCACTGAATATAGTGATCAACATGGAATCCATCATGAAGTCTCTACCGCAAGAACACCACAGCAAAATGGTGTTGCTGAAAGAAGAAACGGAACCTTGAAGAAAGATGCCAGGTCAATGATTGCAGTAGCTGACCTGCCAAAGAGGTTCTGGGCTGAAGCTGTCAACACAACATGCCATACTCAGAACAGGAGTATGATAGTAGGAACATTGTAAAAACTCCCCATGAGGTTTGGAATGGCAGAACACCAAATTTTGCATACTTTCATATATTTTGTTGTAAGTGTTTCATCCACAACAATGGTAAAACCCAACTGAATGTCTTTAATGCTAAAACTGATGATGGTCTCTTTATGGGATACTCACAAATAAGCAAGGCATACAGAGTATTTAGTAAAAGAATATTAGTTGTGGAAGAAACACTGTAACACCCCCAATCCGCTCAGGGATATTACACGCCGTAGAACCTTTCCTCAAGGATCTACCAGGCTGGTAACGACATATAGCAACTCAACCATGCCTTTCAGGCTAAAATGACTCAGTAGACCGATTTGGTCTTTCCACAAGTACATACAACTCAAATACAACTCAATGCCCACGCAGGGGACAAAATACAACCACACCCGTACAACGGGAACAATATAGCAGCGGAAAATAAAGTACAACTGAACCAACACACGATGTACGGTTCCTCATGTGATTAGTATCGATCATCTTTCATCATCCTTCGTGCCGACTCGTGTTATGCTCCAAAACATGAATGCAAAAACAGACATCCACCCCCCGAATACTCGGGGGTTAGCAAAACTCCACTGTTTTGCTAGTGCAAGAACAAAGTGCAAATACGAGCCATACAATTCACATTCCACGAATAACAATAACCGAGGATCCTCAAAGATCCAAACGAAACAAAAAGTACTTCCCGAGGCAAGGGTTTGAGAAAACATTTCAAAATCGAAATATCATCAATCAATGGAAGTAATTTATAAAACGGTTTAGAATGCCATCGAGAGTTTTAATAGAAAACAATTTAGGATTATCAAATCCTACTTTTCAAAATCCAAAAGGCAAAAAGGGGTCATCGCCCCAAAGGTTTACTTTCTGAAAAATGACATTAACCAAACCGTTGGGATTTTAGCCCCAAATCCGTAAAACGACTTTTACAAAACCATTGGGATTTTAGCCCCAAATCTCATCAACTCACAGTACACAAGAACGACCACAAGGTTCGTCTCCCAACATCAAAATCCACAAATAAAAGATTTAAAACAAACAACAAAATACTCTAGTGCCATCCTAGCCAAGTAAGCCAAACGAACACTTACCTCTTACACACTTAGTCAATGCATGCAATCATGAAAACCGTTCAAAAGCACTCATTTCCGGAAATGCCAATATCGAATCACATTTGTAAAATGCACCACAATTAACCGCGGACCCACAGCTTCGTGGATCCCTGCCGAGACCCCGTCGGATCTAACCCACAGTGGTTAAAAGCAAGCTCGCGGTTCCACACCTTCGTGGAGCCCTACCGAGACCCCGTCGGATCTAACCCGTAGTGAGCATACACACACACGTTACTCATGCAATACTAACATGCTAAGAATGTAAGTTCATTAAGAATACTTACTAGAGATGGCCATTTATCCGACAACATTATCAACTCCCCAAAACACAATAACAGGATTAAACCCGGAATACACAACTCCATAACTTTAAACAATAGGGATATCATCAAAGCCTTCAACGTTCAAAATAATCAAATCATAATCAATTCCCAAAACACAACGTTCACAAAACACACACGCGTTTTGAAAGAGAGCCTTTAACGAGGCCAAACCGAAATCCTTTGAAAATTCATTTCAAATAACCAAACAAACACATCAAAACGACCACCGATCATCATATCCATAAAACGAGAAAAGTATGGGCAAGGTACTTGCCTCGAATAAGAACAACGCGGAGAATCGACCGAAGTAGGTTGGCCCGAACCGACTACGAACCCGCCGACTCCACCGAACGCCAACTCACGTTCATAAACTACGAAGGACAAATAATAACAATGAAATGAATTCCATAACACGACTCAAAGCCGTTGAATTCAAAGAACGAATGACGAAAGTTCACGGATTTCCCCCAAAATAGCCAAGAACACGATTCGTTCCGTCAAATCACGAAAACGGAAATCCAAGTTGAAATATGGATATACAATCCATAGAATATGTTTAACAACATCATTTAACCATAATCGATCCATCGAAAACGGATGAAAAACGAGATCGTGGACAAATCCCCCAAAAAGTCAATTCGAAGGAAATCAAGTAATATACTTCGATTCGACGAAGAACAATGGATTAAATGATGTTAAACACAAGAATACTACCAAGATTAATCATACCCATCATGAATTAATCAACAACACGGAACGAATCGGACGAAAATGCAAAAATCCCCAAATTCACGAAATTAGGGTTCTAAGGAAGATTACCTTGATTATTTGGATCAAAGGATGATAACGGACGATTGATTGATGTTATGAACTCAAGAACTTCATGGATTTGTTGTTAAACAACATGGCTTCGTCACCCATGAATCGCCATTCGCGGAAGGAGAAGGAAGGAAATGAAAAATGAAGGGAAATATGGCTGGTCTGTCATATATATACTGGGCCGGAACTAGCGTGCGCTAGCCTTCCGGACTAAGCGTGCGCTTCTCGGCGATGCGGCCGAGCACTCTCGGCCATGGCCCGCATGACCCGGCACCACCGACCAATGCCGACCATGACCGGTCCACCCGACTCCCGCTAGCGTGCGCTACGGCCGGAAGCTTTGCGCGCTAGCATCGATGAGCCACCGGACTAACAAACTTACCCAGTAACGTATGCTAGTCGGCGGCGGCGTGCGCTACCCTGCCGGTTAGCGTGCGCTACGACCGGCGATGGCGCGCGCTACTACCGTCTTGGCCGAGTCGAGAACCTCGAAACCCCATCGGCCCGATGGCGTGCGCTGGGCCACCGGCAGGCGCTACACTGCCCGGTTAAGCGCGCGCAGCCTTCCGGCCGTGGCGTGCGCTTACGCCGGTTCTGCCGCACCGTCGGCGGTGCCGCAATCGTCCGGCCAGTCCATAGCCGTCGGGCTCGGCGACCCGATTTCCAAAACGCGCGGGCGAACACGGCGAAAAGTTCGAGGACAACATCAACGACCGAAATGAAAACATAATACCATAATTAATCATACGCGACCAAGAAATGGGTCGAGTCAACAATTACAGATACGGATACGTAACTTTCAAGAAATTACAAAATGGCCCAAAGCGCGGAAATCACGATACGTGATCGAATAACCAAACGAAGTTCACAACACGTCTAACAAAGTTAAACGGACTTACGGGAAACTCAAAGCAGGTTTGAGCGAGATTCGCAAGAATCGAACTCAAGCGCGGAAAAAGTCGCTAAAAAGCACGGAACTCAACAAAACGACACCGAAACGAACTCGGATGTCAAAAAGTGTAGAATTAATCATTCTCAGAATGACGAAACGGTCATGAGCGAGTCGTCAAAACGGACTCCGACCGAAAAAAGAAATTTACCGAAAATCGAAAATTGCGGATATTACATTCTACCCTCCTTAAAAGAAGTTTCGTCCCGAAACTTAAAACAAGTAGGGAGAAGAAATATTCCGCCAGGAAAAACTCAACGAGACACACAAGAATGGGTAACTAACGCCCAACGGCGAAATGTCACAAACAACGCAAAGGAATATACGGCGTGCAAACACGCTCCACGGCGACCAACACAACGTCGCCGTTAGGGATATAATAAAACCAACAAGTGACAAGCGTCATCAAACGGATAATATAGCCAAGTCAATTATCCGACAATCACAAAACACAACGAACGAAAATCAATATGATTGACCAACCCAACGGTACATCAATCAAAACGCGAGTCAACCGCTGAACAAACACGGAATCCCACCGCCTAAGGGCTGGAAGATCGAAAACGAAACTAATTTCCCGAACTGAAGGGAATTACGAAGGAGCCTGAATGTTCACCAATCACGGAACGAGGTCAATAAAAACCGAACAATCAAACGATCAAACCACAACGATCGAGACAACAAAAATCGAAGAATCATGTTCGAATCACGAAGAACAATAAAATTTCAAACAACAACTCCAAGGTTCACATCTCGACTCGAGACAATATATGATCCGGTGAAAACAACAGGATGTGCATTCACATAAGATCCACAGGAAAGGGAATAGCAATTAAAAAGTCACAACGACAAACGAGTTATTCCGAAACAATACCACACTCGTTCGATAAACAAAAACAAGGGGCAGGACAAGCTCAGAAATGTCAACGAACATAAATGAGTCGACCAAGTAGAATATACAGAAGTTCAAAATCCGATCCCTTCGAATAAAAGGACTAGTAGTACCAAATGATGTTACTCCCGAACAAGGTTCACAAGAATCGAACCGAACTCGAAAAAGCCACAGCGATAACCAGATCGACCCACAACAAGGTCGTAGCTCGTTCGGACGATGAAACCAAAATACAGAACAAGTTCGTAAAGTGTCAACGAATATGAGCGAATCGATAGACTGGAGAAAGAGAAAATACAGAAGTCAAAATAGTACGGGCATTACCTCCGACCTCGTCCACGAAATTCACAAAAACGGGAGCAAGGTAACAAGACATTAAACAACCGACACATAACGGAACCATCACCGATGCACACGGTCATACCAAACCAAGCTCTAACAGCTCGCACATGCGCGACAACGCAGGAATCACTACGAGGCGATAATATTCAACACCAACACCCCGCCTCTCACAGGGGGCTAACACAACAAATGTGTGGAAAGCGACTCAACACTCACACCGCCAATTCTATCATACTCGGGAGAAAGTATCAAAATGACAACGCGAACATCACACATACATACCCAGCCCTCAAACGGGAATGGATAGGTTTTAAAAACGAAAACCTCATTTTGAAAATAATTTGAAGAATACTGGTTGATCTTGAGTATCACCTTTCAAAAAGTATAAACGTGAAACATCGTTATCGAGACATTGGAGAACCATTTCGCATTTGATAAAAAATGAGGACACTTTCTCTTAGTGAAAACTTTCAGAATATTCGACCTTCGGGTCTAAATAAAAGTGTTTCTAAAACATTGAAAATATCTCAAAGCATTTTGGTCCTCGAAGTAGAAAATTTTTGAAATATATTGTGGCACCTAGGATGTACCACAAGAAAATAAGTCATTTGAAAAGTATGTCTCGAAATTTATTTTTCTAAGATACTCAAGGTTTTCAAAAATTCAATAGGCCAGAATGCCCAAAACTCACACATATCGATGTTCACTAAAACAACTCCTAGCACACGCATCAAAACGTTTAAAATCAAGACAATACATGTCTTTAAACGGAAATAAACAATAAAATACCACATTCAGAATAAAACCACTGATAAAATACTCTCCCGCACTGGCTAGTGACAAGTCGAACGCGTATAAGCACAAAGCTTCCACAATAGAACTTGTAAAACGTGCAGATCGATTCGAAATTCATCAGCCACGGACAAAAACAACAATAAAAAGACATCAAAAGCGACGACACTCCTCGTATAAATCAAATACGAGAGTCGACTAAATACATATCGTGAAATCAAAATTCACATAAGGATTCCACCACTTAACAAATAATCATAAAAATAGCTCGTGTCACACGAGGCACAACACAAAGAAGGGAGACTTACTTCCACAGGTCGCACGAAGATGATGATCGCCCCACGATACTAATCACGACCAACAAACTCAAACGACGCGTCGCGACACGACTCAGTCAGATAAAATCCGACGAAACAAGACTCAAACGACACGACTTGACCCGACAGCCTAGGTTTTCCTCAACCTAAGCTCCGATACCATTTCTGTAACACCCCCAATCCGCTCAGGGATATTACACGCCGTAGAACCTTTCCTCAAGGATCTACCAGGCTGGTAACGACATATAGCAACTCAACCATGCCTTTCAGGCTAAAATGACTCAGTAGACCGATTTGGTCTTTCCACAAGTACATACAACTCAAATACAACTCAATGCCCACGCAGGGGACAAAATACAACCACACCCGTACAACGGGAACAATATAGCAGCGGAAAATAAAGTACAACTGAACCAACACACGATGTACGGTTCCTCATGTGATTAGTATCGATCATCTTTCATCATCCTTCGTGCGGACCCTGTGTTATGCTCCAAAACCTGAATGCAAAAACAGACATCCACCCCCCGAATACTCGGGGGTTAGCAAAACTCCACTGTTTTGCTAGTGCAAGAACAAAGTGCAAATACGAGCCATACAATTCACATTCCACGAATAACAATAACCGAGGATCCTCAAAGATCCAAACGAAACAAAAAGTACTTCCCGAGGCAAGGGTTTGAGAAAACATTTCAAAATCGAAATATCATAAATCAATGGAAGTAATTTATAAAACGGTTTAGAATGCCATCGAGAGTTTTAATAGAAAACAATTTAGGATTATCAAATCCTACTTTTCAAAATCCAAAAGGCAAAAAGGGGTCACCGCCCCAAAGGTTTGCTTTCTGAAAAATGACATTAACCAAACCGTTGGGATTTTAGCCCCAAATTCGTAAAACGACTTTTACAAAACCATTGGGATTTTAGCCCCAAATCTCATCAACTCACAGTACACAAGAACGACCACAAGGTTCGTCTCCCAACATCAAAATCCACAAATAAAAGATTGAAAACAAACAACAAAATACTCTAGTGCCATCCTAGCCAAGTAAGCCAAACGAACACTTACCTCTTACACACTTAGTCAATGCATGCAATCATGAAAACCGTTCAAAAGCACTCATTTCCGGAAATGCCAATATGGAATCACATTTGTAAAATGCACCACAATTAACCGCGGACCCACAGCTTCGTGGATCCCTGCCGAGACCCCGTCAGATCTAACCCACAGTGGTTAAAAGCAAGCTCGCGGTTCCACAGCTTCGTGGAGCCCTACCGAGACCCCGTCGGATCTAACCCGTAGTGAGCATACACACACACACACGTTACTCATGCAATACTAACATGCTAAGAATGTAAGTTCATTAAGAATACTTACTAGAGATGGCCATTTATCCGACAACATTATCAACTCCCCAAAACACAATAACAGGATTAAACCCGGAATACACAATTCCATAACTTTAAACAATAGGGATATCATCAAAGCCTTCAACGTTCAAAATAATCAAATCATAATCAATTCCCAAAACACAACGTTCACAAAACACACACGCATTTTGAAAGAGAGCCTTTAACGAGGCCAAACCGAAATCCTTTGAAAATTCATTTCCAATAACCAAACAAACACATCAAGACGACCACCGATCATCATATCCATAAAACGAGAAAAGTATGGGCAAGGTACTTGCCTCGAATAAGAACAACGCGGAGAATCGACCGAAGTAGGTTGGCCCGAACCGACTACGAACCCGCCGACTCCACCGAACGCCAACTCACGTTCATAAACTACGAAGGACAAATAATAACAATGAAATGAATTCCATAACACGACTCAAAGCCGTTGAATTCAAAGAACGAATGACGAAAGTTCACGGATTTCCCCCAAAACGGCCATAAACACGATTCGTTCCGTCAAATCACGAAAACGGAAATCCAAGTTGAAATATGGATATACAATCCATAGAATATGTTTAACAACATCATTTAACCATAATCGATCCATCGAAAACGGATGAAAAACGAGATCGGGGACAAATCCCCGAAAAGTCAATTCAAGGAAATCAAGTAATATACTTGATTGACGAAGAACAATGGATTAAATGATGTTAAACACAAGAATACTACCAAGATTAATCATACCCATCATGAATTAATCAACAACACGGAACGAATCGGACGAAAATGCAAAAATCCCCAAATTCACGAAATTAGGGTTCTAAGGAAGATTACCTTGATTCGCTGGATCAAAGGATGATAACAGACGATTGATTGATGTTATGAACTCAAGAACTTCATGGATTTGTTGTTAAACAACATGGCTTCGTCACCCATGAATCGCCATTCGCGGAAGGAGAAGGAAGGAAATGAAAAATGAAGGGAAATGTGGTGATGTCATATATATCTTGGCGGAACTAGCGTGGCGCTAGCCTTCCCGGACTAGCGTGCGCTATCGTCTGTACCGGCCGAGCACTCTCGGCCATGGCCCGCATGACCCGGCACCACCGACCACCTGCCGACCATGACCGGTCCACTGACTCCGCTAGCGTGCGCCACTGGCCGGAAGCTGCGCGCTGCCGGCTTGTCCAAAGCCAGCTGGACTAACAAACTTACCAGTAACGCGTCGCTAGTCGGCAACGCGTGCGCTACCTGCCGGTTAGCGTGCGCTACGACCGAACGATGGCGCGCTACCCGCCGTCTTGGCCGAGTCCGTAACCTCGAAACCCCACTGTCCCGGCCCGATAGCGTGCGCTAGGCCACCGGCGGCGGCGCTACACTGCCGGTTAGCGCGCAGCCTTCCGGCCGTGGCGTGCGCTCGCCGGTTCTGCCCGCACCGTCCGGCCGGTGCCGCAATCGTCCGGCGATCCCAAGCCGTCGTGGCTCGACGACCCGATTTCAAAACGCGGGCGAACACGACGAAAAGTTCGCGGACAACATCAACGACCCGAAATGAAAACATAATACCATAATTAATCATACGCGACCAAGAAATGGGTCGAGTCAACAATTACAGATACGGATACCCGTAACTTTCAAGAAATTACAAAATGGCCCAAAACGCCCGGAAATCACGATACGTGATCGAATAACCAAACCGAAGTTCACAACACGTCTAACAAAGTTAAACGGACTTACGGGAAACTCGAAACAGCAGTTTCGAACGAGATTTGCAAGAATCGAACTCAAGCGCGGAAAAAGTCGCTAAAAAGCACGGAACTCAACAAAACGACACCGAAACGAACTCGGATGTCAAAAAGTATAGAGTTAATCATTCTCAGAATGACGAAACGGTCATGAGCGAGTTGTCAAAACGGACTCCGACCGAAAAAAGAAATTTACCGAAAATTGAAAATTGCGGATATTACAAACACCCCATATTGTGTTTGATGGGTCTACTGTTGAGTACATGAAAAAGGTGGAATCAATTGAGAAAAATCTCAAATCCGCCACCCTAGAAGAAATTATCATCCATGACACAGGAATGATGGACTCACCTGAAGACCCAACTGCAGATCGGCCAGAAGACCCAACTGCAGATCAGTGTGAAGACCCAACTGCAGATCGACCAGAAGACCCAACTGCAGATCAGTCTGAGGACCCAACTGCAGATCAGATAGGATCTCCAACCGTACATGTTCCAACTGCAGCTGATAAAGACACACCTGCAGAGCAGACAGGATCCCCATCTGCAAATGACAAGACCGCAGTTGAACCAGATGCAGTTCAAGAAGGCCAAAACCAAGATGATGCAGAGAGAGACAAAGTTCATCAAATCAACTCAATGGGGGGAACAAACCCTGAAGATGATATCCCCAAATGGCTCAGAGATGATCCCATCCAGACAAATCATTGGAAACCTAACTGATGGAGTCAAAACCAGGCAATCTACAGAACAAGCAGGAATGGCTATGTTCTCATGTTTCATGTCTCAGATGGAACCCAAAACAACTGAACAAGCCCTGGATGACTACTCATGGATAATTGCACTGCAAGAAGAACTCGACCAAATATAGAGGAACAATGTCTGGGAACTAACATACAGAGCAGATCACAAGAAAGTCATAGGCATCAAGTGGGTGTATAAAAACGAATGTGACGAAGATGGTGTTGTTGTTAGGAATAAATCTAAACTTATTGCAAAAATGCTCAATGTGAAGTAATAGATTTTGATGAAACATATGCATCTGTTGCAAGATTAGAAGCTATCAGACTATTCCTTGCATATGCAGCATTCAAGGATTTTGAAGTCTATCAAATGGACGAAAAAAGTGCATTTCTCAATGGAGTACTACAAGAAGAAGTCTATGTGGAGCAACCCCCCAGATTTGTCAAAGGAAACAAAGTATACAAGCTTTTGAAAGCTCTATATGGACTCAAGCAGGCACCAAGAGCATGGTATGAGACACTATATGTGTTTCTAGAGAAGAATGGATTCAGTAAAGGAAAGGTGGACAAGACACTCTTCAGAGTGGAACATTAAGACCACATATTACTTGTCTAAATATATGTGGATGACATCATATTTGGCTCAACCAACCCTGAGTTATGTGAAAAATTCTCAAGTCTCATGCAAGGAGAATTTGAAATGAGTATGAGGGTAAAGCTAAATATCTTTCTTGGTTTACAAGTCAAACAAGTTGACAATGGAATCTTCATCAACCAAGAAAAGTATACAAGGGACTTAATCAAAAGATTTGGCATGGACTCAGCCAAATCACTAAGAGTTCCCATGAGCACATCCCTACACCTTGATGCAGTGGAAGGAGGTATTCCAGTGGATCCAACACACTACAGAGGACTAATTGGATCACTTTTATACCTCACTGCAAGCAGAACAGATATTTCATATGTAGTAGGAGTGTGTGCCAGATTCTAATCCAAGCCGAAGCAGTCTCACCAGGAAGCAACTATGAGGATAATCAGATACCTTAAATCCACAATCAATGTTGGTTTATGGTATCAAAAGGATGACAACTTCGAGCTCTCAGGATATTCAGATGCGGACTTTGCAGGATGCAAGATAGATAGGAAAAGCACCAGTAGAACATGTCAGTTCCTTGGAACTAGACTCATATCGTGGTTCAGCAAGAAGCAAGTATCTAACTCAACATACACAACTAAGTCAGAATACCTAGATGCAGGTAGCTGTTGCGCTCAGATTCCCTAGATCAGGCAACAGCTAAGGGACTACAACATCATAGCAAATGAAGTTCCAATATGGTGTGACAACCGACATGTCTTTTGTGTAACTATCGCAAGTGCACTTTATCGTATCAAGTAGTAAGTGGACTTTTTGAGTTCGGTTTATCGATCACACGAGGAAGTTAGATTATTTATTGAATTATACACTTTACCTATTTATTATAGAGATTTAGATGAGTGAAACACATAATTTAAGAGTTTGGTTTGACAATTGCAAGGAAAATGCAATAATAGTTCTAAAATTAAAGGAAATGAAATATTGCACTAATAATAGATTAATAAAAGGTAAAATGAAATAGTTGGGATTACAAACTTAGTTCATCATTAGTTATAGAAGATGTATAGGAGATCGTAAGATAAATTTACTTATTATGTTGTGTAGATTCTATTTTCCTTAAGAAGACGGTTCCTCTTTCGAATGTCAAAATGCCCCTTCTATATTGAATCAATCCACTATATTTCTATGTTGATTGGCTTCAATACATAGCATTAGGTTTTACGAAAATAACTCAAAGAACCATCTAAGGTCTAGAGGTATATTTCTATCCCCTAAAACAACTTAGAGTGAAGATTATTTGATCTAATCAACATATTTTCTTTCGAAATATATGAAGACCATAAATATCATCATTTATTGGCCAATAAATAAAGATTGGTAAAACAATGAAAATTACACACAATAATAAGTAATCCATAATAGATCTTTATACAAACTTAAATAACATGACAAACCTTGTTTATAATCCCAACTAAAGAGAACTTATCCCATGAATGATTTATTCAACATATTACAAGTTTGAGTGGCCATTATTAGTTGAAAAAGGGAAAGAATTGATACTAACTCCCTTAGTAGATAAAGTAGAAAGAAGCAATAAACTCCCTCAACAACATAAGCTAAACCACTATTACATACACTATCAAGAACACAAGTGTGTTCTTCACACAAAGAAAAATATTACAAACTAGGAAAAATATAAGATGAAGGATGATATATGATTGATCTAAGGGGTCTATTTATACACCTAAAGTCATCTAATAGCTCAAAACTCGAGCATTATTACATTAAATCGGATCAAGGCCATCCATCCCCTAAATAATAGACCAAAATTATTAAATATTTAAAAATAATCCTACATCTGTCAAGAGTTACGGCCATAACTTTCAGATGTTACGGTCGTAACTATGAGGACTTACAGCCGTATGCTTTGGATGTTACGGCCGTAACATGGCTTCGGCTTTTTGCACATTAGTTGCTGTGTGAGTTACGGCCGTAACTTTCTGTGTATGCCTGTATGGAGTTTCAGACTTTATTTTCAGCCCAGAATTTCTTAGACATTTGCGTTTTCACCCCAAATCTTCTTTGGATGATAACTTTTGATATATAACTCTGCTTTTGAATCCGGAAAGACTGCCGATCTCGTCTCGAAAATCTCTACAACAGGAATACATAAAAACTCAATAAAGAGAATATCTTATAAACATGTTATTTTTTGAGTAAATCAGTAATTCAATCCGATTAAGGCTAAATTTACATCTTCATCCTATAAGAAATAAAATTATTAAAAGCTAATTAATTTAAAGCAAAAAGAAGTAGACTAGCTCATAATTATGAGTGAAATATATCAATACCAATAACGGATAAGTGTATAAAACTGACATTTATCACACCTTCAAACTTGAATTCTTGCTAGTCCCGTGTAAGACTATTACTCACACTCAATGTAAAAATAAAAATAAGAATAGCACATAAATTAATAAAACACACACAGATAAAGAAAAATAATCATATATATAAAGATAAAAAGAGATCAAAATGCCATTTACACAACAAACAATTTTATACAGTAGATAGAATCAAGATTCAAAATAAATCTACTAATAATTTTAAAGTTGAAACATGGTTTTATTTTTGTAATTCCAAAATGCAAGGTTTCCCCCCAAAAGGTTGATTATTTCTTTCCCACTTGTGACACACACGACTCCCTTTAATAGTTGTTCTCGATCACTTGTTTATTTTTCGACTCAATATGAAAAAGAATTTCGTCTGCGTCATCAAGTATTGTGATTGTTCACGAATTGAGTGTATTGAAATTCAGACACCAATTAATTCAAATCTGCTCATAATCTATATCCCTTTTAGTGATACCTTTCACACCGTTATTTGTTAACGTGTAGCTCTTTTCAGCAACAATTTTTTTTTATTTTTTATTAGGTGATAGATTTCACACCGTTATTTGCTAACGTGTAGCTCTTTTCAGCAACACCTTTTTCTTTTTCTTTTTTTTAAGGGAATAGAATTTTTGCAGAAAAATCGTTTATTAGCTAAGCATGAAAAATCAAAAACTCCTCAAATTAAGTAAATTTCAGTTCTATTTTTCATCAACCGACTGATTCTTCTTTTCTCAAGGTAACGAATGACTCGATTTTACATGATAACTACAAGGCTTGGAAAGAGAGATTAAGGCTCAATGATTTCGGAATATACAATTTTTTAACAGGTTAAAACAATTTTAGAAGCTTGTATATAGCTAATTTATTGGTGTTATGACTAGATCTAGAAATCTCACAAATCAAAACAAAATAAATATATATATATATATATATACACTAAAAAAGTTCAAAGCCAAATAACACAAATAACAAAAACACACCACAATAATCAAAGCTAAACACACCACAATAACCAAAGCTAAACACACTAAAATACCAAACACACCAAAGTAATCAAAACACACCACACACTTCACACCAATAATACAATCACACGATTCAAAACAAAATAACACCCCCAAACTTAAAAATAAAACTGTCCCCAGTTTTTAGAAATGAAAAGCAAGTGAGAAAAGCAGAAAACTCCTTGAAATTTTAGCTTTGTGATCCTCCCAGTGTGTCTTCAGGGATGTTTAGAATGTAACACCCCCAAGTTATTCAGGGAATATTACAGCGCCGTAAGCCCCTCCGTGGGACCTACAAGGCTAAACATACGCGGAACTATATATTTTGACCAAGAAGGTCTACATACAGTGGAATGAAGAACAATACAAAGGGTATCCAAAACATAACCAATGTATCCAAAGACATCACAACACAATCAATACCTCATCAAACACAGGCCGGAACATCAAGGAAAATGGAAAACAATACTCGAGTATTCAATGACCATTCCAGTACAATAACACTGAATGGAAAACTCAAAACATAACCGGAGGAAAGACACAGTATCACACTTGCCCACCATCTTCATGCCGACCCGATACCTGCCTGTCCGCTCTCCTGGAACCTGAAATACATAAAAAAGTATTTCCCCCATAAAGGGGTTAGCCGTCGAATAGCTAGTGCAAGTATATCAAGTATGAAACACAATACTCCTCGACAATAAAGTAAATGTAACCGTCAATTCATCAATTCAAGACTAGTATTCCGGAATAACTAAATCTCATGGCATCGCATCAATACATATATGAATACCGTGGAACCGCACCAGAGGCTACGGAACCCTCAGGGGACCTATCGGCCCGCCCCAGAGTGGTTCGTTCATATCATCCGTGGAATCGCACCAGAGGCTACGAAACCCTCAGGGGACCCGTCGGCCCGCCCCATAGTGGATAGAAATAATCATGCCATTAATATTTCATACTTTCAAAGTCGAGAACGCACATTCATAAATATATACTTGCCTTTGAGACATCGAGAAATCGAACGGAAAAATGGTATGAGTTCGGTAGGTCCAAGAACGCACTTCCGGCACCTAAACGATTCGCAAGGAATATGATAATCAATTATCCATACTCAAATTACACGAAGAAATTCCCGAAACCCGTCTACGATTCATGAAAATACACGGATAAACAACTAGAGGTTGGAAAATCGCTCAAACTCCCAAAAGTCCGAAAACGGCACAATCAAATCCGTAAAATCGTAGGAAAAGCATGCATATGGTATAGATACATCATAATCTCAAGGTTCTCAAGCTTCAAATCAGATAAATCGGACGAATCTACGAAAAACCCCAAAATCCAACACAATATTCAAAGTGTTCTTGAATAATACTTCAATAATCCGATGAATAATCAAACATGCCCATAATCATGCGTATATCACTTCATACAACATGATCTTAACACCCAAAACATCATTACTCAATACAAAATCAAAATCCAAGATGTTGAAGAAATTACCTCTTGAAGATCCAAGCACTATGATCCGAAGAATACATGATAGATGGATGATCCGAGCTTCCCAACCGAATGAAAATGATAAAAATCCAACACTCAAGTGATAGATGATGAGAAGTTCCTCCCCTCAAGCTCTCTCTCTCGCAGGTAGAAGAAAAAAATGGAGAAATGAGCTGCATCTCGCTCAAAAAAGCATAATTATAGAGTTGACTGCACTATGTGCCGTGGCCAGCCGAAGTGTGCCGCGGCACAGGCCCAAAAACTGCTCCCAGGGCTCGGCAGTGTGTCACGGCCCGGCCGACATGTGCCGCGGCACAAGGTACAGACAGTTTGGCCAAAAAATGCATCATGAGTGTGCCGCGGCCCGGACGGGTGTGCCGCGACAGTGACTCAGCAGTGTGCCGCGGACCTGCCGGCATGTGCCGCGGCACACAGTATAGGCTGCTCGGCCAAAAACTGGAAAATGTGTGTGCCGCGGCGCACACTCCTTGTGCTGCGGCCCACACCCCCCTTGGGTTTTAAAATGAAGAAAAATGACCCGGGAAGAGAATAAAAGCAATAGGACTCAATATCTAGAAAAAATAACACGAAATAGAAGTACGGAAACCCCAAAACGGTGGTTCCAAGCAATGATTACAAAGGTTCTCCCAACAAAACACAATTTGAACAATGAGGAGATCTGAAAGACATGAATTTCAACCAGGTATTACATAGAAAACGAAAAAGCTTTTCGAAGTACTTCTCTGTTTTTATTTGTCGCTCTATTATTTCATTCTGGTTTCTCACTATTTTTGCTTGGGACGTCTCTAATCCCCAAACCCTTTCAAGCAAATCTATCTGAAAAGGCGTCAAGTCTTCCCCAACATCATCCTCGGGCTCAAAGTCCTCCTCATGGATACTCTCCGCTTCTGGTTCCAAATGTTCCTGCTTGCTCCTCAACTGAGTACTGCGAAAAATACTACTTCGGACGTTGAGTCGATCCCCGTGCGTCAATATATTGCCCCACGCCGAAATTTTCACCTTTTGGATTCTACAAATACCGGTGATAAGGCAGGGGTACGTCATCTTTTTCCTAGTAGGAACCATGCCGGCATAGTGACAAATGGTATTATAGATGTGAGTACCTAATTCCATTTTCACCCCTCGGCGGATAGCAAATATGCCTCTCAGATGGCCGATGGAAACAGTAGTCAGAGTCAAAGTCGAGTAAATACTCCCGACAGCCCACATCCATAAGAACCAAGCATCATCAATGAGGTTTGACTAGTTGTATCGGGGTTTCGTGATCCCGATACTGTCATGAAGCTCACTCACTAGTGCCCATCATAACACCCTATCATCAGGCACATCCTCATTCGATAGGATGGAAATGTCTGCCGCATTAGTGCAATCAACCCCCAAGTAGTTGTTCATGACTTCCGGTAAAAATTTAATCACTTTCCCAGTCACCGTCGTTTGATGATATGTAGGCGACCCCACCTGCCCAATGGATTTGTTGAAAGCATTGTAAAAGTTTAGGGTTAAGGTCGGGTTACCATTTGGGAGTTCGGATACGAATTTCTCCCACCTGTTGTCTGTGAACTTTTGGATGAAAGGTGAAGTGGTAGTGTCGTTATTGTAATATCCGCAATTTTCGATTTTCGGTAAATTTCTTTTTTCGGACGGAGTTCATTTTGACGACTCGCTCATGACTGTTTCGTCATTCTTAGAATAATTAATTCTACACTTTTCGACATCCGAGTTCGTTTCGGTGTCGTTTTGTTGAGTTCTGTGCTTTTTAGCGACTTTTCCGCGCTTGAGTTCGATTCTTGCGAATCTCGTTCGAAACTGCTGTTTGAAGTTTCCCGTAAGTCCGTTTAACTTTGTTAGACGTGTTGTGAACTTCTGTTTGGTTATTTGATCACGTATCGTGATTTCCGGGCGTTTTGGGCCATTTTGTAATTTCTTGAAAGTTACGGGTATCCGTATCTGTAATTGTTGTCTCGACCCATTTCTTGGTCGCGTATGACTAATTGTGGTATTATGTTTTCATTTCGGGTCGTTGATGTCGTCCGCGAACTTTTCGTCGTGTTCGTTCCGTGCGTTTTCGGAAATCGGGTCGTCGAGCCCTGGCGGTTGCGGGACTGGCCTGACGGTTGCGGGACTGGCCGGACGATTGCGGGCACCGGCCGGACAGATGCGGCAGGAACCGGCGTAGCGCACGCTACTGCCGGAAGGCTGCGCGCGCTAACCGGCAGGTGTAGCGCACGCTAGCCTGGTCGACCAACGCACGCTATCGGGCCGGACAGTGGGGTTTCTGAGGTTCTGGACTAAGTCAGGATCGGCAGGTAGCGCACGCTGCTGTCGGTCGTAGCGCACGCTAACCGGCAGGGGTAGCGCACGCTGCCGGCCGACTAGCGTACGTTACCTGGGTAAGTTTGTTAGTCCAGTGGCTACTGGACAGGTCGGCTAGCGCGCGCAGGCTTCCGGCCGTAGCGCACGCTAGCGGGAGTCAGGTCGACAGGTTTGGTCGGCAGGGTTGGTCGGTGATGCCGGGTCGTGTGGGCCCTGTCCGAGGGTACTCGGCCGATACCGGCCGATAGCGCACGCTAGTCCGGGAAGGCTAGCGCACGCTAGTCTGGCCCAGTATAAATGTGGCTGAGCAGTCACATTTCATTTCATTTTTCACTTCCTTCCTTCCCCGTCCGCGAATGGCGATTCATGGGTGACGAAGCCATGTTGTTTAACAACAAATCCATGAAGTTCTTGAGTCCATAACATCAATCAATCGTCCGTTATCATCCTTTGATCCAGCGAATCAAGGTAATCTTCCTTAGAACCCTAATTTCGTGAATTTGGGGATTTTTGCATTTTCGTCCGATTCGTTCCGTGTTGTTGATTAATTCATGATGGGTATGATTAATCTTGGTAGTGTTCTTGTGTTTAACATCATTTAACCCATTGTTCTTCGTCGAATCGAAGTATATTTCTTGATTTCCTTCGAATTGACTTTTTGGGGGATTTGTCCCCGATCTCGTTTTCATCCGTTTTCGATGGATCGATTATGGTTAAATGATGTTGTTAAACATATTCTATGGATTGTATATCCATATTTCAACTTGGAATTCCGTTTTCGTGATTTGACGGAACGAATCGTGTTCTTGGCCGTTTTGGGGGAAATCCGTGAACTTTCGTCATTCGTTCTTTGAATTCAACGGCTTTGAGTCGTGTTATGGAATTCATTTCATTGTTATTATTTGTCCTTCGTAGTTTATGAACGTGAGTTGGCGTTCGGTGGAATCGGCGTATTCGTAGTCGGTTCGGGCCAACCTACTTCGGTCGATTCTCCGCGTTGTTCTTATTCGAGACAAGTACCTTGCCCATACTTTTCTCGTTTTATGGATATGATGATCGGTGGTCGTCTTGATGTGTTTGTTTGGTTATTTGAAATGAAGTTTCAAAGGATTTCGGTTTGGCCTCGTTAAAGGCTTTCTTTCAAAACGAGTGTGATTTGTGAACGGTGTTTTGAGAATTGATTATGATTTGGTTATTTTGAACGTTGAAGGATTTTATGATGATACTCCTATTGTTTAAGTTATGGAATCGTGTATTCCGTATTTAATCTTGTTATTGTATTTTTGAAGAGTTTGGTAATGGTGTCGAGTTAATGGCCATCTCTAGTGAGTATTCTTAATGAACTTACATTCTTAGCATGTTAGTATTGCATGAGTAACGTGTGTGTATGTGTATGCTCACTACGGGTTAGATCCGACGGGGTCTCGGTAGGGGTCCACGGAGGTGTGGATCGACGAGCTTTGCTTTTAACCACTACGGGTTAGATCCGACGGGGTCTCGGTAGGGGTCCACGGAGGTGTGGATCGACGGTTAATTGTGGTGAATTTTACAAATGTGATTTGATATTGGCATTTCCGGAAATGAGTGCTTTTGAACGGTTTTCATGATTGCATGCATTGACTAAGTGTGTAAGAGGTAAGTTGTTCGTTTGGCTTACTTGGCGAGGATGGCACTAGAGTATTTTGTTGTTTGTTTTAAATCCTTTATTTGTGGATTTTGAGGTTGGAAGACGAACCTTGTGGTCGTTCTTGTGTACTGTGAGTTGATGAGATTTGGGGCTAAAATCCCAATGGTTTTGTAAAAGTCGTTTTACGGATTTGGGGCTAAAATCCCAACGGTTTGGTTAATGTCATTTTTCGGAAAGTAAACCTTTGGGGCGGTGACCCCTTTTGTCTTTGGATTTTGAAAAGTAGGATTTGATAATCCTAAATTGTTTTCTATTAAAACTCTCGATGGCATTCTAAACCGTTTTATAAATTACTTCCATTGATTTATGATATTTCGATTTTGAAATGTTTTTCTCAAACTCTTGCCTCGGGGAGTACTTTTCGTATCGTTTGGATCTTTGAGGATTCCTGGTTATTGTTATTCATGGAATGTGAATTGTATGGCTCGTATTTGCACTTTGTTCTTGCACTAGCAAAACAGTGGAGTTTTGCTAACCCCCGAGTATTCGGGGGGTGGATGTCTGTTTTTGCATTCAGGTTTTAGAACATAACACAGGGTCAGCACGAAGGATGATGAAAGATGATCGATACTAATCACATGAGGAACCGTACTTTGTTTATTGGTTCAGTTGTACTCTATTTTTCCGCTGCTATATGTTCCCGTTGTACGGGTGTAGTTGTATTTTGACCCCTGCGTGGGCATGAGTTGTAATTGAGTTGTATGTTTTTATTGAAAGACCAAATCGGTCTACTGAGTCAGTTAGCCTTGAAGGCATTGTCGAGATGTTAAATGTTGTTACCAGCCTGGTAGATCTTCGAGGAGAGGGTCTACGGCGTGTAATATCCCTGAGTGGATTGGGGGTGTTACAGTTATCCGGATCGCCAATGAAGTCATCAAGTTTGAATAACCGCTCCTTTATGCACCGTGTGTTTTGAATTCTTTGCGGTGGTGCCGGTTCTTGAGACGAAGAACCGACCTTCTCTTTTCTTTTTGAGGATTTCTTAGGTGCCATCCCTGAAATTAAACAAAAACAATTCCATTTTCATCACATGACTATAATCATCAAGTAAAACCAACAAAAACATCAAAAATTTCAAAGATTTTCGTTGTGCCATTCGTCGGACACCTTGAGTTCATAGTTTTTTTAACAAGTTTTTCAATCACAATCAAACTCAAATCCACCAATTCATCACAAATCATTGAAACAACTATATATAACTAGTGGTGCCACATTTTAACCGGAACGGCCCGTTTCGACGGTCCGGTTCGGAACCGGAACCGGCGGGCCAGTTCCGGAACCGGAACCGCTGTTCTGCACGGGCCGGTTACGGTTCGAAGGTTCTGAGCCCGTGAACCGGCGGGCTGAACCGGCGGTTCGGCCCGGAACCGGCGGTTTTCCGCCCGAACTGCAAATTATTCTCCTCTATTCTTTAAATTTAAATTGCTCTTTTTGTTCTTGCTCTAAGTAACTAAATACTAAAATTAAATATTATCTACTAAGACTACTATAATTATAATATATACTATCTACTATATATATATATATACTATCTACTATAATATATACTATCTACTATATTATATATGTTTGAGGAGAAAAGTAAAGACAGCAATCAATTGTATTGATAACAATGAATAGAGGGGCCTTTATATAGGCATTACAAAGAGAGTCTTTCCATACATAGGATTCCTAGTTAAGGTAAGACATCTAACAGGATCCAACTACTTATGGAAGAGTCTAGAACCTACCATAACTCTTATCCCCCTACAACTAGTATTAGGTAAGACACCAATACGGGAAGGATTTCCCGGAACACTCCCCCTGTGTCGAACACTAATACTAACATGGTGCACAATGTGTTGCCTCGGTAAAAAACCTTTCCAAGTCAAATAAAACCCCGTGGGAAAAACAAAGACTTTGGTGAGGAAAAAGAGCGCAACGCACCAACTACAAATGTCGAATCATGTGAAGTATACTCCCCCGAGGTATACATGACGGCTCATTCCATCGAGCCATCTTTAGTTGAGCTCGGATAATCGATACATTCCGATGCTTCTCACATGTTTCTCAAATGTAGATTTCGGCAGAGACTTAGTGAACAAGTCTGCGATATTCTCATCGGAACTCACTTGTTTCACTTCGATATTCAGCAATTTCTGCTGCTGCTGATTATAAAAGAACTTCGGCGCAATATGCTTGGTATTGTCACCCTTTATGAAACCTAACTTCATCTGCTCAATGCATGCCGCATTGTCCTAAAAGATGCAAGTAGGAGTTTCTGTAGTGGGATCTAATCCACACGTTCCTCGTATATGGTCTATGACTGACCGGAGCCAAATGCACTCCCTTACGGATTCGTGCAATGCAATTATCTCTACATGGTTCGAGGAAGTAGCAACTAGGGTCTGCTTGGTAGATCGCCAAGATATCGCCGTATTCCCAATGGTGAACACATAACCAGTTTGGGAACGTCCTTTATGCGGGTCAGAGAGATAACCGGCATCAGCAAATCCAACTAACGTGTCGTTAGGATTCTCTGCATAAGGGGTAAGCTTGCTTGCATTAGCACTTCTGGTAGTCAAGCTACCATGCTTAGCTGCAATATCAGAGGAAGATCGACGGTCGGTATGCATCGTCTTCATCTCAACGATTCCTTTCGGAATATCACTCTCTTTTGCGTAGGGAAAGAACAATCCAAGGTCACTGGAGCCTTTCAAGTATCGAAAGATGTGTTTTACTCCATTCCAATGCCTTATCGTGGGAGCGGAGCTAAATCTCGCTAACAGATTCACAGAGAATGCGATGTATGGACGAGTACATTGAGCCAGATACAACAACGCACCAATTGCGCTAAGGTACGGTGTTTCGCTCCAAGGACCTCTTCATCCTCCTCTTTAGGACGAAACGGATCCTTGTTCATTTCAGGACTTCGACCAATCATGGGGGTAGCAAGAGGATGTGCCTTGTCCATGCTAAATCGCCTGAGCATTTTATGGACATAGGCAGACTGATGAATGAGTATACCATCATCTCGATGTTCTAGCTCTAAGCCCAAGCAGAATCGAGTCCTCCCAAGATCTTTCATCTCGAATTCGGATTTAAGGTAGCGGGCCGTTTCATTGACCTCATCTATGGTACCGATGACATTCATGTCATCTACATAGACGGCTACAATCACGAATCCTGCATCTGTTCTTTTCACGAATATGCATGGACAGATGTCACTGTTCTTGTATCCCTTCCCAACCAAGTATTCACTTAGGCGGTTGTACCACATCCTTCCGGATTGTTTCAAGCCATATAGTGAACGACGCAATTTCACAGACGCGCTCCGTGGTTTAGAGCTACTTGATTTGGGCCATGAAATCCCTTCGGGGACTTTCATATAGATATCCGTATCTAGATCCCCATAAAGATACGCTGTAACCACATCCATAAGCTGCATGTTCAGTTTTTCGGACACTACCAAACTGACTAAGTAGCGGAAAGTGATGATGTCCATAACGGGAGAATACGTCTCCTAGTAGTCAATGCCAGGGCGCTGAGAGAAGCCTTGGGCAACTAGTCTCGCTTTGTAACGCATGACCTCATCCTTATCATTGCGTTTACGAACAAAGACCCATTTATGTCCAACTGGTTTAACGCCCACGGGTATTGGCTCGATACGGCCAAATACCTCACATTTAGCCATTGAGTCTAGTTCATTTGCATTGCATCTTTCCATTTCGGCCAATCGGCTCGTTGTTGACACTCAGCAACCGAGCGCGGCTCAGCGTCGTCGTATTCAATAATTTCTTGAGCGACGGAGTAGGCAAAAGCATCGTCGACTAGCGTGGACGACCTGTCCAATAGTACGTATTCACTCGTACATTGCATCGAGATTTCTTTATTTTCTGACATCAACAAAGTTTCCGACGCGTCCGTCGATTGTTCCATTGTTGATTCGAGGACATATCCGTAGTCAGAGATAATCTTGTGTGACGGAGTCACTGTGTCGATGATGAGAGGATTTTGTGCCTCCGTTCCTCTTCTCTTTCGAGGTTCGGTATCCTTTCTACCCACTGGCCTCCCCCTCTTTCGAGCAGGGATAAGAGCAGCCGAAGCAGCCGTCCCACCACTAAGGTTGACGTCGGTGGCATCATTCCTTTGGGAGGCTGAACCTTGCCCTATAACTAGGACTTCCAACCTTGCAGGAACATTCGCAGCGGGAATGGTAGATCTTGTCACTTTCGCAGTATCAGTAAAGCTGTCGGGCATCGAATCCGCAACTTTCTGAAGACTGAGAATACGTTGCACTTCTAGCTCGGATTGAGCTGTGCGGGGATCTTGATGAGGCAAGGAGGGAGCACACCAGACAATTTCATGGCGTTCAACTGGAATCGTTCGATTCCTCTCACCCCCTAACGACGGGAAGTTTGTCTCATCAAAGTGACAATCTGCAAATCTTGCAGTGAACAGATCTCCTGTCAAAGGTTCCAAATAGCGGATAATTTTAGGCGATTCATAGCCAACATATATACCTAATCGTCTTTGCGGACCCATTTTAGTACGTTGTGGAGGCGTAATTGGCACATATACCGCACAACCAAAAATGCGTAAGTGTGAAATATCAGGCTCATATCCAATTACCAACTGGTACGCACTAAACGGTTGATTGGCAGTGGGTCGAAAGCAAATAAGTATAGCTGCATGCAAAATTGCATAACCCCATGCAGAAATCGGCAAGTTGGTGCGCAATACCAATGCTCGGGCGATAAGCTGTAACCGCTTAATCATAGCCTCGGCAAGGCCATTCTGCGAATGAACGTGGGGGACGGAATGTTCAACATCAATCCCAATCGACATGCAATAGTCGTCAAAAGACTTTGACGTAAACTCTCCAGCATTGTCCAATCTTAATGACGAGATTGGGAAGTCGGGGTGGTTAGCCCGTAACTTGATAATTTGTGCTAGGAGTTTAGCAAATGCAGCATTTCTTGTGGATAGCAGAGCGACGTGTGACCATCGCGTCGATGCATCAACCAGAACCATAAAATATCTAAATGGTCCGCACTCTGGTTGAATAGGTCCACATATGTCCCCTTGAATTCTTTGTAAGAAGCGAATATTTTGTGTTGAGTCTTTAGCAAAGGACGGAGAGGGTATCAACTTTGCTAGTGAACAGGCTTTACAAAATGATTTATGGGCATTAGAAATTGCCACGGAAGCCTCGGGATTTACGAGAGATGCACCGTCAACCTTATTAGGGAGTGCGATCTTTAGTCCCGGTGATACGGTATCAAGCTCACTCACATCAATGCCGATATCGAGTGGTGCTTCCAATCGTTTTCTGGACTTGAAAAACGGATGACCATGTGAGTTTTTCAAAATACGAATCATCATGTCACGTCCAGGGTGACCGAGTCGGTCATGCCATAGTTGGTATGCTTCGGAATCACACAGTTCGTGACTCACAGCATAGGATTCAATAACCCTTATTGTAGTCTGGTATAAACCACTACTTAGACTCATAAGTTTCTCGAGAACGCGGCGTCTTCCGCATTCTGCCAGAGTAACACACAAAAATTCTGTTCCATTCTCACAATGTGTATCAAGGTGATAACCGTTGGCACGGATGTCCCTAAAACTTAGCAAGGTTCGGTTTGCTCTTGGGGCATAGAGAGCATTTGTGACATTAATATGCGTACCGTTAGGTAGCAAGAAATGAGCAGGTCCCCTCCCTTGAATTACTTGGGAGGAACCAATCATTGTTGTCACTGAGGATATGTATGGCACAATATCCTTGAATAATTGCCTATTCCGAAGAATAGTGTGGGTTGTTCCACTATCAGCAAGGCACTCAATTTCGCCACGAGACATCTACAATAAGACATGAAACTCAATTAGTCTTACATTTAGAGACATAGCGAAAACTCATTTACATCGAGTTTGGGGAAATTCGACCAAGTTGGTTAGGATCAAAGTTAGCACAATCGCTAGAAATAATTTCTGCGCAGCTTGACATTTGTTCACTAAAACAGCAATAACTTCTTCGTTAAGAAGGCTATGGACGAACGGTCAGTTGTTCTGGAAACTAGACTTCCGTATCTTTCTATCCATAGGTCGTGCACTTTCTGGATCATTAAACTCAGATCTCAGTGCTCGTTTTAATTTGCTATTTTGGTATTTCCCTATTGTTGAGTGAAAGAGCAAGGTTTAAGCCTTTTTCAAAGGCATTATTTTTTATACAATACTATGGAAATATGACCATAGGAGCGTTTAGATACTTTAAAACGCGTCTTGGTTTACGATTTATATCTCTACTAATGATCCTTTCGGTAACTCCAACTTGGTAGACTTGCAGAGAAAGTAGGAATGTCTGACAAATTTAAGGCCGTTTAAAACCACTGATTCCGTTTGAACTCTCAAAGCATAAACAAATACCAAGGAGGATGCGCCTAGTCTTGATCAAAAGTTTTGATGAAATCCTACCAATGTATCAAATTTTTAACCAAGCAATTCGTTGCTAGCAATTATTTTGTGATAAACCAAACATGCTTTCGGAGGGAAAAATAAAATTCATCTTTGCACAATCACAAAGAATTAAAAGAATTTTATTCATCATAGCCAACTTTATTACATTCATGAAAATCCAAAGTAGTTCTCGGAAACTAGAAACAAGACAAAACATAACCAAAGCGTAAAACTAGTCAAAGTCGGCAACATCCATATGTTGGTCTTTGTCCGCAATGGTGAGAGGAGGGATCTCAGTCTGGATCTCAATATGGTTCACCTCCGTATTCTCATTATCTACTTCCATGTAATTCGACTCTTGAGCCAAATATTGTTTATAGTGCTTGTAGTAAGCTTGGATGTTCTTTGGCGCTTTGCAATTGCGGTAAGTATGCTTCTTCGATCCGCAAGTATAGCAATTCCGGCCTTCCTTTGGAGTGGTTCCATTCCCGGCGGCAGGAGGCGGCCCATGTGGTTGGGTTCCACTAGGTCCCGTGGACGAGCCACCTTGCCTCTTCCACACGTTGGAACGACGACCTCGTCTTTTCCCTTGCTTGCTCGAGTCATGCATCCGTGGTGCTTGCAAAAACTGAGTAGCATTGCCTTTTCTATTTTGTCGTGGTGCTTTCCTGTGGGTAGCCTAATTTACTTCCGAAATCGGCTTCGTACCAGCTGGGCGCGCATTGCTATTGAGAATAATCTCATGGTGCCTTTCTTTTTTCGCGAGGTGGGAGATAAGGTCACTAAAGTTCTTAATTCTCCCTTCCTCATAGGCAACGCGCAGCTGATGAGCAATTACACTTGCTCCCACGGGAAACGTGTTAAGAGTCTTCTCGATCAAATCTTGATCAGACTTCTTGACACCACAAAAACCAAGATCAGCGCGAAGATCGAGGACAACTTGATTATAGGCTTCCACATTCGCATAATCCAAAAATCGGATTTGCTCCCACTGAAGTTGCAATTCGGGGAAGCGCTGATCATGCACATTATTAAATCGTTGTTCGAGTGTGTCCCATAGTTCTTTAGGGGTTTGTAAGTTCATATAACACTTTTTCAACAACGGATGTATATGTCTACGCAAGTACATCAGTGCATTAGCCTTGGTTTCCTCGCTCGGTTCTTGAGCGGTAGGCTCGTTAGAGGGAAAGATGGTGGTAGTAAATCTCTTACCGACGAACGCCAAGCGAACGTCTGAGACCCACCTATGGTACTCCTTACCAGCATGGTCAAGGATGTCGAACTCCGGATGAACATTGGAGCTTTGTGCCATCTACAAGATATAAACAAGAGGAAGTTAGTCTTGTTGAATTTTCAGTGACAATGTAAACGGTCACAATCGATGCTTTTAAAAGCGTGTAACATAACCGTTACTCGATTTACTTCCCTTAATTGTTGTTTAGTAAAGTCGACAAAAAACGGCGATATCAGATCGCACCCAGATACGTGGTGTATGCAACAACCACAAGTATCGACTTTTCAACAATTCCGTGACTCCCAGACCGTCACACGCTTTTCTTCGACACGCAGAGATACCGACGTCTCTCGCGGTCTCATCCACCGCACAGTAGCGTGGGAGATAAAGAACCCAAAACCCGTGTCCCCAAAAGAAAAATTCCCAAAAAGGAGAGAATTGAAAAGGGACAAGTCAGATAGTTACCTCGATTATAAAATTAGGCACGTGCTGAATCTGTGTTGTGCTTCGATCTACCGGTTGGTACTCGATGCGACGACGTGAAACCGGAGGCGCAATTTTGACGGCTTCCGAAGATAAGTTGATGTTCGGGTTTTGGTCCGAGAGTCGGGCCCAGGTCGGACTAAGGCCGAGCTGAGTCGGCGGCGGTCCGCGGCGGTGTCCGGCGGTGGTCGGCGGCGCTTCGGCGGCGGTCCGGCAGCGGCGGCGGTCTGGCGCGTCAAAGCGGCCTTTGGCTGGCGGGCCTGTGGCGGTGGTCCGCGGCTCTGGTGGCGGAGGTCCGCGGCTCGGGCGGCGGATGTCCGGCGGAGGTGGTCCGGTGGCGGTGGTCCGGTTCTTGAGGCGCTGACGTCGCGGCGGAGCAAGCTGGACGGCGTTCGGCGGCGGCGAGGTCCTGGCGGAGCGAGCGCGGAGCGGGCGGAGCGGTGAGGTGGCGGCGGAGCAGTGGCGGCCCAGGCGTTCTGTGCGGGGCGGCGGGCGAGGCCCGGCGGTGGCGGCTGATCGAGGTGGCGGTCCGGCTGGTGGCTGGAGCGATTCTGGGCGGCGGTGTCAGCGGCGGTCGGAGGCTGACGGCGGAGCTCGGCGGTAGGCTTTTGGCCGATTTTTTTTTTCTTTCGTTCGAGCTACGTGCTGATAACGTGTTTGAGGAGAAAAGTAAAGACAGCAATCAATTGTATTGATAACAATGAATAGAGGGGCCTTTATATAGGCATTACAAAGAGAGTCTTTCCATACATAGGATTCCTAGTTAAGGTAAGACATCTAACAGGATCCAACTACTTATGGAAGAGTCTAGAACCTACCATAACTCTTATCCCCCTACAACTAGTATTAGGTAAGACACCAATACGGGAAGGATTTCTCGGAACAATATATAAATACTATCTACTATATTATATATATACTATCTACTATACTATATATAAATACTATCTACTATACTATATAAATACTATCTACTATATTATATAAACACTATCTACTATACTATATATAAATACTATCTACTTTATTATATATATATATATAGACTATCTACTATACTATATATAAATACTATCTACTATATTATATAAATACTATCTACTATACTATATATAAATACTATCTACTTTATTATATATATATATATATACTATCTACTATACTATATATAAATTCTATCTACTATACTATATATAAACACTATCTACTATAATATAATATATACTATAATTCTAATATATACTATCATGTCTCATTCTCGTGATAATCGTGGCAAGTCTATCAATATCGACACCGAAGAAGATATTGATAGCACTCCCACTTTTCCTCAAAATGTTCCTCTTCCTTCATCCAGATATAAAAAAGTCCGTTGTAGAAAGCCGTCACGCCGTGAGGCCGAAGAAATGATGAATGAACAATATGCTCAACAACTTCAAGAAGAGGAGGATGAAATGTATGGTCGACAAATGCATAGCCAAGAGTTGGAGGAGGAAGCCGATCAAGCAAGACATGATGTGGAGACGGACCTCCCCACTAGAGGTAAGGGTAAGCCTAAAGCACTTAATTCTAAAATTTTCCTTAAACATTTTAAAAAGGTTCCTAGAGAAAAAGATCCAAATGATGCTCCCGGTGCTCCCGAGAAGTTCATGGCATATTGTAACTATTGTCCCGCCGTTTACAAATGGACGGCGGGAGGAGGTTATGGCACCCTCCAAAGGCACATGAACAATATGCATAAATCCGAGGCGGGAATTCCTACAACTCAAACTCAACTAAATCCCCAAGCCTTCAAAGGTAATCAACAAGGTAATGAGCAAGGTAATGTTTTATGGAAATATGATCATTTAAATGCTCAAGAAGTAATGACTCGTTTTATTTCTATGGAACATTTGCCTTTTATGTTTGCCGATAAATTGACTTTTGAACATGCTATGCAAAATGCTTATAACCCCGCCGCAAAAAAAAATTAGTAGAACTACTATGTGCAAGCGTATAAGATGACAAGCCGAAGAAAGAAAACGTGATTTAATGAAATATTTTATACGTTTAAATCAAAATGTTTCTATATGTTCCGACATATGGAGTGATTCTTATCAAAAAAATTCTTATATGGGTATTACTTGTCATTGGATTGATGAAAGTTGGTTAATTCAAAAACGTTTAATTGCATTTAGAGATTTTAATGAAATACATAATGCTACTAATATTGCTCAATTGATTATTTCCGTTTTAAATGAGTATAGATTTTTAAATAAGATATTTTCGGTTGGATTCGATAATGCATCCGCTAACACCGCCTCCATTCCCGAGTTAGTTGCCGCATGCTCACCCTCTTTTAATGGTAAGTATTTTCATGCTCGATGTATTTGTCATATTTTAAACCGTTGTGTACAAGATGCTTATGCTCTTATTAATGAAAGTGTTGAACCCATTAGAAATGCCGTTAATATGTTGCATCGAAAAGCGTCAATTGGAAAAAAATGGCAAAGATATTGTCGTACTAAAAAGATTAAATATACGAATTTTGTCAAAGATATTTCTACACGTTGGAATTCAACATATGCCATGCTTGCTTCTACCTTGAATCATGTTGATCATTTATGTGATTTTTTTAGAGCCACTCCCGAGGCTAACTTGCTTTTATTGCCCTCTTATTGGCAAAAATGTGCTAAATTATTTGAACTTTTAAAAGTTTTTGATAGTGCAACTAGAGATTTATCCGGTGTTTATTATTGCACTAGTGTTAAAGTTTTAGAACATTGTATGTATATTGCTATTGCTTTAAATGCATGTAGTCATAACCAAGATTTAAGTAAAATAGCATATGAAATGGTCATTAAGTGGCTTAAATATTTTCTAGAAATTCCCGATATTTTTTTAATTGCTAAAATTTTAGATCCTACATTTAAACTAGTCGGTGTTAATCGCATGTTAGAAATTTATTATGGTGCCTTTAAGGAAATGCCTTTTTATATCCAAGCATTAGAAAATAATGAACCAATGGAATTTTACATTCCCAATGTAGATTACATTAAAGTTAGAATAGAAAGCACAATTAGGGTCTTATTTGGTGAATATGATCAAAAATATACACTAGCAAACCCATCATACTCTTCAAATGTAAGCACTAGTAGTAGTTTTCAAGACCAATTTCATGTAGGCTCATTAGGAGGTACTTCTTTTATCGACAACCAATTCGCTCAAGCCGCCTATTCATTTATGCAAACACAAAGGAGTCATACTTCTAACGAATTAGATACATATTTGTCTAGTACATTTGCTTTCAAAAACGTAGGTGGTCAAAAATTCGACATCTTGAAATGGTGGTCCATGCACGAGAAGTAATACCCCATCCTCGCCACCATGGCCAAGGAGTTATTCGCGGTTCCGGCCTCCACGGTCTCCGTCGAGCAAGCATTTAGCATTGGTGGACTTGTCTTGGACGAAAGAAGAAGCAACATGGATCCTCGAAACATGGAGGCCACCATGTTGCTTGATGATTGGTCCAAAGCCGAGTTGCGCGCTCAAGAGAACCAATGGGATCAAGCTGACGAGAGCCCAAACGATTCATACACCGAGTCCGAAAGATCCGACGCCGAGGCCTACGACTAGGTAAGTTAAGGTAAGAGAACTACGTGGGCTTTGATTCTTCATTATTCAATGAAGATACGTAGGCCACTCAATTTTAATATTCGTCCCAACTAGCATTTTATAAAAATTATAAAAATATTTCAAATTTTTATTTCAAAAAAAAATCAAATTTTTATTTCAAAAAAACATTTCAAAATTTTATTTTAAAAAAACATTTCAAATTTTTATTTAAAAAAACATTTCAAATTTTTATTTCAAAAATCATTTCAAAAACATTTCAAAAATAACATTTCAAGCTAGTTGAGACGGATTAAATATTAAAATTGAGTTCAAGCTCTTTATTTATTCATTCTTTTTCCCCTTGTAAAAAAAGATTGTATCATTGTAATATTGTAACATTTCTTTTATTAGTTTAGTTAGTAATTAGTTAGTTTAGTTAGTAATTAGTTAGTTTAGTTATTCAATTTTAAAGATTGTATCATAATTGTAACATTTCTTTTATATAGTGAATTAGTTAGTATTAGTTAGTTTACTTATTCAATTTTAAAGATTGTATCATTGTAACATTTCTTTTGTACATAGATAGAATCATAGAAATCAATGAATATATCAATTTGTATGCATTATTTTGATTGTAAATATTTTAGAACTATTTTTACTTTATTGCATTTCAAGTTTTCAATATTTCAAATTTTCAACACAAGTAATTTAATTTAAAAAAGTCATAAAAATATTACAAGTTACTATAAATTATATAAAAATATACAACATAAAGAATTTCTAAATTTCTAAATTATTTAATAACTTATTATATTTTTATTAAATTAACTTAAGTAATTTCAAAGAGTCACCACTTGTAAATTACAAAATTTAGAAATTTCATCATTTAATTTAGAAAAAAATAAGATATAAATAATATTACATATATAAAAAAAAAAACGGAACCGCGGTTCAACCGGGAACCGCGGTTCTCGGCCCGACCGAACCGCGGTTCCGGGCCCGCGAACCGGCCCTTTTACAGAATACCCGGGTCGGTTCAGGTTCACCTCTTCTGGTGAACCGGAACCGCCGGTTCGGGCCCGGAACCGCCGGTTCACGGCCCGGTGGCACCACTATATATAACTACTCTAATATGAACAATACTAACTAATATACATGATCCAAACAATGAATATAATGGAATAAGAAATCTAAAAACAATTATGAACTAAGAAATTCAAACAATAAAAATTGTAATTAAAAGAAGGATTAAAAGTAAAACCTGAATATTAGGTGTGAAGATTGAAAGGGGAATGAATTTTAATGATGAATTTGATTTTCTTTTTGTAGGGTTCGAGAAGGGGGAAAAATCGCCTCAGCCTGTGCTTCCCGTCGGGTTTGAGAATCTGTTCTCAAACCCCGTGTTTTTTTATATATAACAGGCGAGTTACGGCCGTAACGATGAGGAGTTACGGCCGTATGGTGCTTTCGTCATTTGACAATTGTTTTGAGTTACGGCCGTAAGAAACTTTCGGATTTTGAAGAAAATTTATGTTACGGCTGTATGAAAAAGAGGTTACGGCCGTAACATAGATTCGTGAAAAATGTGTTTTGACAGCTGATGGGATACGGCCGTAATATAGAGATGTACGGCCGTATCAAGGGTGAGATGTACAGCCGTGTGGTTCTTTTTTTTTTTAATTTTTTTGTTCTTTTCATAAAATTTATATTTATTATGTGTGAAAATAATACAAAAAAAAACTCCTTGGATTTTTGAATGATATGATCCTTGTCCGGTTATTGAGTCTTTCTGTGTTACTCCCAAACTTATTTTGTGAAAAGAAATTGGGTTGCCTCCCAATAAGCGCTTTGTTTAACGTCCTTAGCTTGAGTTCTCGTCTGATTAATTTGGCATTTCCAGCACTATGATTGAATTTGCTACCGAGAATTCTCCTCCCAAATATGGCTTTGACCGTTGGCCATTTACTTTGAAACTCCCGTTCATTGTAAATTAAATCTCCACAGCTCTATGAGAAAACACCTCTTTGATTGTGTATGGGCCCATCCACCATGATCGCAGCTTACCCGGAAATAGACGTAGTCTTGCATTAAAAAGGAGAACTTGATCTCCTGATTTAAAATTTCTTCTCAGAATTCGGCTGTCATACCATCTTTTTGTTTTCTCTTTGTAGATTTTGGCATTCTCATATGAGTCGAGTCGGATTTCATCCAACTCGTTTAATTGCAACAACCTTTTCTTCCCCGGTTCAAGTTCTACTGGAAAGTAACAGGCTTTTCCAAAAATCAAACGAAATAGAGACATGCCTATTAGTGTCTTATAAGCTGTTCTGGAAACCTAGAGTCCATCATCTAGCTTTTTCGACCAATCTTTCTGAGATGAATCGACTGTCATCTCTAGTATGCATTTTAGTTCATGATTGGAGACCTCGACTTGTCCACTGGTTTGTGGGTGATAAGAGGTAGCAACACGGTGTTTTACTCCGAATTTGGTCAGTAGAGCCTTAACTTGATGATTGTAGAAATGAGATCCGCCATCACTGATGACAGCTCTCGGAGTTCCGAAGCTAGTGAATATATTTTTCTTTAGAAAATTTACCACGACTCTAGCTTCATTTGTTGGTAATGCAACAACCTCCACCCACTTAAATACGTAGTCCAGAGCTACAAGGATGTATTCATTAGAGAACAATGATGGAAAGGGTACCATGAAATTAATTCCCCAAACATCGAAGATTTTAACTTCTAAGATGAAATTCATTGGCATTTCATTTCTTTTTGACATGTTTCCATATCTTTGGCACAGGTCACACTTAGAGACAAGTGTATGTGCATCTCTGAACAGAGTGGGCCAATAGAATCCTACTTCAAGAATTTTTGCTGCTGTTTTGGAAGCCCCAAAATGTCCTCCATAGTGAGAGGAATGACATCTTTCCAATACCTTCTCCATTTCTTCTTCCGGTATGCATATCCGGATGATTTGATCAGGTCCTCTTCTGAACAATAGAGGATCTTCCCAGTAATAGTATTTAAACTTGGAGAAGAATTTTTTCTTTTGATGGTGGGAAAAATTTGGGTGAATTATTCCACTTGCAAGGAAATTGACGATGTCTGCATACCATGGTGCATTTTGTTTTTCCTGCACATTAGAGATTTGGAACAGTTGTTCATCCGAAAATACTTCATTTATTTCCTTCTCTTGAGCATTATTTTGGTCCAGTCGTGAGAGATGATCCGCCACTTGGTTTTCTATTCCCTTTCTATCTCGGATTTCTATGTTGAACTCTTGCATAAGTAGGACCCATCGGATTGGCCTGACTTAGCATCTTGCTTTGTCACCAAATATTTTATAGCTGAATGATCAGTGTAGACGATGACTTATGATCCCAATAAGTAGGATCAAAATTTGTCAAAGGCATAAACCACCGCTAGCATCTCTTTTTCAGTTGTTGTGTAGTTCAGCTGTGCATCATTCATAGTCCGGCTAGCGTAATGGATCACTTGCATCATTTGTCCTTCTTCTGGCCTAGCACGGCCCCCACAGCATAATCACTTGCATCGCACATCAGAATGAATGGGATAGTCCAAACTAGAGAAATGATGATTGGAGATGATGTAAGCTTATCCTTCAAAGTTGTAAAGGCCACGTGGCATTCATTTGTGAAAAGGAATGGTGTATATTTCTCAAGCAAAGAACAGAGAGGTTTTGCTATTTTTGAGAAATTTTTTATGAACCTCCGATAGAATCCTACATGCCCGAGAAAACTCCTTACTCCCTTCACCAAAATTGGTGGAGGAAGTTTTGCAATCACTTGGACCTTTGCTTTATCGACTTCAATTCCATTTTGTGAGATTTTATGGCCAAGTACGATTCCTTCCTGGACCATGAAGTGACATTTCTCCCAATTGAGAACTAGATTTGTGTCTTCGCATCTTTCCAAGACCATGCCTAAGTGATTTAGGCATTTATAAACTCTATCTCCGAAAACTGAGAAATCGTCCATGAAAACTTCAATGAATTTTTCAAGCATGTCTGAGAAGATTGACATCATGCATCTCTGAAATGTGGCAGGAGCATTGCACAATCCGAATGGGATTCTTCTATAAGCAAATATTCTATAAGGGCAAGTGAATGTTGTTTTCTCTTGGTCTTCTGGTGCTATGGCGATTTGGTTGTACCTTGAATAGCCGTCGAGAAAATAGTAGTAAGAATGTCCCGCCAATCTATCGAGCATTTGATCAATAAATGAGAGTGGAAAATGATCTTTTCTGGTCGTTTTGTTAAGCTTCCTGTAATCAATGCACATTCTCCAACCTGTTATGGGTCGTGTTGGTATAAGTTCATTGTGCTCGTTCTATATGATTGTGATTCCACTCTTTTTGGACACCATATGTACGGGGCTCACCCATGGACTATCTGAAATTGGATAGATGATTCCTGCATCAAGTAATTTAAGAATTTCTGCCTTCACAACTTCCTTCATGTTTGGATTCAAATGGCGTTGATGCTCAATTGAAGGTTTGCAGTCATATTCCATAAGAATTTTGTGCGGGCATATAGAGGGGGTTATTCCTCTAATGTCTGCAATAGTCCATCCAATTACTCTTTTGTGATTCCTTAGTGCCCTTAGTAATTTCCCTTCTTCATGTTCGGTCAATATGTTAGATATGATGACCGGAAATGTTGAGGAAATGCCCAAGTAAGCATATCTCAAATGTGTGGGTAGAGGTTTGAGATCAAGTATTGGAGCTTCTTGTAGATAAGGGAGTGGTTTAGCGGAGCTTGTCCCCAACTCTTCAAAGTGTGAATGTCTTCTTAAGGGTGGTAGTGCTTCTAGATAGTTAACTGTTTCGGCCAAGTGATATTCTTGTTCTATGCTGGTTAGAGAATTTGCAATACATGTCTCAAGATGATCTTTTGATAGAATCTTCTCTAAAGACTTGTTTACCGCGGATTCAATTGCGTCAATTCTTAGATAATAATCATCTGTGGAGGGATGATTCAACATTTTTAGGACATCAAATATGACATGTTCGTCTTCCACTCTGAGAATTAGCTTTCCTTTGTAGACGTCAATAAGAGCACGTCCGGTTGCAAGAAATGGTCGTCCCAAAATAATGGGAATATCCTGATCTTCTTCCATGTCAATGATGATAAAATCCGATGGAAATATGAATTTATCAACCTTGACTAGCACATCTTCTATTATCCCACGTGGATATTTGATTGACCGATCAGCTAATTGTAGTCAAACTATTGTTGCTTTTGCTTCTCCCAAGTTCAGTTTGTTGAGAACCGACAGGGGCATCAAATTGATACTTGCCCCTAAATCACAAAGAGCTTTGCCAAAATTCACTTCACCAATTGTACACGGGATTGTAAACGTTCCCGGATCTTTCAGCTTGGGTGGCAACTTCTTTTGCAGTATTGCGCTACACTCCCTTATTAGCATGACAGTTTCATATTCTTCAAGTGTTTGTTTGTTGGAAAGAATATCTTTCATAAATTTGGCATAGCTTGGAATTTGTGCTAGAGCGTCGGCAAAAGGTATGTTGATGTGTAGATTTTTGAAGATTTCCAAAAATTTACCGAATTGAGCATCGAGCTTGTGATTCTTCAACCGTTGAGGAAACGGGATAGGTGGAACATAAGATTTTGCAGCAACTGGACCTTTTTGAGATGAAGGTCCTGACTCAGATTCTTTTTCTGTTTCTTGATTTTGTTTATTTTTTTTGTTTTTCCCGATGATTTTCCAGAGAAAATTCGGGAAACTGCACTCTACTTCTTGTTGTGATAGCTTGGACATTCTCCCTTGGATTTACCTCAGTATTTCTAGGTAACATGTCGTGGGATCTTTCTTAAAGTATTTTGGCCATTTGGCCGACTTGTGTCTCCAAATTTTTAATTGAAGCATCATTGCATTGTTGATACTTCAGTTGTTGTTCGGCTAGCTTCGTGATTGCTTCTTCCCACTCGGGCTTCTTTTCTTGATGCGTTGGATTCAACACATTGTTGTTGTTTGCATAAGAAAAATTTGGATGATTTTTGTACCCTGGATTATATGTTGGCCCGTAAGGATTATATGCTTGCCTTTGGAAATTCTGAGCATAAGCCACTTGTTCTGGTGGTGGGAATGACTGTTCCTGTTGCGCTAAGGGACACATAGTGCTGTTGTGAGTTGCTCCACAAATTTCACATGAAAGAGCTGAAACTTATGGAGTTTGCACCGTCTTCACAGATTGAGGAATTGAAAAAGACATGTCCTCGACTTTCTTTGATAAAGCTTCAATTTTTGCCAACATAAGTGAATAAGAATACACTTCAAAAATGCCATTTGGTTTCTTATGGATATTTCTGTCTGGCCATCTTGCACTTTGTTCACTTATAACCTCAAAAAAATTATAAGCCTCTCTTGTTTCCAAGTGAACCATTTGATGATGAATCGACATTGGCTCGGCATGTAGGTAAGAGTCCAAAATAGAAGTAATTGACCTGTGTTCCCAAATTGAAACCATGGTTAGGACATTTTCATAGCATATCTTTGTATCTCTCCTATGCTTCGTGAAATGACTCCGAATCTTATTGATGAAATGTAGAAATTTTGTATTTGAGTTTCGCCACTTCTATTGGTGGAAAGTATTTAGTGGTGAACTTTTGAACAAATTCGGGACATTTTATTATGTTTTGCGGCGGCAAAGTATCTAGACATTCTCTTGCTCTGTCCTTTCAAAGTGTGCACGAAAAGTCTCTTTTTCATCGCATCGTCATTTACATTTGGATATTTGAAATTTCCACAAATCTCCACAAAACGGTTAATATGGAGATATGGATTCTAGGCGGTTCTTCCATAGAATGAGTTGTTGTTGGAGAAGAGATTGATGACATCCGAGCGAATTTGAAAATTATCCACTCCAAATGGTGGATAGATCACACTTGATTGCACGCTCAAAGATGGGGGGTTCATGAATTCCCCAAAGAGCATGTTGTCTTCATCTATTTCCGGCACAGTAGATGTTGTTGATGTTGAATGTTTTGAGCATTAGGTATTCCTCATACCGGAGAAATTCTTTCATTATCATTTCCTCGGAGGAGACGTGTGTTTGGTTCATCCACCATTGATGGTGAAGAAATAATGCTTGTTTTTTGTTCTCTTCGCCTTCTTTTGAATTTGGCTTCAATCTCGGGATCTAGTGAAACTAAATCGCGATTATACGTACTTCGCATAGACAAGAGAATCTACAACAAAGAAAAAGTTGTATTTATAACAATAGTTAATTGTAACACCCCGAGATATTCGGAATAATTACAGCGCCGTAAACCCTTTAAGTAAGAATTTACAAGGCTAATTTGAAGAAATGTAAAAATAATACAACAGTACCATTAAAGTTCAAAATACAAAACCGGTTCAAACAGATCAAATGAGTCCATTATTACAACCATCTCAAAATATTAATACGACACGCGTACTCGAGTACTGAAAATGAACCAGAAAGACAAGTCACAACAACAATAAACATCACTGAGCCCCTTCGTCGTCATGTCGGTACTGTGACTGTTTTCCTGCTCCTCGGCTACCTGAATATTAAAACAAATGTCCACCCCCGAAGGGGTTAGCAAAACGATGCTAGTACAAGTATCGTAATACACAAATCGAATATGCAACAACAATGCATAACAAAATACACAATACGGACTTCCGCTACCGGAATCCAACAATGCGAATCCACAAGATTCCATTAACACAACATGGGTATTCCAACGATCCAGCGCCCTCAGCATAGATCCTAAGATGATCCCGTCGGACCAACACAAGGTGGAAAACCCATCCAATGATCCAGCGCCCTCAGCATAGATCCCAAGATGATCCCGTCGGACCAACACGAGGTGGACATCCGATCAGCGCCCTCAGCATAGATCGTACAACATTCACAAACACAACTTATGCATACATATATGTAATATCGCTATGTCCATCAACATGAACATACAAGTAATCGATAACGAATATCATGACAATTTAACGAAATAAATCCCATGTTCAACAACATGAATAAACCATATGCATGCTCAAAATACCAACATTAACAATTTCAAAATACGATACTTGCCTCAAAGATGGCAAGAACTAATTACTCCAATGATCTCAACACACTCGAAGGCCACCTCCTTCAATCAAACATTCGCAAAGCTCGGCCCTTGAACAAACAGGAAAAATAACGGCAACTCAAAAGAAGTTTAAATGTACGAACATCTAACGTCTCCTACGATCGGTTAACACCCTAAGCTAGCCAGTTCACAGTTCAACTCACCCGACGACCGCTCGGTCAAGCTAGAGTCACTCAAATCACCGTAATTTTGAGATTTGATTTCTGATTATCGATGTCATTACCAAGTTTGGTTATATAACACCTTCAATACGAATTCAAGGTTAACTCATCTCTATACTTCATTTTTCTACAAGCTGCCATCTTCGCCAAAGTTTCCCGTTCAAATTAATTGTCATCCATCAACACTCTATGTTCGAATCATCAACAAGAAGATAAACAAACCCAAAAATCACTACGAGTTTTGAATTACGTTAAAGGTCATCTCATGCTATCCGAAGATTATATCTTAGTGACCACTCTACGATTTACTTTCTTTGCTAAAGATCTCATTCTAAGTAATGATAATAACAATATACCGACACACATTTGATTTGGAAAAGACGACCCAACTATACAACAACCTCAGAAATCAGATTCTTAGTTTCAACTCAATAAGGTTCGGTTGTGATCTTCTTATTCAAAGGAGTTCTAATATGATTACTTCAAGTTTGCATGGTATGGTGTTTAACCTAACGATTCATCCATAACCTTGACAATTCTAGGAGAAAGTTATAATCCGAATAAGAACACGAATTCTAAGTTCGGGCAGCGACACATACCTTGTATGGAAAGAAAAGACGAAAACTCTTGATGAACTCAACGTTGGACGCTTGAACACCAATCCTCAAAGCTCCTCGCCTTCAATGATGTGTTAGGAGGCTGATATGAAGGTTGAAAATGGAGAGGGTAACTCTCAAAGTCGCGAAATTGGAGTGTGGGTTGAAGTGGTTGTCTGAAAATGAAACAGGGTGCTGTCCTATATATAGAAAATAGTTATTAGCGCGCGCTACGGCTATATCTTTAGCGTGCGCTAACGGACTAGCAGTATACTGTCTCGGACTGGTCTCGGCTTAGCGTACGTTAACACCCTTTACATGCGCTAAGTACGGCAATTAGCATACGCTACCACACCATATAGCGTGCGCTAACGACTATACGACGGTTACTGACCTCACTGTACTCAACTTTTAGCGTACGCTATCCTCATACCAGTAGCGTGCGCTAAACAACATTGACTCGGCTTCTCCAAAAGTCGTCCAGATTCATTCCGACATATCCCGAGAAAGATCCGCGGTCTGATCTCACCTACCACCCTGTCTTAATCAAGTTTACTATGCATAGCGCGTGGTAAGACTCATACATAACATGCGCTATGAAACTCAATTAGCGTATGCTACGCTCAGACATTAGCATGCGCTACAAGTGCACAAATACAATTATAACAACAACATTCATGAAATCATACGCTCAACAGTACAAGATGATGAAATACGAAGGATAATACTCAGGTCAAATACAACATATACAATGGCACAAGGTTCAAAATACACATTAAAATCTCGGGTATTACATCCTCTATCCCTAAGAAGAAGTTTCGTCCCGAAACTTAAGATGAAAATAACTCCGGATATCTAGTCTTCATACCATTCTCCATTTCCCAAGTGGCCTCCTCGACTCCGGGTCATGACCATTGCACTTTAACCAAGGATATTGGTTTATTCCTCAATTGTTTGTTCCGACTCTCAAGTATTTTTATGGGTTTCTCTTAGAAAGTGCCATCACTAGCTATCTCGATCTCGCCGAAATCAATGATATGACTGGGATCTGGTACATACTTCCGTAGTTGGGATACGTGAAACACATTGTGAACGTGACTCAGCGATGGCGGTAAGGCCAACCTGTATGCTAAATCCCCAACTCTCTCGAGGATCTCAAATGGTCCGATATATCTAGGACTTAGCTTACCTTTCCTCCCTAAACGGAAAATTCCCCGAGTAGGAGACACCTTCAATAGTACGTGGTCCCCAATGTCGAACTCCAACAGGCAACGATGCACGTCTGGATAAGACTTCTGTCGACTTTGGGCAGTCAACAGCCTTTCCCAAATTAGAGCTACCTTCTCTTAAGTCTGAACTATCAACTCTGGTTCCGTCCCAATCAAGTCAGAAGAATCATCCCAACACAGGGGCGATCTACATCTTCTCCCGTACAACGCTTCGAACGGTGCCATCTTAATGGAAGCATGCCAACTATTGTTGTAGGTGAATTCAATCAAGGGCAAATGAACCTCCCAGTCGGTTGACCAATCTAAGGCACAAGCTCTAAGCATGTCTTCTACTGTATGAATAGTCCTTTCGGACTGACCGTCCGTCTGAGGATGATAAGCCGTGCTAAAGTTCATCTCGGTTCCCAAAGCCCTATGAACTGCCTTACAAAAGTGCGACACGAAGCGACCATCTCGATCCGAAATAATGGTCTTCGGTGTACCATGCAATCGGACTATCTCTGAAATAAATACTCGTGCCAATTTCTCGGGTCCCCACGTGTCTTTAATTCCTAGGAAATGAGCCGACTTTGTTAGTCGATCAACTACAACCCAAATCATGTTCATTCCCGTCTTGGTCCTTGGCATATTGGTGATCAAATCCATCGATATATCCTCCCACTTCCACTCAGGGATCGGAAGTGGCTTCAACATTCCGGCAGGTCGCTGATGTTCAATCTTAACCTGCTACGTCCTTCTTCATATTTCCCCACCAAAAGTTTTGTTTTAGATCCTTATACATCTTACTGGTGCCCGGGTGAATAGAATAGGGCGCGCTGTGAGCTTCCTTCCGAATTGTCTGCCTCATAACATCATCATCGGGAATGCAAATTCGACCCTGAACTCTCAGAACTCCATCATCTTGTATCACGAATCCTGGGGCCTTCCTTTTCTTTACTTAGTCACATAACCGAAGAATCAGAGAATCGTTGCTTAGATTTGATTTCCTCGACTAGTGACGAAGTTAGTTCCATCACGTATAGCTGCCCTTGGATTCCTGGTGACCATACTTCAATCCCTTCGCGGATCAGTTCTCGTTGAATGCTGGTTTGGGACGTAAGTTCTTCCAACATTCAAAGAGAAACCGGTTTGCGGCTCAGTGCATCGGCTACCACGTTCGCTTTGCCTGGATGATTGAGAATTTCCAAGTCGTAATCCTTAATCAGTTCTAGCCACCTTCTCTGCCTCATGTTTAATTCCTTCTGACTGAAAATATATTAGAGGCTCTTATGATCTGTAAAGATCTCACAATGAGTGTCGTATAAATAATGTCGCCAAATTTTCAAAGCAAAGAACACAGCTGCTACCTCCAGATCATGAGTCGGGTAATTAACTTCGTATGGTTTCAACTGTCGAGAGGCATAGGCAATCACCCTATCCTTTTGCATCAACACACATCCCAGACCCTGATTTGAAGTGTCGTTGTATACCATGAATCCCTCGGTTCTATATGGTAACGCTAGTATAGGTGATGTCGTCAGTCTTCTCTTAAGTTCATCAAAACTCGCCTGGCATTTCTCATTCCACACGAATTTTTGAGTCTTCTGCAATAGCTGAGTGAGCGGACGAGCAATTTTGGAAAATCCCTCTACAAAACGGCGATAATATCCAGCAAGTCCTAAGAAACTACGGACTTCTTTCATGTTATTAGGAGATTCCCATTCCAAGATTCTTTCAACTTTCTTCGGGTCCACCTGAACTCCATCAACTGATATCACATGCCCAAGGAAGGTTACTTCCCTAGCCAGAACTCGCATTTAGAAAGTTTCGCATAAAGCTGTTCCTTTCCCAAAGTGCTCAAAACGATACGCAAATGCTCTGCATGTTTCTCTGTGTCTATCGAATAGATCAAGATGTCATCGATGAAGACTACCACAAATTTATCCAAGTATTTTAAGAATACCCGATTCATCAATTGCATAAATACCTCAGGAGCATTGGTGAGTCCGAATGGCATCACTATGAATTCATAGTGCCTGTACCGGGATCTGAAAGCAGATTTTGGTATATCCGATTCCTTAATTCTCAACTGATGATATCCTGATCGCAAGTCAGTCTTCGAGAATACCTTTGCCCCTTGCAGTTGATCAAACAAGTCCTCGATTCGAGGTATTGGATACTTGTTCTTAACCGCCACCTTGTTTAGTTCCCTATTATCAATACATAATCGGAGGGATCCATCTTTCTTCCGGACAAAAAGAACAGGCGCTCCCCAAGGAGAAACGCTAGGTTGAATGTAACCCTTCTGCAATAATTCCTCCAGCCGCTTCTTTAGTTCATACATCTCGGTTAGCGCCATACGGTATGGTGCTCTGGAAATAGGAGCGGCTCCAGGCTCTAATTCGATATTAAACTCTACTTCTCTCCACGGAGGTAACCCAGGTAGTTCGTCAGAGAGTACATCTGAGAATTCGTTCACAACTGGAATAGATGAGAGCTCTACTCCTTCTTCTTTCTTCATGGCATAGCACCAAAATCCGTGACAACCCTGCTTCAGTAATTTCACTACTTTCATAGCTTTGATCAATTTTCACGAGCTTCCCGGTCTCCATCCTTTGAATAAATGTTCAGATCCGTCATTAGCAATGATAGAAATGACTCTCTTTCGGTAATTTAAAATAGCCCCATAACGGTTGAGCCAATCATCTCCGAGAATTAGATCGTCACCATGATGTCGACTACAATAAGATTTGATGGCCAATCTCTCCCTCTTATAGATACTGGAAAATCTCTAGTTTCTAGGGTTCCCATAATTTTCTCTCCGCTCGGTAATCCCACAACATAAGGCTCACAATCATACAAGCATGAGATTTTCAAACGATTAACATAGTTCAAAGATATGAAAGAATGCGTAGCTCCTGAATCGAATAAGACACTAACTGGTTGCAAAAGGATCTGAATCGTACCTGGTTCAACAGTAGTGTTCTGATCGTCTGACTTCCTCATCTCATACAGGCGCGGAGGAATGGACCCAGCACTGGACGCCTCACTTTTCCCAACATACTGCTGCTGAAACCCACTTTGCTGTGCCTGGTTCACACTTTTCTCTTTCGGAACTGGCGCTGGATTGCGAGTACCAAATGATCTAGTCACATTTCTGCAAAAATTCGCACGGTGCCCTTCTTGCCCACATTCAAAACAAGTCACAAAAGGAATGGGACAATCACGTCGAATATGCCCTGCTCGACCACAATTATAACACTTCTTTGATGCGTCCGAAACTGTTGATGTTGTCTGGAACTTCTTTCCACCTCGAGAAGGATGCGGAGGTTTCCTAGATGAATAAAATGAAGAATGGCCCTTGCGGGGCCCACTACTCTTGTTCTCCGAGAAGTTGCCGGACACTTTCTGCTTCTTTGCCTCCATCGATTTCTCCACCGCTGCCTCTTTCATGTCGTAGGCCAGTTCTTTTTCTTGATACTGTCGCAAGGTAGTACACTCGAATCCACACATATACTGCTGAATCTCCGGCTTCATCTGCATATCGAAATAAAAAATCTTCTCCGCCTCCGTCCTGACCAAGTGTCGCACACAAGTCAGTTGATGATTAAAAGTCTTGATTATGTCTGTCACAGATGCTTCCGAACTCTGCGGGGAGAAGGACTCTCGGACTCTAGCCTCTCTAACTGGGCGAGGACAATACTATGCTTCCATCGTTAATCTGAATTTTGTCCAGTCAGCATTATGATCCTCAGATCGAACAGCTTCCCACCAGTCAAAAGCCTCCCCAGTCAGAAAGTACTGGGCAATAGGAACTTTTTGGTCATTGGGACAGTTGATCCCTGCAAATATCTTTTCCAACTCCTTCAGCCAGTGATCCCAAGTAGGCATCTCAGCAGAACCTTCAAATTTTGGCGGGTGTAATTTGACCACCTCTGTAATCCACTTGTCTCCCCGATTATCCTCGTTGCGCTGCTGGCCCATCGCTGTCTACATGCGGTCAACCACTTGAGCAAACTGGGTCATCTGAGCGACCACCTGCTGAAGCACCCCTGGCATGTTAGGATTCGCTTTGTCATTCGCTGATCCCTATTGTCCTCCAGAATGGGAATCGGTTCGACTAGCCGATAATTCTGGGGTAGTCGCTGAATCCTCCTGCCTCACATTACCACGTCCGCATCCACGACCGCGTCCGCGTCCATGACCTCCCCTCAACATACTGTAAAAACAAATACTCAATATCCAGGGCAAAATTTTTAAAAATAAAGTCCGTCAATATTCACAAAATAGAAATTAAGTAAAACGGTAGTATAAGAGATTAGGAGACTTACAACCACGGTCCACGTGACGATGCTGGCTGAGCAGTGATGTTACAAACGACCCGTAAATCAAATAACATAAACAGACCCAACTAAACCCAACTGCCAAGATATCCATGAATCTTAGCTCTGATACCATATTCTGTAACACCCCGAGATATTCGGAATAATTACAACGCCGTAAACCCTTTAAGTAAGAATTTACAAGGCTAATTTGAAGAAATGTAAAAATAATACAACAGTACCATTAAAGTTCAAAATACAAAACCGGCTCAAACAGATCAAATGAGTCCATTATTACAACCATCTCAAAATATTAATACGACACGCGTACTCGAGTAGTGAAAATGAACCAGAAACACAAGTCACAACAACAATAAACATCACTGAGCCGCTTCATCGTCATGTTGGTACTGTGACTTTTTTCCTGCTCCTCGGCTACCTGAACATTAAAACAAATGTCCACCCCCGAAAGGGTTAGCAAAACGATGTTAGTACAAGTATCGTAATACACAAATAAAATATGCAACAACAATGCATAACAAAATACACAATACGGACTTCCGCTACGGGAACCAACAATGCGAATCCACAACATGGGTATTCCAATGATCCAGCGCCCTCAGCATAGATCCCAAGATGATCCCGTCGGACCAACACGAGATGGAAAACCCGTCCAATGATCCAGCACCCTCAGCATAGATCCCCAGATGATCCCGTCAGACCAACACGAGGTGGACATCCGATCCAGCGCCCTCAGCATAGATCGTACAACATTCACAAACACAACTTATGAATACATATATGCAGAATCGCTATGTCCATCAACATGAACATACAAGTAATTGATAACGAATATCATGACAATTCAACGAAATAAATCCCATGTTCAACAACATGAATAAACCATATGCATGCTCAAAATACCAACATTAACAATTTCAAAATACGATACTTGCCTCAAAGATGGCAAGAACTAATTACTCCAATGATCTCAACACACTCGAAGGCCACCTCCTTCAATCAAACGTTCGCAAAGCTCGGCCCTTGAACAAACAGGAAAAATAACAGCAATTCAAAACAAGTATAGACGAATGAACATCTAACGTCTCCTACGGTTGGTTAACACCCTAAACTAGCCAGTTCACGGTTCAACTCACCCGACGACCGTTCGGTCTATCTAGAGTCACTCAAATCACCGTAATTTCGTACTTCGATTTCTGATTATCGATGTCATTACCAAGTTTGGTTATATAACACCTTCAATATGAATTCAAGGTTAACTCATCTCTATACTTCGTTTTTCTACAAGCTGCCATCTTCGCCAAATTTCCCGTTCAAATTAATTGTCATCCATCAACACTCTACGTTCGAATCATCAACAAGAAGATAAACAAACCCAGAAATCACTACGAGTTGTGAGTTACGTTAAAGGTTATCTCATGCTATGCGAAGATTATATCTTAGTGACCACTCTACTATTTCCTTTCTTTGCTAAAGATCTCATTCTAAGTAATGATAATAACAATACACCGACACACATTTGATTCGGAAAAGTCGACCCAACTATACAACAACCTCAGAAATTAGATTCTTAGTTTCAACTCAATAAGGTTCGGTTGTGATCTTCTTATTCAAAGGAGTTCTAATATGATTACTTCAAGTTTGCATGGTATGGTGTTTAACCTAACGATTAATCCATAACCTTGACAATTCTAAGAGAAAGTTATAATCCGAATAAGAACAAGAATTCTAAGTTCGGGCAGCGACACATACCTTGTATGGAAAGAAAAGACGAAAACTCTTGATGAACTCAACGTTGGACGCTTGAACACCAATCCTCAAAGCTCCTCGCCTTCAATGATGTGTTAGGAGGCTGATATGAAGGTTGAAGATGGAGAGGGTAACTCTCAAAGTCGCGAAATTGGAGTGTGGGTTGAAGTGGTTGTCTGAAAATGAAAGAGGGTGCTGTCCTATATATAGAAAATAGTTATTAGCACGCGCTACGGCTATATCTTTAGCGTGCGCTAACGGACTAGCGGTCTACTATCTCGGTCTGGTCTCGGATTAGTGTACGTTAATACCCTTCACATGCGCTAAGTACGGCAATTAGCGTACACTACCACACCATATAGCGTGCGCTAACGAACATACGAAGCTTACTGACCTCACTGTACTCAACTTTTAGCGTACGCTATCCTCATACCAGTAGCGTGCGCTAACAACGTTGAATCTGCTTCTCCAAAAGCCGTCCAGATTCATTCCGACATATCCCGACAAAGATCCGCGGTCTGATCTCACCTACCGCCCTATCTTAATCAAGTTGACTACGCATAGCGCGCTAAGGCTCATACATAACGTGCGCTATGAAACTCAATTAGCGTACGCTACACTCAGACGTTAGCGTGCACTACAAGTGCACAAATATAATTATAACAACAACATTCATGAAATCATACACTCAACAGTACAAGATCATGAAATACGAAGGATAATACTCAGATCAAATACAACATATACAATGGCACAAGGTTAAAAATACACATTAAAATCTCGGGTATTACATCCTCTCTCCCTAAGAAGAAGTTTCGTCCTGAAACTTAAGATGAAAATAACTCCGGATATCTAGTATTCATACCATCATCCATTTCCCAAGTGGCCTCCTCGACTCCGTGTCGTGACCATTGCACTTTAACCAAGGATATTGGTTTATTCCTCAATTGTTTGATCCGACTCTCAAGTATTTTGATGGGTTTCTCTTAGAAAGTGTCGTCACTAGCTATCTCGATCTCGCCGAAATCAATGATATGACTGGGATCTGGTACATACTTCCGTAACTGGGATACGTGAAACACATTGTGAACGTGACTTAGCGGTGGCGGTAAGGCCAACCTGTATGCTAAATACCCAACTCTCTCGAGGATCGCAAATGGTCTGATATATCTCGGAGTTACCTTCAATAGTACGTGGTCCCCAATGTCGAACTCCAACGGGCGACGACGCACGTCTGTATAAGACTTTTGTCGACTCTGGGCAGTCAACAACCTTTCCCAAATTAGAGCTACCTTCTCTTAAGTCTGAACTATCAACTCTGGTTCCGTCCCAATCAAGTCAGAAGAATCATCCCAGCATAGGGGCGATCTACATCTTCTCCCGTACAACGCTTTGAATGGTGCCATCTTAATGGAAGCATGCCAACTATTGTTGTAGGTGAATTCAATCAAGGGCAAATGAACCTCCCAGTTGGTTGACCAATCTAAGGCACAAGCTCTAAACATGTCATCTACTATCTGAATAGTCCTTTCGGACTGACCATCCGTCTGAGGATAATAAGCTGTGCTAAAGTTCAGCTCGGTTTCCAAAGCCCTGTGAACTGCCTTCCAAAAGTGTGACACGAAGCGACCATCTCGATCCGAAATAATACTATCTCTGAAATAAATACTCGTGCCAATTTCTCGGGTCCCCACGTGTCTTTAATTCCTAGGAAATGAGCCGAATTGGTTAGTCGATCAACTACAACCCAAATCATGTTCATTTCCGTCTTGGTCCTTGGTATATTGGTGATGAAATCCATCGATATATCCTCCCACTTCCACTCAGGGATCGGAAGTGGCTTCAACATTCCGGCAGGTCGCTGATGTTCAATCTTAACCTACTGACAAGTCAAACACTTCAAAACATATTCTGCTACATCCTTCTTCATATTTCCCTACAAGAAGTTTTGTTTTAGATCCTTATACATCTTACTGGTGCCCGGGTGAATAGAATAGGGTGCGCTGTGAGCTTCCTTCAGAATCGTCTGCCTCAAAACATCATCATCGGGAACGCAAATTCGACCCTGAAATCTCATAACTCCATCATCTTGTATCACGAATCCTGGGGCTTCCCTTTCTTTACTTCGTCACATAACCGAAGAATCAGAGAATCGTTCAACTGCTTAGATTTGATTTCCTCGACTAGTGACGAAGTTAGTTCCATCATGTATAGTTGCCCTTAGATTCCTGGTGACCATACTTCAATCCCTTCGCGGATCAGTTCTCGTTGAATGCTGGTTTGGGACATAAGCGCTTCCAACATTCGAAGAGAAACCGGTTTGCGGCTCAGTGCATCGGCTACCACGTTCGCTTTGCCTGGATGATAGAGAATTTCCAGGTCGTAATCCTTAATCAGTTCTAGCCACCTTCTCTGCCTCATGTTTGGTTCCTTATGACTGAAAATATATTTGAGGCTCTTATGATCTGTAAAGATCTGACAATGAGTGCCGTATAAATAATGTCGCCAAATTTTCAAAGCAAAGACCACAGCTGCTAACTCCAAATCATGAGTCGGGTAATTAACTTCGTACGGTTTGAACTGTCGAGAGGCATAGGCAATCACCCTATCCTTTTGCATCAACACACGTCCCAGACCCTGATTTGAAGCGTCGCTGTATACCATGAATCCCTCGGTTCTATCTGGTAACGCTAGTATAGGTGATGTCGTCAGTCTTCTCTTAAGTTCATCAAAACTCGCCTGGCATTTCTCATTCCACACGAATTTCTGAGTCTTCTGCAACAGCTGAGTGAGCGGACGAGCAATTTTGGAAAATCCCTCTACAAAACGGCGATAATATCCAGCAAGTCCTAAGAAACTATGGACTTCTTTCATGTTATTAGGAGATTCCCATTCCAAGATTGCTTCAACTTTCTTCGGGTCCACCTGAACTCCGTCAACTGATATCACATGCCCAAGGAAGGTTACTTAGAACTCGCATTTAGAAAGTTTCGCATAAAGTTGTTCCTTTCCCAAAGTGCTCAAAATGATACGCAAATGCTCTGCATGTTCCTCTGTGTCTATCGAATAGATCAAGATGTCATCGATGAAGACTACCACAAATTTATCCAAGTATTCTAAGAATACCCGATTCATCAATTGCATAAATACCGCAAAAGCATTGGTGAGTCCGAATGGCATCACTATGAATTCATAGTGCCCGTACCGGTATCTGAAAGCAGATTTTGGTATATCCGATTCCTTAATTCTCAACTGATGATATCCTGATCGCAAGTCAATCTTCGATAATACCTTTGCCCCTTGCAGTTGATCAAACAAGTCGTCGATTCGAGGTATTAGAAACTTGTTCTTAATCGTCACCTTGTTTAGTTCCCTATAATCAATACATAATCGGAGGGATCCACCTTTCTTCCAGACAAAAAGAACAGGCGCTCCCCAAGGAGAAACGCTAGGTTGAATGTAACCCTTCTGCAATAATTCCTCCAACTGCTTCTTTAGTTCATACATCTCGGTTGGCGCCATACGGTATGGTGATCTGGAAATAGGAGCGGCTCCAGGCTCTAATTCGATATTAAACTCTACATCTCTCTGCGGAGGTAACCCAGTTCGTCAGGGAATACACCTGAGAATTCGTTCACAACTGGAATAGATGAGAGCTCAACTCCTTCTTCTTTCTTCATGGCATAGCACCAAAATCCGTGACAACCCTGCTTCAGTAATTTCACTACTTTCATAGCTTTGATCAATTTTCCCGAGCTTCCCGGTCTCCATCCTTTGAATAAATGTTCAGATCCGTCATCAGCAATGATAGAAATGACTCTCTTTCGGTAATTTAAAATAGCCCCATAACGGTTGAGCCAATCATCTCCGAGAATTAGATCGTCACCATGGATGTCGACTACAATAAGATTTGATGGCCAATCTCTCCCTCCTATAGACACTGGAAAATTTCTAGTTTCTAAGGTTCCCACAATTTTCTCTCCGCTTGGTAATCCCACAACATAAGGCTCACAATCATACAAGCATGAGATTTTCAAACGATTAACACAGTTCAAAGATATGAAAGAATGCGTAGCTCCTGAATCGAATAAGACACTAACTGGTTACAAAAGGATCTGAATCATACCTGATGCAACAGCAGTGTTCTGATCGTCTGACTTTCTCATCTCGTACAGGCGCGGAGGAACGGACCCAGCACTGGACGCCTCTCTTTTCCCAATATACTGCTGCTGAAACCCACTTTGCTGTGTCTGGTTCACACTTATCTCTTTTGGAACTGGCGCTGGAGTGCGAGTACCAAATGATCTAGTCACATTTCCACAAAAATTCGCACGGTGCCCTTCTTGCCCACATTCAAAACAAGTCACAGAAGGAACGGGACAATCACGTCGAATATGCCCTGCTCGACCACAATTATAACACTTCGTTGATGCGTGCGAAACTGTTGATGTTGTCCAGAACTTATTTCCACCTCGAGAAGGATGCGAAGGTTTCCTAGATGAATAAAATGAAGACTGGCCCTTGCGGGGCCCACTACTCTTGTTTCCGAGAAGTTGCCGGACACTTTATGCTTCTTTGCCTCCATCGATTTCTCCACCGCTGCCTCTTTCATGTCGTAGGCCAGTGCTTTGTCTTGATACTGTCATAAGGTAGTACACTCGAATCCGGACATATATTGTTGAATCTCCGGCTTCATCCGCATATCGAAATGAAAAATCTTCTCCACCTCCGTCCTGACCAAGTGTCGCACACAAGTCAGCTGATGATTAGAAGTCTTGATTATGTCTGTCACAGATGCTTCGGAACTCTGCGGGGAGAAGAACTCTCGGACTCTAGCCTCTCTAACTGGGCGAGGACAATACTGTGCTTCCATCGTTAATCTGAATTCTGTCCAGTCAGCATTATGATCCTCAGGTCGAACAGCTTCCCACCAGTCAAAAGCCTTCCCAGTCAGAAAGTACTGGGCAATAGGAACTTTTCGGTCATCGAGACAGTTGATCCCTGCAAATATCTTTTCCAACTCCTTCAGCCAGTGATCCCAAGTAGGCATCTCAGCAGAACCGTCAAATTTTGGCGGGTGTAATTTGACCATCTCTATAATCCACTTGTCTCCCCGATTATCCTCGTTGCGCTGCTGGACCATCGCTGTCTGCATGCGGTCAAGCACTTGAGCGAACTGGGTCATCTGAGCGACCACCTGCTGAAGCACCCCTGGCATGTCAGGATTCGCGTTGTCATTCACTGATCCCTATTGTCCTCTAGAATGGGAATCGGTTCGACTAGCCTGTAATATCCGCAATTTTCGATTTCCGGTAATTTCTTTTTTTTCTTTTTTTCAGCGGAAGTCCGTTTTGATGACTCCCTCATGACCGTTTCGTCATTCTGAGAATGATTAATTCTACACTTTTTGACATCCGAGTTCGTTTCGGTGTCGTTTTGTTGAGTTCCGTGCTTTTAGCGACTTTTCCGCACTTGAGTTCGATTCTTGCGAATCTCGCTCAAATCGCTATTTCGAGTTTCCGTAAGTCCGTTTAACTTTGTTAGACGTGTTGTGAACTTCGGTTTGGTTATTCGATCACGTATCGTGATTTCAGGCGTTTTGGGCCATTTTGTAATTTCTTGAAAGTTACGGTATCCGTATCTGTAATTGTTGTCTCGACCCATTTCTTGGTCGCGTATGACTAATTATGGTATTATGTTTTCATTCCGGGTCGTTGATGTTGTCCGCGAACTTTTCGCCGTGTTCGCTCCGCACGCTTTCGAATCGGGTCGCCGAGCCACGTGGTCGCATCGGCCGGACGGTTATGGATCGCCGGACGATTGCGGGCACCGGCCGGACAGGTGCGGCAGGAACCGGCGTAGCGCACGCTACGGCCGGAAGGCTGCGCGCGCTAACCGGCAGGTATAGCGCACGCTAGCTTGGTCGACCAACGCACGCTATCGGACCGGACAGTGGGGTTTCTGGGGTTCTGGACTCGGGAAGGATCGGCAGGTAGCGCACGCTATGCCGAGCGTAGCGCGCGCTAGTCGGCAGGCGTAGCGCACGTTGTCGGCCGGCTAGCGTACGTTACCTGGCCGGGCAGTTCAGTCCAGAGGGTTCTGGACAGATCGGCTAGCGCACGCTAGCGTCCGCGCAGCGCGCGCTATCGCGGTCGGGCAGGCAGGATCCGGCCGGCAGATTGAGTTTTCAGTACAGGGCCTTGCGGGCCACGACCGAGGGTTATCGGCCGAGGCTGCCCGTTAGCGCGCGCTAGTCCGGAAGGTGTAGCGCACGCTAGGCCGTGCCTGTATAAATATGACAGAGTAGCCATATTTTCACCCGTTTTTCATTTCCATCTTTTCCTCTCCGCGACTGGAGACTTGGCGATCTAGGAGACATGTTGTCAAGCAACTAATCCACGAAGATTGGGAGTTCATATCATCGATTAATCCCTCCATAACCTCCTTTGATCCAGCGAATCAAGGTGAGATTTCCTAGAACCCTATTTTGGGAAAATTTGGGGTTTTTGCGTTTTTGTCCGATTCGTTCCGTGTTGTTGATCAATAAACGATGGGTATGATTAATATTGGTAGTATTCTTGTGTTTAACATCATTTAATCCATTGTTCTTCGTCGAATCGAAGTATATTTCTTGATTTCCTTCGAATTGACTTTTTGGGGGATTTGTCCTCGACCTCGTTTTTCATCCGTTTTCGATGGATCGATTATGGTTAAATGATGTTTTTAAACATATTCTATGGATTGTATATCCATATTTCAACTTGGAATTCCGTTTTCGTGATTTGACGGAACGAATCGTGTTCTTGGCCGTTTTGGGGGAAATCCTTGAACCTTCGTCATTTGTTCTTTGAATTTAGCGGCTTTGGGTCGTACTTTGGAATTCATTTTCGTTGTTATTGTTTTCATTCGTAGTTCATTGTTGTGGATTGTCGTTCGGTGGAGTCGGCGAGTTCGTAGTCGGTTCGTGCCAACCTACTTCGGCCGATTCTCCGCATTGTGGTTATTCGAGGCAAGTACCTTGCCCATACTATTCTCGTTTTATGGATATGATGATTAGTGATCGTCTAAATGTGGTTGTTTTGTCGTTTGAATTGAACTTTCAAAAGATTCGGTTTAGCCTTGTTAAAGGCTTGCTTTCAAAACGCGTGTGTTTTGTGAATGGTGTGTCTTGTAAATGACTATGTGGATCCTATGGATATATTTGGTGTTGATGATGCACTTGGTATTTGCGTGTGGACGTATATTATTTCATTTCAGTGCGTTGTGGTTTGACGTGGTGTTTTGCTAAGTGTTTGATGCCTCTGAGTGAATTGTTTGGATATCTTTGTTGCATTGTGTTATTTGTGTGAATGTGTGGATATGGTTAAAGGTCTACGGTGACACATGGCACGTGATCATGTGGTCAGGATGCAACAAGTGATTGATCCAACCGTGAGAGCCTGAGATAATCTACGGTGGCACATGGCATGCGATCATGTGGCCAGGATGCAACAAGCGATTGATCCAACCGTGAGATGTGTGTGATTTGTTTCGCTAGCCAGCTCGGGAGGGTCCTTCGAGGCCTCGGGCGGGATCAATGGTATTACCCTGTTCCCAAGGCGATGCGCGTGCGCGATTATGTTTTGTTGATTTTTATGTCCGTCGAGGACACGTGATGTTGGGCTCTGGCCCTGTGAATTATTGTCGGTTTTCTATTTGTGAAAACAAAACCTTTTCAATGTGACCTGTTGATTTTTGGAAAGATAAGGATTTGATAATTCTAAGTTGTTTTCTATCAAAACTCTCGATGGCATTTAAACGGTTTTATAAATTGCTTTCCCTTGATTTGTGACCTTTCGGTTTTAGAATATTTTACCAAACTCTTGCCTCGGGAAGTGCTTTTCATTACGTTTGGATTTTTGAGGATTTCTGGTTATTGTTATTCGTGGAATGTGAATTGTATGGCTCGTATTTGCACTTTGTTCTTGCACTAGCAAAACAGTGGAGTTTTGCTAACCCCCGAGTATTCGGGGGGTGGATGTCTATTTTTGCATTCAGGTTTTGGAGCATAGCACAGGGTCGGCACGAAGGATGATGAAAGATGAACAATACTAATCACACGAGGATCCGTGGATGTCGTATTGGTCTAGTTGTATTTTATTTTCCATTGCAAGATCTTTTCCCCGTTGTACGGGAGTTTATTGTATTTTGACCCCTGCGTGGGTATGTGTTTGGAATTGAGTTGTATGTTATTATTGAAAGACCAAGTCGGTCTACTGAGTCATTTTAGCCTTAAAGGCGATGTTTAGATGTTCGATTTTAGTTATCAGCCTGGTAAATCCTCGAGGAGAGGGTCTACGGCGTGTAATATCCCTGAGTGGATTGGGGGTGTTACATAAATGGTATCGGAGCTTAGGTTGAGGAAACCTAGGCTGTCGGGTCAAGTCGTGTTGTTTGAGTCTTGTTTCGTCGGATTTTATCTGACTGAGTACTGTCGCGACGCGTCGTCTGAGTTTGTTGGTCGTGATTAGTATCGTGGGCGATCATCATCTTCGTGCGACCTGTGGATGTAAGTCTCCCTTCTTTGTATTGTGCCTCATGTGACACGAGCTATTTTTATGATTATTTGATTAATGACGGAATCCTCTTATGGATTTTGATTTCTTGATATGTGGTTATTTGACTCTCATATTTCGTTCATATGAGGAGTAGTGTTGCTGGATTGTGTATCTTGGACTGTAATTTTTTTCCGCTGCGTGAGTTCTTTCAAATGGCTTTCGGCCTTTTGCCAACTGAGTTTGAATTCGAAAACCGATTCCTTTAACCGAGTTTTTGGCGTTATGGCCTTGATCATTTTGGCAAAATTCTTGTGACGGTACTTAGTATTTTGTAAATGGCTTTTGTGAGTTTTTGAAATATTACCGTCATCGGCCTTTTTGGTGTTTTTGTAAATGGTTTTTATCCTGGTGGGTTCCGGCACGGGACCCACGGCGCTATAATGTTCCGTGTAATTACCTGAAATTTTTGGGCATTTTAGCCGATAATTCTGGGGTAGTCGCTGAATCCTCTGGTCTCACATTACCACGTCCGCGTCCACGATCAAGGCCCGCATCAACGACCTCCTCAACATACTGTAAACACAAATACTCGATATCCAGGGCAAAATTTTGAAAATAAAGTCCGTCAATATTCACAAAATAAAAATTAAGTAAAACGGTAGTATAAGAGATTAGCAGACTTACAACCATGGTCCACATGACGATTTGGTGGCGAGTGATGTTACAAACGACCCGTAAATCAATAACGTAAACAGACCCAACTAAACCCGACTGCCAAGATATCCATGAATCTTAGATCTGATACCATATTCTGTAACACCCCGAGATATTCGGAATAATTACAGCGCCGTAAACCCTTTAAGTAAGAATTTACAAGGCTAATTTGAAGAAATGTAAAAACAATACAACAGTACCATTAAAGTTCAAAATACAAAACCGGTTCAAACAGATCAAATGAGTCCATTATTACAACCATCTCAAAATATTAATACGACACGCGTACTCGAGTATTGAAAATGAACCAGAAAGACAAGTCACAACAACAATAAACATCACTGATCCCCTTTGTCGTCATGTCGGTACTGTGACTGTTTTCCTGCTCCTCGGATACCTGAACATTAAAACAAATGTCCACCCCCGAAGGGGTTAGCAAAACGATGCTAGTACAAGTATCGTAATACACAAATCGAATATGCAAAAACAATGCATAACAAAATACACAATACGGACTTCCGCTACCGGAATCCCACAATGCGAATTCACAAGATGTAACACCCCCAAATCCTATTGGGTTATTACAGTGCCGTGGACCCCACGCCAGGAGATCCACCAGGCGAACATGACTAAAATACATTAAATTAAACAACAAGGGAAAATCATAGTCCCTACCATGATATCCGACACAATATTCCGATAAGGAAATTCAACGACAAAAGTGGCCTACATGGCCAAAATGAAATACAACAGCATCCACGAACATCTGTTCGGGTAATACAACACGACAACAACTGACAAGACTGGCGTACACTCCAACTGACTGACCAACAATGAACAACTCGGACTAGTATCGCTCGAATGCCTCGTCGCCATCATCATGCCCCTGTGTCTCAACTCTCTCCTCGCAAGCACCTAAAACATGAAAACATGTTCCGCCCCCACGGTCGGGCCATCCAGATAATGAATATCAAATACATGTATAACATGATATGCATCCAAAGGCAGAATGAAACGGTACAATGATAATAATAATACGAGATGCTCACAAACCAATGTAAGAACCGAGCATTCGTGAAATACTATGCCCACGGCATACTATTAATACCTGTTCAACAGGTTAGAACATAAGTGCCCAACGGCGAATCATAATCACAGAGTACCACAATGAATTACACGACATGAACCAAACCAGGACTGAATTAACTATGAATCACAATGCCCGAAGGCTCCAATGAAATTACCAAGACAATCACAAGGCCTTAAAGACACTCAGCCGAAGCTGTCAAATATCACAATCACATGAAGTCGAAATGACCAAGTCAAGTATTGATTAGGGCCGAAGCCACGGCATGAAAACCGTATCACAATTAGGGCCGAAGCCACGGCATGAAAGCCGTATCACAATTAGGGCCGAAGCCACGGCATCCAGCCGTATCACAATTAGGGACGAAGCCACGGCATCCAGCCGTATCACAATTAGGGCCGAAGCCACGGCATCCAGCCGTATCACAATTAGGGCGGCCACGGCATCCACCGTATCACAATTAGGGCGAAGCCACGGCATCCGGCCGTATCACAATTAGGGCGAAGCCACGGCATCCACCGTATCACAATTAGGGCGAAGCCACGGCATCGGCCGTATCACAATTAGGGCGAAGCCACGGCATCCACCGTATCACAATTAGGGCCGAAGCCACGGCATCCAGCCGTATCACAATTAGGGCCGAAGCCACGGCATCCAGCCGTATCACAATTAGGGCCGAAGCCACGGCATCCAGCCGTATCACAATTAGGGCCGAAGCCACGGCATCCAGCCGTATCACAATTAGGGCCGAAGCCACGGCATGAAACCCGTATGACAATTAATGATAGTGTGCTGCCTTGAGTCGACCAACACGATGATAGTAACACACGGATAGACACTGTCCTTGACAGTCCCAAATTAACACCTCGATTGCCTTTGAACGGCCAACCGACAACAATGATGCAGCGGATGATTCAATACCTCGATTGCCTAAAACGGTCAATCGACAACAATGATACCATAAATGATTGAACACTTCGATTTGCCTGAGAACGGCCAATCGATAACAATGACACGATGAATGAGTGAATACCTGGATTGCCTTAGAAAGGTCAATCGATAACAATGATGCAGTGAATGATTGAACATTTCGATTTGCCTGAGAACGGCAATTCGATAACAATGATATGAAGGATGCCTCGGCACCTTTAATCGGTTACCGACGACGAAGGCGAGAAATGAATGAGCCAATGCCTTTAATCGGCCTGTACAGCTTTAATGACAATCCAAACAGGAATAACAATGATCTCAATGATGTCTTTAATTGACGTCCATATTAACAACAATCGATACATCGATACCGCGAACCGGCTATCGACAATGATATTAATAATGAGTATTACGATGCCTTGAATCGGCCGTTAACGAACAACAATAAACATTTGGCAAAATTGCCGGAAGGTATCGTATCGAACGATCTCTGGATATCAATGAATTCATGAAGAGACTAAGTCTCGGAATGATACAACACATTCATACACATACATGATGACATTAGCTCATTGACTAGTACAAGTATAAAACTTGCCTCAACCGAAGGCGATGAATTCCTTCCACAAACAACGAACGGCGTCCTCCGATAAACACAAGTACTCGAACCACCTTGAATGAAATACAATTCGTTCAATAACACAATATCAATCGAAATCAACATAACGACCGAAAGAAACTCTTTGAGGCATTTAATCGAACACTAAATGTTCAAAGTTCCTCAAGAGCCTAAAAATCATCAATCGGGTTGAATGAATCGAAAATATGGATATACAATCCATAGAACACGATTACTAATGTTTACTAACATCAACCGATTCATCAAAATCGGACTAGAATCGAAATCAAGAACAAATTCCCCAAAAGTCAACTTGGAGGAAAATCAAGAATATACCTTGATTCGACGAAGAACACGGATCGATGATGATATAATCAACAAGAATCTTCCAAAACGCCTTGGAAATGGTTAGAATCGGCCAAGAACTCGATTTCGAGCCTCCGTCGCGAGACGCGAAAAAGGAAGAAAAACTCGTGGAAAATGAAATCGCCGAGCGTGCTATATATAGCCGGCAGGTTACTGGCCAGAATCGGCAGCCTTACGGCCGTAACTCGACACCTTACGGCCGTACTCGGGCAGCCTTACGGCCAGAATCCGGCATTCGTCAAAAGTCGCCAAAGACCAAATGGACACTTACGGCCGTAACTCGAACACCTTACGGCCAGAATCGGCCTTCGTCAAAATCCGCCCGGGCCAGACGGCCGTACCCGATCACGCTTACGGCCGTAACTCGGCGCCTTACGGCCGTAATCGGCACCTTACGGCCGTAACTCGGCCAAAGCAGCCTCGCTCCGTGACTCGGCCGTGGCCACTCCGACGGCCCGGACGACCCCGAAACCCGAACCTGAGTAAAAATCGAAGATACGGTTACGAAGTACACGCAAAGACGAATCCAAGCACTAAGAGAACACACGATTCCGACCACCCGAAGGCTCGAAATTCGACAACGGAAAGTAATTACCCCAAACTTTGGGAAATTACGAAAATGGCCCAAAACGTCCGAAATGCACGATACACGATCGAAACACCAAGCCAAAGCTCACAACATGAATAATAACATTAAATGAACTTACGAGAAACTCGAAACGACAGTTTCGGACGAGGTTCGCAAGAATCGAACTCAAGTGCGAAAAAGCCGCTTAAGAGCACGGATCTCAACAAAACGATACCGAAACGAACTCGGATGACAAAAAGTGCAGAATTAATCATTCTCAGAATGACGATACGGTCATGAGCGAGTCGTCAAAACAGACTTCCTCCAAAAAATAAAATTACCGAAAAATCGAAATTACGGGTATTACATACTACCCCCCTTAAAAGAAGTTTCGTCCCGAAACTTAAAACAAGTAGGGAGAAGCAATATCCCGCCAGGAAAAATTGACGAGATACACACGAACAAGAATGATCACAATGAATGATAATGAATCGAAATCCAACAAGGATCAAGAATGACTCACCGTTGTGAAATGATAAACGAGTGACACTCAAATGAAATGATTGGAACCATAGTTCCCGTGAATTGAATGATTAGTTTGATAATTATAAATCTCAACGTGTTTAATATATGATGAGTGAATTATATGAATGAATGAACGACGATGAAATGAATGATTATCCTCTTACCGAGCAAGAATTAACTTGCTCAAAACCGGTGATGATCACAGTTAAAGCAAACAACAGTCGAACTCATCGTCTGAGATGAAGATGCTCTCCCAGCACGAAGACGACTAGAAAACAATCTCTTGGACGTCGGAGTCCGATGTCCTTCTAACAACTCTTTCCATACCGAGGCAGGAAAGTCACGTGATAATTACAGATCTCGTATGAAGATCGCATTATGATTATGAGACGGAATGATAAGAATGAGCATACACGCTCTAACACAATGAATGCATTAATAATGCAATGAAATGATCGTCGACATGACGCCGGAATATGATAAGATCGCATGAAAGATCAAGTGAGGTAACATGATTATCGATGAAATTCTGAAATGATTACCTTGAACAAGTTAACAAGGTTGAAAATTCGATCCACAAGATCAACAATTGAACCGTGAGATGGATTTGGATGATTAATGAATTAATCGAACAATTAGATAGATCGAGTGATGAATGAATTAAGCGAGCAATGAGATTGATCGAGTGACGAATGAATTAACCGAACAATGAGATTGGTCGAGTGATGAATGAATTAATCAACGATGAGATTGATTGGGTGATGAATGAATTAATGAATGATGAGATTGACTGAGTGATGAATGAATTAACTGAACGATGAGATTGACTGAGTGATGAATGAATTACTGAACGATGAGATTGACCGAGTGATGAATGAATTAACTGAACGATGAGATTGACTGAGTGATGAATGAATTAACTGAGTGATGAATGATATTAACTGAGTGATGAATGAATTAACTGAGTGATGAATGATATTAACTGAGTGATGAATGAAGTAACTGAGTGATGAATGATATTATCTGAGTAATGATAGTGACTGAGTGATGAACGAATTAACTGAGTGATGAATGATATTGACTGAGTGATGAATGAATTAACTGAGTGATGAATGATATTAACTGAGTGATGAATGAAGTAACTGAGTGATGAATGAATTAACTTGATCGACAAGATCAAAATGATGATTGAGGATTATTAACTGGTGAATGAGTTGATCCTTAGCACTTATACAGGTCACACGTGCTCCAAAACAATTAGTCATGAATCAATCATAACAATAATATCACATATATGTTTCCACAAAGCATGAATAATTAATGACATGATGAATGTATGAACATAAAGAGAATCGAGTCCTTACACAGGTCATACGAAGCTTCGAGGTCTCGCGATACTAGTCTTCACTGACGACGACTCGATGAATGAATGACTCGTGCAGTCGCACTAATATTACGACTCACAAACCTGACTGACTAGATTGTCATAACCTGACAATCCCACTACTACCGCGTCGGTAGGACCACATAACTCACATCTCAGGGTATTTCACAACCCAACTCTCTGATACCATTTCTGTAACACCCCCAAATCCTATTGGGTTATTACAGTGCCGTGGACCCCACGCCAGGAGATCCACCAGGCGAACATGACTAAAATACATTAAATTAAACAACAAGGGAAAATCATAGTCCCTACCATGATATCCGACACAATATTCCGATAAGGAAATTCAACGACAAAAGTGGCCTACATGGCCAAAATGAAATACAACAGCATCCACGAACATCTGTTCGGGTAATACAACACGACAACAACTGACAAGACTGGCGTACACTCCAATTGACTGACCAACAATGAACAACTCGGACTAGTATCGCTCGAATGCCTCGTCGCCATCATCATGCCCCTGTGTCTCAACTCTCTCCTCGCAAGCACCTAAAACATGAAAACATGTTCCGCCCCCACGGGGTCAGTCATCCAGATAATGAATATCAAATACATGTATAACATGATATGCATCCAAAGGCGTAATGAAGCATAATGATAATAATAATACGAGATGCTCACAAACCAATGTAAGAACCGAGCATTCGTGAAATACTATGCCCACGGCATACTATTAATACCTGTTCAACAGGTTAGAACATAAGTGCCCAACGGCGAATCATAATCACAGAGTACCACAATGAATTACACGACATGAACCAAACCAGGACTGAATTAACTATGAATCACAATGCCCGAAGGCTCCAATGAAATTACCAAGACAATCACAAAGGCCTTAAAGACACTCAGCCGAAGCTGTCAAATATCACAATCACATGAAGTCGAAACAGCCCGAAGCTGTTATTGATTAGGGCCGAAGCCACGGCATGAAAACCGTATCACAATTAGGGCCGAAGCCACGGCATGAAAGCCGTATCACAATTAGGGCCGAAGCCACGGCATCCAGCCGTATCACAATTAGGGCCGAAGCCACGGCATCGGCCGTATCACAATTAGGGGCGAAGCCACGGCATCGGCCGTATCACAATTAGGGCCGAAGCCATGGCATCCACCGTATCACAATTAGGGCCGAAGCCACGGCATCGGCCAGTATCACAATTAGGGCGAAGCCACGGCATCGGCCGTAGTATCACAATTAGGGCGAAGCCACGGCATCGGCCGTATCACAATTAGGGCGAAGCCACGACATCGGCCGTATCACAATTAGGGCGAAGCCACGGCATCGGTAGTATCACAATTAGGGCGAAGCCGGCATCGGCCGTATCACAATTAGGGCGAAGCCACGGCATCGGCCGTATCACAATGGGGCGAAGCCACGGCATCCACCGTATCACAATTAGGGCGAAGCCACGACATCGGCCGTATCACAATTAGGGCGAAGCCACGGCATCGGTAGTATCACAATTAGGGCGAAGCCACGGCATCGGTAGTATCACAATTAGGGCGAAGCCCGCGGCATGAAAGCCGTATCACAATTAATGATAGTGTCCGCCTTGAGTCGGCCAACACGATGATAGTAACACACGGATAGACACCGTCCTTGTGATCCCAAATTAACACCTCGATTGCCTTTGAACGGCCAACCGACAACAATGATGCGGCGGATGATTCAATACCTCGATTGCCTAAAGCGGTCAATCGACAACAATGATACCATAAATGATTGAACACTTGATTTGCACGAGAACGGCCAATCGATAACAATGACACGATGAATGAGTGAATACGGATTGCCTTAGAAAGGTCAATCGATAACAATGATGCGGTGAATGATTGAACATTTCGATTTGCACGAGCGGCAATTCGATAACAATGATATGAAGGATGCCTCGGCACCTTTAATCGGTTACCGACGACGAAGGCGAGAAATGAATGAGCCAATGCCTTTAATCGGCCTGTACAGCTTTAATGACAATCCAAACAGGAATAACAATGATCTCAATGATGTCTTTAATTGACGTCCATATTAACAACAATCGATACATCGATACCGCGAACCGGCTATCGACAATGATATTAATAATGAGTATTACGATGCCTTGAATCGGCCGTTAACGAACAACAATAAACATTTGGCAAAATTGCCGGAAGGTATCGTATCGAACGATCTCTGGATATCAATGAATTCATGAAGAGACTAAGTCTCGGAATGATACAACACATTCATACACATACATGATGACATTAGCTCATTGACTAGTACAAGTATAAAACTTGCCTCAACCGAAGGCGATGAATTCCTTCCACAAACAACGAACGGCGTCCTCCGATAAACACAAGTACTCGAACCACCTTGAATGAAATACAATTCGTTCAATAACACAATATCAATCGAAATCAACATAACGACCGAAAGAAACTCTTTGAGGCATTTAATCGAACACTAAATGTTCAAAGTTCCTCAAGAGCCTAAAAATCATCAATCGGGTTGAATGAATCGAAAATATGGATATACAATCCATAGAACACGATTACTAATGTTTACTAACATCAACCGATTCATCAAAATCGGACTAGAATCGAAATCAAGAACAAATTCCCCAAAAGTCAACTTGGAGGAAAATCAAGAATATACCTTGATTCGACGAAGAACACGGATTGGATGATGATATAATCAACAAGAATCTTCCAAAACGCCTTGGAAATGGTTAGAATCGGCCAAGAACTTGATTTCCCGAGCCTCCCGTCGCCAGACGCCGAAAAAGGAAGAAAAAACTCGTGGAAAATGAAATCTGGCCGAGCCAGGCTATATATAGCCCGGGGGTTACTGGCCGTAATCGGCAGCCTTACGGCCGTAACTCGGACACCTTACGGCCGTACTCGGCAGCCTTACGGCCAGAATCGCATTCGTCAAAAAGCCGCCCGGCCTGTAGGACACTTACGGCCGTAACTCGAACACCTTACGGCCGTAATCGGCCTTCGTCAAAATCCGCCCGGCGCTCGACGGCCGTACCCGATCACGCTTACGGCCGTAACTCGGGCGCCTTACGGCCGTAATCGGCACCTTACGGCCGTAACTCGGCGAGCCAGCCCACCCTCCGTGACTGGCCGCGTGGCCACTCCGACGGCCGGACGACCCGAAACCCGAACCTGAGTAAAAATCGAAGATACGGTTACGAAGTACACGCAAAGACGAATCCAAGCACTAAGAGAACACACGATTCCGACCACCCGAAGGCTCGAAATTCGACAACGGAAAGTAATTACCCCAAACTTTGGGAAATTACGAAAATGGCCCAAAACGTCCGAAATGCACGATACACGATCGAAACACCAAGCCAAAGCTCACAACATGAATAATAACATTAAATGAACTTACGAGAAACTCGAAACGACAGTTTCGGACGAGGTTCGCAAGAATCGAACTCAAGTGCGGAAAAGCCGCTTAAGAGCACGGATCTCAACAAAACGATACCGAAACGAACTCGGATGACAAAAAGTGCAGAATTAATCATTCTCAGAATGACGATACAGTCATGAGCGAGTCGTCAAAACAGACTTCCGCCAAAAAAAATAAAATTACCGAAAAATCGAAATTACGGGTATTACACAAGATTACATTAACACAACATGGGTATTCCAATGATCCAGCGCCCTCAGCATAGATCCCAAGATGATCCCGTCGGACCAACGCGAGGTGGAAAACCCGTCCAATGATCCAGCGCCCTCAACATAGATCCCAAGATGATCCCGTCGGACCAACACGAGGTGGACATCCGATCAGCGCCCTCGGCATAGATCGTACAACATTCACAAACACAACTTATGCATACTTATATGCAAAATCGCTATGTCCATCAACATGAACATACTAGTAATTGATAACGAATATCATGACAATGCAACGAAATAAATCCCATGTTCAAAAACATGAATAAACCATATGCATGCTCAAAATACCAACATTAACAATTTCAAAATACGATACTTGCCTCAAAGATGGCAAGAACTAATTACTCCAATGATCTCAACACACTCGAAGGCCACCTCCTTCAATCAAACATTCGCAAAGCTAGACCCTTGAACAAACAGGAAAAATAACGGCAACTCAAAACAAGTTTAAACGTACGAACATCTAACGTCTCCTACGGTCGGTTAACACCCTAAGCTAGACAGTTCACGGTTCAACTCACCTGACGACCACTCGGTCTAGCTAGAGTCACTCAAATCACCGTAATTTCGTACTTCGATTTCTGATTATCGATGTCATTACCAAGTTTGGTTATATAACACCTTCAATACGAATTCAAGGTTAACTCATCTCTATACTTCGTTTTTCTACAAGCTGCCATCTTTGCCAAAGTTTCCCATTCAAATTAATTGTCATCCATCAACACTCTACATTCGAATCATCAACAAGAAGATAAACAAACCCATAAATCACTATGAGTTGTGAATTGCGTTAAAGGTCATATAATGCTATCCGAAGATTATATCTTAGTGACCACTCTACAATTTCCTTTCTTTGCTAAAGATCTCATTCTAAGTAATGATAATAACAATACACCGACACACATTTGATTCGGAAAAGATGACCCAACTATACAACAACCTCAGAAATCAGATTCTTAGTTTCAAATCAATAAGGTTCGGTTGTGATCTTCTTATTCAAAGGAGTTCTAATATGATTACTTCAAGTTTGCATGGTATGGTGTTTAACCTAACGATTAATCCATAACCTTGACAATTTGAGGAGAAAGTTATAATCCGGATAAGAGCACGAATTCTATGTTCGGGCAGCGACACATACCTTGTATGGAAAGAAAAGACAAAAACTCTTGATGAACTCAACGTTGGACGCTTGAACACCAATCCTCAAAGCTCCTCGCCTTCAATGATGTGTTAGGAGGCTGATATGAAGGTTGAAGATGGAGAGGGTAACTCTCAAAGTCGCGAAATTGAAGTGTGGGTTGAAGTGGTTGTCTGAAAATGAAAGAGGGTGTTGTCCTATATATAGAAAATAGTTATTAGCGCGTGCTACGGCTATATCTTTAGTGTGTGCTAACGGACTAGCAGTCTACTGTCTCGGTCTGGTCTCGGCTTAGCATACGTTAACACCCTTTACGTGCACTAAGTACGGCAATTAGCATACGCTACCACACCATATAGCGTGCGCTAATGACCATACGAAGCTTACTGACCTCATTGTACTCAACTTTGAGCGTACGCTATCCTCATACCAGTAGCGTGCGCTAAACAACATTGACTCGGCTTCTCCAAAAGTCGTCCAGATTTATTCCGACATATCCCGACAAAGATCCGCAGTCTGATCTCTCCTACTGCCCTGTCTTAATCAAGTTGACTACGCATAGCGAGCGCTAAGGCTCATACATAACGTGCGCTATGAAACTCAATTAGCGTATGCTATGCTCAGACGTTAGCGTGCACTACAAGTGCACAAATACAATTATAACAACAACATTCATGAAATCATACGCTCAACAGTACAAGATCATGAAATACGAAGGATAATACTCAGATCAAATACAACATATACAATGGCACAAGGTTCAAAATACACATTAAAATCTCGGGTATTACATTAATAATGTAATATTTCAAAATAACTCTTAAACTTCCCGGCAATGGCGCCAAAAACTTGACAGGTCTTTTGTGTAACTATCGCAAGTGCACGATATCGTATCAAGTAGTTAGTGGACTTATATATTGAATCAATCCACTATATTTCTATGATGATTGGCTTCAATACATAGCATTAGGTTTTATGAAAATAACTCAAAGAACCATCTAAGGTCTATAGGTATATTTATATCCCCTAAAACAACTTAGAGTGAAGATCATTTGATCTAATCAACATATTTTCTTTCGAAATATGAAGAACATAAATATCATCATTTATTGGCCAATAAATAAAGATTGGTAAAACAATGAAAATCACACACAATAATAAGTAATCCATAATAGATCTTTATACAAACTTAAATAACATGACAAACCTTGTTTATAATCCCAACTAAAGATAACTTACCCCATGTAGGCTATATTCAACATATTACAAGTTTGAGTGGCCATTATTAGTTGAAAAATGGAAAGAATTGATACTAACTCCCTTAGTAGATAAAAGAGAAAGAAGCAATAATCTCCCTCAACAACATAAGCTAAACCACTATTACATACACTCTCAAGAACACAAGTGTGTTCTTCACACAAAGAAAAATATTACAAAGTAGGAAAAATATAAGATAAAGGTTGATAAATGATGGATCTAAGGGGTCTATTTATACACCTAAAGTCATCTAATAGCTCCAAAACTCCAGCATTATTATATTAGATCAGATCAAGTCCAGCCATCCCCTCAATAATAGACCAAAATTATAAAAGATTTAAAAATGATCATACATCTGTCAAGAGTTACGGCCGTAACTTTCAGATGTTGCGGCTGTAACTATGAGGACTTACGGCCGTATGCTTTGGATGTTACGGCCGTAACATGGCTTTAGATTTTTCATATTAGTTTCTGTGTGAGTTACGGCCGTAACTTTATTTGTACGCCCGTATGGAGTTTCAGACTTCATTTTCAGCCTAGAGTTTCTTAGACTTTTGCGTTTTCGCCCCAAATCTTCTTCGGATGATAACTTTTGATATATAACTCTGATTTTGAATCCGTAAAGACTGCCGAATTCATCTCGAAAAGCTCTACAATATGAATACATAAAAACTCAATAAGGAGAATATTTTAAAAATATGTTATTTTTTGAGTAAATCAGTAATTCAATCCGATTAAGGCTAAATTTATATCTTCATCCTATAAAAAAATAAAATTATTAAAAGCTAATTAATTTAAAGCAAAAGCGAGTAGACTAGCTCATAATTATGGGTGAAATATATCAATACCAATCACGGATAAGTGTATAAAACTGACACTTATCAATAACAACAGTGCAATTGCAATAACAAACAATTCAGTTTTGCACTCAAGAACAAAGCACGTAGATGTCAAACATCACTGTATCAGAGACCATGTGCTTAACAAGAGAGTAAAAGTGGAAAGAATCAGCACAGAGTATCAAATTGCTGACATATTCACTAAGCCTTTACGAGAAGAAAGATTTCTAGAACTTAGCAGGAATCTTGGATTACTAGATTGGGAATCTAGTGCTTAGTTGAAAAACAGACAAAGAAAAAGTTATCTGACCCGAAGCAGACAATTGCACCTGACCTGAAGCAGACAAGAGTCATCTGAACTATATCTACCTGATGCGGAGACCAGACGAGGAAAGAGCTACCTGATGTGGAGACCAGAAGAAGAAAAGTCATCTGATCAGACAAGGAGTATCACCTGAATCGGAACGCAGACAAGGAAAAGTTGTAATATCTGGTATTTTCATTTCTATATTTTTTTATTCTAGCGACTCGTTTGTGTTCATTGACATATTTTGAACATGTTTTGTTCAGCACTTTTCGCTATTCGAGCGAGATTTTATGTTGTTTTGGATTAATCGGCATACTACTTCGACTTTTCCATATTTAGGTTCGATTTTGTAAAATCACCATCAATTTTTGAAAACTCCAAAAATTCTGAAACTTGACAGTATGATATAGAACCAAGTTAGCTTTCCAATGGTTCAAACGGAGAGTCAATCCGAGTTCATATGAGAAAGTTATGTCCATATTTATAAAAACTATCTACACAAATCCAGTTCTGCCCATGTGACTCGACCGCGTCAAATCCGACACAGTCGGGTTGGTCTGGAAGCAGTATAAAACGTCGGAAACAGGTTTCTGAACCCATTTCTTCATTCTTTCTCTTCATTTGGTGATTTGGGCGATTTCCAATGAAATTTTGTCGAAAGTTCATCAATATTTCATCCTTAAACATAATCATCAAGGTTTTGGTGTGGATTAACAACATCTAATCCTTGTTCTTCATCCAAATTGAGGTAATTCTTTGAAAATCCTTTTTCAAACTACTTTGGGGTTTTGTTCTTGATTCCAATTCTAGTTCATTTTGATGAATCCGTTGATGTTTTATGATGTTATTAATCATGATTTATGGATTGTATATCCATATCTTCGGTTCGTTCAACCCGGTTGATGATCTTAGTGTTCTTGAAGAATCGGGAACATTTAATGTTCGATTAAATGTTCCAATGAGTCTTCCTTCGATAGTTTAGTGTGATTTTCATTGTTGTTGGTCTGGAACCTCATTGTGACCATGTTTTCATTGGGTCTTGCGGAAGTTGTAGGTTTCGAGGCACTTCGGTCTAGTCGTGTTCGTCCGCGTGTTTGCATGCCCATTCTGAGGCAAGTATCGTGCTTATACGATTTGTGTCTTGTGAATATAAAGCTAATGCATCATACACATTCTCAAAGGTTCAACGTTCACGTAACAACATCATTCAAGAATTAGCAAGCGGACAATACAAATATTCCACGATTCCACAATTCCTCGGATGACTACTCATTTCTAACATTCGTTTTAAGCACAATACACATGAAATGAATGTTATCTTCCTTTGGGAATCTAAGGTTTATGTTCGTATTTACTTTCATAGAATCACATATTCATTTAGAAGTAAATTACGATCAAACGTTCCATCACTAACAAGTCCACGTTAATTCCACGACACGTCACATTCTCAAAGTATAAAAATTATAGACGAGATACTCGCCTCAAGTCCAAAGCACATGAAACAACGGGGAAGATCGACCGGAATACTCGAACACCTATAATCCTACGGCAAAAACAACGAAGATACGATCACAATGAGAATCAAGGCCAATAACAATGGAAATCCCAACAAACTATCGAAGGGAAACTCATTGGGACATTTAATCGAACATTCAATGTTCGATAATTCCCAAGAACACTCGAATCATCAATCGAGTTGAACAAACTCGAAATATGGATATACAACCCATAGAACGCGATTAATAAGGTTCAATAACATCAACCAAATCATCGAAATCGGACGAACAACAAAGATCAAGAAGAAATTCTGAAAGTCAACCTTATGGGGTTTCAAGAAATTACCTCGATCCGACAAAGAACAAGGATTTGATGTTGTTATAATCGATAAGGGCCTTCCAAAACACCTTGTAATTGAGTGGAATCGACCAAGAATCGATGTTCCCATCTCTCCCATCCAGCAACCGCGAGAAGAAGAAGGAAAGTGAAGAAAATGGCTGAGGACTCGTCGCCCAGGCCTTATAAAGGCATGATCGTTACGACCGTAATAGGCATGCCCTTACGGCCGTAACCCAGACCTTACGGCCGTAATCGGAAGGTCCTTACGTCCGTAATTGGTTCCCAGGCCGCACTGTCCTAAAAACAAATGGGCGTTACGGCCGTAACCGGCAAGGCATTACGGCCGTAACTCGGCAGCCTTGCGGCCGTACTGATTATGCCTTACGGCCGTAACTCGGCCAGCCTTACGGCCGTAACTCGGCCAGCCTTACGGCCGTAACTCGGCCAGGTCTCTTGGATGAAACTCGATCGTTCCGACAGTCCGGATCGGCGCTCGACAACAACTCGGATACACTAGCACACCTGCTGAGATTCAAGACAATAACGAGCCATCCACGAAACATAACATACCACGTCTCAAGCACGCGTAAATCAAAGATACGCCAGCGACACAAGTCTCACCCGACGAACTACAAAACAGTATATATCATTCAGTGAATCAAAGAAGACGTATCCCATATAATCGTAACGAAACGAATAATCGGAATCATACGACAATTAATTCAAGATAACCGGAATAAAAATCTCGGCTATTACATTCTACCCCTCTAAAAAGAAATTTCGTCCCGAAACTTAAAAAAAGAAAAGGTGAAGCAAGTAGTCATCAAAGTGAACAGACAAATAACCTCAGCGACCTAAACGAGTCGATCCCGACAAGGGTGCTGAAGCTCGATTCTGAGAAATCTCATGGAATGATTCACAATACTGAACTCTGTGGCCCTCGAGTCCTCAATTAGAACAAGTAATCGACTGCGAAGGACAATTAGCTTGCACATGACCCACAACGTTGCAATTGAAATACCTCCCAATCTGACTAGGAGTCAAACAAGATAGCTTGGAACTCTTGGTTCCACCAAATGAAGAAAGGGAAGGTTTCATCGTACGACTATGCGAAACTCGACGAGAAAAAGTACCGGCTCCCACACCATCTGAAAAATCTCCAGACGTCCTCTGTCTCTTCGGCTCATTGGAAGGCCCAGAAGATGTTGATGCCATCTCGTATGCCATGGCTCGATTCTGATACTCTCTCAATGTAATATCCGCAATTTTCGATTTTCGGTAAATTTCTTTTTTCGGTCGGAGTCCGTTTTGACAACTCGCTCAAGCCCGTTTCGTCATTCTGAGAATGATTAATTCTACACTTTTTGACATCCGAGTTCGTTTCGGTGTCGTTTCGTTGAGTTCCGTGCTTTTTAGCGACTTTTCTGCGCTTGAGTTCGATTCTTGCGAAACTCGTTCGAAACTACTGTTTCGAGTTTCCTGTAAGTCCGTTTAACTTTGTTAGATGTGTTGTGAACTTCGGTTTGGTTATTCGATCACGTATCGTGATTTCCGGGCGTTTTGGGCCATTTTGTAATTTCTTGAAAGTTACGGGTATCCGTATCTGTAATTGTTGACTCGACCCATTTCTTGGTCGCGTATGATTAATTATGGTATTATGTTTTCATTTCGGGTCATTGATGTCGTCCGCGAACTTTTCGTCGTGTTCGTTCCGTGCGTTTTCGGAAATCGGGTCGTCGAGCCCTGACGGTTGCGGGACTGGCCGGACGGTTGCGGGACTGGCCGGACGATTGCGGGCACCGGCCGGACGGGTGCGGCAGGAACCGGCGTAGTGCACGCTACGGCCGGAAGGCTGCGCGCGCTAACCGGCAGGTGTAGCGCACGCTGCCGGATGGCCTAACGCACGCTAGCGGGCCTGGACAGTGGAGTCCTGGGGGTTCTGGAATCGGTCAGGCTCGGCAGGTAGCGCACGCTACTGTCGGACGCTGCGTACGCTACGGCCGGCAGGTAGCGCACGCTACGGCCGGAAGGCTGCGCACGCTACCTGGACGAGCAGTGATTGGTGCATAATTGATCTAAAATTCATATACAAAATATTCATTTTTCCGGGCATAATTGTACTGATTTGTGATTAAAAATATATATTTTACAGATATATCCAAACATGAGCTAAAAATGGTTATTTTACAGATTACTGACATGAAGCATCAAAAAGGACGGAAAACAAGACCAAATCCAACGACGGGAACTTTTCAAGGCAAAACGACCTACAACATGGCGCAAACAGAACCGTGTTATGTAGGCCGTTTCACATACGGCGCAACAAGGGCCGTGTCTTGGGCCGTTTCACACACGGCCGGCATTTAGCGCCGTGTCCTCGCGCGTATTCCGGAAGAGACCGAGTCAGCACAAAACGGCGCACAACACGGGGAAATCGAGCCGTTTTCATCGCCGTTTTCAGATGCCATGCAAAATTAGTCCACTTTTGACCAACTTGTGAACTCAACCACAAGATATTTTTTTGGTCAAAAATCTGAAAATTCAAAGACATGGGTGAAGTGTGAACAAAGAATTAAAAAAATGATATTACAATAGATATTTTGAATTAAATAATCAATTGTATTCTTGAAAATCACCTATAAAAGGGCATCTTCACCCATTGCAAAATAACCCACATTCTTACCAAGAAATCCTCAACTTCTTGCTAAGAAATACTCCTTTCCTTTAGCAATATATTTTCCTTAGAACATTCAATTTTAGTTTGTATTTTATTTTTGGTTTGAAGTTTTTCTTTCATTTAGTTTGTAATTGAAAAGTGCTTGATCAATAAGCACTTAGTATTTTACTTTCAATTTTTGTAAGCTTGTAACCTTTAAACAAGTTTGAAGTTATATTTTGAAGTTTGTTTCTTGCACTTTGATTCATCATATTCAAGTAAGTTTTATTTAATTTCTAGTATTTAAAAGTTTCTATATATATTATATATATCAATTATTTCTATTATAATTTTAGTTTGTATGAACCAATGAGTAGCTAATCTTTCTTCCTAGGGGAAGGGGGATTTCTATTAGGTTATATATTGAGTATTTGATTGATTTAAACTATTTTTAGGACTAATTGGTTTAAATAGAGATTGATCATATCCTATTTTTACTAATGAAACCTTCTTGATTGATTGTTGAGTGAATTGGAAACATATCTTTTCAATCTATCAAATGTTAATCTTGTTATCAACATCTTAAGATTGCGAAAGTGGTTAAGACACCTTTGATTACGAAAGTACGGAGGTGAAAAGTTGATTACTCGATGAACGATCGTTTATCCTAAAAATAGTCAAGTTAGAGAAATGAAAGGACTAATTGGTTTAAATAGAGATTGATCATATCCTATTTCTACTAGTGAAACCTCCTTGATTGATTGTTAAACTGTATTGGAAACACATCTTTTCAATCTATCAAGTGTTAATCTTGTTATCAACATCTTAAAAAAGTGACAGCGATTAAGACATCTTTGATTACGAAAGTACGGAGGTGAAAAGTTGATGACTCGATAAATATTCATTTTTTCTTTTATATCCATATAAATCAATTCCTATACTTAATTAAATACCTAATTTAATGAACCCGTAATCCCCTAGATTTTATAAATTCCCAACTCATTTTAATTCTATTCATTTTCACTAGTTAAAAATAGTCTAGTATAAAAATAGTTTTCTTAAAACTAGTAGTATTAAAAATAGTCTTAATATAAATAGTCTTAATATAAATAGTCTAGTATAAATAGTCTTAATATAAATAGTCTTAATATAAATAGTCTAGTTAAAAATAGTCTTATATAAAATAGTCTTATATAAAATAGTCTTATATAAAATAGTTTGGTTTAAAATATAGTGCATTTAGTTAATTTTTAAAAAAACCCAAAAATATCTTTTTTTATTTTAGCATTTATTTCTCGCAATTTGTAACAAAAAATTATACGAAGCCCTGTTGGACAATCCTCGAGAGAAAAGACCTTGGTAGAACTTACCACAAACTACTTCTACCTCGTATATATTTGCGAGCGACTCAAGAACTCCTGTTTTTAGGATAAGTTTTTGACCGATCAAATTTTGGCGCCGTTGCCGGGGATTGTTTTAGGCCAAATATAATTTTTCTGTCCGGTCAAGTGGCGGATAACGGTACTCCGTGACTATTAAAGTCGGATTTTTCAGTTTCCCACAACAACTGATATTTGTAGATATTTTATCGTTTTTCATTTTAATTTTTTTTGTCATGGATGAAACATTGTTTAAAATTGAAAAAAGATTTCCCTTTCTAAGCAAAAATGCAATTTTAAAAATTTACAAGACAAGGCTTGAAAGGATGAGGTTGCTTACGAATAAAAGCATACCTTTTGACATAAGATTCATTATCGAAGCCAAAGTAAGAATAGAAGGTGAATTCACAGAAACACCAACTAGATTCTTACCAGGCTTGGAAAAAGTTCATATGCCAAGAAACGACGAGCAAAGATTCTAGCCGTTTGCTATAAATGTGCTAGATGGGCGTAATGCAAAATGTCGATCTTTAGGAATTCCATCTACAAACAGAGAAGATAAAATTCGGTTCATTAATGATGGTCCGAATAAGGAGAATTTAGATAATATCGAAATTTCTCTTGACACGCATCCTAGTGGACTTGTGTATTACGAATTCAATGTTTGTGGAATAAATTCAAACCAGAATATGAACAACGCCTTGGGAATCGACGTTAAAAGACCTGTTTGCCAATTTGTAAGAAAATTGGATGGGAAGCTTCTCCCGACTCATAGAAGGCGTTTAGGCCGTTTCGAACGTAAAATCAGAGGAAGATGTGAGCCACAATCACAACTACCGTACATACGCGTAAGTATCTTTTATTTTTGTCGTGTGGTGAGATTTTACGAATAAAAATGTGATACGCGATAAAAGCTTTCATTATTCTATTGAGTAGTTGAAGCACAATCAAACGCAATCACAAACTTGTTAAACAATTTTTCCTCATCTTTTCTTCTATAAATAACCTTTGTGCTTGTTTCTTTTATTCATCCCTCAAACTTGTACTTTTCTCTTTTTCTCTCTAAATAAAATTCTTTTCAAAATTGGAGTCATCATCTTCCACAAAAAAATTTTACAGTCTGCATTTTGGTGGATCTAGTTACGGAAAAGAGGCATGCTTCATCGATGGCCACGACTTGGGTCGTACCTTAGGAGAAAAATGCATTCATGTAGTTTACGGAGGAGGAAGTCTAGGATTAATGGGACGAGCTGCTGCTTCTGCCTATATGGAAGGAGTAAGAGTATTGGGAGTAATCCCAAAACTGTAATACCCGTATTTTTCTTTCCCTTGTATTTTCGTTTTTGGTGTATTTCTCGATCGTGGTGACCCTCGTGTACTTTTCAGCGTGTCCTTCCTGTCAAACTGTTGAACTGTATTCTCGTTATTGTGATGCGGAACCGCCGTTTCTGGGTTGCTGTGGATCCGTTTCGTGTTATTAGTCCCTAAATATGGATTCCTATCGTTTTATTCTCTTTCCGGATCATTTTTATCATTTTGGGAACCAAAATGGGGTGTGGGCCGCGGCACAAGGTGCGTGCGCCGCGGCACACAAATTTCTCCAAATGTTGGTCGAGCAATCATCTTGTGTGCGCGGCACACCCATCCGTGCCGCGGCACGGCGCCGAGCAGTGCCGCGGCACACTGTCCGGTGCCGCGGCACACTCGTGTGTCTTCCGCGACCAAAACCCAAGTATGCGTGTGCCGCGGCACACGCAGGTATCTTCGCGCACAACGCGAAAACACAGGAGTATTTTCTTGGCTCGTGCCGCGGCACACTTTGGTCAGGCCGCGGCACTGAAGCGGTCAATTGTGCAGATTCGTCTTTATTAGACGAAATCGGCCGGCTTTTCCCCATTTGTCATACGCATCGCGAGTAGCGAGAGAGAGGGTATAGAGGGGGAGAGTTCTTCATCCGGGGTCGATCTTCATCATTTCTTTTCGGTAGTGAGGCTCGGATAATCAATCTAACGCGTTCTACGGATCTTGGTACTTGAATCTCCTAAGGTAATGTTCTAAAACCCTATTTCGATTAATTTGGGGTTTTGGGTTTTCTTCCGATTCGTTCCGTTTTGTTGGTGGATTCATGATGTATACGATTGATATTGTTAGTATCTTTAGTTTCCCTACGGATTCATGGATATTTTGTGGATTTTTACGGAATCGAGAGGGTTTGGTTGTGGTCCGCCCTCGTTGTTATTTTTGGTACGAATATACATGAATCGTAGGCGGGTTTCGTGTATTCCATTTCCATAATCGTTTAGAAGTGGTTGTGATTGTGCTATTCGAATCGTTAGGTTCATTCTCGTCGGTTCCTCGTGGTTGTGCTTGATCCTTCCGTTCCGTTCGTGTCATCGTCTATTTAATCAAGGCAAGTATCCTCATGAACTTACAATCTTGACATAGTAGTTTTGTATGAGAAATTGTGTGTGTGTGTATGCTCACTACGGGTTAGACTCGACGGGGTCTCGGTAGGGTTCCACGAAGCTGTGGACCGCGAGCTTGCTTTTAACCACTGTGGGTTAGATCCGACGGGGTCTCGGCAGGGATCCACGAAGCTGTGGGTCCGCGGTTAATTGTGGTGCATTTTTACAAATGTGGTTTGATCATTGGCATCTCCGGAAATGAGCGTTTTGGAAACTATGATTTATTGAATTGCATGCATTACTATATGTGTAAGATGTAAGTCGTTCATCTGGTTACTTGTACTAGCGTAATTGCTAACCCCTCTGGGGACCCGTATTGGGGAAATTCGTTTTATGAATTTGGTCGGAGTTCATCGAGACGAGCGGGCTGGACCAAGATACGGATGACGGCCGTGCGTGATGATGGTGCACGAGTGATGCTTTAGTGTCTTTTACCTTTTTGTCTTTTGTGGTTTTGAACTAATAGTTGTACTCGAGTACTTAAGGGGTTCTTGTTCGTTTGAATTGTATTGTTGCTTATTATGTTGTGTTGGATGATGAAGTTATATTGGCCGGTTGAACGGGTGGATTGTTACATTTTGCGTCTTTATGACGTGGTGTTATTTTATCGTTTATGTGAGTCGTTGTGTATGATCTTTGTTCGGCTGGTGGGTCCCATATAGGGATTCACGGCGCTGTAATATACCTCGGATATCCTGGGGGTGTTACAGAAAATGGTATCAGAGCTCTAGGTTTATGGATACCTAGGCTTGTCGGTTTATTGGGTCTTGTGGTGTTTGGTTTTGCACATCATCGTCACGCTGCCATGATTCCGGTACTACCAGTGTCCGTAAGTTTTCCTTCCTCTGTTCATTAATTCCTTGTATCGTATCCTTGATTCTCGATTTGTAATTGTTCTTTTCTTGTACTGATCCTCGTATGGCTTTTGCTACTTATTTAACTCCAGTATGGATCCGGAAGAGGTCGTGGTCGCGGTCGTGGTCGCGGCCGGGGGCGTGGGGCGGCCGGTGGGGCGGCCACGTCACGGTCTTGAGGCCGGCAGCGATGCGGCGACCGTCATAGCCATGCTTCTTCTCGGGAGCGTGCCGATCTTGGTATTGCGGCCGTTATGCAACAGATGGTGAACCAAATGGCGGCAATAGCTCGGGCGGTTCGTAACCCGGATCAAGCCCATGCTAATCGGGCGGAGCGGACCGTTGGCTCCAAGATGTCATCAAGATGCATCCTCCTCGGCCGGGAGCTTGGACCCGATTGGCCGGGAAGGGTGGATCAAGGAGATGTCTAAGGTCTTCGTTGCCACTAATCGTCCAGGGACCGTAAAGTCCTATTGCTCAATATTTTCTCACCGGGACGCTACGGACTGGTGGGAGGCCGTTGGGCCCAAAGACCATGCTGCTACGTGGGCTGAGTTTCAAGAGTTGATGGAGACTGAATATTGCCCGTGGCCAGTCAGACAGGCTCGGGTACATGCTTTTTATGATGCTCAACCACGGGATATCCCCGTAGCTCAAGCTATTGCTGATTTTAACAAAGAGTTGGGTTATGTGAAGACCCAAGTTGTCGAGGAGATTGACAAGATTTTCCATTTCTCCAGGCGGATGAAGTTGCCGATTCGGGACTATATGTCGGGGCTCGTATGCACTACATTGAAGGATTATCAGAGTAGGGCCCTTGCTTATGATATGTCGGTGACGGCGAGTGAGGCGGCCCGCGAGAGTAAGAAGCAGAAGTCCGCTGGGAACTTTTCGGGCCACAAGAGTGGGGGTCAGCATAGATCCCAATCTGCTAACTTCCCCGCCGGCGGTGGTCCAGCTCGTTCCGCTGGGGGTCCTCGTGGAACTACCAGTGCTCCTTTTCGTGATGTGAAGTGTTTCAATTGTGGTCGTACGGGCCACATCAGTCGTGTTTGTCCGAACCCTTTGCTGACGTGTAATCAGTGTGGCCAGTCGGGTCACAAAGCTGCTTTCTGTGCTGAGAGGGAGAAAATCCTTGGTGCCCGGGCTTCGATTTCAGCGCCTAGGGAACCAAGTGTGAATCAGGGATCGTTGGCTCCTCAATCCCCGCCGAGTGCTAGTCGGGGGAGAGGTCGGGGTCAGCCCTCAAGGGGGGGAGCTTCCAGTGTCGGCTCCGCCCACCCGCGTGTCTATGATGTAATATCCGCAATTTTCGATTTTCGGTAAATTTCTTTTTTTTTTTTTTTGGTCGGAGTCTGTTTTGACGACTCTCTCATGACCGTTTCGTCATTCGGAGAATATTTAATTCTGCACTTTTGTCATCCGAGTTCGTTTCGGTGCTGCTTTGTTGAGTTCCGTGCTTTTTAGCGACTTTTCCGCGCTTGAGTTCGGTTCTTGCGAATCTCGTTCGAAATTGTCGTTTGGGGTTTTTCGTAAGTTCATTTAACGTTGTTATACGTGTTGTGAGCTTCGGTTTGATTATTCGTTGTCGTATGGTGATTTTCGGGCAGTTGGGCCATTTTCGTAATTTCCCAAAGTTTGGGGTAATTACCTTCCGTTGTCGAATTTCGAGCCTTCGGGTGGTCGGAATCGTGTGTTCTACTAGCTCTTAGATTCGTCTTTGTGTGTACTTCGTAACCGTATCTTCGGTTCATATTCGACTCGGGTTTGGTGTCGTTTTGTTAAATTCAGGATTACTAAACGACTTTTCTAAGTATGAGTTCGACTTTGTTAGATCACCATTAATTTTTGGTAACTCCAAAAATTCTGAATCTTGCAATATTATAGAGCATCGAGTTAGCTTTCCAATGGTTCGAACGGTGAGTCAATCGGTCGGGACGAGAGAGTTATGGTCGTTTTAGCTCACCCGCTCATTTGGCGATCCGCCGGCCGGACTCGGCCGTGTCGCACAACGCGGCCGTGCCGTACTCGTCGGATAAGCGGTAGCGTCGCCTGCAGGCCCGACCGTGTTCGAGGACACGGCCGAGTCAATGCCGGCGCCCCTTCGCGACACGGCCGTGTCATGCGGGACACGGTCGAGTCCTGCCGGCGATTGCGCGCCACGGCCGTGTCATGTCGGACACGGCCGAGTCTGTCGACCTATTTAAGGCACAGCGGCGTATTTTCCTTGATTTCTCATTCCTTTTCTTCCCGTTCGCTGTGGGTGTATACATCATGGAGACATGATGTTGTTCTTTCAATCCATGAAGTTTGGAGGTTCATATCGTCAATCATCCGTCCTATAACTTGCTCCGATCGACCGAATCAAGGCAAGTTTTCCTAAAATCTAATTTTGGGGATTTTGGGTATTTTGTTCGATTTCGTCCGTTTAATCCGTTTTAACTTAGGATTGTGATGGATTGATGATTATTTAGATGTATTATATCATTTTCCTTGTTATTCCATGGTTGGATCGTATCGATTCGTTGTTTGAGTCGAGTTCTTGACCGATGCCTTGAAGGTGTCCTAAAATGTCTTAGAGGGGTTTTCGGGCGTTCTACGATTATTCTTCCTCGTATGGTCGATGATTTATTGATTGTATGATGTTAGGGTCGTGTTTCTTGCGAAGAAACCGTGTTGAACCCTTTCGCTCGCCGCCGTCTTCCGTTTCGATAGCATTGGGCGTTTGAAGCTTTCGGTTGAGCCGTGTTCGTCGGAATACTTGCGTACCGATTACGAGGCAAGTATCTTGCCCATACATTTCATATTTCGTTGATATAATTCTTGAATAATGATTTTATGCGAAATCGATATTTAATGAACGTAACTAGGGATTGGTATGTTCTCGATAAATGTTCTCTTTCAACGATAATTCGTATACTTCGTGAATATGTGTTCTCGGAATATGTGTGTTGGTTTTGTATGTTTAAAGATAATATGGTCACTTCGAGTGAGTTTGATAGACCGTAATCCTTTGCCGGGGATTACGTATTGTTATTGTGTACTTGTTCGGTAAGAACGTAATGTGTGTGATATTAGTTGTTACTCCTTGAAAGGAGGTTGTGATACTTAATGTTGTTTGGCTTGACAAGTGATTATTGTTGTGTGCTTGATGTATGTGATGTGCCTCCGGGTAGGATTGTTGAATCTCGGGTATCCATACTTGCTAGTATGGGTCGGGCGTGACCGTAGGGTTATCCAATCCGGGTATGTCTTACGGGGACTCCGAGGTTCGTGGCTTGTTAGCCCGATGCCGAGATAACTTGTGGGGTTATCATCGGGTATGTCTTGCGGGGACTCCGAGGTTCGTGGCTTGTTAGCGCGATGCCGGGATAACTTATGGTTGTGGTTTGATTATGCACGTATATGTGCTTGTAGTCGCGTGACTGCGGTTACGGTGACATGTGATTTGATATAGTTTCCTGTGGGTTATTCACTCGGGTTTGTTCTACGGGAGCATCTGAGGTCCGTGGCTTGCTAGCACGGGACGCGAATAATCCGTGGAAACAGGTTGTTATGGTATGATCGGGTCGTGGACCCCATTTGTTGTTATCGAATTTATGTTTTGGGAAAATGATTTTTGAAATTTGTGTCCTAAAGGTTTTGAAAGGTTTGAGAAATTCTTAAATCCCAATGTATTCAAAACTCCCGAGGTTGTAAAATGTTTTTCACAGATGTATATCGGGTTTACCCCTATCTTTCGATTTAACCGTTTTGATTAAGTGATTTACCTCGGGAAGTATGTTTATGATTAACATGTTTCGTGGAGTATGATATGTATGGCTCGTTTTCGTATTTTATACTTGCACTAGCAAAACGGTGGAGTTTGCTAACCCCAGTATTCGGGGTGGATGTCTGATTGCATTCGGGTTTTGGAGCGAGCACGGGGTCGGCATGAAGGATGATGAAAGATGAACGATACTAATCACACGAGGTTCCGTTGATGTCGTATTGGTCCATTGTATTTTCTTTTCCGCTGCGGTATCTTTTCCCGTTATGCGGGAGTTTATTGTATTTTGACCCCGTGGGTATGTGTTTGGTATTGAGTTGTATTCGAGTTGTATGTATTTATTGAAAGACCAAATCGGTCTGTGAGTCATTTTGCCTTGAAGGCATTGTCGAGATGTTAAATGTTGTTACCGGCTGGTAGATCCTCGAGGAGAGGGTCTACGGCGTGTAATATCCTGAGTGGATTGGGGTGTTACATAAATGGTATCGAGCCGGGTTGTGGAAACCTAGGTGTCGGGTTAGTGGTGTCTATTGAGTTTTTGTCTCGTCGGATTTTGTCGACTAAGTCGTGTCGCGACGCGTCGTCACGAGTTGGTTGGTCGTGATTAGTATCGTGGGGCGATCATCATCTTCGTGCGACACAGTGAATGTAAGTCTCCTTCTTGGTGTTGTGCCTCGTGTGACACGAGCTATTTTTATGATTATTTGTTAAGTGACGGAATCCTCTTATGGATTTTGATTTCGTGATATGCGGTTATTTGACTCTCATATTTCGTTCATATGAGGAGTAATGTTCTTTGGATTGTGCATGTTGAACGTATTTCTTTTATCCATTGCGTGAGTTCTTTCAAATGGCTTTCGGCCTTTTGCCAATTGAGTTTGATTTGAAAACCGATTCCTTTAACCGAGTTTTGGCATTATGGCCTTGATCGCTTTGGCGAAATTCTTATGACGGTATTTAGTATTTTGTAAATGGCTTTCGTGAGTTTTGAAATATTACCGTCATCGGCCTTTTTGGCGTTTTTGTAAATTGTTTTTAGCGGTGAGTTCGTAGCGGGACCCACGGCGCTATATTGTTCCTTGTAATTACGTGAAATTTTTGGGCATTCTAGCCCATTGAATTATTTTGAAAACCTTGAGTATCTTAGAAAATTAAAATTCGAGACGTACTTTTAAAACGAATTATTTTCTTGCGGTGTCTTCAAGGTGTTTTCTAATGCCGCAATACATTTCAAAAATTTTCTACCTCGAGGACCAAAATGTTTCGAGATATTTTCAACACTTTTATTTAGACCCGAGGGTCGAATATTACGAAAGTTTTCACTAAGAGAAAGTGTCCTCATTTTTATCAAGCGAAATGGTTTTCCCAAAGTCTCGATAACGACGTTTCACGTTTGTACTATTTGAAAGGTGATACTCAAGATCAACCAGTATTCTTCAAATTATTTTCAAAATGAGGTTTTCATTTTTTTTTTAAAACCTATCCATTCCCGTTTGAGGGCTGGGTATGTATGTGTGACGTTCGCGTTGTCATTTTGATACTTTCTCCCGAGTATGATCGAATTGGCGGTGTGAGCATTGAGTCGCTTTCCACACATTGGTTGTGCTAGCCCCTGTGAGAGGCGGAATGTTGGTATTGAATGTTGTCGCCTCGTGGCGATTTCTGCGTTGTCGAGGGTGTGCGAGCTGTTAGAGGTTTGTATGGTATGACCGTGTGCATCGGTGATCGTTCCGTTATGTGTCGGTTGTTTAATGTCTTGTTACCTTGCCCCCGTTTTTGTGAATTTCGTGGACGAGGTCGGAGGTAATGCCCGTATTATTTTGACTCCTGTATTTTCTCTTTCTCCAGTCTATCGATTCGCTCATGTTCGTTGGCACTTTGTGAACTTGTTTTGTATTTCGGTTTCATCGTTCGAGCAGTGTGATCTTGTTTTTCGTTTATCATTTGTGACTCTTCCGAGTCCGGTTCGATACTTGTGAACCTTGTTCGGATGTAACATCTTTTGGTTCTACTAGTTCTTTTATTCGAAGTGGATCAGATTTTGAACTTCTGTATATTCTACTTTGTCGACTCATTTATTTTCGTTGACATTTCTGAGCTTGTCCCGCCCAGTGTTTTGTTTATCGAACGAGTGTGGCATCATTTCTAATAACTCGTTTGTCGTTGTGACTTTTCAATTTCTATTCCCTTTCATGTGGATCCTATGCGAATGCATACGTTGTTGTTTTCACCGGATCATATATTGTCTCGAGTCGAGATGTGAACCTTGGAGTTGTTGTTTGAATTTTATTGTTCTTCGTGATTCGAACATGATTGTTCGCTTTTGTTGTCTCGACCGTTGTGGTTCGGTCGTTTGTTTGTTCGGTTTTTGTCCTCGTTTCGTGATTGTTGAGCGTTCAGGCTCCTTCCTAATTCCCTTAAGTTTGGGAAATTAGTCTCGTTTTCGATCTTCCAACCCTTGGGCGGTGGAATTCCGTATTTGTTCAGCGTTTGACCCGCGTTTAGATTGATGAACCGTCGGGATGGTCAATCATATTGATTTTCGTTCGTTGTGTTTTGTGATTGTCGGATAATTGACTTGGCTATATTATCCGTTTGATAACGCTTGTCATTTGTTGGTTTTATTATATCCCTAACGGCGACGTTGTGTTGGTCGCCGTGGAGCGTGTTTTCACGCCGTATATTCCTTTGCGTTGTTTGTAACATTTCGCCGTTGGGTGTTAGTTATGCATTCTTGTGTATCTTGTTGAGTTTTGCTGGCGGAATATTTCTCCTCCCTACTTGTTTTAAGTTTCGACGAAACTTCTTTTAAGGAGGGTAGAATGTAATATCCGCAATTTTCGATTTTGTAAATTTCTTTTTTTTTTTTTTTGGTGGAGTCTGTTTGTGACTCTCTCATGACCGTTTCGTCATTCGGAGAATATTTAATTCTGCACTTTTGTCATCCGAGTTCGTTTGGTCTTGCTTTGTTGAGTTCCGTGCTTTTAGCGACTTTTCCGCTTGAGTTCGGTTCTTGCGAATCTCGCTCAAATTGTCGTTTGGGGTTTTCGTAAGTTCATTTAACGTTGTTATACGTGTTGTGAGCTTCGGTTTGATTATTCGTTGTCGTATGGTGATTTTCGGCGGTTGGGCCATTTTCGTAATTTCCCAAAGTTTGGGGTAATTACATTCCGTTGTCGAATTTCGAGAATTCGGGTGGTCGGAATCGTGTGTTCTACTAGCTCTTAGATTCGTCTTTGTGTGTACTTCGTAAGCTTATCTTCGGTTCATATTCATGCTCGGGTTTCGGTTTCGTTTTGTTAAATTCTTTATTACTAAACGACTTTTCTATGTATGAGTTCGACTTTGTTAGATCACCATTAATTTTTGGTAACTCCAAAAATTCTGAATCTTGCAATATTATAGAGCATCGAGTTAGCTTTCCAATGGTTCGAACGGTGAGTCAATCGGAGTCCGGACGAGAGAGTTATGGTCGTTTTAGCTCACCCGCTCATTTGGCGATCACGCCGACCGGACTCGGCCGTGTCGCTCGCGGCCGTGCCGTACTCGTCCGGATAAGCCGGTAGCGTCGCCCGGAGGCCCGGCCGTGTTCGAGGACACGGCCGAGTCAATGCCGAGCGCCCCTTCGCGACACGACCGTGTCATGCGGGACACGGTCGAGTCCCTGCCGGCCGATTGCGCGCCACGGCCGTGTCATGTCGGACACGGTCGAGTCTGTCGACCTATTTAAGGCACGGCAGCGTATTTTTCGCCTTGATTTCTCATTCCTTTTCTTCCCGTTCGCGGCTGTGGGTGTATACATCATGGAGACATGATGTTGTTCTTTCAATCCATGAAGTTTGGAGGTTCATATCGTCAATCATCCGTCCTATAACTTGCTCCGATCGACCGAATCAAGGCAAGTTTTCCTAAAATCTAATTTTGGGGATTTTGGGTATTTTGTTCGATTTCGTCCGTTTAATCCGTTTTAACTTAGGATTGTGATGGATTGATGATTATTTAGATGTATTATATCATTTTCCTTGTTATTCCATGGTTGGATCGTATCGATTCGTTGTTTGAGTCGAGTTCTTGACCGATGCCTTGAAGGTGTCCGGTAAAATGTCTTAGAGGGGTTTTCGGGCGTTCTACGATTATTCTTCCTCGTATGGTCGATGATTTATTGATTGTATGATGTTAGGGTCGTGTTTCTTGCGAAGAAACCGTGTTGAACCCTTTCGCTCGCCGCCGTCTTCCGTTTCGATAGCATTGGGCGTTTGAAGCTTTCGGTTGAGCCGTGTTCGTCGGAATACTTGCGTGCGATTTTGAGGCAAGTATCTTGCCCATACATTTCATATTTCGTTGATATAATTCTTGAATAATGATTTTATGCGAAATCCATATTTAATGAACGTAAAAGGGATTGGTATGTTCTCGATAAATGTTCTCTTTCAACGATAATTCGTATACTTCGTGAATATGTGTTCTCGGAATATGTGTGTTGGTTTTGTATGTTTAAAGATAATATGGTCACTTGAGTGAGTTTGATAGACCGTAATCCTTTCGGGATTACGTATTGTTATTGTGTACTTGTTCGGTAGAACGTAATGTGTGTGATATTAGTTGTTACTCCTTGAAAGGAGGTTGTGATACTTAATGTTGTTTGGCTTGACAAGTGATTATTGTTGTGTGCTTGATGTATGTGATGTGCCTCGGGTAGGATTGTTGAATCTCCGGATCCATACTTGCTAGTATGGGTCGGGCGTGACCGTAGGGTTATCCAATCCGGGTATGTCTTACGGGGACTCCGAGGTTCGTGGCTTGTTAGCCCGATGCCGAGATAACTTGTGGGGTTATCATCGGGTATGTCTTGCGGGGACTCCGAGGTTCGTGGCTTGTTAGCGCGATCTCGGGATAACTTATGGTTGTGGTTTGATTATGCACGTATATGTGCTTGTAGTCGCGTGATCGGTTACGGTGACATGTGATTTGATATAGTTTCCTGTGGGTTATTCACTCGGGTTTGTTCTACGGGAGCATCGAGGTCCGTGGCTTGCTAGCACGGACGCGAATAATCCGTGGAAACGAGTTGTTATGGTATGATCGGGTCGTGGACCCCATTTGTTGTTATCGAATTTATGTTTTGGGAAAATGATTTTTGTTTGTGTCCTAAAGGTTTTGAAAGGTTTGAGAAATTCTTAAATCCCAATGTATTCAAAACTCCCGAGGTTGTAAAATGTTTTTCACAGATGTATATCGGGTTTACCCCTATCTTTTGATTTAACCGTTTTGATTAAGTGATTTACCTCGGGAAGTATGTTTATGATTAACATGTTTCGTGGAGTATGATATGTATGGCTCGTTTTCGTATTTTATACTTGCACTAGCAAAACAGTGGAGTTTTGCTAACCCCCGAGTATTCGGGGGTGGATGTCTGTGTGCATTCGGGTTTTGGAGCGAGCACGGGGTCGGCATGAAGGATGATGAAAGATGAACGATACTAATCACACGAGGTTCCGTTGATGTCGTATTGGTCCAGTTGTATTTTCTTTTCCGCTGCGGTATCTTTTCCCCGTTGTACGGGAGTTTATTGTATTTTGACCCCTGCGTGGGTATGTGTTTGGTATTGAGTTGTATTCGAGTTGTATGTATTTATTGAAAGACCAAATCGGTCTGCTGAGTCATTTTGCCTTGAAGGCATTGTCGAGATGTTAAATGTTGTTACCAGCCTGGTAGATCCTCGAGGAGAGGGTCTACGGCGTGTAATATCCCTGAGTGGATTGGGGGTGTTACATATGAGATGCGGAGAGCCGATGATCCAGCGGCTACCGTAGCGACAGGTACCGTTTATATTCTTTCTCATCCTGTCAGTGTGCTTTTCGATTCTGGTGCTACGCATTCGTTCATATCTCTGGATTGTGTGCGCCGTTTGAATCTCGACCGTTTGACGCCTTGTGAACCCTTCATCGTTAAGCTTCCTAGCGGTGATGGGATCGTTGGTGATCAGGAGGTTCGAGACTGTTCTGTGCTTATTTGTGAGAGGACTTGGCCCTCTAATCTTATTGTTGTGAGTATCGAGGGTGAGGATTTGATTCTTGGTGATGATTGGCTCGGCGGCATGGTGCAATCATGAACTACCGCACGAGAATCATCACCATGTTGGCGATGATGGCAGAGCACTCTTTCGCGGGCAAAGAGGGGGAACGAACTTCGTTATTAACGCCTTGAAGGCGATGAAACTCCCGAAAGGGATGTATTGGTTATTGGTGCTATGCCTTGAAGGCGGAGAGTGGTGGAGTCGAGCTTTCGTCGATTCCAATCGTTAATGAATTTCTGATGTTTTCTGACGAGTTCTGGGATTGCCACCGGATCGAGAGGTCGAGTTCACTATAGAGTTAGAGCCGGGTGCGGCTCCTATTTCAAGGCACCCTATCGCATGGCACCTTGAGAGATGTCCGAGTTGAAGAAGCGGTTGAGTGAGCTTCTTGAATCGGGGTATGTTCGACCGAGTGCCTCGCCTTGGGCGCACCGGTCTGTTTGTGCGGAAGAAGGATGGTTCACTACGTTTGTGTATCGACTATCGCGAACTAAACAAGGTGACCATCAAGAACAAGTATCCTTTGCCGAGAATTGATGACTTGTTCGATCGATTGCGAGGAGGCTGCGGTATTCTCGAAAATTGATTTGAAATCGGGATACTATCGGCTCAGGGTGAGAGAGTCCGATGTGCGAAGACTGACTTTTCGGTCGAGATACGGACATTATGAGTTTTTAGTTATGCCTTTCGGGTTAACTAATGCGCGGTGTTCATGCGGTTGATGAACAAAATTTTTATCGAGTATTTGGATAAGTGCGTAAATGCGTCTTTATTGATATTCTTATTTATTCGAGGAACGAGGAAGAGCATGCCCATCATTTGCGGATAGTATTAGACATTTTAAGGACCGAGCAACTCTATGCAAAGTTCTCGAAATGTGAGTTAAGAAAGAAGTGATGTTTTTAGGTCACGTGATTTCGGTAGGGGGTTCGTGTGGATCCGCGAGAAGATTGAGGCCGTGTTGGATTGGGCACCGCCCAAGAATGTGAAGGAGCTCCGTAGTTTCTTGGGTTTAGTGGCTACTACCGTAGGTTCGCCGAGGTTTCTCGAGCGGCTCGGCCACTTACGCAGCTTGCTCAATCCGAGAGGTTAAATGCGGAATGACGAGAGGCGATCGAGTTTTGAGGAGTGAAGAAGCGTTTGACTTCAGCCCGGTTTTGGCGTTGCCATGTGGTAACGAAGGTTTTGCCGTTTATAGCGATGCTTGGGCTGTGGTCTTGGGTGCGTATTGATGCAAAGACGGCAAGACCATTGCCTATGCGTCGATACTATTGAGGCCGTATGAATTGAACTACCCTACTCATGATTTGGAGTTAGCGGCAGTCGTTTTTGCGCTCTAGATTTGGCGTCATTATCTTTTCGGCTCTGCATGTCGATTTTTACCGATCATAAAAGTCTGAAATACATATTTACCAATGAGAATTGAATATGAGGCGGAGGAGGTGGTTGGAGTTGATTAAGGATTATGACCTCGAAATCCTTTATCATCCGGGCAAGGCGACGTCGTGGCCGACGCCTTGAGTCGGAAACCGATTGCGTTGCGAACGCTTGAGATCCTTACATCTCGGTCGAGCTTCGGAGGGCTTTGATCGAGTTAGATGTTGAGGTCTCGTTGCCGGAGCCGTCGGGCAACTTCGTGCTTTAGAGGTTTCGCTGTCTTTGATCGATGAAATTAAGTCAAGCGATTAGAGGATCCGATGATAACTCAAATCCGAGAGAACGTTCTTAAAGGAAAGTCTCCTGGATTTGTGATTCAAGAGGATGGTGTTTTGAGATTCCAGAGTCGGCTTTGTGTGCCGAACGACCCAGAGTTGAGACAGAATATTTTACGGGAGGCCCATGCTACACCTTACTCCGTTCATCCTGGTTCGAGTAAGATGTACAAGGACTTGAGAAGGAACTTCTGGTGGAATGACATGAAGGATGAGGTCGCACAGTTTGTAGCGAGATGTTTGACTTGTCGGCGGTCAAAATCGAGCATCGGCGACAATAGGACTTTTGCGATCACTTCCGTTCGAATGGAAATGGGAAGATATATCGATGGATTTCATTACGAGTGCCGAGATCGAAGTCGGGCATGAATATGGTTTGGGTGATTGTCGATCGTCGACCAAGTCGGCACATTTTCGGCCATCAAGGACACTTGGGGCCGGAGAAGTTAGCTCGTGTGTTTATCGCGCAGATTGTGAGACTTCATGGCACCCAAGTCTATTGTTTCGGATCGTGGCCGTTTTGTATCGCACTTACGGTGTGCATAAGGCGTTGGGTACCGTTTACATTTGAGCACCTCTTTTCATCCCGATCGGATGGACAATCGGGCACTATCCGGACGTTCGAGGACTTGTTGCGTGCTGTGCTCTCGATTGGAGTAGTACTTGGGAGGAACATTTGCCGATCGAATTCACGTACAACAACGGTTGGCACGCGTCGGTCGGATGGCACCGTATGAGGCACTTTACGGACGGCGATGTCGATCACCGATCTGTTGGAATGAGGCGTCCGATTTGGTGGGACCGAGCCGGATGTCGTTTTAGAGACGAGGCGGAAGATAGAGTTAATTCGAGAACGGATGTTGATCGCCAGAGTCGGCGAAGTCATATGCCGATGTCCGTCGTCGACCTTTGGAATTCGAGGTGGGAGACCACGTTTTGCTAAAGGTGTCGCCGACGAAGGGAGTTTTTCGTTTCGGGAAGAAAGGGAAGTTGAGTCCGAGATTTATCGGCCCCTTTGAGATCCTCGAGCGAGTAGGTGGGTTGGCATACCGTTTGGCGTTACCTCCGGTCTTGAGTCATGTTCATAGCGTTTTCCATGTTTCCCGCTTGAGGAAATATGTTCCGGATCCTAGTCACGTCATCGATTATGGCGAGATTGATATTGCCGAAGATATTACTTTTGAGGAGCGTCCTTTGAAGATTTTGGAGCATCGTGAGAAACGATTGAGGCATAAGACCATACCTTTGGTCAAGGTGCAGTGGTCGAGACACGGTGTCGAGGAAGCAACTTGGGAAGCCGAGGATAGCATGCGTGCTAGGTACCGGAGTTGTTTGTTTCTTAAGTTTGGGACGAAACTTATTTTTAGAGGGGTAGAATGTAATACCCGTATTTTCTTTCCCTTGTATTTTCGTTTTGGTGTATTTCTCGATCGTGGTGACCCTCGTGTACTTTTCGTGTCCTTCTGTCAAACCGTTGAACTGTATTCGTTATTGTGATGCGGAACCGCCGTTTCGGGATTCTTTGTGGATCCGTTTCGTGTTATTAGTCCCTAAATATGGATTCCTATCGTTTTATTCTCTTTAGGATCATTTTTATCATTTTGGGAACCAAAATGGGGTGTGGGCCGCGGCACAAGGTGCGTGCGCGCGGCACACAAATTTCTCCAAATGTTGGTCGAGCAATCATCGTGTGCCGCGGCACACCCATCCGTGCAGCCTGACCCGAGCAGTGCCGCGGCACACTGTCCGGTGCCGCGGCACACTCGTGTGTCTTCCGCGACCAAAACCCAATCTGCGTGTGCGCGGCACACGCAGCGTATCTTCGCACAACGCGAAAACACAGGAGTATTTTCTTGGCTCGTGCGCGGCACACTTTGCTTGTGCCGCGGCACACGAAGCGGTCAATTGTGCGGTCGTCTTTATTAGATGAAATCGGCCGGCTTTTCCCCATTTGTCATACGCATCGCGAGTAGCGAGAGAGAGGGTATAGAGGGGGAGAGTTCTTCATCCGGGGGTCGATCTTCATCATTTCTTTTCGGTAGTGAGGCTCGGATAATCAATCTAACGCGCGTTCTACGGATCTTGGTACTTGAATCTCCTAAGGTAATGTTCTAAAACCCTATTTCGATTAATTTGGGGGTTTTGGGTTTTTCTTCCGATTCGTTCCGTTTTGTTGGTGGATTCATGATGTATACGATTGATATTGTTAGTATCTTTAGATTCTACGGATTCATGGATATTTTGTGGATTTTTACGGAATCGAGAGGGTTTGGTTGTGGTCCGCCCTCGTTGTTATTTTTGGTACGAATATACATGAATCGTAGGCGGGTTTCCGGGTGTATTCCATTTCCATAATCGTTTAGAAGTGGTTGTGATTGTGCTATTCGAATCGTTAGGTTCATTCTCGTCGGTTCCTCGTGGTTGTGCTTGATCCTTCCGTTCCGTTCGTGTCATCGTCTATTTAATCAAGGCAAGTATCCTCATGAACTTACAATCTTGACATAGTAGTTTTGTATGAGAAATTGTGTGTGTGTGTATGCTCACTACGGGTTAGACTCGACGGGGTCTCGGTAGGGTTCCACGAAGCTGTGGACCGCGAGCTTGCTTTTAACCACTGTGGGTTAGATCCGACGGGGTCTCGGCAGGGATCCACGAAGCTGTGGGTCCGCGGTTAATTGTGGTGCATTTTTACAAATGTGGTTTGATCATTGGCATCTCCGGAAATGAGCGTTTTGGAAACTATGATTTATTGAATTGCATGCATTACTATATGTGTAAGATGTAAGTCGTTCATCTGGTTACTTGTACTAGCGTAATTGCTAACCCCTCTGGGGACCCGTATTGGGGAAATTCGTTTTATGAATTTCAGGTCAGGTTCATCGAGACGAGCGGGCGCTGGACCAGTACACGGATGACGGCCGTGCGTGATGATGGTGCACGAGTGATGCTTTAGTGTCTTTTACCTTTTTGTCTTTTGTGGTTTTGAACTAATAGTTGTACTCGAGTACTTAAGGGGTTCTTGTTCGTTTGAATTGTATTGTTGCTTATTATGTTGTGTTGGATGATGATGTTATATTGACCGGTTGAACCGGGTGGATTGTTCTGTTTTGCGTCTTTATGACGTGGTGTTATTTTATCGTTTCTGTGAGTCGTTGTGTATGATGCTGTTCAGCCTGGTGGGTCCCATATAGGGATTCACGGCGCTGTAATATACCTCGGATATCCTGGGGGTGTTACAAAAACCTCTGGCTGAAAGTAAAATCACCGGGTCAACTATTGGAGATGAGTTTAGATCTGTGAATATGCAAGATCGCATAACTCACATGATAAATAATTCTGGCGCCTTTATCGCCCTTCCCGGTGGTTTTGGCACCCTTGAGGAACTTTTTCATGTGGTTACCAGGCCCACTAAATGTTCATCAAAACCAATAGGAGTGCTTAATGTCAATGGTTTCTTTGATGGTTTCTTGTCTTTCATCGACTACTCTGCCGAAAAGGGCTTTATTTCCGCGTGCAAAACGAATCATAGTCGTTGCAACAACACCGGAAGAACTAATCAAAAACTCAATGAATTTGTTCCTCAACGAGATCCACTCTAGCTAAAATTGTTTGGGTAGAAGATTTTACGGTGAGAAAACGAAAAGTGGATTCATTCCTCTCCCTTTGATAACCCATGACGGACCTCTTGTATTTTTACTTTGCCGTGTGTAATAATCGTGCTAAATGATGGCGGCTTAAGGAGTTTCTTCTTGATCTCTTGACGCGCATCTATTCGCGATTTATGTATTCTTGTAATTTTTATTTCGTGTTTTGCTTTTTTAAAAACTTTGATGGCAGCGTAAGGCGACTCTTCGGACTTTCTTGATGCGCATCTAAAAAATTATGTTATACTTACGAGTATATTTTATTTTCTTTTGTGTGTGCCTCGTATATTTATTCTCTTGCAGATTCTAAAAGGCGTTAGGCTCAGACATCAACTTTCTTAACAGGAGTATTCGCTTTTACGCATTGATTTTTATTTTTTATTATATAAACTGAGGACAGTTTTATTTTCAAGTTTGGGGGTGGTTTGTTTTAGTATGTTTTGGTGTGTTAGTATTTTGGTGTGTTTTTATTTGCCTAAATTTTTTTTTTTTTCAGTATATATATATATATTATTTTGATTTGTGAGATTTCTAGATCTGGTCATAACACCAATAAATTAGCTATATACAAGCTTCTAAAATTGTTTTAACCGGTAAAAAAATTGTATATTCCAAAATTTTGAGCCTTAATCTCTCTTTCCAAGCCTTGTAATTATCATATAAAATCGAGTCATTCGTTACCTTGAGAAAAGAAGAATCAATTGGTTGATGAAAAATAAAACTGAAATTTACTTAATTTGTGGAGTTTTTGATTTTTCATGCTTAACTAAAAAATGATTTTCTGCAAAAATTCTATTCCCTAAAAAAAAAAATAGGAGTCATTGGTGAAAAGAGCTACACGTTAGCAAATAACGGTGTGAAAGCTATCACCTAAAAAAATAAATGACAAAAAGGAGAAGTGTTGAGCGAATAATGCTAATTTTGGAAGTCTTAAATTTTGCGAAAAATAAAGGACTAACCATTGTTGGTGCGTAGCTGCCGTCTCAGAAAAATTGGTGAAAAGAGCTACACGTTAGCAAATTACGGTGTGAAAGCTATCACCTTTTTACGAAAGAAAAATAATGAGATAGAAATTGTGTTAGTGAAAAGAGCTACACGTTAGCAAATAACGGTGTGAAAGCTATCACTAAAAGGGATGTAGTTTATGAGCAGATTTGAATTAATTAGCAGCTGAATTTCAATACACTCAATTTTGTGAAAATCACAATATTTGATGACGCCGATGAAATTCTTCTTCATATTGAGTCGAAAAATAAACGAGTGATCGAGAGCAACCATTAAAGGGAGTCGTGTGAAGTCACGAGTGGGAAAGAAATAATCAACCTTTTGGGTGGAAAACCTTGTATTTTGGAATTACAAAAATAAAAACCGTGTTTTAACTTCAAAATCGTTAGTAGATTTATTTTGAATCTTGATTCATTTTCTATCTACTGTATAAAGTTGGTTATTGTGTATTAATGGCATTTTGATCTCTTTTTATCTTTATATATAATTATTTTTCTTAAATTTGTGTGTATTATTTTTATTTTTTATTTTGTGTCTTATTTTAATTTTTATTTTGTGTGTGATTAATAATGAGTCTTGCTCGGGACTAGCAAGAATTTAAGTGTGGGGTATTTGATTGGTGCATAATTGATCTAAAATTCATATACAAAATATTCATTTTTCCGGGCATAATTGTACTGATTTGTGATTAAAAATATATATTTTACAGATATATCCAAACATGAGCTAAAAATGGTTATTTCTGATTCGACATGAAGCATCAAAAAGGACGGAAAACAAGACCAAATCCAACGACGGGAACTTTTCAAGGCAAAACGACCTACAACACGGCGCAAACAGAACCGTGTTATGTAGGCCGTTTCACATACGGCGCAACAAGGGCCGTGTTTTGGGCCGTTTCACACACGGCCGGCATTTAGCGCCGTGTCCTCGCGCGTATTCCGGAAGAGACCGAGTCAGCACAAAACGGCACACAACACGGGGAAAACTGAGCCGTTTTTCATCGCCGTTTTTCAGCAGATGCCATGCAAAATTAGTCCACTTTTGACCAACTTGTGAACTCAACCACAAGATATTTTTTTGGTCAAAAATCTGAAAATTCAAAGACATGGGTGAAGTGTGAACAAAGAATTAAAAAAATGATATTACAATAGATATTTTGAATTAAATAATCAATTGTATTCTTGAAAATCACCTATAAAAGGGCATCTTCACCCATTGCAAAATAACCCACATTCTTACCAAGAAATCCTCAACTTCTTGCTAAGAAATACTCCTTTCCTTTAGCAATATATTTTCCTTAGAACTTTCAATTTTAGTTTGTATTTTATTTTTGGTTTGAAGTTTTTCTTTCATTTAGTTTGTAATTGAAAAGTGCTTGATCAATAAGCACTTAGTATTTTACTTTCAATTTTTGTAAGCTTGTAACCTTTAAACAAGTTTGAAGTTATATTTTGAAGTTTGTTTCTTGCACTTTGATTCATCATATTCAAGTAAGTTTTATTTAATTTCTAGTAATTAAAAGTTTCTATATATATTATATATATCAATTATTTCTATTATAATTTTAGTTTGTATGAACCAATGAGTAGCTAATCTTTCTTCCTAGGGGAAGGGGGATTTCTATTAGGTTATATATTGAGTATTTGATTGATTTAAACTATTTTTAGGACTAATTGGTTTAAATAGAGATTGATCATATCCTATTTTTACTAATGAAACCTTCTTGATTGATTGTTGAGTGAATTGGAAACATATCTTTTCAATCTATCAAATGTTAATCTTGTTATCAACATCTTAAGATTGCGAAAGTGGTTAAGACACCTTTGATTATGAAAGTACGGAGGTGAAAAGTTGATTACTCGATGAACGATCGTTTATCCTAAAAATAGTCAAGTTAGAGAAATGAAAGGACTAATTGGTTTAAATAGAGATTGATCATATCCTATTTCTACTAGTGAAACCTCCTTGATTGATTGTTAAAAGTATTGGAAACACATCTTTTCAATCTATCAAGTGTTAATCTTGTTATCAACATCTTAAAAAGTGACGATTAAGACATCTTTGATTACGAAAGTACGGAGGTGAAAAGTTGATGACTCGATAAATATTCATTTTTCTTTTATATCCATATAAATCAATTCCTATACTTAATTAAATACCTAATTTAATGAACCCGTAATCCCTAGATTTTATAAATTCCCAACTCATTTTAATTCTATTCATTTTCACTAGTTAAAAATAGTCTAGTATAAAAATATTTTTCTTAAAACTAGTAGTATTAAAAATAGTCTTAATATAAATAGTCTTAATATAAATAGTCTAGTATAAATAGTCTTAATATAAATAGTCTTAATATAAATAGTCTAGTTAAAAATAGTCTAGTTAAAAATAGTCTTATATAAAATAGTCTTATATAAAATAGTCTTATATAAAATAGTTTGGTTTAAAATATAGTGCATTTAGTTAATTTTTAAAAAAACCCAAAAATATCTTTTTTTATTTTAGCATTTATTTCTCGCAATTTGTAACAAAAAATTATACGAAGCCCTGTTGGACAATCCTCGAGAGAAAAGACCTTGGTAGAACTTACCACAAACTACTTCTACCTCGTATATATTTGCGAGCGACTCAAGAACTCCTGTTTTTAGGATAAGTTTTTGACCGATCAAGCAGCCTAGTCCAGAAGGCTACTGGATCGCGGCCTGGGCCGATAGCGCACGCTAGCTCGGCAGCCTAGCGCGCGCTAGTCCGGCCCAGTATAAATGTGGCTGAGCAGTCACATTTCATTTCGTTTTTCACTTCCTTCCTTCTCCGTCTGCGGGTGGCGATTCATGGGTCACGAAGCCATGTTGTTTAACAACAAATCCATGAAGTTCTTGAGTTCATAACATCAATCAATCGTCCGTTATCATCCTTTGATCCAGCGAATCAAGGTAATCTTCCTTAGAACCCTAATTTCATGAATTTGGGGATTTTTGCATTTTCGTCCGATTCGTTCCGTGTTGTTGATTAATTCATGATGGGTATGATTAATCTTGGTAGTATTCTTGTGTTTAACATCATTTAATCCATTGTTCTTCGTCGAATCGAAGTATATTTCTTGATTTCCTTCGAATTGACTTTTTGGGGGATTTGTCCCCGATCTCATTTTTCATCCGTTTTCGATGGATCGATTATGGTTAAATGATGTTGTTAAACATATTCTATGGATTGTATATCCATATTTCAACTTGGAATTCCGTTTTCGGGTTTTGACGGGATGAATCGTGTTCTTGGCCGTTTTGGGGGAAATCCTTGAACCTTAGTCATTTGTTCTTTGAATTCAGCGGCTTTGGGTCGTACTTTGGAATTTATTTTCGTTGTTATTGTTTTCGTTCGTAGTTCATTGTTGTGGATTGTCGTCGGTGGAGTCAACGAGTTCGTAGTCGGTTCGTGCCAACCTACTTCGGCCGATTCTCCGCGTTGTGGTTATTCGAGGCAAGTACCTTGCCCATACTTTTCTTATTTTGTGGATATGATGATCGGTGATCGTCTTGGTGTGTTTGTTTGGTTATTTGAAATGAAGTTTCAAAAGATTTCGGTTTGGCCTCGTTAAAGGCTTTCTTTCAAAATGCGTGTGTGTTTTGTGAACGGCGTGTTTTGGGAATTGATTATGATTTGATTATTTTGAACGTTGAAGTATTTTATGATGATACTCCTATTGTTTAAAGTTATGGAATCGTGCATTCCGTATTTAATCTTGTTATTGTGTTTTGAAGAGTTTGATAATGGTGTCGAGTTAATGGCCATCTCTAGTGAGTATTCTTAATGAACTTACATTCTTAGCATGTTAGTTTTGCATGAGTAATGTGTGTGTGTGTATGCTCACAACGGGTTAGATCCGACGGGGTCTCGGTAGGGGTCCACAGAGACGTGGATCGACGAGCTTGCTTTTAACCACTACGGGTTAGATCCGACGGGGTCTCGGTAGGGGTCCACAGAGACGTGGATCGACGGTTAATTGTGGTGCATTTTACAAATGTGACTTATTTATGGCATTTCCGGAAATGAGTGCTTTTGAACGGTTTTCATGATTGCATGCATTGACTAAGTGTGTAAGAGGTAAGTTGTTCGTTTGGCCTACTTGGCTAGGATGGCACTAGAGTATTTTGTTGTTTGTTTCAAATCCTTTATTTGTGGATTTTGATGTTGGGAGACGAACCTTGTGGTCGTTCTTGTGTACTGTGAGTTGATGAGATTTGGGGCTAAAATCCCAAGGGTTTTGTAAAAGTCATTTTACGGATTTGGGGCTAAAATCCCAACGGTTTGGTAAATGTCATTTTTTCGGAAAGTAAACCTTTGGGGCGGTGACCCCTTTTGTCTTTTGGATTTTGAAAAGTGGGATTGGATAATCCTAAATTATTTTCTATTAAAACTCTCGATGGCATTCTAAACCGTTTTATAAATTACTTCCATTGATATATGATATTTCGATTCTGAAATGTTTTTCTCAAACCCTTGCCTCGGGAAGTACTTTTCGTTTCGTTTGGATCTTTGAGGATCCTTGGTTATTGTTATTCGTGGAATGTGAATTGTATGGCTCGTATTTGCACTTTGTTCTTGCACTAGCAAAACAGTGGAGTTTTGCTAACCCCCGAGTATTCGGAGGGTGGATGTCTGTTTTTGCATTCAGGTTTTGGAGCATAACACAGGGTCGGCACGAAGGATGATGAGAGATGATCGATACTAATCACATGAGGAACCGTACTTTGTTTATTGGTTGAGTTGTACTCTATTTTTCCGCTGCTATATTTTCCCGTTGTACGGGTGTGGTTGTATTTGACCCCTGCGTGGGCATGAGTTGTATTTGAGTTGTATGTATTTATTGAAAGACCAAATCGGTCATCGAAATGCTTTAGCCTTAAAGGCATGGTTGAGTTGTTATATGTCGTTACCAGCCTGGTAGATCCTTGAGGAAAGGTTCTACGGCGTGTAATATCCCTGAGCGGATTGGGGGTGTTACATAAATGGTATCGGAGCTTAGGTTAAGGAAACCTAGGCTATCGGGTCAAGTCGTGTTGTTTGAGTCTTGTTTCGTCGGATTTTATCTGACTGAGTCGTGTCGCGACGCGTCGTTTGAGTTTGTTGGTCGTGATTAGTATCGTGGGGCGATCATCATCTTCGTGCGACCTATGGAAGTAAGTCTCCCTTCTTTGTGTTGTGCCTCGTGTGACACGAGCTATTTTTATGATTATTTGTTAAGTGGTGGAATCCTTATGTGGATTTTGATTTCACGATATGTATTTAGTCGACTCTCGTATTTGATTTATACGAGGAGTGTCGTCGTTTGTGATGTCTTTTTATTGTTGTTTTTGTCCATGGCTGATGATTTTCGAATCGATTTGCACGTTTTACAAGTTCTATTGTGGAAGCTTTGTGCTTATATGCGTTCGACTTGTTCACTAGCCAGTGCGGGAGGGTATTTTATCAGTGGTTTTGTTCTGAATGTGGTATTTTATCGTTTATTTACGTTTAAAGACATGTATTGTCTTGATTTTAAACTTTTTGATCCGTGTGCTAGGAGTTGTTTTAGTGAACGTCGATATGTGTGAGTTTTGGGCATTCTGGCCTATTGGATTTTTGAAAACCTTGAGTATCTTGGAAAAATAAATTTCGAGACATACTTTTCAAATGAGTTATTTTCTTGTGGTACATCCAAGGTGCCACAATATATTTCAAAAATTTTCTACTTCGAGGACCAAAATGCTTTGAGATATTTTCAATGTTTTAGAAACACTTTTATTTAGACCCGAGGGTCGAATATTCTGAAAGTTTTCACTAAGAGAAAGTATCTTCATTCTTATCAAATGCGAAATGGTTCTCCAATGTCTCGATAACGATGTTTCACGTTTGTACTTTTTGAAAGATGATACTCAAGATCAATCGGTGTTCTTCTAAATTATTTTTAAAATGAGGTTTTCGTTTTTAAAACCTATCCATTCCCGTTTGAGGGCTGGGTATGTATGTACGATGTTCGCGTTGTCATTTTGATGGTTGCTCCCGAGTATGACCGAATTGGCGGTGTGAGCGTTGAGTCATTTTCCACACATTTGTTGTGTTAGCCCCCTGTGAGAGGCGGGGTGTTGGTGTTGAATATTATCGCCTCGTAGTGATTCCTGTGTTGTCGCGCATGTGCGAGCTGTTAGAGCTTGGTTTGGTATGACCGTGTGCATCGGTGATGGTTCCGTTATGCGTCGGTTGTTTAATGTCTTGTTACCTTGCTCCCGTTTTTGTGAATTTCATGACGAGGTCGGAGGTAATGCCCGTACTATTTTGACTTACGTATTTTCTCTTTCTCCGCCTCTATCGATTCGCTCATGTTCGTTGACACTTTATGAACTTGTTCTGTATTTCGGTTTCATCGTTCGAACGAGCTGTGATCTTGTTGTGGGCCGATCTGGTTATCGGTGTGACTTTTTTCGAGTTCGGTTCGATTCTTGTGAACCTTGTTCGGGAGTAACATCATTTGGTTCTACTAGTCCTTTTATTCGAAGGGATCGGATTTTGAACTTCTGTATATTCTACTTTGTCGACTCATTTATGTTCGTTGACATTTCTGAGCTTGTCCTGCCCTTGTTTTTGTTTATCGAACGAGTGTGATATCATTTCGGAATAACTCGTTTGTCGTTGTGACTTTTCAATCGCTATTCCCTTTCCTGTGGATCTTATGGGAATGCATGTCTTGTAGTTCTCACCAGATCATCCGGGGAGTTGTTGTTTGAACTTCATTGTTCTTCGTGATTCGAACATGATTCTTCGATTTTTGTTGTCTCGATCGTTGTGGTTCGATCGTTTGATTGTTCGGTTTTTATTGATCTCGTTCCGTGATTGGTGAACATTCAGGCTCCTTCGTAATTCCCTTCAGTTCGGGAAATTAGTTTCGTTTTCGATCTTCCAGCCTTTAGGCAGTGGAATTCCGTATTTGTTCAGCGTTTGGCTCGCGTTTGATCAATGTACCGTTAGGTTGGTCAATCGTATTGATTTTCGTTCGTTGTGTTTTGCGATTGTTCGGATAATTGACTTGATTGTATTATCCATTTGATGACGCTTGTCACTTGTTGGTTTTATTATATCCCTAACGGCGACGTTGTGTTGGTCGCCGTGGAGCGTGTTTTCACGCCGTATATTCCTTTGCGTTGTTTGTAACATTTCGCCGTTGGGCGTTAGTTACGCATTCTTGTGTATCTCGTTGAGTTTTTCCTGGCGGAATATTTCTTCTCCCTACTTGTTTTAAGTTTCGGGACGAAACTTCTTTTAAGGACGGTAGAATGTAATATCCGCAATTTTCGATTTTCGGTAAATTTCTTTTTTCGGTCGGAGTCCGTTTTGACAACTCGTTCATGCCCATTTCGTCATTCTGAGAATGATTAATTCTACACTTTTTGACATCCGAGTTCGTTTCGGTGTCGTTTCGTTGAGTTCCGTACTTTTTAGCGACTTTTCCGCGCTTGATTTCGATTCTTGCGAAACTCGTTCGAAACTGCTGTTTCGAGTTTCCTGTAAGTCCGTTTAACTTTGTTAGACGTGTTCTGAACTTCGGTTTGGTTATTCGATCACGTATCGTGATTTCCGGGCGTTTTGGGCCATTTTGTAATTTCTTGAAAGTTACGAGTATCCGTATCTGTAATTGTTGACTCGACCCATTTCTTGGTCGCGTATGATTAATTATGGTATTATGTTTTCATTTCGGGTCGTTGATGTCGTCCGCGAACTTTTCGTCGTGTTCGTTCCGTGCGTTTTCGGAAATCGGGTCGTCGAGCCCTGACGGTTGCGGGACTGGCCGGACGGTTGCGGGACTGGCCGGACGATTGCGGGCACCGGCCGGACGGGTGCGGCAGGAACCGGCGTAGCGCACGCTACGTCCGGAAGGCTGCGCGCGCTAACCGGCAGGTATAGCGCACGCTAGCTTGGTCGACCAACGCACGCTATCGGACCGGACAGTGGGGTTTCTGGGGTTCTGGACTCGGGAAGGATCGGCAGGTAGCGCACACTATGTCGAGCGTAGCGCGCGCTAGTCTGCAGGCGTAGCGCACGTTGTCGGCCGGCTAGCGTACGTTACCTGGCCGGGCAGTTCAGTCCAGAGGGTTCTGGACAGATCGGCTAGCGCACGCTAGCGTCCGCGCAGCGCGCGCTATCGCGGTCGGGCAGGCAGGATCCGGCCGGCAGATTGAGTCTTCAGTACAGGGCCTTGCGGGCCACGACCGAGGGTTATCGGCCGAGGCTGCCCGTTAGCGCGCGCTAGTCCGGAAGGTGTAGCGCACGCTAGGCCGTGCCTGTATAAATATGACAGAGTAGCCATATTTTCACCCGTTTTTCATTTCCATCTTTTCCTCTCCGCGACTGGAGACTTGGCGATCCAGGAGACATGTTGTCAAGCAACAAATCCACGAAGATTGAGAGTTCATATCATCGATTAATCCCTCCATAACCTCCTTTGATCCAGCGAATCAAGGTGAGATTTCCTAGAACCCTATTTTGGGAAAATTTGGGGTTTTTGCGTTTTTGTCCGATTCGTTCCGTGTTGTTGATCAATAAACAATGGGTATGATTAATATTGGTAGTATTCTTGTGTTTAACATCATTTAATCCATTGTTCTTCGTCGAATCGAAGTATATTTCTTGATTTCCTTCGAATTGACTTTTTGGGGGATTTGTCCTCGACCTTGTTTTTCATCCGTTTTCGATGGATCGATTATGGTTAAATGATGTTTTTAAACATATTCTATGGATTGTATATCCATATTTCAACTTGGAATTCCGTTTTCATGATTTGACGGAACGAATCGTGTTCTTGGCCGTTTTGGGGGAAATCCTTGAACCTTCGTCATTTATTCTTTGAATTTAGCGGCTTTGGGTCGTACTTTGGAATTCATTTTCGTTGTTATTGTTTTCATTCGTAGTTCATTGTTGTGGATTGTCGTTCGGTGGAGTCGGCGAGTTCGTAGTCGGTTCGTGCCAACCTACTTCGGCCGATTCTCCGCATTGTGGTTATTCGAGGCAAGTACCTTGCCCATACTATTCTCGTTTTATGGATATGATGATTAGTGATCGTCTAAATGTGGTTGTTTTGTCGTTTGAATTGAACTTTCAAATAATTCGGTTTAGCCTTGTTAAAGGCTTGCTTTCAAAACGCGTGTGTTTTGTGAATGGTGTGTCTTGTAAATGACTATGTGGATCCTATGGATATATTTGGTGTTGATGATGCACTTGGTATTTGCGTGTGGACGTATATTATTTCATTTCAGTGCGTTGTGGTTTGACGTGGTGTTTTGCTAAGTGTTTGATGCCTCTGAGTGAATTGTTTGGATATCTTTGTTGCATTGTGTTATTTGTGTGAATGTGTGGATATGGTTAAAGGTCTACGGTGACACATGGCACGTGATCATGTGGTCAGGATGCAACAAGTGATTGATCCAACCGTGAGAGCCTGAGATAATCTACGGTGGCACATGGCATGCGATCATGTGGCCAGGATGCAACAAGCGATTGATCCAACCGTGAGATGTGTGTGATTTGTTTCGCTATCCAAATGGGAGGGTCCTTCGAGGCCTCGGGCGGGATCAATGGTATTACCCTGTTCCCAAGGCGATGCGCGTGCGCGATTATGTTTTTGTTGATTTTTATGTCCGTCGAGGACACGTGATGTCGGGCTCGCCCTGTGAATTATTGTCGGTTTTCTATTTGTGAAAACAAAACCTTTGGGTGTGACCTGTTGATTTTGGAAAGATAAGGATTTGATAATTCTATGTTGTTTTCTATCAAAACTCTCGATGGCATTTAAACGGTTTTATAAATTGCTTTCCCTTGATTTGTGACGTTTCGGTTTTAGAATATTTTACCAAACTCTTGCCTCGGGAAGTGCTTTTGGTTAAGTTTGGATTTTGAGGATTCTGGTTATTGTTATTCGTGGAATGTGAATTGTATGGCTCGTATTTGCACTTTGTTCTTGCACTAGCAAAACAGTGGAGTTTTGCTAACCCCGAGTATTCGGGGGTGGATGTCTATTTTGCATTCGTGTTTTGGAGCATAGCACAGGGTCGGCACGAAGGATGATGAAAGATGAACAATACTAATCACACGAGGATCCGTTGATGTCGTATTGGTCTAGTTGTATTTTATTTTCCGCTGCAGTATCTTTTCCCCGTTGTACGGGAGTTTATTGTATTTTGACCCCTGCGTGGGTATGTGTTTGGAATTGAGTTGTATGTTATTATTGAAAGACCAAGTCGGTTCATCGAGTCATTTTAGCCTTAAAGGCGATGTTTAGATGTTCGATTTTAGTTATCAGCCTGGTAGATCCTCGAGGAGAGGGTCTACGGCGTGTAATATCCCTGAGTGGATTGGGGGTGTTACATAAATGGTATCGGAGCTTAGGTTGAGGAAACCTAGGCTGTCGGGTCAAGTCGTGTTGTTTGAGTCTTGTTTCGTCGGATTTTATCTGACTGAGTAGTGTCGCGACGCGTCGTCTGAGTTTGTTGGTCGTGATTAGTATCGTGGGCGATCATCATCTTCGTGCGACCTGTGGATGTAAGTCTCCCTTCTTTGTATTGTGCCTCATGTGACACGAGCTATTTTTATGATTATTTGATTAATGACGGAATCCTCTTATGGATTTTGATTTCTTGATATGTGGTTATTTGACTCTCATATTTCGTTCATATGAGGAGTAGTGTTGCTGGATTGTGTATCTTGGACTGTAATTTTTTTCCGCTGCGTGAGTTCTTTCAAATGGCTTTCGGCCTTTTGCCAACTGAGTTTGAATTCGAAAACCGATTCCTTTAACCGAGTTTTTGGCGTTATGGCCTTGATCGTTTTGGCAAAATTCTTGTGACGGTACTTAGTATTTTGTAAATGGCTTTTGTGAGTTTTTGAAATATTACCGTCATCGGCCTTTTTGGTGTTTTTGTAAATGGTTTTTATCCTGGTGGGTTTCGGCACGGGACCCACGGCGCTATAATGTTCCGTGTAATTACCTGAAATTTTTGGGCATTTTAGCCGATAATTCTGGGGTAGTCGCTGAATCCTCTGGTCTCACATTACCACGTCCGCGTCCACGACCGCGTCCGCATCAACGACCTCCCCTCAACATACTGTAAACACAAATACTCGATATCCAGGGCAAAATTTTCGAAAATAAAGTCCGTCAATATTCACAAAATAAAAATTAAGTAAAACGGTAGTATAAGAGATTAGCAGACTTACAACCATGGTCCACATGACGACGCTGGCTGAGCAGTGATGTTACAAACGACCCGTAAATCAATAACGTAAACAGACCCAACTAAACCCGACTGCCAAGATATCCATGAATCTTAGATCTGATACCATATTCTGTAACACCCCGAGATATTCGGAATAATTACAGCGCCGTAAACCCTTTAAGTAAGAATTTACAAGGCTAATTTGAAGAAATGTAAAAACAATACAACAGTACCATTAAAGTTCAAAATACAAAACCGGTTCAAACAGATCAAATGAGTCCATTATTACAACCATCTCAAAATATTAATACGACACGCGTACTCGAGTATTGAAAATGAACCAGAAAGACAAGTCACAACAACAATAAACATCACTGATCCCCTTTGTCGTCATGTCGGTACTGTGACTGTTTTCCTGCTCCTCGGATACCTGAACATTAAAACAAATGTCCACCCCCGAAGGGGTTAGCAAAACGATGCTAGTACAAGTATCGTAATACACAAATCGAATATGCAAAAACAATGCATAACAAAATACACAATACGGACTTCCGCTACCGGAATCCCACAATGCGAATTCACAAGATTACATTAACACAACATGGGTATTCCAATGATCCAGCGCCCTCAGCATAGATCCCAAGATGATCCCGTCGGACCAACGCGAGGTGGAAAACCCGTCCAATGATCCAGCGCCCTCAACATAGATCCCAAGATGATCCCATCGGACCAACACGAGGTGGACATCCGATCAGCGCCCTCGGCATAGATCGTACAACATTCACAAACACAACTTATGCATACTTATATGCAAAATCGCTATGTCCATCAACATGAACATACTAGTAATTGATATCGAATATCATGACAATGCAACGAAATAAATCCCATGTTCAAAAACATGAATAAACCATATGCATGCTCAAAATACCACCATTAACAATTTCAAAATACGATACTTGCCTCAAAGATGGCAAGAACTAATTACTCCAATGATCTCAACACACTCGAAGGCCACCTCCTTCAATCAAACATTCGCAAAGCTAGACCCTTGAACAAACAGGAAAAATAACGGCAACTCAAAACAAGTTTAAACGTACGAACATCTAACGTCTCCTACGGTCGGTTAACACCCTAAGCTAGACAGTTCACGGTTCAACTCACCTGACGACCACTCGGTCTAGCTAGAGTCACTCAAATCACCGTAATTTCGTACTTCGATTTCTGATTATCGATGTCATTACCAAGTTTGGTTATATAACACCTTCAATACGAATTCAAGGTTAACTCATCTCTATACTTCGTTTTTCTACAAGCTGCCATCTTCGCCAAAGTTTCCCATTCAAATTAATTGTCATCCATCAACACTCTACATTCGAATCATCAACAAGAAGATAAACAAACCCATAAATCACTACGAGTTGTGAATTGCGTTAAAGGTCATATAATGCTATCCGAAGATTATATCTTAGTGACCACTCTACAATTTCCTTTCTTTGCTAAAGATCTCATTCTAAGTAATGATAATAACAATACACCGACACACATTTGATTCGGAAAAGATGACCCAACTATACAACAACCTCAGAAATCAGATTCTTAGTTTCAAATCAATAAGGTTCGGTTGTGATCTTCTTATTCAAAGGAGTTCTAATATGATTACTTCAAGTTTGCATGGTATGGTGTTTAACCTAACGATTAATCCATAACCTTGACAATTTGAGGAGAAAGTTATAATCCGAATAAGAGCACGAATTCTATGTTCGGGCAGCGACACATACCTTGTATGGAAAGAAAAGACAAAAACTCTTGATGAACTCAACGTTGGACGCTTGAACACCAATCCTCAAAGCTCCTCGCCTTCAATGATGTGTTAGGAGGCTGATATGAAGGTTGAAGATGGAGAGGGTAACTCTCAAAGTCGCGAAATTGAAGTGTGGGTTGAAGTGGTTGTCTGAAAATGAAAGAGGGTGTTGTCCTATATATAGAAAATAGTTATTAGCGCGTGCTACGGCTATATCTTTAGTGTGTGCTAACGGACTAGCAGTCTACTGTCTCGGTCTGGTCTCGGCTTAGCATACGTTAACACCCTTTACGTGCACTAAGTACGGCAATTAGCATACGCTACCACACCATATAGCGTGCGCTAATGACCATACGAAGCTTACTGACCTCATTGTACTCAACTTTGAGCGTACGCTATCCTCATACCAGTAGCGTGCGCTAAACAACATTGACTCGGCTTCTCCAAAAGTCGTCCAGATTCATTCCGACATATCCCGACAAAGATCCGCGGTCGGATCTCTCCTACTGCCCTGTCTTAATCAAGTTGACTACGCATAGCGAGCGCTAAGGCTCATACATAACGTGCGCTATGAAACTCAATTAGCGTATGCTATGCTCAGACGTTAGCGTGCACTACAAGTGCACAAATACAATTATAACAACAACATTCATGAAATCATACGCTCAACAGTACAAGATCATGAAATACGAAGGATAATACTCAGATCAAATACAACATATACAATGGCACAAGGTTCAAAATACACATTAAAATCTCGGGTATTACATTAATAATGTAATATTTCAAAATAACTCTTAAACTTCCCGGCAATGGCGCCAAAAACTTGACAGGTCTTTTGTGTAACTATCGCAAGTGCACGATATCGTATCAAGTAGTTAGTGGACTTATATATTGAATCAATCCACTATATTTCTATGATGATTGGCTTCAATACATAGCATTAGGTTTTATGAAAATAACTCAAAGAACCATCTAAGGTCTATAGGTATATTTATATCCCCTAAAACAACTTAGAGTGAAGATCATTTGATCTAATCAACATATTTTCTTTCGAAATATGAAGAACATAAATATCATCATTTATTGGCCAATAAATAAAGATTGGTAAAACAATGAAAATCACACACAATAATAAGTAATCCATAATAGATCTTTATACAAACTTAAATAACATGACAAACCTTGTTTATAATCCCAACTAAAGATAACTTACCCCATGTAGGCTATATTCAACATATTACAAGTTTGAGTGGCCATTATTAGTTGAAAATGGAAAGAATTGATACTAACTCCCTTAGTAGATAAAAGAGAAAGAAGCAATAATCTCCCTCAACAACATAAGCTAAACCACTATTACATACACTCTCAAGAACACAAGTGTGTTCTTCACACAAAGAAAAATATTACAAAGTAGGAAAAATATAAGATAAAGGTTGATAAATGATGGATCTAAGGGGTCTATTTATACACCTAAAGTCATCTAATAGCTCCAAAACTCCAAAGATTATTATATTAGATCGATCAAGTCCACCATCCCCTCAATAATAGACCGAAATTATAAAAGATTTAAAAAAGATCATACATCTCACAAGAGTTACTAGTAACTTTCAGATGTTGCGGCTGTAACTATGAGGACTTACGGCCGTATGCTTTGGATGTTACGGCCGTAACATGGCTTTAGATTTTTCACATTAGTTTCTGTGTGAGTTACGGCCGTAACTTTATTTGTACGCCCGTATGGAGTTTCAGACTTCATTTTCAGCCTAGAGTTTCTTAGACTTTTGCGTTTTCGCCCCTAATCTTATTCGGATGATAACTTTTGATATTTAACTCTGATTTTGAATCCGGAAAGACTGCCGAATTCATCTCGAAAAGCTCTACAATATGAATACATAAAAACTCAATAAGGAGAATATTTTAAAAATATGTTATTTTTTGAGTAAATCAGTTATTCAATCCGATTAAGGCTAAATTTATATCTTCATTCTATAAAAAAATAAAATTATTAAAAGCTAATTAATTTAAAGCAAAAGCGAGTAGACTAGCTCATAATTATGGGTGAAATATATCAATACCAATCACGGATAAGTGTATAAAACTGACACTTATCAATAACAACAGTGCAATTGCAATAACAAACAATTCAGTTTTGCACTCAAGAACAAAGCACGTAGATGTCAAACATCACTGTATCAGAGACCATGTGCTTAACAAGAGAGTAAAAGTGGAAAGAATCAGCACAGAGTATCAAATTGCTGACATATTCACTAAGCCTTTACGAGAAGAAAGATTTCTAGAACTTAGCAGGAATCTTGGATTACTAGATTGGGAATCTAGTGCTTAGTTGAAAAAGCATTTAAGAAAAAGTTATCCGACCCAAGGCATAATTGCACCCGACCAAGGCATAAGAGTCATCTGAACTATATCTACCTGATGCGGAGACCAGACGAGGAAAGAGCTACCTGATGTGGAGACCAGAAGAAGAAAAGTCATCTGATCAGACAAGGAGTATCACCTGACTCGGAACGCAGACAAGGAAAAGTTGTAATATCTGGTATTTTCATTTCTATATTTTTTTATTCTAGCGACTCGTTTGTGTTCATTGACATATTTTGAACATGTTTTGTTCAGCACTTTTCGCTATTCGAGCGAGATTTTATGTTGTTTTGGATTAATCGGCATACTACTTCGACTTTTCCATATTTAGGTTCGATTTTGTAAAATCACCATCAATTTTTGAAAACTCCAAAAATTCTGAAACTTTACAGTATGATATAGAACCAAGTTAGCTTTCCAATGGTTCAAACGGAGAGTCAATCCGAGTTCATATGAGAAAGTTATGTCCATATTTATAAAAACTATCTACACAAATCCAGTTCTGCCCATGTGACTCGATCAAACAAACCACGATCGGGTTGGTCCGAAGCGATAAAACGTCGGAAACAGGTTTCTGAACCCATTTCTTCATTCTTTCTCTTCATTTGGTGATTTGGGCGATTTCCAATGAAATTTTGTCGAAAGTTCATCAATATTTCATCCTTAAACATAATCATCAAGGTTTTGGTGTGGATTAACAACATCTAATCCTTGTTCTTCATCCAAATTGAGGTAATTCTTTGAAAATCCTTTTTCAAACTACTTTGGGGTTTTGTTCTTGATTCCAATTCTAGTCCATTTTGATGAATCCGTTGATGTTTTATGATGTTATTAATCATGATTTATGGATTGTATATCCATATCTTCGGTTCGTTCAACCCGGTTGATGATCTTAGTGTTCTTGAAGAATCGGGAACATTTAATGTTCGATTAAATGTTCCAATGAGTCTTCCTTCGATAGTTTAGTGTGATTTTCATTGTTGTTGGTCTGGAACCTCATTGTGACCGTGTTTTCATTGGGTCTTGCGGAAGTTGTAGGTTTCGAGGCACTTCGGTCTAGTCGTGTTCGTCCGCGTATTTGCATGCCCATTCTGAGGCAAGTATCGTGCTTATACGATTTGTGTCTTGTGAATATAAAGCTAATGCATCATACACCTTCTCAAAGGTTCAACGTTCACGTAACAACATCATTCAAGAATTAGCAAGCGGACAATACAAATATTCCACGATTCCACAATTCCTCGGATGACTACTCATTTCTAACATTCGTTTTAAGCACAATACACATGAAATGAATGTTATCTTCCTTCGGGAATCTAAGGTTTATGTTCGTATTTACTTTCATAGAATCACATATTCATTTAGAAGTAAATTACGATCAAACGTTCCATCACTAACAAGTCCACGTTAATTCCACGACACGTCACATTCTCAAAGTATAAAAATTATAGACGAGATACTCGCCTCAAGTCCAAAGCACGTGAAACAACGGGGAAGATCGACCGGAATACTCGAACACCTATAATCCTCCGGCAAAAACAACGAAGATACGATCACAATGAGAATCAAGGCCAATAACAATGGAAATCCCAACAAACTATCGAAGGGAAACTCATTGGGACATTTAATCGAACATTCAATGTTCGATAATTCCCAAGAACACTCGAATCATCAATCGAGTTGAACAAACTCGAAATATGGATATACAACCCATAGAACGCGATTAATAAGGTTCAATAACATCAACCAAATCATCGAAATCGGACGAACAACAAAGATCAAGAAGAAATTCCAAAAGTCAACCTTATGGGGTTTCAAGAAATTACCTCGATCCGACAAAGAACAAGGATTTGATGTTGTTATAATCGATAAGGGCCTTCCAAAACACCTTGTAATTGAGTGGAATCGACCAAGAATCGATGTTCCCATCTCTCCCATCCAGCAACCGCGAGAAGAAGAAGGAAAGTGAAGAAAATGGCTGAGGACTCGTCGCCCAGGCCTTATAAAGGCACGATCGTTACGACCGTAATAGGCATGCCCTTACGGCCGTAACCCAGACCTTACGGCCGTAATCGGAAGGTCCTTACGTCCGTAATTGGGTCCCAGACCGCACTGTCCTAAAAACAAATGGGCGTTACGGCCGTAACCGGCAAGGCATTACGGCCGTAACTCGGCAGCCTTGCGGCCGTACTGATTATGCCTTACGGCCGTAACTCGGCCAGCCTTACGGCCGTAACTCGGCCAGGTCTCTTGGATGAAACTCGATCGTTCCGACAGTCCGGATCGGCGCTCGACAAAAACTCGGATACACTAGCACACCTGCTGAGATTCAAGACAATAACGAGCCATCCACGAAACATAACATACCACGTCTCAAGCACGCGTAAATCAAAGATACGCCAGCGACACAAGTCTCACCCGACGAACTACAAAACAGTATATATCATTCAGTGAATCAAAGAAGACGTATCCCATATAATCCTAACGAAATGAATAATCGGAATCATACGACAATTAATTCAAGATAACCGGAATAAAAATCTCGGCTATTACATTCTACCCCTCTAAAAAGAAATTTCGTCCCGAAACTTAAAAAAAGAAAAGGTGAAGCAAGTAGTCATCAAAGTGAACAGACAAATAACCTCAGCGACCTAAACGAGTCGATCCCGACAAGGGTGCTGAAGCTCGATTCTGAGAAATCTCATGGAATGATTCACAATACTGAACTCTGTGGCCCTCGAGTCCTCAATTAGAACAAGTAATCGACTGCGAAAGACAATTAGCTTGCACATGACCCACAACGTTGCAATTGAAATACCTCCCAATCTGACTAGGAGTCAAACAAGATAGCTTGGAACTCTTGGTTCCACCAAACGAAGAAAGGGAAGGTTTCATCGTACGACTATGCGAAACTCGACGAGAAAAAGTACCGGCTCCCACACCATCTGAAAAATCTCCAGACGTCCTCTGTCTCTTCGGCTCATTGGAAGGCCCAGAAGATGTTGATGCCATCTCGTATGCCATGGCTCGATTCTGATACTCTCTCAATGTAATATCCGCAATTTTCGATTTTCGGTAAATTTCTTTTTTCGGTCGGAGTCCGTTTTGACAACTCGCTCATGCCCGTTTCGTCATTCTGAGAATGATTAATTCTACACTTTTTGACATCCGAGTTCGTTTCGGTGTCGTTTCGTTGAGTTCCGTGCTTTTTAGCGACTTTTCCGCGCTTGAGTTCGATTCTTGCGAAACTCGTTCGAAACTACTGTTTCGAGTTTCCTGTAAGTCCGTTTAGCTTTGTTAGATGTGTTGTGAACTTCGGTTTGGTTATTCGATCACGTATCGTGATTTCCGGGCGTTTTGGGCCATTTTGTAATTTCTTGAAAGTTACGGGTATCCGTATCTGTAATTGTTGACTCGACCCATTTCTTGGTCGCGTATGATTAATTATGGTATTATGTTTTCATTTCGGGTCGTTGATGTCGTCCGCGAACTTTTCGTCGTGTTCGTTCCGTGCGTTTTCGGAAATCGGGTCGTCGAGCCCTGTCGGTTGCGGATCGCCGACGGTTGGATCGGCCGAACGATTGCGGGCACCGGCCGGACGGGGTGCGGCAGAACCGCGTAGTGCACGCCACGGCCGGAAGGCTGCGCTAACCGGCAGTGTAGCGACGCCGGATGGCCTAACGACGCTTAGCGGGCACGACAGTGGAGTCCTGGGGTTCGGAATCGGTCGAGGCTCGGCAGTAGCGCACGCCATCGTTGACGCCGCAGACGCTACGGCGGCAGGTAGCGCACGCCACGGCCGGAAGGCTGCGACGCTACTCGACGAGCGGCTAGTCCGTAAGGCTCGGATCGCGGCACGGGCCGATAAGCGACGCTAGCTCGGCACTAGCGCGCGCTAGTCCGGCCCAAGATAAATGTGGCCGAGTCACATTTCATTTCGCTTTTCACTTCCTTCCTTCTCCGTCTCGGGTGGCGATTCAAGGGTCACGAAGCCATGATGTATAACAACAAATCCATGAAGATCAACAGTTCATAACAACAATCAATCGACCGTTATCATCCTCTCGATCCAAATAATCAAGGTAATCTTCCTTAGAACCCTAATTTCGTGAATTTGGGGATTTTTGCATTTTCGTCCGATTCGTTCCGTGTTGTTGATTAATTCATGATGGGTATGATTAATCTTGGTAGTATTCTTGTGTTTAACATCATTTAATCCATTGTTCTTCGTCGAATCGAAGTATATTTGTTGATTTCCTTCGAATTGACTTTTTGGGGGATTTGTCCCCGATCTCGTTTTTCATCCGTTTTCGATGGATCGATTATGGTTAAATGATGTTGTTAAACATATTCTATGGATTGTATATCCATATTTCAACTTGGAATTCCGTTTTCGGGTTTTGACGGGACGAATCGTGTTCTTGGCCGTTTTGGGGGAAATCCTTGAACCTTCGTCATTTGTTCTTTGAATTCAGCGGCTTTGGGTCGTACTTTGGAATTTATTTTCGTTGTTATTGTTTTCATTCGTAGTTCATTGTTGTGGATTGTCGTTCGGTGGAGTCAACGAGTTCGTAGTCGGTTCGTGCCAACCTACTTCGGCCGATTCTCCGCGTTGTGGTTATTCGAGGCAAGTACCTTGCCCATACTTTTCTTATTTTGTGGATATGATGATCGGTGATCGTCTTGGTGTGTTTGTTTGGTTATTTGAAATGAAGTTTCAAAAGATTTCGGTTTGGCCTCGTTAAAGGCTTTCTTTCAAAATGCGTGTGTGTTTTGTGAACGGCGTGTTTTGGGAATTGATTATGATTTGATTATTTTGAACGTTGAAGTATTTGATGATGATACTCCTATTGTTTAAAGTTATGGAATCGTGCATTCCGTATTTAATCTTGTTATTGTGTTTTGAAGAGTTTGATAATGGTGTCGAGTTAATGACCATCTCTAGTGAGTATTCTTAATGAACTTACATTCTTAGCATGTTAGTTTTGCATGAGTAATGTGTGTGTGTGTATGCTCACAACGGGTTAGATCCGACGGGGTCTCGGTAGGGGTCCACAGAGACGTGGATCGACGAGCTTGCTTTTAACCACTACGGGTTAGATCCGACGGGGTCTCGGTAGGGGTCCACAGAGACGTGGATCGACGGTTAATTGTGGTGCATTTTACAAATGTGACTTATTTATGGCATTTCCGGAAATGAGTGCTTTTGAACGGTTTTCATGATTGCATGCATTGACTAAGTGTGTAAGAGGTAAGTTGTTCGTTTGGCCTACTTGGCTAGGATGGCACTAGAGTATTTTGTTGTTTGTTTTAAATCCTTTATTTGTGGATTTTGATGTTGGGAGACGAACCTTGTGGTCGTTCTTGTGTACTGTGAGTTGATGAGATTTGGGGCTAAAATCCCAAGGGTTTTGTAAAAGTCATTTTACGGATTTGGGGCTAAAATCCCAACGGTTTGGTAAATGTCATTTTTTCGGAAAGTAAACCTTTGGGGCGGTGACCCCTTTTGTCTTTTGGATTTTGAAAAGTGGGATTGGATAATCCTAAATTATTTTCTATTAAAACTCTCGATGGCATTCTAAACCGTTTTATAAATTACTTCCATTGATTTATGATATTTCGATTTTGAAATGTTTTTCTCAAACCCTTGCCTCGGGAAGTACTTTTCGTTTCGTTTGGATCTTTGAGGATCCTTGGTTATTGTTATTCGTGGAATGTGAATTGTATGGCTCGTATTTGCACTTTGTTCTTGCACTAGCAAAACAGTGGAGTTTTGCTAACCCCCGAGTATTCGGGGGGTGGATGTCTGTTTTTGCATTCAGGTTTTAGAGCATAACACAGGGTCGGCACGAAGGATGATGAAAGATGATCGATACTAATCACATGAGGAACCGTACTTTGTTTATTGGTTCAGTTGTACTCTATTTTTCCGCTGCTATATTTTCCCGTTGTACGGGTGTGGTTGTATTTGACCCCTGCGTGGGCATGAGTTGTATTTGAGTTGTATGTATTTATTGAAAGACCAAATCGGTCTACTGAGTCGTTTTAGCCTTAAAGGCATGGTTGAGTTGTTATATGTCGTTACCAGCCTGGTAGATCCTTGAGGAAAGGTTCTACGGCGTGTAATATCCCTGAGCGGATTGGGGGTGTTACACTCAAAGTATCACAAGTGAAACCCGACATGTACTGTTGAATCTATGGTCTCATCTGCATGTCGAAATGAAGGATTTTATCTTCCTCGGTCATCACCTGCCTCTTCACGTAAGCGAGCTGTCGACTATAGTCGATAATAGCCTGCGACACGGGTATATCTTGTGGCTCGGCGAGGTATAAATCATGGATTCTCTGTTGTTGGATCGAATTCCGTCAGAACTCCACTTCCATAAACTTCTTGAACTCTTCCCAGGTAACAGCATGATCCTGAGGCTCAACGGCCTCCCACCAGTTAGCGGCGTCGCCGACGAGAAGGAACTGAGCGATAGGAATCCTCTGCTCCTCGGGACAACCAACTGCCTTGAAGATCTTCTCCAGTTGGAAAAGCCAACCGTCCCAGCCCAAAGTATCACGCACGCTCGCAAAGCGAGGAGGATGCATACGAACCACTTCTCTCAGCTATTGGGTCGACCGGACATCCTCATTCGCGGCATTGTTACGCTGAACCACCTGAGCCAAATGAGTCATCTAATTTGCCACCTGCTGGAGTATAGTAGCAACACCAACACTAAGGACATTACCGGCAGCATGATCCTGATCACGCGAATGATTACCACGACCCCGGCCTCTCGGCATACTGAGCGGACAATCGTTCAGAACGACAAAACAAACACCACATAATCAATATAGCGCAAACAACAGTAACACAATAAAATACTCATTCTGAGTCATAACACGAATACACGACTATCACTGCAACGACAGAATTCAAATTCATAAATCATTTACTCAGCTATGTCAGCACAACGTACGACCTTTACCAAAGCAATCACAGTCAAAACCACAATCATATCATCGTGGTCGAATATGGGTAATATTAAAAAGAAAATTTCCGAGGTACTTGTCTAAATGATAGCATTTTAAAATTCCTGAATTTGAAAAAAAAAATATGCTGAAGTGAATTTTTGAAAAGAAATGTTTTTAATACCTCGGTCATTTGATCAAGACTATGAATCCATTATTATATCTGTTTCGTTTTGAAAATCATTTAAAAAACATTTTGAAACATCAATCTACTCGATAAACGGTATCATCAAAGTGACCTTATCAATATATATCATCATCTCTACAATTCAATTACCACATCCGGATAACGTCAAAGAATAATACAATTAAATCGAACTATGAAATCATGACATCTGGGCGTACACCCATAACTCGTTAACAAGAATGGTGACAATTTATAATACGTCAATAATATGCACACAGGGTAAGAAACTAAGTGCAATACTGATACCGCAGTTAGAGTTCACAATCATCACAGACGGACCACATGACGAGGTCGACAGTTAAATGACAGATAATGAGCACAGATAGAATTGTAGCAACAAAGGTACTGCCGCGACAGTCAGAAGCTTAAAGTCGTAAAAACTAACTGTAAGATGGAAAGGATCAACTCAACAGTCTCAAAACGGCTCTGATGGTTAAGTATCGACTCCTAACAATGTATCTCGACACTTAGGAAGTACTATAAAATTTTCCGACGGGCATAACAGCATAACAAACACACAATGTTTAAAATTTCGAAACCCAAAGTCGTTGGCAAAACAGAAATTTTCCAAAATTCTTTTGATCAAAACCGAAGTTGACGGTAATATTTTGCAGTGCCCGAAATACATTGAAATACATTTTTCCAAATACCGTCTGATGGTGTAGTTTGAAAATATATGATCAACTTGTCAAAACATAACTGATTTCATAACCCATACCGGATGTTGTTTAATCGCACCATAAAAATATTTTCAAAATCGATTTTCACAAAAACGCTCTGACCCTTAAGGTCCTTCAGAAACATGTTCTCAAACCTACCCGCAGCAGCATAATTACGACAGTCCAAACAAAATAGTCGAACTTAAAACAGCATGTCCAAACGGCAAACAGAATCACAAATTTAACCAAATACATCTCGCGTATCGCCTCTGGGAATATTACACGCCGTCGATTCCGCACCGGAACCCACCAGGTTAAAAACAATCTCAAAGATGTTCAAAAATATGCCAAAAGGCCAATGACGGTAGTATTTTCCAAAACTCACAAAATCATTTGTCAAACCGTCATAAAACGTTCAAGGCCAAAATGCTAAAACTCGATTTTGGGAATCAGTTTTTACGAAATAAAACTCAGCTTGCAAAATACCGAAAGTTATTTTGAAAGAATTCACGCCGCGGATAAAATACAGTTCGAAAACACATTTCGTGTGCATCACGTTTACACATACAACAAAACCATCCATCAAGGTTCACAATTTCCACATCATACCACCCCACACGGCGGTTTAAAGTCAAAACATTAATATGTAAAATTGTACACACGTACAGTGTGTCACAAGTATCGAATACAACTACATTACACAACATCGTGTAAATAAAATCATGCACCACAATCAATTGGCACACATAAAATCACAAAATATAGATACCTCGCATAAAGGAGGAGACTTATGTCCATAGGTCGTACGGAGATGATGGCTGCACCACGATAATAATCACAACAAACCACAATTGATCACAACGGATCACCACGATCACACTTGTTCACAATTGCTCACCCGGGTGGCATGACAAGACACGACTCGACAAAACCCAACTAGACCCAACTGCCTAGGTTTTCGCAAACCTAAGCTCCGATACCATTTATGTAACACCCCCAATCTACTCATGGATATTACACGTTGTAGACCCCTTTCCGCAAAGAGCTACCAGGTAGGAGACTACAAAACAAAACCCATATGCGGTCGACTCGACCAAATATAAAACTGTAGACCGATTAGGTATCTCAAAATACAACATATCCGTACATCTGATAAACCAAAAATACAACTCGATCACATAATACGTAAAATGTCCATCCCCTCAAGGATGACAAGAAAACTCAAACCAACAGATCACTGACGGAGAACCGACCACAACTGTGACTAGTATCGCTGCTTTACATCATCCTCCGAGACAATCCTGTGGTTGCTCACTCTCCAATCAGAACACCTGGAAATAAATAACAAAATCCCCAACGAGGGGTTAGCGATGGAATCGCTAGCAAGTAACCAAGCTATAAAGCTATACATCAAGAATACAACCGTTATGAAAATAACCTTTCGACAAGGTAGTAACACGATCCCCAAGTCTAAAATCTTTTCGAAAATGGTTCCCATTAGGGAAGATCATAAAGATAACTTCAAAACACATTTGAAAGAATAATTGATGACGTCGGGGGTCTCAGTGTAAAATCACGAAAAGATTTGTGGTTCTCATTTCAAAAGAGTTTTCTTTCAAAATCATGAAGATGCTTTAATTCTCAGACAAGCCTCAAAGGCTGAACCACAATCACCAATATAACCGGAATCCAAAATTCAAACAATCACAAATCAGAAATATCCAACCGATATTCATATCACATTCCATGGCCTCGATGGGACCCATCCCGGATTAGGAACAAAGACGAATCTACCCATAAGTTATCTTGACATCATACTCGCAAGTAACAATTCTCGGAGCCCTCTCCAGACCTACCCGATTAGATAACCTTATGGTAAAATCATATCACTGGCCGTACTCGCAAGTAACGCGCCGTCGGAGGCCACACGGGTCCCTACCCGGTAACATCATTCAAACATGCCCACAAGTTATCGTGACATCGCACTCGCAAGTGACGATTCTCGGAGCCCTCTCCAGACCTACACGATTTGATAATCTCATGGTCAAAACATAACAACTAGCCGTAATCGCAAGTACGCACCGCCGAATGCCTCACGGGTCCCTACCCGGTCAATATCTCAATTCACCGATTTCACAACAACAAGGTACAATATTCACCACAATCACAAACATGTAACACATAAGCTAATGCATCATACACCTTCTCAAAGGTTCACCGTTCACGTCACAACATCATTTAGGAAAGGTGTTAGCAAGCGGACAATACAAATATTCCACGATTCCACAATTCCTCGGATGACTACTCATTTCTAACATTCGTTTTAAGCACAATACACATGAAATGAATGTTATCTTCCTTCGGAAATCTCAGGTTTACGTTCGCGTTTACTTTCATAGAATCACATATTCATTTAGAAGTAAATTACGATCAAACATTCAATCACTAACAGGTCCACATTAATTCCACGACACGTCACATTCTCAAAGTATAAAAATTATAGACGAGATACTCGCCTCAAGTCCAAAGCATGTGAAACAACGGGGAAGCTCGACCGGAATCCTCGAACACCTATAATACTCCGGCAAAAACAATGAAGATACGATCACAATGAGAATCAAGGCCAATAACAATGGAAATCCCAACAAACTATCGAAGGGAAACTCATTGGGACATTTAATCGAACATTCAATGTTCGATAATTCCCAAGAACACTCTAATCATCAATCGAGTTGAACAAACTTGAAATACGGATATAGAACCCATAGAACATGATTAATAAGGTTCAATAACATCAACTAAATCATCAAAATCGGATGAACAACAAAGATCAAGAAGAAATCCCAAAAGTCAACCTTAGGGGGTTTCAAGAAATTACCTCGATCCGACGAAGAACAAGGATTTGATGTTGTTATAATCGACAAGGGCCTTCCAAAACACCTTGGAATTGAGTGGAATCGACAAAGAATCGATGTTCCCATCTCTCCCATCCAGCAGCCACGAGAAGAAGAAGGAAAGTGAAGAAAATGGCTGAGGACTCGTCGCCCAGGCCTTATAAAGGCGCGATCGTTACGGCCATAATAGGCATGCACTTACGGCCGTAACTCGGACCTTACGGCCGTAATCGGGAAATCCTTACAGCCATAAATAGGTCCCAGGCCGCACTGTCCGAAAAACGAATGGGCGGTACGGCCGTAACCGGCAAGGCATTACGGCCGTAACAAGGCAGCCTTGCGCCCGTAATAGGCAATGTCTTATGGCCGTAACTTGGCCAGCCTTACGGCCATAATTCGGCCAGGCCTCCCGACTGAAACTTGATCGTTCTGACAGTCCGGATCGGTGCTCGACAATGACTCGGATACACTAACACACCTGCTGAGATTCAAGACAATAACGAGCCATCCACGAAAGATAACATACCACGTCTCAAGCACACGTAAATCAAAGATACGCTGGCGAAACAAGTCTCACCCGACGAACTACAAAAAGTACATATCATACAGTGAATCAAAGAAAACGTATCCCATATAATCATAACGAAACGAATAATCGGAATCATGCGACAATTAATTCAAGATAATCGGAATACAAATCTCGGGTATTACAGTGTGATCTATGCTGAGGGTGATGGATCAGTTGTCCCGTGTTGGTCCGACAGGATCATCTTGGGATCTATGCTAAGGGCGCTGGATCATTGGATGGATTTTTCACCTCGTGTTGGTCCGACGGGATTATCATGGGATCTATGCTGAGGGCGCCGGATCATTGGATTACCTGGTGTTGTGTTGATGAAATCTTGTGGATTCGCATCGTTGGATTCCGGTAAAGGAATTCCGCGTTTAATGCATTGTTGCTGCATATCTGATTTTGTATATTATGATACTTGTACTAGCATCGTTTTGTTAACCCATGCATGGGTGGATATTTGTTTTGATGTTCAGGTAGCCAAGGAGCGGGGAAGCAACAACAGTACCAGCGTGATGACAAAGGGGCACAGTGATGTTATCCGTTGTATTGTTTTGGTATTCTGGTTTGGTATTTAGTACTCGAGTACGTGTGTTCTTTTGATGATTTGAGAAGTTTGTAATAAATGAGTTGTTTTGGATGATTAAACCGGTTATTAAATTACTCAACTATTGGTGGTACTTTCGTATTGTTCAACATTTCTTTTAATTTAGCCTTGTAAATTCTTATATAAAGGGTTTACGGTGTTGTAATTATTCCGAGTATCTTGGGGTATTACAACGCACACACCTGTATGGGCCTTTCCATTTATGTACTCTCACAAGATTTTTGTGCTCCTCTTTATCAGATTTCCACTTATAGATGCTTCCCATAAGGAAATATTTCATACGTGTGATTATTTTCACTTCCTCCAAATGAGTATACGGATATCATTTACATCTTCAAGGCTCCATCTCTGGGAGCATTAATTTCTCACTCATTCGACTTTAAATTAGAGAAAATAAATACACGACTATCTATTTGGAATATAGATTGAGATTATGATGATTGTTTCTAATTTTCATCTATCTACTTGAAATATAAATTTCTCTTACGATGCTTATTTCCAATTTGCATCACTCGCCAAATTTGAAAAGTTTAGTCAAGCTATCTACACAACTACTCTGATTTATATCTTATTGTATCAAGACTCATACTGTACCTAGAGATGTTAAACGGACTAGCCCTAGCATGCTTCGGGCCAAACGATTTGGGCCAAAAAAGTCTGGATTTAAACAGGCTAGGAAATATCGGCCCTGGCCCTAACCCTAACGGGCTTCGGGCTAATGGGCTAAACAGGCTAAATATTTAAAAAGCCTATTTTTTACTTTTTTATAAGTCATAAACAAAAAAAAAACAGTAACAATATATATTATATATACATAGTAACAAATATACTATAATAAATATATTCTAACAAAAAATATATTTTTATGTATATATACTATATTAACAAATAAAGTAACAATATATATTATATATATAATATTAATATATATGTTATATATAATATTAACTAATTAACAATATATATTATATATTAATAATATATATATATAATAAGAATGAATTTGATCCATAGATCTTAATTAAATGGATGACCTAAATTTATTCTCTCAAAAACATATGCATAGAATATAATATTTTAGTGCAGCTATATTTTGATGCATATAATGCAGAGTTTTAATGCATTGCAGGTTTGATGCACGAAATGCATATATTGCATGCATAAGCCAATCTGGATCGTACATCACATAAAGAATAATGATTTAGATTTCTTATTATTTCTTACTCAAAAAGTCTCTCTCTCTCTCTCTCTCTCTCTCTCTCTCTCTCTCTCTCTCTCTCTCTCTCAATCTGTAGTCCAGATTAATATCTGTAGTCCAGATTAATATATGCATAAAATATATGAATTTCACGCGTCACACTGTTGTGCATTGTAATTATGCATTATATGCATAAAAATATCGATGGATTGAAATAATGTATTCTATGCATAATTTTTCATGAGAATAAATTTTGATCATCCATTTAATCAAGATATATAGACCAAATTCATTCTTATTTCTTAATTGAAACTGTATTCTCACTAGAACCCTCTCTCTCTCTCCCTCCCTCCCTCCCCACATATATATATATATATATATATATATATATATATAGGGTCGGCCCAACCATTAATGAAGCCCAAAGCGAGTTCAAAAATGAGGCCCTTGATATTTTAATAATAATATTTTATAAAGATATTACATTTATCTAAAAAAATTCGATCTTCTTATAATAAAAAGTTATTTATCGAATTACATTAAAATTGAATGTTGTGGGAAAATTTAAATAATATACTATTTTACGAGCTTTCTGTGATGCGCAAAATATCAACGTCGTGGGTAAATTTTAATAATAAACTATTTTTACATATATAATTTTAAAAGAATTTTTTTACTAGAAAGAGAATTTCAATTGCATTTGATAGGAATAAAATCATTTTAATATAATTATTTAGAAAGAAAAAATAATTTTTGGGTACTCAAAAAGAAGAAAGTTTAGAAACTAAACTAATATATATTGTCATTTTTTATGGGGCAATGCAAATAATGAATGATATATTTCCTTTGATAAAAAATTACTTGTATATATTGGGCCAATAAGTAATCAAATAATTCAAAAAAAATATCAAAATATTATTTTCAGAGATCGAACCTATGACATTATGTAAAATGAAGCATTTGCCTACCAACAAGGTAACCTAACTTTAGTGATATAATCCAAAATATTATTTACCTACCAAATAATTTGAGGCCCTTTTTTGTAAAAAAAAAATATGAGAGGCCCAAAGCCCTTGCTTTGATGGCTTGGGCCTTGGGCCGGCCATATATATATATTGAAAAATAAAGGTTATCCATCCTACTCCATTCGGGTACCCAAGGAGTAGGCGTGTCTGTCTACTATTATTATTGAGACTAAGGGCTTGTTTATTTTTATTTATTCAGATTAATGCTTAATCAGCTTAATCGATCAGCTATATTTTGCTGTTTATTTTCAACTTAATGATCTTAGTAATGTCTTTTTCATTAAGCAACTTTTGGGGTATCCTTACCATTAAGTCAGAAATACTTCCCCAATATACCAAAATTACCCTCTCTAATAATAAAAGAATTGAGTATATATAGTATAAATTATCATATAATCTTAATTATAATTGAGTATATATAGTATAAATTTAAAATATATATTAATATTATATATTTAAAATTCATAAAGTATAAGCTATTTATTGATAAAAAAATTAATATAACTATATATATTAAAATATAACTTAATATATTTATAAAAATATTGTCTGATTATTTAAATATACCTGAAAATTATAATATGATTTATGAAGATATATTATAATATAAATTAAAATATATATTATGTTATATTATATAAATTGATTTTTTTATATTGACTATTAAAAAATTAATATAACTATATATATATATTAAAATATAACTTAATATATTTATAAAAATATTGTCAGATTATTTACATATACCTAAAAATTATAATATGATTTATGAATATATATTATAATATAAATTAAAATATATATTATGTTATATTATATAAATTGATTTTTTTTATATTGACTATTAAAAAAATTAATATAACTATATATTAAAATATAAGTTAATATATTTATAAAACTATTGCCTAATTATTTAAATATATCTGAAAATTATAATATAATTTATGAATATATATTATAATATAAATTAAAATATATATTATGTTATATTATTTAAATTGATTTTTTATATTGACTATTAAAAAAATTAATATAACTATATATGTATTAAAATATAACTTAATGTATTTATAAAAATATTGTCTGATTATTTAAATATACCTGAAAATTATAATAGGATTTATGAATATATAATATAATATAAATTTAAATATACATTATGTTATATTATTTAAATTTATTTTTTTATATTGACTATTGAAAAATTAATATAACTATATATATTAAAATATAACTTAATATATTTATAAAATATTGTCTGATTATTTAAATATACCTGAAAATTATAATATGATTTATAAATATATATTATAATATAAATTAAAATAAATATTATGTCATATAATTTAAATTGATTATATAAACTAAAATGCTCAATCCGTCCTTTATCAAAAAGGACTTAATTCATATTAAGGGATAAAATTGTCATTTCTGTCATTTAGATAGTTCATTCAGAAAAGAAAGAAACAACGAGATATTTTTTCAAATTAATCTACTTAGACAGCTTAATCCATTCAGATATTAATAGAAAAAAAGTAAACAGCCCCTAAATCACACCCTTTGTAGTCGTAACTGAAAACTCAGAAGATTTCCAATGGAGTTATATATCGGATCTTGCTACATATCCTAAAAGATTACCCAATTGTAACTCAAAACATTATATCACCTTTTATTATTTGAAGTCACACTGCCATGATACATTTGAGCTACTATTTGAGCTAGAATACAAGTTCCATTAGCATTTTCCTTATATATTTGACAGTAACAAATCTGTGCTGATAGTAGCACGGACGGGTAAGGGGATTTTACAGGGCTTGCACGAAGTGCCGCTTAACAGAAATTAATTTTTCTAAGAATAAACAATCATTTTAATCGGTCCCACTTAATAATTATAATAATAGTACTGTCCAAATCTCTACTCCATTAATTTAGGTGTAAAATTATTTTATATATACATTTCATTGTATTTTTCAAGCCCAATATTGAGTATTTATCAATTAATCTAGGTATCTCTAGTTAAATTTCTTAGTGCATCATTTAATTATGAATTGTGATTTGGGAATTTTTTACTAAAAAATAAAACTTCATATTTTTTACAAAAAAATTCTCTGTGTACTTTTGTATCTTCGATATTTTTGTAATGAATGATTGTATTTTAGATATTTTTATATAAGCACTTAAAATTTATTAAATGTAATATCCGCAATTTTCGATTTCCGGTAATTTCTTTTTTTTCAGCGGAAGTCCGTTTTGACGACTCGCTCATGACCGTTTCGTCATTCTGAGAATGATTAATTCTGCACTTTTTGTCATCCGAGTTCGTTTCGGTGTCGTTTTGTTGAGTTCCGTGCTTTTTAGCGACTTTTCCGCGCTTGAGTTCGATTCTTGCGAATCTCGTTCGAAACTGCTATTTCGAGTTTCCCGTAAGTCCTTTTAACTTTGTTAGGCTTGTTGTGAACTTCTGTTTGGTTATTCGATCACGTATCGTGATTTCCGGGCGTTTTGGGCCATTTTGTAATTTCTTGAAAGTTACGGGTATCCGTATCTGTAATTGTTGTCTCGACCCGTTTCTTGGTCGCGTATGATTAATTATGGTATTATGTTTTCATTTCGGATCGTTGATGTTGTCCGCGAACTTTTCGTCGTGTTCGTTCCGTGCGTTTTCAGAAATCGGGTCGTCGAGCCCTGGTGGTGAGTCTTGGCCGGACGGTTCGGGGCGCCGGACGATGGCGGGCACCGGCCGGACAGTGCGGCAGAACCGGCGTAAGCGCCTTCTGGCCGGAAGGCTGCGCCTTCGGCAGTATAGCGCACGCTATCAGGCCGCCTAACGACGCTATCGGAGTGCAGGCGGTGGGGTTACGAGGTTACGGACTCGGTCGGGATCGGCGGGTAGCGCACGCCATCGTCGGCCGTAGCACGCGCTTCGGCAGGGTGACGCCTGTGTCGGCCGACTAGCGACGTTAACGGGCGAGGCTGTTTAGTCCAGAGGCTCTGGACGGAGTCGGCTAGCGCGCAGGCTTCCGGCCGTAGCGCACGCTAGCGGGAGTCGGGTCGACAGGTTTGGTCGGCAGGTTTGGTCGGTGATGCCGGGTCGTGCGGGCCCTGGCCGAGGGTACTCGGCCGATACCGGCCGATAGCGCACGCTAGTCCGGGAAGGCTAGCGCACGCTAGTTCCGGCCCAGTATAAATGTGACAGAGTAGTCACATTTCATCTCGTTTTTCATTTCCTTCCTTCTCCGTCTGCGGATGGCGATTCATGGGTGACGAAGCCATGTTGTTTAACAACAAATCCATGAAGTTCTTGAGTCCATAACATCAATCAATCGTCCGTTATCATCCTTTGATCCAGCGAATCAAGGTAATCTTCCTTAGAACCCTAATTTCGTGAAATTGGGGATTTTTGCATTTTTGTCCGATTCGTTCCGTGTTGTTGATTAATTCATGATGGGTATGATTAATCTTGGTAGTATTCTTGTGTTTAACATCATTTAATCCATTGTTCTTCGTCGAATCGAAGTATATTTCTTGATTTCCTTCGAATTGACTTTTTGGGGGATTTGTCCCGATCTCGTTTTTCATCCGTTTTCGATGGATCGATTATGGTTAAATGATGTTGTTAAACATATTCTATGGATTGTATATCCATATTTCAACTTGGAATTCCGTTTTCGGGTTTTGACGGGGCGAATCGTGTTCTTGGCCGTTTTGGGGGAAATCCTTGAACCTTCGTCATTTGTTCTTTGAATTCAGCGGCTTTGGGTCGTACTTTGGAATTCATTTTCGTTGTTATTGTTTTCGTTCGTAGTTCATTGTTGTGGATTGTCGTTCGGTGGAGTCGGCGAGTTCGTAGTCGGTTCGTGCCAACCTACTTCGGCCGATTCTCCGCGTTGTGGTTATTCGAGGCAAGTACCTTGCCCATACTTTTCTTATTTTGTGGATATGATGATCGGTGATCGTCTTGGTGTGTTTGTTTGGTTGTTTGTAATGAAGTTTCAAAAGATTTCCGTTCGGCCTCGTTAAAGGCTTTCTTTCAAAATGCGTGTGTGTTTTGTGAACGGCGTGTTTTGGGAATTGATTATGATTTGGTTATTTTGAACGTTGAAGGATTTGATGATGATACTCCTATTGTTTAAATTTATGGAATCGTGTATTCTGTATTTAATCTTGTTATTGTGTTTTGAAGAGTTTGATAATGGTGTCGAGTTAATGGCCATCTCTAGTGAGTATTCTTAATGAACTTACATTCTTAGCATGTTAGTATTGCATGAGTAACGTGTGTGTGTGTATGCTCACTACGGGTTAGATCCGACGGGGTCTCGGTAGGGGTCTACGGAGGGGTGGATCCGCGAGCTTGCTTTTAACCACTATGGGTTAGATCCGATGGGGTCTCGGTAGGGGTCCACGGAGGGGTGGATCCACGGTTAATTGTGGTGCATTTTGCAAATGTGATTTGATTATGGCATTTCCGGAAATGAGTGCTTTTGAACGGTTTTCATGATTGCATGCATTGACTAAGTGTGTAAGAGGTAAGTTGTTCATTTGGCCTACTTGGCTAGGATGGCACTAGAGTATTTTGTTGTTTGTTTTAAATCCTTTAGTTGTGGATTTTGATGTTGGGAGACGAACCTTGTGGTCGTTCTTGTGTACTGTGAGTTGATGAGATTTGGGGCTAAAATCTCAAGGGTTTTGTAAACGTCATTTTACGGATTTGGGGCTAAAATCCCAACGGTTTGGTAAATGTCAGTTTCGGAAAGTAAACCTTTGGGGCGGTGACCCCTTTTGTCTTTTGGATTTTGAAAAGTAGGATTTGATAATCCTAAATTGTTTTCTATTAAAACTCTCGATGGCATTCTAAACCGTTTTATAAATTACTTCCATTGATTTATGATATTTCGATTTTGAAATGTTTTCTCAAACCCTTGCCTCGGGAAGTGCTTTTTGTTTCGTTTAGATCTTTGAGGATCCTTGGTTATTGTTATTCGTGGAATGTGAATTGTATGGCTCGTATTTGCACTTTGTACTTGCACTAGCAAAACAGTGGAGTTTTGCTAACCCCCGAGTATTCGGGGGGTGGATGTCTGTTTTTGCATTCAGGGTTTGGAGCATAACACAGAGTTGGCACGAAGGATGATGAAAGATGATCGATACTAATCACATGAGGAACCGTACTTGTTTATTGGTTCAGTTGTACTCTATTTTTTCCGCTGCTATATTTTCCCGTTGTACGGGTGTGGTTGTATTTTGACCCCTGCGTGGGCATGAGTTGTATTTGAGTTGTATGTATTTGTTGAAAGACCAAATCGGTCTACTGAGTCATTTTAGCCTGAAAGGCATGGTTGAGTTGTTACATGTCGTTACCAGCCTGGTAGATCCTTGAGGAAAGGTTCTACGGCGTGTAATATCCCTGAGCGGATTGGAGGTGTTACATAAATGGTATCAGAGCTTAGGTTGAGGAAAACCTAGGCTGTCGGGTCAAGTCGTGTTGTTTGAGTCTTGTTTCGTCGGATTTTATCTGACTGAGTCGTGTCGCGACGCGTCGTTTGAGTTTGTTGGTCATGATTAGTATCGTGGGGCGATCATCATCTTCGTGCGACCTGTGGAAGTAAGTCTCCCTTCTTTGTGTTGTGTCTCGTGTGACACGAGCTATTTTTTTATGATTATTTGTTAAGTGGTGGAATCCTTATGTGGATTTTGATTTCACGATATGTATTTAGTCGACTCTCGTATTTGATTTATACGAGGAGTGTCGTCGCTTGTGATGTCTTTTTATTGTTGTTTTTGTCCGTGGCTGATGATTTTCGAATCGATTTGCACGTTTTACAAGTTCTCTTGCGGAAGCTTTCTGCTCATACACGTTCGACTTGTTCACTAGCCAGTGCGGGAGAGTCTTTAGAGGCCTCGAATGGGGTCAGTGGTTTTGTTCTGAATGTGGTATTTTATCGTTTATTTCCGTTTAAAGACATATATTGTCTTGATTTTAAACGTTTTGATGCGTGTACTAGGAGTTGTTTTAGTGAACGTCGATATGTGTGAGTTTTGGGCATTCTGGACTATTGGATTTTTGAAAACCTTGAGTATCTTAGAAAAATAAATTTCGAGACATACTTTTCAAATGAGTTATTTTCTTGTGGTACATCCAAGGTGCCACAATATATTTCAAAAATTTTCTACTTCGAGGACCAAAATGCTTTGAGATATTTTCAATGTTTTAGAAATACTTCTATTTAGACCCGAGGGTCGAATATTCTGAAAGTTTTCACTAAGAGAAAGTGTCTTCATTCTTATCAAATGCGAAATGGTTCTCCAATGTCTCGATAACGATGTTTCACGTTTGTACTTTTTGAAAGGTGATCAACCGGTATTCTTCAAATTATTTTCAAAGTGAGGTTTTCGTTTTTAAAACCTATCCATTCTCGTTTGAGGGCTGGGTATGTATGTATGATATTCGCATTGTCATTTTGATACTTTTTCCCGAGTATGATCGAATTGGAGGTGTGAGCGTTGACTCGCTTTCCACACATTGGTTATGTTAGCCCCCTGTGAGAGGCGGGATGTTGGTGTTGAATATTGTCGCCTCGTGGTGATTTCTGAGTTGTCGCGCATGTGCGAGCTGTTAGAGCTTGGTTTGGTATGGCCGTGTGCATCGGTGATCGTTCCGTTATGTGTCGGTTGTTTAATGTCATGTTACCTTGCTCCTGTTTTTGTGAATTTCGTGGATGAGGTCGGAGGTAATACCCGTAATATTTTGACTTCTGTATTTTCTCTTTCTCCAGTCCATCGATTCGCTCGTGTGCGTTGGCACTTTATGAACTTGTTCTGTATTTCGGTTTCATCGTTCGAACGAGCTGTGATCTTGTTTTGAGTCGATCTAGTTATCGTTGTAACTTTTCGAGTTCGGTTCGATTCTTGTGAACCTTGTTCGGAAGTAACATCATTTGGTTCTACTAGTTCTTTTATTCGAAGTGGATCGGATTTTGAACTTCTGTATATTCTACTTTGTCGACTCATTTATGTTCGTTGACATTTCTGAGCTTGTCCTGCCCCTTGCTTTTGTTGATCGAACGAGTGTGGTATTGTTTCGGAATAACTCGTTTGTCGTTGTGACTTTTCAATCGCTATTCCCTTTCCTGTGGATATTATGGGAATGCATGTCTTGTAGTTCTCACCAGATCATCCTCGGAGTTGTTGTTTGAATTTTATTATCCTTCGTGTTTCGGACATGATGGTTCGATTTTTGTTGTCTCAATCGTTTGTTTGTTCAGTTTCTGTTCTCGTTTCATGATTGTTGAAGCATTCAGGCTCCTTCCTAATTCCCTTAAGCTCGGGAAATTAGTCTCGTTCTCGATCTTCCAACCCTTGGGCGGTGGAATTCCGTATTTGTTCAGCGGTTGGCTCGTGTTTTGATTGATGTACCGTTGGGTTGGTCAATCATATTGATTTTCATTCGTTGCGTTTTGTGATTGTCGGATAATTGACTTGGCTATATTATCCGTTTGATGACGCCTGTCACTTGTTAGTTTTATTATATCCCTAACGGCGACGTTGTGTTGGTCGCCGTGGAGCGTGTTTTCACGTCGTACATTCCTTTGCGTTGTTTGTAACATTTTGCCGTTGGGCGTTAGTTACGCATTCTTGTGTATCTCGTTGAGTTTTCCTGGCGGAATATTTCTTCTCCCTACTTGTTTTAAGTTTCGGGACGAAACTTCTTTTAAGGAGGGTAGAATGTAATATCCGCAATTTTGTTCAGGTAATTTCTTTTTTCAGCGGAAGTCCGTTTTGACGACTTCGCTCATGACCGTTTAAATCGATCGAGAATGATTAATTCTGCACTTTTTGTCATCCGAGTTCGTTTCGGTGTCGTTTTGTTGAGTTCCGTGCTTTTTAGCGACTTTTCCGCGCTTGAGTTCGATTCTTGCGAATCTCGTTCGAAACTGCTATTTCGAGTTTCCCGTAAGTCCGTTTAACTTTGTTAGGCGTGTTGTGAACTTCTGTTTGGTTATTCGATCACGTATCGTGATTTCAGCGTTTGGGCCATTTTGTAATTTCTTGAAAGTTACGGGTATCCGTATTTGTAATTGTTGTCTCGACCCGTTTCTTGGTCGCGTATGATTAATTATGGTATTATGTTTTCATTTCGGGTCGTTGATGTTGTCCGCGAACTTTTCGTCGTGTTCGTTCCGTGCGTTTTCAGAAATCGGGTCGTCGAGCCACAGTGGTGGTCTTGGCCGGACGGTTGCGGGGCCCGGCCGGACGATGGCGAGCACCGGCCGGACAGTGCGGCGAACCGCGTAGCGCACGCTACGGACGGAAGGCTGCGCGCTTAACCGGCAGTATAGCGCACGCTATCTAGCCTTTAACACGCTTATCAGTGCAGGCGGTGGGGTTACGAGGTTACGGACTCGGTCGGGATCGGCGGTAGCGCACGCCTTGTCGGTCGTAGCGCGCTAACCGACAGGTGACGCCGTCGGCCGACTAGCGTGCGTTCTTGGGGCGAGCTGTTTAGTCCGAGGCTATCGACGCAGTCGGCTAAGCGCGCAGGCTTCCGCCGTAGCGCACGCTAGCGGAGTCGGGTCGCAGGTTTGGTCGGCAGTTTGGTCGGTGATGCCGGGTCGTGCGGGCCACGGCCGAGGGTACTCGGCCGTCTGCGCCGATAAGCGCACGCTAGTCCGGAAGGCTAGCGCACGCTAGTTCCGACCCGATATAAATGTGACAGAGCGATCACATTTCATCTCGTTTTCATTTCCTTCCTTCTCCGTCCGCGGATGGCGATTCATGGGTGAAGCCATGTTGTTTAACAACAAATCCATGAAGTTCTTGAGTCCATAACATCAATCAATCGTCCGTTATCATCCTTTGATCCAGCGAATCAAGGTAATCTTCCTTAGAACCCTAATTTCGTGAAATTGGGGATTTTTGCATTTTTGTCCGATTCGTTCCGTGTTGTTGATTAATTCATGATGGGTATGATTAATCTTGGTAGTATTCTTGTGTTTAACATCATTTAATCCATTGTTCTTCGTCGAATCGAAGTATATTTCTTGATTTCCTTCGAATTGACTTTTTGGGGGATTTGTCCCCGATCTCGTTTTTCATCCATTTTCGATGGATCGATTATGGTTAAATGATGTTGTTAAACATATTCTATGGATTGTATATCCATATTTCAACTTGGAATTCCGTTTTCGGGTTTTGACGGGACGAATCGTGTTCTTGGCCGTTTTGGGGGAAATCCTTGAACCTTCGTCATTTGTTCTTTGAATTCAGCGGCTTTGGGTCGTACTTTGGAATTCATTTTCGTTGTTATTGTTTTCTTTCGTAGTTCATTGTTGTGGATTGTCGTTCGGTGGAGTCGGCGAGTTCGTAGTCGGTTCGTGCCAACCTACTTCGGCCGATTCTCCGCGTTGTGGTTATTCGAGGCAAGTACCTTGCCCATACTTTTCTTATTTTATGGATATAATGATCGGTGATCGTCTTGATGTGTTTGTTTGGTTGTTTGTAATGAAGTTTCAAAAGATTTCAGTTCGGCCTCGTTAAAGGCTTTCTTTCAAAATGCGTGTGTGTTTTGTGAACGACGTGTTTTGGGAATTGATTATGATTTGGTTATTTTGAACGTTGAAGGATTTGATGATGATACTCCTATTGTTTAAAGTTATGGAATCGTGTATTCCGTATTTAATCTTGTTATTGTGTTTTGAAGAGTTTGATAATGGTGTCGAGTTAATGGCCATCTCTAGTGAGTATTCTTAATGAACTTACATTCTTAGCATGTTAGTATTGCATGAGTAACGTGTGTGTGTGTATGCTCACTACGGGTTAGATCCGACGGGGTCTCGGTAGGGGTCCACGGAGGGGTGGATCCGCGAGCTTGCTTTTAACCACTATGGGTTAGATCCGACGGGGTCTCGGTAGGGGTCCACGGAGGGGTGGATCCACGGTTAATTGTGGTGCATTTTGCAAATGTGATTTGATTATGGCATTTCCGGAAATGAGTGCTTTTGAACGGTTTTCATGATTGCATGCATTGACTAAGTGTGTAAGAGGTAAGTTGTTCGTTTGGCCTACTTGGCTAGGATGGCACTAGAGTATTTTGTTGTTTGTTTTAAATCCTTTAGTTGTGGATTTTGATGTTGGGAGACGAACCTTGTGGTCGTTCTTGTGTACTGTGAGTTGATGAGATTTGGGGCTAAAATCCCAAGGGTTTTGTAAAAGTCATTTTACGGATTTGGGGCTAAAATCCAAACGGTTTGGTAAATGTCAGTTTCGGAAAGTAAACCTTTGGGGCGGTGACCCCTTTTGTCTTTTGAATTTTGAAAAGTAGGATTTGATAATCCTAAATTGTTTTCTATTAAAACTCTCGATGGCATTCTAAACCGTTTTATAATTTACTTCCATTGATTTATGATATTTTGGTTTTGAAATGTTTTCTCAAACCCTTGCCTCGGGAAGTGCTTTTCGTTTCGTTTGGATCTTTGAGGATCCTTGGTTATTGTTATTCGTGGAATGTGAATTGTATGGCTCGTATTTGCACTTTGTTCTTGCACTAGCAAAACAGTGGAGTTTTGCTAACCCCCGAGTATTCGGGGGGTGGATGTCTGTTTTTGCATTCAGGTTTTGGAGCATAACACAGAGTTGGCACGAAGGATGATGAAAGATGATCGATACTAATCACATGAGGAACCGTACTTGTTTATTGGTTCAGTTGTACTCTATTTTTTCCGCTGCTATATTTTCCCGTTGTATGGGTGTGGTTGTATTTTGACCCCTGCGTGGGCATGAGTTGTATTTGAGTTGTATGTATTTGTTGAAAAAACAAATCGGTCTACTGAGTCATTTTAGCCTGAAAGGCATGGTTGAGTTGTTACATGTCGTTACCAGCCTGGTAGATCCTTGAGGAAAGGTTCTACGGCGTGTAATATCCCTGAGCGGATTGGGGGTGTTACATTAAACTCTGTCCCCCCCAATATTATTACTAGCACCGTCTCTACTCTATAGATAATAGTAGATTTTTGTCACGGACCGGACTGGATCGGGCACACCAAATCAATAGAGGGTAACTTGTGGGTTTCGGCATATATGTTTTCACTAGTATAACACCCGTATAATTACACGGGAACGCAAAAATGAACTCTTATGTAATATATAATATATAAATCGTTCATTATAAATTTCATAATACTTCCTTATAAACTACACTATTTGTTCTCTTTATGATACACCATTCTCATCGCAACAAAATATTTATAGTCTTTCCTTGTAATACCCGAGACCTTTATTCCGGATTCGTTGGGTTTTCTGGATTTTATCGGATTGTCATTGTCCTCACCGTTGGAATTTTGTGTCATATTTTGGTCATGCCTTATTGGGGCATGTGTTTGGAGGCGTTTCGGATCACTTTGTGAGTTTTTGGGGTTTTGTGGTGTAGCGCACGCTAATGCTTGTGGCATAGCGCACGCTACGGCGTTGTGGTTATCGCACGCTACCGAATATGTAGCGCACGCTAACTGGCCGTCCAGAGAGTCCAGGAGCCGCTGGACTGGGACTGGAGTCTCATCAGCGCACGCTAAGGTTCGTTTCTAGCGCACGCTATCGACTTCTTAGCGCACGCCATTTCTTCTTCCTAGCGCACGCTACCGGGTAGGTGCAGTGCATCCCGAGAGCTCTTGGCGGCATCCGTGGCTCGTTAGCGCGCTAATCTTTGTCTAGTTAGCGCACGCTAATAAGCATCGATATAAATCTTGGGGCAGCGTTTTATCATCATTTCTCACCCTTTCTTCGTTTTTGTGGCGGCTGGCGGCTGGAGAAGACGGGGAGCGACGTCTTTGGCCTACTCTACTCTTTTCCAAGGTGGTTTGGAAGATCCTTGTCAATTATATCATCATCCAATCCTTGTTCTTCGTCGGATCGAGGTAATTCTTCCGTAGAACCCTAGTTATGTAATTTTGAGGGTTTCTTCGTGATTCTTCGATTTAATCCGTGGTGAATGAATTGATTATGGTATTATTGTTGTCTTGGCCATAATCTTCGGATTTTGTAACTCACATATCGATTTTTATCACCCGGGACTTGATTTCCGATTTCTTCGAAGGAACCCTCGGATCCTTGTTGTTTTTCGGGTTGATTCGGATTCCGTTTAACGTTATTTATCCGTGGTGATGTTATTTTCATATTGATCGTGAGGTTGTCGAATTCTTGGTCGTTTTCGGAAGTTCGAGGGCTATCCGACCGTGTTCGTTCGTTGTTCAGTTGCTCGCGGTACTGGGGCAAGTATCTTGTCCATACGTTTCATGTTTCGTAGGCGTAATTATTGATAAATGATTATATGCGAAACCCAATGTTTAATGAACGTAAAAAGGGATCGGTATGTTCTCGATAAATGATGTCTTTCAACAATAATTCGTGTACTTGTTCGGTAAGAACGTGTTGTGTATGATATTAGTTATTACTCCTTTGAAAGGAGGTTGTGATGTTTAAGTGTTACTTGGTTTGATGTTCTGCTCATTGTTATGTGATCGTTGAAAGTGATGTGCCTCCGGGTAGGATTGTTGAATCTCTGGGATCCATACTTGCTAGTATGGGTCGGGCGTGACCGTAGGGTTATCCAATCCGGTTATGTCTTGCGGGGACTCTGAGGTTTGGGGCTTGCTAGCCCGATGCCGGGATAACTTGTGGGGGTTATCATTGGGTATGTCTTGCAGGGACTCCGAGGTTCGTGGCTTGTTAGCGCGATGACGGGATAACTTATGGTTGTGGTTTGGAATGGTTCTGTGACCGTTGTTGTAACACCCCCAATCCGCTCAGGGATATTACACGCCGTAGAACCTTTCCTCAAGGATCTACCAGGCTAGTAACAACATGAAACATATCGACAATGCCCTTAAGGCTAAAATGACTCAGTAGACCGATTTGGCCTTTCAATAAGTACATACAACTCAAATACAACTCGTGCCCACGCAGGGGTCAAAACACAACCACACCCGTACAACGGGAAAAATATAGCAGCGGAAAATAAAGTACAACTGAACCAATACACGACGTACGGTTCCTCATGTGATTAGTATCGATCATTTTTCATCATCCTTCATGCCGACCCTGTGTTATGCTCCAAAACCTGAATGCAAAAACAGACATCCACCCCCCGAATACTCAGGGGTTAGCAAAACTCCACTGTTTTGCTAGTGCAAGAAAAAAGTGCAAATACGAGCCATACAATTCACATTCCACGAACGATAATAATTCGGAATCCTCAAGGATTCAAATACAACAGGATGAACACTTCCCGAGGCAAGAGTTTGAGTAAAGACTTCCCAAAATTTCAAGATCAAAATATCAAGGGAAATAATTTATAAAATGATTTGAAATACCATCGGGAGTTTTAATAGAAAACAATTTAGAATTATCAAATCCCACTTTTCAAAACCCAAAAGACAAAAGGGGGTCACCGCCCCAAAGGTTTACTTTTCGCAAATAGAAAACCGACAACAATTCGCAGGGCCAAAACCCAAGTCACGTGTCCTCGACGAACATAAAATCAATACAATATAATCGCCCAAGATACGTAAACCTTGGTCACCAAAAATACAACACCAACTCGTGAATCCAGGGCTATACCATTGGATTCCCTTCGTGGCCCCGTCGGACCCTCCCAAGGTGAGCAGAATGTGTTTTCGAAATCATATACACCAACTCGTGAAGTTTTACTCGTGAATCCAGGGCTATACCATTGGAATTCCCTCCGTGGCCCCGTCGAACCCTACCGAGGTGAGCAAATACATTCACCAAACAAACAACCGCACTCGTGAATCCAGGGCTATACCATTGGAATTCCCTCCGTGATCCCGTCGGACCCTCCCGAGGTGAGCGAAATACATTCACACAATTAACACGTCACAACAAGGATATTCATAAAATCCACCAAAGGCAACAAACACAAAGCACGACATAATCGTCAAATCACAACGCACCAAAAATGAGATAATATATGCACACACGCGTTATCAAGCGCAACGTCAACACCAAACATATTGTTAGGCGTATTTTTATACGCTTATTTATCATTATTTTGTAGTGTTTTGGTGAGTGAAATTGTCTAAATGAGCTTTTAATGCTTTATTTTGTATGATTGACAGGAAATTGAAGTCCGGAAGCTAAAACGAGGCAAAACGGGCGAAAACGGCAAAACTGGACTCTGAGCCGCGGCACAAGGAAGCTGAGCCGCGGCACAGGAAGGCACCAGCCGAAGGGCAGAGTAACACACTGCGTGCCGCGGCACAGCCCAGGTGAGCCGCGGCACAGAAGAATTAATTAACGCCCAGGCATTCAGCTGAAGGCGATGTGCCGCGGCACAGGTTTAGTGAGCCGCGGCACACTTGGCGGTTTGTGTATGCCCGCGCGGATTTTGAGCTGTTTCGAAGCCAGTTTTTGACCGACTAATACGGACGCGATTTGCTGATGTGCTGAGCTATAAATAGGGTTTAAGACCCTAATTAAATGATCGGGGAATCTTGGGATTTTTAACCTTTGAGAGCTTAAGCTTGGAGACGGCAGAAGAAGAGGGAAGCAGAAGAATTCAAGGGCAGAAGGCGGAAGCTGAAGAACGGAGGAATCCGCGCTTCATCTGCGTTTGAATTTTATGCTTTCGTTTATTTATTCTGTATTTTCAGTTTTTAGTATGTCAGGCTAAAGCCCTAATCTAGGGTTTTGATGAAACCTTTGTTTTGACGAATTGATTGAGATTATCCAATTTATTACCTTTTTATTGAGTTTTCCCAATTATGTTTAATGCTTGCAATTATCTGGCCAATAGTTGTATTGATTTAATCATTCATTTCGAATCGGGAGAGGAGATTTGGTGAGGAACTATTGGTGAGGACCGTTTTATTCTGTGAGATAGGAATATACTCATAGGAACTACGTGGCCTTTAGGAGATTTTATGCCTTTCGCCTATTGACGAATTAATTCACCTAGGGATAGAGTGCGTTATTCGCCTTTAGATAAATCTATTGACCTCGGGAGAGGCGGTAGAATATATTAGCAATCTCCGCCTTCAATAAATTGGGAAAATTATTTATTACGGATAATCGAGAGTAAATTCGGATAAACTAAGGTGGATTCAGAAGCCTAGACTTATTCATCATTTGATTTCTTTTATCCAAGATATTGTTTTCTACTGCTTAGTCTTTTAGTAATTCTTTTAGCCATTAATCGCAAAACCCAAATTCGATTGTTCAGATAAAATTGGAATACGAAAAAATCGGTAGTTAGAGATTCAATCCTCGTGGGAACGATACTCTACTTATCACTTTATTACTTGTAAACGATGATGTGCACTTGCGTGTAGGAAATATCGCAACAAGTTTTTGGCGCCGTTGCCGGGGATTGAAATTTTCTAATATCGATTTAAGTATTTCCAGTCTTAATTTGAACGTTTTATTTTTATTTTTGTGTATTTAATTTCTTTTATTTGTTTTTCCTTTCAGGACCTTTCGTGTAGTGCATGAGAAGACTCGGTAACGAAGGCCTACTACCTTTGGACACCGAGCTCGAGCGCACTCTAAGAAGGAACAAAAAGGAGAAAAGAGAGTTGCAGACGACGGTCAATATGGCCGAGAATATCGAAGTCCAAGGAGGAGATAACCAAGTGCGGCAAGTTCAACCGGAACTAGCTCTTCGAGATTATGCCATGCCGCAGGTCAACGCTAATTTTTCGGGAATTCGGCGTCCCACTATCCAAGCTAATAATTTTGAGATCAAGCCCGCCATTATTCAGATGGTGCAGGCGAGCCCATTCTGTGGACTGCCGAAGGACGACCCGAATGCCCATATTGCTTCTTTCCTTGAGATATGCGACACGTTTAAGACTAATGGTGTCACCGACGACGCCATCCGATTGAGGCTTTTCACTTTCTCTTTGAGGGATAAAGCAAAGTTTTGGTTAAATTCCTTACCGCCGGGGTCGATTACAACATGGGAGAGGCTAGCGCAAGCCTTCCTTGCCAAATTCTTCCCACCTGCGAAGACGGCGAGGTTGAGAAACGAAATAACCACTTTTGCCCAGTACGATATGGAATCGCTCCACGAGGCGTGGGAGCGATATAAAGAATTGCTACGAAGATGCCCTCATCACGGCATTCCTGATTGGCTTCAGCTTCATACGTTCTATAATGGTTTGAGTGCTTCTACACGCACTCTCGTGGATGCGGCCTCTGGTGGGACCTTCATGGGAAAATCTATGGCCGAGGCACACATGCTTTTGGAAGATATGGCCGAAAACGCATACCAATGGCCATCAGAAAGATTGACACCGAAGAGAGTCATGGAAGTTTCAAGCAATGACCCGATTTCCACTTTGTCAGCTCAAGTCGCCGCTTTGACACAACAGCTCCAGGCATTTTCGCACGCACCAGCCCCCGTTACCATAGAGACATGCAATTGGTGTAACGGATCACACCCGAGCGCGGAATGTCAAGTTGGAAATCCGTTCGAGCAAAATCAGATGGAGCAGGCTCAATTCGTAGGAAATGGGAATCGGCCGAATAACCCGTACTCCAACACTTATAATCCGGGGTGGCGCAATCATCCTAACTTTTCATGGAGAAACGGACAGAACTCACACCAGCCCCCGTTCGCCCAGAATCAACAGCAGCCCCCTCCCGCTCCCAAAGTGTCTCTCGAGGAAGCACTTACAAAATTGGCAGCAAATACGAGTCAATTAATGACTAAATGCAGGCTACATTACAAAATCATTACGCTTCCATTCGAACTTGGAGGTCAGTGGGCCAAATTGCTAATGTGTTGACAGCTCGTCCGGAGGGAGCATTGCCGAGTACAACAGAGACAAATCCTAGAGAGAGTCTAAACGCAATTAGCTTGAGAAGCGGGAGAGAGGTGCTGGATCAGCCCGAGCGGGGTAAAGAGAAGGATTTAAAGCCAGAGGAGTCGAAGGATTTGAAGCCGGATAACTCGAAGACATGTGTCCCCGTTCCGTTTCCTTGAGACTACTGACAAAGAAGGGCGAACAAACAATTTTCTAAGTTCCTTGATGTGTTCAAAAAGCTTCACATAAATATTCCGTTCGCCGACGCATTGGAACAGATGCCGAGTTATGTCAAGTTCATGAAAGAGATACTATCGAAGAAGAGAAAGCTTTAGGAGTTTGAAACGGTCACCTTGACAGAGGAGTGCAGTGCAATTCTTCAAAAGAAGCTCCCACCTAAATTTAAAGATCCGGGAAGCTTCAACATACCGTGCACCATGGGGAATCTTTCATTTAATAAGGCACTATGCGATCTTGGTGCGAGTATCAACCTCATGCCTCTATCGATTTTCAAAAAGCTGAATATTGGGGAAGCCAAGCCAACAACAGTCTCCTTACAATTGGCGGATCGATCAATAAAGTATCCGAGGGGAGTGATCGAGGATGTTTTAGTTAAAGTTGATAAGTTCATCTTTCCGGCCGATTTCATCGTACTCGACATGGAGGAAGATGAAAATATTCCAATCATCTTGGGACGACCATTTCTAGCGACGGGCCGAACCCTTATAGACGTGGAAAAGGGGGAGTTAACTCTGAGGGTCCAAGACGAGCAAGTTACTTTTCAAGTATTCAAATCATTCCCATGTCCCGGAAGTGCTGATAAAGGGTCACAAATTGAAAGTGTGGATGTTGTTGAAAGAGGAAAGCACCGAAAACATCGTCGGTGGGAAAATTCAGATTTTGTGTTAAATGGTCCAAGTCTTAAGAAGGATGTAGACCGGGTGGCGTTCCTCGAACATGAGGAAAAATCTGTTGCAAAGGAGGAGAGTGAGCCGGAAGCCAAGCGGACAATTAGTCATGGAAAAACCGGGTGTTTCGGGAAGTTATTCACGTCGAAACCTTTTCGAAAACAACATTTGATGACCGAACCGAAAGTCGAACCGCTAATGACCAATGGTCATAATTTTAACAAAAATATGAACGGTTCGATGAACGGGGCGGAAACCAAATGGAGTTTGCGAAAAGCGAACTAATGTTTTCCAATAGGTCCTATGAAGACTATAAACTTAGCGCTTCTCGGAGGCAAACCGAGTTAGTAGTTGTAGATTTTTGCATTTCTTTATTTTTCTTGTATTCGTGATTCTTATTTTTCATAATTTTTGTGCTTCAATTTGCTTCTGCCTCTCGTTTTTAACGTTTTCTTCTCAAAATTACATGCGGGGAAAGTCGGGGAAGAAAGCGAAGTATGAGCCGGCACGGTATTGTGAGCGCGGCACACATCAATCGCAAGGGAAGCTAAACCAATCGTACCTGTGCCGCGGCACGGCATAAATGAGCCGCGGCACACTTGAGCAATGAGCCGCGGCACACGAAATCGAGCCGCGGCACACGACAAAACGAGAACACGAGGCAAAGGGATGCCACTGTGCGCGGCTCACTTTAGCGTGCCGCGGCACACTATGCAGAATCTGAAAGGCCCGGGTAACATATAACACGCGTGCGTCCGGCATTTCAGTCGCCTTCTTCCTTTCTTCTTCCCTCTCCGGTAGCGACCGTGAGCGTTCTTCCATTGTTTTTTTCCTGCGATTTTCTTGCAATCTTCAAAAGGTACGTTTCAATCTTTAATCTTGACTTGCTTATGATTTATTTTGGAAGTTGTTTTCGCTTTGAATGAATGGAACATGCTTATTCTCCTTGAAAGTTTTAGGATTGTTCAGAGAATAACATGGTAGTTTTATCAATTTTCATGGTTAAATCGGAATATCAATGAGTTGAATGTGTTGAGTTGATGATGATTGACTTATGTTTTGATTTTGAGGGTTGAATCGAGCTATAACTATGTTTATTCTTCAAGTAAACTTGTGCCCTCAAGGTGTCGATAAATTGCCTAAATGAAAAATTTTCTTTGAAAAAGCAATCGTTTTGAATTTTCGGTGCAACGTATACGTTTTGAATTCTGACAAGCCCAACCCTTACATCCAGGTTAAACATTTAAGTCCAATTTCATCCTTCTCTCACGTATGCGCTAAATTGTTAAACTCGGGATTTCTGACTGAACATCCTTAGCCGAGCGTAGAACATTGTTATTATTGTTGCGTGAATAAACCCTCGTGTCTTACTTTTCAGGACTGATTATGGCGAGAACCAAGAAGTTGAGCAAGAGAGCTAGGACCGAGTCATCACCCACTCGAGGGGAGACCTCTCGTGGTCGGGCCGAGGCGGAGGGGCACCAATTTTCGGACCCCGAAATTCACAAGATATTCAATGAAAAGATCCGGCCACGACCACTTATTCCAGAGAGGGGTTTTACTCCAGCTCCTCAGGACGGGGAATTGCTCACTATGATTGACGAGATGGGGTGGGCCAGATTTACCGCACCTCCCGAGCCCGCAGTTATCTCGATCGTGCAGGAGTTTTACGCCAGTGCACTGCTGAAGCACATTCGGGCAGGGCATACGTTGCCATCTTTAGAGTCTCAGACTCAGGTTGACATCCGAGGGGTTACAGTTGACTTCTCCACGGCTGCTATTCGGAGGCTTTTTGGGTTTCCGGTGGTTGTGAGTCACCTATGACCGAGTGATGACCGGCCTCACTAAGGAGGCCTGCTTGAGACCATTGCACAGCCAGTGCTTGGCCCAGGAGCGGCGAGCCTGAGTTCTTCCACTTTTCACTTCAGAGCTCGCGCCTCGGCCCGGCTCGGCGTGCACAGCTTTATTTTATCTGCGCACGCGTGGCCCACCTCCCGGATCCGTCAGTCTTTCTCTCCGCGCCGGATACTTTTTGCTATCACTTAGAGTGCGTTTGATGTGGCCCCCATCACAGTACGATCTATCTTCCAGAGTATCCGAGGGGGCCAAGACGGGTTGAAGCACCCCTCCCTCATCTGCGCTTTATGCCGTGATGGGGCTGACTTGGTCAGACGACGAGCCGATGCTAGCCCCACAGGCCCCGATCGACCACCGCATCATATCACACTTCGACCAGTGGGGAGGAGCGCCGGCGGACGCTCGGGGGAGAGGATTTTTGCTAGAGGAGGCTCACGAGGAATCCCCCGAGCCGCTTTTGTTGACGCATGGAGATGCCGGCCCGCAGCCCGACAGAGCGAGGTTGGAGGAGTTGTTTGATGGGCTGCGGGAGGATTTGAGGAGACAGAGAGAGGAGCAGAGAGAGGAGCTGAGGAGAGAGAGAGAGGAGCTGGGAGAGGAGACGAGGAGAGAGAGAGATGAGATGAGGAGAGAGAGAGAGAGAGCTTGATGGCCGCCATGCGGGAGAGCGTGAGGCGGAGCGGAGAGCGTTATTCTTGCCGCGAGCCGAGATGCGAGCGAGCCGCCGGGCGCCGGCGAGCGGCGAGGCGTCTTGCTGCGAGGATGCTTATCATCGGGAGCACCTCGCCGCATGGACGGCCCACATCATGCATCCCGACGGGCCATTTATTGCTTTGCCGGCCCGACCACACCACCCTCCTCACCGGACGATGCCGACACGGCTCTGAGCGGTGGAGGAGTACTTGACCTTTACTTTTATTGCATATCATTTTTGTCCATTGAGGTCAATGTACGTCCTAAGTTTGGGGGTTTACTTTCGGTTGCTACATTCATTCTTGTATTTTATTTTTTTTGTACTTTATTTCGTTGCACTTTTCATTACCTGCGTAAAATTTTTTAGATAGCCTTGCTTGTCTTAGTTTTCTTTATTCGTGAATTTTTCGTGCTTCTATTTGTGTGATAATGATGTTACGACACTTTTTTCTCTACGAAGAAGCGGTCGAGTTTTAGTCGAGTTGTAGTCGATTATTTCGTTACCTTAGTATTGATTAGGTCAAAATTTTTCGTCATTGTAGAGGTCTTGGCAGATAAGAGACGATACATACTTGTTTTTAAATCCCCATCAATACGTTTGGCTACATTTTCCGGATAGAGAGTCGTCTTGTTTCTTTAGTCGTTTTGGCACTTAGATTGAGTTTAGAGGCGGTCAGTTTTTCCCTAAAAGTCGAGATAATGTGTTCTATGATGGGAAGTCTAGTGTAGGGGTATTCGCGTGACCATTGTTTACTCACGCGTAAAACAACAACCCTGATTAGACTAGTGATTTAGATATTTCACATGTGCCAATGATAGGAAGCCTAGTAACCGGGGGTATTCGCGTGACCCGCTGTTTACTCTCGCGTAAAACGGCAACCTTGATTCGGACATGCGGAAATTATATATTCGAGTTGTTTCTCCGCTGTAGACGGGAACTTAGTAACTAGAAGCATCCATGTGCCCCATGAGTGTCTTTTACGTCAAACGGTTTTCCAATACATGAGAATGGAGTTTCCACCCTAGGATTATCCCGATGAAACATCCCGAGATCCTAACCTAGTGGTCAACTCGAATCAAATTCTTGAGCATATATATAAGGGGATACTGTCCGAGGTTTATTTGTTATGAAACTCGTGAAAATTGTGCCTTTCGACTGTGGAACGGGACAAACTAGCTTGGTTGTGTTAGCCTTTCATTATGACGGTCGATTAGACTCACGTTTTGTTAATCTTTGAGTTGGAATTTCTTCATGAACGAGTGATTAGGACTGAATTTGATTACTTTGCGGAATCATTATTCTGAGTTCAGCTCGCTTTTATGACACTCGTAGTATTTAGAGAGAACTACAGGATAGTATTAATTAGGTTGAACACTATGAGTTGCACGATGATTCACGACATTCTTTTATTGAATTTAATTCTTTTTGCTTGAGGACAAGCAAAGGCTTAAGTTTGGGGGTATTTGTTAGGCGTATTTTTATACGCTTATTTATCATTATTTTGTAGTGTTTTGGTGAGTGAAAATTGTCTAAATGAGCTTTTAATGCCTTAATTTTGTATGATTGACAGGAAATTGAAGTCCGGAAGCTAAAACGAGGCAAAGCGGGCAGCAAAAGCTGGACTCGAGCCGCGGCACAAGGAAGGCGAGCCGCGGCACGGGGAAGACACCGGCCCGAAGGGCGAGTAACTGTGACTGCGTCGCAGCCTGACCCAGTGAGCCGCGGCACAGAAGAATTAATTAACGCCTAGGCATTCAGCTGAAGGCGATGTGCCGCGGCACAGGTTTAGTGAGCTGCGGCACACTTGGCGGTTTGTGTATGCCCGCGCGGATTTTGAGCTGTTTCGAAGCCAGTTTTCGACCGACTAATACGAACGCGATTTGCTGATATGCTGAGCTATAAATAGGGTTTAAGACCCTAATTAAATGATCGGGGAATCTTGGGATTTTTAACCTTTGAGAGCTTAAGCTTGGAGACGGCAGAAGAAGAGGGAAGCAGAAGAATTCAAGGGCAGAAGGCGGAAGCTGAAGAACGGAGGAATCCGCGCTTCATCTGCGTTTGAATTTTATGCTTTCGTTTATTTGTTCTGTATTTTCAGTTTTTAGTATGTCAGGCTAAAGCCCTAATCTAGGGTTTTGATGAAACCTTTGTTTTGACGAATTGATTGAGATTATCCAATTTATTACCTTTTTATTGAGTTTTCCCAATTATGTTTAATGCTTGCAATTATCGGCCAATAGTTGTATTGATTTAATCATTCATTTCGAATCGGGAGAGGAGATTTGGTGAGGAACTATTGGTGAGGACCGTTTTATTCTGTGAGATAGGAATATACTCATAGGAACTACGTGGCCTTTAGGAGATTTTATGCCTTTCGCCTATTGACGAATTAATTCACCTAGGGATAGAGTGCGTTATTCGCCTTTAGATAAATCTATTGACCTCGGGAGAGGCGGTAGAATATATTAGCAATCTCCGCCTTCAATAAATTGGGAAAATTATTTATTACGGATAATCGAGAGTAAATTCGGATAAACTAAGGTGGATTCAGAAGCCTAGACTTATTCATCATTTGATTTCTTTTATCCAAGATATTGTTTTCTACTGCTTAGTCTTTTAGTAATTCTTTTAGCCATTAATCGCAAAACCCAAATTCGATTGTTCAGATAAAATTGGAATACGAAAAAATCGGTAGTTAGAGATTCAATCCTCGTGGGAACGATACTCTACTTATCACTTTATTACTTGTAAACGATGACGTGCACTTGCGTGTAGGAAATATCGCAACACATATCCAAACAATTCACGAACACACAATTTACAAAACACACGCGTTTTGGAAGTGAGCCTTTAATGAGGCTAGCCGAATCCTTTGAAAACTCATTTAAAACAAACAAACAAACATACTAAGATGATCACCAATCATTATATCCACAAAACAAGAATAGTATGGACAAGGTACTTGCCTCGAATAACCACAACGCGGAGAATCGGCCGAAGTAGGTTGGCACGAACCGACTACGAACTCGCCGACTCCACCGAATGCCAATTCGCGATAATAAACTACGGAGGACAATAAAAACAATGAAAATGAATTCCATAGCATGACTTAAAGCCGTTGAATTCAAAGAACGAACGACGAATGTTCAAGGATTTCCCCCAAAACGGCCAAGAACACGATTCGTCCCGTCAAAACCCGAAAACGGAATTCCAAGTTGAAATATGGATATACAATCCATAGAATATGTTTAACAACATCATTTAACCATAATCGATCCATCAAAAACGGATGAAAAACGAGATCGAGAACAAATCCCCCAAAAAGTCAATTCGAAGGAAATCAAGAAATATACTTCGATTCGACGAAGAACAATGGATTAAATGATGTTAAACACAAGAATACTACCAAGATTAATCATACCCATCATGAATTAATCAACAACACGGAACGAATCGGACAAAAATGCAAATACCCCCAAATTCACGAAATTAGGGTTCTAAGGAAGATTACCTTGATTCGCTGGATCAAAGGATGATAACGGATGACTGATTGATGTTATGAACTCAAGAACTTCATGGATTTGTTGTTAAACAACATGGCTTCGTCACCCATGAATTGCCAGCCGCGGACGGAGAAGGAAGGAAATGAAAAACGAAGGGAAAAGTGGCTGGTCTGTCATATATATACTGGGCCGGAACTAGTGTGCGCTAGCCTTCCCGGACTAGCGTGCGCTATCGGCGATGCCGAGCACTCTCGGCCATGGCCCGCATGACCCGGCACCACCGACCAGTCTGCCGACCATGACTATCCGCCCGACTCCGCTAGCGTGCGCTACGGTGGAAAGCTGCGCGCGCTAGCCGGCTGTCGGTAGCCTGCGGACTAACAAACTCACCTGTAACGTCGCTAGTCGGCCGACGGCGTCGCTACCCTGCCGGTTAGCGTGCGCTACAACCGACAGTAGCGTGCGCTACCTGCCGATCCTGACCGAGTCCAGAACCTCAGAACCCCACTGCCCAGACCCGATAGCGTGCGTTAGGCCACCCGATAGCGTGCGCTACCCCTGCCGATTAGCGCGCGTAGCCTTCCGGCAGTAGCGTGCACTACTCCGGTTCCTGCCGCACCTGTCCGGCCGGTGCCCGCAATCGTCCGGCGATCCGCGGCCGTCGGCGATGCAAACCACCGTGGCTCGACCACCCGATTTCCGAAGCGTCACGAGCGAACACGACGAAAAGTTCGCGGACAACATCAACGACCCGAAATGAAAACATAATACCATAATTAATCATACGCGACCAAGAAACGGGTCGAGACAACAATTCCAGATACGGATACCCGTAACTTTCAGTAAATTACAAAATGGCCCAAAACGCCCGAAAATCACGATATGTGATCGAATAACCAAACCGAAGTTCACAACACGTCTAACAAAGTTAAACGGACTTACGGGAAACTCGAAACAGCAGTTTCGAATGAGATTCGCACGAATCGAACTCAGGTGCGGAAAAGTCGCTAAAAAGCACGGAACTCAACAAAACGACACCGAAACGAACTCAGATGTCAAAAAGTTCAGAATAAATCATTCTCAGAATGACGAAACGGTCATGAGAGAGTCGTCAAAACGGACTCCGGCCGAAAAAAGAAATTTACCGAAAATCGAAAATTGCGGATATTACATTCTACCCTCCTTAAAAGAAGTTTCGTCCCGAAACTTAAAACAAGTAGGGGGAAGAAATATTCCGCCAGGAAAACTCAACGAGATACACAAGAATGCGTAACTAATGCCCAACGGCGAAATGTTACAAACAACGCAAAGGAATATACGGCGTGAAAACACGCTCCACGGCGACCAACACAACGCCGCCGTTAGGAATATAATAAAACCAACAAATGACAAGCGTCATCAAATGGATAATATAGTCAAGTCAATTATCCGAACAATCACAAAACACAACGAACGAAAATCAATAAGATTGACCGACTCAACGGTACATCAATCAAAACGCGAGTCAATCGCTGAACAAATACGGAATTCCACCGCCCAAGGGTTGGAAGATCGAAAACGAGACTAATTTCCCGAACTTGAGGGAATTAGGAAGGAGCCTGAACGCTCAACAATCACGAAACTAGAACAGAAACCGAACAAACAAATGATCGAGACAACAAAAATCGAACAATCATGTCCGAAACACGAAGGATAATACAGTTCAAACAACAACTCCCAGGATGATCTGGTGAGAACTACAAGACATGCATTCCCATAAGACCCACAGGAAAGGGAATAGCGATTGAAAAGTCACAATGACAAACGAGTTATTCCGAAACAATACCACCCTCGTTCGATCAACAAAAGTAAGGGATAGGGAAAGTTCAGAAAATGTTAAGGAGCATAAACAAGTCGACAGAGTCGAAAATACAGAAATTCAAAATCCGATCCACGTCGAATGGAAGAGTTAATAGAACCAAATGATGTCACTTCCGAACAATTTTCACAAGAGTCGAACCGAACTCGAAAAAGTCACAGCTCGTTCGGACGATGAAACCGAAATACAAAACAAGTTCATAAAGTATCAACGAAAACGAGCGAGTCGGTAGAATTGAGAAAGAGAAAAATGCAGAAGCCAAAAATAATACGGGTATTATATTCGACTTCTTCTAAAAGAAGTGTCGTCCCCGAAACTCACAACAATGAATTCAAGGTGGCGACACAACAAGCAACCGACAGAAACATCCTTTGAAGGCCTCTCAAAGACGATTCTGATAAATGTGCTGAAGCGCGAACTCCGAAAGTCTCGGTAGCAAATTCGCAAAATTGAATTTGTTGTCCCTCGAGTCCACACTCGAAATGTGTTACTGACGAGAAGGACAAATTGCACGTACATTTCCCCGACACATCACGGTTGAAATGCCTCGGCTCGGCATACCGAAAATACAAATGCTAGATACAATGGAACATAACATCACAAAACAACAAACCGGAGATGCCAACTCAGCACAACAAGGAATCATAATACATATCATATACAACGATTACCATCGTAAAGTAATACACACACAAACACTACAACAACGACGGTATCGTTCGGCGACCTCAACGGCCCGAACGATAACCAGCACATAATTACAACCATCATGAAACAATCACACATGTACACAAACGTACAAACTCAAGCTTTAACATCTCACACAGGTGCGATAACATGCAAGCCACCACGAAATGACAACATTAAAGATCGTCATCATACCTCACACAAAGGGTTAACAAAACATGAGCGTGGCGAACGACTCAATGTTCACACCACCAATTCAATCATACTTCGGAGGGCTAACACCCTAACAACAATACCAACATCATACACACCTTCTCCGACCACAAGCAGGAAATGATGGGTTTTAAAAACGAAAACCACCTTATGAAAACAGTTTGGAAACACCAGTTGATCTTGAGTATCATTTTACAAAAAGTTGAACAAACATCATATTCGAGACTTTGGAGAACCATTTCACATCGATAAAAAAAACGAGGACACTTTTTCTTAGTGAAAAACTTTCAGAAAAGTGTTTATAAAACACTGAAAATATCTCAAAACATTTTGGTCCCCGAGGTAAAAGAATTTTGAAACATATTGTGGCACCTTGGAAGTGCCACGAGAAAACACTTCATTTTAAATGTACGTCTCGAAATTTATTTTCTAAGATACTCAAGGTTTTCAAAAATAATTCAATGGGTTAGAATGCCCAAAAATGCTCATGTAACAATATTCACTTACATACAATCATAATACACGGAACAACTCGCTCAAAAATCAAGACAACACCTGTCTTTTACCGGAAACAACAGTCAAGTATCACAGTCAAAAGGACGTAAATAATGACAATACTCCTCATATAAATGAAACATGAGAGTCAAATAACCACATATCCAGAAATCAAAATCCATAAGAGGATTCCGTCACTTAACAAATAATCATAAAAATAGCTCGTGTCACACGAGGCACCACACAAAGGAGGGAGACTTACATCCACAGGTCGCACGAAGATGATGATCGCCCACGATACTAATCACGACCAACAAACTCAGACGACGCATCGCGACACGACTCAGTCAAATAAAATCCAACGAGACAAAACTCAACAGACACCACTGACCCGACAGCCTAGGTTTCCACAACCTAAGCTCCGATACCATTTATGTAACACCCCCAATCCGCTCAGGGATATTACACGCCGTAGAACCTTTCCTCAAGGATCTACCAGGCTAGTAAAATGAAACATATCGACAATGCCTTTAAGGCTAAAATGACTCAGTAGACCGATTTGGCCTTTCAATAAGTACATACAACTCAAATACAACTCGTGCCCACGCAGGGGTCAAAACACAACCACACCCGTACAACGGGAAAAATATAGCAGCGGAAAATAAAGTACAACTGAACCAATACATGACGTACGGTTCCTCATGTGATTAGTATCGATCATCTTTCATCATCCTTCGTGCCGACCCTGTGTTATGCTCCAAAACCTGAATGCAAAAATAGACATCCACCCCCCGAATACTCGGGGGTTAGCAAAACTCCACTGTTTTGCTAGTGCAAGAACAAAGTGCAAATACGAGCCATACAATTCACATTACACGAACGATAATAATTCGGAATCCTCAAAGATTCAAATACAACGGGATGAACACTTCCCGAGGCAAGAGTTTGAGTAAAGACTTCCCAAAATTTCAAGATCAAAATATCAAGGGAAATAATTTATAAAATGATTTGAAATACCATCGGGAGTTTTAATAGAAAACAATTTAGGATTATCAAATCCCACTTTTCAAAACCCAAAAGACAAAAGGGGGTCACCGCCCCAAAGGTTTACTTTTTGCAAATAGAAAACCGACAACAATTCGCAGGGCCAAAACCCAAGTCACGTGTCCTCGACGGACATAAAATCAATATAATATAATCGCCCAAGATACGTAAACCTTGGTCACCAAAAATACAACACCAACTCGTGAATCCAGGGCTATACCATTGGATTCCCTTCGTGGCCCCGTCGGACCCTCCCAAGGTGAGCAGAATGCGTTTTCGAAATCATATACACCAACTCGTGAAGTTTTACTCGTGAATCCAGGGCTATACCATTGGAATTCCCTCCGTGGCCCCGTCGAACCCTCCCGAGGTGAGCAAATACATTCACCAAACAAAAAACCGCACTCGTGAATCCAGGGCTATACCATTGGAATTCCCTCCGTGATCCCGTCGGACCCTCCCGAGGTGAGCGAAATACATTCATACAATTAACACGTCACAACAAGGATATTCATACAATCCACCAAAGGCAACAAACACAAAGCACGACATAATCATCAAATCACAACGCACCAAAAATGAGATAATATATGCACACACGCGTTATCAAGCGCAACATCAACACCAAACATATCCAAACAATTCACGAAGTCACTTACAACCCACACAATTTACAAAACACACACGTTTTGGAAGTGAGCCTTTAACGAGGCTAGCCGAATCCTTTGAAAACTCATTTCAAACAAACAAACAAACATACCAAGATGATCACCAATCATTATATCCACAAAACAAGAATAGTATGGACAAGGTACTTGCGTCGAATAACCACAACGCGGAGAATCGGCCGAAGTAGGTTGGCACGAACCGACTACGAACTCGCCGACTCCACCGAATGCCAATTCGCGATAATAAACTACGGAGGACAATAAAAACAATGAAAATGAATTCCATAGCATGACTCAAAGCCGTTGAATTCAAAGAACGAACGACGAATGTTCAAGGATTTCCCCCAAAACGGCCAAGAACACGATTCGTCCCGTCAAAACCCGAAAACGGAATTCCAAGTTGAAATATGGATATACAATCCATAGAATATGTTTAACAACATCATTTAACCATAATCGATCCATCAAAAACGGATGAAAAACGAGATCGAGAACAAATCCCCCAAAAAGTCAATTCGAAGGAAATCAAGAAATATACTTCGATTCGACGAAGAACAATGGATTAAATGATGTTAAACACAAGAATACTATCAAGATTAATCATACCCATCATGAATTAATCAACAACACGGAACGAATCGGACAAAAATGCAAAAAACCCCAAATTCACGAAATTAGGGTTCTAAGGAAGATTACCTTGATTCGCTGGATCAAAGGATGATAACGGATGATTGATTGATATTATGAACTCAAGAACTTCATGGATTTGTTGTTAAACAACATGGCTTCGTCACCCATGAATCGCCAGCCGCGGACGGAGAAGGAAGGAAATGAAAAACGAAGGAAAAAGTGGCTGGTCTGTCATATATATACTGGGCCGGAACTAGCGTGCGCTAGCCTTCCCGGACTAGCGTGCGCTATCGGCCAGTACCGGCCGAGCACTCTCGGCCATGGCCCGCATGACCCGGCACCACCGACCAGTCTGCCCGACCATGATCGCCCGACTCCGCTAGCGTGCGCTACGGCCGGAAGCTGCGCGCTTGGCTGTCGATAGCCTGCGGACTAACAAACTCACCAGTGCAGTGCGCTAGTCGGCCGACGGCGTGCGCTACCCTGCCGGTTAGCGTGCGCTGGCAAACGATGGCGTGCGCTACTTGCCGATCTGGCCGAGTCGAACCTCGAACCCCACCGCCCGGACCCGGCGTGCGTTAGGCCACCGATAGCGTGCGCTACACCTCCGGTTAGCGCGCGCGCCCGGCGATGGCGTGGGCTCGCCGGTTCTGCCGCACTGTCCGGCGGTGCCGCAATCGTCCGGCGATCCGCGGCCGTCGGCGATGCAGACCACCAGGGCTCGACGACCCGATTTCCAAAAACGTACGGAACGAACACGACGAAAAGTTCGCGGACAACATCAAAGACCCGAAATGAAAACATAATACCATAATTAATCATACGCGACCAAAAAACGGGTCGAGACAACAATTCCAGATACGGACACCCGTAACTTTTAGTAAATTACAAAATGGCCCAAAACGCCCGAAAATCACGATACGTGATCGAATAACCAAACCGAAGTTCACAACACGTCTAACAAAGTTAAACGGACTTACGGGAAACTCGAAACAGCAGTTTCGAACGAGATTCGCACGAATCGAACTCAGGTGCGGAAAAGTCGCTAAAAAGCACGGAACTCAACAAAACGACACCGAAACGAACTCGGATGTCAAAAAGTTCAGAATAAATCATTCTCAGAATGACGAAACGGTCATGAGCGAGTCGTCAAAACGGACTCCGGCCGAAAAAAGAAATTTACCAAAAATCGAAAATTGCGGATATTACAGTTGTCACGAGGACATGTGATTTGGTATGGTTTCCTGTTGGGTTATTCACTCAGGTATGTTCTGCGGGAGCATCTGAGGTTCGTGGCTTGTTAGCACGGGACGCGAATAATCCTTAGGAACATGTGTTATGTGACTTGGGTCGTGGACCCTGTGGCTTATGATTTGGGTCTTGGACCCCGTGTTTGTGAATTGGGTTGTGAATCCGCGTTTTATTATTGGAATCGTATTTTGGAAAGATGATTTCGGGCCGTGCCCCCAAGTGTTTTCGAAAGACTTGAGAATTCCTTAATTCCAAATGTTTTCAAACTCCCGAGATCGTAAAATATTTTGTATAAGATTCATGGTTCTATTCCTACCTTTTATAAATCAAACTGTTGTGATTAAGTGAATTATCTTGGGAAATGTATTCAAGATTTTTATATTCTTGGAGTATGTTGCGTATGGCTTGTATTTCTGTTTTATACTTGCACTAGCAAAACAGTGGAGTTTTGCTAACCCCCGAGTATTCGGGGGGTGGATGTCTGTATTGCGTCCAGGTACTTGCAGGTAGCTGGGGAGCGAATCACAGGATCGATACGAAGGATGATGGAAGACGAAGATACTAATCACGTGAAGACCAATTGTAGAGTGTTTGGTAGAGTCGTGTTGGTTATCCCTCTGATGTGTTGTTACCCCGATTTATGGGAGTGTTATTGTATTTCAGCCCCTGCGCGGGTATGAGTTTTGGGAAAGAATCATGTATGTAATGTTGTGTGTGTTGTGACAAAAGACCAAATCAGTCTAATGGTCCTTTACGTAGCCATGTCGGCATGTGAAGTGATGCATTGTTTTGTATTTAGCCTGGTAGATCCTCGCGGAGAGGGTCTGCGGCGCTCTAATATTCCCGAGTGGTTTGGGGGTGTTACATTCCTGATCTTCACTCTTGATATGGCTACATAAAGGTAACCATGACCGAATACGGATCTGGGAATATACATACCGACATGAAAGAGCGTTTGATCTTGACTTTTAAATATAGTCATGACAAAGCTCATAATGAGTGGGAAGTGGCGTATTTGAAATTTAAATGGTAATCTGATATCTGACGGGCTTAATATCAATTATGGAATAAATACTTTACTCTCAAAATTATTCCCCGAATTTTTTTGTTCAACAATATGGTTACGGATTTTGATAATTGTTAATGATGTGACATTGCATAATACTGATAATTGATCCATATTTTCAATTAGGATAATTGAAACTCTAACTTACGATTTCAAGATATGATTTGGAATTTTAGAACACTTAATGCTATTCAAAAAAATTCATTGGATATACTTGATTTTGACTTTTAGACGTCGCAGAAATTATGCATATACTATCATAACTGAGATATATCCGCTTGTGTTTTGAAATTATAGACATCATGTAATCATTTACTATCTCTACAACGTCGTTTGTTGGCGCCAGGATTGCTCTTTCTTCAAAAAATTACTTTATAGAAAATTACTTATAAGTGAATGATAGTGCTTTCAACAATAGTTGCAATATGATCTTCGGCATTCCGGATTAGTAAATATCAAGAATGTCAATCAAGGTTTCTCTATCGACTTCTTCACCCAGCTCACCATTTACAATTTTGAGGATTCATTTGGAGAAGTCCTTAATTTCCTGTAGATGGTGAGATGACATTGTTTGTCCAACAATTAATCTCATATTCTTGGTGAGTCTTATGAGTTTGCAATGATGCGAAAGTGAAGAGCTCGTACTTGAATAATCGATATATACATTGTCCTTTGGTAGAACTTCATATGTAGAATTATACTAAATAATTGTGGCAAGGGTAATTTTAATAATATTTAAAATTTAAAAATCTTTTGGAAAATACATAAGAGATTTTGACTTATAGCTTAAATGCACTTCTCAAATTGCAATAAAAAAAATATAATAGTAGTATATATAATTTAATTACTTGTATGACCTATTATAAATATACCTGTTAATTTTAGAAAACTTCATCCAAGTTCTAGCCTTAAAATTACCAAGAAATTTAATAATTTAGATTATAATATAAGAATAACTTGGATATGTTAAATATATACATCATAATTTTGTCCTAATTAAAAATAACCATAAATTTTAGAAAATTACAAAATAAAAAACTCAATTAATTTAATTGAAGTGAAACGGCATATTTAGGCTTATATGATATTTTTTCAAACATTTAGCTTCATGTTTAAGAGTATCAAAGTCTACACATTTTACATCTAAAAATAGAAAAAGAGTTGAACTACTTTTAGTAATTTCTGAAACTTGTATTATAAAAAAATCTCGACGGCATTTGATTGAAGTGAAACTATATGTATATTCATCTTAAAATAGGCTTTGGAATTACAAAGTAAGGAAATAATGACTTATAACTTAAAATTAAGTACTTTCAAATTTCTCAAAAAATAACAAAAAAGAAGCAGCATCCTCGTAGTATATATATAACTGAATTACTTGTATGACTTATTGTAAATATACTAATCGCGGGGTTAATAAAGAAAACTGCATCCACATCTTAGCCTAATTAAAATTATCTCCATTTTTTAAAAGTAGAAGAATACCCAATTTTGTTTGTAATATAAGATGTGCCGGAAAAAGTTATAGGATACTTTTAGGCATTGAAATTCATATTTAAGAGTACTAAATTCAAGAAATTTTACATTCAAAAGAAAAAAAAAATAATTAGAGTATTTTTAGTAATTTATGAAACTTGTATTAAAAAAAAACTAAGTGATATTTAGTTCAGTTGAAACTTTATATCATTTTATATGATAATATTTTCAAACATTTAACTTAATATATAGAAGTATTAAAGTTGGCACATTTTACATTCAAGAGAACACATAAATAGTTGGGCACTTTTAGTAATTTTGAAAACTCGTATTAGAAAAAACCTCAATTCATATATGATTATGTTAAACTGTATTTGATGAAATTTTAGTTCCACGTTCTTTTTTGGCCTTTTTTTTTTGCCAAAATGGGCCAAATCGTTAAGTATTTAACGGTTTCAGTTAAATGGCCAAAAATGAGATAATTTAATCCTTATATTTGAAAAAAATTATATAAATTATTTAGATATATTAAAATACAAAAGCAAATCCAAAACTTTCAAAACATATAGTTGATTTAAAAAATAGATAAAATAACAAATCTTTTAAAACTAAAAAGAATAAAAAAAATTACTTAAAAATCACTTAAAATGATCAATTTTTATTTTCTGAAATTCTCTTTGTACAAAGATCTAGGGATTATTAAATTTAATTTCTTATATATTTAGAAATATCTCTTTGAAAGTTCATAAAATCACTGATTATATAATTTCGTAAAATATAAGTTTTTCATATATTTTGTTATTGTATATTAATTAAATAAGATTTAAAACTAAAATAGACTAATTCATTTATTCTATAATTTCTTTGATTTATTTATAAATAATAATTAAAACCGTTGTTTCTACACTTTCAATAATATTTTTAAATAAGATTATTTCGTTTTATTTAATTGATTAGGACTTCAAGTATCTTTTTAGTTATATATATTCAACACTTCTTTTGCAATACTCTCAAGCATTTTTTATTTTAGTTGATATTTTTTTATTGATATACTTAATTATAGTGACTAACTAATATAAACTAACTAATTAGTGGAATATATAATATTTCCGCGAGATTTTAGGTTTAAGTTTTTAATATATAGTACACACTGCTATATTAAATTTCTCATTATTTGGGATTTATATTTTTAATTAATAAAAGTATAAAATATTTCTTTAAATATAATCAATTCCTATTTATTCATAATTCATATTCCTTAATTCGTAAAAATTAATAAAGTAGGTAGGAGTTATTTGAGGTATAATTATAATGTAATTAATGCAAGGATGATTAGGCCAGTAATTGATTATGTGGCAGCCGAAGCATGAAAGGCTAACACATAAGCACACGCAGCACCAACAAAAGACATGTGGCAGCCGAACCATGAGAAGCTGCCACTTAGGTGTAACACCCCCAAGTTATTCAGGGTATATTACAGCGTCGTGAGCCCCGCCGTGGGACCCACAAGGCTAAACATACGCGGAACTATAAACTTGACCGAGAAGGTCTACATATAATGGAAAGAAAGACGATACAAATGGTATTCAAAACCATAACCAATGAAACCATATACATCACTGCACAAATCAATACCTCGGCAACACAGGCCGGAACATCAAGGAAACTGAAATACAATACTCGAGTATTTAAAAATCCATTCCAGTACAACAACACTGAATGGAGGAATCCAAGAAAATAACCGGAGACAAGACACAGTATCACACTTGCCCATCATCTTCATGCCGACCCGGTACCCACCTGTCCGCTCTCCTGGAACCTGAAATACATGAAACGTATTTCCCCCATAAAGGGGTTAGCCGTCGAATAGCTAGTGCAAGTATAACAATATGAAACATAATACTCCTCGACAATAAAGTAAATGTAATCCGTCAATTCATCAATATCCGTCAATTCATCAATTTAAGACTAGTATTCCGGAATAACTAAAATCTCAAGACGTATGTGAATGCCGTAGAAACGGTTCGTTCATATCATACGCCGTTACATTTCGGAATGCCGTCAAAAGGGTTCGTTCATTACATGCCAACATTATTTCATATGAATGCCGTAGAAGCGGTTCGTTCATATCAACCATGGAATCGCACCGGAGGCTACGAAACCCTCGAGAGGACCATAGGCCCGTCCGGAGTGGCTAGAAATAATCATACCATCAATATTTCATACTTTCAAAGTCGAGAACGTCAATCATAAATGTATACTTGCCTTAATAAGCGTTCAGAAGATCCCGAAGAACACGGTTCGTAGGAAGCTTGAACCACGAAGAAGACAACGAACGGAAGGGTTCCGACTTGAGTTCTTCACAAGGATTTCGTCCCTAAGTCATATCAATGATAAATCAACACTCGTACGATGAATAATAATCGTACAACGCACAAAACCCCCCTCTTAGACCTTTTGTCGGACACCTTCAAGGCGTCGACTAATAACTCAACCGAAACGACGAATCAATACACTCCAACCGTGGAATAACGATGGAAATGATAGAATACACCTAAATCATCATCAATCCATCACTAATCTAAATTACTACGGATTAAAAGGATGAAGTCAAACAAAATCCCCAATTTCCAACACAAAATTCGAAGTGTTCTTGAATAATCTTTCAATAATCCGATGAATACTCCAACAAGTCCATAATCATGCGTATATCACTTCATACCCCATGATTTTAACATCCAAAACATCATTACCCAATACAAAATCGAAATCCAAGATGTTGAAGAAATTACCTCTTGAAGATTCAAGCACTATGATTCGAAGAGCACGCGATAGAGCGATGATCCGGGCTTCACAATCGAAAATAGATGAAGGAAGTCACCCACTCAAGTGATAGATGAAGAAACTTCCCTCTCTCAAGCCTTCTCTCCGTGTGAAGGTGAAGAAATGAAAAAGTATCGGTTGAATCGCACAAAAACGCAGATATAGGGTAAAGCTGTCATGTGTGCCGCGGCTCGGTATAGGTGTGCGCGGCACAGGCTAAATTTGCTCCCGGGGCTCGGCGGTGTGCGCGGCTCAGCCAGTGTGCAGCGCGGCCAGTACAGCGGTTTTGGCGAATCGGAAAATGAGAGTGACTTAGCTATTTCGACCATAACTCCCTCGTCTGGACTCTGATTGACCCACCGTTTGAACCATTGGAAAGCTAACTCGATGCTTTATAATATTGCCAAGATTCAGAATTTTGGAGTTTCCAAGAATTTATGGTGATTTAACAAAGTCGAACTCATACGTGGAAAAGTCGCTAAAGAACACGGAATTCAACGAGCGATACCGAAGCGAACTCGGATGACAAAAAGTGTAGAATTAATCATTCTCGGGATGACGAAACGGTCCCAAGTAAGTCGTCAAAATAGACTTCCGCCAAAAATAGAAAATTTCCGGGGATCAAAATTACGGGTATTACATTCTACCCTCCTTAAAAGAAGTTTCGTCCGAAACTTAAAGCAGTAGGAGAAGAAATATTTCGCGAGAAAAACTCGTGAGATACAAAAGAACCGAAACTTACGCCCAAACGGCGAATCATCAATATAGAACACAACAATACATTACAGAAGGCAAACCAAACCAATGCCGAAAAAGATACGAATTCACAATGCAGAAGGCTCCAGCGGAAATACCGATACATCACAATGGCACGAAAGCCGAACACCAAAGTCAGTAAATCATCACAAAATAGATCTCAAAGAGACCAACTTTGTATCGGACATACCCCTCGGCGTATGAACAACCCGATCGCAAATCGTCGGACATATCCAATACAACATGGACTACGAACGATCAATCAATAAAGCTCAAGAGGGACATCACAGTACGCCCGATCCGGAAATGTGTCCGTGCACATGTCCACCCCGTATACGGAATCCAGAATATACGTGTGACAATGTACCTATTAGCCTCAAGAACTACGTCTCGTGTGCATGGTCCAATGCGGAAATATCCACGCATGACCATCGAGTGCCTGGCTAAAAATCCTACACATAACCAATCGGCACGCAGACATGATTCCAGATATGCCACGATACAACATGACAACGAAACTCAAGGGATAAAACATCCAATACGGATCATACGGCTCACCAAGTGAACGATGACACACGAATAATGAAAGATCGACACGACCAACGATATTCAAAACAACCATCCTGGGATCAGAATTCCCTAAGGACCGATTAACACGGCAATAATCACAACACCACAATTCGGGAAATCCTCAACTCTGAACGATCACAAAATTACCGAGTTCACAAGAATAATAGTGTGCTGCCTTGAGTCGGCCAACACGGCAATAATAATTCAACGGATGGGAACTCTCCTCGATAGTCCCAATTCAATACTTCGATTACCGTAGAATGGCCAATCGATAACAACGATACAATGGATGAGAATATCTTTGACAACGGATGGGAATTATCTTCGATAATCCCAATTCAATACCTCGATTACCTTAGAACGGTCAATCGATAATCAATGATACGATAGAATAGATGTCCCGGTGTCTTAAACCGACCACCAAAACGGAGATGACAAAAGGATATATCAAACGTCCCAATTCGGTTAGCAACATCATAGCAGTTCGATTCGACAACAAAGATTCAACGATGTCTCGAGCGACATTAATCGCGAACAATAATAATCGATACATCGATACCGCGAACCGGCTATCGGCGACAACTTTACCAACAAGTATCGTAATGCCTTGAACCGGCCATTTACAACCAACAGTAACATTTGGCATAATTTGCCGACGGGCGTCGTGTCAACCAATCCCCTGATATCAATACAATCATAAAGAGGCCGAGTCCCGAAATGATACACACATTCGTACGCCTACACAATAACATTAGTCTCATTGATTAGAAATGCAGTATAAAACTTTCCTCGATATCAATACAACTGTTACCAATTGATTGATTTCGTCTTACGAATTTCCCTCGGTCTCGACCAAGTTAATCTACGAACCCTTGACCTTAACCGCAACACAACAGTCATAATCTATGATCAAACATCATATCTTATTGTAAATCGAAGGATTGATAATCAACCGGTTCGATGACGACCAATATCAATACCACCAAACCACAAACTCAATCGTTTCACCATATCTCGACCAATCACAGTCTGAACTGTCCAACTCAGACCCTCACGAATCCATGTCCACAATACGAGCCGAAATCCGATGATCATATCAGCAACCAATTCGGACCAATAATAAGGGTCTAAATATTATCGGTTCCAAACTCAATTCTTAAATACGAATTGACAAGGTTCCCTTCTCGTAAATCCGTAGTTAAAATTTTCCGATGATCATCGTTAATTCTAACCATCCAATTAGTTCAACATTATAGATAATCATATTTTAAGGTTATCAAACACTCAAATCATTCGATTTGAATATTTGCTCCATACGTATGGGCTTCCAAATTCAGAGATGAATAACAGTCTCATCAAGCTCATAATCACATTCGTATTTCCTATACGAATATTATTTCCAACACATAGTTTAGCTCTAGATATGAATATTCCATATTCATATTCAAAACATCAACCTTCTTAAAAATTTTCATCACCTCAGATAATTCAAGAGTTCTGCAAGAACATGAAATATCCGAAATCACGTTCAGAACAACATATCCGAGGTATATATATCTCCATGTTATCATTTCCTTCATCATGTCATTCATACAACCTCAAGAATCACAATAAAACCCTTATCGTCATATGAAGAAGATCTCAATAATCATATCAACATCCGAAATCTCTTATTACGATTCCAATAAATCTCGTACAGCATTATCACATGATACCAAGATTGTAACACCCCAGATCCTCCTGGGAATATTACACGCCGTAAACCTTTCTCACAAGGATTTACCAGGCTAAGCACGATTTTCCACGTCATTTCAAAAAATGTCAAAAAGACCGATGACGGTAATATTTTTCAAATACTAAAAAAATCATTTTCCAAATACCGTCAAAACGATCAAGGTTAAAATGCCAAAAACTCAGTTTAGGGAATCGGTTTTACAAAATAAAATTTCAGTTGGCAAAATACCAAAATCCATTTCAAAAATACTCACGCAGCGGATAAAATTACAGTCCAATTTATGCATTTTCATTGAAATAAGACGAACATCAAAATACACGATTCCCAACATACTCCCTCCCAAGTAGTAATCCAAAAAGAAAAAATGAGCCACTATCAAAGGGATACGAGGATTACCTTGTATGGACGAACCACGAAGAAAGAATAATTGAACTCCATTCCAAGAATCATTAAATCATCATAGTCATCATATGGACTCAAGAACATCAAGTTCTCTATGATTCCATAATCATAATCAACATATTCAAAGCATATCATTATCTTCCTTCAACATAAACCTCATAGAATATGGATAACACAAGAAATCACTTCAAGAATCAACAATAGTTCCATAACCAAGCTCTAATTCCATGATTCCAAGCTCACAATCATGTTAAAAGTGTTTAGAACACTCTTAAAAGTGAAGAGGGACGAGTTTTGGAGAGAAATATCTCAAAGGATCGTGAGAGAAATGAAAGGCAACACTTGATATATAAATTGCACTCTCATCACACGTAAGTGTCCTTTCTTAACGTCGTAACAACTTTAACGTCGTAATCCAATATCCATAACGTCGTAACCAACTCCTTTGTCTCATTAAGTGCGATCCATTACGTCGTATCCCATACCATAAAGCGTCGTAATATACGATTGACTTGCTACGGTACAATGGTTGTGTTACGTCGTAACACGTCTGTATAACGTCGTAACACGTCTGTATAGCGTCGTAACACGTCACGTTGACTCACTGTCAACATCCTCCGCCGAAAGTTGCGAAGCGGTCTCATCTGGCGGCCGGGACTCGGTTACGTCCGATGCCTTCGTTACGTCGTAATACCTTAGCCTTAACGTCGTAACCATGCCAATCTTACGTCGTAATCTCACCTTATTAACGTACGTAATAATTCCATACTTAGCCAATTTCAACAATTCCTGTCCAAAGTCATGACATACCAAATACGAGCATACGGCAAAATCAATACATATACTCAATTCAATAACATTGTCATACGTTCACAACATCCTCGAGCATAATTAACCATCCACGATATTCAATATATAAATGAAAAAAAATATATCCGAAAAATCGGGGTATTACACTCTACCCCCCTTAAAAATAAGTTTCGTCCTCGAAACTTACAATCACTCGTACAAACAACATTTCAACGGAAAATCCAAAATCACCAAGATAACCAAGAATTATCGAATAATCCGAACAACATACTTACAGGTCAGTGAAGTCGAAGATCTCCCGTGATACTAGCATGCGACTCCTAAACAAAGTCTCAACATAATACCGATACACACCACTATCGCAATTAACAACTTAACAAAATCTCAAGGAAGAGTTCACGTCCATGACCACGGCCACGATTCTTCCTACTTTCAGTCAACATTCTGAAAGGCACACACGTGCGGAAGTATAATCCTAATCGCACCTTCTCGAAGTGACCACTTCCAAAGAATACTAAGCAAAAAAAAACGAAACGGTCACGAAAATACAAGAAGAGTGAGAGGACTTACAAGTACCGGTCGCACTGTGATGATGGCAGAGTAGTGATACTGTGGGCAAATGACGACTCAATCGACCCAAAGACCGGCACTAGGTATCCATAAACCTAAGCTCCGATACCATATTCTGTAACACCCCCAAGATATTCAGGGTATATTACAGCGCCGTGAGCCCCGCCGTGGGACCCACAAGGCTAAACATACGCGGAACTATAAACTTGACCGAGAAGGTCTACATATAATGGAAAGAAAGACGATACAAATGGTATTCAAAACCATAACCAATGAAACCATATACATCACTTTGCACAAATCAATACCTCGGCAACACAGCCGGAACATCAAGGAAATCAAATACAATACTCGAGTATTTAAAAATCCATTCCAACACAACAACCTTTGAATGGAGGAATCCAAGAAAATAACAGGAGACAAGACACGATTATCACACTTGCCCATCATCTTCATGCCGACCCGGTACCCACTGTCCGCTCTCCTGGAACCTGAAATACATGAAACGTATTTCCCCCATAAAGGGTTAGCCGTCGAATAGCTAGTGCAAGTATAACAATATGAAACATAATACTCCTCGACAATAAAGTAAATGTAATCCGTCAATTCATCAATATCCGTCAATTCATCAATTTAAGATTAGTATTAGGAATAACTAAAATCTCAAGGCGTATGTGAATGTCGTAGAAGCGGTTCGTTCATATCATACGCCGTTACATGTAGGAATGCCGTCAAAGCGGTTCGTTCATTTCATGCCAACATTATTTCATATGAATGCCGTAGAAAGCGGTTCGTTTATATCAACCATGGAATCGCACTGGAGGCTACGAAACCCTCGAGAGGACCATAGGCCCGTCCGGAGTGGCTAGAAATAATCATACCATCAATATTTCATACTTTCAAAGTCGAGAACGTACAATCATAAATGTATACTTGCCTTAATAAACGTTACCGAAGATCCCGAAGAACACGGTTCGACCGGGAAGCTTGAACCACGAAGAAGACAACGAACGGAAGGGTTCCGACTTGAGTTCTTCACAAAGATTTCGTCCCTAAGTCATATCAATGATAAATCAACAATCGTACGATGAATAATAATCGCACAACGCACAAAACCCCCCTCTTAGACCTTTTGTCGGACACCTTCAAGGAGTCGACTAATAACTCAACCGAAACGACGAATCAATACACTCCAACCATGGAATAACGATGGAAATGATAGAATACACCTAAATCATCATCAATCCATCACTAATCTAAATTACTACGGATTAAAAGGATGAAGTCAAACAAAATCCCCAATTTCCAACACAAAATTCGAAGTGTTCTTGAATAATCTTTCAATAATCCGATGAATACTCCAACAAGTCCATAATCATGCGTATATCACTTCATACCCCATGATTTTAACATCCAAAACATCATTACCCAATACAAAATCGAAATCCAAGATGTTGAAGAAATTACCTCTTGAAGATTCAAGCACTATGATTCGAAGAGCACGCGATAGAACGATGATCCGGGCTTCACAATCGAAAATAGATGAAGGAAGTCACCCACTCAAGTGATAGATGAAGAAACTTCCCTCTCTCAAGCCTTCTCTCCGTGAAGGTGAAGAAATGAAAAAGTATCGGTTGAATCGCACAAAAACGCAGATATAGGGTAAGCTGTCATGTGTGCGGCTCGGTATAGGTGTGCCACAGCCTGAGGCCTAAAATTTGCTCCCAAGGCTCGCGGTGTGCCGCGGCTCAGCCAGTGTGCCGCGGCACCAGTCTGGCGGTTTTGGCCGAATCTGGAAAATGAGAGTGACTTAGCTATTTCGACCATAACTCCCTCGACTGGACTCCGATTGACCCACCGTTTGAACCATTGGAAAGCTAACTCGATGCTTTATAATATTGCCAAGATTCAGAAATTTTGGAGTTTCCAAGAATTTATGGTGATTTAACAAAGTCGAACTCATACGTGGAAAAGTCGCTAAAGAACACGGAATTCAACAGAACGATATCGAAACGAACTCGGATGACAAAAAGTGTAGAATTAATCATTCTCAGGATGACGAAACGGTCCCAAGTAAGTTGTCAAAATAGACTTCCGCCAAAAATAGAAAATTTCCGGGGATCAAAATTACGGGTATTACATTAGGCTCAGCGTATTCTGCATTAGTATATAGGGGAGATTGGCTGAGTTCTATGTTTTCATTAATTTCATTTTATTTTTCTCTATTACATTATTATTAAATGTTAAGAGTGCCATCTCAAATTTTTTCGATAATTTTGACCATTTTTTCTAAATATTAGGGAAGAAATTTCTTTACACTAATAACTTTTGCCTGTTTTTGAAGTTATACTAATAATTTTTTTTCACACTCGACACTCAAACATTTGTTAACTTTTTGACGTTACACAAAAAATTGAGGACGGCGTCAATTTGTCCGTTAGTTTCTGTTAACAAGGGTAAAATTAGGGTTAAAGACACACATAAATCTTTTGCAGGTGTTTCAAATTACACACAAACAAATTTAAATTTAACTTTCAATATTATTGTATTTAAATAATTAATAAAAATAAAAAAAATAAAATAAAGGTAAAAAACCTTATTCAATGGAAGGAGCTCTGATTGATTCCCGTTGTATTTACATTTTTTTTATAAAATTAATGTTAAAAATTATAATAAATTCAAAATAATTATTTAAATTTAACGTTCAATGTTCTTGTATTTAAATAATTAATAAAAAAAATAAAAATAAGAAAGCCTTCTTCCATGAAAGGAACTTCCATGGCAGGAAGCTCTGATTTGGAGCGTCCTGCCACGGAAGCTTTTAATGTGAACAAAATATTAATTTTTTTTAATATATTTATTTATTATTTATAAAATTAATTATAATGTTCTAATTTTATTCATAGTATTTACTTTTATTAAATTAACTTTTCTTACGTTTTAGAATAAATATTAGAACATTAGGACATTGTAACGTTATAAAAAGTAAATTTTATAAAGAAATGGAAAGTTAGAACATTATAATTAATTTTATAAATGAAAAATAAATAAATTAAAACATTTTTAAAATTTTTATTTTAAATTAAAAGCTTCCAAGACAGGGCGATCCAAATCAGAGCCTGCTGCCACGGAAGCAGAGCTTTGAGGAAGGCTTCTTTAATTTAATTTTTTAACTATTTATTTAAATATAATAATATTGAAAGTTAAATTTAAATAATTATTTTGAATTTATTATAATCTTTAAAATTAATTTTAGAAAAAGAAATATAAATACAACGAGAATGAATCAGAGCTCCTTTCATGGAATAAGTTTTTTTTAATTTTATTTTATTTTTTTATTTTTTATTAATTATTTAAATACAATAATGTTGAAAGTTAAATTTAAATTTATTTGTGTGTAATTTGCAACACCTTCAAAAGGTTTATATGTGTCTTTAACCCTAATTTTACCCTTATTAATGGAAACTAACGGAAAAATTTATGTCTTCCATAATTTGGTGTAACGTCGAAAAGTTAACAAAGGTTTGAGTGCCGAGTGTGAAAAAAAAAGTTATTAGTATAACTTAAAAAACAGCCAAAAGTTATTAGTGTAAAGAAAAAATTTCTCTAAATATTATACCACATTTCATAGACGGATTCAAGTGGTTATACTGGGCTCTAGTCCAGTGTTGTAATACCCGTACATTCCATTTCTTTATTTTTTTTCGATTCTAGTGACTTGCTTGTGTTCATTGACACATTGTGGACATATTTTGTTCAGCACATTTCATCATTCGAGCAAATTTTTATATTGTTTCGGATTAATCGACGTATTATTTCGACTTTTCCACATATAAGTTCGACTTTGTAAAATCACCATCAATTCTTGGAAACTCCAAAAGTTCTGAATCTTTGTCGTATGATAGTGCATCAAGTTAGCTTTCTAATGGTTCAAACGGTGAGTCAATCGGTGTCCGAACAAAGGAGTTATGGTCGAAATCGCAAAGACTACACAGTGTATAATTAGCGCACGCTAAACGCAGCTATTAGCGCGCGCTAACGGAGTCTGGCAGAGGGTTCTGGACTGCATTTTGCAGCCGATAGCGTACGCTACACATACCTTAGTGCGCGCTAACTGTTGACAGTATATATAGGACTGCAGAAGTCAACTTTCATCATTTCTTCCTCCCCTTTCTTCCTTCCGGCGATCTAGACGATCTTGAGGGTGTATAAGCATGGATTTTGACCTGATATATACTGAGCCATCAACATCTTTGAGTTCCAACTATGGATTTAACAACATCCCAACATCTTTCACCGTTTTAATCAAGGTAAAATTCTTAGAACCCTAATTTCAGGCATTTTGGGGGTTTTGTTCTTGACTTTGATTCCAATCCATTTTTGATAAATCGAGTATTGTTAAATGATGTCGTTAAACATGTTCTATGGATTATATATCCATTTCCTTGATTCTTTCAACCCGATTGATGGTTCGAGTGTTCTTGAGGAACCGTGAACATTTATTGTTCGATTAAATGTTCATATGAGTTTTCTTCGTTGATTTAAGGCATTTCCCATTTATTCTGGTCTTGCTCCTTATTGTGATCGTATTTTTGTTATTTCTTATAGAAGTTGTAGGTTCCGAGGTATTTCGACCAAGCCGTGTTCGTCGGAGTATTTGCGTGCCAATTTCGAGGCAAGTATCTTGCCCATACATTTCATATTTCGTAGATGTAGTAATTGATAAGACTATTTGCGTTTACTTGGAGTACTCATAACGAACTTTCAAGAGGATTGATACAATCTCATTAACGGCTTCCTATCAAAACGCCAAGTGCTTTGCAAATAAATGAGTTCTATGGATATGTGTATTGTGGTTGCGAATTGGAATATATTACCTTCGTACTACGTGATTATAAAAGCTCTTATCACTTGTTAAGGGTTGTATGCTCGAATGTGTATTCGTTTGATGAGTGCGCATATGTTGTATTGTATTGCTTGTCGACTCCCTTCTGAGGAGGTAGTACTATTTGGTATTATTGGGGATTATATCTCCTTGTGGTTGTGATCATATCTATATATTCACTCTGGGACGGACTGATGAGTCCTCTGACGGAAACATCCACGTATGACTATATATGTGGATCAAGAAACTCACCGAAGTGACAATAAGGATCAACGAGATCAACGATTCAAGGTGACGAACTTGGTAATACAATCCCATGATGAGAAACGGAACTTCATCAAGGACAATATCGAACTACGAATCACAGATTCAACAAGTGTTTCATATATACGAAACGTATAACCATCACAAGAATTCAATCATCATTATAACCAAGCAAGATAAATTGCCTCAATTCCGTAGGCGGACGATAGTCTTTCTCCAAACGATCAAACGGACGGTATTCTCGATTATATACTCAATCGAACAAGCAACCTTGAATGAAACGTAATTCATTCAATAATACATTCACCCAATATTGATATCAATGTAGGTCACAAGTAGTCCAGGAACAAGTCTAGAGGGGGGGGGGGGTGAATAGACTTGTTGAAACTCTTAAACTCTTTTTCACGAAGAGTGAGTTTCTTCAGCTGATAGGTAAACAAATGACTTGGAGTCATTTGTTCTTTAATATCTGCGGAAGTCAGCTGATGACGAATATAAAGCAACTAATGAAACAATTAACAATGGATGCAGCAGTTAAAGTATGATGCAATAAAACAGTAAAGAACGCAGGCAATTATAGTGGTCTCAGAGGTGGGGTAATCCTCTACTAATCCACTTTTCTCCAAACCAGTTGGATATGAATTCACTATAATTCTCAACCAGTGATAAATATTACAGTGATTCAAACAAATACTACAACAGCTTCCAACCAGTGGAAATCCGTGCCGTTGTACCACACTTGACTGCCTTGCACCTCTTGATCCTCGATCCTCGGATGCCTTTACAGTCTCTAACTTCAACCAGTGAAGTACCCCGAACTCAGGATTATAGGCAAGAGTTTTTGTCTTCTCCAACTAAGAGCTTCTTTAAGTGTGAACTTTTAGAACCACTCTATTCACGATGCTATAGATTGCTTTTTGATTGCTTGAATGCTTTGATCGCTTGAAAGTATGTTCGCACCGGTAGATGCTCAGCTTCAAATCTTCGGATATATATAGGTCACGATCTCTGAGCTTTTTCCTTGTAGCCATTGCAAATCTTTTGAACAAATCCATCCGTTGGAGGGAGACTTCTTTGTTTAATCTTTACGAGCGTTGCAAAATTTGGATTCCCATATTTTAATCTATCTTCCGACCGTTGTGAAGACTCTGCATGTGATGCGCCGAATCTTTTGAATATAAAACGATTAAAGTCTTCAAGGTGAGTCTGGATGATTTATTTAAATCATATCTCTTGCGGGAATCACTCCAATTTGTCTCTTCACGTTGCATATGACTTTCCGTATTTCTTGACTTTTCAACGCATGCTGACGTGGACTTGGAGTACTTGGCTGATCTCGACTAGGCTGATGAGTAGTTAACTTCTCTGCAGTTTGGACCTCTCTGATGTTCACTGTTTATGACTTGACTGGTCAGGTGACTTGTCTGAGGTACCTTGGATGCAGTCTGGTCAAACATCCCTGATAATTTTTGTTGACCAGAACTACTCTGACTTAACTCGGCTGATCCTCTCTGATGGACTTAGCTGTACTTAGTACTTAGCCAATTTTTAGCCTAACTTATTTTTGGCCTATAGAAGATACTCATTTGGTTCTTCTTTACATTTTGCCAAGTTCTATACTTAACATATTTGGCCTATGGAAGATACTCATTTGGTTCTTCCTTACATTTTTGCCAAAGTAATAAACATTTGACTTTATATTAATGACATCATCAAAATCGAACAAGTATTTCTAACAAATTCCCCCTATTTTGATGATGGTAAAACTTTAAACAAGTAATCAAATGATCAAGTCTGCACTTAAGTGCAAGACACAAACTAAAGTCAGTCTAATTTTTGAGACAGCTGGGAATTGTCATTCAAAAAGACTGTTATAAAATTAATTTTACAAGTACATGACTGAATTTTACAAGAAAATTTTCAAGTACATAAATCATTACAAGTACAAAAATAAGTGAAAATCATCTGCCTCTTCCTCTGTCTCTTCGAATAGGCTGTTTGGCAGGTCTGAGGGGTTTAGCTCCGATTGGTCTTGTCTTGACTGGGGCAAGACCATACTTCCTTTTCACGACAAGAGATGCGAAGGCTTGCTCTTCTTAAGATGAAAATTTGTTCTCAAGACATAATTTCTTGATTTTCCTTTGTAGCGTAAGTTCATCCAACGCACCTCCTCTTTCTAGAGTAGGAGGATCTTTGGCAGTGAATAGAGGAATCATAGGATAAGCATTTTGTTTCCCAGCATGTTTCTTCAGAATAGCCCAGAGTTGCGGATGGTCTTCCTCCATGAAATTTATGAAGATTTGCTGTGGGGAGAGATTATCATCCTGGAGTATTTCCTAGATGTAGTAGTCTCTGATAAACTTCTTTCTTGCAGATCCCCACATTTCCAGAGCTTCATATGGAACAAAATCTTCCACAAACCACAACTCCTTTCCTTCCCACTCTAGAGTAGGCTCAAGACCTCCTCTAGTCCTTCTCTTCTTGCCTTCAGGCTGGTCAGCCTGTTCTGGATCTGATCCTCCCTTTCTCTTGGCTGAGGATATCCCAGCAGTGATCATCTGGACATCCTGCCTTTTCTTCGATCTAAACTCCTTCCTTATCTCTTCTTGATCATTTCCTTCCCCCTCAATTCTATCTTCCCTCTTTTTGCCAGCATCAACTAAGGTAGTCAATTGCTGCTCCATTCTACTCATCCAATCAGACATGCCAAATGGCATTCTATTGTTGGTAGGGGAGGGGGCTGAGGAACCTCTCTCTGCAGCAAAGTGTCGATCTTTGCATTGATGGATTGAAGGTCAGGAGTGACCTGAGATGCCAGCAGCTCTCCAATCGTATCCTTCACTATCTGCCTGATCAGCTCAGTCAAGGCAGGTGAGATCTGAGCTGGTGGAGAGTGCTCTCCTGAGCCTTCTGCAATTGAAGCACTGGACTGCAAGCTTCTGTCTGCAGCTGGTACTCCAGATGGGGTCTTCTCTGGGGTCCCTGATCTGGAGTCCTCAGCTAACTCCGCGTCTAAGCTGGTGTACCGGGCAGGTACCACAGTCCTATCTACAGATTCTTGTGTCGGCTCTGGCTCCGGCTCCTTTTCTCCTTCTTCCTTTTCTTCCTCTTTCTCCTGTTCCTCCTCCTTTTCTTCTTCAATATTTTCTTTTTCTTTTTCCTCATCCTTTTCTTTTTCTTTTTCTTTTTCAGCTCCTTTATCTCCTCCTTCATCATCATCCTCCTCCTCATCATCATCATCATCATCATTATTGTTATCATCCTTCCCATCTTTTCCTCCTTCATCCTCATCATCCTTTTCACCTTCATCATCCTCCTTCTCTCCTTCATCCTGTTCTACTTCTTCTCCTCCTTCTTCTTCTTCTTCTTCATTCAACTCTTCTGTCTTCTCAACTTCCTCTGGTTGATTTTCAACTAAAATCTTTTCTTCTGTTCTTCTCTCTTCCTGCTCTTCTTCTTCATCGTCTGAAACAACAACTTCTTCATTTTCTTCTCCATCTACCTCCTCAATCCTTATTTCCTTTTCAACTACCTCCTCAACAACTTTTTCATAAGATCCATCAAAAATAGTAAGCATAATGGAGTGGATGAACTGGTCCATGTTGGTTTTAAAATTTGACAAGAACCAGTCCTCCTGAAGGATCAAAATTGTGTCTGATGTTTTACAAAAATCTGTCAGCACATCCTCCGTGGCTTGGGGAATGTCCCAACCACAAGTGTCAATAAAAGTTTGAAGTTTGACAAAAGATAGGGATTTCAAAAATTTCCATTCTTCAAAAACTTCAAGGAACGATTATTTTAAGGCTAGAGGTTTAACAAGTTGTAGTTGTTCGATGGATAGGTTGAAAATATTGTTTTCTAGCAGGTTAAAGATATAATTAGCTTCAGGAATTGAGATTATTAGACCTGCTTCTTCTTCTTCAGGAATGTAGGCTGGGGTGAGTACAGCCACAATCTGAGTCTCGTGGGTGCCTGGGGCAGGCTGGTCTTCCACGTGAATCGGTGACCTGGCTGTAGGGCTGGCAAGATGATCGGACTGCTCTTCCTCACTAAACTGCAGTCTCCTGGGCCTCTTGGGAGAGGGTTCTGGTGATGGTTGCATGATAGAAGGTCCTTCAGGGGCTGGTCCCCTTCTCTTAAATCAGACTGCTAAGGGAGTGTTGTCGGACTCGGAGTCTGACTCGACTGCAGTTGGGATGTCGGCTGCAGGTCGATCCGACTCGCCTGACGAATAATATCTCGGGTAGGGCCTTATGTCCGGCAGCTCCTTCAACATCTGAGCTGATCTCCCAGTGCCTCCCAATTTTCTCAGCGTCTCTTGGTCCAAATGACCAAGTCTTTTGTTGGGGTGGAAGGGGTCAGTGCTTCCCTTTGCCATGCATGTCTTTTCCAGCATCCAACTTAGCTGCGTTCCAAACGCCAACTTTGTTTTAAATCTCTTCTCATCAACAAGCCATTCGGCTTTGTTGACTTCTCGAACGAGTTGCCTAAATATGTAATCTGCCCAGTCAATTTCTTCATCCTGAATTAGTGCTCCCAGCACCATGAACTTCGCCGACGACAGTTGATCATAACTGCCGGCCATCCCCATGATGATTTTGTTGGTTATGTCCAACGCAAAACGATACACTTTTTTAATCTCACTCCTTTTGGCAGTGAGTTTCAGTTTTTCCGGCAAATTCTCCACTTTGATCTTCTTCCAGGTTTCGGCGGCGGACTGCTTGAGTGCCTCGACGGCTATGCTGCGGTGCTTCATAGCGAAAACAATATGGATCGACTCTCGAGATATGTCGACCTGACTTCCGCCGACTGTGCTCCGAATTCCATCTTGAATTATATAGTCTTCGCGATAGAACGCGATAACATCCTCCTTGTACAGATGTTGAGGGTTGATGTCTAGGAATGGGTAGATCCCATTAAGCTTCATCGCGCGGATTAGGTTAAGCACGTCGTAATCCTCCAGATTAGCTTCCAATAAACCTTCAAAATCGACGAACAGCGAGAAAATAATCTGGTCCTTGACCGCCTTCAGGTTGACGTCTTCGAAGTAGGATGCCATTTCTGCAAACAAAAGATTTTAGTGTATTTGGTGTTCAAGAAATTTTTGCTCTGAAAAATCTAGGGTTTCTGGTAAGCGTAAAAAGGTAAAGTAAGGGATTTCTTTCCTTATAAAGAAGATGAAAAGAAGTATGGATTAATTTATTATATATTTGAAACGGTGGTACGCCTTTTGATATTCTTTTGAATTTCAAATTTGAATCGGTGGTCCATTTTAAAATTTGACGGTTGGTTTTGATTGGCCACCGTGGAGGTCGATTTAATAAGCGTTTGACACGTGTATTTAAAATGCCACTTGTGAATCGAACATTAATATATTTAAATGCCACTTGTGAGCCAAAATTAATATAATAATATTATAAATATGGTAGATAATAAGTAAATATTCAGAGGTCGGTTGAGTTTAGAAAACTTAGCTGGTCTGACTTGTTGACTGTTGACCACTCTGCATCAGGTGAGTTGACCTCATGGACTTCTCGCCTGAGATTCTGATCAGCTAGGTTCCTTTGTCCGTCCTTTGTCCTCTTGTTTGCATCAGCTAGGATCTGATTCATCAGCTTGCTTCAGTACTAGATTCCCAATCTAGTAATCCAAGATCTCTGCTCAGTTCCAAAAACCTTTCTTCTGGTAAGGGTTTGGTAAATATGTCAGCTATCTGATAGTCTATGCTGACTCTTTCAACTCTAACCCTTTTGTTAAGCACATGGTCTCTGATGAAATGGTGCTTAACATTAATGTGCTTCGTCCTTGAATGCAAAACCGGATTGTTGGTTATTGCAATAGCACTATTGTTGTCACACCAGATAGGAACTTCATTGGCAATGATATTATAATCCCTTAGCTGTTGTATGATCCATAAAATCTGTACTGCTTGACTACTGCTGACTAGGTATTCTGACTCTGTGGTGGAGATAGAGTTAGGAACCTGCTTCTTGCTAAACCAGGATATCAGTCTGGTTCCTAGGAATTGGCACGTTCCACTAGTGCTCTTCCTGTTGATTTTGCATCCTGCGAAATCTGCATCTGAGTATCCTGACATCTCGAAGTTATCATCCTTGGGATACCATAGTCCAACATTTATTATAGACTTAAGGTACTTTATTATCCTCTTGGCTGCATCTAGGTGTGATTGCTTCGGCTTGGACTGGAATTGTGCACAAACTCCAACAAAGATAGATATGTCTCGCTTGCAGTGAGGTACAGAAGAGATCCAATGAGTCCTCTGTAGTGGGTTGAGTCCACTGATATGCCTGCCTCGTCTGCATCCAGGTGAGTACTTGTGCTCATAGGAATTCTTGCTGGCTTGGCTTATTCCATTCCATATCTCTTGATAAGGTCTTTGGTATACTTAGCTTGGTTGATGAAAATTCCTTTTTCCATCTGCTTAACTTGTAGTCCGAGAAAGAAGTTAAGCTTTCCCATCATACTCATCTCAAATTCTCCTTGCATGAGGTTGGGGAATTTTTCGCATAACTCTGGATTGGTTGAACCGAATATGATGTCATCCACATATATCTGGACTATTAATATGTGGCCTTCGTGGTCCACTCTGAATAGGGTCTTGTCCACCTTCCCTTTGCAAAAACCATTCTTCTCAAGAAACACAGACAATGTTTCATACCACGCTCTAGGTGCTTTCTTAAGTCCATAGAGAGCTTTCGACAGCTTATAGACTTTGTCTCCTTTGACAAAACCTGGGGGTTGCTCTACATAGACTTCTTCTTCCAGGATTCCATTTAGAAAAGTACTCTTCACATCCATTTGATATACTTAAAAATCCTTGAATGCAGCATATGCGAGGAATAGTGTGATGGCCTCTAATCTTGCAACATGTGCATAGGTTTCATCAAAATCTATTCCTTCACACTGTGCATAACCTTTTGCTACAAGTCTGGCCTTATTCCTAACAACAGCTCCGTCTTCATCACTCTTGTTTTTGTACACCCATTTGGTGCCAATAACCTTCTTGTGATCAGGTCTGTCTGTTAGTTCCCAAACTTTGTTTCTTTCCATCTGCTCCAATTCTTCTTGCATGGCATTTATCCAAGAGTAATCTTCTAAGGCTTGTTCTGTAGTTTTAGGTTCTATCTGTGACATAAAGCATGAGAACATAGCCATTCCTGCTGGTAGGGTTGACTGTCTCGTCTTAACTCCATCAGTCAGCTTTCCGATAATTTGCTGGATTGGGCGATCTTTGAGCCATTTGGGGATTTCGTCTTCTTCTGGGTTTATTCCCCCTGTTGGATTACTCTGGTGGATTTCTGCATCAGCTGGGTTCTGGTCTGCAACTGGATCAGCTACCGTCTTGTCATCTGTAGGTTGGATCTGATCTGCAGGTGAGTCTTTATCAGCTACGGCTGGATCTTCATCAGCAGCAACTGGATGAGATAGGTTTGATGATCCTGTCTGATCTGCAATTGGGTCTTCAGCAGCTACAGTTGGATCATCAGGCTGGTCTGCAGGTGAGTCCACCATTCCAGTGTCATGTACAATGACTTCTTCAAGGGTCGCTGATTTGAGCTTGTTCTCAATTAGCTCAACTTGCTTCCTGTACTCAACAGTAGATTCATCAAAAACAACATGGGGTGTTTCCTCCACAACTAAGGTTCTTTTGTTAAAAACTCTATATGCCTTGCTTCTTTGTGAATATCCCATAAAGAGACCATCATCAGTTTTAGCATCAAAGGCATTTAGTTGTGTTTTACCGTTGTTGTGGATGAAACACTTACAACCAAAAACATGAAAGTAAGCAACGAGGGAGTTCTATTATTCCAAACCTCATAGGAGTTTTGCCATGTCTCCCTACTATCATACTCTGTTACGTGTATGGCAAGTCGTGTTGTGACTTGCCCGAGAACCTCTTGGGCGAGTCCGCTCGCAATCATGGACCTTGCTACTTCCTTCGAGGTTTTGTTTCTTCTTTCAAAGAACGTCATTACTGGGAGTCTGGCTGCAGAGAGCTCATCTTTGGATCCCATTCTCGATGTAATCAGTTATCGCCTTGTTGAGAAACTCTCCTCCTCTATCTGATATGATCTTGATTATGGATAGGGATTTCTCATTCTGGATCCTTCTCAGCAGCTCAGGTAGCTTGGTCAAGGTTTCACTTTTCTTATATAGGAAGATAATCCAAGTGTACCTTGAATAATCATATACTATAACAAGTGCATGCTTTCGGCCGCTCAGAGTCCTTGGCTTGATAGGACCAAATAGATCCATGTGGAGTAGATCTAAGATCCTTGTTGTGAGAGTTGTAGGCTGGACTGGCTTGAATGATGCTCTGGTCTGCTTTCCTTTCTGACATGCATCACAAAGTGCTTCCTTCTTGAATGCTTCATTTGGAAGTCCTCTGACCAGCTTCTGAGAACTTATCTTGTTGATGGCTTTGAAGTTCAGGTGACATAGTCTTTTGTGCCACAGCCATCCATTCTCAGCTACTGTCTTGGATAGAAAACAGGAGTTAGGTGTTCCTGTGTTCCAATCTATCATGTAGACATCTCTTCTTCTGAAACCTTGGAGCTTCACTTCTCCAGACAAGATATCTATCACCATACATTTCCAGATGGTGAAGACTACTAGATTCTTCTCGTCGCAAACTTGGCTTATGCTCAGGAGGTTGTACTTGAGCCCTTTGCCATAATGAACTTTGGATATCACAATATTTCCTCGGTGCAGCTCTCCAAAGCCCTTTGTTTGTCCTCTAGAGCTATCTCCAAAAGTTACATCAGGACCTCTTTCTTTGGTGTATTTGGACATCATCTTCTTGTTCCCGGTCATATGCCTCGAGCATCCAGAATCTACAAACCATTCTTCACCTCCAAAATTTGAGCTTGTGGAGATGTGGTTGTAGTCCTTCCACCTTTTCTGCAATCAGACAGGCAGAGATTTAGGTACCCAAATCTGTGTGGGTCCTTTGGGGTTAGCTGGTTTCCTAGAGAATTGATTTCTCCTTGGATTGTAAAAGTTGTTATTATTATAATAACCCTCATAAGGTGTGTAAGTTCGAGGTCTGAATCTCCTGTTTGGATTGTATACTGGATATTCCTCAAAATTTTGATAGTGTGGGCCATTTCTAAATCTTGGCTGAGACCATTTATTAAATCTTTGAGGTCTCCAACTTGTTCATTTTGGAAATTGGGATAACCTTGAGGTTTCCATCTGCCCCTCCCATTTTGAAATCTGTTTTTAGGGAGTTGTTGGTAATAGTGGGCATGTTATGCAGGTTGCCTGTAGGGGCCATTGCCTAGTCGCCTGTTTAGGTGGCTGCCTTGTGTAACCTGACTGCAGCCTAGACATGTGACTTGGCTGTTGCCTGTTTTTAAATATCGGTTTATATGTAGGCTCAACAGTCGAGACAATTGTTTCTCCCTTGATAAATTTTCTTTTAGAACTAGAGGGAGTGTGAGGATCATATCTGATAAGTGTCAGTTTTGTACACTTATCCATGGTTTGTATCGATAAAATTCACCCATAATTGAGCTAGTCTACTCGTTTTTTGCTTTTAATTTATTAGTTTTAATAATTTTATTTTTATCGGATGATGATCGGATTAAATAACTGAATTACTCAAGAAACAACATGTTTAATAAATATTCTATTTATTGAATTTTGATATATTCATGTTTTAGGGCTTTCCGAGACGAATTCGGCAGTCTTTTCGGATTCAAAATCAGAGTTATATATCAAAAGTTATCATGAGAAGAAGATCTGGGGCAAAAACGCAAAGTCTGAGAAATTCTGGGCCAAAAACGTAACTATCCAAGCTTCAAATGAGCAAATTTACGAAGCCACGTTATGGCCGTAACATTCAGGGGTTACGGCCGTAAGTCACCCTAGTTACGACCGTAACTCCTGAATGTTACGGCCGTAACTCTTGACAGATTACTATGATTTGTCTAATTTTTTATACTTTTTGTGTATTATTGAGGGGATGGCTGGCATTGATCCGATCTAATGTAATAATGCTGGAGTTTTGGAGCTATTAGATGACTTTAGGTGTATAAATAGACCCCTTAGATCCTAGATCATTCATCATTCATCTTATAATTTTCCATTTTCTTGTAAACTTTTCTTTTTGTGTGAAGAACACACTTGTGTTCTTGAGTGATCTTTGTAAGTGTGGTATAACATATGTTGTTCAGAGAGTTTATTGCTTCTATCTCCTTTATCTACTGAGGGAGTTAGGATCAATTCTTTCTCTTGATTCAACTAATAATGACCACACAAGCTTGTAATATGTGTAATAAACCCTTCATGGGCTAAGTAATCTTTAGTTGGGATTATAAACAAGGTTAGTCATGTTATTTATGTTTGTACAAAAGATCTATTGTGAATTACTTATTATTGTGTGTGATTTTCATTGTTTTAACAATATTTATTTATTTGGCCAATTAATGAAGATATTTATGGTCTTCATATGTTTCGAAAGAAAATATGTTTGATTAGATCAAATGAACTTCACTCTAATTTGTTCTAGGGGATAGAAATATACCCCTAGTCCTTAGATGATTCTTTGAGTTATTTTCATAAATCCTAATGCTATGTATTGAAGCCAATCAACATAGAAATATAGTGGATTGATTCAATATGTAAGGGGCGTTTTATAGTTCGAAAGAGAAACCATCTTTTTAAGGAAAATCGAATCTACACAACATAATAAGTAAATTCATTTTATGATCTCCAATACATCTTTTATAACTAATGACGAACTAAGTTTGTAATCCCAATTATTTCATTTTATCAATAATCAATCTATTATTATTGCTATCTTTTTATTTCTTTATAATATTAGAACTATTATTGCAATTTCTTTACAATTATTAAACCAAACTTTTTAATTGTGTGTTTCACTCATCTTAAGTATCTATAAAAATAGACTAATAGTGTATAATTCAAATTATAACAAAACTTCCTTGTGGGATCGATAAACCGGACTCAAAAAGTCCACTTTACTACTTGATACGATATCGTGCACTTGCGATAGTTACACTAAAAGCGTGTCAAGTTTTTGGCGCCGTTGCCGGGGAAGTATAAGTTATATTTGAAATCTTACATTGTAAACTATTTTTGTAGGTACAAATTTCTCGACGTTGTAACTTAGTACTAAATTGTGTTTGTCCGGTCAAGTGGCGGATAACGGTACTCCGTGACTATTAAAGTCGGATTTTTCAGTTTCCCACAACAATTGATATTTGTAAATATTTTATTCAATTATTTTCATTGTCTTTTTATTTTTGTTTTTTTTATCATGGACGAAACATTGTTTAAAATTGAAAAAAGATTTCCCTTTCTAAGCAAAAATGCAATTTTAAAAATTTACAAGACAAGGATTGAAAGGATGAGGTTGCTTACGAATAAAAGCATACCTTTTGACATAAGATTCATTATCGAAGCTAAAGTAAGAATAGAAGGTTAATTCACAGAAACACCAACTAGATTTCTACCAGGGCTTGGAAAAAGTTCATATGCCAAGAAACGACGAGCAAAGATACTAGCCATTTGCTATAAATGTGCTAGATGGAACTGTAATGCAAAATGTCGATCTTTAGGAATTCCATCTAGAAACAGAGAAGATAAAATTCAGTTCATTAATGATGGTCTGAATAAGGAGAATTTAGATAATATCGAAATTTCTCTTGACACGCATCCTAGTGGACTTGTGTATTACGGAATTCAATGTTTGTGGAATAAATTCAAACCAGAATATGAACAACGTCTTGGGAATCTGACGTTAAAAGACCCTGTTTGCCAATTTGTAAGAAAATTGGATGGGAAGCTTCTCCCCGACTCCTAGAAGGCGTTTAGGCCGTTTCTGAACGTAAAATCAGAGGAAGATGTGAGCCACAATCAGAACTACTATACATACGCGTAAGTATCTTTTATTTTTGTCGTGTGGTGAGATTTTCTGAATAAAAAAATGTGATACGCGATAAAACTTTCATTATTCTATTGAGTAGTTGAAGCACAATCAAACGCAATCACAAACTTGTTAAACAATTTTTACCTTCTTTTTCTTCTATAAATAAACTTTCTACTGGTTTCTTTCATTCATCCCTCAAACTTGCACTTTTCTCTGTTTCTCTCTAAAATTTTTTTTTTCCTTTTCAAAAATGGAGTCATCATCTTCAACAAAAAAATTTAACATAGTATGCATTTTTGGTGGAGCTAATTCTGGAAAAGAGGCATGCTTTACTGAAGCAGCCCACAACTTGGGTCGTACCTTAGGAGAAAAATGCATTCATGTAGTTTACGGAGGAGGAAGTCTAGGATTAATGGGACGAGTGTCACTATATGGAAGGAGTAAGAGTGTTAGGAATAATCCCAAAACCTCTGGCTGAAAGTAAAATCACCGGGTCAACTATTGGAGATGAGTTTAGATCTGTGAATATGCAAGATCGCATAACTCACATGATAAATAATTCTGGCGCCTTTATCGCCCTTCCCGGTGGTTTTGGCACCCTTGAGGAACTTTTTCATGTGGTTACAAGAGCCCAGCTAAATGTTCATAAAAAACCAATAGGAGTGCTTAATGTCAATGGTTTCTTTGATGGTTTACTGTCTTTCATCGACTACTCTGCTGGGCTTTATTTCCGAGCGTGCAAAACGAATCATAGTCGTTGCAACAACACCAGAAGAACTAATAAAAAAACTCAATGAATTTGTTCCTCAACCAGATCCAGCTCTAGCTAAAATTGTCTGGGTAGAAGATTTTACCGTGAGAAAACGAAAAGTGGATTCATTCCTCTCCCTTTGATAACCCATGTCGGACCTCTTGTATTTTTACTTTCTGTCGTGTGTAATAAATCGTGCTAAATGATGGCAGCTTAAAGAGTTTATTCTTGATCTCTTGACGCGCATCTATTCGCGATTTATGTATTTTTATTTCATTACTGTAATGTTTATTTCATGTTTTGCTTTTATAAAAACTTTGATGGCAGCGTAAGGCGACTCTTCGGACTTTCTTGATGCGCATCTTAAAAATTGTGTTATACTTACGAGTATATTTTATTTTCTTTTGTTGTGTGCCTAGTATATTTATTCTCTTGCAGATTCTAAAAGGCGTTAGCTCAGACATCAACTTTCTTAACAAGGAGTATTCTGCTTTTCTGCATTGATTTTTATGTTTTTTATTTTTTAAACGGAGGACAGTTTTATTTTCAAGTTTGGGGGTGGTTTGTTTAATTATTTTGGTGTGTTTTGATTTATTTGGTTTTTGGTGTGTTTTGATTGATTTGGTTATTTGCCTTAATTTTTTTTATTATAATATATATAATTATTTATAGTATTTTGATTTTTGAGATTTCTAGATCTGGCCATAACACCAATAAATTAGCTATATACAAGCTTCTAAAATCGTTTTAACCGGTAAAATAAAAAATTGTATATTCCAAAAGCTTTTGTGCCTTAATCTCTCTTTCCAAGCCTTGTAATTATCATATAAAATCGAGTCATTCGTTACCTTGAGAAAAGAAGAACCAATTGGTTGATGAAAAATAAAACTGAAATTTACTTAATTTGTGGAGTTTTTGATTTTTCATGCTTAACTAAAAAATGATTTTCTGCAAAAATTCTATTCCCTAAAAAAAGGAGTCATTGGTGAAAAGAGCTACACGTTAGCAAATAACGGTGTGAAAGCTATCACCTAAAAAAATAAATGACGAAAAGGAGAAGTGTTGAGCAGCAACAACTGCCTAGTTTTGGAAGTCTTAAATTTTGCGAAAAATAAAGGACTAACCATTGTTGGTGCGTAGCTGCCGTCTCAGAAAAATTGGTGAAAAGAGCTACACGTTAGCAAATAACGGTGTGAAAGCTATCACCTTTTTACGAAAAGAAAAATAATGAGATAGAAATTGTGTTAGTGAAAAGAGCTACACGTTAGCAAATAACGGTGTGAAAGCTATCGATAAAGGGATGTAGTTTATGAGCAGATTTGAATTAATTAGCAGCTGAATTTCAATACACTCAATTTTGTGAAAATCACAATATTTGATGACGCCAATGAAATTCTTCTTCATATTGAGTCGAAAAATAAACGAGTGATCGAGAGCAACCATTGAAGGGAGTCATGTGTATCACGAGTGGGAAAGAAATAATCAACCTTTTGGGGGGAAAACCTTACATTTTGGAATTACAAAATAAAAACCGTGTTTTAACTTCAAAAACATTAGTAGATTTATTTTGAATCTTGATTCATTTCTATCTACTGTATAAAGCTGGTTGTTGTTTATTAATGGCATTTTGATCTCCTTTTCTCTTTTTATATTTTAATTTATGTGTGTATTAATTTTCTTATTTTAGTGATTTTTATTTTTATTTTTGGAGTGTGAATAATAAAGAGTCTTGCTCGGGACTAGCAAGAATTCAAGTTTGGGGGTGTGATAAGTGTCAGTTTTGTACACTTATCCATGGTATGTATCGATAAAATTCACCCATAATTGAGCTAGTCTACTCGTTTTTTGCTTTTAATTTATTAGTTTTAATAATTTTATTTTTATCGGATGATGATCGGATTAAATAACTGAATTACTCAAGAAACAACATGTTTAATAAACATTCTCTTTATTGAATTTTGATATATTCATGTTATAGGGCTTTCCGAGACGAATTCGGCCGTCTTTTCGGATTCAAAATCAGAGTTATATATCAAAAGTTATCATCCGAAGAAGATCTGGGGCAAAAACGCAAAGTCTGAGAAATTCTGGGCCAAAAACGTAACTATCCAAGCTTCAAATGAGCAAATTTACGAAGCCACGTTACGGCCGTAACATTCAGGGGTTACGGCCGTAAGTCACCCTAGTTACGGCCGTAACTCCTGAATGTTACGGTCGTAACTCTTGACAGATTACTATGATTTGTCTAATTTTTTATACTTTTTGTGTATTATTGAGGGGATGGCTGGCATTGATCCGATCTAATGTAATAATGCTGGAGTTTTGGAGCTATTAGATGACTTTAGGTGTATAAATTGACCCCTTAGATCGTAGATCATTCATCATTCATCTTATAATTTTCCATTTTCTTGTAAACTTTTCTTTTTGTGTGAAGAACACACTTGTGTTCTTGAGTGATCTTTGTAAGTGTGGTATAACATGTGTTGTTCAGAGAGTTTATTGCTTCTATCTCCTTTATCTACTAAGGGAGTTAGGATCAATTCTTTCTCTTGATTCAACTAATAATGACCACACAAGCTTGTAATATGTGTAATAAACCCTTCATGGGCTAAGTAATCTTTAGTTGGGATTATAAACAAGGTTAGTCATGTTATTTATGTTTGTATAAAAGATCTATTGTGAATTACTTATTATTGTGTGTGATTTTCATTGTTTTAACAATCTTTATTTATTTGGCCAATTAATGAAGATATTTATGGTCTTCATATGTTTCGAAAGAAAATATGTTTGATTAGATCAAATGATCTTCACTCTAAGTTGTTCTAGGGGATAGAAATATACCCCTAGTCCTTAGATTATTCTTTGAGTTATTTTCATAAATCCTAATGCTATGTATTGAAGCCAATCAACATAGAAATATAGTGGATTGATTCAATATGTAAGGGGCGTTTTATAGTTCGAAAGAGAAACCGTCTTTTTAAGGAAAATCGAATCTACACAACATAATAAGTAAATTCATTTTATGATCTCCAATACATCTTTTATAACTAATGACAAACTAAGTTTGTAATCCCAATTATTTCATTTTATCAATAATCAATCTATTATTATTGCTATCTTTTTATTTCCTTATAATATTAGAACTATTATTGAAATTTCTTTACAATTATTAAACCAAACTTTTTAATTGTGTGTTTCACTCATCTTAAGTATCTATAAAAATAGACTAATAGTGTATAATTCAAATTATAACAAAACTTCCTTGTGGGATCGATAAACCGGACTCAAAAAGTCCACTTTACTACTTGATACGATATCGTGCACTTGCGATAGTTACACTAAAAGCGTGTCAATATCCAATGCCTGATTTGGAATATAGTGGCCTTTTATTGGTACACAATTCTTCCAGGGTTGAAGACGCTTTCAGGGAGGTTATTTCCTGCGCCTGAGTCTTATTTACCTGTGTCAGCTTAGTAAACTCGGTTTTGGCATGAGCAAGTGCAGCTGATTTTTCTTTAAGTAAAATGGTTAGTCTGTTTATCTCAGCTGTATTAACATCAGCCTGGTTTTTAAAGTCATCTGCAGTTATCTCAACCTTATTCAGTTCTAGGCTGAGTTTTTCGAAATCATTTTTCAGCTGCCTATTCTCATCTTGCAGCTGAGTCTTCTCTGTTGATACAGTTTGGTGTGCAGATTTGAGTGTTTCAAAATATTTAAATAACTGATTTACCGACTCGTGCAGATCCATATCTTGTGACATGGCTGAACTATTATTTGAACTGGAGGGTTTAGATGTTACCTCTTCATCAGCTAGGTTTGCCATCAGGCAGTCATACTCTTCATCATCATCAGAGAAGAATCCGCTGCTTGATTCTACATGCTCCTGGTCTTCTCCAATGAGGGCCTTTCTTCTATCTTCTTTTCTGCCCACCTCCTTCTTGCTTTCGTCGTTCTTGAGATCAGGACAGTCGATTTGGATATGTCCTGTCTTGTGACAATTGTAGCACTCCACCTTCCAGCTTCCAGCTTTCTGGTTCTTTCTTGGATTCTCCTTATAATTTTTCTTGTATTTGGAGTAGTTCTTTCTAAAGTTGTTGAACCTTTGCATTATAAACGCCATTTCTTCCTCAAAATCTAATGGATTTGGAGGCTTTACATCAGATAAGCTCTTGGCAGGGGACTCGGCTGCAAATGCTATTCCCTTCTCTGCAGGCTCAGTCGAGGATGAACTTGGAAGCTCGAACTCATAAGCCTTCAAATCAGAGAACAACTCTTGAATTTTTATTTTATTCAGGTCCTTGGACTCTCTCATGGCTACGGCCTTCATGCTCCATTCAGGGTTGAGAGATTCGAGAACCTTCAGTGCCATTTCCCTGTTGCCATAGGTTTTGTCGAGGGAGTTGATTTCATTAATAATCTCAGTGAACCTTGTGTCCACTTGATCTATGGATTCGCCGTTCTTCATTTTGAAATTGTCAAACTTTTGAATAGCGATTGACAATTTATTTTCTTTGCTTAGCTCCATTCCTTCACACATTAAAGCTAATGTGTCCCAGATTTCCTTGGCATTCTTGCAGTTCTTTATCTTGACCATGGTGGATTTGCCAAGAGTTTGATATAACACATCTCTGGCCCGGTTATCAAGATTGTCCAGCTTTCTTTCTTCGGGAGTCAGCTCTGTCCTCTTCTTAGGAATCTTCTCTGACTTCCCTGCTGCGATCTCCTCTGCTGTGTTGTCCTTCTCAAAGATGAATGGCCCGTACTCTATGATGCACCACATGTCATCATGGATAGAAGATAAGTGTGCCTGCATCCTTATCTTCCAAAGATCATACTCGTCAACTGAAAACACAGGGAGTCTAGAATGCATGTGTTCCATTATAAAATGAGAGTGAAGATATATCTTTGATATAGATCTGGTTCGTGAAATAAATGAACCAACCTCTCTGATACCACTTGTAGGTCACAAGTCGTCCAGGAACAAGTCTAGAGGGGGGGGGGGGGGGTGAATAGACTTGTTGAAACTCTTAAACTCTTTTTCACGAAGGGTAAGTTTCTTCAGCTGATAGGTAAACAAATGACTTGGAGTCGTTTGTTCTTTAATATCTGCGGAAGTCAGCTGATGACGAATATAAAGCAACTAATGAAATACTTAAAAATATGCAGCAGTTAAAGTATGATGCAATAAAACAGTAAAGAACGCATGCAATTATAGTGGCCTCAGAGGTGGGGTAATCCTCTACTAATCCACTTTTCTCCAAACCAGTTGGAGATGAATTCACTATAATTCTCAACCAGTGATAAATATTACAGTGATTCAAACAAATACTACAACAGCTTCCAACTAGTGGAAATCCGTGCCGTTGTACCACACTTGACTGCCTTGCACCTCTTGATCCTCGATCCTCGAATGCCTTTACAGTCTACAACTTCAACCAGTGAAGTACCCCGAACTCAGGATTATAGACAAGAGTTTTTGTCTTCTCCAACTAAGAGCTTATTTAAGTGTGAACTTTTAGAACCGCTCTTTTCACGATGCTATAGATTGCTTTTTGATTGCTTGAATGCTTTGATCGCTTGAAAGTATGTTCGCACCGGTAGTTGTTCAGCTTCAAATCTTCGGATATATATAGGTCGCGATCTCTGAGCTTTTTCCTTGTAGCCGTTGCAAATCTTTTGAACAAATCCGTCCGTTGGAGGGAGACTTCTTTGTTTAATCTTTCTGAACGTTGCAAGGCTGGATTCCCGTATTTTAATCTATCTTCCGACCGTTGTGAAGACTCTGCATGTGATGCGCCGAATCTTTTGAATATAAAACGATTAAAGTCTTCAAGGTGGGTCTGGATGATTTATTTAAATCATATCTCTTGCGGGAATCACTCCAATTTGTCTCCACATTGCATGTGACTTTCCGTATTTCTTGACTTTTCAACGCATGCTGACGTGGACTTGGAGTACTTGGCTGATCTCGACTAGGCTGATGAGTAGTTAACTTCTCTGCAGTTTGGACCTCTCTGATGTTCACTGTTTATGACTTGACTGGTCAGGTGACTTGTCTGAGGTACCTTGGCTGCAGTCTGGTCAAACATCCCTGATAATTTTTGTTGACCAGAACTACTCTGACTTGACTCGGCTGATCCTCTCTGATGGACTTAGCTGTACTTAGTACTTAGCCGATTTTTAGCCTAACTTATTTTTGGCCTATAGAAGATACTCATTTGGTTCTTCTTTACATTTTGCCAAGTTCTATACTTAACATATTTGGCCTATGGAAGATACTCATTTGGTTCTTCCTTACATTTTTGCCAAGTAATAAACATTTGACTTTATATTAATGACATCATCAAAATCTAACAAGTATTCCTAACAATCAATTCGTAGGAAACGACATCCGAAACCTACTCGTTCAATTAAGTCTATGTAAATGAACATTTTATCAACTATTGATGAATCAATACATATGGTTTACCTTCCACAAATCGGATTACTATACTAAATGTCCTTTTAATACTTTTGTTATTACAATAAACAAGTGTATACATTAAATACCTTCAATTCCCCATTTTAAGTGGATTAACCAAGTTCTTTAATATCTACGTCCTTTATTACACAAGGATCATTTTGAGAACCAACATTATCACCAATAATAAAAGAAATACCTTCCTAAGAACATTATCAACTTATTATGATGATCAATACATTCCTAAGACATCAATACAACCGATTATCATGAACATATAAGAGTTTGTGTTAATCAAAACCCTATTATCATTTCTCAAAGGCTTGACAAGCCGAGACAGCAGCGGTTCTATGCCTATTAAGATTTCTGGACGAAGGAAAATCACTCTAATTCCCTAACATTCATCAAGTTTTAAACATGGTGTTCTAATACATTTTACGTCAACAATTCCTTCGATTAAACTTAACTACCATGAACTAAGGATTATTATTGTCCTAATGATGTTAGTAAACTTAACAAGAAGCGTATGATTCTTATAAACATGGTCATTACCATTAAAACATCAAGAACACCTCATTCCAAACCCTTAATTACCATATTAATCAATGAGTGTTAAAAAGTTTAACTACAAACATGTTTTACTTGATTAATTCAACTCTAGGTGTAGTATACTACAACACTAACATCATAACCACGAAATATAGAGTAGAATCGTACAACATACCTTTAGAAACGAAGAACAAATCACCAAAACCACAAGAACACACTCCAAGCTTCAAGAAACAACTCTAAACTCCCAATCAACAAGCTCCAATCCAAGATGCAAAGCTCAAACACAAGTTAGAAGGGTGTAAAATCGGTTTAGTGAGGCAGAGGTACGATTCTTGGAGAGAAAATTTGGAGTTTGGATGGGCAAATGAAAGACACAAGCTGTCTTTTTATAAACTGCACAGCTCGTTACGTACGTTATCGCATGAAGATAACGTACGTTAACCCTTTTACATACGCTACACTGAAAGTGTTACATACTTAATATGTCTTCAGATGTTACTATCTCAAAACACTAACATCATTACGTACGTTATGGGCCACAGCATTACGTACGTAATATATGTCAACTTGCCTCGAAAAGGCCATTTATCCGGATCATGTCCGGCCCCCCATGTCGAAAGTGAGATCAGATAAGATTCCCAAGCATTACGTATGTAACCAGCATTCCATTATGTATGTAAAGCTAACAATATAGCGTACGTTAAGTTAAGGCCTTAGCATACGTTAAGCACAACAAAAAAATCTATCTTAAAAATGTAACAATCTACACAACGTCAAGAATCAACCACAATGCGAATGATAGTCATAATCAAGTATATTCTGTTATATCCCGACATCAGTGAACATTAACTGAATGCAACATGATTACAACGGTGCTCAAATTATCCGAATAATACAACATTATATAAGAATTACTGTCGGATATTACATACCCCCTCTTAAAAGGAGTTTCGTCCTCGAAACTAAGGGTAAACAACTCTGGATACCTCTCTCGCATGCTGCTCTCCGTCTCCCACATAGCCTCCTCGACTCCATGTCGTGACCACTGAACCTTCAGTAGGGGAATCGTGTTATTCCGCAATTGCTTGATCCTCCTCTCAAGTATCTGTACGGGACGCTACTCGTACAAATGATCCTCCGCTATCTCGATCTTATCGAACTGAGGTATATGACTCGGATCAGCAACATATTTCCTCAAATGAGAGACATGAAACACGTTATGAATCCAACTCAGAGCTGGTTGCAACACCAGACGATAGGCCAGATCGCCTACTCGTTCCAAAACCACAGACGGCCCGATATACCCTGGACTCAGCTTGCCTCTCTTCCCAAAATGAAAAACACCTCGAGTAGGGGACACCCTCATTAGCACATGGTCGCCAACATCGAACTCAAGCAGTCGTTGATGGTTGTCTGCGTAAGACTTCTGTCGGCTTTGAGCCGTTAACAAACGACTCCTAATCAGGGCGATCTTATCACGAGCTGCTGAAAACATATCAGGTTCTGTACCCAAAGATTCAGACAGGTCATCCCAACACAAGGGATACCTAAAACGACGGCCATACAATGCTTCATAAGGTTCCATCTGAATCGAAGCGTGCCAACTATTAGTATAAGTGAGTTCCACCAAAGGCAGTTGGGCTTCCCAATCATCCTTCCAATCAAGAGCGCACACCCTCAACATATCCTCTAGAGTTTGGATAGTCCTTTCAGACTGGCCATCAGTCTGCGGATGAAATACCGTACTGAAGTTAAACTGTGTACCCATCGTATGATGAACTGCTCTCCAGAAGTGTGACACGAATCGCCCGTCATGATCTGATACAATACTCTTGGGGGTACCATGTAACCTTACAATCTCTTTAATAAACAGCTGGGCCAATCTCTCGGGTTCCCATGTGTCTTTAATCTCCAAAAAGTGGTCTGATTTGGTTAGGCGGTCCACAATCGCCCAAATCGTATTCATCCCTCGATGACTCATCGGCAAAATAGTGATAAAATCCATCGATATGTCCTCCAATTTCCACTCAGGAATCGGGAGCGGTTTCAGCATTCCTGCGGGTCACTGATGCTCAATCTTAACCTGCTGATAGGTTAAACATCTCGAAACAAATTCTGCAACCTCACGTTTCATATTCCCCTACCAATAACCTTGCTTCAAATCCTTATACATCTTACTAGACCCCGGGTGAATAGAGTACGGGGTAGCATGGGCCTCTCTCATGATAGAGTTCCTCAACTCTTTATCTGCGGGTACACAAACTCGATTCCTAAAACGTATCAATCCATCCTCATGGATCACAAATCCAGGGGCTTTCCCTTGAGTTACTTCATCCCGAACTCGAGATGAGAATGGGTCCGTAACCTGCTTCGATCTGATTATATCATTAAGGGATGATGAAATCCCAAGTATGCAGAGATGCCCCTGAATACACTGTAACCAGAGTTCAATTTACGGCCTCACGAACTCCAACCGCAATTCTCTCTGAACTCTCAAGCGGGAAAGCATCTGTTCCTGTATTTTCTTACAACTCAAGGCGTCGGGAACCACATTTGCTTTGCCCGGATGATAGAGGATTTCAATATCATAGTTTTTGATTAGTTCTAGCCACCTTCTCTGCCTCATGTTCAACTCCTTCTGAGTAAAAATGTACTTCAGGCTCTTGTGATCAGTAAAGATCTGACAGGTAACTCCATATAGATAGTGACGCTAGATTTTCAAAGCAAACACCACGGCTGCTAGCTCATGGGTCGGATAGTTTACTTCATAGGGTCACAATTATCTCGATGTATAAGCAATCACCTTCCCTTCCTGCATCAGTACACATTCAAGGTCCTGTATCGACGCGTCACTATATACCACGAATCCTTCAGTTCCTTTTGGTAGAACCAAAATAGGTGCTGAAATTAATCGACTCTTGAGTTCATCAAAACTTTGCTGACATGCCTCTGACCACAAATACTTTTTATCCTTCCTCAACAAGTTAGTCATTGGTTGCACAATCTTGGAAAAACCTTCCACGAATTTTCGGTAATAACGTGCTAGACCTAGGAAACTGCGAACTTTCTTCACATTCTTCGGAGATAGCTTCTGTCTTCTGTGGGTCTACTCTCACCCCTTCGGATGATATCACATGCCCAAGAAAGATAACTTCAGACATCCATAACTCGCATTTGGAAAACTTCCCATAAAGCTGTTCCCGCCTTAACGCATCGAGAACTTAATGGAGATGACGTTCATGCTCTTCATGATCATGAGAGTAAATCAGAATGTCGTCAATAAAAATGACTACAAAGCGATCCAGATAATTAATAAAAACCCGACTCATCAACTCCATGAATACCGCCGGTGCATTAGTCAGTCTAAAAGGCACCACTACGAACTCATAATACCCATAGCGAGTACGAAAAGCGGTCTTCGAAATATCAGACTCTCGAAACCATTATACTCCCCACTAGGTTTGGGAGAGGTGATAGCCCCGATGGATTTCGTGATACCAAACATAGAAGAAACATCACCAACAAAAATCACGTCACTTATTCTTCAAGGAAGACATTTCATGGTGACAGTCATAATGAAAATTGAAATGGTGACAAAAGCGCTCACAATGGAAATCCATGGATCCACTATCCATATCCTGACGAAGGAAAATGAGCGAAAAATAACGAGCTATGTGGATGGACCTGACACGTTTCCAATTAATCCAGGATAGAAGAAGCTGAAGAGTCGAGCTAAAGACTATAAAAAAGCGCTACTTGGGAGGCAACCTAAGGGAGTTTTTAAATTTTTATCGCTTTTATTATTATTATTATTATTATTATTATTATTATTGCTTTTATTTGTTTTTTTTCTATGGTGTGTGTAGGAAATCTAAAAAGGAGGTATTCATCGGAGGAATAAGCCTAGCCTATTGAAAATTGAGACCCGAGCACAAAATCATGGTGGCCCGAGATCAAAAACCACACTTCTTAATCCGGTAGTTTTATTTTCTTTCTTTTTAATTTGCGTTTTCGCATTTTTCCTGACTTAATCTTTTTGCTTGGGGACAAGCAAAGGTTTAGGTTTGTGGGGGTGCAACTTCTTCGATTTTTATTTGTTTTTAGTTTGCGTGATGTTTGTTTCCTTTCTTTATTTTTTTTTCTTGCGTGATGTCGTAATTGGATTATAATAACCTTTTTAACTGTTGGGTATATGGATGATTAATCGTGTTTGTACTTGACTCGTGGAGTTTTATAAATCTAATTAATTGTTTGGCCTTGCGTGTGAATGTATAGTTTTGGTTACTTGATTTGACGTGTAAGGAATGAGTATGGTAGTCCAAAAGCCGTGAGTTCTTGTGCCTAATTGAACCGTTCACTTTTAGCGGTAAAATTCTTTCATGTGTGATTTCTCTTCTTATGGATTGTATTCTTTAGAACTTGCATGATTCTGTCGGATGATGTGTTGATTGATGTAACCGAGCTGATCGGTCACCAAGAACCGGGTTAATCTTAGAAGTTTAGCTAAGAAAACCCAAGATATATGAAGTACTCTCTTTTCTTTCTCTCTCTAAAAAATGCTGTATTCTCCCAGTGTCACCCTTTTTGAGGAACCCCCCCTCTCCCTTTTATAGGAGGGAGGATGCCTTGTTATCTGGGATGATTCCTGGTTCCTAGAGAGAATCCCGGATATCCAGGGATTCAAGCTGCGATTTCCCATCCCCGGATTTCCGGGATTGCGAGGTATGGGCTCTCAATCCCTGGATCTCCGGGATTGCGAGGTATGGGTTCTCAGACCCTGGATCTTAGGGATTACGTCGGGTGAGTCGGGATCTTCTTTCCCAAGAGTCCAATGGTTCTTAGGTCGGCTCATCCCTATTCAAATCAGTAGTTCGGGAGGCCTTTGAGGTCGGCGACCTGTTATCGGATATCATAGGTCAGCGGGGGCCTCCGAGGTCGGCGCCCTTCTAACAGATGTCACAGCTAAAAGGGGCCTCCGAGGTCGGCGCCCTTTATCTTAACAGATATCACAGCTAAGTTGTAATATCCGCAATTTTCGATTTTCGGTAAATTTCTTTTTTTCGGCGGAAGTCCGTTTTGACGACTCGCTCATGACCGTTTCGTCATTCTGAGAATGATTAATTCTGCACTTTTTGTCATCCGAGTTCGTTTCGGTGTCGTTTTGTTGAGTTCCGTGCTTTTTAGCGGTTTTTCCGCACTTGAGTTCGATTCTTGCGAATCTCGACCGAAACTGTTGTTTCGACTTTCTCGTAAGTTCATTTAATGTTATTATTCATGTTGCGAGCTTTGGCTTGGTGTTTCGATCACGTATCGTGATTTTCGGGCGTTTTGGGCCATTTTCGTAATTTCCCAAAGTTTGGGGTAATTACTTTCCGTTGTCGAGTTTCGAGCCTTCGGGTAGTCGGAATCGTATGTTCTATTAGTGCTCGGATTCGTCTTTTCGAGTACTTCGTAACCGTATCTTGATTCGTACGAGTTCGGGTTTCGGGGTCGTTCGGGCCGTCGGAGTTGGTCCCGCCAGTCATGGCCGGGCATGATCGGGCCAGCACCCGCCGAGTAACGGCGGTAATGATCGGCCATTACGTACGTAAGGCCGATTACGACGTAAGGCCCTGGCCGTAACGTGCGTAACGCCCGGCATTTTCAGCAGAGAGTTCGGCCATGGCGATTACGCACGTAAGCCATGGCGATTACGTACGTAACGGCCGATCGGCTATAAAAGGCACAGCGCGTTTTTCTTGACATTTTCTCACTTCTCTTCTTCCATTCCGCGTTTGGAGATGGTGTAATCATGGGGAGATGTTGTTGGACAATCAATCCATGAAGTTTTGGAGTTTATATCATCAATCATCAATCCTATAACATCCTACGATCTACCGAATCGTCGATTTCCTAGAAATCTAGTTTTGGGGATTTTGCTCGATTTGTCCGTTTAATTCGCTTTTAACTCGAATAGTGATGTATTTATGATTGTTAAACATTATTATGTCGAATTCCTTGCTGTTCCTCGGTTGAATCGCCGAGTATTTGTCGTTTATTGAGTTTCTTATCGACGCCTTGAAGGTGTCCGATAAAATGTCACAAAGAGGATTCGAGCGTTCTACGATTATTCTTCCTCGTTCGTTCGTTAATTTATTGATGGTATGATGTTAGGGTCAGATTTCTCGCAAAGAATTCGAGTGGAACCCTTCCGTTAAATGCTTTCTTCAAGCTTTTCGATCGTGGGTGTATTCGTTGTCTTCACGGAGAATCGTAGGTGTTCGAGGTGTCCCGACCGATCCGTGATTGTGGGAGTGTCGGCATCGATTATCGAGGCAAGTATCTTATTATACGACTTGTATCTTGTGACTAGTAATTACGTATGATATGTATGACGATTTTGCTTGCCTCCGTAAATATGTTCCGTTTGAGTAGGTTGTGTTTTTCCGAAATTTGAAGGCTTTGTGATAATAGTGATATATTGGTATCCGTGTTAGGCTTTGTGCCATTTGTGCGGGATTGCGATGTACATATGAGATGGTTGTACATGTGGTTGTTCAATGTATTGTGTACCGAATGTGTGTTATGTTGGTTAAATGTCGTTGATTGATGATAGTTGTTGCGAGTGTCGAGGTTGTGTTATGTGCGTGCAATGTACGATTTTGTGGTGATCAAGGTGATTGATTAATTGTGCTCATTGTTGTATGTAATGTGAATGTGAATATGTGTGTGACCGCTAAGTTCACTCGTGTTGGTTCGACGGGACCTACGAGGATTCGTGGCGGTGGACTACGGGATCGAGAACTTAGTGAGGTGCGAGGTCCAATCGTGCTGGTGCGACGAGGCCTACGATAACGCATGGCGGTGGACCATGAGTTTCGGACACGGTGGCCCAACCGGGTGAGCTCGACGGGCTTACGGTGACACGTGGCGGTGGACTACGGTGTCGGGTGTGTGTGTGATTGTTGTGATTGATATAGTCCGTGCGGGTTGTTATGCCTACGGAGACACGTGACAGTGGATCACGGTGTCGGGATTGGTTATGTTTGGTTAATAGTCCGTGTGGGTTGTTGAACCTACGGAGACACGTGACAGTGGATCACGGTGTCGGAATTGATTATGTTTGTTTAATTATGCGTGATGTAGTCCGTGCGGGTTGTTGAACCTACGGAGACACGTGACAGTGGATCACGGTGTCATGAGCATGATACTTTCAAATCAAAGTTTTTAAAGGAAAAGTTTTAAGAAAGAATGTTGGGCCGAGCCCCACGAGATTTATGGAAATGTTTCCGGTATTGTAAACTGTTGAATTATGAAACAAGTTTTGGGTTAAGGCCCTTAATGTTTACAAAAAGGTTTTGTAAAGTGGGACTCGAGGTCCAAAAGAATTTCTGCTTTAAAAATCCCCGAGATGATGTGTTCTTTTTCAAATATCTCTTATTTGAGTTCGAAATTCTAAAACTTCTCGGGAACATTTTGATAATTGATTTCCGTATTAAATTCGTAGTTGCTATTTGCTTGTTACATTTCGTATGGTTTGATACTTGCACTAGTAAAACAGTGGAGTTTTGCTAACCCCCGAGTAATCGGGGGGTGGATGTCTGTATTGTGTCCAGGTACATGCAGGTTTTCGGGAGCAAGACACAGGATCGGCACGAGGGATGATGGAAGACGAATGATACTAATCACACGAAGGCCAGTTTTGGGTTCAGTTAGTCGGAGTCCATTGTATTGTCTTTTCTGCTGTCTTATTGTTCGTTGTTGCAAGTATTTTACCCTTGTGTGGGTATGAGTCTGGATGAGTTTATGTATTTAGATTTGTAAGTCTGTGACGAAAGACCAAATCGGTCTATTGGTCCGTTATTTTGATTCGTCGGTATGTAATGTAATGTGTTTTTTTTTTTGATGTCTAGCCTGGTGGATCCTCACGGAGAGGGTCTGCGGCGTGTAATATTCCCGGTTTGATCTGGGGGTGTTACATTTATGGTATCAGAGCTTAGGTTGCGGAAACCTAGGTGTCGGGTCGATCGTGTATTGTTGGGTCTTGTCTTGTCGATTGAGTCGGCGATGTCGTGTCGCGACGCGTCGTGCAGGATGTCGGCCGTGATTAGTATCAAGGTGCAGCCATCATCTTCGTGCGATCTGGATGTAAGTCTCCCTACTACATGTTGTACCACGAGCTATACGAGCTGTATGATTACGTGTTATGTAGTAGTATTTGAAGGTGCATCGTGAGTAAGTGACATATAATTGTTAATTCCCGTTTTGTGTTAGAATGAAGAATGATATGGCAAAATGTATCCTTGTATGAACTGTTTTTCTTGCAAGAGCAACAACCTTGGAATTTTTTTTAGTTTCGAGGGCTTCCGGGGAGCCACGTAAATTTTTAAAATGTTCTCCAAGGGAGGAAAAATTTTGATTTTTGTATGATGACCTCAAGGTCGAAAATTTTTAGACTTCAAACTACCGATATTTCATTTTCATCTCATACTATAAATTTTCAAAACTCGAGTTTTTAACTCAAATAAGGTCTACAAATATACTCAAGACGTGACTCTCGTTTGTAACTTTTCGGTTTCATGATTGTTGGTCAGAAGATGTGTATTGATGATGCTCTCGTTGTTGAGCAGTGGTGCCCGTTTTATGATTAAAATAGTAACGTGAATGTTGAGTCCATCGGTATGTATGTGTTGAGATAGTCCTCCTTATTGAGAAATAAAATTTTCGTTTTTGTAAGATGATTTTCTTTTGATGGTTGCTTGTGAGATGTTATAATTATGTGAATCGATGACATTTAGACTCGTATGTTGTTGCTTATTTGTAACCTTCGAGTTTAGTATTACCTCGTATATGTTTGCAATCGTGTTGGTGATTAGAGCTGTTAGCACATGCTTAATACGAGCCTTACGCGCGCTAACGTGGCGTGTTTAGCGCACGTTAATCTTTGTTGTAACGCGCGCTAATCAACACAGGCAGAGGCTATGGAATCGCATTTTAGACGTTAGGTCTAACTTTTGTGGCCAATCACGTTAGGTTGAATTCTCTACGTGGTGTCTTGTGATAACAACTGTTGTGCGTTAATTTGTGTTAAGACTTTTCGTATTGCTAGGTGATATTTGATTGTGTTTGATGAATTGATAAATTATGTCTGCTGTGTGTGTGTTCAAAAACACTTTCCTGGAAACTTCACAAGTTTTGATGGTTGGATTAAACGGCGGCCCCATGTATACTTTGAAAATTATTTGGAATTGGCGAGCCGGCCTTGGATTCTCAAATAAAACCTCGATGGTATTTGAAAGAGTTGTTTTAAAGTACATGTAGATATTTTGTAAAATGTTACCATCGTTGATTTTCATGTAGTGTTGGGGGGGGATTTTCCAAAATAATTTTTAACGTATTGTTGTACTTTCAGATAATTCGAGTACATGATTTTCAAAAATCTTTCACATCATAAAAATATTTTATTTCAAAAACCAATGCGATTTTTATTTTCAAAAAAAAATATATAGTGAAAGATGAAAAATCTCACTCGATGTAAACTTCAAACTCGAATTTGAGAAAGTTTCCTGTATTGATTAAAGTATGTACGAATGGTTTGATGACCTTGCGTGGCTACCTTGTTGTTATTAACGTAATCTTTGGTGTGTAGTGACGTGGTGATTTTGACAATGCGGTTACCTGAAAATATTATTTAGCCAATGATTTCAAAATGAGACGGTTAAAGTCTGTTGTTTAAAAGTTTTGATGAAGCAACCTGAGGTACAAAAAAATACTTTTAAAGTTTTACTTTGAAGAGCACACAAATCCAAGGATTTTCAAATGATATCATTTAAAAGAATACCTCGTGGATTTTTTATTATCGAGTTGTTAGTAGTTACCTTATGTGATATTGTCGTGCTGAGTTGATACTTTAGCATGTTATTTTTGCGAAGTTGTGGCATCGTATCGAGTGAGAATCCGCTTAGTATGCCGAGGGACAGAGGATGCGGTCGTGACCGCGGTCCAGTTGGTCATGGATATCAGATGCAGGACCAAGAGGATATGGTCGGGAAGGTTGCTATTCCAGCACTTCGTTCTCGTTGTTTAGGTTTCGGGACGAAACCTCTTTTAAAGGTGATATGATGTAATACCCGCATTTTTCTTTCTTTCTCTTGTTTCGTCCAATCGTATCGACTCATCGTGTTCGTTGATGCTTCGACACAGTGTTGTTTCTCACCTTTGTCATTCGAGCGAGTTCTGATATTGTCCCAAATTGAGCTATATATCGTTGTGACCTTTTCAAGTTCGAAAAAGGTGGAATTTCGTATTTGTTCAGCGATTGGCTCGCGTTTTGATTGATGTACCGTTGGGTCGGTCAATAGTATTGATTCTTGTCCGTTGTGTTTTGTGATTGTTCGGATAATTGACTTGATTGTATTATCCATTCGATGACGCTTGTCACTTGTTGGTTTTGTTATATCCCTAACGCCGACGTTGTGTTGGTCGTCGTGGAGCGTGTTTTCACGCCGTATATTCCTTTGCGTTGCTTGTAACGTTTCGCCGTTTCGCATTAGTTACGCGTTTCTTGCGTATCTCATTGAGTTTTCTTGGCGGGATATTGCTTCTCCCTACTTGTTTTAAGTTTCGGGACGAAACTTCTTTTAAGGAGGGTAGAATGTAATATCCGCAATTTTCGATTTTCGGTAAATTTCTTTTTTTCGGCGGAAGTCCGTTTTGACGACTCGCTCCTGACCGTTTCGTCATTCTGAGAATGATTAATTCTGCACTTTTTGTCATCCGAGTTCGTTTCGGTGTCGTTTTGTTGAGTTCCGTGCTTTTTAGCAGTTTTTCCGCACTTGAGTTCGATTCTTGCGAATCTCGACCGAAACTGTTGTTTCGACTTTCTCGTAAGTTCATTTAATGTTATTATTCATGTTGCGAGCTTTGGCTTGGTGTTTCGATCACGTATCGTGATTTTCGGGCGTTTTGGGCCATTTTCGTAATTTCCCAAAGTTTGGGGTAATTACTTTCCGTTGTCGAGTTTCGAGCCTTCGGTAGTCGGAATCGTATGTTCTATTAGTGCTCGGATTCGTTTTTCGAGTACTTCGTAACCGTATCTTCGATTCGTACTCGTTCGGGTTTCGGGTCGTTCGGGCCGTCGGAGTTGGTCCCGCCGAGTCATGGCCGGCATGATCGGGCCAGCGGCCTCGCCGAGTAACGCGGCGGTAATGATCGGCCATTACGACGTAAGGCCGATTACGCACGTAAGGCCCTGGCCGGTAACGTGCGTAGCGCCCGGCATTTTCGGTGCAGAGTTCGGCCATGGCGATTACGTCGTAAGCCATGGCGATTACGTCGTAACCCACGTGATCGGCTATAAAAGGCCTGGCAGCGTTTTTCTTCAGCATTTTCTCACTTCTCTTCTTCCATTCCGCGGCTGGAGATGGTGTAATCATGGGGAGATGTTGTTGGACAATCAATCCATGAAGTTTTGGAGTTTATATCATCAATCATCAATCCTATAACATCCTACGATCTACCGAATCAGGTCAGATTTCCTAGAAATCTAGTTTTGGGGATTTTGCTCGATTTGTCCGTTTAATTCGTTTTAACTCAGAATAGTGATGTATTTATGATTGTTAAACATTATTATGTCGAATTCCTTGCTGTTCCTCGGTTGAATCGCCGAGTATTTGTCGTTTTATTGAGTTTCTTATCGACGCCTTGAAGGTGTCCGATAAAATGTCACAAAGAGGATTCGAGCGTTCTACGATTATTCTTCCTCGTTCGTTCGTTAATTTATTGATGGTATGATGTTAGGGTCAGATTTCTCGCAAAGAATTCGAGTCGGAACCCTTCCGTTCGTCGTTTTCTTCAAGCTTTTCGATCGTGGGTGTATTCGTTGTCTTCGCCGGAGAATCGTAGGTGTTCGAGGTGTCCCGACTGATCCGTGATTGTGGGAGTGTCCGGCATCGATTATCGAGGCAAGTATCTTATTATACGACTTGTATCTTGTGACTAGTAATTACGTATGATATGTATGACGATTTTGCTTGCCTCCGTAAATATGTTCCGTTTGAGTAGGTTGTGTTTTTCCGAAATTTGAAGGCTTTGTGATAATAGTGATATATTGGTATCCGTGTTAGGCTTTGTGCCATTTGTGCGGGATTGCGATGTACATATGAGATGGTTGTACATGTGGTTGTTCAATGTATTGTGTACCGAATGTGTGTTATGTTGGTTAAATGTCGTTGATTGATGATAGTTGTTGCGAGTGTCGAGGTTGTGTTATGTGCGTGCAATGTACGATTTTGTGGTGATCAAGGTGATTGATTAATTGTGCTCATTGTTGTATGTAATGTGAATGTGAATATGTGTGTGACCGCTAAGTTCACTCGTGTTGGTTCGACGGGACCTACGAGGATTCGTGGCGGTGGACTACGGGATCGAACTTAGTGAGGTGCGAGGTCCAATCGTCCGGTGCGACGAGGCCTACGATAACGCATGGCGGTGGACCATGAGTTTCGGACACGTGCGTCCCAACCGGGTGAGCTCGACGGGGCTTACGGTGACACGTGGCGGTGGACTACGGTGTCGGATCGTGTGTGTGATTGTTGTGATTGATATAGTCCGTGCGGGTTGTTATGCCTACGGAGACACGTGACAGTGGATCACGGTGTCGGGATTGGTTATGTTTGGTTAATAGTCCGTGTGGGTTGTTGAACCTACGGAGACACGTGATGTGGATCACGGTGTCGGAATTGATTATGTTTGTTTAATTATGCGTGATGTAGTCCGTGCGGGTTGTTGAACCTACGGAGACACGTGATGGATCACGGTGTCATGAGCATGATACTTTCAAATCAAAGTTTTTAAAGGAAAAGTTTTAAGAAAGAATGTTGGGCCGAGCCCCACGAGATTTATGGAAATGTTTCGGTATTGTAAACTTGTTGAATTATGAAACAAGTTTTGGGTTAAGGCCCTTAATGTTTACAAAAAGGTTTTGTAAAGTGGGACTCGAGGTCCAAAAGAATTTCGCTTTAAAAATCCCGAGATGATGTGTTCTTTTTCAAATATCTCTTATTTGAGTTCGAAATTCTAAAACTTCTGAACATTTTGATAATTGATTTCCGTATTAAATTCGTAGTTGCTATTTGCTTGTTACATTTCGTATGGTTTGATACTTGCACTAGTAAAACAGTGGAGTTTGCTAACCCCAGTAATCGGGGTGGATGTCTCAGATTGTGTCCAGGTACATGCAGGTTTTCGGGAGCAAGACACAGGATCGGCACGAGGGATGATGGAAGACGAATGATACTAATCACACGAAGGCCAGTTTTGGGTTCAGTTAGTCGGAGTCCATTGTATTGTCTTTTCTGCTGTCTTATTGTTCGTTGTTGCAAGTATTTTACCCTTGTGTGGGTATGAGTCTGGATGAGTTTATGTATTTAGATTTGTAAGTCTGTGACGAAAGACCAAATCGGTCTATTGGTCCGTTATTTTGATTCGTCGGTATGTAATGTAATGTGTTTTTTTTTTTGATGTCTAGCCTGGTGGATCCTCACGGAGAGGGTCTGCGGCGTGTAATATTCCCGGTTTGATCTGGGGGTGTTACATAAGTGGGGCCTCCGAGGTCGGCGCCCTTTATCTTAACAGATATCATAGCTAAATGGGGCCTCCGAGGTCGGCGACCTTCTAAAGGACTTTGGGGTTGTAATCTCCTTATCTAAGAACCTAGGTCGGACCTTTATTGGTCCATATTTTAAACCGGGTTTTCAGTGAGCGTACATTCGACGTCCTATCAACCAGTCCCCCCTACTCTAGTCGAGCTGTAAGACCGAGTAGAGTAAGATTCGTTTACAACCGGACGACCTCGACGCAACTATCCTAGGGACTCCCATTCCCAGATAACGAGGCTCTTCGTACTTTGTGCGCTATAATTAACCTGTCTTTTCCTTTCCCTGCCTCCAAGACGTCGCATCGGTGGCCGAAGCCAGGTGTCGACCTGCCATAGGTCGGCTAAGACGGCACCAAATCCCAGCCGTTCCTTCGGATAGGACATCGGACGCTCCAGATCGTCCTATCCTTCTCGGTTTTCGCCCCTCCCCCCTATAAAAGGTCTTCTTCTTCTTCCTTCCCCACTTCCGCGATTTTACAACCTCCGTCTCTGGTGCAAAAAATTCCCAGGCAACCCTAGCAATCGCAGCTATCTACCCCCGGCGACAAGTTTGCTCCACCTTTCTCCGGCGAACTTCCACCCAATCCCATGGGTATGTTCATCTAAACATCTTTAGCTTTTTGATTTGTTTTACACATATTTTTCCTTTTCTTCTTCCTCCTCTTTTCCTCAAGTTATGTCGTCTGCTTCGGATTCCCAAAATATTTCCGGCGAGTCGGCCGTGAACTCTTTTTGGAGGGTCTTTCCTCTTCGATGGGGATTCGGGGTAGGTCGGGCGAGCTCTTGGTTCCTCCCTCCGCCTTAGGGATGAACCTTTAGGTGACGTGATCGGTCCGAGCTAGGTGACATCCCCTCCGGCATCCCCTAATCGTTGTAGATCCTCCTTCCCCTCCCCGCGGACGAGGTAATCGTGACCGGCCTTTAGCCGACCCTATCAGACGGTTGTAGGGGCGACTCGAGTTCTCCTCCCCATCCTCTATCGAGGACTAGCCTACCTGCTACCGGCTAGTTTTATAAGATTTCTTAGGCTTCCCGGGTGGGAATTTGTCACACCTCGGGCTAGTGACACCCCCGATCATCCCCCTCGGGTCATATTACAGGTTTGTGAACCAGTGAGCAAAGGGTCTCCGCTTCCCACCCCATCCCTTTCTTGTCTCTCTCTCCACTAAATACAATCTTCCCCTCAACCAGTTCTCCTAACTCCTTTCGCTACATGGTAGGTTTTCTCGTCTTGTGTCATTACTGCACAAGAGGAACCCGACTCGAGCTTTTCTATTTTTGCTTCGGGCTAAAGAGTTTTAAAGGCTCTTTTACTTGACCTCCGAAACGACGCCTGCTTTTTTCACCCACCTCCTTCCAATGTGAAGGACTGGAGGTCCCGCTTCTTTTCCTTCGGCTCCCACATCCGATTCTGGGGCTTTCCTACGCAATGGACGCAGGCTACTCCGAGCCAGGATCCTATTCCCAGGCGTAGTTCCGTCCGGGCTGCGTGGGTCGAGAAAGTTCGGGAATGGAATGCCATTCCCTATAATGCTTTCCAGCTGACGCAATTCCATGATCTTCTGTTCCATTGTGGGCTGAGCTCGAATCCCTACCCGGCTATCCCCGACATCGGTAGGCTTTATCTATGTATATATTTTTTTTTAGATCTTTGTTATTTTGCTTTTTTGGCTGTTTCCTTGACCGTTTGTACTGCTTTTTGTAGATCGATTCATGCGAACCTGCCAGTCGGATGCCTCCAAGCCAGCTGAACCAAACAAAGCGAAGGTTCCTAAGTCGACGAATCCTCCCAAGGAGACGGCGGAGGGCTCGTCCAAAGCCAAACGGAAGGCTCCTGCTCGCCCCAAGTCCGGGGTAACTCTTCCATCCGATCTGGCTCCTACCTTGACCACCGGACGAGGCTCTGCGAGCTCGTCTCGGCGGCCTTCAGTCACTCAGAGGGCCTCTTCTCCTAGCTCCCCTGCTTCCAAACGGCCGAAGGCCGCGGGTCCTCCAGATCCGACTATGGAGACTCTTCTCCGTTGCAAGGAGTTTAATAAATTTCTCCCTTATTTTAGCTCCATGGTCCCGGCTAAGGATAAGCTGGGGTTACGAGACGCCGAGGAGGACCCTAAATTCGACGCTATGATGATGTACTTCGGGAAGGTATTCCCCTTTTCGCCTTCATACTTCTTTTGGTTATGTTTATGTTTTTTATTACCTTCTGCCGACCTGATATAACTTCTTGTGCAGTTTTTTGCCACCTTCGTGACCTTTGCCGAGGATCACAAGCTCGGTGCTACTTCTTCTTCACAGCTCACCCAGACGCAAGCCGATCTGGAGGCCGCCCTGGCGGCTAATTCTGACCTTTCGGCCCGACTTCAGGAGAGGGAGTATCGCTTGGATGCTGCCCTTAAGAAAGAGTCCGAGAGGGAGGCGGTTTTAGAGCGGGCCCAGATGGCCAATGTTCAGCTAAACACCGAGTTGAAATTTTGGAAGACCATGTCTTCGGCTGAAACGGAGAAGGTGGGCCAGCTCGAGGCTCAGTTGTCGGCAGCTAGGGCCGAATCCGAAAGGATAGCTCAACTTGAGGCACGGGCGAAGGCTGAGCTGGAGAAGGTTGCCGGCCTCGAAGCTCAAGCTAGGGCGGCATCGGAACAAGTGACCCTGCTGGAGACTCAACTAGCCGAGGCTAGATCCGAGGGATTGTCTTACGAGCGCGGGGTGACGGATGGCCGACGTCGGTTCCTAACTAGTGACGTTGGTCACTCTTTTCTGGAGGCCTACCGTTCTGCCCTCCTGGCCCGGTATCATAATTCCACCGCCTTTCTGGTTAAACTAGCCCCAGCTGCGACGCAATATTTTGATTTTGCTCTGACCCGTGCTCGCGAGCAGCTAGCTTCATTGGGCTTTTCGGGCGAGCTGGACCGAGATGCGGCTTTGGACGGGGCTCCCGTTCCTTCGGGTTGGTCCGGGGACGTGGAAGAATCCCCAGAGGCGTCCTGGTGGAAGGACGCCCTTGAGGAGTCCCTAAAGGAATCCGGCTTAGACTTGGAGCTGCCTTCGGATCCTCCCAGTTCACCTGTCAAGGCCAATACTCCTAGTCCCGAGGTGGTTGGGACCGATCGTGATGCTTCTCCTCCGCTGCCTCCTCCGTCTTCAGAGCCCGTAGCTTAGTGTAGACAATGTGTATATTTTTTTTTTATCTTATTTGTACTGGCACAGCCATTTTGAATGACAACTTTCTGAGTTGAATATACTTTGGGTTTGTGTGCTTTTTGAGTTTGAATGACAACAAAGTTGATATAGCTCGGTATTGCTTGTAACCTTAGTGTATCTTGTGGCTGTTTGTTTTGATACAACAAAGTCGATACAGCTCGGTAACCCCATTTTAAAATTTGAACATTCCCGAATGTAATCCGATCAGTTTGACTTAATCCTTTCACCGATTTTTAGTGTAAGTTGGGTATTTCCCTTAGTCATAGTTTCATAGGTCGGTTCGCCTTTACTCGGATCTGGAGACGTTTCGCCTATTCAGATGTCAGAGGGCGGTTCACCCTTACTCGGATCTGGAGGCGTTTCGCCTATTCAGATGTCAGAGGGCGGTTCACCCTTACTCGGATCCGGGAGGCGTTTCGCCTATTCGGATGTCGAGGGCGGTTCACCCTTACTCGGATCCGGAGGCGTTTCGCCTATTCGGATGTCGAGGGCGGTTCACCCTTACTCGAACTGAGGCGTTTCGCCTATTCGGATGTCGAGGGCGGTTCACCCTTACTCGGATCTCGGAGGCGTTTCGCCTATTCGGATGTCGAGGGCGGTTCACCCTTACTCGGATCCGGAGGCGTTTCGCCTATTCGGATGTCGAGGGCGGTTCACCCTTACTGATCTCGGAGGCGTTTCGCCTATTCGGATGTCGAGGGCGGTTCACCCTTACTCGGATCCGGGAGGCGTTTCGCCTATTCGGATGTCGAGGGCGGTTCACCCTTACTCGGATACGGAGGCGTTTCGCCTGCTCGATGTCAATTCTAGTTTTACTTGATCAACACATTCGAGATATATTTTTGTAATAGACTTTCATTAAAACAACATAAGCTTTTTTCCACATCTCTTCACACAAAATACTTTTTAAGTGACATATGTTCCAAGGTCTTTTGATGAGACGCCCTCCATATCCTCAAGCTCGTAAGCTCCTCCCGCGTAAATTCGGATTACTTTGTAAGGGCCCTCCCGATTCGGTTCCAGCCTTTCTGTTTTTCGAGGGCATCACCGCCTAAGCACCAAATCACCGACTGAATTGTCTCTTCTTGACTCTTTTGTCATGAGCCGCTTTTGTCAGGCTTTTGTATCTTTCGATTCGTGCGGCCGCCGCTTCCCTCCTTTCTTCTATGGTATCTAACGCCTCCTTCATTATTTCCTCGTTCTCCTCCTCGTTGAACCATCGAACCCGATGGGACATTTCTCCGACTTCTGCGGGGATGACGGCCTCGGACCCGTAGACCATGCGAAGGGTGTTTCTCTGTTGACGATCTAGGTGTGGTCTGCACGACCATAGTACCGAGCTAAGTTCATCCACCCATCCTCCTCCCACTTTGTCCAAGCGGGTTTTTATCCCTGCAAGATTGTTCTGTTAGTTACCTCTACTTGCCCATTAGCTTGCGGGTGAGCAACCGCAGCGAACCTTTGCTTGATATGCATACCCTCGCACTGTGATCGGGTTCTCTTCCCATTGAATTGGGTTCCATTATCCGAGATGAGTATCTCGGGCGCTGCACTGCAGCAAATATTCTTAAACAGGAAACTTATGATTCTTTTTTCGGTTATGGTGGCCACAGTATCGGCTTCTACCCTTTTGCTGAATTAGTCTATGGCTACTTTTAAAAACTTTCTTCCTCCAGAGCTGTGTAAACTGTCCCATGATATCAATTCCCCATTTGGCGAATGGACGGGCGCTCCCATGGTGATCATATCCTCGGCTGGGATATGAATTAAGGGTGCGTGTACTGACATTTTTGGCATCGCTTAACCATTTCCACCGCTTTCGCTCATCGTTGGCCAAAAGAAACCAGCCCTTAGCGTTTTGCTAATCAGCGCTCTTCCTTTGGTATGGTCTCCGCAGCACCCTTCATGGATTTCTTCCAATACACTTCGCCCCTCTTCTTCCGAGATGCATCGTAGGTATGGCCCAAGGTAGGACCTCTTATATAGCTCATCGTTAATGCGGCAGAACCTTGCCGCTCTTCGCACAATTTTCATTCTTTCTTGTCTCTCCTTGGGTAATTCGCCCTTCTTAGGTATGCCAACAGAGGGGTTCGCCAATCTACAATCTCATTCACCTCCATCACCTGTTTCATGATGCTACTGGCCGCTCCCGAATCGCATCGTCATGAGCGGCAATCCACTAAGGAGCTTCCCATCTTTGCTAGGTAATCGGCTTTTGCATTCTCCGACCTAGGGATATGGATTAACTTCCATTCCCTAGTTTTTTGCAGCCTCTTTTACTTCCTCCACATACTTCTTCATCCGATCTTCATTTATCTCAAATTTTCCTTCTACATGTTGTGTGACCGGTTGGGAATCGAGTAGGCAATGAGTCGTCGTGCGCCCAAGTCTATTCCCAAATGCATTCCCTTAACTGGGCTTCATATTCACCTCGTTGTTAGATGCCCCAAATCGAATTTTATGGCGTACTCTAATTGCTCACCTTCCGGGGTAGTGAGGATTATTCTGCCCAGAACCACCGGTTGTCGCCGATCCATCCACATGCAACAACCACTGTCCTTCGGTGGCGATGGCATGGCCCCCTCTTGGATAAAGTCTGCTAGGGCACGAGCTTTAATCGCCGTTCTCGGCTCATACTCCATGTCGTACTCCCCATTTCCACCGCCCACTTCACTGCACGACTGACACATTAGGTCGCCTAATATCTCTCTCAAGGGCAAGTTGGTTCGCAATTTTATCCGATGGGCTAGGAAATAGGGCCTCAACCGCCTGGCCGTAACCACTAACGCCAGCGCCCCTTTTTCTAGCTCGGAGTAATTCCGTTCTGCTCCTTGCAAGATTCGGCTCGTATAATAAATGGGCTTTTGTTTATTCATTTCTTCTCTTAGCAAGACCGAGCTCACCGCTCCTTCTCCCACGGATAAGTAGAGTACAAGATCCTCTCCTGGTACCGGTTTGGTGAGTAGAGGCAGCTCGGCCAAATACTCTTTCAATTTTCCGAATGCCGTTTGTGCTTCCGGGGTCCATTCAAACTTGTTCCCTTTTCTTAAGAGTTTAAAAAATGGGAACCCTTTCTCGGCCGAGCGTGATATGAAACGGCTCAGCCCTGCTATTCTCCCCGTTAGTATCTGGATATCCTTTATGTTTTTTGGAGGATTCATTTGCAGCACTGCCTTGACCTTCTCCGGGTTGACCTCGATTCCTTGCTCTGTGACCATATACCCCAGGAATTTTCCCGATTTGACTCCAAAAGAACATTTTGATGGGTTGAGTTTCATTCCGTATGTGCGGAGGTTCTCGAACGTCTCTTCTAGGTCCCTGATATGTTCTCCTGCCTTCACACTTTTTACTAGCATATCATCTACGTATACCTCCATGTTTCTGCCGATTTGGGATTTAAAGATTCTGTCGACCATCCTCTGATATGTAGCTCCTGCATTTTTCAATCCAAAAGGCATGCGTACATAACAAAAAGTTCCTTTTGAAACCACAAAACTAACCCTTTTACGTCCTAAAAGTGCGAGAGGAATTTGATGATATCCTTGGGAAGCGTCCATCATACCGAGTAACTCGCACCCGAGGTTGAATCCACCGGTGATCTATGCGGGCGGGTAGTGATCCTTAGGACATGCTTTATTTAGGTCCCTAAGTCCATGCACATCCTCCACTTCCCGGCCCTTCCCTACCATCACGGCATTGGATAGCCACTCCGAAACTCGGATTTCCATTATGTGCCCAACTCGGAGGAGCTTATCAACCTCTTCCCCAATGACCCCATCCATCTCTCGGCCCGAAATGCCTCCTCTCGCTTTATCGGTCTTACGGTGGGGTCGATGTTCAACCTGTGCTCGGCAACTGCTGGGCTGATTCCCACCAGATCCTCAGCTGTAAACGCGAAAATGTCCACGAATCTTCTTAGCAGGCTGATGAGGCCTTCCCTTATTCCATCGTCCAACCGACTCCCCATGCGAGTCTTTGTTTCCGGCTTTCCTGGAACCAATTCTATTTCTAGCAACTCCTCGTTGGGCTTGACACCTTCTTCCTCAGCTTCCTCGGGTGCCTTCGATTGTTTATTTCTCTTGGATTCCGGATCCGGACCCCCGAGCTCGGGTGTCCTCTTTCCACGCTGTACTCCCTGCTTCACGGTTGTTTGATAACAAGAACGGGCGACAAACTGATCTCGTGGGGCGTATGTATCCCGTTATAATCCATGGGGCTGAACTGAATGATAGGCCCACTGCCTACAGAGGCGACCTCCTTGAGTTGATGACACCTAGCCTTTCGTGCGTGGGCTTTTCTAGCCTGATTAGAACTTCCGTCGGTTGGTCCCCCTGATATCATGTGGATCACTCCTTTTTTAGCTGGGGGAGCGGCGGGTCCCCGTGGAGCTTCTCTCTTCACCCCCGCCCCTCCTTGGGGCATGGGTGGCTGCCTCCGACCTCCATTTCTCTGTTGATATGTGAACTCCATCAGATGTCCCGCTCGGACCAGCCTCTCGATCTCATCCTTAAGGTGCTTGCATTCGTCTGTTTTATGCCCGTAATCATTGTGGAATCGACAATAAAGATCTGACTTCGGCTGGGTGGGCCTATTAGGGCGAGATGCAGGCCACTCGATGACCCTGCTCATCTTGCCCTCAACTGCTTCCAAAACCTGGGCTCTCCTCATTGTTAGTGGGCTGTATTGGTCAAATCTTGGTCGCCTTAGAACGATATCGTTCTTCTTCCGATCTGTTTTCCCCCGTGACATTTATTCCCGAGGCAAATTTCCTTGAAAGGTGTACTCCTCCCGTTGTATCAATCTGCTGGACCCCCTTTCCCCCTCCTCGGGCTTTTCATGCAATTCCTCCATATCCTTCTCGGTTTCCTCAACGTTGATGTACTTCGAGCATCGGGCTAAGACTTCATCGTATGTTCTGGCTGGTTTTTTGGCTAATGAGGTGCGTAACAACCCCGGCCTCAATCCCTGTGTCAAGGCACTGGTTTTTACCTCTTCTGACGACGAGGGTACCTCCAGACACGCCTTCGTGAATCGGGTCACATAAGCTCTCGGCGCTTCTCCGAATATTGTTTGATGCTTGAACAAGGACATGAAGGTCTTTGGTGCGCCCTGGCGCTGGCAAAATGCGTCAAGAACGCGGAGCTGAAAGTTTTGAAGCTGGTGATTGACCCAGGGGGTATCTGGTGGAACCAATCCTGAGCTGACTCGGTCAGTGTGGCCAAGAATGCCCTGCAACTCACGGCATCCGAATATCTATGTAGTACCGCCATGTTCTCGAATCGGTATAAATGTCGGGTAGGATCTGAGAGTCCATCATAGGTGAAGGTAATGCCCTAAACCCATACGGGAGCTCGGCCTGTAGTATTCCTTCTGAGAAGGGATGGCCTGGATGACTTTCCAGGTCCCTCCCCGTAACCCTTTGTCGCAACTCTTCCAGCTCGTCCTGCATGCTGGATATCAAGGGATCCTGCGTTTTTTCCTGCCTAGATCGCTCCCATATTTTTGGATAACTCTCACCATGTTCTTCTTGCTGATCAATTTCTTCCGGCCCATCCGATAGGATAGGTATTACTTTTCGTGGTACCCTTTGTTTTTCGACCTCCCGGCTCTTCTGGATTGCACTGGCGATTATGTCGGCCAAGGCTTCCTTCGTTAGTGTAATTGTGCTGGGTGCGACTTCTTCTAGAGGGGTGGCGGGCGTTTTCTCCAGAGTCGCTTCTCCACCCGCCGCCGCTAGTTCCTCTTCTAGATTTCTGGGTATTAAATCCCCTGTTCTCTTCTGGTTCATTTCTTCTGCCATTACTAACCTCACGTCTCAACTCAAAGTGACTCGATGTCACAATTCCCACAGACGGCGCCACTTGATGTAACCGAGCTGATCGGTCACCAAGAACCGGGTTAATCTTAGAAGTTTAGCTAAGAAAACCCAAGATATATGAAGTACTCTCTTTTCTTTCTCTCTCTAAAAAAATGCTGTATTCTCCCAGTGTCCCCCTTTTTGAGGAACCCCCCCTCTCCCTTTTATAGGAGGGAGGATGCCTTGTTATCTGGGATGATTCCTGGTTCCTAGAGAGAATCCCGGATATCCAGGGATTCAAGCTGCGATTTCCCATCCCCGGATTTCCGGGATTGCGAGGTATGGGCTCTCAACTCGGATCTCCGGGATTGCGAGGTATGGGTTCTCGGACTCGGATCTTAGGGATTCTCGGGTGAGTCGGATCTTCTTTCCCAAGAGTCCAATGGTTCTTAGGTCGGCTCATCCCTATTCAAATCAGTAGTTCGGGAGGCCTTTGAGGTCGGCGACCTGTTATCGGATATCATAGGTCAGCGGGGGCCTCCGAGGTCGGCGCCCTTCTAACAGATGTCACAGCTAAAAGGGGCCTCCGAGGTCGGCGCCCTTTATCTTAACAGATATCACAGCTAAGTGGGGCCTCCGAGGTCGGCGCCCTTTATCTTAACAGATATCATAGCTAAATGGGGCCTCCGAGGTCGGCGACCTTCTAAAGGACTTTGGGGTTGTAATCTCCTTATCTAAGAACCTAGGTCGGACCTTTATTGGTCCATATTTTAAACCGGGTTTTCAGTGAGCGTACATTCGACGTCCTATCATTGATATTTACATACACGAGAAATGACTAGGGCTGCCCATATTTTTGTCTTGAACCTACTTATCTTAAAATACCCACATATCAATATCCTTTGCTAGCCCCGTTGAGCCTTTAGCCGTAATTTTGTTCGAAAAACCCGCATCTTATAGCTCCATATCCAAAATCCATAACTTACCCAAGTATTGATCCTTGTAAGAGCATGAGAGGGTATATTTGAAAAACGAAGGTGTGCAAAGTTTGTGGTGTATAGAGGCAAAAATCTTCTCTCCCGTTCCCCTGAAAATAATAAGCCCCACAAAAAAAAAGTGATCCTAAGGGATAGAAAAGATAGTGGAGGAGAGGAGTGAGCCTAATAAAAACAAAAGAGAAGTCGTTGGATTGTGAGAAATAGGCCAATATCATAAGAACTGCACTTAACAAGGCCTAGAAAAAAAAGAAGAGATATATATACGGGAGAATTGAAGTAAAATGACCGATCTTGCTTCGAGTGTTTATTTCATATATGTGAGGATCGTATATGCTCTACTTGGATTGAACTTGTAGCTACTAGAAAAATTTTCCCAACTACAGACACAACCCCATTACATCCCAAAGTAAGACCCTATGACTCGTGTTTTGTGAATATCGATGTGTTTGATGAAGAGAAGAAGTGCAAGCGTATAGTAGAACTTTCCATTTGAATCGAGTTGAGCGTATTGACCTATCTAAACACTTAAGAGATAAGTGAATCGATATAATTCAGTGAGGGACTACTAAGACTTATTTTCTTGCATGTTCGATCAAGTGCCATTGCTTTCCACTCATTTGTGAGTTTAGGCTTCCATGACGAATTACGAGACTTTACGATACTTTTACATTCTCGGTTGATTGTATGTATACCTGATGATTAACTTGATTATTTAATCCTCCGCATTTCTTTGTCGTGTGTTTTATTTCTTTTTGCTTGAGGGCAAGCAAAGTTTAGGTTTGGGGGGATTTGATGAGTCGATTTTTGATCGTCTCATTCCGTTCTATCAAGTCGCGCTTTTGTTTGTTTTTAAGTGTTTTTGCTCTTTTTACATGTGGTATGTTGTGTTTTTGTTTTGTAGGTATCCGGACAAAGATTTTGGTGAAATATGCACTTTTATGACCAATATTGGAGTTTATGAGAATCAAGAGCGAGAACGGGGCCTAAAACGATGAAGATTGAAGCACTACCTGTCGTATTTTCTAATTTCCAGTTTCATTAGTTCGAATTAGGAGATATTCTATATATGTATGGATTTATCGTGAAATCGGCTTCACAATGGTATATTATACGTTAAATTTCGAGATGTATTGAGGGAGATATAGCTTCTAGACCATGGCCCCACAGTCCAGATCGCGCCCGGTATCGCGATCCAGAATTCAGACCGCGAGGCAGATTTTATTTTTTGGACACCCGAATCGTGATCCCAAATGCCCGGATCGCGATCCAACCCCTGTTTATGCAGAAAATGCGATTTTCTGCACTTTTTGCGATTTTTGACGGGTCTATAAAGGGAAACCCTACACTCAACTTGGGAGAGCCGAAATTCTGGAGGAAAAACTCAATTTTTCTCAATCTTCTTGTATTCTAAACATCTAGAGACACATTTGTAAGTGATTTTCGTTCCTTGTACGAAGATTTTGTGAGTTTTTGAAGGAAGAACATCGAATCTTTCTCGGGCCTCGATTTCGATTTCGCAAGGGAAGATTTCTACCATGTTTTATTCTATGATTTTTGCTATTATTGTTGAAATGATCATGAGTAGCTAATCTTGTCATATGGGTGTTATTAGATTGAACCACACACATGTTCTTGGTTGTTAGTTTTGATTGATTTTCCGGGTATGAGTTTGGGATTGTTCTTCTTTCTTTGTTCTTTGTAATGTATCGGCGTTGTTGATGATATTTGTGCACTAATATTATTTATACGCAAGATAATTTATGATTTAGATCATCAAACCTTTTTCATAGTTTTTTTTGTCAAAATAAAGGGTTTTTATCGGTGTTCGCTATCAAACGACCCGATAGATGTAATATCCGCAATTTTCGATTTTTGGTAAATTTCTTCTTCGGCCGGAGTCCGTTTTGACGGCTCGCTCATGACCGTTTCGTCATTCTGAGAATGATTAATTCTACACTTTTTGGCATCCGAGTTCGTTTGGGTGTTGTTTTGTTGAGTTCTGTGCTTTTTAGCGACTTTTTCGCACTTGAGTTCGATTCTTGCGAATCTCGTCCGAATCATTGTTTCAATTTCCCGCAAGTCCGTTTAACTTTGTTAGACGTGTTGTGAACTTCGGTTTGGTTATTCGATCACGTATCGTGATTTCTGGGCGTTTTGGGCCATTTTGTAATTTCTTGAAAGTTACGGGTATCCATATCTGTATTTGTCATCTTAACCCTTTTCTTGGTCGCGTATGATTAATTATTGCATTACGTTTTCATCTCGAGTCGTTGATGTCGTCCGCGAACTTTTCGTCGTGTTCGCCTGCGTTTTTGGAAATCGAGGCATCGGTCGTGGCGAGCAATCGCCGGACCGGTGCGGCATCCGGAGGCTGGGCACCGCCGAGCAGGCCTGTAATATGTCGAACAAAGCATCGTGTGCCGCGGCACACCCATCCGGTGCCGCGGCACGGTGCAGTGCGATGCGGCACACCTATCCGTGCCGCGGCACACTCGTGTCTTCCGCGACCAAACCCAATCAGTACCGTGTGCCGCGGCACACGCAGCCGTGCCGCGGCACAATGCTAAGACACGGGAGTAGATTTTCGGCTGTGCCGCGGCACACTTCTGCCGTGCCGCGGCACACGAAGCGGTAATTGCGCAGACTCGTCCTTATTAGACGAGATCGGTCGTCTCCTTCCCCATTTTTCCACCGCATCGCGAGAGAGGATATAGAGGGGGAGAGTTCTTCATCCGGGGTCGATTTTCATCATTTCTTTTCGGTTGTGAGGCTCGGATAATCAATCTAACGCGTGTTCTACGGATCTTAGTTCTTGAATCTCCTAAGGTAATATTCTAAAACCCTATTTTCGATTTAATTTGGGGGTTTGGGTTTTTCTTCCGATTCGTTCCGTTTTGTTGGTGGATTCATGATGTATACGATTGATATTGTTAGTATCTTTAGTTTTCCTACGATTCATGGATATTTTGTGGATTTTTACGGAATCGAGAGGGTTTGGTTGTGGTCCGCCCTCGTTGTTATTTTTATTCGAATATACATGAATCGTAGGCGGGTTTCCGGTGTATTCCATTTCCGTAATCGTCTAGAGTTGGTTGTGATTGTGTTATTCGAATCGTTAGGTTCATTCGGTTCCTCACGGCCGTGCTTGATTCTTCCGCTCCGCTTCGCCACCGTCTATTAATCGAGGCAAGTATTTTTGGAAACCTTTAAGCTTAACATGAAATGGTTATGTATATTACTTGTTTGTAACTCACCTCGTGTTGGCCCCACGGGTCAAGGAGGGAAATCTATGCCGCGCCCGGATTTCACGAGTTTCGCATCGCTTAGCCAACTCGTTAGGGTCCTTGCAAGGCCCCGAGTGAGAATGTATCTTTGCCGCCTGTTCTCACGGCATAGCGTGTGCGTGGTTTTGTTTTTCTGTAATTGTAGCCAACTCGTTAGGGTCCCTGTGAGGCCCCGAGTGAGAATGTATGCTGCCGCCCTGTTCTCAAGGCTAATTGTTTGACTGTTTATTTTCCGGAAAAAGACATGTCTTGTTTTGGTTTTCGAAATGATATTGGTGCATATGCTATGAAATGTGTAAGCGATTGGTTTGACTTGAATACTTGTACTAGCGTAATTGCTAACCCCTCTGGGGACCCGTTGTCGGGGAAATTCTTGTTATGGATTTCAGGTTATGTTCAGTCAGACGAGCGGGCACTGGGATTGTACGAGGATGTCGGCCAAGGTTGTTGACATGTGAAATCGAGTCTTGTTAATTTCTACCGTCTCTTTTGATGTGGTTGTTTTCCAAATTGTAAACTTATAGATTGTACTCGCGAGTACTTAGGCTTTTCCTTTCGGGTTGCGAATTGTCTTCGTTGGAGTTAATGTAATTGTCGGTTGATGTTTATTATGCCGGTTGTACCGGGCGTGTTGTTTTATGTTCTTGTGGTTGATAATTGTTTCCTTGCTAACCGAGATGGTTAGTCGAGTGGTGTTTTCTTGTGTTAGCCTGGTGGGTCCCATGTAGGGGTCCACGGCGCTGTAATACACCTCGAATAGCTTGGGGGTGTTACAGAAAATGGTATCGGAGCCCTAGGTTTATGGATACCTAGGCTTGTTGGTTATTTGGGTCTAGTTGTGTTTTGTTTTGCACATTGTCACACCGCTGCCGGCATCTCAGTACATCCAGTGCTCGTAAGTTCTCCTTACTCGATTCTCTTGTTTTCTCGTATTGAAATTCCACTTCTTGAACTGTGATTGCCTCTCTCGTACTTATCGTCGAGTTGTTTCTCGACCCATCCGGTTTGTGTACTTTTGATTTTTGTATTGCGCCTTCCTTTATCTCTAAGGAATATGTGCGCCTGCTCGGGCTTAACCGTTTGTCGTTTTGCGAGCCCTCCATCGCTAAACTTCCTAGCATTGGTGGGATCGTTGGTGATCGAAAGATCCGAGTTTTGCTCCGTGGTATATTGTGAGAGGGCTTGACTCTCTAGTCTTTTGTTGTATGATGGAATCTGTGTTTGGTAATTGCGATATACTAAATGTATGTTGAGCCGAATGTACCGATGAGTTGGACACCGAAGGGTGCAGTATGATGTAGAAGTTTTGAACATTGATATGTTCGGTATAGGTATTGATGGCGAGTTTGTTGAGAAACTCACATAGCCGGTTTCGACATACGTCCAAATCGGTGATCTTTAGTTACGTCACAAACTTGAAGGGATAGTTTGACATATGCTTGGAATTAGTATTTCCGAGTTGCGCTTTTTGAACTGGTAATTTTTGAATGTCGTATATGAGTTTGTCCGGGAATTGTTGGTACTTGGCTAATTATTGTTATTTACAACCAATGTGTTTCTATTAATAATAATACATGCGGCGTGCATGCTTGAAAATTTCATAGACTTGATCGTATTGTGGGTTTTTGAAAAGTGACATGAATTTGGGCGAGCCAGCCTTGTATTTTCAAATAAAACCTTGTGTCGGTATTTAAAGGTTGTGTTTAAAAGTGTTTTAGGACATTTTATAAAATGCTACCGCTGTTAAGCCCTTGTCGTGTTTGAAGGGGTCTTGAAAACGATTTTTAACTTATTGGTTTTATTTTCGAATAACTAGAGTATACGATTTTAAAATCAGATTAGCCTGGGGAAACCTAGGTTGTCGAGTCAAGTGGTGTCATTGAGTTTTGTCTTGTCGGATTTTGTCTGACTTAGTCACATCGCGACGCGTCGTTTGAGATCATTGGTCGTGATTAGTATCGAGGGGTGGTCGTCACTTACGTGCGACCTATGGGTGTTAAACTCCCTTCCTTGTGTTGTGCCTCGCGTGACACGAGTTAATTGTATGATTAGTCGTTGAATGATGGAATCCTTCAGATTTCGATTTCACGATATGTGTTTATTAGACTCTCGTATTTGGTTTATATGAGGAGTGTCAAATCACGCGATGTATTTTCGAACCGTATTTTATCCATTGTGTGAGTTCTTTCAAAACGGCTTTCGGTATTTTGCAACCGAGTTTTATTTCAGAAATCGATTCCTTGAATCAAGTTTTGGCATTTTGGCCTTGAATATTTCATGATGGTTTGACAAATGATTTTGTGAGCTTTGGAAAAATATTACCGTCATTGGTCTTTTTAGCATTTTCGAAATGACATGGGAAATTGTGCTTAGCACGGTAAATCTTTGTGAGAAAGGTTTACGGCTGTAATTTTTCCGATATGTTCCGTTGTTGTCTCTGTGGGTCGTTAGCGCACGCTACGCTGCAGCTAGCGCGCGCAAGAGTGCGTTGGTAGCACGCTAAGGGGAGGATAGCGCATGCTACTGGTAGTTCAGGGCGATCCAGAGCTACCGGACTGGGCCTGAAGTTCTCGTTAGCGCACGCTAACAGTGTATTTTTGGTCAGGAGTTTTGTTTGGTGCCGTGATAGCGCACGCTAACCTTAATGATAGCGCACGCTAATTGTGTCCAGTATAAATACTGGACACCAGTCTAGAAGTTGCATTTTTCTTCATTCCTTCTTCTTCCTCCATGAGTTTGAGACGTAGCGACTCGGTTTCGCATCTGGGCTGATTTTTCTTCCATCCAAAGGTGTTTTGGAGTATCCTAGATGATTTTAACATAATCTAATCCATTGTTCTTCGCCGAATCTAGGTATTTTCTTGAATCCCTAGAGTTGACTCTTTGGAGTTTTGTTCTTGATATCGTTTTCCATCCAGTTTTGATAAACCGATTGTTGTTTTAACGATGTTGTTAAATATATCCTGAGGATTGTATATTACCGTCGTGATTTTGAGCGATTTGATGCGTGTGATATGATGTGTTTAAGTGAATGTTGATACGTGCGAATTTTGGGCATTTTGGCCTATTGTACTTCTGAAAAACCTTGAGTATCTTAGAAAATAAAACTCGAGACGTACTTTTAAAATGAATTATTTTCTCACAATGCTCTCAAGATGCCTACTAGTGCCACGCTATGTTTCAAAATTATTCTACTTTGAGGATTAAAACATTTTGAGATATTTCTAATGATTTAGAAACGCATTCGTTTAGACCCGAAGGTCGAAATAGCTGAAAAGTTTTAATTTAACGAAAGGTGTCTTCATTTGTTTTATTAAACGCAAGTTGACTTCTTTTGAAAGTCTCGATGACGATGTTTGTACTACTTTTTGATATATGATACTCAAGATCAACTGATGCTTGCAAGTTATTTTCAAAAGATGGTTTTCGTTTTTAAAATCTATCATTCCTAATTGTGGTCCGGGAATATATGTGTAATGTTCGTGCTATCGTTAGGGTGTTAACCCCCGAGTTGTTGTTGAATTGGCGATGTGAGCGTTGAGTAGTTCGCCACACAGTCGTCGTGGTAGCCTCTGTGAGGGGTGTGATATTGGTATTGGATGTTGTCGCCTCGTAGCGGTTTATGCGTTATCGCATATATGCGAGCTGTTAGAGCTCGGGTTGGTATGATTGTGTGCATCGGTGAGTGGGCCGCATTGTGTCGGTTGCTTATTGTCAGATTACCTTGGTTTCGTTGTTGTGAGTTTCGGGGCGAGGTCAAAAGTAATACCCGTACTATTTTGACTTCTATATCTTCTCCTTCTCCAAATATCGATTCGCTTGTGTTCATTGATACCTTGAACTTGATCTATAACTTGGTTTCACCATTCGAGCAGTATGTCTGGTTTTGAGTCGATCCGGTTATCATTTGTGACTTTTCCGAATCCGGTTCGACTATTGTGAATCTTGTTCTAAGTAACATCTTTTAGTTCTAATAGTTCTTTTATTCAAAGTGGATCGGATTTTGAACTTCGTATTTTCGGCTCTATCAACTCGTTTATGCTCGTTAACATTTCAACTTTCCTATCCCTTGCTTTTGTTGATCGAACGAGGGTGGTATTGTTTGAATGACTCGTTTGTCGTTGTGACTTTTCAATCGCTATTCCCTTTCTGTGGATCTTATGGGAATGCACGTCTTCGTTCTCACCGATTATCACGGGAGTTGTTGTTTGAATTTTATTACCCTACGTGTTTGGACATGATCGTTCGATTTTTGTTATCTCAATCGTTTGTGTGTTCAGCTTTTTGTTCCCGTTCGTGATTGTTGAGCGTTTAGGCTCCTTCGTAATTCCCTTAAGCTCGGGAAATTAGTCTCGTTTCGATCTTCCAATCTTTAGGCGGTGGAATTCCGCATTTGTTCGGCCGCTTGGCTCGCATTTTGTTTGATGAACCGTTGGGTTGGTCAATCATATTGATTTTCGTTCGTTGTGTTTTGTGATTGCTCGGATAATTGACTTGATTGTATTATCCGTTTAATGACGCTTGTCACTCGTTGATTTTATTATCTCTACCGGTGACGTCGTGTTAGTCGCCCTAGAGCGTATTTTCTCGCCGTATGTCTCTTTGCGTTCCTTGCGGCGTTTCACCGTCGGGCGCGAGTCTTGGTTTTTTGTATCTCGTCGAGTTTTCTTGGCAAGGGATATTGCTTCTCCTACTTATTTTAAGTTTCGGACGAAACTTCTTTTAAGGAGGGTAGAATGTAATATCCGCAATTTTCGATTTTTGGTAAATTTCTTCTTCGGCCGAGTCCGCTTTGACGGCTCGCTCATGACCGCTTTCGTCATTACGAGAATGATTAATTCTACACTTTTGGCATCCGAGTTCGTTTGGGTGTTGTTTTGTTGAGTTCGTGCTTTTAACGACTTTTTCGCACTTGAGTTCGATTCTTGCGAATCTCGTCCGAATCGCTGTTTGAATTTCCCGCAAGTCCGTTTAACTTTGTTAGACGTGTTGTGAACTTCGGTTTGGTTATTCGATCACGTATCGTGATTTCCGGGCGTTTTGGGCCATTTTGTAATTTCTTGAAAGTTACGGGTATCCATATCTGTATTTGTCATCTTGACCCTTTTCTTGGTCGCGTATGATTAATTATTGCATTACGTTTTCATCTCGAGTCGTTGATGTCGTCCGCGAACTTTTCGTCGTGTTCGTTCCGTGCGTTTTTGGAAATCGAGGCATCGGTCGTGGCGGCCGAGCAAGCGCCGACCGGTGCGGCAATCGTCGAGTCGGGCACCGCCGAGCAGCCAGTGTAATATGTCGAACAAATCAGTCTGTGCCGCGGCACACCCATCCGGCAGCCGCGCACAGGTGCCAAAGGCCGCGGCACACCTATCCGGTGCCGCGGCACACTCGTGTGTCTTCCGCGACCAAACCCAATCAGACCGTGTGCCGCGGCACACGCAGGCCGTGCCGCGGCACAATGCTAAAACACGGGAGTAGATTTTCGGCTGTGCCGCGGCACACTGGCCGTGCCGCTGCACACGGCGGTAATTGCGCAGACTCGTCCTTATTAGACGAGATCGGTCGTCTCCTTCCCCATTTTTCCACTGCATCGCGAGAGAGAGGATATAGAGGGGGAGAGTTCTTCATCCGGGGGTCGATTTTCATCATTTCTTTTCGGTTGTGAGGCTCGGATAATCAATCTAACGCGTGTTCTACGGATCTTAGTTCTTGAATCTCCTAAGGTAATATTCTAAAACCCTATTTTCGATTTAATTTGGGGGTTTTGGGGTTTTCTTCCGATTCGTTCCGTTTTGTTGGTGGATTCATGATGTATACGATTGATATTGTTAGTATCTTTAGTTTTCCTACGGATTCATGGATATTTTGTGGATTTTTACGGAATCGAGAGGGTTTGGTTGTGGTCCGCCCTCGTTGTTATTTTTATTCGAATATACATGAATCGTAGGCGGGTTTCCGGGTGTATTCCATTTCCGTAATCGTCTAGAGTTGGTTGTGATTGTGTTATTCGAATCGTTAGGTTCATTCGTCGGTTCCTCACGGTCGTTCTTGATTCTCCCGTTCCGTTCGCGTCACCGTCTATTAATCGAGGCAAGTATTTTTGGAAACCTTTAAGCTTAACATGAAATGGTTATGTATATTACTTGTTTGTAACTCACCTTGTGTTGGCCCGACGGGGTCAAGGAGGGAAATCTATGCTGCCGCCCTGGATTTCACGAGTTTCGTACCGCTAGCCAACTCGTTAGGGTCCTTGCAAGGCCCCGAGTGAGAATGTATGCTGCCGCCCTGTTCTCACGGCATAGCGTGTGCGTGGTTTTGTTTTTCTGTAATTGTAGCCAACTCGTTAGGGTCCCTGTGAGGCCCCGAGTGAGAATGTATGCTGCCGCCCTGTTCTCAAGGCTAATTGTTTGACTGTTTATTTTCCGGAAAAAGACATGTCTTGTTTTGGTTTTCGAAATGATATTGGTGCATATGCTATGAAATGTGTAAGCGATTGGTTTGACTTGAATACTTGTACTAGCGTAATTGCTAACCCCTCTGGGGACCCGTTGTCGGGGAAATTCTTGTTATGGATTTCAGGTTATGTTCAGTCAGACGAGCGGGCGCTGGGATGGTACGAGGATGTCGGCCAAGGTTGTTGACATGTGAAATCGAGTCTTGTTAATTTCTACCGTCTCTTTTGATGTGGTTGTTTTCCAAATTGTAAACTTATAGATTGTACTCGCGAGTACTTAGGCTTTTCCTTTCGGGTTGCGAATTGTCTTCGTTGGAGTTAATGTAATTGTCGGTTGATGTTTATTATGCCGGTTGTACCGGGCGTGTTGTTTTATGTTCTTGTGGTTGATAATTGTTTCCTTGCTAACCGAGATGGTTAGTCGAGTGGTGTTTTCTTGTGTTAGCCTGGTGGGTCCCATGTAGGGGTCCACGGCGCTGTAATACACCTCGAATATCTTGGGGGTGTTACAATAGAAGCGATTGTGAACGTTCTAAACCTTTTTCCGCGATCTTTTGGCGAATTACCCCCATCAAAGGTATTAGCTAGTCGATTGTTAGTAGATATTCATCTCCATTAAAGGAGTTTCTCTTGTTTTCAAAAAGAACAATCGCGATTTTTAGAATTCGCCGCCATCAAACGGGTTTTCTTTTAATTGTGAGCAATCGGTAAATTCAAACCATAAATTCTTTGAGTATCGGAACTAATAATTGATAACGTGTGGGTCGGTGATTCTAAACTCCCATATCATTCTCATAATTGTATTCTCTAGAAATCCAATCTTTAATTTGGTGTTTTTAATGCTTCAATTAATTTAATTTTCCGCACTTGTTTTACGAACTTTCATCTCAATCGAATCATTCACCGTATTTTAATTTACTTTACTTTTTTCAATTTAACTATTTGCTAAACATAATCGAACTTCAAACCGTTTCCAACTCCTCGAGAGATCGACCTCGGAGTTACTTGCCGCTTCCTACAAAAGCGATTCGTACACTTGCGAGTTTTTAATTTGTCCATCACTGCCCCAGAATTTTGGTCGCGGACGAGGCAGAGGATAGTGGGACCGAAAGGGGACATCGAGTGCCGGATCCATTGCCCCACGTCTGTACGAGATGATGAGAACAGACGATCAGGATGCTGCTGTCGCATCAGGTACTGTTCAGATCCTTTCACAGCCAGTTAGCATTTTATTCGATACAGGAGCTACGCATTCATTTATATCCTTGTCTTGTGTAAATCGTTTGAATATTTCTTGTTTTCATAATTGTGAGCCTTATGTAGTGGGTTTACCGAGTGGAGAGAGGATTGTGGGAGACTTAGAAACTAGAGATTTCCCTGTATCATTTGGAGGCAGAGAGTGGCCCTCAAATCTGATTGTGATAGAAATGCAAGGAGATGACCTGATACTTGGAGATGATTGGCTTAATTGATATGGAGCTTTTGTAAACTACCGAAAGAGGATTATCTCAGTGATAGCTGACGATGGTTCCGAAATACTATTTGAAGGATGGAAACCAGGAAGTTCAGGAAAGATGATCAAGGCGATGAAAGCTATCAAATTGTTGAAACAGGGCTGTACCGGATACTGGTGCTACGCAATGAAGAAAGAAGACGGAAAAGTAGAACTCTCATCCATTCCTGTTGTGAACGAATTTCCGGATATGTTTCCTGACGAATTACCTGGACTACCTCCACGACGGGATGTAGAATTCACCATCGAGCTGGAACCAGGAGCTACACCAATTTCTAAGGCACCGTATCGTATGACACCTACTGAGATGTATAAATTTAAGAACCAAATGGAGGAGTTACTGGACAAAGGCTATATCCAGCCAAACGTTTCGCCCTGTGGTGCACCAGTTCTTTTCGTTCGGAAGAAGGATGGATCGCTTGGATTGTGTATTGACCATCGAGAGCTGAACAAGATGACAACCAATAATAAGTATCTGTTGCCACGGATTGATGATTTGTTTGACTAGTTGCAAGGAGCAACAATGTTTTCTAAGATTGATCTGAGGTCGGGATATCATCAGTTGAGGATTAAGGAATCCGATGTTCCAAAATCAGCATTCAGAACTCACTATGGACACTATGAGTTTGTAGTGATGCCATTTGGTCTCACTAACACACCTACTGTATTCATTCAATTGATGAACCGAGTGTTCATAGAGTATTTGGACAAGTTTATGGTTGTGTTCATTGATGACATTCTGGTATATTCTAAGAGCCCGGAAGAACATGCGCAGTATTTGCAGATTGTTCTAGACCTTCTGAGAAACGAGCAATTGTATGCTAAGCTTTATAAGTGTGAATTCTGGATAAAGGAAGTAATGTTCCTCGGTCATGTGGTATTAGCAGAAGGAGTCCGAGTAGACCCCCAGAAAATTGAAGCAATTATGGATTGGAAGTCTCATAAGAACGTGAAAGAAGTCCGGAGTTTCTTAGGACTTGCTGGGTATTATCGTCGGTTCGTGGAAGGGTTTTCCAAAATTAACCGCCCACTAACTCGACTACTATAGAAAACCCAAAAGTTTGAGTGGAACGAGACGTGTCAGACCAGCTTTGATGAATTTAAGAAGAGATTGACGATGGCACCGAGTTTAGCACTTCCACAGGGAACTGGAGGATTCATAGTTTATAGTGATGCTTCGAACCAAGGGCTCGAATGTGTATTGATGCAGAATGAGAAGGTAATCGCCTATGTGTCACGACAACTAAGATCTTATGAAGTAAATTACCCAACACATGATTTGGAACTGGCAGCGGTAGTTTTTGCTTTGAAAATCTGGAGATATTACCTGTACGGGACTCACTGTCAAATCTTTACGGATCACAAGAGTCTCAAATACATCTTCAGTCAGAAAGAGTTGAACATGAGGTAAAAGAGATGATTAGAAGTGATTAAGGACTATGACTTGGAGATTCTTTATCATCCAGGCAAAGCAAATGTAGTGGCCGATGCACTTAGCCGCAAGCCTATTTATATTCAGATGCTGGAGACTGTGACCTCCCAGCCTGGCATTCAACGAGAATTGATTCGCGAAGGAATTGAAGTATGGTTGCAAAGAGTCCAAGGAAAACCGTGTGTGATGGAAATAACATCATCATTAACCGTAGAAATTAAATCTAAGCAATTGGATGATCCTCTGATGATTCGGTTGCGTGATGAAGTGAACAAGGGAAAAGCCCCAGGATTTGTAATTCATGATGATGGAGTCTTGAGATTTCAGAACCGACTTTGCATTCCCGATGTCGATGTTCTGAAGCAGACAATTATGAAGAAAGATCACAGTACACCCTATTCTATCCACCCGGGCACCAGTAAGATGTATAAGGACCTAAAACAGAACTTCTGGTGGGGAAACACGAAGAAAGATGTAGCGGATTATGTCTCGAAATGTTTGACTTGTCAGCAGGTTAAGATCGAGCATCAACGACCTGCCAGAATGCTGAAGCCTCTCCCGATTCCTGAATGGAAGTGGGAGGACATATCGATGGACTTTATCAGTAATATGCCGAGAACCAAGACATGAATGAACATGATTTGGGTGATAGTTGATCGTCTAATGTAATATCCGCGTTTTCTATTTTTAGTAATTTCTATTTTTGGTGCATATTTGTTTCAGACAACTCGCTTGGCACTGTTTTGTAATTCTGAACCTATTTTGTTCTTGGAGTTTCTCCGCTTAGACGGGTCTCGATAATGTTTTTACGTAATTTCATCTTGTGGTATATTTTGTCTCATGTGTATTCGATTCTCATTAAACTCGTTCGATTTCGTCATTTTCTTACTTCCATGAGTTCGTATGATTGAGTAGAGCATGTTGTGAGTTTCGGATTGTTAATTCGACGTTGTGTCGTGATTTTCGGATGTTTGGGCCGTTTTTGTAATTTCCTAGAAGTTTAGGGAATTTGTTCCTTGTTCGACTTTGGTTGTGTACCTCAGATCGTTTTGGGGTTCCGTACTTCCATTTCGTGTTATTGTTGCCCAAATATCGATTCCTATTGCTTTTATTCTCTTTAGGATCATTTTTCGTCATTTTGGGACCCCAGGGGGGGGGGGGTGTGGGCCGCGGCACAAGGATTGTGCACCGCGGCACACACACATCACCCAGTTGTTGGCCGAGCAAACTGTACCGTGTGCCGCGGCACAAGGATTGTGCGCCGCGGCACACTTGTCCGGGCCGCGGCACACCCGTGTGGCACTTGCCGACCAAAACCTACTGTACCGCGTGCCGCGGCACCTGCCAAGTCTGGGACGCGGCACACTTCGAATGAGCCGCGGCACAACGAGCGGTCAGCCGATCACTGGGCGAAATTTTTAGCCCTGTGCTGCGGCACAGTTTAGCTGAGCCGCGGCACACAATGCGGTCAGCGCTATATCAGCGTTTCTTTTCAGTGGCTACAGCTCATTTTTCCTTCCTTCCACCGTACACGAGAGAGAGAGGGTTGAGAGGGGCATTTTTCTCCATCTACCATTTGATTGTGTGTTTTTCTTTATCCTCCTTCGATCGTGTAGCTCGGATTGTGGATCTAGCACGTGTTCTTCGGATTATAGTGCTTGAATCTTCAAGAGGTAAGAACTCCTTTAACCCTAGTATGATTTTGGGGAGGGTTTGGTGGTGATCTTGTGTTTTAATCCGAATTAACCGATGTTGTTGTTAGATTTTGATAGTACACTCGTGACCCTTGGTTTTCTTGTTATTGGTTGGGATGAAATCCCGTTATTACACCATTGACCGATTTCAATTCCTTATGCGCTCGTGGTGTCCGATGAATTGTCCCAACGGGTAGAACTAGGATGAATTTCTTCGTATTCATGATGTTGAGATTGGTTGTATATCATTATTGTGTTAGGGTCGGATTTGAGAGGATTGTTCGGATCGTAACCTATTCCTTCGCTGCTTTCCTTCGCGTCGTATTATCCAAGGCAAGTACATGTATTATATTTCATTATGTGTGTACGGTTTTGATGCGAATGATGTAAATTGGTTTATTGAACGATTGTGTTGGTTACTCTTCCACCTGGGGATGGCATGGGGCCTCTGGGGGCCGATACTAATGGGTACGGCCACGGAAGTGGACTTGGGTGCGTGCGTTGATGTTCTTCCACCTGGGGACGGTTCGACGGGACCTCTGGGGGCCGATACTAATGGGTACGGCCGCGGAAGTGGTTTCTCACCTGGGGACGGTCCGACGGGACCTCTGGGGGCCGATACTAATGGGTACGGTCGCGAGTTACCAAACGTGGATAATTGTGATGTGGAAAGCTTGATAATATATTGATTTGGTGTAAATGTGATACTCCGGAATAATGATTTTTCCTAATGATTTGTTTGCATTAAATCGTATATGTATATAATGTTGTGTAATTGTGTACTTGCACTAGCTATTCGAATGCTGACCCCTTAAATGGGGGAAATGCGTCTTATGCATTTCAGGTACCGGGATGGCTGATGAGCAAGCACGGGACATGCATGCAAAGGATGGGCTGGCTTGATGATGCGGCTCGAGTCTGCATTTTTATGTTTTGTCATTGCATTGTCGAGTATTGAAGTTAGACTGTCTATTTTGAAACTTGGTTTAAGTCCCCTGCGTGGGCAATGAATTGGTATTTAATCTATGTTCATGTCTTACGTTAAAAATGTTTTGGCCGAGGCCACGGCCTTATTTACTTTCGAGTGCATCATTCGGGATTACCTTGTGGTTTATATGTCAAGTGTTAGCCTGGTAGACCTCACGAGGGTTCTATGGCGTGTAATGTCCCAGTTGTGAATTGGGGTGTTACATTTATGATATCAGAGCTTAGGTTTTGAATACCTAGGCTGTCGGGTAATTTTGGGTCTGTTAGTGGCGTCATTTAGAGTCAGTCGTTGAGCCTAATATCATCATGCTACCGTCTTTTCGTGCGACCCGTGGCTGTAAGTCTCCTCGAACTCTTATATTCCTGTAATTCGTTTTCTTACGTTGTTCGGGATCATGAATTGTGATACCAACTTTGTCAATTGTGAATCTTTCTGATTTTGTCCTTTTCATTCTTCCTCTAGTATGTTGAGAGGTCGTGGTGGTAGACAAGCTAGGGGACGCGGCCGAGGTCGTGGTCGGGGTGCTGATAATGAAGAGGGCTCACTTTCTCAGTCCTCTGCGGACTCAGCCTCTCACTCAGTGCCGTCGGGTAATAATGCCGACGCCGGGGCTACTGCCGTACTTCAGCAGTTAGTAGCTCAGCTTGCTCAGATAGCTCAGGGCGGACGTCAGAATCCGCCCCCGACACCTGAAGAGGAGGCTAGTAAATGGCTTCAGACGGTGACTAAGATGCACCCTCCTCGTTTCTCCGGAGCTTCTGACTCCCTCGGTTGGGAGAATTGGCTCTTTCAGTTGTCCAGGACCTTTGATGCCGTAGCTTGTCCTGAAGACAGGAGGGTACATATCGCCCAGTACCACCTGGATAAGGAAGCTGCGGAATGGTGGGAGGCCGTTGTGCCCAGAGACTGTCGAGCTACTTGGGAGGAATTCAAGGCTGCTATGGAAGCAGAGTATTGTCCACCGCCAGTCAAGGAGCGCAGAATTGTGGAATTCTTCACCGCAACACCTCAGGATGTGCCTATTTATCAGGCCATCATTTCTTACAATCAGCAGTTGGGTTTCGTAAGAGATCAAGTGAGAACGGAGGCTGATAAAATCCGTTACTTCAATATGCGCATGAAGCCGCATATCAGGCAGAGTATGGCACCGCTCATGTGTGCCACGTTGAAGGAATACTGTGATCGCGCTCGCGATCGAGATGGTCATCCCGGAATCGAGACGGTTTCGAAGCTAAGAAGCGTAAGACTACCGGCGGGTTCTCGGCGGTAAAGGTGACGCGAGGTCTCGTTCGCTCCTACACCGTGGAAGAGGCCGTTTCATCAGCCGGTGGATCCTGTGGTAACTGCTCGGTCCTGTGGCACTGGCGGGAGAGTTTGTTTTAATTGCGCCACCGAGCACGTTATGAAGAATTGCCCATTTCCGTTAGTTGCTTGCTTTACTTTGACGACAGGACATCGGGCAGCTCATTGTGAGAGGGTCACCAGGGCCGCTAGAGTTCCGACTACCACTACCGATCAGAAGGATCACAGTATTCCAGCCACTCATGTTCCGCAGGGTTCGGGTCGTGGTAGGGGTCGGGGTCAGCCGGATCGCCGTGCAGCCTCGAGTTCGGGTTCAGTTCACCCCCGATTGTATCAGATGAGGCGCGCAGAGGAGGCAGACATTCCGGTGGCGTCAGGTACCACTCAGATCCTTACTCATCCAGTTTCCGTGCTTTTTGATTCGGGTGCTACCCATTCCTTTATTGCATCGGATTGTGTGAATCGTATTGGCTTTAACTGCTTGTTTGAGTGTGAACTGTTTGTGGTGGGTACGCCTAGCCGGGATCGTATGGTTGGGGACCGGGAAGTTAGGGATTGCCCCGTGAGGATCGGGAGCCGAGATTGGCCCTCGAATCTCATTGTTATAGACCTTAAGGGTGAGGATTTAATCCTCGCGGACGATTGGTTAGAGCGTCACGGTGCTATCATGAACTATCGGACTCGTACCGCCTCGATAGTAGCCGAGGACGGCACTGAGCATACCCTCATCGGTCGAAAGCCGGGGAGATCGGGGAGTGTGATTAGCGCCTTAAAGGCGATGAAACTTCTGAACCAGGGTTGTGTCGGCTATTGGTGTTATGCTCTGCAGGCGGAGGATGGTGGAATTGACATGTCGTCAATTCCCGTTGTTTGTGAGTATCCCGATGTTTTCCCAGACGACTTGCCGGGATTACCACCGCAGCGAGAGGTGGAGTTTCTTATCGATCTTGAGCCGAATGCAGCCCCTATTTCTCGAGCACCATACCGTATGGCACCGTCGGAGATGTTAGAGTTGAAGAATCAGTTGGGAGAATTGTTAGATAAAGGGTATATTCGACCGAGCGCATCGCCTTGGGGTGCGCCCGTACTCTTTGTTAAGAAGAAGGATGGGTCGCTTCGTTTATGCATCGATTATCGAGAATTAAACAAGTTGACCATCAAAAATAAATACCCTTTGCCCCGGATCGACGACTTGTTCGATCAGCTTCAGGGGGCGACAGTCTTTTCGAAGATCGATTTGCGATCGGGTTACTACCAGTTGAGGATTCGGGACATCGATATACCGAAAGCTGCCTTTCGGACGAGATATGGCCATTACGAGTTTGTGGTTATGCCCTTCGGGCTAACTAACGCCCCAGCAGTGTTCATGCAGTTAATGAACAAAGTTTTTATTGAGTATCTAGATAAATTCGTAGTCGTCTTTATTGATGACATTCTAATCTACTCACGGAGTCGTGAGGAGCACGCCTTACATCTCCAGATTGTATTAGACATCTTGAGAGCGGAGCAGTTATACGTGAAGTTCTCTAAGTGTGAGTTTTGGCTCGAGGAAGTGATGTTCCTCGGGCATGTGATTTCAGCAGAGGGAGTTCGGGTAGATCCGCAGAAGATAGAGGCAGTGATGTCTTGGGAGCCGCCTAAGAATGTGAAGGAGGTGAGGAGTTTTCTGGGTCTTGCCGGTTATTACCGTAGATTCGTTGAGGGATTTTCTAAGATCGCTAGACCACTCACTCAGTTGCTCCAGAAAACTAAAAAGTTCGAGTGGACCGCAGACAGGCAGGACAGTTTTGACGAGTTAAAGAGACATTTGACCACCGCACCCGTTTTAGCATTGCCTCAGGGGAACGAGGATTTCGTAGTGTATAGTGATGCTTCGGGCCTTGGTCTAGGATGTGTTTTGATGCAGAGAGACAGAGTGATTGCTTATGCGTCCCGCCAATTGAAACCTTATGAGGTAAATTATCCCACGCACGATTTGGAGTTAGCTGCGGTCGTTTTCGCCTTAAAGATATGGAGGCATTACCTTTATGGATCGTCTTGTAAGATTTTTACGGACCACAAGAGTCTGAAGTATATCTTCAGTCAGAAAGAGTTGAATATGAGACAGCGCATGTGGTTAGAGCTAATTAAAGATTACGACCTCGAGATACTTTACCATCCGGGCAAGGCTAACGTAGTGGCTGATGCATTGAGCCGGAAGCCGATGGCATTACAGATGTTAGAGGTACTTACACCGCAGAGTAGGATCCAGCGAGATTTTATTTGCCAAAGTATTGAGGTTTGGGTTCAGAGAGTCCAGGGCCAGTTATGTGCGTTAGAGATCACTTCGTCCTTGACTGATGATATCAAGGCGAAACAGTATGATGATCCGTTTTTAGTCCAGCTGAGGGAGGATGTGAGGAAGGGGAAAGCCCCTGTATTTGTGGTTCACGATGATGGAGTTTTGAGTTTTTGCGGCAGACTTTGTGTACCGAGTGTTGTTGAGCTGAGACAGAAGATCTTGAGTGAAGCTCATGCTACACCTTACTCCATACATCCTGGTACGAGTAAAATGTACAAGGATGTGAGGAGCAACTACTGGTGGAGTAATTTGAAGACGGATGTTAGCGAGTTTGTGGCGAAGTGTTTGACCTGTCAGCAGGTTAAGATTGAGCATCAGCGACCCGCGGGGTTGCTACGACCACTTCCCATTCCGGAATGGAAATGGGAAGACATCTCTATGGACTTCATTACCGGGATGCCTAGGACTCGGACCGGAATGAACATGATTTGGGTTATTGTTGATCGACTAACCAAATCGGCTCACTTTCTGAGTATTAAGGATACTTGGGGACCGGAGAGGCTGGCCCGAGTGTTTATTGCGGAGATCGTAAGATTGCATGGGACTCCTAAGAGTATTGTTTCAGATCGTGACGGCCGATTTGTATCACATTTTTGGCAGGCGGTTCATCGAGCTTTGGGGACCGAGTTGAGACTCAGTACGTCTTACCACCCTCAGACTGACGGACAGTCGGAGCGGACGATCCAGACGTTGGAGGATATGTTGAGAGCCTGTGCCTTAGATTGGAAGGATGATTGGGAGACACACTTGCCGTTGGTCGAGTTCACGTACAACAATAGTTGGCATGCCTCGATCAAAATGGCACCATTCGAAGCGTTGTATGGGAGGAGGTGCAGATCACCGTTGTGTTGGGATGATACGTCCGAGCTAATCGGTACCGAGCCCGACATGATAGTTGAGACGAGGGAGAAGATTACCCTGATTCGTGGTAGATTGTTGACGGCCCAGAGTCGGCAGAAATCTTATGCCGATACACGTCGCCGACCGTTGGAGTTTGGGGTGGGAGATCGCGTCTTGCTTAAGGTGTCGCTGACACGGGGAGTTTACCGCTTCGGTCGGAAGGGTAAACTTAGTCCGAGATATATCGGGCCGTTTGAGATTTTAGATAGAGTCGGAGAGCTTGCGTATCGGTTAGGCTTGCCGCCGTCCCTGAGCCACGTGCATAACGTATTTCATGTTTCTCAACTTAGGAAGTACGTATCGGACCCTAGCCATATTATTGATTTTGGAGAGATCGAGTTGGGGCCCGACATTACCTTCGAGGAGAGGCCGATTCAGATCTTAGAGCGTCGAGTGAAGCAACTCAGGCACAAAACCATTCCTTTGGTCAAAGTGCAGTGGTCGAGGCATGGATCCGAGGAAGCCACGTGGGAAACGGAAGAGAGTATGAGGTCGAGATACCCCGAGTTATTCGTGTTGTAAGTTTCGGGACGAAACTTATTTTTAGGGGGAGATAATGTAATATCCGCGTTTTCTATTTTTAGTAATTTCTATTTTTGGTACATATTCGTTTCGGACAACTCGCTTGGCACTGTTTTGTAATTCTGAACCTATTTTGTTCTTGGAGTTTCTCCGCTTAGACGGGTCTCGATAATGTTTTTACGTAATTTCATCTTGTGGTATATTTTGTCTCATGTGTATTCGATTCTCGTTAAACTCGTTCGATTTCGTCATTTTCTTACTTCCATGAGTTCGTATGATTGAGTAGAGCATGTTGTGAGTTTCGGATTGTTAATCCGACGTTGTGTCGTGATTTTCGGATGTTTGGGCCGTTTTTGTAATTTCCTAGAAGTTTAGGGAATTTGTTCCTTGTTCGACTTTGGTTGTGTACCTCAGATCGTTTTGGGGTTCCGTACTTCCATTTCGTGTTATTGTTGCCCAAATATCGATTCCTATTGCTTTTATTCTCTTTCCGGATCATTTTTCGTCATTTTGGGACCCGAGGGGGGGTGTGGGCCGCGGCACAAGGATTGTGCGCCGCGGCACACATCACCCGGCTTGTTGGCCGAGCAAAGCGCACTGTGCCGCGGCACAAGGATTGTGCGCCGCGGCACACAGTCAAGCCGCGGCACACTTGTCCGGGCCGCGGCACACCCGTGTGGCACTTGCCGACCAAAACCTACTGTACCGCGTGCCGCGGCACAGTCCGGCAGGGCCGCGGCACATGCCGAGTCTGGGCCGCGGCACACTTCGAATGAGCCGCGGCACAACGAGCGGTCAGCCGATCACTGGGCGAAATTTTTAGCCCTGTGCCGCGGCACAGTTTAGCTGAGCCGCGGCACACAATGCGGTCAGCGCTATATCAGTGTTTCTTTTCAGCGGCTGCAGCTCATTTTTCCTTCCTTCCACCGTACGCGATAGAGAGAGGGTTTAGAGGGGAATTTTTCTCCATCTACCATTTGATTGTGTGTTTTTCTTCATCCTCCTTCGATCGTGTAGCTCGGATTGTGGATCTAGCACGTGTTCTTCGGATTATAGGGCTTGAATCTTCAAGAGGTAAGAACTCCTTTAACCCTAGTATGATTTTGGGGAGGGTTTGGTGGTGATCTTGTGTTTTAATCCGAATTAACCGATGTTGTTGTTAGATTTTGATAGTACACTCGTGACCCTTGGTTTTCTTGTTATTGGTTGGGATGAAATCCCGTTATTACACCGTTGACCGATTTCAATTCCTTATGCGCTCGTGGTGTCCGATGAATTGTCCCAACGGGTAGAACTCGGATGAATTTCTTCGTATTCATGATGTTGAGATTGGTTGTATATCATTATTGTGTTAGGGTCGGATTTGAGAGGATTGTTCGGATCGTAACCTATTCCTTCGTCGTTTCCTTCGCGTCGTATTATCCAAGGCAAGTACATGTATTATATTACATTATGTGTGTACGGTTTTGATGCAAATGATGTAAATTGGTTTATTGAACGATTGTGTTGGTTACTCTTCCACCTGGGGATGGCATGGGGCCTCTGGGGGCCGATACTAATGGGTACGGCCACGGAAGTGGACTTAGGTGCATGCGTTGATGTTCTTCCACCTGGGGACGGTTCGACGGGACCTCTGGGGGCCGATACTAATGGGTATGGCTGCGGAAGTGGTTTCTCACCTGGGGACGGTCCGACGGGACCTCTGGGGGCCGATACTAATGGGTACGGTCGCGAGTTACCAAACGTGGATAATTGTGATGTGGAAAGCTTGATAATATATTGATTTGGTGTAAATGTGATACTCCGGAATAATGATTTTTCCTAATGATTTGTTTGCATTAAATCGTGTATGTATATAATGTTGTGTAATTGTGTACTTGCACTAGCTATTCGAATGCTGACCCCTTAAATGGGGAAAATGCGTCTTATGCATTTCAGGTACCGGGAGGGCTGAGGAGCAAGCACGGGACATGCATGCAAAGGATGGGCTGGCTTGATGATGTGGCTCGAGTCTGCATTTTTATGTTTTGTCATTGCATTGTCGAGTATTGAAGTTAGACTGTCTATTTTGAAACTTGGTTTAAGTCCCCTGCGTGGGCAATGAATTGGTATTTAATCTCTGTTCATGTCTTACGTTAAAAATGTTTTGGCCGAGGCCACGGCCTTATTTACTTTCGAGTGCATCATTCGGGATTGCCTTGTGGTTTATATGTCAAGTTTTAGCCTGGTAGACCTCACGAGGGTTCTACGGCGTGTAATGTCCCAGTTGTGAATTGGGGTGTTACATTTATGGTATCAGAACTTAGGTTTTGAATACCTAGGCTGTCGGGTAATTTTGGGTCTGTTAGTGGCGTCATTTAGAGTCAGTCGTTGAGCCTAATATCATTATGCTACCGTCTTTTCGTGCGACCCGTGGCTGTAAGTCTCCTCGAACTCTTATATTCCTGTAATTCGTTTTCTTACGTTGTTCGGGATCGTGAATTGTGATACCAACTTTGTCAATTGTGAATCTTTCTGATTTTATCCTTTTCATTCTTCCTCTTGTATGTTGAGAGGTCGTGGTGGTAGACAAGCTAGGGGACGCGGCCGAGGCCGTGGTCGGGGTGCTGATAATGAAGAGGGCTCACTTTCTCAGTCCTCTGCGGACTCAGCCTCTCACACAGTGCCGTCGGGTAATAATGCCGACGCTGGCTACCTTGCCGTACTTGAGCTTAGTAGCTCGGCTTGCTCGATAGCCTGGGCGGACGCTTAATCCGCCCCAACACCTGAAGAGGAGGCTAGTAAATGGCTTCAGACGGTGACTAAGATGCACCCTCCTCGTTTCTCCGGAGCTTCTGACTCCCTCGGTTGGGAGAATTGGCTCTTTTAGTTGTCCAGGACCTTTGATGCCGTAGCTTGTCCTGAAGACAGGAGGGTACATATCGCCCAGTACCACCTGGATAAGGAAGCTGCGGAATGGTGGGAGGCCGTTGTGCCCAGAGACCGTCGAGCTACTTGGGAGGAATTCAAGGCTGCTATGGAAGCAGAGTATTGTCCACCGCCAGTCAAGGAGCGCAGAATTGTGGAATTCTTCACCGCAACACCTCAGGATGTGCCTATTTCTCAGGCCATCATTTCTTACAATCAGCAGTTGGGTTTCGTAAGAGATCAAGTGAGAACGGAGGCTGATAAAATCCGTTACTTCAATATGCGCATGAAGCCGCATATCAGGCAGAGTATGGCACCGCTCATGTGTGCCACATTGAAGGAATACCAGGATCGCGCTCTGGTGATCGAGATGGCTGTCCCGGAATCAGAGACGGTTTCGGAAGCTAAGAAGCAGAAGACTACCGGCGGGTTCTCGGCCGGTAAAGGTGGACAGTTTTCGAGGTCTCGTTCTGCTCCTACACCAGGGAAGAGGCCGTTTCATCAGGCCGGTGGATCCTGTGGTAACCGCTCGGTCGATCTGTGGCACTGGCGGGAGAGTTTGTTTTAATTGCGATCGGCCCGAGCACGTTATGAAGAATTGCCCATTTCCGTTAGTTGCTTGCTTTACTTGCGATGCACAGGACATCGGGCAGCTCATTGTGAGAGGGCCACCAGGGCCGCTAGAGTTCCGACTACCACTACCGATCAGAAGGATCACAGTATTCCAGCCACTCATGTTCCACAGGGTTCGGGTCGTGGTAGGGGTCGGGGTCAGCCGGATCGCCGTGCAGCCTCGAGTTCGGGTTCAGTTCACCCCCGATTGTATCAGATGAGGCTCACAGAGGAGGCAGACATTCCGGTGGCGTCAGGTACCACTCAGATCCTTACTCATTCAGTTTCCGTGCTTTTTGATTCGGGTGCTACCCATTCCTTTATTGCATCGGATTGTGTGAATCGTATTGGCTTTAACTGCTTGTTTGAGTGTGAACCGTTTGTGGTGGGTACGCCTAGCGGGGATCGTATGGTTGGGGACCGGGAAGTTAGGGATTGCCCCGTGAGGATCGGGAGCCGAGATTGGCCCTCGAATCTCATTATTATAGACCTTAAGGGTGAGGATTTAATCCTCGGGGACGATTGGTTAGAGCGTCACGGTGCAATCATGAACTATCGGACTCGTACCGTCTCGATAGTAGCCGAGGACGGCACCGAGCATACCCTCATCGGTCGAAAGCCGGGGAGATCGGGGAGTGTGATTAGCGCCTTAAAGGCGATGAAACTTCTGAACCAGGGTTGTGTCGGCTATTGGTGTTACGCTCTGCAGGCGTAGGATGGTGGAATTGACATGTCGTCAATTCCAGTTGTTTGTGAGTATCCCGATGTTTTCCCAGACGACTTGCCGGGATTACCACCGCAGCGAGAGGTGGAATTTCCTATCGATCTTGAGCCGAATACAGCCCCTATTTCTCGAGCACCATACCGTATGGCACCGTCGGAGATGTTAGAGTTGAATAATCAGTTGGGAGAATTGTTAGATAAAGGGTATATTCGACCGAGCGCATCGCCTTGGGGTGCGCCCGTACTCTTTGTTAAGAAGAAGGATGGGTCGCTTCGTTTATGCATCGATTATCGAGAATTAAACAACTTGACCATCAAAAATAAATACCCTTTGCCCCGGATCGACGACTTGTTCGATCAGCTTCAGGGGGCGACGGTCTTTTCGAAGATCGATTTGCGATCGGGTTACTACCAGTTGAGGATTCGGGACATCGATATACCGAAAGCTGCCTTTCGGACGAGATATGGCCATTACGAGTTTGTGGTTATGCCCTTCGGGCTAACTAATGCCCCAGCAGTGTTCATGCAGTTAATGAACAAAGTTTTTATTGAGTATCTAGATAAATTCGTAGTCGTCTTTATTGATGACATTCTTATCTACTCACGGAGTCGTGAGGAGCAGGCCTTACATCTCCATATTGTATTAGACATCTTGAGAGTGGAGCAGTTATACGCGAAGTTCTCTAAGTGTGAGTTTTGGCTCGAGGAAGTGATGTTCCTCGGGCATGTCATTTCAGCAGAGGGAGTTCGGGTAGATCCGCAGAAGATAGAGGCAGTGATGGCTTGGGAGCCGCCTAAGAATGTGAAGGAGGTGAGGAGTTTTCTGGGTCTTGCCGGTTATTACCGTAGATTCGTTGAGGGATTTTCTAAGATCGCTAGACCACTCACTCAGTTGCTCCAGAAAACTAAAAAGTTCGAGTGGACCGCAGACAGGCAGGACAGTTTTGACGAGTTAAAGAGACGTTTGACCACCGCACCCGTTTTAACATTGCCTCAGGGGAACGAGGATTTCGTAGTGTATAGTTATGCTTCGGGCCTTGGTCTAGGATGTGTTTTGATGCAGAGAGACAGAGTGATTGCTTATGCGTCCCGCCAATTGAAACCTTATGAGGTAAATTATCCCACGCACGATTTGGAGTTAGCTGCGGTCGTTTTCGCCTTAAAGATATGGAGGCATTACCTCTATGGATTGTCTTGTAAGATTTTTACGGACCACAAGAGTCTGAAGTATATCTTCAGTCAGAAAGAGTTGAATATGAGACAGCGCATGTGGTTGGAGCTAATTAAAGATTACGACCTCGAGATACTTTACCATTCGGGCAAGGCTAACGTAGTGGCTGATGCGTTGAGCCGGAAGCCGATGGCATTACAGATGTTAGAGGTACTTACACCGCAGAGTAGGATCCAGCGAGATTTTATTTGCCAAAGTATTGAGGTTTGGGTTCAGAGTCCAGGCGATTATGTGCGTTAGAGATCACTTCGTCCTTGATCGATGATATCAAGGCGAAACAGATGATGATCCGTTTTTAGTCCAGTGAGGAGGATGTGAGGAAGGGGAAAGCCCCTGGATTTGTGGTTCACGATGATGGAGTTTTGAGGTTTCGCGGCAGACTTTGTGTACCGAGTGTTGTTGAGCTGAGACAGAAGATCTTGAGTGAAGCTCATGCTACACCTTACTCCATACATCCTGGTACGAGTAAAATGTACAAGGATGTGAGGAGCAACTACTGGTGGAGTAATTTGAAGACGGATGTTAGCGAGTTTGTGGCGAAGTGTTTGACCTGTCAGCAGGTTAAGATTGAGCATCAGCGACCCGCGGGGTTGCTACGACCACTTCCCATTACGGAATGGAAATGGGAAGACATCTCTATGGACTTCATTACCGGGATGCCTAGGACTCGGACCGGAATGAACATGATTTGGGTTATTGTTGATCGACTAACCAAATCGGCTCACTTTTTGAGTATTAAGGATACTTGGGGACCGGAGAGGCTGGCCCGAGTGTTTATTGCGGAGATCGTAAGATTGCATGGGACCCCTAAGAGTATTGTTTCAGATCGTGACGGCCGATTTGTATCACATTTTTGGCAGGCGGTTCATCGAGCTTTGGGGACCGAGTTGAGACTCAGTACGTCTTACCACCCTCAGACTGACGGACAGTCGGAGCGGACGATCCAGACGTTGGAGGATATGTTGAGAGCCTGTGACTTAGATTGGAAGGATGATTGGGAGACACACTTGCCGTTTGTCGAGTTCACGTACAACAATAGTTGGCATGCCTCGATCAAAATGGCACCATTCGAAGCGTTGTATGGGAGGAGGTGCAGATCACCGTTGTGTTGGGATGATACGTCCGAGCTAATCGGTACCGAGCCCGACATGATAGTTGAGACGAGGGAGAAGATTACCCTGATTCGTGGTAGATTGTTGACGGCCCAGAGTCGGCAGAAGTCTTATGCCGATACACATCACCGACCGTTGGAGTTTGGGGTGGGAGATCGCGTCTTGCTTAAGGTGTCGCCGACACGGGGAGTTTACCGCTTCGGTCGGAAGGGTAAACTTAGTCCGAGATATATCGGGCCGTTTGAGATTTTAGATAGAGTCGGAGAGCTTGCGTATCGGTTAGGCTTGCCGCCGTCCCTGAGCCACGTGCATAACGTATTTCATGTTTCTCAACTTAGGAAGTACGTATCGGACCCTAGCCATATTATTGATTTTGGAGAGATCAAGTTGGGGCCCGACATTACCTTCGAGGAGAGGCCGATTCAGATCTTAGAGCGTCGAGTGAAGCAACTCAGGCACAAAACCATTCCTTTGGTCAAAGTGCAGTGGTCGAGGCATGGATCCGAGGAAGCCACGTGGGAAATGGAAGAGAGTATGAGGTCGAGATACCCCGAGTTATTCGTGTTGTAAGTTTCGGGACGAAACTTATTTTTAGGGGGAGATAATGTAATATCCGCGTTTTCTATTTTTAGTAATTTCTATTTTTGGTACATATTCGTTTCGGACAACTCGCTTGGCACTGTTTTGTAATTCTGAACCTATTTTGTTCTTGGAGTTTCTCCGCTTAGACGGGTCTCGATAATGTTTTTACGTAATTTCATCTTGTGGTATATTTTGTCTCATGTGTATTCGATTCTCGTTAAACTCGTTCGATTTCGTCATTTTCTTACTTCCATGAGTTCGTATGATTGAGTAGAGCATGTTGTGAGTTTCGGATTGTTAATCCGACGTTGTGTCGTGATTTTCGGATGTTTGGGCCGTTTTTGTAATTTCCTAGAAGTTTAGGGAATTTGTTCCTTGTTCGACTTTGGTTATGTACCTCAGATCGTTTTGGGGTTCCGTACTTCCATTTCGTGTTATTGTTGCCCAAATATCGATTCCTATTGCTTTTATTGTTGCCCAGACGACTTGCCGGGATTACCACCGCAGCGAGAGGTGGAATTTCCTATCGATCTTGAGCCGAATACAGCCCCTATTTCTCGAGCACCATACCGTATGGCACCGTCGGAGATGTTAGAGTTGAATAATCAGTTGGGAGAATTGTTAGATAAAGGGTATATTCGACCGAGCGCATCGCCTTGGGGTGCGCCCGTACTCTTTGTTAAGAAGAAGGATGGGTCGCTTAGTTTATGCATCGATTATCGAGAATTAAACAAGTTGACCATCAAAAATAAATACCATTTGCCCCGGATCGACGACTTGTTCGATCATCTTCAGGGGGCGACGGTCTTTTCGAAGATCGATTTGCGATCGGGTTACTACCAGTTGAGGATTCGGGACATCGATATACCGAAAGCTGCCTTTCGGATGAGATATGGCCATTACGAGTTTGTGGTTATGCCCTTCGGGCTAACTAACGCCCCAGCAGTGTTCATGCAGTTAATGAACAAAGTTTTTATTGAGTATCTAGATAAATTCGTAGTCGTCTTTATTGATGACATTCTGATCTACTCACGGAGTCGTGAGGAGCACGCCTTACATCTCCATATTGTATTAGACATCTTGAGAGCGGAGCATTTATACGCGAAGTTCTCTAAGTGTGAGTTTTGGCTCGAGAAAGTGATGTTCCTCGGGCATGTGATTTCAGCAGAGGGAGTTCGGGTAGATCCGCAGAAGATAGAGGCAGTGATGGCTTGGGAGCCGCCTAAGAATGTGAAGGAGGTGAGGAGTTTTCTGGGTCTTGCCGGTTATTACCGTAGATTCGTTGAGGGATTTTCTAAGATCGCTAGACCACTCACTCAGTTGCTCCAGAAAACTAAAAAGTTCGAGTGGACCGCAGACAGGCAGGACAGTTTTGACGAGTTAAAGAGACGTTTGACCACCGCACCCGTTTTAACATTGCCTCAGGGGAACGAGGATTTCGTAGTGTATAGTTATGCTTCGGGCCTTGGTCTAGGATGTGTTTTGATGCAGAGAGACAGAGTGATTGCTTATGCGTCCCGCCAATTGAAACCTTATGAGGTAAATTATCCCACGCACGATTTGGAGTTAGCTGCGGTCGTTTTCGCCTTAAAGATATGGAGGCATTACCTCTATGGATCGTCTTGTAAGATTTTTACGGACCACAAGAGTCTGAAGTATATCTTCAGTCAGAAAGAGTTGAATATGAGACAGCGCATGTGGTTGGAGCTAATTAAAGATTACGACCTCGAGATACTTTACCATTCGGGCAAGGCTAACGTAGTGGCTGATGCGTTGAGCCGGAAGCCGATGGCATTACAGATGTTAGAGGTACTTACACCGCAGAGTAGGATCCAGCGAGATTTTATTTGCCAAAGTATTGAGGTTTGGGTTCAGAGAGTCCAGGGCCAGTTATGTGCGTTAGAGATCACTTCGTCCTTGACTGATGATATCAAGGCGAAACAGTATGATGATCCGTTTTTAGTCCAGCTGAGGGAGGATGTGAGGAAGGGGAAAGCCCCTGGATTTGTGGTTCACGATGATGGAGTTTTGAGGTTTCGCGGCAGACTTTGTGTACCGAGTGTTGTTGGTGAGACGAGAAGATCTTGAGTGAAGCTCATGCTACACCTTACTCCATACATCTGATGCAGTAAAATGTACAAGGATGTGAGGAGCAACTCAGTGGAGTAATTTGAAGACGGATGTTAGCGAGTTTGTGGCGAAGTGTTTGACTGTCGGAAAGTTAAGATTGAGCATCAGCGACCCGCGGGGTTGCTACGACCACTTCCCATTCTGGAATGGAAATGGGAAGACATCTCTATGGACTTCATTACCGGGATGCCTAGGACTCGGACCGGAATGAACATGATTTGGGTTATTGTTGATCGACTAACCAAATCGGCTCACTTTTTGAGTATTAAGGATACTTGGGGACCGGAGAGGCTGGCCCGAGTGTTTATTGCGGAGATCGTAAGATTGCATGGGACTCCTAAGAGTATTGTTTCAGATCGTGACGGCCGATTTGTATCACATTTTTGGCAGGCGGTTCATCGAGCTTTGGGGACCGAGTTGAGACTCAGTACGTCTTACCACCCTCAGACTGACGGACAGTCGGAGCGGACGATCCAGACGTTGGAGGATATGTTGAGAGCCTGTGCCTTAGATTGGAAGGATGATTGGGAGACACACTTGCCGTTGGTCGAGTTCACGTACAACAATAGTTGGCATGCCTCGATCAAGATGGCACCATTCGAAGCGTTGTATGGGAGGAGGTGCAGATCACCGTTGTGTTGGGATGATACGTCCGAGCTAATCGGTACCGAGCCCGACATGATAGTTGAGACGAGGGAGAAGATTACCCTGATTCGTGGTAGATTGTTGACGGCCCAGAGTCGGCAGAAGTCTTATGCCGACACACGTCACCGACCGTTGGAGTTTGGGGTGGGAGATCGCGTCTTGCTTAAGGTGTCGCCGACACGGGGAGTTTACCGCTTCGGTCGGAAGGGTAAACTTAGTCCGAGATATATCGGGCCGTTTGAGATTTTAGATAGAGTCGGAGAGCTTGCGTATTGGTTAGGCTTGCCGCCGTCCCTGAACCACGTGCATAACGTATTTCATGTTTCTCAACTTAGGAAGTACGTATCGGACCCTAGCCATATTATTGATTTTGGAGAGATCGAGTTGGGGCCCGACATTACCTTCGAGGAGAGGCCGATTCAGATCTTAGAGCGTCGAGTGAAGCAACTCAGGCACAAAACCATTCCTTTGGTCAAAGTGCAGTGGTCGAGGCATGGATCCGAGGAAGCCACGTGGGAAACGGAAGAGAGTATGAGGTCGAGATACCCCGAGTTATTCGTGTTGTAAGTTTCGGGACGAAACTTATTTTTAGGGGGAGATAATGTAATATCCGCGTTTTCTATTTTTAGTAATTTCTATTTTTGGTACATATTCGTTTCGGACAACTCGTTTGGCACTGTTTTGTAATTCTGAACCTATTTTGTTCTTGGAGTTTCTCCGCTTAGACGGGTCTCGATAATGTTTTTACGTAATTTCATCTTGTGGTATATTTTGTCACATGTGTATTCGATTCTCGTTAAACTCGTTCGATTTCGTCATTTTCTTACTTCCATGAGTTCGTATGATTGAGTAGAGCATGTTGTGAGTTTCGGATTGTTAATCCGACGTTGTGTCGTGATTTTCGGATGTTTGGGCCGTTTTTGTAATTTCTTAGAAGTTTAGGGAATTTGTTCCTTGTTCGACTTTGGTTGTGTACCTCAGATCGTTTTGGGGTTCCGTACTTCCATTTCGTGTTATTGTTGCCCAAATATCGATTCCTATTGCTTTTATTCTCTTTCCGGATCATTTTTCGTCATTTTGGGACCCGAGGGGGGGTGTGGGCCGCGACACAAGGATTGTGCGCCGCGGCACACACATCACCCAGTTGTTGGCCGAGCAAACTGTACCGTGTGCCGCGGCACAAGGATTGTGCGCCGCGTCACACAGCCAAGTCAGTGCCGCGGCACACTTGTCCGGGCCACGGCACACCCGTGTGGCACTTGCCGACCAAAACCTACTGTACCGCGTGCCGCGGCACAGTCCGGCAGGGCCGCGGCACATGCCGAGTCTGGGCCGCGGCACACTTCGAATGACCCGCGGCACAACGAGCGGTCAGCCGATCACTGGGCGAAATTTTAGCCTGTGCGTACGCTTTAGCCGAGCCGCACACACAATGCGGCCGCTATATCGGCGCTTTTCTTTTCGTATCAAGCTCATTTTTCCTTCCTTCCACCGTACGCGAGAGAGAGAGGGTTGAGAGGGGGATTTTTCTCCATCTACCATTTGATTGTGTGTTTTTCTTCATCCTCCTTCGATCGTGTAGCTCGGATTGTGGATCTAGCACGTGTTCTTCGGATTATAGTGCTTGAATCTTCAAGAGGTAAGAACTCCTTTAACCCTAGTATGATTTTGGGGAGGGTTTGGTGGTGATCTTGTGTTTTAATCCGAATTAACCGATGTTGTTGTTAGATTTTGATAGTACACTCGTGACCCTTGGTTTTCTTGTTATTGGTTGGGATGAAATCCCGTTATTACACCGTTGACCGATTTCAATTCCTTATGCGCTCGTGGTGTCCGATGAATTGTCCCAACGGGTAGAACTAGGATGAATTTCTTCGTATTCATGATGTTGAGATTGGTTGTATATCATTATTGTGTTAGGGTCGGATTTGAGAGGATTGTTCGGATCGTAACCTATTCCTTCGTCGTTTCCTTCGCGTCGTATTATCCAAGGCAAGTACATGTATTATATTTCATTATGTGTGTACGGTTTTGATGCGAATGATGTAAATTGGTTTATTGAACGATTGTGTTGGTTACTCTTCCACCTGGGGATGGCATGGGGCATTTGGGGGCCGATACTAATGGGTACGGCCACGGAAGTGGACTTGGGTGCGTGCGTTGATGTTCTTACACCTGGGGACGGTTCGACGGGACCTCTGGGGGCCGATACTAATGGGTACGTCCGCGGAAGTGGTTTCTCACCTGGGGACGGTCCGACGGGACCTCTGGGGGCCAATACTAATGGGTACGGTCGCGAGTTACCAAACGTGGATAATTGTGATGTGGAAAGCTTGATAATATATTGATTTGGTGTAAATGTGATACTCCGGAATAATGATTTTTCCTAATGATTTGTTTGCATTAAATCGTGTATGTATATAATGTTGTGTAATTGTGTACTTGCACTAACTATTCGAATGTTAACCCCTTAAATGGGGGAAATGCATCCTATGCATTTCAGGTATCGGGAGGGCTGAGGAGCAAGCACGGGACATGCATGCAAAGGATGGGCTGGCTTGATGATGTGGCTCGAGTCTGCATTTTTATGTTTTGTCATTGCATTGTCGAGTATTGAAGTTAGACTGTCTATTTTGAAACTTGGTTTAAGTTCCCTGCGTGGGCAATGAATTGGTATTTAATCTCTGTTCATGTCTTACGTTAAAAATGTTTTGGCCGAGGACACGGCCTTATTTACTTTCGAGTGCATCATTCGGGATTACCTTGTGGTTTATATGTCAAGTGTTAGCCTGGTAGAGCTCACGAGGGTTCTACGGCGTGTAATGTCCCAGTTGTGAATTGGGGTGTTACATAACCAAATCGGCTCATTTTCTAGGCATTAAGGACACTTCGGGACCTGAGAGGTTGGCACGAGTATTTATTTCAGAGATAGTCCGATTGCATGGTACGCCGAAGACCATTATTTCTGACCGAGACGGTCGCTTTGTGTCTCATTTTTGGAAAGCAGTTCATAAAGTCATGGGAACCGAATTGAACTTCAGCACAGCTTATCACCCACAAACAGACGGACAATCCGAGAGGACTATTCAAACTGTGAAAGATATGCTGAGGGCTTGTGCCTTAGATTGGTCAACTGATTGGAAAGTTCATCTGCCGTTTATTGAATTCACCTACAACAATAGTTGACATGATTCCATTAAGATGGCACTGTTTGAGGCATTATACGGGAGGAGATGAAGATCGCCCCTATGTTGGGACGATTCATCAGACTTGATCAGCACGGAACCGGAATTGATCGTACAGACACAAGAGAAGATAGCCTTGATTTGCGAAAGGCTGTTGACTGCCCAGAGTCGACAGAAATCTTATGTAGACGTACGTCGTCGTCCATTAGAGTTCAATATTTGAGATCACGTGCTTTTAAAAGTTTCTCCTACTCGGGGAATATTTCGTTTTGGGAGGAAAGGAAAGCTGAGTCTGAGATATATCGGACCATTCGAGATTCTTGAGAGAGTTGGAAAGTTGGCATACAGGTTGGCATTACCGCCATAATTGAGCCATGTTCATAACGTATTCCACGTATCCCAGTTACAGAAGTATATACCAGATCCTAGTCATGTCATTGATTTCGACAAGATCGAAGTTGCTCAGGATGGCACATTTGAAGAGAGACCGATCAGGATACTCGAGAGTCGAGTTAAACAATTGAGAAACAAACCGATCGCTTTGGTTAAGGTTCAGTGGTCGCGTCACGGAGTGGAAGAAGCCACTTGAGAAACGGAAGATAGCATGAAGTCCAGATATCCAGAGTTATTTTCGTCTTGAGTTTCGGGACGAAACTCCTTTTTAGTAGGAGAGTATGTAATATCTGGATTAATTATTGAGTATTTCATATGTAATTGAACCCTGTATCATTCGAAATTGTGGTATCGATAATCGAAGTATGATATTTCTCGTATTTGTATCCTTATACATGATTATGTCAACATGTAAATTTTCCCATGCAAATACGTGATAACATACACTAAGAATGTAGATTAACCTACGTTATCGGCCAGAGTTAGCGTACACTACGAATGAAGCATAGAGTACGTTAGATGGTCAATAATTGAGCTGGGCGGCTATCACATCCGCCAGCCGGACATGGGTCCGGATAAGATTCCCTAGGATGAACCTGGACAGTTTTTAAGTCAACAATTATTAACGTACGCTAAGGAACATGTCTAGCGTACGCTAAAGGGTGTTGCTTACTGTTGGCCACTAAGTATACTGGATACAGTTTGGAAAATAGTTTAAACAACAAACTGTACGGATTCTAAATCTGAGTGCGTAGCGGAAGTCTTGGATACAGTAGGTTGCCGTGGATACAGCAACTAAGTGTATGGTGTATACTTAATATATCACAGTAATTTAAAACAGTAAAAGCTGAAGGTGAATAATACAGTAATTAAAGTGGTTCGAGGTAAACCCCTCTACGTCCACTGGTCCTCCACACAGGAGTAAAAAGTTTATTATAATTACTGCGTACACAACTACGTAATTATAATCAAACCTATCCTTGTATCGTTCACACAGATTGATACAAAGAATGTCGCTTTCAACCGTTCACACAGATTGGTTAAAGCTTCCTTCTTGACTTGCTTCTTCACACATAGTTCCAAAGCTTCGTCCTTATTCGTCCCACACAGGTCAGAATAACTTGTTGAGTTCACACAGAGCTCAGTTTTTACACAGAGGTAAAAGGTAGGTAACCAGGTAAGAACAGCAGCTTTGAATATGAAGTTCTTGAGCTGATGATGGCTGTTCTTGATGTTAAGCACTGTATATCTCTTCCGTTCTTAATAGCAGTAAGCTTTGGAGATATGTTTCCTCTGATGATAACTTTTTATAGCTTGAGTGTTAGGTTACTTGGGTGTAACTGATCTTCAATGTCTTCATAGGATATATATAGTCTCTGAAGAAAGTATCCGTTGAGATGTATCCGTTTGAATAAGATTTCGTTCAACGGGATTATGACATGATCCGGATTTCACGAGATTCTGAAGATCTGAAGACTGGCAGTATTTAAATACCTTATCCTTGAGTATTTAAATACTTCTTTATTCAACGGGACTTGACTTCTGTTCCTTCTTTGTCCTGTTGTTAGCTGTATGGAAGATAACTGTATTTTGAGCATCGAGACAGTTTCCATACTTGGTCTTTTTACAAGTCTTCTTCTTTATCTTGAAGAGCTTCACTTTATCTTGATTGGCGAGTCTTCGATACAGGATAAAGCCTCAAAGCTTCGATACAGTTTCCTTTACTGTATTCGGATTGGCATATATGTCAAAACCTCAAATATCATTCGATACAGGGATCGGATATCCCGGCTGTTTCGATACAGGGTCTTTGTTTTCCCAACAATTTCCCCCTTTTTGACAATTTGCCAAGACTAACTTTCTTAACTCTTCAAGTCTTCTTGATGATGCCAAAACCTTCTTCATGAAGCGATCTTCTTTGATGACTTCTGGCAGATTTCTTGGTCTTTCGTCAAAAGGTCTGACTTAGTGACTTAGTCTACAATAATGAACTGCTCGCAGGCAAGTTCGATACAGTTTACAACTTAAGCTTATGATTGGCGCGCAGGCACAATCTTACAATGTATTCTAAGTTTACAACTGAAATTATGAACTGTTCGTAGACTAGTTAAATGTGACTTATTTTTCAATCAAGTTTATCTAACTTGAGATTCCTATCAAACAATTTAAGTAATCATTCATCAACATAGTAGATTACGAGTTGTAATCTTTCAAGACAAACAAACGTTTTTATTGATATTCAAAATGATTGAGTACAGAGTTTGCTGTTTCGAATAGAAATTACAAAACAAAAAAATATACATAGATTTCATCTCCTTTATCTATAATCCGCATGCCTCCATGGTCTTTTCCCTGGTTCATTCTCGGTGCCACGCCACCAGTTTTGAAGAGAATCATTGCCTCGATCCTGGTATATCGCTCTTCCTTCATATGATCGATCAAAGGCAAGTATCCAGTCTTCTGGATGGGTGACCCGATCTCCTCTTCTATGTTTGGATTTCATTTCGATTTGGAGAGGGAGTTTACCTTCTTCTAGCATCTTCGTAAATTTATCTGCGGCCTCCGCTAACGTTTTATAATTCTTGAAGATGGCGGATTCCCTGATGAGTCTGACAAAGTATCTCATCAGTTCGTTCTTCCTCAAGTGCTTCACTTCGTCGGCAGTTGGGTTGCGGTTGGTCGGCAGACGAATTTCCGAAGGTCTCTGAATAAGAGTTTGCCAAGGGACATTGGGATCATGAAATTCCGGTCTGGAGCCTGAAATTTTAAAACTTTGGGATGGAGGTGCTAGCTTGTTCAATTCGGCGGTAATGATACTGCTCGAGCCTCAAATTCCCTTTCTTGTTGCAGCCTAATTCTCCTAGCAGCTTCTCGTGCCTCTTCCCCCTTTTTGGCTTCATCAAGACTTTGCAGGATTTCTAGAGCAGCGTCCTGTTTGGTCTCGATGCTGGTCATTCTTTCAACAAGGGAGGAAAGAGTCTGCGACATTTTCTGAATGCATTTATCGTGAGCACGCAGTTGAGAGCTGTTCTCAATCATTGCACAAGCAGTCTTGGCTTCAACTATCCTCGTTTTTGTTGCTTCCTCCTTCAGCAGTTGCTCCTGCTTATCTTCCATGATCTTCAAGGCTTGCTTGAAAACTTCTGGCAAAAGAATGAATGCATCGACAACACGAGATACTTCATGTTGAAGAGTGGTCATTTCTTCGACGACAGAAGTGTGCATCCAATTCAGTGCTTTTTCAACGGAAGATAGAGCATTTACTGCATCTTGGATAAACACAGTCTGAAGGCCAAGAGCACGCAGGCGCTCTTTTCATGCGGCAGAGATTGGAGAATCTGGTTGGGCAAGGTCTGCAGCGCTGTTCAACCTTCTTACATTCACGGATGGGCGTGAAGTACGTTGGACATCCTCAGGTTCAATACCGTCCTCGGATTCCACGGTTGAAGGGGCGGGAGCAGCTTCCTGTGGTTCGGAGACAGGGGGTTGAGAAGCGTCCTGTTGCGAAGATTCTTCAGCAATCATGGATGCAGGAGGGACTGAATCCTCTTGTTGGCTTTCAGGAATGGCTTCTTCTTCGGTCGCAGCAGGCTCAGGTGCCTGTTCCAAAATTTCTTGAACTTCCTCGACTGGAGGGACTGATTCCTCTTGGTCGGGAATGTTCTCAGGCTGTGGCGAAGGGGGATTGGTTTGGTTAGAAGGCCCTTCGTCATTTCTGGGTGGAGAGGCGTCTCGAGCTTCAGCCTCTTCACGACTCATTCTCAGACCTGCTTGTAAAGCGTCGTCGTCGTCGTCTGAGTCATGATCTTCGTCATATTTTGGATTGGTGGGAGAATCCTCTGACTTATTCTTTCCTTTCCTCCTGGCATCAGATTTGTGCAGAAGATGGCTTTCAATTAAATCCTTGCAAGAGGGGTTGTCCCATCGAAGCAGGGCCTCAATTTCAGTTGAGTCTGTTACTTCGGAGACGAATCTCTCTTCGTGGCTCCAATCGCTCCAATTGTACAAAGGTATCGACGGAGCTAGCCTGTAGCCTTTCCATTGCAGAAATCTTTCGTAGGCATGTTCAATTTGAACCGAAAGAAGTGTCTGATTAATGATCGAGTCAGGGGAGGGACTTCGAATAACGTCTGGAGACGCTGTTTCGAGGGATTCCTGTACAGGTATGGGATCCTGTACGGAAGAGGGACTCCTTACAGGGGATGGTGCCCTTAAGGAAGATGGATCCTGTACGGGTGTGGGATCCCGCAGAGGAGAAGTAGCTTTTGGCTCCGAATGGGCAGCCGACTCGCTAAAGTCTTGAGTGTTGGCAGATGTCTCAATATCCGTCGTAGCCGCCAAAGGCTCGGGATCTACTGTCGATACAGTAGGAGACACCTCTTCCACAGGGGTTGGGCCCTGGGGTTCTTCATTAGTGGGTTGCGCCACGGGGGAGACTTCCTTGGAGTGCTTGGCAGATTTGATTTTTGAAAGCCTCCTGAGTCTCTTCTTGGGCTTCTCACCAGCACAGTGTTTCTTGCTGTGAGACCGCTTTCGCTTCTTTGAAGATTCCATTTATGGGACCTTCACGGATTCATCTCTTGGGTTGTCAGAAATTGGCATGTGCCTGGTTCTCGGGTGGTTGCAGTGCATGGTGCTCTAGTTATACACAATGGGCTTGACGCCTCCTAAGTATATCCTCGAGCTATTCTTCTTCGCATCGGCGGATTGCGTCAGTCCGCACTTCGTCAGGATGTAGTTCAGCATTAAACCAAATGATTTCTTTTGGGTGGCAGGTTTGCACACCTCCTCTTGTAGGCGTTTCAGAATTATTTGGCACCAATTGACCTTTTCACAGGTCAAAATAGCTACCATCATTCTGAACCTTAAGTTTGTGCACATCTCGAACGCACCGGTTCGGTTTTCAATAATCCTAGAGCAAAAGTCATGAAGATACACAAAATGAAGAAGAAATTTTTTCTTATGACAAGTAGTTGTCACCATATCAACCACTTTGGACCCTATAAATAGTCCATAAAACTTAGTAATGAGCTCTTGAGACCCGAACGTCTCAAGTTGGTCCATGGTCAGGCCATCAGCGGGTAGCCTGTAGATTCTCTGGAGCAGATCGCGATTGATACAGATCTCCACTCCACTGGATGCGGTGATGTCGGCAACATGACCTCCACCCGCGATGACGAGAAAACGGACGGCGGCGTTGAGGTAGAATTCCTCAACCAGATGGGCGTCGAATTTGTCGGCGGTCTTGCTCCCAAAGCGATAGAGGCCTTGTTGTTGAAGACGAGTAATGATATACTCCATAGGTTCTGCGTCGTTGGTTTCCGAGAGAATACGCTCCATGATGACAGGTTTGGAGAAGATCCGGCCATCAATGATGTTGGCGGATTTCTTCAGAAGAGGGGAAGAAGATTGACCAGCCATTGATGTTTTCTTAAGAAATAGGGTGCAAGAAAACAATCGAGATATGCAGTGAAATGCAGAAAAATATGTAGGCTGTTTGCTTGAGAACTCTTGTATTTGCAGAAAGCGTAAAGAGTCTCTAATGGCAGATTCAGTCCTTTTATAGTTGGGCGGCGAAATAGGGTTTTGCAGAGTACGAATGGTCAGATTTTAAGGAATGGGAACCGGTTTTGAAATCAACGGTTGAGATGGATTGAGTGTAACTGGTACGCTAATCCATTAAAAATTTTAAAAATTAAGCGGGTCCCACTTCTGACATAGGTTGATACCCTAAATGCCTAAAACGGCGGTTTGAAAATAATAAACAATTTAAAAACATCGCGGCTTTTGAGATTCAGTTGTCCAGATGTCGTGTAAGGCATTTAATGAACATGACGTTTGACATAAAAACAGGGCACATGGACAAAAATTATTTTAAAAGGAAGTAATATTATATTATATACTGAATCGAAATCTATAGCATGTCTTTGTTTTACTGTCGTCTGACGTTCCCCCTTAAAAAGGTACTAATAGGTTTTGAATTCCATACGGCAATATTTGGATTAATCTTTGTATTCATGGGTCCTGATATTCCCCCTTAATTATTGCACACACATTTGTAGATTCATATGCGTTCGCTCGCTAAAGATCTTGTATTGATGATTCCGAGTGTACGGATAATTAATGTTGAATCTTTGTATTCACGTCTTCTGACATTCCCCTCAATTGTTGAGTAAAAGCAAGAAATTACTTACAGGAGTCATTGTAGCATTCCCAATTCTTGTCTGAGCATGTTGAATCTTGCTGTGTCGAGAGGCTTGGTGAAAATGTCGGCCAGCTGAATGTTTGTATGAACCTTTTCCAGGCGAACATCCTTGTTCTCGACATGATTCCTGATAAAATGATGCTTCATGTTGATATGTTTAGTGCGCGAGTGCAGAACAGGATTGTGCGTGATTGCAATTGCACTCGTGCTATCACACATGATTGGAGTCTCTCTAGCATCGATTCCATAGTCTGACAGTTGTTGCTGCATCCAAAGGATCTGCATACAGCAGCTACCAGCAGCATAGTACTCTGACTCAGCCGTGGAAAGAGAGTTAGCCAATTGCTTCTTACTGAACCAAGAAACGAGTCTAGGTCCGAGAAAGTGACAAGTTCCACTTGTACTCTTCCTATCTAGCTTGCGACCTCCGAGATTCGAGTCATTGTATCCAATTAAATCGAATCCGCCTTCCTTAGGATACCACGATCTGCATCATTGTTCCTTTAATGTATTTGATTCGTTTATTGTATTGAAGTGTGATTCCTTAGGTGCAACTTGGTATCTCGCACACACTCCAACAAAGAACTGGATATCGGGCTGCTAGCCGTTAGGTACAGGAGCGAACCAATGAGCTTCTGTAGAGTGATTGGTCAAACGGCTTTCCGGCTTCATCGGCACTAATTTGCACGGAAGTGCTCATAGGGGTTAGCGAGGATTTGGAATTGTTCATTCCAAATTTGTTAAGAAGCTCCTTCTTTGTATTTCTCTGGTTGATGAATATACACGTAGGCAAATCGCTTTTCCTGCAAACCTAGGAAATAACTAAGTTCCCCCATCATACTCATTTCAAATTTACTTTGCATGAGATGAGAGAACCTTTGACATAGAGCAAGGTTAGTTGAACCAAAAATAATATCATCGACATAGATTTGTACCATTAGAAGGTCATCACCTTCCCGTATCTTGAACAAGGTTTTGTCTCTGACACCTTTCTCAAATCCGTTGTTGGTTAGATCTTTGGGACGGGGTTTCGTACTGAGGCTCTAGGGGCTTGTTTAAGTCCGTCTGAGCTTTCCTTAGCACAGTAAACTAGATCGATACCGTTTGTGTTGGCAAACCACGGTGGTTGTTCAACATAAACTTCTTCCGCAAGATCTCCATTCAGAAAGCACTCTTGACGTCCATTTGGTATACGATAAAACTCTTATGGGCGGCAAAGGCTAAAAATATCCTAATGGCTTCTAGTCTCGCTACGGGCGAAGGTTTCATCATAGTCGATTCCTTCTTCCCGACAATAGCCTTGTGCTACTAGTCTGGATTTGTTCCTTATGATAAGTCCATTTCGATCCTTTTTGTTTGAAATACCCATTTGGTTCCTATAACCGATTGGTGTGTCGATGCAGGTACAAGATACCATACATTGTTTCTTTGAAACCGTTAAGCTCTTCTTCCATAGATGTTATCCAATGAGAATTGTTAAGAGCGTCTATGGTGAAACAGTTCGGACTGGGCTAAGAATACGGCGATAGTGCACATATTGAGTCTCCTAAGTTCGGATTGAGATTTCCATTCGAAGCTGTGAAACTTGACATTAGATTCTTCTTGTGCACAAAGTACATTTTCTTGTGTACTCTGTATTCTCCTACGAGTAGAAACACCGGCATTAATGTTTCCAATGATCAGCTCTTGCGGGTGATCTCTCAACCATCTTCGGTCGGGTTCTAATTCGGGATCCGTCTTGTATCGAAAGTTTCGTGGTTCTGACTTGACTTATGCAGCGTCGGCTTCATCCATATCGATTCTTACAGTGCGGGGTTGATTTCTAAATCAACGGTGTTCTATGGGTGTAGGTGGATCCAAGATAGATATATGGTGAATGTCTGAGTGATATCATCTACTCCTGTAGGGTCATGGTGTGGTTCGTCGAACACTACATGAACCGATTCCTCGATCGTCGACTTCCTTTTATTAAAGATTAAAGCTTTCTTGACGGAGGAGTATCCTACGAATATTCCTTCATCGATTTTTCATCAAAGGTTCTAAGTTGGTCCTTCCCATTGTTCAATACATAACACCCGCATCCAAAAATGTGAAAATACGAAACTAATGGAGTTTTGTTATTCCATACCTCATAAGTCGTTTTGTTGTGGTGCTTGTTGACGATACAGCGGTTTTGAGTGTAGCATTTGTATTGGTTGCTTCACCCCGAAACGCTGTGGCAATTTGCTTGCGGCAATCATTGTCCTTGTTGCTTCTTTCAATGTCCTATTCTTTCGCTCGGCAACACCATTTTGTTGAGGTGTACGGGCGGTGAGTATTCATCTTTGTATTCCATTCTCGAACAGTATTGCTCTATAAAGCGGTTAGTAAATTCGGTACCTCTGCCGGAACGAATGCACACGATACTCGACGCTTTTTCATTTTGCAACTTTCTCAAGAGGCTCGGGCGGCCTTGATGTTGTTTCCTTCTTCTTGCTAAGAAAGATCGTCCAAGCATACGGAATAATCATCAACAACAACCATGCAATATTTCTTACCTCCCAAACTTACTGGGTCTACAGGACCGTAGAGATCCATGTGTAGCATTTCCAACACTCTTTGGGTTGAAAGGTAGGATTTGCTTTTCGGGGTTGACTTGATTTGCTTGCCTTTACGGCATGGTCCGCAGACGCCGTCCTTCTTGAATGACACATTTGGCAAACCTCTAACCATACCTGTCTTGAAAGCTTGTTGATCGTCTTGAAGTTGACGTGAGACATCCTCTTGTGCCATAACCACTAATATCTGCAGTGCCTTTGGCAACAAAACATGGAATTGAGGAGCTCATAGGCTTCGATCGGCAATGTACATATTACGATCTGCTTCTGTAAGCACAACTTCCTTGGTTTGGGTGTTCTTAACTCTACTGATCTATATAGAACTTCACCGAGAAGCTGTTTATCACGGGCGGCTAATACTAAGTAGATTATCCGTAAGCCTTCAACATATGCAACATCGGTGACCTTGAATTTCCCGACAAGTAGGTTTCATTTCCCTCTTGTTCTTCCTTTAGACTTATCACCGAAGCGAACTTTTAGTGCGACCTTCTACAAAATCGAGATAGCTTGCTCCTATCTCCGGTCATGTGTGAGCATCCATTATCGAAGTACGGTATCCTCCTCTAGAATGTCCTGTAACAAAGAAATTAGGTAGATTTAGGTCCCCTTTGATTTTGGGTCCATATATGTTAGTTCCTTTAGGTACCCAAACTTTCTGACAAAGAATTGGTTTCTTGTAGGATGTACTCGGTGCGGTGTTGCGATATCTACGGGGCATATCCGTAGTTGTTATAATCATGATAATCACTTTGTGCATGTAAAATTCGGGGTTATTATTATTATTCAAAGATGAGTGCCGTCTAGGAGGTGGAGCCATTTTCTTAGGCCTATGACTTGTCTTCCGGGTCTCCGGTTGGATTCCCAATGCCGTTGTTGATACCGAATCGGCATCTGTGTCTTGAGGGATAACGGGGCTCCTGTATCAATACCTCGGCGAGTCTTGATCGTCTTGCCGTGCGGGCCTTTGGTGGTTGGATACCGCCTTCTTTACGAATATCGCCGGCGTTTATGATATGCTTGTGGAGCATCTGTTGAGTACGCCTTCCGAGTGCCGTTGGTTCCACTGTCTCGAATAGTAGAGTTGTGGGGCGGAATTGCAGCCTTCGGTTTTCTCGGTGCAATGAGTTCCTTTATGGGACTAGGAGTATCTTCCGATTCTGGAATGTGTTCCACACTCTTGACGAACACTGTACTAGTTTTCCCTTTATTTGAACATGAGCTGTATCCTAAGCCACTTTTATCATGAGCATGTTGCCCAGTGCTCAGAATTTCTTCCATTCTTTTGGACGATTTTTCAAAAGACTTCAGAATGGTCTCAAGTTCAGTTTCTCGCTTTTCGAGAGTTGTGATTTTGGTTTGTAGTAGAGCCAAATCATTTGTCTTGCTCTCATTGTGGGTTTTAACCTCATTTATTTCATGAGCAAGTTGATGATTGCTCTCCATGAGTTTTTCAAAATCGACCTTGCTGGTTTCACAATCAAGAGACATATTTTCATAATTTATTTTCAGCAAGTCATTTTCATCTTTCAGCTCTAAATTTGTTAATTGAAGCTGTATATTCTCAGTTTTTAGAGTCTCATGGGTCTTTTGAATGTTTTTAAACTCATTCATCATATTTTCGAAAGTATGAGATGCATTAGATGGAATAGCTGAGGTTGAACTTACCTCATCGTCGCTGTCTTCACCTTCTGGAACATATTTAGCCATAAAGCACATATACGCTTTATCATCGAACTCATCGTCAGATGAATCACTTTCAGTGACCACCTGAAGACATTCTGCTGATTTAGATGGTGTGGGGGAGGCTTCTGATTCTCCAATCAGGGCCTTGAGCTTGTCTTTCCAAGCACGTCTTCTTTCATCTCTCTCTTGTTGCTCGGCCTCAGGCAATCTTTGGACTTTGGGATGAGGACATTTGTTTGCATAATGGCACGGTTTCCTGTGATTATAGCACGAGTTAGCATCACTGGATGATGTTTCGGTACTTACCTTGTTGTGAGTTTGGGCTGTAGGAGTCTTTCAGTGTTTGATGAACTTTTGAATTTATGCATTAGAAGCGCCATTTCATCTTGGGACGGGATGTCGTCGTCCTTGTCGGCATTTTTGTGACCGGGCTTGACGAGCTAGGCATCTTTGTGTCGACGGTTCGTCTGACGGCGAAGTATTACCTTTGAAGGAGATTCTTGACTTTCTCTCTTCTCACAATGTCATACTCAAACGCTTTGAGGTCGGAGAAGAGATCAAAAGTGGATATTTCATTAAGATTACAGGATACACGCATAGTTGTGGTCTTAATGTCCCATCAGTGGAGAGATCTGAAAATTTTTAAGTTCTTCTCCTTTTGGGTGTAAATTTTGCCCAATGCTTCAAGTTCACCAACAATACCGGTAAATCTGAGGTCAAGTTCCTCAAGTGTTTCCGTTGGTTTCATTTCAAAAGATTCAAATTCTTGAGTAAGTTTTGAAATATTGTTTTCTTTTGAGAGCTCGGTTCCCTCACAAATTAACTTGAGTTTATCCTGATTTCTTTGGGTTGTTTTGCGGCTCTTTACCTTTGAGAACGTGCCTTTGTCAAGAGTGACAAATAACGCGTTCTTAGCCACATTGTCGAGATTGGCTCGCTTCCTTTCATCATTGTCCATTGCTCGCGTTCCTTCTCGAGCATTTCGGCATGGGCTTGGCCCTCAATCCTTGCGGCCGGATTGACCTTCATGATCTTGATAGGACCATCTGTATAACAAAAATCATCTCTTCGTGCATTCTTTGCAAGATGAGCTTCCATTCTAATTCTCCAGTCGTCAAATTCGTTAATAGAGAACATAGGGACTTTGTTAATCATAGAAGTATCCATACTGATAATATAGGAATGAAAGAGACTGTTTTGAAAATAAGTGATTTGAATCTGATTCGGTTAAAAAGAGATACGACTGATTCTTTTTAGAATCAACCGCTCCGATACCACTTGTTGGCCACTAAGTATACTGGATACAGTTTGGAAAATAGTTTAAACAACAAACTTTACGGATTCTAAATCTGAGTGCGTAGCGGAAGTCTTGGATACAGTAGGTTACCGTGGATAAAGCAACTAAGTGTATGGTGTATACTTAATATATCACAGTAATTTAAAACAGTAAAAGCTGAAGGTAAATAATACAGTAATTAAAGTGGTTCGAGGAAAACCCCTCTACGTCCACTGGTCCTCCACACAGGAGTAAAAAGTTTATTATAATTACTGCGTACACAACTACGTAATTATAATCAAACCAATCCTTATATCGTTCACACAGATTGATACAAAGAATGTCGCTTTCAACCGTTCACACAGATTGGTTAAAGCTTCCTTCTTGACTTGCTTCTTCACACACAGTTCCAAAGCTTCGTCCTTATTCGTCCCACACAGGTCACAATAACTTGTTGAGTTCACACAGAGCTCAATTTTTACACAGAGGTAAAAGGTAGGTAACCAGGTAAGAACAACAGCTTTGAATATGAAGTTCTTGAGCTGATGATGGCTGTTCTTGATGTTAAGCACTGTATATCTCTTCCGTTCTTAATAGTAGTAAGCTTTGGAGATATGTTTGCTCTGATGATAACTTTTGATAGCTTGAGTGTTAGGTTACTTGGGTGTAACTGATCTTCAATGTCTTCATAGGATATATATAGTCTCTGAAGAAAGTATCCATTGAGATGTATCCGTTTGAATAAGATTTCGTTCAACGGGATTATGACATGATCCGGATTTCGCGGGATTCTGAAGATCTGAAGACTGGCAGTATTTAAATACCTTATCCTTGAGTATTTAAATACTTCTTTATTCAACGGGACTTGACTTCTATTCCTTCTTTGTCCTGTTGTGAGTTGTATGGAAGATAACTGTATTTTGAGCATCGAGACAGTTTCCATACTTGGTCTTTTTACAAGTCTTCTTGCTGTACTGAAGAGCTTCACTTTATGCTGATTCGAGGCAGGTCTTCGATACAGGATAAAGCCTCAAAGCTTCGATACAGTTTCCTTTACTGTATTCGGATTGGCATATATGTCAAAACCTCAAATATCATTCGATACAGGGATCGGATATCCCGGCTGTTTCGATACAGGGTCTTTGTTTTCCCAACACTTACGTACATAACCTGATGGTGTAATGTACATAATCGAGTTCAGAATGAGGACAGTTAATTATCAGTGACGATAGCGTACGCTAAAGACATCTGGGTAGCGAACGCTAAGAGACTTATGTACGTTATGCATGAAGGCTAACGTACGTTAAGGTCAGAAAATTATAAATAAGACATCACCCCATTTCATTTCAGCTCGTTTGTTTCACTTAGCCTTCATTATACTTCATGCCCAGAGAGATCCCAGGATCCTTAAACACATATAAACCATCTCTACTTGATCATTGAAGATTGGAGATTACTTATACTTGATCATTGAAGTGGAGAATCATTTTGGATTGACAAACAAGCAATCGGAGTTGGATTCTACCTATTGTCTCGGGGTTTTCTTCATCTTAAGGTATGTTAATACTATATACAACCTTGGATTCGTGTTCTTAAGGATATGATGATCATGCTATCAAGATATTAAGTTTCATTGATGAATTATTCAACCAAACATCATTTTTAGAAGTTGGGATGATTATGCTTAGGATATCATTGTTGAAAACATCATAGTTGGAATCCTATTACGTCAAATGATGAGAGTAATGTTCTGAGATTGATTATCTGTATTGAGTAGTGTTGCCATATTGATTGTAGACTTGGAGTTGATATCACTTTTGTTAAAAGGACTTAAGATAGAATTATCAAAAGTTGTATCCTTTCTTATGGGTTGGATTTGTTAGTTCATCTTTAAGATGAAGTCTAAATGTAATGATGATATTGGAATTAAGCGCATCAACCTTAGATCACCGAACTTCACATGAGAATTATAATCGATATTGAATATGGTGTTGTGATGATATACGTATCCTTGAATTTTGAAGATGTGTTAACCAGTAAGATCATTCATAATTGTACGAGCATGTTATGTATGGGGATAACGTACATTAACCACTGAGAATTTCGTAAGCTTCATCACAAATCGAGGCAGTCATCTTCCCAGTGAGAAACTATCATATGTGTGTTTAGCGTACGCTAAGCTATGAAGCTTACGTACGCTAACGGGCAAGGTTAACGTACGCTACGTTGGGTACGTAACGTACGTTATATCATCAGACGAGTCAAGTCGACTAATCAGAGAGGAACTGTCGATACCTGATTAGTGTACACTAGACTTCGTAGCTTATGTACACTAACGTGTAGGATTAACATACGCTACCAAGGGTGCGTAATGTACGTTAAGCAGGTCAGGCAGGTTGCGTTTTATGAACTTTAGACCGTAATTTGGATTGTTAGATGTTCATTCGACGTGAGATGAATTCTATATTATTTGTTTTGTTAAGGTTTGAGCTTAGCAACATGATTGATCGAAAGGGGCAACCTTCGAGCGTTTTGATATTCGTGGAAGTTTTATTCTTGTCATCGAATTGAGGCAAGTACTTTAATTGTTCTATGTATTGATGTTATACATATTGTTGTGCATATATGTCGTTGTTGTATGTCCACCTCATGTTGGTCCGACGGGATCATCGGGGGATCTATGCTAGCGTGCGCTAGATCATCGGATGGGTTTTTCCACCACGGGTTGGTCTGACGGGATCATCGTGGGTTCTAGGCAGTGAACACTGGATCGTCGGAATTACCATGTGTATGTTGTGATATCATATTGTGATTATAATTTGTGTATGTTATTTATGAGTTTCTCGTAGGAGGAGACTCGTTGGTGTATTGTCATTTATGTTATTATTATCTTCGTGAAATGTTGAATAATATGTTGTGGTACTTGTACTAGCATCGTTATGCTAACCCCTTTAGGGGTGAACATTTGTTTATGTTCAGGATCAAGGAGAGCAAGGAAACAACAACTGGAGCTGCATGACGACGAGGGTGCAGAGTGATGTTCCGACTGGGTTTATTTGTCTGTTGTTTGTATCGTTTTAATAAGTACTCGAGTACATCATTGTTTGTGATATTTGGATTTGGTGATGTATTGATATTCTTCCTTTGGATAATTATATTCTCGGTATTGGTCCAGAACTGTTATATTTTATTTCAGTTACTTTCATATATTGGTATCTGTTGTTGTCTTTTTATTTCTTCAGCCTTGTAAATTCTTATGTAAAGGATTCACGGCGCTGTAGTATTCTTGAATATATCGGGTGTGTTACACCAGCTATGGCCGGTTCATGGTTTACCACCCAATGAACACTAATCTAAACTAATACCATTCTATACGTAAAACGAATGATCATCACAGGGTGAAATGCTGATGTTCTTGTAACACCCCTAAAACCATCCGGGATATTACAGTGTTGTGGGTCCCACGTCGGAACCCACCAGGCTAAAATCCATTTCAAAAACATTTAAAAACGCCAAAAGGCCGATGACGGTAATATTTTAAAGACTCAGATATTTTTCAAAATATAGTTCTCAAATACCGTCATAAAATACCAGTTGAAAATACAAGGCGAAATGCGAAATCTCGACAGTTTCAAACTATACGCTGAGTCACCACTTAAACGTACTCACAAAAATAGTTTAGGAAAAAGGGTTCAACAAAATAACCCAAGTTTACGAAAAACCCAAAAAGGCCATTTAAAATACACACGCAGCGGAAAATACATAGTTCAAAATACATAATTGCAGCGGAATAAAACAACCAGAAAGGAATACTCGATTCTCAAAAACAAGCCACAACCAGTATCACTCGGGAAGCTCACCCCTTCACGACCGCTACTAGCTCGATCTCCGAGTACCTAAAACTAAAGCCCACGACTGGGTCAGCCACAATACTCAACAATGATATCGATAACATCATCATAAATAATTACATACCAATGTGACATCAACGTAAGAATACTACCAATGTAATATTACCGTCATAACCTTACCAATCCATGGCAATCCATAGCAAATCAATCCTTACCATAATCCACATTTCGCATTCTCAAATGACGAAATTGTAACACCCCCAAGACATTCAGGGCATATTACAGCATCGTGGACCCCACACTGTGGAATCCACTAGGCTAACGTACCAAACAAGACATTCGACAACGGCAAACAATCATTAATAAAACGACAATTCAAATAAAAGACTACAAACCGACAAATAAAATTCTGACATCAAATCCATTTCCCCAAAACGGGAACACGACATTAACAAATTCAAACCGGAAGTACTCGAGTACTTAAACCAATTTATAATACAGAAATCCCAAAATCAGACATCAATAATAATTGACAGACAGAACACCAATAATCAACCACTGGACAATATCATGCTTGCCCATCATCTTCATACGGCTCGGGTACTCGCTTGTCCCCACGATCAATACCTGAAATACAAAAAGTATTTCCCCCATTTAAGGGGTTAGTGACAACTGCTAGTGCAAGTACAATCCATTTGAACTACATTCTAATCAAATGAATAATGCGCCAAAAATCATTTTTGAAAACGTTTTATATTCCAGAATATTTACAATGTACAATCACAAAACACATTATCTCCAACAAATCACAATTCAAAGTTAACCGTTGGCACGAGACTCACGGCCACCGTACCCCGCAGAGACCCGTCGGACATCCCTGGGTGGTTAACCACAGTTCGTGATACGCACACACACGGCAATACGTATCCCTAGAGGCCCCGTCGGACCGTCCCTAGGTGAACATACACATATCCATCCACAACAACCACGATACAGCCATAATTCAAATACTAGAACATGTAAACAAATGTAAAGTACTTGCCTTTGTGACATCTTCGAAGAATCGGAAGTGAAAACGACTACGGGTGATCCCAATGGAAAACGACGGTTCCTAAACGAAGAATTAACATAACTCAGTCCCAACGGACATCAATAATCGAAAGGAATACTCCCAAAACCCCGACTACAAATCACGACAATAGATGTTCAATCGATACGGGCGAGGGTTTATGCAAAATCTCCCCGTATCAACAATACATGGATTAATTCGAGGAAAAACGGATTGGGAATCACCCAATAACAACAATCGATAAGAAGTTTCGCAACATACATGAACAATTCGGAGTCAATCACGAAAAACCCGAAAACCCCCCAATTTATACAAGTTAGGGTTCCTGAAGAAGATACCTCGGATTCGGACGATGGAGGATGATTACGCTGATAGTGATATGTTACTACGATTCTACGGTGATGGAACACGAAAAATTCTTCTATCAAAACTGAAGGAATCGCCTCTGGAGTCGCACCGTGAAGAAAAACGAGAGAAAGCATAGGAAATGAGGTATTGGACCTCTGCCGCATTGTTTAAAGCAATGGTTATTCTGGCATGTGAGGGGACACTTACGGCCGTAACATGGCCAACTTACGGCCGTAACCACGGGTGTTACGGCGTAACACCTCTTGGGCACGATCTTAGCATTTCTTGTCCAAGCGATTCAGACGACCCGAAACCCGGACCTGCTATCGAACCAAAAATACGACTACGAAGAATATTCGATGACGAGTCTAACCATCACAAGAAAACATCAATCCGAATACCCGGGAATCCGAAATACGACAACGAATATGAAATTCCCTAAGCTTATAGGAAATTACGAAAATGACCCAAGTGACCGAAAGTCACGAAACGACGTCGGATTTACAATCCGAAAGTCTCAACATGACCAACTAAACCATACGAACTTGTACAAACCAAGAAACAACGACAACGAATGAGTTTTACGAGAATCGAACGTTCATACGGCAAAACATAACATAAAATGAAATTATGTGAAAACATCATCAAAACTCGTCCAAATGGAAAAACTCCAAGAACAAAGTAGGTTCGAAATGTCGAAACGGTTACAAGCGAGTCGATAAAAATAGACATACACCAAAAATGGAAACTGCTAAAAATGGAAAATTACGGATATTACATTCTCCCCCTCTAAAATAAAGTTTCGTCCCGAAACTTAAGAATCAAAAAGCTCGGGGTGTCTCGAACGCATATCCTCCTCTAACTCCCAAGTCGCTTCTTCTACTCCGTGTCTCGACCATTGCACCTTAACCAAAGGGATGGTTTTGTGCCTTAACTGTTTGTCTCGACGTTCCAAAATATTAACGGGCCTCTCCCCAAACGTAACATCCTTCTCGATCTCCACGTCCCCAAAATCAATAATGTGGGATGGGTCCGGAACGTACTTCCTCAACTGGGAAACGTGAAATACGCTATGCACATGACCCAGCGACGGAGGTAAAGCTAAACGGTATGCCAACTCACCGACTCTCTCCAATACTTCAAAAGGTCCAATATATCTCGGGCTGAGTTTCCCCTTCTTCCCAAAACGGAAAACTCCTTTCATCGGAGACACTCTCAACAGAACATGATCTCCCACCTCAAACTGCAAAGGTCTACGCCTAACATCCGCATAAGCCTTTTGTCGACTCTGAGCAGCCAACATTCTCTTCCTAATCAATTCAACTTTCTCCCTCGTCTCCAACACAAGGTCCGGCTCGGTGCCAACCAAATCGGACGGTTCATCCCAACATATCGGTGATCGGCAACATCGGCCATAAAGTGCCTCATACGGTGCCATCTTAATCGACGCGTGCCAGCTATTATTATAAGTAAACTCAATTAAGGCCAAAATCTCCTCCCAGTCACTACTCCAATCTAACGCGCACGCGCGCAACAAATCCTCGAACGTCTGAATGGTACGTTCGGACTGTCCGTCAGTCTGAGGGTGGAAAGATGTACTCAAACGCAACCGTGTCCCCAATGCCTTATGTACCGCTTTGCCAAAGTGCGATACAAACCGGCCATCTCTATCTGAAATAATGGTCCTCGGCGTACCATGAAGCCTCACTATCTGTGCGATAAAAATACGAGCCAACTTTTCTGGACCCCAAGTATCCTTGATGCCCAGAAAATGTGCCGACTTATTCAGTCGGTCTACAATCACCCACACCATATTCATACCAGTCTTCGTCCTCGGCAAACCCGTGACAAAATCCATAGAGATATCCTCCCACTTTCACTCCGGGACGGGAAGTGGTTTCAATAACCCGGCTGGCCGCTGATGCTCAATCTTGACTTGTTGACAAGTCAAACACTTAGCCACAAACTGAACTACCTTCTTCTTCATGTCGTTCCACCAGAAATTCTTTCTTAAATCCTTATACATTTTACTCGAGCCTGGATGGACTGAGTAAGGTGACGCATGAGCCTCTCGCATAATACTTGTCTCAATTCCGAGTCGTTCGGAACACACAACCGACCATGGAATCTCAACACTCTGTCCTCATGAATAACGAATCCCGGGGCTTTCCCTTTCCCTACACTCTCCCGAAGCTGAATAAACATCGGGTCCTCCAACTGTCCCGATTTAATGTCCTCGACTAGGGATGAAGAAATCTCAAGAGTACGCAACTGCCCGGAACTCTCTGGCAGTACAATCTCAATGCTCAACCTCATAAACTCTCGCTAAAGTCCCGACTGGGCCGTGAGTAACTCAAGCGCCCTAAGCGATACCGATTTCCGGCTCAAGGCATCTGCTACCACATTAGCCTTGCCCGAATGATAAAGGATCTCGAGATCGTAATCCTTCATTAATTCCAACCATATCCTCTGTCTCATATTGAGCTCTTTCTGCGTGAAAATGTACTTCAGGCTCTTGTGATCGGTGAAAATCTGACACGACGAGCCATACAAGTAATGACGCCACATCTTCAACGCAAATACGACTGCGGCCAACTCAAGATCGTGCGTAGGGTAATTCAATTCATACGGTTTCAACTGACGGGATGCATAGGCAATCGTCCTCCCGTGCTGCATAAGTACGCATCCGAGCCCTTGGCCCGAAGCATCACTATAAACTGACAAACCACCATTACCACTCGGTAAAGCCAAAACGGGAGCGTTCGTCAACAGCTTCTTCAACTCCTCAAAACTACTCTGCCTCTCATCGGTCCACACAAACTTCTCTGACTTCTGTAACAACTGAGTCAGCAGTCGAGCGAGCTTAGATAACCCCTCGATGAATCTACGGTAATACCCGGCTAATCCCAGAAAACTCCGGACCTCCTTCACGTTCTTGGGCGGCGCCTAATCCAACACTGCCTCTACCTTATGTGGGTCCACACGAACACCCTTGGCCGAGATCACATGACCGAGAAACATAACCTCCCGTAACCAAAACTCGCACTTTGATAACTTCGCAAAAAGTTGTTGAGTTCTCAAAATATCTAGCACGATATGCAAATGACGGGCGTGCTCCTCCTCGCTCCTCGAGTAAATCAGGATGTCATCGATAAAAATGACTACACACTTATCGAGGTACTCGATAAAGACTTTGTTCATAAGCTGCATGAACACGGCTGGTGCGTTAGTTGTGCCAAAAGGCATAACCACAAACTCGTAGTGACCGTATCTCGTCGGAAGGCCGTCTTCGGAATGTCGGTATCCTTCACTCGGGTGATAATACCCGATCTCAAATCAATCTTGAAAACACGATTGCCTTATGGCCGATCAAACAAATCATCAATCCTCGGGAGCGTATACTTGTTTTTGATGGTCACTTTGTTCAACTCTCGGTAGTCGATACACAAACGAAGTGACCCATCCTTCTTCTTCACAAACAGGACTGGTGCGCCCCAAGGTGAAGCGCTCGGTCGAATATACCCCATGTCTAGCAACTCTCCTAACGGTTTCTTCAACTCAAGCATCTCGGCAGGCGCCATACGGTATGGCGTCTTAGAAATCGGTGCTGCACCCGGCTCTAAATCGACGGTAAACTCAACTTCTCGGTCCGGCGGCAAACCCGGAAACTCGTCTGGAAAGACATCAGGATACTCGCACACTACCGAAATAGACGAGAGTTCGACTCCCCCTTCTTCCGATCTCAAAGCGTAACACCAATAACCCGTGCAACCTCCCCGAAGAAGTCTCACCGCCCTCAAGGCGCTGATCAGTAATCTCTGGCTACTCCACTTACGCCCCACAAAAGAATGCTCGGTACCGTCAGAGGCTAACATCGAAACGGTTCTCATTCTATAATTCATGATCGCCCCATGACGGTCCAGCCAATCCTCACCCAGAATCAAATCCTCGTCCCTAATATCTACCGCAATCATATTAGAAGGCCAATCCCTTCCCGCGATACTCACAGCAAAATCTCTAATCTCACGGTCCCCCACGATGCTATCCCCACTAGGAAGTTTAACAACAAAAGGCTCACAGGCAACTAGGCAATCAACATGCAGACGACGCACACAATCTATAGATATAAAAGAATGCGTAGCACCGGAATCGAACAATACGGAAACAGGATGATGAAGGATGTGGACGGTACCTGTAGCCACCGTCGCGTCAGGATCTCCTGCTCGTCTCATCTCGTACACTCGGGGCGGAACAGACCCCGCACTAGAAGCTCCCCCTCTAGAAGGATGACCACGTCCTCGACCTCTCCCAAAACTCTGCTGCGGCTGAGGAACTGTCGGTGCCTGATTCACACTTGGCTCTCCCGCAGTGGGTGATATACGAGTAATGCTGGAGCCCGAGCTGCATCCGTACAAAACTTAGCATGATGACCCATCCGACCACAAGCAAGACACTGAATCGGAGGCCTATCACACTCACTCATCATGTGGCCCGGACGACTACAGTTGAAGTACGTAGGGCCACGAACGGAACCAGTAGGAGCAGAACTAGAACCGTTTCCTCGACCAACTGATGGCGGCCCGACTCCGAGACTCGCGAACAGGCCGAGTCTTCGGATACCCTCTGGTGCCTCCCGGCCCGACTGCGGTTTTCTATTTCTTTCCTTCGGTTGCCGTCTCTGTCGCAGAAAACGATATCTCATAAGCCATCGCCTTATTCTGATATTCTTTCAAAGTCGTGCACCCCAGACCAGACATGTAGTGGCGCACCCTCGGTTTCATCCGCATATCAAAGTGGCGGATCTTATCAAGCTCATCTCGGACTTGGTTCCTCACATAATGCAGCTGTTGATTGTAGTCCTTGATAGCTTGAGAAATAGGAATGTCATGGGGCTTAGCCTCAAAGAAGGCTCGGATCCTCCTCTTTCAGCGGCGAGGGCGAAATTCATCTTCCATCAGATCTCGAAACTCTGCCCACGTAGCTGCCCGGTCACGCAGTTTCACCGCTTGCCACCACGTTGCTGCTTCCTTGGCGAGGAAGTACTGAGCAATGGGTACTTTCCTCTCCTCAGGACAATTAGCAACCTCAAACACTTTCTCCATCTCGAATAGCCAATTCTCCCAACCGGAAGGGTCGGAAGCACCATCAAACTGCGGAGGACGCATACGAATCACGTCCTGAAGCAACTTATCATTGCCGGATCCAGTAGGCGGAACTGGGTTGGCATTAGCTTGCGACAGAGCGGCTGAGTCGATAGCGTCATCCGGTTCGCTACTTGTTGCAAAATGTTGGCCACTCCAACATTCTCATGTGCATTAGGAGCTAGCGGTAGTCCTGCTGACCTCCGGAACTAAGGGGAACACTGTTCGACAAGGAAGGCATCGCCGAATTAGTTCCTGAGTGATCGGACATGGCCGCCCCACCGGCTGCGCCACGTCCCCTACCGCGTCCGCGACCGCGTCCGCGTCCTCTACCTGCAGGAATTCTGAAGAAGCAACGGGTAAGTACAATTCAAATGCAAAACGCAACAAGTTACTAAGACAGGAATAGAACATAACGGTGAAACGAGTCAAGTTAGGAAAAAATTACGAGCACCGGCGTACTGAGATGATGGCATAGCAGTGATACTGTCCCAAAAACGACACTAAACTAGACCCAAATAACCGACAGCCTAGGTATCCATAAACCTAAGTTCTGATACCATATTCTGTAACACCCCTAAGACATTCAGGGCATATTACAGCGCCGTGGACCCCACACTGTGGAATCCACCAGGCTAACGTACCAAACAAGACATTCGACAACGGCAAACAATCATTAATAAAACGACAATTCAAATAAAAGACTACAAACCGACAAATCAAATTCTGACGTCAAATCCATTTCCCCAAAACGGGAACAAGACATTAACAAATTCAAACCGGAAGTACTCGAGTACTTAAACCAATTTATAATACAGAAATCCCAAAATCAGACATCAATAATAATTGACAGACAGAACACCAATAATCAACCACTGGACAATATCATGCTTGCCCATCATCTTCATACGGCTCGGGTACTCGCTTGTCCCCACGATCAATACCTGAAATACAAAAAGTATTTCCCCCATTTAAAGGGTTAGCGACAACTGCTAGTGCAAGTACAATCCATTTGAACTACATTCTAATCAAATGAATAATGCGCCAAAAATCATTTTTGAAAACGTTTTATATTCCGGAATATTTACAATGTACAATCACAAAACACATTATCACCAACAAATCACAATTCAAAGTTAATCGTTGGTACGAGACTCACGGCCACCGTACCCCGCAGAGCCCCGTCGGACATCCCTGGGTGGTTAACCACAGTTCGTGATACGCACACATGGCAATACGTATCCCTAGAGGCCCCGTCGGACCGTCCCTAGGTGAACATACAAATATCCATCCACAACAACTACGATACAGCCATAATTCAAATACTAGAACATGTAAACAAATGTAAAGTACTTGCCTTTGTGACATCTTCGAAGAATCGGAAGTGAAAACGACTACGGGTGATCCGAATGGAAAACGACGGTTCCTAAACGAAGAATTAGCATAACTCAGTCCCGACGGACATCAATAATCGAAAGGAATACTCCCAAAACCCCGACTACAAATCATGACAATAGATGTTCAATCGATACGGGCGAGGGTTTATGCAAAATCTCCCCGTATCAACAATACATGGATTAATTCGAGGAAAAACGGATTGGGAATCACCCAATAACAACAATCGATAAGAAGTTTCGCAACATACATGAACAATTCGGAGTCAATCACGAAAAACCAGAAAAACCCCCAATTTATACAAGTTAGGGTTCCTGAAGAAGATACCTCGGATTCGGACGATGGAGGATGATTACGCTGATGGTGATATGTTACTACGATTCTACGGTGATGGAACACGAAAAATTCTTCAATCAAAACTGAAGGAATCGCCTCTGGAGTCGCACCGTGAAGAAAAACGAGAGAAAGGATAGGAAATGAGGTATTGGACCTCTGCGCATTTTAAAGCAATAATTTATTCTGGCAATAACGAGGGGACACTTACGGCCGTAACATGGCGACTTACGGCCGTAACCGGGTGTTCTTGTATTGTTGTCCAAACGATTCCGGACGACCCCGAAACCCGAACCTGCTATCGAACCAAAAATACGACTACGAAGAATATTCGATGACGAGTCTAACCATCACAAGAAAACATCAATCCGAATTCCCGGGAATCCGAAATACGACAACGAATATGAAATTCCCTAAACTTATAGGAAATTACGAAAATGACCCAAGTGACTGAAAGTCACGAAACGACGTCGGATTTACAAACCGAAAGTCTCAACATGACCAACTCAACCACACGAACTTGTACAAACCAAGAAACAACGACAACGAATGAGTTTTACGAGAATCGAACGTTCATACGGCAAAACATAACATAAAATGAAATTACGTGAAAACATCATCAAAACTCGTCCAAATGGAAAAACTCCAAGAACAAAAATTAGGTTCGAGATGTCGAAACGGTTACAAGCGAGTCGATAAAAATAGACATACACCAAAAATGGAAACTGCTAAAAATGGAAAATTACGGATATTACAGAAATGAACTCAACAACAATCATCTGCATTGTATTCAAACAATACCAAGTTTCCTCAAAACATCATGATAACTCATAAGTGTGGGATGAACCATCTGTGCCAAATCCTGTCCTTCGGATTGTACAATAAAATTTCAACCTGGATAAACCAATAACATACAACATATCTATATATCAACTACCACCAAAATAATGATAACAATTCCCGAAACATCAACGTACAGTCTGATTGCTCATACGGTCAAAAACCATGATCAACCAAAACATCGACCGAGAATATCATTGACATGATAACTCCAATACGACCAACAAAGGATCAACGATAACCGAGAATACCATCAACATGATAAACTCTGACATGATCAACAAAGGATCAACAATAACTGAGAATACCATCCACAAGGTAAACTCCAAACGATCAACAAAGGATCAATAATGACCGAGAATACCATCAACAAGGTAAACTCCAAACACGATCAACAAAGGATCAACAATAACCGAAAATACCATCAACTAGGTAAACTCAAAATGATCAACAATAAAGGATCTCAAAAAAATAACACCGACTGTCGAACATACTCCTCGGGTGTATGAATAACCAGTCGCAAACCATCGAACATATCCAATCATACATGGACTATGAACGATAAAACAATATGGCTCAAGTGGACAACACAGTATGCCCGATCCGGAAATGTGTCAGTGCACATGTCCACCCCGTATACGGAATACATGATATACATGGGACAATGTACCTAATTAGCCTCACGAACTACGTCTTGTGTGCACGGTTCAATGTGGAAATATGAACACATAACAATAGTGTGCCCAGCTAAAAATCCTACACAATAACCAATCGGAACGCAGATATGATTCCAGATATGTCACGATGCAACATGACAACGAAACTCAAAGAATCACATGTCCAATAAGGATAAAAAAGACTCACCGAAGTGAACAGTGACAAACGGATAATGAAAGATCGACACGACCGACAATATCCAAAACAAACATTCTGGGATCACAGTTCCCAAAGAATGATCAACGCAATCAATAATATCAACACTACCATCCTGGGATCAACATCCCTCAACGAACAACCAAATAGGAATCTCATTATACGAAATCTCAACATATACAACAACTCAACATACTAATTATCCTCATAACTGAACAATACATAAATTACCTCAAAGGCGAAGAAAATATCCTTTCCACGAACAACCATCATCCCGACAATTTACATTTATAATATCATTGCTATACGAATTATAAATGAAATGAAAGTGAAACCATTTATTAAATATTATAAACTGAATAAGTATAAACTTGCCTCGATACCGATACCACGAAGCCGTTAGCAATTCCATTGCCTCCGTCTATGAGCTCCTCAGCGTCGACCAAAAGCAATCTACGAACTCTTCAACCTCAACCGCAACACAACGGTCATAATCAACGATCAATTATCACAACCTATTGCAATAACCGATTAACACACATTCGGTAAAAATCAACAACCGACATAACCAACCAATCAAACTCAATGGTTCAACGATACCTCGATCATATACAAAACCGAACAATACAACTCAAACAGTTACGAACCCATATCCACAATACAAACCGCAACTCGACAACCCATAAATAACAATCAATATAACCGATCAACAAACCCAACGGTTCCACCATATCCCGATTAAATACAAATCCAAACAACCCAAACCAATCATTCACGAATTCAAAACCACAACACGATTCATAATCCGATAATCATATCAACAATCAAATTAAACCAATAACAAGGGTCTGAATGGTATCGTTTCCAAATTCAATCTTAAATATGAGTACAAGTTTCCTCCTTGTAAATTTATAATAAAACCAATTACCGATTATCATCATTAATCCGGACAATCTGATTAATTCAACATTATAGATAATCATATTCCAAGGGCTTCAAATAACTCAATCATTCTATTTGAACACTTGTTCAATACATATGAATTTCCAAACTTAAAGATGAATAATAATCTCATCGAACTCGGAATCATATTCTTATTCCTATACGAATATTATATCAAAACACATAACTTAGTTCTAGATATGATTATTCCATATTCATATCCAAAACACCAACACTTTTTAAACATATTCATCATATCAATGATCAATTCATATCGATATTAAGGATTTCATAACATACTCGATTCCAACTTCTATTCCAAATAGGAATCAACAAGACTCCTTCTTATTCATATTCGTAAATTCATAGAAACAAATACCGGTTATTATCATGAATAATCGTATTCCAAAATTAACCGTAAACTTTATAATTATCCGTCCACCTCATACGACTCGATAGTATTCCAATTATGTATGGATCAAGTGTTCTTGTGCCAAGCAAATCTGAATTCATACCTTCAATTCAATCTCATAATCCGGTGATCTCAATAATAGTTGATTCGAGCATGAAGCTCGTTTAATCAATATATTCAATTCTGAATTAAAACTTAAATTCAATATGATACGATTATCCCTTGTTCATATATATCAATCTCATGCCAAACTACACTTAGGATCCTTCGACTCATATGAACACATATCCTCAAAGAAAGATAATATTCTTGTCAAATTCATAATCACGATTCGTATATCATCAAGACCATACGAAAGATCAAATCATCATTCACATAACTTGTCCCTTAACATCCATAATCAGCATCACTTGTTCTAAATATCAACATTCCATGTTCATATCTAAAACATAAACACTTGAAACATATACTCATCATAATCATCATCTTCTTCAATATACACCTCATATATCATCAAAAAGTAAAACAATAATACCATAACCATCGTCATACGAGGAGGACATAAATAACAACATCAAAATCCAAAATTAAAGAGAGGATTATCCAACATACCTCTTAGAAGATGAAATACACAAGTAACCACCTCAAGAATCAATGATATCTCCATATCTCAAGCTCCAATCCCATGTTTCCAAGATCATAATCGACTTAGAAGGACTGAAAACTCCATCTCTGAGTGTTTGAAGGCGAAAACGAAGTGGAGTTCTGAAGAAAATGAAATGACGAGCATCCACTTTTATAAACTTTCAACTCGTTACGTACGTAACATGCCAAAGTTAACATACGTAACATCCTCTTACGTACGCTATCTGACCTTGGTAGCTTACGTAATAACAGTCTAGAGGTCACTGACTCATTTCGTTCCAAGCCTTACGTACGTAATCCTTTCTCCGTAGCGTACGTATTACGTACGTTGACTTGCTACAGTAAAATACATAGTTAACATACGTAATTTACCAGTCATAACGTACGTTAACCAAGGTTTGACTCGCCCATGCACGTTCTCCGCCGAAAGCTACCGACACAGGGCTCCACCTGCCGACCACAGCTCGGTCCTGTCCAATTCCCTCTATTACGTACGTAATACGTTATGCATAACGTACTAAAACATAGAATTTAACGTACGTAAGCCCTTAACCTTAGCGTACGTAATGACCTTGTATACTTGGCCAAAATCCAACTATTCCTGTCCGTCTCGACATACTGGATACGTATACTCATATACTGAATACATATACTCATCCCAAAAATATTCTCATATAATACACCTGATGTCCAAATCAGTTCAACCTGATACACCATATCCTCAAAATAACTATCAATCAAACATGTCAATTACACAAGTATAACTGTCTCGATTCTCAATTTATTTTATCCATACTGTATAGACACCAAGCTATGAAGTATATCTCAGATACAATAATGCGAAAAATTTATACTGAAAATACGGGTATTACAGTTCTACGGACCCTGGGATACTCAATCATCATGAATCCATACTCAAATTCTGATTAACAACTAAATGCTTGGTTCGGTTATTCACATTTTAACCGAGTTCTAAATTAGTTCAGCTCCACGGTTTCTCGTCCCCCCGCAAGCAATTCTTCTTGCCAAAGTTTTAAATTTAGAACAATTGTTACCAATCAAAAAACTTCGTTCCAATCATCAATATGAAGATTATCACCTCAAGAAATCCCTAAAAGTCAGGAATTACATTTGAAGAACACCTCTTACCAAAAATGAATTAATCTTAGTGAAACCCTAAAATTCATCTTCTTGGATATCTCCATTCTAGGTGATGATATTAACAAGTCATTTTTATACAAGTAATTCGAAATCACCGTCCAAAACATGCATCAAATCTCAGAAAATACATACTAGGTTTCAACTCAATAAGGTTCGATTATAATCTTCTTACTTATAGAAGTTCTAAACATGATTACTTCAAAGTCTCTAAGACATGGTGTACAACCTAAAATGTTATTAACAAACTCGATGGTCTTAGTATGATCATAGCATTCTAAAGAACAAGAGTCGGAGGTTGGAAGAGTATTAACATACCTTAATATGGAGGAAACAACGAAACACTTGGTGGAAACCCAACACCGAAAGCTTGAGTACCAATCCGAGATATTTTTCAACTTCAACAATCACCTTCAGGGCCGATAAGGGAGTGGAAATATCATGGGATGGTTTCTCCAAGTCATGAGAATCGATTAATGGCCGTAGGTGAAAGTGGGAAATGAAATGGGGTGAAGTCCTATTTATAAAATCCTGATCTTTATGTACGTTAATCTCAAAACCTTACGTACATTATAGTCTTACAGTACGATATCTGAGATCCTTAGCATACGTTAACATCCGACAGTAGCTACTGCCTCATTTCCTGACCTCCATAATATACGTTAACCATTACCTTTTACGTACGTAATAAGCTTTGTGTAGCGTACGATATCGCAATCCTTTAACGTACATTATGCCTCGTTGACTTGCTTTTATCAAAAATCAGTCCGCGGGAATTTAATCTTATCCGACCCCATCCCAAGCTGGCCCATACGCCGACCAACCTGATCTGCTTGACTGCCTGTTACGTACGCTTCGCTTCGTTTATAGTGTACGCTATCTTTAGCTCATAACGTACGTTAAGCTTACCTGCTAGTGTATGTTATGACGCAGCTGCATGCATGAATTTGCAAACTCTTCCTAATATGACCATGGCTGTAGGAATACGCATACGGGAAAAATCACACTTAATTATAGATACAACAAAGTCGAATATTACAAGGTTCAAATACAGATAAAAATACTCAACAATTATCTGGATATTACATTGTTTCAGAAGTGCCATGCAATATTCCATCTTAAAAGATATAAGTCATCGTTAGAAGTCTTGGACTTAATATTTACCACATTCTAACATGTTAATCACTTGGTTTACTTTCTAGGGACATGGTTAGCAAGTGTCTTATTACAAGTGTTACTAAACAGTCCAAAATTTGTGTTTTCTATTGAATCAAGTTCTTGGAATCTCAAATCGTCATTGTTGGGTATCCAATAACGACTATTATTTTAGTTGTGAATTTAATTTCCATTCCCCTAACAATTTAAGGAAATTATCTTTGTTTTTATACTTTCATTAAACTTATCCGCCACATTCTCTTTTTTATTTACATAATCAATAGATATTATTACCTTGAGATTAGATCCCTTATAGTCTTATGTATTTGGCACATGTGCATAGACTTACCGTTATGCATGGTGGCATTGTGCGCTCTACCAATAGTTGCTTGGCTATCGCAATGTATCATGGTTGATGATACTGGATTTTACCAACATGGGATATCCTCTAGAAATTTTAAGCCACTCTGCTTATTCTCTAGCTCTATCAAAAACTATAAATTTTGATTCCATGTCGAATCGCGTTATGCACGTTTGCATAGTGGATGTCCAAGATACACCACCACCACATATGTTAAATATAATTGCTAGTGGAGTGTGAGTCTTGAGAGTCCAGTATCTAGTTAGCATCACAGTATCCTTCCAGTACTGCTGGATAGACCGTATAAGGTAGCCCAAATTTCAAGTTGTATTTCAAGTCCTTTAACACCCTTCTGCAAGTGCTATTCAGTGCTCGCAATTTGCATAACTTGTAAGTAAGCAGTTTTTTGCCAGACTGGGCCTAGTAGGATTTGTAATGTACATCAAGCTTCTAATGATCTTGAAATAGTCCAGTTACAGCTTGATCTCCTATGTTTTTCACCAATGGAGGCTGTCATCAAGTTGTAATACCCGGTTGTAATTCAGTAATTATCATTCAGTAATTGTTACTCAATAATTATTCACTCATTAATGATCATTCTTCGTTCATATTCATTCATTGTATTCACCGATCAGAGTAATTGTATCATGCATCAGTTATTACCCGTCGTCCTACCTGGTTGGAGGATCGAACCGTGGTCATCATCTTTGTCATCTTCATGGTGGGCTGTGTGTGAGGAGTAGCGCATGCTACATACTCTCTTTAGCACGCGCTAATTGAGTACGGGTAGCGCACACTACCTCTACGTATTAGCGCACGCTAATGTGGTTCAGGCCTGCAGTCCAGAAGGCACTGGACTGCAGCCGAGTTGGAGCAGCGCACACTACGAATGGTAAGTAGCGCACGCTAGTAAGTTTGGATAGCGCCCACTATGCAGTCAGTGTAGCGCGTGGTAAGGCCGATCAGGCAGAGTCCAGTGGGTACTGGACTGATTTTGGAATAATTCCTAGCGCACGCTATGAGTGGATTTTAGCATACGCTAATGGGGTAGTAGTGCATGCTGATTATTGGGCGTAGCACGCGTTATCACGAGCAGGTCAGAGGACAGGAGGTTCTGGACTTCAGTCACTGGACATCAGGTATTTAGCCAGCGCACGCTAACATTTGGAGTTAACGCACGCTATCGGGAGGGCGTTAGCGCACACTATAAAGTTCGTAGCATATGCAAAAGAGGAAGTCAGAGTTCACTGGACTGTACGTTTAACCCGTTAGCGCACGATAAATATCAGGTCGTAGCGTGCGCTAAACTGGAATTACTAAAAATAGGATAGTCCGGCTCAAATTCATCATTTTCACTTCTCACTTCAATTCCGGGCGATTCGGAGAGATCTTTTCGAGATGCACTCATCCATCATCATCTTCAAGCTTATCATTTGGATTTATCATCATTTCATCCTCTCCAACACATCAAATCAAGGTAATTATTTCTTGGATCTAGAATTTCGGATTTTGGGTATTTTCCTTCCAATTTCTTCGTGTAAGCTTGGATTGTTGTTGGAATATGTTGTATATGGATTATCTACCTTGAATAAATGTATTCCTACGGATTTATTGATATGTTTTTTGGATTTGATGAACATTTGGAGAATTAATCAAGAACCCTTGATGTTGACTTTGGTTGTTTTGGGGGGTTTTCGATTATAGTTGCCGTAACTTTGAGTTGTGGTCTCCTATTGGAATATTGATATCATTGAAGGTGTTTCGTTGGATCGAACTACTCATTTTGGAGTTGGTTTCGATATATTTGGGTTTTGGTTATAATCAAGGGTTGATGTTCGCTAAGTGGTTGTTTAAATGCCTCAATGAGTTTGGATATTGTTGTATCGACCTTTGAGTTAGTTGTAATTCATGCTTGATACGTATATTGAGCGGATTATTGGTAATTGTGTTATTCAAGGTTGTTCGAGCGACCGACATCTCTTTTTAGGACGTTGTTCGAGGAAGGACATTTCAACACCGGTATTGTGTAAGTAAATTCTTACTCGGTTAAAAGGATATTCATTCCTTACGTTGTTGTTCATTCATACATGTAATTCACTCATAATATCTCATTCATGTCGAGACTTGTATTTATCAACTCATCATGTAACTCACGAGGAACGATGGTTCCAAAATCATTTCACCAAAGCTATCACTCGTTGTATCATTATTTCATCTCGGTGAGTCGTTCTTGGTCCTTATCGGATTCTATTCATCACTCCTCACCTTGGTCATTTTTGTTCTGGTGATCTTCTGGAATTATATTGCATGGCCAGTTGGCGCATGTGTGAAATTGTAGTCGGGCACACTATGGTCATGTGTATATGCGGGACTCTAGACACATTGGACTGTGCGCACGGTAATTTTTATACACGGGACTCCGGACACATTGGACCGTGAGACTAATTAGGCCAATAGCGGGTGTATATGCGGGGCTCCGGACACTCGGCTATTTGTGGTCTCACGCTTTCATTCAGGCGTACATTGATGCTCATCATTCAACTTAATTCAGTAATTCATTTATGTGATTGTTGTATATTGTTCAACTCTTGAGGATTGTTGTTACGTATGGCCCGGCCCGTTGGGGATCTTTGTTTTAGTCATGGCAAGGCTAAGGCACGGGAAGAGAACGTTGACGGCGAGGAGTCCCAATGATACTAGTAGGGGGGCCCAGTCCTTTTCAGTCATTCGTGTTTCTTCATTTTATTTCCGCTGCAGACTTCTATTTGAATACTCATTTTATTCAATGTTGTATATTTTATCTTCATATAAAATATACATGTATTCTGTATTATCCTGGGTGTGTTGTAATGAAACTCCTCATCGGAGTAATTTGATGATATAATGTGGTTCGGTACTACAATTATATTATTTAAGTCATTAATTTTCATTCGCCTGGTCGGTCCCAGTCGGGGGTCCATGGCACTGTAATATCCGCCTAGTTTGGGGTGTTACACAAGTGTTGTCTTTGTTGGTGGATCATCAAAGGGATTAAACTTGCTCATTACATTTTCAACATAATGTGATTGAGTTATTTTTGTACCATTTGAATTCCTCTCAATCTTGATCCCTAGGATCGTGTAGACTTGACCCTTGTATTTCATATCAAAGTTATACCTTAATACGTCATTTGTCTTCAGGATCAAGTCATGATTATTTCTCATTATCAACATGTCATTCGGTATGGATACATGCTGATAAAAGAGTATGGTGTGTCCTTTACATAAACACACTTATCTAATGTGAAAGCCATTTGGCATGTTTATGTTATAAAACTTTATGTGCCGCCATTGCTTTGGCGCTTGCTTTAGTCCATATAGAAATTTGACAAGTTTGCAAACCTTGTTTTCTTGTCATGGAACTACAAACCGTTTAGGTTGTTCCATATATATATCTCTTCTTCTAACTCTCCATTTAGAAACTCGGTCTTTACATTCATTTGGTGAATCTCAACATTGTGCAATACAACAATTGTAAGAAGCACCCAATAAAAGTAACCATCCTCACGGTGAGTTGGTAAAGAAATTATAGCATATTTTCAAGTGGAAGATCAACTAATTCTCATATATGATTTCGCATAATGGAATGGATTTCAATGTTGACCACTTATTTACAAATTTGGACTTCAGGACTAGACAATGTTTCTTGTGGTCCTCGATTCATTATCAAATAGGTCATGAAGCCCAAACTAAAATACTTAGCTGTCATATCCCTTTGATGCGCCTTGGATCACATCATCTTTTGATGTATCATGTGTTGTAACCTAGTGTAACACCCCCAATCCACTCAGGGATATTACACGCCGTAGACCCTCTCCTCGAGGATCTATCAGGCTGGTAACTAAAATCAAACATCTAAACATCGACTTTAAGGCTAAAATGACTCGGTAGACCGATTTGGTCTTTCAATAATAACATACAACTCAATTCCAAACACATACCCACGCAGGGGTCAAAATACAATAAACTCCCGTACAACGGGGAATAGATACTGCAGCGGAAAAGAAAATACAACTAGACCAATACGACATCAACGGATCCTCGTGTGATTAGTATCGTTCATCTTTCATCATCCTTCATGCCAACCCTGTGCTATGCTCCAAAACCTGAAAGCAAAAATAGACATCCACCCCTCGAATACTCGGGGGTTAGCAAAACTCCACTATTTTGCTAGTGCAAGAACAAAGTGAAAATACGAGCCATACAATTCACATTTCACGAATAACAATAACCAGGAATCCTTAAAAATCCAAACGTGATGAAAAGTACTTCCCGAGGCAAGAGTTTGGTAAAACATTCTAAAACCGAAAGGTCACAAATCAAGGGAAAACTATTGATAAAACAGTTTGAATTGCCATCGAAAGTTTTAATAGGAAACAATTTAGGATTACCAAATCCTTCGATTTCCAAAAATCAACAGGGTCACAGCCCAAAGGTTTTGTTTTCGCAAATAAAACCAACCATAATACACAAGGTTAAAAACCCACGTCATGCGTCCTCGACGGACATAAAATACACAGGCACCCGTGAAGTTTCACTCGTGAATCCAGGTCGAAGCCATTGGAATTCCCTCCGTGGCCCCGTAGAACCCTCCCGAGGTGAGCAAACACATTCACAAAACATAAGCAACCGCACTCGTGAATCCAGGTCGAAGCCAATGGAATTCCCTCCGTGATCCCATCGGACCCTCCCGAGGTGAGCGAAAAACAATCACAAAATATATACACGTAGCGGTGAAGTTTCACTCGTGAACCCAGGTCGAAGCCATTGGAATTCCCTCCGTGGTCCCGTCGAACCCTCCCGAGGTGAGCAAACACATTCACAAAACACAGTACTCACATCGCCTAGGACCGGGTCGAAGCCACAAATCCCACTCCATGATCCCGTCGGACCCACCCGAGCTGGCTAGCGAAATACAGTAACAAAACACAGTACTCACATCGCCTAGGACCGGGTCGAAGCTATAAATCCCACTCCGTGATCCCGTCGGACCCACTCGAGCTGGCTAGCGAAATACTCAAGCACCACACGTCGCCTAGGACCGGGACGAAGCCACGAATCCCACTCCGTGATCCCGTCGGACCTACCCGAGCTGGCTAGCGAATCAATCATGCACAAATAACATATCACACCAAAGATATCCAAACAATTCACCCAGAGGCACCAAACACTTAGCAAAACACCACGTCAAACCATAATGCACCGAAATGAAACAATATACATCCACACGCAACACCAAGTGCATCATCAACACCAAACATATCCACATGAGTCACATGCTCGTTCATGAAACACACCAATCATAAAACACACGCGGTTTTGAAAGAGGGCCTTTAACAAGGCTAACCAAATCTTTTGAAAACTCGATTCAAAACAAACAAACAAACACACCAGGACGATCACCAATAATCATATCCACAAAACAAGAATAGTATGGACAAGGTACTTGCCTCGAATAAGAACAACGCGAAGAATCGACCGAAGTAGGTTGACACGAACCGACTACGAACCCGCCGACTCCACTGATCGCCAACTCGCGTTCATAAACTACGAAGGACAATAACAATAATGAAATGAATTCCCTAACATGACTTAAAGCCGTTGAATTCAAAGAACGAATGACGAAAGTTCAAGCGTTTCCCCCAAAACGGCCAAGAACACGATTCATTCCGTCAAAACCCGAAAACGGAATTCCAAGATGAAATATGGATATACAATCCATAGAATATGTTTAACAACATCATTTAACCACAATCGATCCATCAAAAACGGATGAAAAACGAGATCGAAAACAAATCCCCCAAAAAGTCAATTTGAAGGAAATCAAGAAATATACTTCGATTCGACGAAGAACAATGTATTAAATGATGTTAAACACAATAATACTACCACGACTAATCATATCCATCATGAATTAATCAACAACACGGAACGAATCGGACAAAAATGCAAAAAACCCCAAATTCACGAAATTAGGGTTCTAAGGAAGATTACCTTGATTCGCTGGATCAAAGGATGATAACGGATGATTGATTGATGATATGAATTCAAGAACTTCATGGATTTGTTGTTAAACAACATGGCTCCATGGTAAGATCACCCTCAGCCACGGGAGAGAAGGAGAAAAAGGAGAAAAATGGCCAAAAACCCGTGTGCAGAACCTTAAATAGGCTGCACAGTGTGCCGCGGCCCAGCGGGAGTGTGCCGCGGCACAAGCCCAAAAATGGCTCCCAGTGGTCGGCGGTGTGCCGCGGCCCGGCCGGCGTGTGCCGCGGCACCCGGTACAGTCGGTTTGGCCGAAAAATGCCACAGAGTGTGCCGCAGTCCTGCCGGCATGTGCCGCGGCCGCAGTGCGGCTGCTCGGCCGGCTGCCGAGCACTACCGGCCGTGACTCGGCCAGAAGCTGCCGAGCACTACCGGCCGTGACTCGGCGATGCGGCACAGGCCCATTGCCGGCCATGACTCGGCCGGGGCCAACTCCGACAGCCCGGACGACCCCGAAACCCGAACCTGAATATGAATCGATGATACGGTTACGACGAACTCGCAAAGACGAATCTAAGAGCTAAGAGAACACACAATTCCGACCACCCGAAGGCTCGGAATTCGACACGGAAGTAATTACCCAAAACTTTGGGAAATTACGAAAATGGCCCAAAACGTCCGAAAACCACGATACGCGATCGAAACACCAAACCAAAGCTCGCAACATGAATAATAACATTAAATGAACTTACGAGAAACTCGAAACAATAGTTTCGGACGAGATTCGCAAGAATCGAACTCAAGTGCGGAAAAGTCGCTAAAAAGCTCGGAACTCAACAAAACGATACCCAAACGAACTCGGATGACAAAAAGTGCAGAATTAATCATTCTCGAAATGACGAAATGGTTATGAGCGAGTCGTCAAAATGGACTCCGGCCGAAAAAAGAAATTTACCGAAAATCGAAAATTGCGGATATTACACCTGGGTGCTTTAACTTAAAGAGTTCTTTTGTCAGAACTCTTGTCCAATTTTTTACAAGGGTAAATTTATTCAAATAATACGACAGTCCTTGAGTCGATTACAGAGTACGCGCTGATATGTCAGAAATATCAGCTTAGGTCCAATTGTCACTTGTTTGGGCTTGGGCATTTTAACCTTAGTCAGACATCCCCACACTTCGAGGTACTTGTAGGCGGGTAATGTTCATTTTCACTGCTCATATGGGGTTTTACATTTTTTTATGAGGAATCATATTAAAATAAAATTATCAGATAGGACCACAAGTTTTATGGTAACCCTGAACTTATTAACATGGGGTTCATTTTGATTTTCAGAGTCCTATACTTGCATGCAGCAACGCCGTTCTATGGAGGTGTGTATGGTGAAGTAGTTTGGTGAGTTATCATATCCACATCATATATTTTTTTCAAACGGAATGACATACTTGCCTCATCGGTCGCTTCAGACCGCTTTTATGCCAACATTAAGTTGATTCTCAACTTCACTTTCGAACTTTTTCAAACATTTTGTCTTTATTAAATAAGTTGACATAACGAAATTTTGTGTAATCATCAAAGAGAGTTATGAAATACTTCTTACCACCTCTTATTTGTAAATATTTAGAGTCGCATAAATCAGTTTTGACTAGATTAATAGGCTTTGTA